>CM033029.1:12761849-14036064 GCA_019207045.1 Branchiostoma floridae x Branchiostoma belcheri
AAACTGTTACTTGAAAAACAAACTCTGCTCGGCTGGAGAAAAAGTATCTGCAGTACATGGCAACATGTACGATCGGCTTGATGGTAAATTTGATCATACTTTATTCATACTATATCTATACAAACGGTAGCATACTGTGACATAATGGCGTTTTAAATACCGCTCTGATTGACTATACTGTATTTACCTTCAGTCAAGACGAATTACTTGTTTAGCATAACAATATTCAACGTTTCAAATACTAGTATCTTGATATCTATCCATTTGTTATAGATTTGGCAACGTTTTAGCAGGTGTATAAGACAGTGTTCAAGTGAAACGACATATTGATTCGCTTCTTCATTGCCATGGATCAAATCTCGATCTTATCACTTAGTTCTCTGAAATCCTGATCATGAACTTTACTAGGAGCTCGAGAGAGCAACTGAGTACTTTCTACCACTGAGGAAGTTCGTATCATGTTTTGTTGCTGCAGGGTGTCCATACGGCTACTCGTACCTGGCGCACACTCACCTGTGTTACCGTGCCGATGTCAGTGAGAGTACCTACGACCAGGCTTTGACAACCTGCCAAGCAGACGGCGGCACGCTGGCCATGCCTCGCGACAACACCACCAACGACTTCCTAATCGCATTGAAGAACGACGCAAACCCGAGTATCTGGTTCTTTTTTGGACTGGACATAAGGGACGGATCGTGGAATTACGTAGATGGCGGGGAGCTGAGTTACACCGACTGGGGCGATGGAGAGCCGAACAATGCCGGTGGAGCCGAACAGTGCGCGCAATACTTCCCGGGAAATTATAGTGATAACCACAAACTGAGAAATAAATGGAACGATGGAAACTGTCTGGGAAGCATTGGTTCCATCTGCGAAGTTGGTAGGTCACAGATTTGAAGTTTGTGTCGTACTCTTATCAGTGACGATTAAGGACTTTCAACGTCATCGTAATGTGTGACAGTTCGACAGTGATGTACCTCACGCCACTTTGACACGGATATGTACAATATACACATGTATATGGTGTCATAAATATGTCAAAATAACTACCAGATACGCTATCACAAATAACAACGCTAAGACATTGTGTCTACAATGGTATTTTTATCGAAGAGATTGACAAAATAAGCTCTGTAAGAAATAGGAAATGTTCTTCAACTTGAGTCATCGATACAAGCACCACACTGCTAATGACAGTCCTCTCCCCTGGGGCAGGTGCTAATGTCGCCCTGGGGAAGACAGCGTTCCAAACTAGCAACAGGGAGCCTGCCAGCGTTGCCGTGGACGGAAACACAGCGACTGACTACTTTGCCGGTTCCTGTACAGCCACTGTAAGTGACTCGGGAGAGGATAACCCAACCTGGTGGGTGGATCTCGGCCAATCGTACGTGATTGACAGGTACGTGTACAGCATATCTCCGGATCCATTACTTATCACTAATATGAGAGCTTGACACCTTGACAAAGTGTGTGTGTGTGTGTGTGTGTGTGTGTGTTATTTTCATCAAAGATCAGCATCATCTCTTCTTCATAAGCCTGACCACATACACATATATTAGCATGAAAGACATACATATTACAGAAGGGGCTGCACGAGTAGCCTCCATGGTGGAGCTCTGTGCCATGGAGGTTGCTCGTGCAACGATATCTCTATAGAGCCTCGCTAACAATTTGTTGAAGGTGCTAGTTCAGCCCGTCCCCGTTTGTTTGTCTTCTACGAGAGAAGCTTCTCCATGGAGTTTAAAAAAATTAATGAAGGTGACGAGAACCAAGTGTTTGCATTCATGAGTGCGTAGAACCCGCTCCGTGGAGCTGGAGGGCTGCACGAGTAACTATTGACATATTAGCATGAAAGACATAGCCTTTTTGGCAAAAGTAATTATAGTGACTGAGGATCTATCAAAGTTTGCAGTTTTTATTTTAGTTCCATAAGAATGTTTATCTGTCAATGAACATAAATTGCGTATCAAACTGTGCCATTGTGCGTGTTCTGTTTCCAATATCTACAGGTTGGTCATCTTTAACCGCCAGGACTGTTGTGCTGAGCGACTCAACCCCTTCAACATCTACATCGGGGATTCCGACCAGGTCAGCACGAACCCCAGGTGTGGCGGTGAGCATCAGATCGACGTGAACCAGCCGTCCATTTCCGTCTCCTGTCAGGGGATGAAGGGTCGCTATGTGGGCGTCAGTCTTCCTGGATCCTCCCGAATACTGACCCTGTGCGAAGTCCAAGTATTTTCTGGTAGGCCTTTAGTACATTACATTTAGTTTACATGGTCATGGCATAATGTATAGAGCTTCCATATCAACATAGCAGGCAGGTGTTAAGCACCATGTTGGTGTACTTGATTTGCTGTCCACAGGACTAAAGCTTGAGCGTACACTGCATTCATCAAATTCTTCTCGTTATGTTTTCACGCATTCATGTACTCTCTTCTGTGAGGTGTAAATAATTGATAAAGGTTATAGTGACTATTTAAGGTCACTCCGCTTTAGATACTATACATTGAAATGGTGCGTCCATCTCACACACATCACAGAATTGTTTTCAGGTCTCACTCATATATTCCTTTGTCAAAAAGAGCCCAGTCTAAAAAGAAAACGGCTACACGAAGGTGTATTTATTGCTGTGAAGATGTACCGTTCACCAGCCCAATCGATCCAAAAGGTCAAAGTGGTAAAGGCTGGCTTGTCAGTTATGATGGGTACTTGTTTTATGGCCTTTTTCAGTGACAACTTGTCACTGAAAAAGGCCATAATAAAAACAAGTACCCATCATAAAACAAGTAAACAGACGATTCACGTCATGGAAGACACTGAACACGTATGGCCGACTGTACAAACACATTATATTTCAGTTTCTCAGAAGGTTTAACGGGTGACAGTTTTCTTTGTACGCAGACGGCTTCCCTGTATGGGCAGCATGGGGTAACTATATTGCAATAAAGGACATATGACTGGAATGTGGTCACTATTAGCCAGTTTATATGTAGATATGCAATGTGATGAAATAACAATGTGTTGCTTCATTTATCAAACAGTGAGTTACGGCCTGACGATTGCAACGAATGATACTGATTCTTCTGGGACTACTGATTCGCTGACAATGGAAATCTTCTCTGACGTTTGTGATGATGTCTGCGTGACAACGACGGTATCCGGGCTTACAGCAGATGGGTAAGAACAATGGTGTACATTATCATACTGTCAGATGACGTTCACCAATGAGAAGGCTCATTTTGCTGTAAACACCAGTCAACGTTAACTCCACTCGATCTTCTTCTTCGTTTGGGCTGCCGCCCTCATCGCGTTGAGGATTCTGCTTCGCTCATTCAGTTTCTTTATAATGTATTCCAAATGCGAGACCAGATTACTCATACATAACTGTACTGTTATCGATAATGTTTTGTTGTTTTGTTTGTAGCCTCTTAGTACTATTGTCTGTATAGCTATTAGTTGTTATTGGTTGCCATTCATTGTACCCTGTGCGATTGTTGAGCAATAGATTCATTCATTCAATGGTTTATTTGGTGGTTAAAGGGACCGATGCTACATGCACACCTCAGGATGGTTCATTAATCCTGTAGTAAGTACCTGGTTGTAGTATAAACACGATTATGTCTTGCAATAGATCATACACAGGAACACCTATGGAGCCTTAATCCATGTTATATTCCATTCGAATAAATGCTTGAAACTTGGTGCAGGCAATAGTTTACCTGAATTGCTCATACAATAAAAACTACGTCCTTCTAGAGTTGTACTTTGCACAGACAAGTGTACATCTTTCCCTGCTTAATCAAACCTGATGTAAATTAGTATCCTCTTATACTTATGAATTTACGAAATTGCATTTTCCCACATGATCAACACCAAAGGACTGAGTACAACCGAGCCTTTGCCGCTTCCAGTTTTGGTGATCCTTCTCGGCTCCGACTTACCATTTCAGGGGGCGATTGGCTCAAACTAGACTGGGTGAGTTATGTACACTTACTACTGAAAGTATTTTAGTCCATTCATACATGTATTCATCAACGTTGAAACTAACTCACAACTTACTGATGTATGGTAACTTTATTCTTTCCAGATTGACGTCTACAGTGGCTATACTGGGCTGTACTACCGTTTTTCCTGTCCCAGTAACGGTTGCCAGTTGTCCACTGACTCCTCGGAGGGCAGCGAACAACTCAATTTATATGTCGGATTTGTCGATGGTTAGTTACCTTCCCCAATAAGGTTATATTTTGAGTAGATTTTGTGTGTGTGTGTGTGTGTGTGTTTGTGTTTGTGTGTTTGTTTGTTTGTTTGTTTTGGCGGAGGTATGGGGTCGTGGACTTCTAGTTGTTGAATGGCATCGAGAGATGCAAATTATGCAAATTCCTATGTGCTGGATAGAATTTCATCCTTTTGACATGCGTTACTGAAAGGTGAACATTACTATGCAAAGATTATGTAAATGTAGACTCATTTGCATGATCAATGATGGGATGTTAAATAGAATGATGCCGGTCTTTATGACATCTGGTACTGGTGTAGATAAGACGGGTCGTTCCCATTGTCCGGACGGGGGTGTGACCATACTTTACCGCGCTGCAACCAAATGGGCCAGCTCGCGCGCTACAAAGCTTGTGATGTGGCGCTTACGATAGGCGCTTAGGCCCCCTTTCCACTTGACGGCGCTCTCACGGCGCTCTCGCTGCGATGGAAAATTGGCCAGAGCGCGGTGAGAGCGCCGCGACGCCAGAAAAAGCTGCTCTATTGGAATCTCTCCGGCGACCCCAGCGCGCTCTCACCGCGACGAATAAAAACTCAAATGTCAGCATATTTTTATGACTCTTTTATGAGCTTGCAAAGATTCGAAAGATTACTCAACGAATTTCAGAGATAAAGAACAAATCTTTGGTATCTTTGAAGTCATCCTTTTACATCTTACATAACATTCAAAGTATAAAATCAAGGCTGTAAACAAATCCAATTTTGGTCACTGTACAGTCACTCAGACTGAAATATACACGTTTCTCTTGCTGTTTTTTCTTAAATCTGTCATGTAGCTTGTTCACCATAAATATCTTTATCATGCCACGTTATTTGTGTAAATCATACAGCACCGAAACACTTTTTAATTGAAAATTTAATTGAAAATGGGACTTCAACAATCTAAATGTACAGATGGAGAACAAGAAAACCTAATGTCATCATGTTGAAATTCAAAAATTAGTTGAGAAATGATAAACCTTTGTTTTTAAACCTTGCCTATTCCATCTCAGTTTGTTAAATTGTTCATCACCGGTACATTTTGGACAATTATCCGGGTTCTGTCTATATGTCAAATATACTTCTTCACAAACCGCAGTTGAGAGCGCAGAGAGAGCGCAGTGAGAGCGCCGTCCTAGCTAAATTGGCATCATAAACCACTGTCGAGACCTATTGCGCTCACTGCGCTCGCTGTGCGCTCTGTTGGCGCTCACGGCGCTCGCTACGCGCTCTCTTGGCGCTCTCTCTGCGCTCATCATTGGATCGCCGTCCACAGTTGAGCAGGTTCAAAACAGTCGCGGAGGTGATGGCGACCATGGCGCTCCCACCGCGCTCTCTGCGCGCTCCCATGGCGACCCCGTCGCGCTCTCACCGCGCTCTTCCCAATTTGAGGTCGCAGAGAGAGCGCCGCGAGAGCGCCGTCCTACTGGAAAGGGTGTATTATAAGACGCTATCATATACATATCTGGTAGACGTCTTTTCCTTACTTTAACGCACGTTTTGTGATACGATATTCAGACATAGAAGGTATATGCCAGAACGATACTGTATGATAAAACATCGTCTGAATTGCGGTATCGTATACCTGATGACGATAGTTTAATGTACATCTTATAACGATACCTTAGCAAAGTGCGTATAATGGAGTATATCGTTATTTTTGTTCGGAGGCGATATCGTATACGTAAAAGGATATCGTTTTAATCGAAAATTACGTATATCGCTATACGCATTTACACTATTTTAAGGTACGTTTTTAGATATTTTGACACGGAAATGATGCCATAGAACGACCACTTGGTTGTAGCGCACTTCGTTTTAAATGTGTGATTAAATTCATATTATCATATAGCCAGTATAGTAGTCGTGGACCACACAGGTAAGGAGGTTTAGAAGGCAGGGAGAGCAGTAATCCGACACGACCAGCAAGATAAAACATATTGCAGAAACGTCACACTTACGTGCGGCATACGCGATGTCCTTTTATCAATAGATTAGTTAACGATTGAGTAGGACGTGACTAATGTGCACGTCCCACTTTGTAGAACGTACGTGACGTGTTCTAACAGATGCGTGTTTAATTCACGTCGGGAGTGACACAAAGTACGTGACATCTTTTACAGGTTCATATTCCTAATGGATTTAGACACACCTTTGATTGTAAAACATATCTGTTCCTACATTGTCGGTATCACAAAGAAGAGAGAAGTCGTCAAAATCACTTAGTAGTATATTATTCTTGTGTTGGTTGCCATTGTTTATATCTCATTTATCTGTCAACTATTCTTTGTTGCGACCTGTACTTAAACCAGTGGGTATATATGTACAATAAAGGTCTTTACTCATTAAAACATTTGCAAAAAGGTAATATCCACTTTGAAAATAATTAACTGTGAAAGTTGACCAATATTCATAATTTATATCGACAGATATCGTAAGATAGTATGAGAGAAGACAAGTGCACACATAATGCATAATGCAAGCCTATTATATCTATGAGAAATTAAGGGAATAGTATGGCATATATATATAGGTAGGTATACTCATGCCTTATGGCCATTCAAATGTGTTTAGCAAACGTGGAGATAGTGAATATATTTCAGAGGCAAGTTCACCTGCTGTGTTGGTGAAAGTCTAGATAGATTTGTATATCTGAGACGTTATACGGCCGTATAACCTTACTTTATTTCTGATTATCTACATTATCACAGAGAACGAATGCCAGCTAGATCCCTCCGCGCGACAGGACTGCGGTTGGGGGGGCATTACTCCAGCTGAGTGTCAGGAGCGAGGATGCTGCTTTGATAGTTCATTTCAAGATGCACCTTGGTGCTTTTACAGCACAGGTGGGGCATGTACCTAGTTATAATGTAACCGTAGATGTCTATATTCATATTTTCGAAGCCTCCCTGTAAACAATATTTGACATCTGGCTATTTGTAGAGTCATCATAATAATCATTTCTACTTAATTTATACACGCACACACACACACACACACACATACGTCGGACGTCACGTATTTTACGTCCCATGTGATGTGAATTTAGATAAAACGTCACGTATATAGCTGTCGTATTTCTGAAACAAATATATTGCCATATAGGATTAAAATGTCCGCGCAAAACAGTACCGTTTCCGCTTCATTCACGTCACAAATGACATAAAGTAGTCGTCATTTTCGACTAACACGTACGTCACGCTTCATGGTTTTACATGTGACTATCTTCTATATACATATACGTACGATTTCCTTTTTTCGATGAACATGTACTGTTAGCGATTTTGCCTAGCCCCTTTCTTTGCATGGGAAATACTTTTGTATTTCTATTTTGTATACTTTTGTAAATCTAAATACTTTTGGGCCCCAACAGCGTTTCCAGGGTACACAGAGCGAAATGGAACCTGGTACAAGGTTTTTGCTGAGAACATGACGTACGACGCTGCTGTCCAGACCTGTGCCGCAGATGGAGGCCGTCTTGCCATTGTGAAGTCACAGGATCTACAGGACTTCCTTGTCGCTTTGATTGCGGAGGTTAATGCTGGTACAGATTACTGGATCGGACTTCTACAAATGACAGTGAGTGTCACGCCTGATGAGAATAAACTTTGTCTGTTTGCTCCCCAATCTATCATTTCTCATTTTATTTTGTAATTTTTCTTCGTCATCTTTTGTTCCTTGTTTTTATATGACCTTGAATCTGGCTAAAGTTTTTTTTTCATTTATTTCATTGAAACCATTCTACCCAAAGAGTTAAATATACATTCTATAGTACAATGCAAACTTTACAAACATAGATAGACAGGACGTGCGGCAGTCAGGCATGGAGGCAGACAGGGTAACAGCATGCAGGCAAATAACGGCCACAATTACAATTCGTTGCATGCAAAAAGGGGGCTTCTATTTAATTTGTCAGAAAAAAATTTAGAAAAGTGGGAAAATAAACTTAATCCTCACTGGCATTTGCAGAATTTTTCTCTGTCAATGGGACTTTTGTATCGACATAAACAAGGAGCTTGCATCAATTTTCATCTGATGAAATCCGCTTGACGTAAATGACGTCATGAGCTTTAATATGACTTCTGACATCTGCCTTTCATTGTATAGGGAGGGTGGACATGGTCTGATGGAACAGCGGTTTACAGTGGCTTCACCGACTGGGCACCAGGAGAACCCAACAATGTTGATGAGCAATGTGGGCAACTCTGGCAGGCTCAAGGCTTCAATTGGGACGACACTAACTGCGATTATGAAAAGCCCTTCGTCTGTCAAATAGGTGCATTTGTCACGCTCTCGAAGTCTCCTTGTAGAATATTACTCTCGCCAAGCGAGAATATGTAGCGTTTGTGTGTATGTATGTATGTATACATGTATACTATAGTATGTATACATGTATGTGACTGAGTGCGTGTGTGTGACTGTGTGTGTGAGACTGTGTGTGTGTGACTGTGTGTGTGTGTGTGTGTGTATGTGTGTGTGTGTATGAGAGAGAGAGAGAGAGAGAGAGAGAGAGAGAGAGAGAGAGAGAGAGAGAGAGAGAGAGAGAGAGAGAGAGAGAGAGAGAGAGAGAGAGTGTGTGTGTGTGTGTGTGTGTAGACCAGCATAACTCGAGAACGCCTTTAGTTAATATTTCATATGTCGGTAGGGTGTTTGAGGTTTACTGAGGTAGTGTATTATAGACATTATCTTATACCTTCTACGGTACTTAGGCCTTAGAAGTGCCCCGCGTCATGTTCAGTTTACATTATGTTTTCTGTAGCAACGGATGCAGTGATTGGTTTGTGGCCCTTAAACGGACATTATGGAGCATCAGACATAACAGGAAACGGAAATGACGGGACAGCAACAGGAACCCAGTTGGCTCCAGGCCCGTATGGAGACGCCGACGGAGCTTTCCTGTTTTCGGGAACTGAAAATTCCTACATCGACATTCCCAACAACGGCAGGCTGGATGTGCGCTACTCCTTCACCATACTGGCGCACATCTATCCTACCGGAGAGGGTGGACCTATCTTCGACTACGTGGGGAACAACAACGCCTGGGGAGTACACTTCTGGCAGGCTGCTCCACAAGAGCTGTTTATGAAGTAAGTTTGCTTATCTGACACAGAATATCTTCGAACCTTTAGAATTACACTTTCTCTATCCACTCATGTTTGTCTTCGTCTTAATAAAACATTCTTTTATTCGCTGCCTCTTTTTACTGGTGACGTCACAGGAAGAAAACAACGGAAAATATTGTCTGTTAAATGTGTAAAGACCCTAGCCTCCACCAGGCCTTCCTACGGGGGTGCGGGTATCGGGAAATTTGCCAGGGAAAAGTTGTATGAAAAAAAGTTTTACCAAACATATTCGTGTGCATGCTCATTTGCCCATTCCTGGACCTACCTTATTTGCATATTTTTGAATCTCTTCATGCGACCATAACACCTCGTGGAAAGGAACAGGTAAGTTACTCTTGTCTCAGTTTGTATATTCTGTTTTAATGTTATCGACAATTCAGAAATAAGATAATAAGTATTAGCATAATCTGGCTAGATTATGACTAGCTATTTGTTTCTAATCAGTGTTTTTGTCACTAGATAACTGATCATTACTGTGTCAGTACATTACTTTGTACAGAGTAGAGTATGCATGCATTGTTCGAAGTTTTTCTTACTTTAAGCCCCGGTCACAAGAATCGTACGACGTCCTTGCGATGGCATATTACGCGTATCGCACGATGATCACAGTGGATCGCAGCTAAATCGTAAGCAAAATCAGCCATCGCAGAGCATCGGATGATGTTCAAAATTTTTCCAGCGTCGTACGATTTTTCACTTGTGTCTCTTCTGTATAGCCGTCTGACCGTTTTTGTGCTTCTTTAACCAACAAAATGTGGACATAGCTGTTGAATACCTTCCTATAATATATTTAACTGTAAAAACAAATTAAAAAAGACCATGACAACAAGAGTATTACAAGCAAAAGTTCAAATCAAGCGTGAGTACTGGTATGGTTATCTCGGCCTGCTTGCCGGCTCTACGTGTCAGGCTCTTTCGAAGATTGTATCATGATATGCTATCAACAAAAAGATGCCATCATACAAAAATCATATCATAAGCATTATATCATATATATTTCCGACTCATAGAGCCTGCCTTTATGTTTGAGTTGTCCCCATGGTTATTACGATTACGGTAAACTGACCCAAGACCGACGAGAGCTGAGATTTGATCTAATTATAAACTCACGTGCATGAAGCGATCAAACAATTGTCTGCATCACCTGTGCGGGGCGCGCTGTTCTCTGGTTGCGATTGTGGCAGTTGCGACTGATATATTTTCCCTTTTCGTCAATATCGATACTATCAGGGAAAACTGAAACCATCACAACATGCTAAAAATTCATAAATCTAAAACCTCATCAGTAGACAAAAATTGCCGTAATGAAGTCTGCTTTGGGGGCAAATAAAATCTTACGACGATAGCGAAATTTTGAACATGTTCAAAATCCATTTCAGCTCTATTTTCGTCATAGGAGGCTCCCCGATTTACTATGATTTACCTGCGATTGATGCAGATACGCTCTAATGACCTCATCGCACGATGCACTACGATCCTTGTGACCACGGCTTCATATATTTAAACCATTGCTTCCGATTCTTCCCCGACTTACGACGTACTGCGCTTATGCCGCGCATAAAACCTCCATCGCAGTCAATCGTACGATTCTTGTGACCGGGGCTTTAATGGTATTTCACTTTAAGTAGTACATCTTCACACAATAACCCTTGACCTACTGCTTTCAGCACATTCTAATAACTAAAAAAACTTTCACACACGCAAACCTTGTCATCGCTGAATTGAATGGTATCCATGTCTGCGTTAGGACGGATGGGGACTCAGACGACATCCGCGCGAACGTGCTGCAACAGAACGCTTGGAACTACGTGGGTGGAACGTACGACAGTGCGATAAGGATGGCATCTCTCTGGAACAACGGCGAACTCGTCGGAGAAAGACATATCGGGGTTGCTGAAGTTGCGAGTCAGTACCCTGTCCGGGTGGCGGTGAGGGGCGGAGATGGGCGGTACTTCTCAGGCCGTATCGCCTGTCTGCAGCTGTACAACTACGTCATGACTCAAGAACAGATTGTAGCGGCGCGTGATGTGTGCAAAGGTGAGTTTAAGGTCCGTGTATGACAAAATATGTATCGATATTGAATACACATAAACTTGAAATCTTAACTGAAAGGCGTGCGTATCCAAAGCATAGTCACTAAAGGCTGATGTCTTTGTACTTTAATTATAAATAAGTTATACATGTCACAAAAAGATAGTTCTAAGCATTTGCCACTATAAAATTATGACAATTTCACAATAATTGTGCAAATTTGTCTCATGTGCGTAGTTAGTATCTGTTGATTTTTCACCTTTGATGAATAATATGAAATAATATGAATAGTGTATGAAATTCATGAATAATATGAAATAATATAAATAGTGTATGAAATTCCTATCACGCAAAACAGTAGAATTACAGATTTTTCTAATCAAGTATTCAAACTAAGCCCTAATTTGCGTAATTTGCATGTCAATGTGCATGTGCACCTGAGTGAGATTGCATGACGTAATCGGCGGAGCGTTGGCTCAGGCCCAAGAGGTCCTGGGTTCGAAACCTGCCATGTCACCGACTCAAGGGTATCTGAATAAAGGATCTTGTGCCCGTGGAAAACGCACTTTATACGAATTTTCTCACTTCACTCAGATGGCAATGAGTAACCTAGCTTCTTATAGGGCCATCCCTCGGATAGGACTTTAAATGGGGGCTTTTGGGCAGAGGCGTACGTTAAAGAACCCACCACACCTTTCGAAAAAGAGTAGGGGGTGTGGCCGGGTACCGGTATGTGATGGTACAAATCCTACCGTCTGGAGTTGGTGATTCACTACAAATCACACGGATGGAAGCCTGGTGAACCTCCGTCTCGTATCAGCCAAACGGTGATAAACTAAAAAAACGTTTTCCCTTAGTTGTCGACCTTTGGTTAGTACCTAATTTTTCTCACCCTTCCAGTCTGCGCTGATCCGCTTGGAATGGAATCTGGTGCTATACCTGATGACGGCATCACTGCATCTTCCTACTGGGACACTGATCACGAGCCCTACCGCGGACGGCTAAACGGAGTCGATGGTGTAGGTGCTTGGGCAGCCCTAACTAACACCATCGGCGAATGGTTGCAGGTAGGCATACATTTTGGTACATTTAACAATCAGGATTCTGCCACTTCGTAATACGGCTATTTTCTGTAAACTTCATCGTTGGCGATGTCGTCCATGTTGCCGGAAGGCAATTTTTCTTTATCCTATGTTGAAAAGGCCCGGGGGGGGGGGGGGCGTTTGGTATGGAATTTGATATATTTGTTTCACTGAGAATACTTCACTCTGCACAATGGGGTTTCGGCGACCAGTACACGTCATCAAGGTTTATTTTGGTCTGCCTTTCTTACATGTCACATGTATTCTTTAACGAAAAATATGTATGCATTCGTTAACAGGTGGATTTAGGAGAAATAAATCGCGTCACAGGCACCATCATCCAGGGTCGCGACGATCATTACAACCAGTGGGTGACCTCCTACAAATTACAGTACAGTATTGATGGCATTAGCTGGACGACATATGCAGGCAACGATGGCCCCGAAAAGGTATCATACTTACAAATTTTTTAAAGTGAACTAAAAAGAAATAATGAAACATGTCCTGCAAACGTTACTAGGAAGAACTGTTATCTGTTATAGATTGATACTGGTTGATTCTGTTATCTATGATGGCGAAGTGCTGAATTCATTATGCAAAAGAGTAAAAAAAATAACTCATTATCTTTTTACCGTTTAGGTGTTTCCAGGCAACAATGACAGGAGCACCGCTGTAACAAACCTACTGGACAATCCCGCTAACGCTCGTTATGTGCGTTTTCTGCCACAGTCCTGGCACGGTCATATGAGTATGCGAGTGGAAATTTTAGGCTGTGGTATTAACAGTAAGTTTCTGTTGAAAATACCAGAGTTGTTACATTGACATAGCCTAAAATATTGATTTTATTACACTGTTCATCTGTTGTATTACCTCTAGTATATGGACAAATATAAGATCCAGTTGGTTCAGTTTTCTTCATTTTCCCAATACAGATATAAAACAATGTAACCAGCCCACCCCCATTAGTTCCTTGTGCTCGTGTATCACTCATACATTTTGCGTCCTCCTCTCTAGGCGTAAGGTTGCCACAGGATCCATCGTGGGTTGTGGACTCCGCCGGCACACCGTGGGTCGACAATGGAGTGACGTATGATGCTGCAAAAGCCTTGGATGGCGACACTGGAACCTACTGGAACCCTCAGGATACCTCACAGTACTACAACAACTGGTACATCGACATGGACTTAACAGTACCCCAAACTCTAACACGCATTGCAGTCAACAACTACGGAGACACCACCCATGATATCGCAGCATTCACGCTACAAAAGTCGCAGGTTGGGAGTCCGTACAGCTGGGAGGACGTCGTGTCCGTCGATAACGTGCAGGGAGGCACGAATCAGAGCCAGGAGTTCGGCGGGTTCCAGGGAACAGCGCGGTACTGGAGGTTCATCATCACTCGGACCCACTCGGGGTATCAGCCATATCTCACCGAACTGAACCTCTACGGAATTTCTTCAGGTAAGGAAAAATTGTTTTTATTTTCGGTCGGCCATACAGCCTAGACTGATCCAGTAAAGTAACTGTAATGTTTCGTTTCACTTTTGAATAACGTAAACAGAGCATGTTGTTTTTTAGGTTCTGTTTCACCACAGACTGTATGTACCAACATGTCTTAACAATGACCAAAACAACAAGCCAATTATGAAATGAAAATAAAAAAGACAAATATGTTCCAAGAACATCCTACCCACCACTGACTTTACAGATGTGTTTCAAAGCAATGCCCCGGTCTCATACTTCGTACGATGTGCCTGCGATAGCATATTCCGTAAATCACACGGTACATTTTTTTAGTATAAAATGTTGACACAAATAATGCCACATGTACCATAGTAATTGCGCGAACTAGTCTTTCCTTACTAGAATAGATTTCAATCATACGCTTTCTATTAATGTAACGGACGTTGTAGTCTCTATTAACTACTAGAACTCTTTCCTTACTATTAATCTTACGCTTTCTGTTAGGAGCCTGTCCAGAGCTGCCACATCCAGACAACGGCAGCAGGACCGAAGGTCATCTGTACGGAGACAAGGTCACATTTTCCTGTCATGACGGCTACGAACTGATCGGTTCTGAAAACAGGACGTGCCAGGCTAACCAGAGCTGGTCAGGAACACAGCCCAATTGCTCCAGTACGTACTTACTCTCTTTCTTGTAGCAAGCTTGTGTTGTTGTCGATTCTTAATTGCCTTTAGAGTTTAACAAATATAGACTGTTTGAGGGTTACTGAGGTAGTGTATTATAGACATTATCTAATAACGTCTACGGTACTTAGGCCTTAGAAGTGTCCCGCGTCATGTTCAGTTTACATTATGTTTTCTGTAGCTACGAATGCAGTGGTTGGTTTGTGGCCCTTAAACGGACATTATGGAGCATCAGACATATCGGGAAACGGGAATAACGGGACAGCAACAGGAACTCAGTTAGCCCCAGGTCCGTATGGAGACGCCGACGGAGCTTTCCTGTTTTCGGGAACTGAAAATTCCTACATCGACATTCCCAACAACGGCAGGCTGGATGTGCGCTACTCCTTCACCATACTGGCGCACATCTATCCTACCGGAGAGGCAGGACCAATCTTCAACTACGTCGGTAGCAACAACGACTGGGCATTACACTTTTGGCAGGTTGCGTCACAGGAGCTGTTTATGAGGTAAGTTTACTTACCAGGCACAGAATATTGAACCTTTAGAAGTATCCATTCTCTTTCCACTCAAACAAATTACTTATCCCCCCTGTCTCTTTTTTTACTGAATTATGACGCCAGTCTCCAATCAAATTTGTGCAAGAAAGAAAACAAGTGCTTTTAAAAAAGCTGTGCCTTGCCGGGTAGTAGGGATGTCTTCAGGAAAAGAATCTCGGCGCTTCACCAGTGTTCATCAATAAATTTGTTTATTTTTACAATTAAAGAACGATGAAACCTTTCCATTGGACTTTTATTCTCTAAAAACAAGATTTTCCTATTGTTACTGGGGTCATTTTAAAGTTAATAATCTGCCCTTTCAAATGGTGCTACTCTCATTCTGCTGCGGTCTAGTATGTCGATGTGTAAGCGCCGTAAACACAGGGTCACACAGCCAGTGCGGTGTCAAGACAGTTCGGCAGACAAGTCCGCAACAACAAGCTCATAACATTCCACGTCATCGTTAACACGTCAAAATTACCACACCCCTTGTCATCCCTTGGAACAAAATGCAACACTCTCTTTAGACAATATGGAGGCGCCTGAGGACGCCAATGAAACCAGGACAGGTTTTTGCTATCGCAAACCTGAAATATTATGGCGGCGCTCAAGGATGCCAACGAAAACAATACAGGTTCTGCTATTGCAAACCTGCAACTATCCCAAACATTGCCGCCATCTTCATAGGAAAATTTCAGGCGATTTAAGTATTTTAGAAGCTAAACAGACACATCATAAGAGAGGGAAACATGTATCCTTTATCTGTATGGGTAACTTTGTCATTTAAATAGTATCGGATAGGTACCAGTGTGGGAAGATGGTATAAAATTTACAGTGCAGGGAAATTCACATCATTAACATAATGTATGTCAGATGAATTATTGGCACAATAAACATGTTTTGTGAAACTTTTTGACACACAATGAATATGCATTATTCTTTACTACAAAATAAGTTCCTTTTTGTGCAATTTGTGATATATCTTTATGATGAATATAGTGAGCTAAGGCATAGATTTAATACGATAAACCACACACAGTAACACACACCTAAAAGAGTGTTTTAAAACTCGGCTGGAATGTACCATTGTCTAAGTAAGGCCACAGCTTTTAAATTTTATGGATGACATCCGCGCGCTCATTACTTTTCGCCTGATTTCAGAAAAAAATTATTTTTTCTTCTTCGGGATGGTCATATAGACCAAACTGTGTAAATACACCTTTCTCACGCGGCGGCCATGATAGATCTAAAACGAGTTCAATGTGGCAAACAAAAGGCTGTCCATCATAATTAGCAGTTCGACCAATGGTAGCCTGCCAATTAGGAAATCGACCAATAAGTGAATGGCTGCAAATTCGTTAAAAATTTGCATTATTATGTTTTTCTTTTGCATCTCTTACTGGACTATGGGGTCAGTCTACACTACTCTAAATTGCTACATCTTTCGGTGCATAACACTTCTTGTAATATTTATTATTCTATCTTATATCATGAAAATTTGTGTGGTTTGGGGGAAAACTAAATGGGACCTGATTTTAGAAATATGTTTTGTCTGTTTGCCTCATTGACCTCTTCTTCGATCTATCATGGCCGCCGTGTGAGAAAGGTGTATAGGTAGTGTTGTAACCTAATAATTGTGTGTAGAATTTACACTTGAGACATCTCTCAAGTACTTGACTGTACTGTTGCAGAAGTGAAACTTGCTTAATAGTTGTAAGAGTGACACCAATATGGAAGCCATGAGTATATTTACCAACTTTGTTAGTGATACCAGTCTACCACACTAGAGTCACTTTTACTACACTAGTGCACTTCGTGAATGCAGGAATGAATGCCTAGTTACTTGCAAGCTGATGGGAGCTGTGTGACGTACCGACATGTGGTAAGGCCTGAAGCTGGAAGCTTTTAATACGGCGAAGCTGATTGCACCAAGTTTTGTTGCCATATTTTGTTACTTGAAATCTTGTTACAACGTTCATGGTGTCTATTTTAATAAGTTTCCGTTTTTTTTCGCACTATCTCATTATTTTTGCAGTCTGTGGAGATCCATAAAATTTAATTTATATAACTCAGAAAGAGAGAAATGTCGATAGATATCAATTATGCAAATAAAGATATTATTTGCGGATCAATTAATGAGAAAATATTATATAATGACGGGAATTTCATAATCACAGCATTATGAAGCTTAGTGAAGGTAAACATCATTTTACATAAATCATGCAAATTGGTGTCACATTTACATAATTCATGAGGAAACACTAAAATGGTCTTCTCTGTTAAGATAGTACTTTCATACTTTGAACTTATGCTTTTTTTAACAATGAATTAAGGAACTGCATAATCCAGTTATATGTACAATAGGACAGGGTAATCATAACACCAACGATTTATAAGGACCCCAAAACAGGCATTCTTCACAATAATCCTTCTTTTGTTGGCGAAAGTATTCTTATCTGAGGTCTAATTGTTATTCTCGTCATTGAACTGATTTGTACACTTCCTATCTGCTGTAGGCCGGTGGGCAGAAATGGGGAATTTTCAACTGGCATCACATCGAACGTGCTGCAACAGAACGCCTGGAACTACGTGGGTACAACCTACAACAGTGCAACAGGAAATGCGTCTCTCTGGAACAACAGCGAACTAGCCGGAGAAAGACATATCGGGGTTGCTGAAGTTGCGAGTCAGTACCCTGTCCGGGTGGCGGTGAGGGGCGGAGATGGTCGGTACTTCTCGGGCCGTATCGCCTGTCTGCAGCTGTACAACTATGCCATGACTAGAGAACAGACTGTAGCGGCGCGTGATGTGTGTAAAGGTGAGTTTAAAGTCCGTGTTATATGACATCAATTCCGTGTTGATATTGAATACACAAAAACACGACATCATTTCTAACTGAAAGGCGTGCGTATCCAAAAGCATAGTCACTGAAGGCCGACGTGTTTGTACAGTCAAACCTGCGCATGCCCAAGGCTAAGCGACCACCTCTTCTCAGCGACCACCTGGCATGACATGGCATCTTTGGTGTCATTGAGTCTCTGTAGAATAGTACTAGCGCGAAACTTTTACTTGCCAAAAGTAATTTTGATGTTACGCTTTCTGCTAGGAACGGCCTGCCCAGAGCTGTCACTTCCAAACAACGGTAGCAGGACCGAAGGTCGTCTGTACGGAGACAAGGTCACATTTTCCTGTCATGAAGGCTACGAACTGATCGGTCCTGAAAACAGAACATGCCAAGCAAATCAGAGCTGGTCGGGAACACAGCCTAATTGCTCCAGTAAGTACTTTCTCTGAGACTCGTCTTTGTAGTAAGCTTGTGTTGTGGTCGATTCTCAAATGACTTGAGAGTTTAACCATACAGACTCTGTTCGTTTTGATATATTCGCTGTTGTAAGACCAAACTTGCTATATCACAGGAACGTCCTGCCCACCGCTGCCACCTGTTGAACACGGCAGCACCAGCGGTGACAGTTATTATGGTGACGTCATTACTTATCACTGTTATCCTGGATACGAGATCAGTGGTGATGAAGAACGGACCTGCCAGTCGGACCAGACGTGGAGCGGCACACAGCCGACATGCAGCCGTAGGTTACTTCTTATTTCCTGTGATAATGTTATGACAATTAAGGGTTAATGACCCGCCCGAGGTGTATATGGTGTCATAACGCCTGGTCCTTTTCTATAACCACCGAATAAAACCACCGAGTGAGGGAAGCGAACGAGATGGTTTTATGAGGTGGTTATAGCAAAGGACCAGGCGTTATGACACCATGTACACCGAGGAACAGGCGGGTCATTAACGTTATTATCATATAGCCTACCCAAACTTGCAAACTCCTGTATGACGCATAGATCCCTTGGTACTATACGTGTGAATTCCTTTGTCGAATTTCTGAAAGTTCACATTTGTTCCTTGGTACATACATTTGTAAGGAGATTACAGATTGCAGTTTGAAACCAAAATTTTCACAGAAAATATTCGAAACATTGCAGTCTTTGGCTTTTTAGAACAACAAAACTCATTATCAATGTTAACAGAAGGAGCCATTCCCCCCTGGCAGTCTGTACTTATTCCCTCTGCTCTGGCATGTGTTTCGCTCTTTTTGATTGACCAAAGCCTGCATATCTTGTGTGTATCGCTCATTCTGGTTGGTCATAATGAATCGACACCGGCACCGGTGCCGGTGTCGATTCATTCTGACCAATCACAGGGCTAGGGAGGATACACACCTGCCTGGCCGGAATCTATGTGTTATTTATTTATTATTTATTTATTATTTATTTCTTCCTCAAACGTACATAGGCAGAGAAATACACACATGATATACCCTGAATTGCGTAGGTTTGTTACAAAGAAACTTATACGTGCAGAATGTCAACAAACAAAGATACATAATATATTAACAAACACTAAGCCTAGATCCGAACTCACAGGCTGATGTTACGGCGTCATAACCAACGTAGAACGGGGCCTTCTGATTGGTTCGCGGTGCCTGGCTATATGATAATAACAGTTTCATGACAAACAGTTCTTAGTACCGAGGACATGATATCTTTGAATCTCTGTAGCATAGAACTAGCGCGAACATACAGCAGTAGGTTTTTTCTTATCTTCTGTGATAATGTTTCTTCCAGTTTTCAATCTTTTAGTAAAGAAGTTAACAAGCTTTGCAACAAAAAGCTATTGTACCAAATGGGCATGATATATTCGAGTCTCTGTACCATAGCTATTGTGCGTCGTCGTGTACTAAAATCAATTTAAATCTTTTTCCTACTCTTAGGAACAACCTGCCCTATACTACCAGTGCCAAACAACGGCAGCAGGACCGAAGGTAATCTGTACGGAGACAAGGTGACGTTTTCCTGTAATGAAGGCTACGAACTGATCGGTTCTGAAAACAGAACGTGCCAGGCTAACCAGAGCTGGTCGGGAACACAGCCTAATTGCTCCAGTAAGTACTTTCTCTGAGACTCGTCTTTGTAGTAAGCTTGTGTTGTGGTCGATTCTCAAATGACTTGAGAGTTTAACCATACAGACTCTGTTCGTTTTGATATATTCGCTGTTGTAAGACCAAACTTGCTATATCACAGGAACGTCCTGCCCACCGCTGGCACATGTTGAGCACGGCAGCACCAGCGGTGGCAGTTATTATGGAGACGTCGTTACTTATCACTGTGATCCTGGATACGAGATCAGTGGTGATGAAGAACGGACCTGCCAGTCGGACCAGACGTGGAGCGGCACACGGCCGACATGCAACCGTAGGTTACTTCTTCTTTCCTGTGATAATGTTATGACAATAAGTGTTTCATTACAAAGAGTCCTTGGTACTGAGGACATGATGTCTTTGAATCTCTGTAGCATAGTACTAGCGCGAACATGAGCAGTAGGTTGTTTCTTATCTTCTATGATAATGTTTCTTCCAGTTTTCAATGTTTTAGTAAAGACGTCAACAAGTTTTACAACAAACAGATATTGTAACAAATGGGCATGATATATTTGAGTCTCTGTACCATAGCTATTGTGCGTCGTCTTGCACTGAAATCAAGTTGAATCTTTTGCCTTCTCTTAGGAACGGCCTGCCCTATACTACCAGTGCCAAACAACGGCAACAGGACCGAAGGTCATCTGTACGGAGAAAAGGTCACATTTTCCTGTAATGAAGGCTACGAACTGATCGGTCCTGAAAACAGAACGTGCCAGGCAAATCAGAGCTGGTCAGGAACACAGCCCAATTGCTCCAGTAAGTATTTTCTCTGAGACTCGTCTTTGTAGTAACCGTGTTGTTGTGGTCGATTCGGAAATGACTTTAGAGTTTAACAACTACAGACTGTGTTCTTTTTGATATATTCTCTGTTGTTAAAGTTTGTAAAACCAAAACCGCTATGTCCCAGGAACGTCCTGCCCACCATTGCCATCTGTTGAACACGGCAGCACCAGCGGTGGCAGTTATTATGGGGACGTGGTTACTTATCACTGTGATCCTGGATACGAGATCAGTGGTGATGAAGAACGGACCTGCCAGTCGGACCAGACGTGGAGCGGCACACAGCCGACATGCAGCCGTAGAATACAATTTATTTCCTATGATAATGTTTCGTCGAGTTGGTGGACATTTTCGAAGTGAAGACGTTAAAAGACAGACAATTATTGTAATAGAGGACATGGCTCTTCGGTGTCATTGAGTTTCTGTACGTAGCATAGTACTAGCACGAAACCTTTACTTGCCAAAAGTAATTTTGATCTTGCGATTCCTGCTAGGAACGGCCTGCCCAGAGCTGCCACATCCAGATAACGGTAGCAGGACCGAAGGTCATCTGTACGGAGACAAGGTCACATTTTCCTGTCATGAAGGCTACGAACTGATCGGTTCTGAAAACAGAACGTGTCAGGCTAGCCAGAGCTGGTCGGGAACACAGCCCAATTGCTCCAGTAAGTATTTTCTCTGAGACTCGTCTTTGTAGTAAGCGTGTTGTTGTGGTCGATTCTCAAATGACTTTAGAGTTGAACCATACAGACTGTTTGTGTTCGTTTTGATATATTCGCTGTTGTAAGACCAAACTTGCTATGTCCCAGGAACGTCCTGCCCACCGCTGCCACCTGTTGAACATGGCAGCACCAGCGGTGGCAGTTATTATGGGGACGTCGTTACTTATCACTGTGATCCTGGATACGAGATCAGTGGTGATGAAGAACGGACCTGCCAGTCGGACCAGACGTGGAGCGGCACACAGTCTACATGCAATCGTAGGTTACTTCTTACTGCCTATGATAATTTGTCTTTGCCTTTTCAATTATTTTTTTGATGTAAAAAAGGTAACAAGGTTTACAGCAAACAGTGATTGTAACGGACCGATATGATATCTTTTGGTTTCTGTCCTATGGTAATTGCGCGCAGTCTCTCTTTGCTAAATTTTACTTGAATAATTCTTTCTCTTAGGAAAAGCCTGTCCAGAGCTGCCGCTTCCAAACAACGGCAGCAGGACTGAGGGTCATCTGTACGGAGACAAAGTCACATTTTCCTGCGATGACGGATACGAACTGATCGGTTCTGTGAACAGGACGTGCCAGGCAAACCAGAGCTGGTCCGGCATACAGCCTACATGCGGTGGTCAGTTGCTTCTTTTTCTTGGTCACACTTTTGCCGTTTAACATTCTCCCAGGTCAGCCACTGGTAAGACCACTATAATGTCAATACTACCCGGACATGTGAACAGCAACCTTGCACATTAAATAAACATTGATAAATGAAAATACACTATTTGCTTCACACCAGTAAATATTTTGTCACCATAACTTTATTCGGTCTGCATAGTAACTAAATTATGTTTCTAATGTGCTGAAAGCCATCCACACGCCTGTCTTTTATAAATGTATGACACTTGAGCTGTAAGCATATTTGCGATGCACACCTGTGGCAGGAACTGATGTCCATTTTTGTTAACCTGTTTTTCCATTAATTTTTCCTGTGATCGATGTTTTTAATAACAGATTGCGTCCCTGACATCAGTCTCTCTGGAGGAGGAAGCAGTGAATCCTCAGCAGTGAAGATCGCGCGACGTACATCCTTCACCATACGGAGCCGCATCCACGTCATCTGCAATCAGACCTACCGAGTTACGTACCAATGGAGCGTTTTCCAACATAACTCAATGGGGAACGTAGTGCAGGTACTGGACATTCCCAACAAAGTTGTGCGTGATTCGCAAGACATCACAATTCCAGGAAACACCTTAGGCTACGGCTCCACGATTGTTGAGCTGAACGCTACCATGGTTTTCTCGAATACTGGAAGCAAAAAGGCAGAGGCACAAAGACAGTGGGCTATCATTACTTCATCTCCACCAGTGGCGCATATAACCGGTGGGTCTGCTAAGTCTGTCAGTCGGCAGGGGGTTCTGGTACTGGACGCATCGCAGTCCTATGATCCGGATGAGTACATCGACGATTACCGGAATTTCACTATTCAGTGGATCTGTGAAACGCTTCGTGGTAAGCTTCTGCCTCTTGAAGGACATTGCTGTTTCTGTGAAACTAAATGTTCAAAATATCAATTTATACCTTATCGCGAGATCGTGTACATTGGACCTCATGATCGGCATCTTTAGAGCGGTGTTGTATGTTGCATCGGTATCTTTTGTAGAACGGTGTTCAAAGTACCAATTGTAACACAAAAATGTGATTGCTATTAAATAACTTGTTTTGTAGGGACGGCATGCATCGATATATTCCCAGATGGCGGAGAAAGCGCCGTGTATGAACTTCAGGCCGAGTCATTTCCTGATGATTCCGACATCTTGATATTCACGGTTGAGGTCAGCCTTGACGGGAGGGGCTCATCACAAACCTCACAGTCAGTCACCTTACAAAACGGAACTGTCCTCAACATCGCCATTAGGTAAGACGTGATGTTTGTCTTCTTATTGCCTAAAAGCAGGATAGTTCGTTTGAGGTAAGAAGATATCTAGTACAAAAATAGACTAGTGAATTAATGTGATAGAGGGGTGCTATCACATTTCTCATCCATAGACGTTATCTATTACCTCATACTTGTAAATTAATGTGATAGAGGTGTGCTATCTCATTTTTTCACTGATAGACGTTATCTTTTACCTCTTACTAGTAAATTAATGTGATAGAGGGGTGCTATCTCATTTTTTCACGAATAGACACAATAAATCGGTCTCAAACTAACGTTGTGTCTACCAGAGAAAATGTGATAACACCCCTCACAATTATTCACAATAAAATACTAGTACTGTTCAGGGCTAAATAAATGTCAAGAATAATCAAGTCTGGATATCTAACAAGAGTGAAGTGCGTCTCACTCAGTTCTTAAGTGTCTTTTTTATGTTACTGAGTGTAGATATTACATTGATACCTAATGATGGATGGATGGAGTCAGAAGATACTTATCTTTTATTCCTTAGGTGTGATGCAAACTGCGAGGCGAAAGCCAGTCCATCCGAGAGGCTAGTTCTCCTGACCCAATGCGACAACTGTCCAACAGCAAGCACTGCATATCAGTGGACTCTGAAGGGAGAAAAAGGCATTGATTGGGATTTTGATACGACAACCGGAAACGCGTCACAGAACCTAGTGGTTCGCAGCAACATTTTTGAGGTACTTTACTTCTACATGTCATCATTAACATATTTGGTTTTATTTCATTTACTTAGTACGTTAATAATCAGTTTAGCTAACGGATTGAATCACCTTTTTGTATTCTAGGCAGGAGAAAACTACACCTTCAGGGTAGACGTGGCGTCCAATGTCGAACCTTGGGGAATTGGTTTCTCTGAATACAGTCTCAGCGTCAACAAACCCCCTACTGTTGGAGCATGTGTGGTCAACCCTTTGTCAGGTGTTTCAACAATAACGCCGTTTGACATTTGGTGCGAAGGTAAATCACCCCCCTCTCAAATGAGCTAATTTCAATAAAAAGAATCGTTTAAAGTATTTTATATTAGTAGCATGCATAATTGGGATTGATTTCTTTTATCTTCCTCAGGAGTCCATGATGATGACCAACCTCTGGTTTACAGTCTTTACTTTAACAACGAAAGAAGTGACGACACCGCCTACACCTTACTCCACACGGGAACGGTACATTACCATCTTCTCATGTTGCGCAGACTGTAATGACTATATCCATCCCTTAGTTACGTTGGCCAGCTCTATTTTACTCATTCGCCACATGCGTCTATTTGGATATATCTACAGAGTACTAGTATATTCTTGATGCACATCGCAACTGTTCTGAGCTAATCTTATAACGTAGACCCTAGCCCCCTACTTTAGTATTTTTGTATTTGGAAACAATTCGACCTGAGTTCTCCAGTAGTTTCCGCCATGTGACGCTTTATCATCAATAGAAGCTATGTAGTGTGTTTTGCAAAGTCTAGTTGTTTTAGTGTGACTTTAGTGGATTAGACGCTGTAGGATGAGTGTTATTTTGAAATATGATTTTATACAGTTAATGATGTTTCTGGTTTTACTGCAGACCAGGCGATTTCCGCCTCAGCAGCTCCCAGCTGGACAGGAACTTCGCGACTTCAACATCACGTTAGAAGTTCGCGTGTCGGATGCTTTGGGCGCAACAACAATCATCAGAAATATCAATGCGCAGGTAAAGTTCCTGTTGTGATGTTTAGAGTTTTCCTTCCAAGTCTTAGTGGATTTCCTAATTCTGTACAATCAGATCAAGTGTCAAGCATACAAGGGCAAGTTCTTTTGGAGGTTCTTTCTCACATGGTTCGGGTTTATCGATATGGAAAAATCTCAACACAGAAGAGTGGACTGAGTTTAATTTCGTCAGGATCGTTTTCTGAATGGTTGATAGTCAAGCCAGCTAAGTCGACTGATGTTGTTTGAAGCTCGACTTGAACTTGACTTACGATGATCACGTTGTTTTTATGGACAAATATGCATCTCACTAGCGACAAATTACAAAAATATGTTCATCCATATTTCTGCTAAAAGGTCCATCCCCCAAATGTGGAAGAGACGGAAGCGGTGCTGAGCAGCCTCAACGAAACTTTGGACAACCTCCGTGATACTGGGGACAGCCGCGCCCTCCTCCAGCTCACCAACAGTCTTAGTTCTGTTCTCAACGCAGCGAACACATCCTCCTACAGCAACGATGCGCTTTCAACGGTACCCTGAAGAATGCCTTTGTGCTGTTTTGCTAATCGGGCAGATTTACCAGGAGCACAAGATAGTATCATAGCTGGCCAAGGAGTATAGCTGGGCAAAGTGAATCAGCTGTCCACTGGGAATCTGCCAGCTGACTCCCTTTGGCCGGCAATACTAGTACTCCTTGGCAAGCTTTGATACTATCTTATGCCACTGCTAAATCTGCCTGCAAATTACTGTCAGTGTTGCCTGGTGTGGGGTGTTAGCAGAGTCAAATGTAGCCTATTAGCACTTAGCATTAACGGAAACTTGACTGCTACGTAATTTACGATACAGCAAATAGCTTTGCATTAATGAAGCAACAAAAATGATAATTTTTTTCCTTGTCTAGTTAGAAAATTTATTGCTTTGCTTTGCTTTAAGCTCTCGCCTTATTTTGTATACTTCTCAGGCACGTGACGGACTCATTGACTCGCTGGCGACAATCCCTGTTCAAAGTCTTGAAAACATCGATCAGGTGTCAAGTGCCTTGGGCCAGGCAACAGCGTCAGAGGAACAGGTTACTCCAGACTCTCAGGTTCGTGTTTACACAAACAACTCAAAGTCATCTATAGTATGCGTATGTACGGTCAAACTTGTCCACCGTGACCACTTGAGTGACCTGGAGAAAATTCAGTGAAAGGAATTCACTATCACTATAGACAGAATTGGTGATGCTTAGATCAATGAAAAATTGTTTTCAAGACAGAGGCCTTGATCATTTAGTCCTACCGCAGAGACGATCATTTGTACAGGTTTGACAGTTAACATACCGCCCACATTTAGCATAGAAAAGATCCTTTAGGAAGTACAGAATACACACCCTAAAGGCAGACATTTGTTTCAGGAGAGAGCTGCTCAAACTGTGTTGCAGATGTCAGAATTTCTTGAAACACCCGATAATAAAGATGTCGGTCCTGAAAGACTGGAGGAGACGGCGTCATTTCTTTTGACAGGTAAGTGTATTTTGCCTTATCTTCAAATTAAGACCGGTATCAATTAGTCCAAGGTATGCAATATCTCATTCAGGTACGATCTGATATCATGCTACATTTATGTTTGACCCAACAGCGTGTGTGAACATACTTCGAGCTTCAACAGCATCGGCTACGAAGAACAAGGATTTGCCATCATCTGAAACTCGGGAAGTTAGCTTGAAAAGGGTAGGAGAAACTTTAATGCTAATAACAAAATGTGCTTCGTACTAGTATCTTACGCTTAGAGCTTTTTATTCGCAAACTAAGAAACATGGAATATCTAGACTATAGTTGATAGTAATTCCTTAATTAGTCTGATGTTTCAGGACTGATGCTGACGGGAACATTTCTCATTTGTAAAAATGAAACTATGTGAGCGTTTTACGTCTGTATATTCGTTTTTCATTACAGAACAGAAATGCCACACAGACAACTTTTGATGCGATCGGAAAGCTAAATGCTGCGGTGCTAGATCAGAAGGTCCCGGGAGAGAGCCCGACGACGTTCTCTGTAGGTGAATTCAGTTTGGCGGTTGAAAAACAGCGGTGTGATACAACTACCAACGAGAAACCGCTCGTTTTCCGGGTAAATGGCCAATCAGGAACGTTTTTCGTGGTTGAAAAATTGTCAAGATTACTTGGGGACAACTGTGAAACACAAGGAGATGTCGGAATAGAGGTAGGTGATTAATTGTCTTGAATATACTCGAAAAGAAGACGCCTTAGAATGTTTTGGCTAGTGCATGATTGTTAGTCACAGAGTTTCAGTAACAACATGGTATCAACGTACATAGATTGATTGACTTTCATTCTGAATTAATAATTTTCGTTTTGAAGAATTTCAAGACACCGCGGAATCCTTACGCCTTCGCCGACACGTCTGACAATGTCAAGTCAGAAGTAACAGGACTACAGTTCATGCGGAACGGCAGTCCCTTGGAGATCCGGGACTTATCAACCCTTGTGGAGGTCTTCACCCGACGATTGTCATCTCAGAATGGACAAACAATGACCGAGCTTGGAACGACAGAACCTTCTTGGAAGAAGAACACAATACGTGTAAATACGCGATACGTTAGTCTTATAGGTCTTCATCAGAAGACTGCTGCCATGTCAATATCTCTGACCTGTAGATTTACGATACACATTGCGTTATCAGGAGTAAAAGGTCCTTTATTGATGTAGACATAAATAGACGTGAGTAGCAGATCCTTGCTAGGCTTATGTCGTGTATGGCTCCTATTGTCAGTTTTCTCTATTTCCCAAACGACGATTGTTTGTTACTGTTATACTGAATAGCCCTACATTTCAATGTCATCTCTTTTTTTCTGTCAACTCATCCTGTCCCTTAGACGAAAATACATCCTTATCGTTGCCTTTTCGGTAAAAGATTATTGTTTTCCTGTGCAGACTCACCAGTTCAACGCGACTCAGGGGAGGTCCCTGCACATCACGGTGACGCCTCACCTGGCAAATGTGTCTGTCCGACTGCTCCTGAAGCAAGGGCAAGAACCACGCCGGATTGATGAGTTCGACAGGAATATAACATTACCGCTACCAGGTTTGCATTTACCAAAACTGTATCCACTTAACTTTTAACAACAAATGATGATATTTGATGTCTGTGTGGCGCAACGGGTAGAAACTCTTATACCTAAAAGGTCCTAGTTTCGATACTCGCCTTGCCCTGACCGTGTGCCCTTGGGTAAGGCACTTTAAATGATATATCCACCACGACGGTGGAGTGACCACCAGTGACTCTTCGGCTAATCTGTCAAAGATGTGCCAGAAACACACACGGATTTGGTGATCCAGTGTGCAACACCTGCACATTTTCCACTATAAAGAACCGTAATTTTTTAAGAATAAAGGATAGGTGCGTTTTGCTCCAAATAAAGTCACGATGGTCCATGCATGGGACAGACTTCATTTAACATACATATAACGTGATCAGAAAAACGGTATGTTCATATGTGTATACAGATGACGCCGACCTGTTCACCTTGTCGCTGGGCCAAACAGAAACCTTGACAGCAGATAGGTGGACTTGGTTCATACCTGGAAGTGACGTAGGGGATTCCGTGGAGTACACGTACTACCTAGGTAACAGAACAACATCTATAGATAGATGACAATTCTTGTATGAAATTGTAGGATATTACATTTCTTATTCTTTTTTTTACTAGTTTTGCTCAGTGCAAGGCCATTGGCCACTTTTTAGGCACTGAACTAGGCTTACTGTAGCAGCATCTCTTCTCCCTAAGTCAGAAAATCGAGCTTCAGCAAGTTCGACTATACTGACTCAATATTATATAACTAAATGTAGGTAGTGCTGCATGTTAGTTATGATGCAACTTCACGTGTATATTTCATTAAAAGGACTCAATAAAAATGCATTTTCGTCCACTAGACAGACGACAAGAAAATGTTTTACGCTTTGAGGAAAATCATTATTGAAAGATATTTTCCTACACATTCCAGGGGTGCAGCACGTCCCGCTCACTGAAGGAGACGATGTAACCCCTTCGGTTTCTCCTGAGTATCGCGGAGAGAACTTCACCTTGAACTACACAGTTGAAATCTACTCCACCCAGTGTCTCTACTTCAACGAGGAAATAGAAGACTTCAGATCAGACGGCTGTCAGGTAAAAACAGAAAATTCTCACCAATACCATATTGCAATGAGAAAATTAACAGTTAGACCATACGGTGTTAAAACTTCTGTCGTGTCAACAGAATACAAACCGTGCTCTTCTATCCACGGCTGCCGATCCCAAATGCTGTATTGTTATTCCATTCTAATGTATTTGTCATTGTTGGTGTCAAGTTTGATGTTCCAGTCGTGATGCTAATACGGAGGGGGGCAAGGGGCCAGTCCCTGGCCTAGGCACTTAGGCAATAGGCAGGATGCTAATATCAGCAGTTCGCTAGAGCTCATTGCTACTGTTTCTTGTACATTTTCATGTTGAAATCATTTAAGTATTTCTAAAACAACATTTGGGGATGATAACATTATCTAAAGTTATATTTGCTTTTATTCCTTGTATATGTGTTCAGCCCGGGCCTCTCACCAACACCAGTCTGTCACACTGTCGGTGCGACCATCTAACAGCGTTCGGGTCCGGCTTTCAATTCTTCATCGCGCCCAACAAACTCAACATCCTCAAGGCGTTTCAAACACGTAAGTGCAAACAACAAACATCTGTTGCACCCCTCCCATCCATGTTTGTTGAAACAAACGACAAGTATCTAATCACAGCAACAACTCAATCAAAATTAAAAACACGCACAGAATTTTTTTTATTTATTTTTTATTGAACAAACACATAAAGGCAAAATAACAGACAAATAGCGGCCCACTCAAGTTAAGACAAGTTATATCGGTGCCGCTATTAAAAGAAAATAAGAATAACATATGATTGACAAGATGCAGTAAATCTGTGCAAATGGTATACTAGTGTATTGACTGGTGGAAGCGCAAGTCCTGGTATCTCCCCCCCCCCCCCGGAAATATAGGACACGGAAAAAAACATGGTTAGAAACGGCCAGTTTGCACAATGAAGTTCTGAGTTGGAGGCATAATCAAACAGTTTGTGGAATAGTTGCAAAGGGAAGTACCAAAAAGTAATAAATATTTGATTTCACCATCGGAGAGAGAGAAAATATCGAAAAGATGTCCTACGATCCTAAAAGGTTTGCCGAAGAGAGTGTGACGATGATTATTATGTAATGAAGTCTACAGAATTTGGCCAGGATTGTGGAGCTGAAAGACGTTTTGCAATGACAATGCATTTGTGGTATGTTTTCATTCCAGTTCGTAACTCGAATTTTCGCGTAACAGTGTGCACGTGTAAAATGTATTTCCCTCCATTAGTGAATTTTAAGGAGAACCCAGTTGTTCTGATCGCGCTCAGCGTTGTGGTTGGGATCTACCTCCTCACTGTGATCTGGGCCCGGCGGAAAGACAGACAAGATTCAAAGAAGGTATGATATCATCGGGGTGTGTGTGACAGATAGCTGCTTAGTTAATTCATTTGGATTATATATACGATATAATGACGCTTTATTCCTCTCAGGTACTATTCCATGTATATTTTCATTGATTACTATGGGAGCCCTGTAATGGGCTTCGGACAACGCTTTAAACTGATTAATTTACAAGAACCATCTGGGCATTACAAGAAATGTAGAAAGACACTGGTGCATAATTTACCTACTTGGCTACAAGCTAAATAGATGTAATTGCGAATTACAGTAAAAGTTACGGTATGCGGTAATCGACCATATGGGTCCCCTAATATTGGCCATGCAGCTTCCCTTATATCAGCCATCACGATAAGAAAGAAGAACATCGTACTTTGTATCAAATGGTACAGAGTTATTGCTAAGACCTACTGCCATACTTATAGCTGTCTGAAATGGTTTTCCAGGTTGGGGCGACGATTCTTCGCGGAGATCAGAACGGTTTCAACGATCACTTCTACCAGATCATAGTTCTGACTGGATCGAGGTCTCAATCCTCCACATCTGCCAGGGTGAGAAACAATCGACTTTCATTGCAAAAATGTTTTCCAGATAATCTGTGTGGTTTTCATTGTTGTTAACATGATGACTCATTGTCTTCTCTACCCATACAGTATAGCATGTACACAGCATCCATTGTTTTGGCACACAACCATCAACAGAACATTTTCTCTTTAATAGGTCTTTTTGACGCTGATTGGAGAGGGGGGCAAGTCTGGCCCGCATGAACTCGAGGACAATAACCGCACGATCTTCAGGGAGGGAGGAGTGGACACTTTCATCCTGCCGACTAGTCGCCATCTTGGATCCTTGTACGCCATGCACGTGTGGCACGACAACACAGGACCTTGTCCTTCATGGTAAGTACTTTCGACTGACTGATATAAGTAGTGTGTTGTCAGCAGGATAGTATTTTGTGTTCAGGTGGCTATGCATTTGCAAAAGCTATGCTATGTAAATATGCTTGCTGCACAGCAGACTTGCTGCAGATATGCTAATGGTATACTTATGGCATGCTAGTATACGGCGATGATTGAAATGTGCGATAATGGCATGCAGACAGTATACAAGGCGACTCATCATGACATCCCAAGTGTTTGCATGCTGTCCTTTTTTTGTACACAGTAACTCTGTATTGTCGTCTTTTCCCCAACCAACAGGTTTCTGGACAAAATCATTCTGCAAGATCTTAGCGACGGCAAGAAGTACTCTTTCCTGTGCCAGAGGTAATGAAAACTGACTGATGCAACACATACATGTAATGTACATGAGATGATAACTTTCTACTGTAGTTCCCAGTGTCTTTGTTTTTCTTTTTTGCTTTGCAAAACAATTTGTGTTGTACCTGACAGATGGTTAGCTGTGGAAGAAGGTGATGGAAGGGTAGACTGCTTGCTCTCGTCAGCCACCGACAAACAAATATCAACCCTTAGCCAAGTCTTCAGTTCACAGACATCCAAGGTGCTCACTTGATACATTTTCTGGGGTTCAAATTTACCAAAAATATATCTATAAGAACCCGAAATGATAATTCATAATTATGTTTGGATTAGAAACGTTTTGCTATGCTTGAGACATTTGCGTATTTTTTGTTTTTTTGTTTTTACGCCTGGTGAAAATATCACTTAATTCATCTGAAACACATCTAACTAATAAAAGTACTATATAATCAAGTCTCCCAAGTACATGTACACGTTTAGTCTTGTGGCAAAGTCTTTCAGATATTTGATATTGCCAACAATAAATTTAAACTTACCGACCATTTCTGTATCATATGATGTAATCCGTACAGTAACACCTTATTCTGTGTCCCAAAGGCCTTCAATGATGGTCACCTGTGGTGCTCGGTGGTGGGACGACCTGCCTACAGCCCCTTCACCCGTGTCCAGCGGGTGTCCTGCTGCCTGTCATTGCTGCTCTGCACCATGGTCACCAACATCATGTTCTTTGGCCGGGAAGCTGACTTCAGCAAACCTCCTCCAGTCGACATCCTTGGTTTTAAAGTGCAGATCCCGATATCGTGGGCTCAGGTATCAGTCTTGTCTATTACGTCCTAAAAGAGGCGGCCGTTTCCTTCGTAGTATATGATGTGTATTTCTAAATAAAGACCTTTTGGTCAATCTTGACTCGTCTACGTAAAAAAAGCTTTTACTGAAATGTGTGATTTATAACGTATTGATTTCACACTTTTTGCAGCTCATGATCGGCGTACAAAGTTGCCTCATCATTTTCCCCATCAACCTTGTCATAGTGGAGATATTCCGCCATGTTGCATCTCCCCTAGAGAAGAAAGCCAAAGATCAAAATATTTCAAGTGGTGGGTAGAAAAAATGTATATCTTATTATTATAACATCAAGTATGGAATTGTTGATTACAGACATATAGATATGATACATATTCACAACGTATTGCATGATTGGAAATCTATGATGTAGAGGACGGGTGGAAACATTGAATTTTTTAGATGTGCAATGAAGTCACGGTCATCCGTGATGGCTGATGGCTGTTTCTTGGAGATTTAAAAAAAAACAGGAACTTTCTAGGGTTCCCATTGCCCTCACAGCACATTTAAACTCATAATACTAGTACCTTTCTCCTATAAAGATTCTTCAACGTCTTCGGATGTCATTGATGTTGAAGAGATCGAGCTTCAAAAGGTTGACAAGGCCTGGGACTTTTACAGGCAACCATACAGCGGTAGGTGGTCATTTTCATGTACGACTCGTTGGGTTAATTAATGGAGATTGCTTTCTAAATTTTTGCCCTCGTCATAACTATTCATTCCTGGACGTTGGATGATAAAAAGAAGTTTCTTTCTCTTCCAGATAACAAGATGGCTGAGGACAAGAGAAAAGGATGGATTCTTCCGTGGTGGTGCGTTTTCATAGGTGAGATAGCTTATAGAAAAGACAATTGGAATATGTAAACTATGATAGATATTTACGTACGTTATCATTTAACGCAAGTATTATTACTGTAACAGTGGCGGTTTGTATACGTAGCTCATACAGAAGTGAGCCAACTACACATGCAGAGACTGCATGCCATTCTCTACAGAACTGTGTTGCAGTGTTGATGTGTACTGGTCAGAACTGACCGATACCATAGAGAGGGAATATATATTTATGATGGATGGATTGATGCTTCCTCATCTTCAATATGTGTCACTGTAAATAAGACCAAATGTGTAACTTTCCATCTGCGTTTGTCTCCGCTAGCCTGGTTCCTGGTTTTTGCCAGCTGTTTCCTTTCTGCACTGTTCACCATCCTGTACGGGCAAGAGTACGGCCGGGAGAAGGCTGAAGCCTGGCTCTTCATCTTCTTCACGTCCTTCTTCACGGATCTCCTCATCCTGCAGCCCGTGAAGGTGGTTCTGCTGGCAATCGGGCTCACACTGGTGCTGAGGGTAAGTCACACTGGTGCTGAGGGTAAGTCACACTGGTGCTGAGGGTAAGTCACACTGGTGCTGAGGGTAAGTCACACTGGTGCTGAGGGTAAGTCACACTGGTGCTGGGGGTAAGTCACATTGGTGCTGAGGGTAGGTCAAACTGGTGCTGAGGGTAGGATCTTGCAGATTACTTCGTAATATCAAAGTACATTTGAAGTGATCTACGGTACAATAATCTATTGATAGAGTACTGAATGAAGCTTGGCAATGGCAAAGTAAACAGTACCCACAAAGGTCTCACATGAGCACTATTTAGATATGAAAAAAATGCAATGTGATATGGTCATATTACGCTATTTCAATCTGGTCTGTTCAAAGTTTGTATAACATTATTGCTCATGACTATTAGAAACCTCATGACGATGCAGAAAACCAGTCGCCAACGCTAGACTACGACGAAGTGTGCGCCTACCTGTCTACCATCAAGGTGGAGTAACCTGAGTTATATGGTCGGGTTTTATTAGAAGTAGATTTAGCCAGTATCGAAACGGAAGGCTCTGTGTTGTTTCAGTCTTACTTGATTGTAATAATTTGCGATGAGCGTCCCTCACTCGCAATACTACATCGCTCAGAGATTGAAAGTCGTTTGTTGCCAAAAATTGCTAGGATTCGACAAAACAGAATAACATGATGCATTTGTGTAATCCGGTTACGCTTCGGGATCGAGAACAAGTTTACAAGTTTCAATGACCTCAATTGTTATCGGCTGAGAGCCCCTGATGAGGTTTCTAGTGATAAATTTCACCACATCCATCCAACAGGCGACTCCTGTGAAGAAATGCCACGAAGAACCACCGGACTCGACCAAGCTAGCTGAAATGCGGGTCCGCCGTTTTGTCGAGATCAGCATGAAGAGCGCCCTCTACGAGTTTGCGTTTTACTTCCTGTTCGTCCTGGTGTTAGCGGTCATTGCCAACGGACCACGTGACACCGGCATGTTCCACATGACTCGGAACCTTCGGCAAACTATGAACAATGGAGATGATTATTCTTTTAAAAAGGCGAGTGCAACTAATAGAATAGCCACGAGATTATGTCATTACCTGTCTTCAACTTCAAGGTATAAGAAAAAATATGAAGCAAGCAGTTAACAATTTACCTTGGCTTGAAAACACCTTCATATCTTGTGTCCTTACGAACGACCATAATGTTCACACATTTTTCAGAAAACATAGACACAGCTTCGCGGGTATTTTGTTTCCAGATTGATAACGATTCGTTTTAAAGCTGATGATGTGTATGTACTACGCTGGACATATTGTTCTTGCGATTCTCGATAAATTGTTGTAAACCATATTCTCTTTCGTGGATCTTACAGATAAACGACGTTCAGAGCTTTTGGAACTTTATACGATACACGCTGACTCCTGCGTTATACGGTAACCAGTGGTACAACGGTGACAGCAGGGAACCTGGTGGATTTATGACGGACAAGACGTCATATGTAGTTGGACCTGTCAGCCTAAGGCAGCTGAGGGTGGCCAAAGGTAAGCATACACTATCTCTTAGCAATAGTTTCCAACAAACACTGTTTAATGACTCAGTTTAAGATGGAAAATTAATTGATTGTTCATTCACATTTAAACAAAGTCTTCACTGAAAATATGGCCATCATGTTACGTGTGTCTCACATATGTTTTCACAGATAGTTCATGCAAGTTGGCCGAGCCAGTTGAAGGTATCTTCCAGGACTGCACCAATGCGTATTCCTACTTGACCCAAGACAGCAGCAGCTATGGGATGGGTTGGTCGGAGACACCTCACGCAAATGCAAGTTCACTGGTGCAAAATGAAACCAATCCTTGGGTGTACCGTCATTCTGCAGGTACGTCCATTTGATATCATACTTGGTAGGTTGATCTGGGTAGATTACGGCCCTTCAACCGTCAATTTCAGCTAATGATATGACCTTGGTTGAAGTGTGTAGATGGATTGGTTATTTGGTTGGTCGGTCGGCTGGCTGGTTGGTTGCTTGGTTGCTCAGTTGGGTTGGTTGTTGGTCAGTATTCAATTTTGTGTCGCGTGATGATTGTCTTTGGTCCGACTGACTCATTCCTTTCTATATGTGCTATAACAATCCCCTGCTGCTGTCACAGATATCCCGGTAGTAGGAACACACGCCACCTATTGGGATGGGGGCTACTACGTGACACTCGCCAACATCACGCCCACCGCCGTCCTCGCCACCGTGGCACAGCTGGAGCCCAGCGGGTGGATCGATCGGTACACCCGAGCCGTTTTCATCGAGATGACGATCTACAATCCCCACGCCAATCTGTTCTCCGTGGTGAATCTGCTGACTGAGTTTACTACCGTAGGAAACGCCTATCCCCGTGTGGACATCACGACAGTCCGTCTCTACCGCTTCCAGACCATCTGGGCTTGGGTTGTGGTCGGCTTCCAAGGAGTCTTCATTATCTTCACCTTTTACTTCGCTTTCAGGGAATGTGAGTGCACATATCCATCATGTTTTTGGTCCAAGGCTTGTGTATTCAATTCTAATGCACTGATATAAAACTCTTTGAAACATTACAAAACGTCTGGTAGGAGATAAGATACTGAGCATGCAGCTCAAATGTGATTGAACTTTGTCCTCACATTCTGCTTAAATATGATGTTCTACTCCTTTGCTGTATTACAGTCGACTATATCGTGAAGCTACGGAGCTTGTACTTGAAGACGTTCTGGGGCTGTGTAGAGCTGAGTTTGGCAATCCTGTCTCTAGCGGAGGTCGGGGTCATGCTGTACACATTGTACATCGTCCTCGAGTTCCAGTCAAAGCAAGGAACAAACACGGGTAAGTAATGATGTACAAACGTAATTGATGTCACATATAAGGCGATAGACCCACCTGTACAGTAGCAGAGTACAGTACAGTACAGAAGAGTGACACTTAACCTATTCCTCGAAAGTATTTTCAGTACGGAAAGGTAGAATATCATTTGTCGTTGAACAGATAATTAGGAACTCGTGAATTTCCAATTTAGTTCCCTAAGAATAGGATTGGTACATTTTCTTCAGGACCAGTTGAGAGAACGTTTGAGAAGTACCGCAGGGCTGCGTACTGGGACCAGATCAACACGTACGTGCTGGGCTGCTTGGTTTCTGTGGGGACACTCAAACTGCTGCACCTCCTGCGGTTCAACAAACACGTTGTTCTCGGCGCAGGTAGAAAATGATGTTCTTGTTAAATTTTGTTTTACTACAGCTAGCTTCTTTGATATTTTTATGCGTCGACTGTCTAAGTTTGGTATTGAACTATCTCATTAATGTATTTAGCTGGTTGAAAATCGAGGCTAGTCAATTAAACAGTAGATTGAAAGTTGATTATAAAATAATTTTGTCCGCGGTTTAAAAAAAAGATTAATTCCCTCCTACATGTTCTTTCCAGACACCATAAAGAAGGCAGCCGGGCCACTATCCGGGTTCTTCTTGATTTTTACCCTAGTATTTATCGCTTTTGCGATGTTTGCCGCTCTCGTCTTCTGCACTACGGAGGAAGGATTTTCGCCATTCATCGCCACGCTGGAAACGATGCTCACGATCTTGCTGGGAAAGTTCTATGAGATGTCAGACCGGGACAGGATCATGGGACCGCTCTTCACCTTCACGTTCATCACGTTCTTCCAGTGGATCCTTATCACCATGGTTGTTGCTATCCTAGACTGCGCCATACACGAGGTTTGTAAGCGGCTCGTCCACATCTAGTACTACGTTTACTACTTTGTGTTTTTCTGGACTGTCCTTCTGTCTTTTAAACAAATATGATGACCAATACTAAATATAATGTTAAGATTGAGTTGAGCTTTATTCCGTTTGATAATTCTTAGTTTTACTTCAAAAAGGACATGTATAGGAGAAAAATGAATTGTTTGAGCACTGCACTAGTTAGTTCAATGTCCAATATAATTTTTTTTTCACAATGATATCCTGCTGATTCTGCATTTAGGTTGCAGAAGAGAACTCCCAGCAAAAGCCGGAAACTGAGCAGGTTGCAGACCTGATGTTGGAACGACTTCAGTCCTGGGCAGGAGGGCTGCTACAGCGTGGGAAGGGGAGGTCATCGTCGGTCATCAAAGAGACCTACAAGCCTACAGAGGAGGAGCTGACAGACTTCTTGACAAATGCTGACTTCATACGATTGAGGTGCCAACAGGAGAATTCATCAACTGCAATCGAGTTTTGCATTAAGAATCAAATGTCGCCTATGTCGTCATCAGTCATCAAAGAAACCTACAATCCTACCGAAGAGGAGCTGACAAACTTCTTCACAAATGCTGATTCCATGCGTTTTCAGGACCGACATGACTCATCAACTGCCATCGAGTTCTGCATTGACAATCAAACGTCTTCTGCCACAGTGTAGTTTGTTTATACGTAAATGCAGATTACAATTTTGCATCATCAGTTTACGTGTAGCTAGTAGTATACATGGAAATGCGAACATTCAGTAATGTTTGGGTAATACTATACACTTGTATTAGGGGATTCTTCGGTATTGTATGTTTTGGGCAAATGAGGGCTGTTTCTCACTTCGACCATCATTGCTTCAGTTATGTATCACTCGACGATCATTCAGTTATTTTTACTCACCATATGCTGGCCCGGCTGTTAAGTACTGTGGTCATCTAGCTAGGAAATACGGACGTTTGGAATTGATGTGCGGGCATTCTAAATGTCAAACTTCTTTTGTGTTTGGTAGACGTACTCTGTACATATTATAGTCAGGTCATTTTCTGAAAGCATCTAATGTTTAGCTTTCTGGGCTTGTGCAGTAGTTTTAAGCTGTATACCGATATACTGGTGGAAAGGATTATATGAGGGCACTGACTTGGCTCGCCACAAGTAGGACTGCCCTTTGGAAACCATTGCCTTTTAAATGTATGTGTGACAAAGAATGGTGTATCATTCTTACCATTACTTTACATTAATCATTGAGAAGGTGTTGAAGTGGCAGAATATCTTTACGTATGAAATGAATATCCATGACACCTGTTCTCTTGTAAGTTGTGACTTTAGTGATTTTTTAATCGTCATGTTTTCAATTTGAAAAGAGACAAGTAATTAGGGATCAATTCTGTCAAAGTTGCACTACAAAGTCTTGAAACGTTCGTGATAATTCTAATGTATGCAAATACTGATACTGGTTATTTTAGCCGCGAATTAAAACGTTTTCTTTTCCCTCCTACCTTACGTTTTCTTTCCATCTATATATGTTTGACTAATAATTCTTCCAGATACAGAGGGAAGTTTTAGAAGTCTACAGTACTGTAGTTGAAATCTACATAGAGGCTACAACACTGAATCCTAACTTTTAAGACAAGCTAATGATACTAAGAGTAGGAATAGTACTGTTGTAGTGAATCGGGTTTCCAGTTTCCAAACTAGGTGTCCATCTGGGGTAGATGTTGTCACTGGAACCTGAAATGTATAAAAAAAGCTTGTCATACCGCCTGGCAAATCATTTTGAAACTAGAAAGGCAACATTTTAAAATAAAATGCAGGATGTTTGCGAAGGGAAAAGAAAGGAAAAATCGCAAGAAAAGAAACATCTAGAAAGGCAACGAGGCGTTGGCGAGCCCCCCTCCCCACACGGACCGTCCGACCGTAACGCCCCGGTTCACTTGTGACGTGTCCCCGAGAAAAGCCCCCTTTGTGGCCAATCAGAAAGCTGGAAAAGTAGAAAGCATGGTACAGCCGCAGCTTTTCCTCCGTATTGGAGGAATATCTGCAGGAAAACAATATGTTTGCTTCTTCCGCAAACATAATGAACGAAATGATAAAGATCAGTGATTAAATCAACAGCGGTCCTAAGTTAAATTGCTGTGTATTTTTTCGTATCGCTGCAAAGGGGCGGAGTGCAAAGCTGAACCCGGAAGTGACGCGTATCTATAGGTGACTCCTGACCTTTGTGATAGCTAGAGGGAATACATTACGGCGCAGACTCAAGCACTATTCTGAATACACCTTACTCACCTGTACAGTACCTAACCTGGCCTGTAGATAATGGAAACCCACCTCACTCACCTGTACAGTGTCTCACCTGGCATGTAGTCAATGGAAACACACCTTAGTCACCCGTACGTTGTTGGGAGGGAAGCCGCTGTCATGTCGTGAAACGACAAGTTTACAGGCATTAAAACTACAACACAATGCTTAATGTGTTTACAAACTACTTAGTAACAGTATGTGTTCCGCGATGAACTGTCACTCTATCTCCTATTTTGATGAGAAAAACGGCCCGGTAGTTGTCTGGGAGATCGGCCAGATGTACTGTGCACACTCTGGAACAGGCATACGTCCGAGGTCACGGGTATTTAAACATGAAACGGATACAACCTATCTCCAAGCAGATGTAGGAATTGGCTCAGTGTTCATGAGGGTTGTGGAAGTTAAGTGTCGTAATAAGAAAATACAACTTAGAAGTCTTGGGGAGCACATCATTACTTCAGTCAAGCCTAATCGAGAGTGATTTGGTCTATACTGGTTACAGCACGAAGCCATAATTTATTCATTTATTGCAAGATCATGCCCGAAGGCTAATCATAAAACCTCCTTGTGCAAAGTAAAACAGTAACATACAGAATCGTATACTTAACACTGCAAGAAAATGAAAAAACATAGATAAAAGGAAATGGAAACTATTCAAAATCTATTCATAGACAACTTGGGGTGCATTTTTCTGTATGCATGGTGAGAAATAAATTGTCCAACACTAGTTTCGTACATAAATGGGCTGGACGACTTACGCAAGAAGACGTCTTGTTGGTCGTTAAGGTGTGAAGCGTGGGGAAGATTTGTAGATTTCTAGAAATAATTTACTTCTGCCATGACCGTATTGATAGTGTTTATTGTTGTCTCTAAAGACACCATCAAAATCTTACGTTCTGTCGGGTCACCTGTTCAGCGCCAAGCAAAATGCCATCTATATCCATCTCTTTATCATAGTAATAGGTAATTATTGACTGGGCCAACTATCAAAGCCTTTAATCATTAGAGGTGAATACCTCTTGTTCCATAAGAAAGTATATACTGAGAACACACATTGAGGTTAATACTTGGGACCGCAGGCAATTTCACGCAACACTCGAGTCAACACGCACCGCTGAATGCGGTGTTTGTGTCGCTAGAGTCACCTTGAAAGAACATATTAACCTTTGTTTACTCAAGCCGTCCCAAATCCCATGGTACTAAGACCCAACAAAGGCTGTGTTATATTGTCCCTTCAGTGCCATCAATAATTCAAAGCCGTCTAGTGTCGCCCCCTCTCCCCACATACCTGACACACACGTACGGCCAATTTCTACTGCTAGTGTTACTAGCTAAACAAAAGTTATCACGTGATCAATTTTTCGAACCGCTTCTAATTTTCAGACAATGAAAAGAGCCGACGCTGGTATTGAGAGTTAATTCGTGAAACGGCGCAGAAACTTTTCTATCATTCTTTCAGGTGTCCAACTTGACGCCCTACACTCTGAACGAACTTACAGCTACAGGCACTTGTTCCGACAGTTGAATACCCGGTATTTCCGCACGACTCCATAAATGGGCATTGCCCTCGGCCTCTTGTAATGAATAATGCAAAAACTTTGACAGAAAAACTTCGTTTCACTGATGAAACGACAGGCCCATACTACTAGTATTTTGGTACACGTGTTGTTCAGTCACACAACCCGCGCTGTCATCACTGTGCCACTGAACTTTCTGCGTGACTAAGCTGCATCGGAGAATTCGTGGTGATCTTATGTACACTATCGTTCCCTGACGTGCAGGTATGTTCACAGGCGAATCGTAAGTTATTGCTTTGCCCTTCCGAGTGTTTACCTTTTCGCGTAGCTCGTCTGCTTCGTGATCTTCTTCAGGCATGACGGTTCACGGAAAAGGCTAACATCGACACACACTGTATATGAACTTCCTCCCTTCTGCATGCTACTTGCGTGTATGTTGGCCGTGTGCGAAGTCGGTACCCAGAGAAGAAAACAGCACACTCCACTGACTACCTTTTCCATACCGTTACAGCGTCTCAAGTCAAGTTTCTGAGTTTCCCTAGCTTTTGTTCTATAATTTAAACATTAGAACACTAGTACTGTTTCATAAGTAAAGAAGCGACCCGACTACGCCGGCTGTTACAGGGAGAAAGATTTGCCTGGGGAGTTTTCACAACTATAGGAGTTGGGAACGATTTAAGCGTGGACTGACTCCCCTGGACAATGTCCTTAGTTGGCTAACCCATAGGAAGGTCTAGTGGAGGCTAGTGCCCCCATAGGAAGGCCTGGTGGAGACAAGTGCCTCGTATGAAGGTCTGGTCAAGGAGGTTAAAACAGTTAACTTCCTTGGTCTGGTGGAGGCTAGTACCCCCGTAGGAAGGTCCGGTGAAAGCCAGTACTCTTGTAGGAAAGTCTGTCGGAAGCTAGTTCCCCCGTAGGAAGGCCTGGTGGAGGCCAGTACCCCATAGGAAGGTCTGGTGGGGGCTAGTACCCCATAGGAAGGCCTGGTGGGGGCTAGTACCCCATAGGAAGGCCTGGTGGGGGCTAGTATCCCATAGGAAGTCTGGTTGGGGCTAGTATCTCCGTAGGAAAGCCTGATCATATGGAGGCTAGTACCCCATAGGAAGGTCTGGTGGAGGCTTGACACCGTGTTGCGCAGATCTAGTCCTTGCCTGCTGCCCACGGAGTTTGTATCCGGGGTAAGAAGCCATGACCGCCTGCCTTGACTCGAGCACCGATCGCGAGACTTTGTCATTGCTCCCTATAGGGACGCAGACATACATCTATAATGCTGCAATTATGTCTTTAACAAGGACGGCTAGAATGGTTTTACATTCGTCAATAGTTCAAGAATTTGTTTAAACTCACGAATCTAACATGTATGTGAGCAAATAGCTCCATTTCTATAGCTTAAGAGTTGTGCAAGCACAGTAGTGGTCCACTGGTAGTATTTTTGTTTCAATTGAACTATCATACTCTGAGAACAGTGCTAAGCAGAGATAGAGAGCATTATGTGCCTTTTCTAAAGTCTTTGGTATGTCTCGGGGCCCGGGGATCAAATTTAAAGCTGCAACCTAACGTTACCGCGTGGTAATACTGGGCCATGTACTGGGCAGCAGTTAGTAAACTGTGAGCAAAGCTTTCCAAAATGTAGAATACCTGGATAGAAAACGTAGCCAAGTCAGTGATGTTCAAAGTTTCATACCACATCCCCGAGACCACACGTCCTGTTCATTCTGTCCATATATGGTTGAACATAAACGGCACGTTATTCTTAAAAATGTCATATCTTATTTCTTCTGGTTTAAGATAGCTCAATATATCTAACAGGTAATATTTGCATACGCTAGATAATGTTTTGCTGAGGTGTAAACGGTAGGTAAACCATGGATGTACACGGATTTGTACTTTGTACTTAAAGTTGCTGTAGGCTTATCATATTCGATTTCATCTTTTGTTTCAAGTTATATAGAGCCCGTGAAAGTCTCTGTGCCTTTGTAGAAGTTTGTATATGTTCTTTCTTTCATATAACGGGGGCCGCCCTAAAATGCCCGCTTTTTTACGCGCTCGAACTCACGGCACTCCATCACTAGTTGCAAAAGAGTGGTCAAGTTTTGATCAATGAATTTTTAAAACATTCATCTAGAGACCATACTTGAATAAGGAAGGCATCCATACTATTCATGAACTCTTCACCCTCCGCGTTACAACTGGCAAACCCCAAGGACGTTCTCGTGGATATAAATTCTGATTTTTAGCTGCGTTAAACAGTGCGCCCTAACTCGCCCCACTTTTGGAATTTGCTCTCTTCGGAAGCTGGTGACCAATTTAGACAAACATAAATAAAAATTCTAATCTTATGTTATATTAGCTTTCTTTTGACAGTAGAATTGCGATTGTGTGTGCTTCTCGTCTCCCGCGAGGAGGGCTAAATCTTTCACAATCCAGGTCGTGTTTTCATGAGAAATGGGCGAAATGCATTGAATGCGGCGGCCCGACTAACAAAATCATTAAGAAAAACGACAACGCCAAAATCACAAAAAAATAACTCTGTGTACGTATTGGGAAACGTATTCGACATCACTCTGTGAAGTTTCATTTTTATAGACGGTACGAATCATTAAACTAACAAATCTTTTGGACGTTCGCTCGTCTGCCACCTGCGGGGCCACACTCCCTGGGGAAAACAACGGCGGTGATGCTTATGTTGTTTTTTCTATGGCCGGTCTTGTACTCAACAAACAGTTGAAGACCAATATTTGTAGTGTTTTGCGAAGCTTTATTTCTTATGTGTATGGCAGTTGTGTGGCTGCTTTTTTACTGGTTGTTTATTCATGGACACGAGCCACCAATACCTGAGCCATACCTAGTAACAGGTGACTACAGTGATCAGCAAAAAATCCGGGCATCGTAGGGCAGGGGGCATCTTAGGGCGGCCCCCGTTAGTACAACAAGCTGACATCTGCAATTGTATTGATGAAACGATATAATCACCTTTGAGACTGGTCATATTGCATAGATAGATCTCTCAATCCTTACTTAGCCAAAGTCTACTGAATACGTGACGAGACCATTGTGTGACCCTATTGTGGATTGGTATGACTTTATGAACTCGGAATGTAATTCATTATGCTAAAGAATGCTTTGACGTACAAAAATACACGTCTTTACCAATACAATTCAATTCAACTACTCATGGAATTTTGGATCTGTCTATAGCCGTACGTGCGTTCAATGGCAAGTGAACGTGAAAATATTACTTCGTGATGAGTGCAGGTATTATCGCTTCCCACTTGACACTTGAAGTAACACAATCAATTTTACCACATGAAGCTTCTGTCAATAAGAATATCCCATGCCAACATTCAATAGAAACGCGTCCCTTCTCTGAATATTGAAATGAAGTATGTATGTTATGTTGTGTTAAGCGGCTTATACTGGTGTCCATGATATATCATTACATTCAGATACCGTAGGCGGGTTTCTAAGACAGTCTCCAGTAGGCCGTATCCTCCTATTCTTGGAACAGACTCGTGAAAGCCATTCCTCATCTCTGTATATATAACACCCAATGTTTGTTTTTATTTATGCGAAAGGCCATGTTGATTTGATTACATGGATGACATCCGCGCGCGCATCAATTTTCGGCCGTTTCTAAAAATCAAATAAAGTTTTCCACCATGCTGTGAATAGTACAAAGCACCCGTAAAAGGAGCAAATACATGCCGTAGATTAAAAGAAAAATACATACACTAATGTCAACGTCAATTCCAATGTCAAAGAAGAAGACTGTGAAAACAAAAATGAAGAATCTATTGTTCGATGTTCAATACTCTGTGTTTGTCATTTGTTCAGCATTTCAGATCACCTAGATTACAAAAGTCAAAATGAATAAATCTAAACTTTTTTTGGGTCAAACTTTTGTTCATTTGCACGCTCGCATCAGTTTTTGGATTCCGAGAGGATGTCTTACCGTACATATACTGTAATCAAATCAACATGGCCTAACTGATAATGATAGTGGCTGGGAAGAAATTATTCGTTTTGAAATATCCCCACTATATGTTATTCCGTGTTATATAATACTTGGTGATTGGTATTTCTAAATGTAAAAACTAAGTCACATTCGAACATTCCAGTTTCTCGTCGGAGTTAGTAAGCTCGTTTGAAAATGTCGTAACGGTTAGATAACTCTCGGGATAACAAGAAACCATAACAAATACACAGAAGGAGGGTTGTTTGTTCAGAACGCCTAGACCAAGAGTGGTCTTTCCAGTTTTTGGCAATGATAGATGTTTGGGGATTATCTATTTATATCTAGCCATTTACTTTTATCATTTGAGCTGTTGTTGATTTTGATCAACTCGATAAGCTAAGCTGAATCCCTATTCTACATACTTCATTTACGGTCTGTGAGTAAAGAAAATATTTTGTCTGATATTTTTCTTGTTCTTGTTAGCTTCGCCAGAAGCTTATCTTTCGGCAGCGTTTGTATGTATGTTTGTCACAATGTGGATGAACAGCTTGGCTCGAAAATGCTTTGATGGATTGGTACGTGGGTGGAGTTTGATAAGACCTCGAAATGATTCCATTTTGACCACCCATCCCCACCAACAGCTTATTACGGTGAATGGCCTGAACCCTGGCGTGGCGAATTTTGGGAAGTGTGCAAGTAGTGCATGCAAGTGATTTTACCCTAGCTGGGCATGCCCACAAGTTGCGTTTGATCACTCCCAATGTCTGTTTAGCCGTTTACTAGTAGTTGTTATTTTGTTAACATGGACACCCCACTTCAACCCAGTTATTAATGTAACACCCATGTAATATGTCTTTGTCGTTGCTAATGTCTGACTACAGAACTGGTAAGGGGTAACATTTGGAGGTCGTTTGTTCGTTATGTGGAAGAGAAACAGGATGAGAGCCCAAGTGTCAGCGGGCGGAAATGGAAATAGGCAGGGACGAGCACGAGGTGACCACATGTGAGGCTGGGCCTGGGTTGTCGTAAATTAATACTAATGACACCAGTGCATTCAGGGGAGATATGTTACCTGTAGCAGTTTGTGTTTGAAAGTCATCAGAGCATGACGGTGGACCTGGCACTACGCCATGCGAGTAGGACAGAAACTGCAGAAGCACTGTTGCCAGTTTTATGTTTTGAGGGACGTTTGACAGATACCTCTCAGTGGTCTTTCAAAGAGCGCTCAATATGATGGTCTCCAAAGTCTTGCAAAGGTCTTACGGGGATCTAGATGAACTTAAAATGATCTTCAAAGGTTTTTTATGATTCTTCGATGACCCATGACTATCGATCACTCATTATTTTCCCAAAGGTCTCAGTATGTATAGTTGCCAAAATATGATCAGTTATGAATCTAAACCAATATCACAACATTGTTTGAACTGTTATCAACTAAGTCTTTTATGTCGCATTTCACATTGGTATGCAAATTAATTTACATTCTGGTTTCATTCAACGTAACCAGTCATATAATGTTAATATCACATTTTTTATTTACATGTACTTATATCGTGAAATGATGATATGTATTGGTTATTCCTAATTATGATTTGTATTGACAGGTATAAGCGTTGATGTTAATTTTCTCTTATAATCTTAATCTCTTTATTTCACATTTTTGTACATGTGTGTCTCCACGCAATTCCCCATCACCCCCCCCCCCCCCGCCGGCCCCGGAGTACGTTGAAAAGCGCCAAGATAAGGCGATATGTCACCCCTGGTGAAATAGCATTAACAAACAGCATTCTTCAAGTTTTCGTATTTTTTCTTCTCTCTGCTGTTCTTCAGACAACATGGCGGGTTCATCTCCCCGCCGGTTGATGACGTACGCCCTGTGCGTCCTCGTGTTGTTGTTACCGAGTGATCTGCTGAAGTCCAGTGCTGCTGGATGTGGAGGGAACCTGACGGCTCCCTCTGGAGGTCCTGTGACGTCACCCAACTATCCAAGTGACTACGGCGATAATGAGTTATGTGAGTGGCTGATCACCGTCCCGACAGGAAGCACGATTCGTCTCACCTTCGATAGTTTTGACACAGAGGATGGCAATGACGTCTTGCTTATCTACGACGGAGCCAGTGATAGTGACGTGGAAGTGGTTCATTGGTAATGCCCTAGATAATGCACCCTTTATAAGAACTAATGCATTAATGGTTCAGCCAAAGATGAGGATGATGACCAATCAGTATATGAGTTCCAAGGCATCCTTCAAATCATTGGTTTCTTGGGCGGGGGGGGGGGGAGATACAACATTAACCTTTAGACGTACAACTCGAGTGTCTCAACTATGCTATTTCCTTCTGGATCTCTAGGCTGACAGGTCATCAGTCAGTCAACCCTATCACCAGCACGTCTAACGTCATGTTCCTGAGGTTTACATCTAACGACAGTGGAACGCGTTCTGGGTTCCGGTTCTCATACACAAGTCACGCCATATACGGTAAGTAGTATTAGTTTCTGTGTTGTGCTGTGTTGAACTAGTATTGTTTATTCAACTCTACATTCTAATACACATGTATCAGCAAGACCTGCCGAGGACTAAACATTAGATTCCTCACTCTATCATTGTTTTTCTCTAAATATTCAGCTCAAGCTATTGCTAGTACTTTCAATGTCTGTAAATGGAAACAAGGGTAAACATACTTTGCAATGCGTGCTGAAATTATGCCTAGTATATATTATAGCATGTGCGGTATTACTGGTATTTAGTCGTCTTGGGGGGGTTCATAACTAGTGAATGCCTATTGGGTTTGATTGAGTGTTTAGTTTAGTTTCACTAAACTGAACATACTCTATATATAGCCCATGACAATTATACATCCCATCAATAAAACTAATAACGTTTCAAAGTTTTATCACGATATCGCAAAACGTTACCTAGAGCGACGTTGATATTCGGACTGGAATTTCAGGTGACAAGATCATAATAACTGAACTTAATTAGCTTATACGCAAATATTATTGTTGCTGCTTCTAGTGATTCTGGTGCTACATAGTAACATACACTTTTCTTTCAGAAACGTGTGGTCTATCAGTGTTTCGCCACTTCCCCCAGGCTGGTTGTGGAGGATCTGCAGTCGACATAGCCAACCACATCGGCGTTACCCTCGAGTTCTGTATCCAGGCCTGCTGTGCGAACTCTACATGCCTGTCGTTTCAGTACAACACACAAAATACAAACTGCTACTTGAAAAACAAACTCTGCTCGGCTGGAGAGAAAGTATCTGCAGTACATGGCAACATGTACGATCGGCTTGATGGTAAATTTGTTCATTCTATATCTATACAAACGTAAGCATAAACGTTTACATTATGGCATTTTACTGCTCTAATTACTATACTGCATTAGATTACACTGAAAACCGTTTGTTTAGCATAACTGCCGTTTCAACTATCGTGATATTGATCAGTTTTTTTGTAGATTTGGGAACATTTTATGAAGTGTGTGAGACAGTGTTCAAGAGAAATGATATATTGATTCGCTGCTTCACTACCAGGGATGAATATCTTGATTGTAAGTTCTCTAAAACTCTGATTGTGGACATCACTAGGAGAGAGAGCTGAAGTTTGTATCATGGTTTGTTGCTGCAGGCTGTCCAAACGGCTACTACTACCTGGCGCACACTCACCTGTGTTACCGTGCCGATGTCAGTGAGAATACTTACGACCAGGCTTTGACGACCTGCCAAGCAGACGGCGGCACGCTGGCCATGCCTCGCGACAACACCACCAACGACTTCCTAATCGCATTGAAGAACGATGCGAACCCGAACATCGGGTTCTGGTTCGGACTGGATCGTAAGGACGGATCATGGAATTACGTAGATGGCGGGGAGCTGAGCTACACCGACTGGGGCGATGGAGAGCCGAACAATGCCGGTGGAGCCGAAAATTGCGCGATGTACATCCCGGCAACGCATGCATCCAAAGGAAATAACTGGAACGACGCACCCTGTTCGGGAAGCATTGGTTCCGTCTGCGAAGTTGGTAGGTCACAGATTTGATGTTTTGTGTCGTACTCTTATCAGTGACGCTTAAGGACTTTCAACGTCATCGTAATGTGTGACAGTTCAACAGTGACGTACCTCATGCCACTTTGACACGGATATATACAATTTATTCATGTATATGGTGTCATATCTATGTCAAAATAACTGCCAGATATGCTTACAATATCATAATATAACAACGCTAACACATTGTGTCTACAATTGCATTTTTTATCGAAGAGATTGACAAAATAAGCTCTGTAAGAAATAGGAAATGTTCTTCAACTTGATCGATACAAGTTCCACACTGCTCATGTAAGTCTTCTCCCCTGGGGCAGGTGGCAATGTCGCCCTGGGGAAGACGGCGTTCCAAACTAGCAGCAGGGAGCCTGCCAGCGTTGCCGTAGACGGGAACACAGCTACAAACTACGATGCTGGTTCCTGTACACACACTGTGAGTGACTCGGGAGAGGATAACCCGACCTGGTGGGTGGATCTCGGCCAATCGTACGTGATTGACAGGTAGGTGTACAGCATATCTCTGGATCCATTATCTATCACTGATATGTCAGCTTGACCCACATACACACACTGAGGATCTAGCAAAGTTTGCAGGTTTTATGGAGTTCCATAGGAATGTTTATCTGTCAGTGAACATACAATGAGTATCAAACTCAAGTGCCATTGGTATTGCGCATTCTCTGTCTCCAATATCTACAGGTTGGTCATCTTCAACCGCCAGGACTGCTGCTCCGAACGCCTCAACCCCTTCAACATCTACATCGGGGATTCCGACCAGGTCAGCACGAACCCCAGGTGTGGCGGTGATCATCACATCAACCTGAACCAACCGTCCATGTCCGTCTCCTGTCAGGGGATGAAGGGTCGCTATGTGGGCGTCCGTCTTCCCGGATCCTCCAGAATATTGACCCTGTGCGAAGTCCAAGTATTTTCTGGTAGGCCTTTATTTAGTTTACATGGTCATGGCATAATGTATAGTGCTTCCATATGAACATAGCGGGCAGGTGTTAAGCACCATGTTGGTGTACTCGATTTGCCGTTCAAAGGGCCGAAGCTCAAGCGTATACCGTTATGTTTTCACACATTCGTCTGGTACACTCTTCAGTGAGCTATAAATACTTAACAAATGTTACTATGATCATCTGAGACATTAAAAAATCTCTACCTCTCCTAGAGCTTTAGGTAATATCCATTGAAATGCTGCGTCCATCTCACACACATCACAAAGTTATTTTCAGGTCTCACTCATGCAATGCTTTTTCTAAAAGGGTGTAGTCTAAAACGAAAAAGGGCTACACGAAGGTGTATTCATTGCGGTGAAGTACCTTTCACCAGCCCAATAAATCCAAAACGTCAAAGTAGTAAAAGCTTTCATGTCACTGAAAAATATCATAAAACACGTACCCAGACCTTTCGATTCACGTCATGGGAGACATTGAACACGTCTGGCCGACTGTACGAACGAATATTTCAGTTTCTCAACGACAAATGGTTATGTGACCATTTTCTTTGTACGCAGACGGATTCCCTGTATGGACAGCATAGATCGATGACGATTGCACTAAAGGACATATGGCTGGACATGGTCACTATGACCCAGTGTATATATAGATAAGCAATGTGATGATGTGATCAAATGACAAAATGTTGATTCATCAAACAGTGAGTTACGGCCTGACGATTGCAACGGATGATGCTGAGCATTCTGGGACTACTAATTCACTGACAGTGGAAATCTTCTCTGACGCTTGTGACTTCTGTGTGACAACGACGGTATCTGGACTTACAGCGGCTGGGTAAGTATGATGTACATTATCATACCGACAGATAACGTTGACCAATGAGAAGACTCATTACGCTGTAAGCACCGGTCAATGTTAACTCCACTCGCTTCGCTCATTTAATGGTTTATTCGGTGGTTAAAGGGACCGACGCTACATGCACACCTCAGGATGGTTCATTAATCCTGTAGTAAGTATTTGGTTGTAGTATTAACACGATTATGTTTGTTTGTTTGTTTGTTTATTTTGAAACACCTGGGTGGCCTATTCAGTGCCAATACACTGGTTTTCGATAGGGCCCAGTTTCACATATACATACATGGAAATAAAAAACAACTTACAGAGAGAAAAGTAGACATACACGTCGGAAACATATGGGTACAACTGAAACATGAAAGACAGATAACTCAAAATCATAAATGTCTTGCAATAGATCATACACAGGAACACCTATTGAGCCTTAATGTAAGTTATATTCGACTCGAATATATTCGAACTATTGCCAGCACCAAGTTTCAAGCATTTATATATATAGTTTACCTGAATTGCTTATACAATAAAAACTACGCCCCTTTAGATATTTACATTGCACAGACAAGTACCTGCTGTGATGCAAAGTAGTGCCCTCTTCTTCTAACAAATTCATGAAATTACATTTTCCCACATGATCAACACCAAAGGACTGAGTACAACCGCGCCTTTGCCACTTTCAATTTTGATGATCCTTCTCGGCTCCGACTTACCACTTCGGGGAGCGACTGGCTCAAACTAGACTGGGTGAGTTATGTACACTACTATGGTCATACATGTGTTTATCAGCATTGAAACTAAATCAGAGCTAATTGATGTATGGTAACTTTATTCTTTCCAGATTGACGTCTACAGTGGCTATACTGGGCTGTACTACCGTTTTTCCTGTCCCAGTACCGGTTGCCGGTTGACCACTGACTCCTCGGACGGCAGCGAACAACTCTATCTAGATGGTTAGTTACCTTCCCCAAGAGGGTTATTACGTTCGCCAAGAAGGTCACATTTTGAGTAGAGTTTGTGTGTGTGTGTGTGTGTGTGTGTGTGTAATGCCAATTATGCAAATTCCTTTGTGCTGGATGGAATGTCATCCTTTTGACGTGCGTTACTGAAAGTACTGTTTAGTAACACCTGTGCTCGCTAGTCTGGACTATTTTGATTTACACATCTCTTAAATGTTTGTCAGTTATCAAAATCACATGGTTTACTTTCAGGTTACGTACTAGGGGACTCACAGAAGATCATCTTCCCTGGCCCAAGAGACACTGATAAACATGCCAGGATGGAGGCAACATTGCCTGAGGACCTAACGAACTTTACTCTATGTGTGCACATGCGCTCCAACATGTCCTCCAGCAACAAAATCAGCTTGGTCAGTTACGCAGTGCCAGAACATTACAACGAGCTTCTCCTGTTTGTTGATGGTGGATTTAAAGTAAGTAGCACTACATAATGATGGATGTGGATAGCACCTTAGTCGTCTAATCCATCATGTTTTAATGCTTGTTAATGTTGGATACGCATTTAAATTGGGATTTGCTGGTAGCTCAGATAGTTCTTCAAAATCAAGCACCAGAATCCAGTTTTTTATTTTGTAAAATATGAAATGCAAATATGTTGTTCATTAAGTATTCAAACTGGTCAATCTGAATTGCAATTGTTTGGTGCTTAGGTACACTACCAATGCTATATATTGTAAATGTGTTGTTGATGCATCATTATGATAGCCATACGTGTTCATATAATTTTGCAGCTGATAAAATAACTCATGTTATTGTTTTTCCAGTTATACGTACAAAACATATATGTGCTAATGGCAGACCCACCTGTGTGGGATGGTGAGTGGCACGCTATATGTACTACCTGGCGCAGCAGTGATGGAGCTTGGCAGCTCTACACTGACGGCGCGCTGGCGGACTCTGGCTCCGGGTTTAACGTGGGAGGGAGAATGGGCAGAGGCGGCACATGGATCCTGGGACAGGATCAAGACGAAGTTGGCGGAGGATTCGTCGCAGAACAAGCGTTCACCGGTGAACTGTCGGAAGTGAACCTCTGGAACCGCGTACTGTCTCCAGCTGAAATAGGAGCGGACTGGGCGGCGTTCTGTAATTACCATGGCAACGTGATTGACTGGGAGACAACTCGCATCGCAATCTTCGGAGAGACCAGGAGGGAAGAGTATCAATGCCGTAAGTAGTACTGCATTTTTACAATATGTGGAATTTCGATCTGAAATTCGGAATTGTTCAACTTGCTGAGTTTATCTTTATCATTGTTGCTAATTACAAAAAAGGAATGTTTCCACACTACCTTTAAGTTATATTTTGGTGTATTTGTGTGTCTGTGCTTGTCTGTCTGTGAAGAGCATAACTTGAGAAGCCTTGAATGGGAGCTGATTGGCATAATCAATGAGGAAAATTTATAAATCCACTGCATTCCATGATAGGACTCTCAAACTTGTTACGTATGTAACTGAAAAAGAGAGAAATGTTGAATTCATAAAAAGATATCAAAATTAAATATCAGTTTCATAATCAATGAGAAAATACTATAATTTGATAGATGTAAACTCTTTGTAAGTTTGTACAGGCTGTATTTAGTTCGATTACATTTTAATATCTTTTTGCTGTTGTTAAAGTGTAGATATACATTTGTGCATGACATGATAGTTACTAGTTAAGGATACATTTTGTATTCATCTTCATTTCCTTCTAAAAAAATGTAGGCGCAAAATTAGCACCCTTTTTCGTAATACATGACATGAAGTTGTAATGTTCGAATTAAACGTCACACTTTATGATATCATATGTGACTAACTTATGCACGACTTCCTTGTTTCGATGTACATGTACGGTTAGCGATTTTGCCTAGCCCCTTTCTTGGCATGGGAGGCTCTGAATACTTTTGTGCCTCCATAGGGTTTTCAGGGTACACAGAGTTAAATGGAACCCGGTACAAGGTTTTTGCGGAGAGCATGACGTACGACGCTGCTGCCCAGACCTGTGCCGCAGATGGAGGCCGTCTTGCCATTGTGAAGTCACAGGATCTGCAGGACTTCCTTGTCACTAAGATTGCGGAGGTTGATGCTGGTACAGATTACTGGATCGGACTTCTACAAATGACAGTGAGTGTTACGCCTGATAAGAATATGCTTTATGTCTGTTTGGTCCACATTTTCCATGTGTCATTTTTTCTATCACTTTTGTTCGTCTTCTTTTGTTCCTTGTTTTCATATGACCTTCCGACCTTCCATCTTCTTGCCAAAGTTGTTTCATTTATTTCATTGTCAACAACTGGACACTGAGTAAACAAGCGCTTTTTAAAACGAGCTTCCATTTGGCGGTCACAGCTCTATACCATTCTACCCAAAGAGATATACATTCTATAGTATAATGCAAACTTTCTTCCAATAGAAAGGTATGGTGGGGTACGTATACAGAGAGACAGGGCATGCGGTAGGCAAGAAGGCAGGGTAACAGCATGCAGACAAATGAGCGGCCACAATTTCAATGCGACGCATGCAAAAAAAGCTTCTCTATGTCAGAAATTTCTTTTGTAGAAAAGTGAGAAAATACTCTATGAAATAGTCTTCTCGCAGCATGCGCAGGCAATCCTCATTTGCATTTGCGGAATTTCCCTATGTCAACGGGACTTTTGTATCGACAGAAACAAGGAGCTTGCATCAATTTTCATCTGATGAAAGCTCCTTGATTGACGTAAATGAGTTTCTTAGATAGTTGAGATACGCTTTAATATGACTTCCGACATCTGCCTTTCATTGTATAGGGAGGGTGGACATGGTCTGATGGAACAGCAGTTTACAGTGGCTTCACCAACTGGGCACCAGGAGAACCCAACAATGTTGATGAGCAATGTGGGCAACTCTGGCAGGCTCAAGGCTTCAAATGGGACGACATTAACTGCGATTATCAAAAGCCCTTCGTCTGTCAAATAGGTACATTTTCTTGTAAAATATTACCCTCGCCAAGAGGGAACATGTTTTCGGTAGCGTTTGTGTGTATGTATGTATGTATATATGTATGCGCGCGCGCGTGTGTGTGTAGAAGACCAGCATATTAAACTGGAGAATGCCTTGATATTTGATATGTCGGTCTGGTCGGGTGTTTGAGGGTTAAGGCCATGTATTATAGACATTATCTAATAATAAACTTAGGCCTCAGAAGTGCATCGCGTCATGTTCAGTTTACGTTATGTTTTATGTAGCCACGGATGCAGTGGTTGGTTTGTGGCCCTTAAACGGACAGTACGGAGCCTCAGACATGACAGGAAACGGAAATGACGGGACAGCAATAGGAACCCAGTTAGCCCCAGGTCCGTATGGAGACGCCGACGGAGCTTTCCTGTTTTCGGGAACTGAAAATTCCTACCTGGACATTCCCAACAATGGCAGGTTGGATGTGCGCTACTCCTTCACCATACTGGCGCACATCTATCCTACCGGAGAGGCAGGACCAATCTTCAACTACGTCGGTAGCAACAACGACTGGGCATTACACTTTTGGCAGGTTGCTTCACAGGAGCTGTTTATGAGGTAAGTTTACTTACCAGGCACAGAATATTGATCCTTTAGAACTACCCATTCTCTTTCCACTCAAACAAATAACTTTCCCTCCCTGTCGTATTTTACTGAATGATGACGTCAGCCTTTGTGCAAGCAAGGAAAAAGCGGAATATGTTTCCTAGTGTGTAATGACCCAACTAACAAGAAACAGTAGTTTTCTATCAGGCCACAGCAAGTAAATTTTATGGATGACATCCGCGCGGTCATTATTTTTTGCCTGTATTAGTAGGTTGTGTTGTAACCTGATAATTGTGTGTAGAATTTACACTTGAGATATCTCTCAAGTACTTGACTGTACTGTTGCAGAAGTGAAACTTGTTAATAGTTGTAAGAGTGACACCAACATGGAAGCCATGAGTGTACTTACCAACTTTGTTAGTGATACCAGTCTATAATGATCTACCACACTAGTGTCTTACTACACTAGTGCACTTCGTGAACGCAGGAATGAATGCCTAGTTAGTTGTAAGCTGATGGGAGCTCTGTGACGTACCAACATGTGGTAAGGCCCGAAGCTGTAAGCTTTTAATAGGGCGACGCTCCAAGTTTTGTTGCCATATTGTGTTACTTCAATTCTTGTAACAACGTTCATGGTGTCTATTTAAGTTTTTATCATTTTTCCATCTCATTATATTTCCAGTCTGTAGAGGATCCATAAAATTTACTTTATATAACTGAGAAAGAGAGAAATGTCGATAGATATCAATTATGCAAGTAAAGACATTATTTGCGGATCAATTAATGAGAAAATATTATATAGTGGTAAATGACGGGAATTTCATAATTACAGCATAATGGAGCTTTGTGAAGGGGAACATCATTTTACATAAATCATGCAAATTGCTGTCACATTTACATAATCTATGAGCAAACAATAAAATGGTCTTCTCTGCTAAAATAGGACTTTCATATTTTGAACTTATGCTTTTTTGCACAATGAATTAAGGAACTGCATAATCCAGTTATATGTACAATAGGACAGGGTAATCATAACACAAACGATTTATATGGACTTAAAAACAGGCATTCTTCACAATAATCCTTCTTGTTTTTCGCGAAAGTATTTTTATCTGAGGTCGAGTTGTTATTCTCATCATTGAATTGATTTGTATACTTCCTATCTGCTGTAGGCCGGTGGGTAGATATGGAGGATTTTCAACTGGCATCACATCCAATGTGCTTCAACAGAACGCCTGGAACTACGTGGGTACAACCTACAACAGTGCAACAGGAAATACATCTCTCTGGAACAACAGCGAACTAGTCGGAGAAAGACTTATCGGGGTTGCTGAAGTTGCGAGTCAGTACCCTGTCCGGGTGGCGGTGAGGGGAAGAGATGGTCGGTACTTCTCGGGCCGTATCGCCTGTCTGCAGCTGTACAACTACGCCATGACTCAAGAACAGATTGTGGCGGCGCGTGATGTGTGTAAAGGTGAGTTCCGTCTCGTATCAGCCAAACGGTGGTTTACATTATTCACACGGACTCCAGGAAGAATAGTAACGACTGACGTATCAGTCACTAATAGAGATCCGAATTAACCAAACCAAACCAAATCTACCGATGTTCCTTTGAATGTGACACTGGGCTGACTTGAACATTCTTCTGGATGAAGAAACACGCGCTAAGTACTACTGCTATCCTGACGACTGGAAAGTATACTGAAAACATTTTCTCTTAATTTCAGACCTTTGTTTAAAAACTAACTTGAAGTTTTCTCACCCTTCCAGTCTGCGCTGATCCACTTGGAATGGAATCTGGTGCCATACCTGATGACAGCATCACTGCATCTTCCTACTGGAACTACGAAAATGGTCACGAGCCCTACCGCGGACGACTAAACGGAGTCGATGGTGTAGGTGCTTGGGCAGCCCTAACTAACACCATCGGCGAATGGTTGCAGGTAGGCATACATTTTGGTACATTTAACAATCAGGATTCTGCCACTTCGTAATACGGCTATTTTCTGGCAACTTAATCGGTGGCGATGTCATCCATGTTGTTGGAAGGTAATCTTTTCTTTATCCTATGTTGATGACCACTGGGGTGCGTTTGGTAGGGAATTTTGATATATTTGCTTCATTGAGAATACTTTACTCTGCACAATGTGGACTCGCTTCATAGAGCAGTATACGTCATCGAGGTTTATTTGGGTCTGCCTTTCTTACATTTCACATGTATTCTTTAACCAAAAACATGTGTATGCATTCGCTGTCAGGTGGATTTAGGAGAAATCAATCGTGTCACAGGAACCATCATTCAGGGTCGCCAGCATCATGCCGACCAGTGGGTGACTTCCTACAAATTACAGTACAGTATTGATGGAATTAGCTGGACGACATATGCAGGCAACGATGGCCCCGAAAAGGTATCATACTTACAATTCTTTTAAAGTGAACTAAAAAGAAATAATGAAACATGTCCTGCAAACGTTACTAGGAAGAACTGTTATCTGTTATAGATTGATACTGGTTGATTCTGTTATCTATGGTGGCGAAGTGCTGAATTCATTATGCAAAAGAGTAAAAAAAATAACTCATTATCTTTAAATTTTTACCGTTTAGGTGTTTCCAGGCAACAATGACAGGAGCACCGCTGTAACAAACCTACTGGACAATCCCGCTAACGCTCGTTATGTGCGTTTTCTGCCACAGTCCTGGCACGGTCATATGAGTATGCGAGTGGAAATTTTAGGCTGTGGTATTAACAGTAAGTTTCTGTTGAAAATACCAGAGTTGTTACATTGACATAGCCTAAAATATTGATTTTATTACACTGTTCATCTGTTGTATTACCTCTAGTATATGGACAAATATAAGATCCAGTTGGTTCAGTTTTCTTCATTTTCCCAATACAGATATAAAACAATGTAACCAGCCCACCCCCATTAGTTCCTTGTGCTCGTGTATCACTCATACATTTTGCGTCCTCTTCTCTAGGTGTAAGGTTGCCACAAGATCCATCGTGGGTTGTGGACTCCGCCGGCACACCGTGGGTCGACAACGGAGTGACGTATGATGCCGCAAAGGCGTTGGATGGCGACACTGGAACCTACTGGAACCCTCAGGATACCTCACAGTACTACAACAACTGGTACATCGACATGGACTTAACAGTACCCCAAACTCTAACACGCATCGCAGTCAACAGCTATGGAGACACCACCCATGACATCGCAGCCTTCACGTTGCAAAAGTCGCAGGTTGGGAGTCCGTACAGCTGGGAGGACGTCGTGTCCGTGGATAACGTGCAGGGAGGCACGAATCAGAGCCAGGAGTTCGGCGGGTTCCAGGGAACAGCGCGGTACTGGAGGTTCGTAATCACTCGGACCCACTCGGACTGGCAACCATATCTCACAGAACTGAACCTCTACGGAATCTCATCAGGTAAGGAAAAATTGTTTTTATTTTCGGTCGGTCATACAGCCTAGACTGCTTCAGTATTAGCTGTAACGTTTCGTTTCACTTTTGAATAACTTAAACAGAGCAGGGTTTTTTCTTGGGTTCTGTTCCACCACAGACTGCATGTACGGACATGTCTCAACATTGACCAAAACAACAAGTCATTTATGAAATGAGAATAAAAAAACCAACAAATATGTTCCAAGAACATTCTGCCTCCCACTAACTTTTCAGATGTGTTTCAAAGCAAAGCCCAGGTCTCATACTTCGTACGATGTGCCTGCGATAGCATACTCCGTAAATCACACGGTACATTTTTTCAGTATAAAATGTTGACACAAATAATGCCACATGTTCCATAGTAATTGCGCGAACTAGTCTTTCATTACTAGAATAGATTTCAATCATACGCTTTCTATTAATTGTAACGGATGTACATGCGTCTTTTAGTCCCTGTAGCATAGCAATTGCAAGTACTCTTTCCTTACTCGAAATAATTTCAATTAATCTTACGCTTCCTCTTAAAAGCCTGCCTAAGAGGAAGTGACCGTAGAGCTCTACCAGTTTCTTGAAGGAGCTAGCTATACGGAGCTTTCATAAACTCTTCATAGAGGTCTTAACAATTCTTAAAAGTGACGTGAACCTTGTGTTTACATTCATATTGAGCGCAGCTAGCTATACGGAGCTCGCATAATCTCTCCATAGAGGTCCAAAATTTTCTTGAAGGTGACGTGAACATTCATATTGCGCCCCTGTACGTAAGCAGGCCTGGTGCTCGTTCCATCGATTACTAGAGTTGAACGAACCCATCTCTTCGCCAAATAATCATGCCTTTATTTAAGACTTTAAGGTCTTATTCATGTATTACTAAATAGCAAATGACTGCATGAACTGTGTTCCTCACAAACACACAAATATATTACCAAAAACCAGACTGTGACCTGGCAGATGACATGGTAGCATCCCTGGTCAATTAGAATTTCATACTTGTGAAAGATTTTGTCCCCAGTGTAAGGGCGTCCATCTCAAGGCTCCTCCAGCTAAACATCTGTATAACAGCCGTGTCCATAGATATAGGTCAGTATGAGATATATATAGAGCACAGTTTATTTCTGTTAATAAGTTTTGCTGCAGTACCTTAGGAAGCCGCTAGGGGGCCCACTATCATAACTTATCTTCGTTTTCCTGACCCCTACCCACTTACCAAATATTATCAGGATATTTTCAAGGCTTCTCGAGTTATGCATTCCACAAACAAACGGACGCACACACTCGGCCCGCTACCGTCCTAACGGAAAATGCTACGTCAACTATTTTCGAACACAACCTTTCCGCAACCGCTACTTAAATACTAAATATCATGAAAATCCATACACAGCTTCTTGAGTTATATGTTGTTGGCATGGATTGATGAACTTTCCTCATTAATTATGCAAATTAGCTACTGATTTGCATAATTAGTATTACATTGTATAAGTCATCACTCATTCTATCTACATACCGAAAATCCTGATGATCCGTTTACACGTTCTCGAGTTATTCTCGTCCAAAGTTTGAACGGAAATCGGTGCCTGCAGTTCCCAAAAAGCCGCTAGGGGGTCCAAACTCACAGCACTTACTCTCTGTTCCAAGAAATATCTACCACTCAAAAAGCATGACCACAGCATGTCCAGAACACGAAATGTCAAAATTAAAAGTTTTGCTGCAGTACCTTAGGCAGCCACTAGGGTGCCCATTATCGAACTTGACCTTCGTTTTTCTAACCCCCATCCACCTAACAAATATAATCAGGATCCATTCAAGGGTTCTCGAGTTATCTTGCATACAGACAAACGCACTTACATACAAATGCCGCTACAGCACCGTAGGTAAGAGCCAGGTAAACCATTTTCGCACTTGACCTGGCCTTCCTCTCCAAAACTGCTACACACCTACTAAGTTTCGTGAAAATCGCCCAGCTAGATTTTGACTTATGCTGCCCAAAACAAACCGCAAAAAACATACCAAACTCGCTGCAGTACCGTAGGAAAACGCCAGGTAAACCGTTTTCAAACTTGGCATTCCTTTCGACAACCGCTACACACCTACCAAAAATCACAAAGTTCCATCCACAATTTCTCGAGATATATGCTGTTGACCTACATACAGACCCAAGTCGACAAAAACATACTCTTCTTGGCGAAGAGAAAAATCATGAAATACTCTACTCAGATGTGCTCAAAATAAAGGTGGATGTCCTGTATAACAAACGTTGCGTGAAAAAAGGATTGATTTAATCATTGACACATGCGGTCATACCAACCGGACGATATAGTGTTGAACAGAAGCAGGGAAATTTGGGCACTTTTGTTTGGTGACCCGCTCACGCCTAGTGCTTGAGTTTATATATTAATCAGTCAATTTTCCCAAACCTAACAATGTAAATAATACAGTTAAGACATAAAGTGCGTTAGATGTTGGACAAATGTGACTGTCTAACAATGCCCATCCAGAAGAATAATGTTGTTGTTTAGTGTGACTGTATCAGTCATAATTCTGTACGCAAATGACCTGATATTTGGTACGTATCCTCCTCTTACAGCCCATTGGCTGCAAGTATTTTCTACTAATAAAGGAACGAGACAGACAGTTTATGACGCCTGGAGGCTTGGTCCTGGTCAACTAGTTCTCCACAACATGTGCCCAGTTGTAGAGCATTGGGAATCGCTCGACGTCCGACGGGTAAGTTTCTCTTCGACTCGTGAGGTTCTCTCTTTAGAGCTTTGTGTTAATTGTTGCATGTCCATAGCTTGGTGAATACCTAATCAGATTGATTCAAGTTCAATCAAAGTAAGGCTCTGTTCACACAGTCAGACAGTAATTTCAACTAACTTTTCAACTAACCCATGTTTTTACCAATATCATCACTTTCGGTTGACAGTATAATTTTGGTCATGTCGTTACAAATAAATATATATATATATATATATATATATATATATATATATATATATATATATATATATATATATATACAAGTAATTATATAATTTTGACAAAGAGCCCTTGCTTGAAGCAGAAAAAAATGTTTTCCATAAGCAGAATTGCTAAAAAATAAATACTAGCTTTTATCGAGAAGAATAAGAACTACAATAATTGCCTTATTTATAGGTGAAGGTTGTGTTGGAGTCTTCCTCGGGAAATGTAGAACTGCTCTTTAATGGAACAAACACCGACAGGTTCAACTGGTTCTCTAAACCTCGTCTGCTCTCATCTCCTTGGAACGACATCAATACCGAGCCTCAAAACTTCTTCTCAATCGAAGGGGAGGAGAGCGTTCGAAGGTAAATCGTAAGCCAAAAACAAAATATATATTAAATACATTTCTGTCTTGCAAAAAAATGCAAAATTTTGTTTATTTTTTTGTAGTATTTTGTTGGTGTGTCCAGAGAAAACGGAGAATTGGTTGTGCTACACGGCTTTGTTCGTTACAGGTCTTTTTACATCAATCGCAACTGGGGTGGCTGTGAAAATGACCGTGGTTGGCTGATAGTGGCCGACGCTGGTCCGGACGGCCCCTGCCCATTTGAGCAAGCTTCTAACAGCGAGCTACCTTACATCCTCTTTGCTCGGGAAGCATCAGCCGTTAACTTTCATCAAGGTTCGCCCAATATCTAAATGTGGCTTTGAATATTGTCTCAACGTCTTAGATATGCACACTAAATGCTTTGAATAAATTCAAACTAGCACATGCATCTGATCCGTACCAAAGATTAACTCTCCTATATGGTCCTATATTGTATAAAATTCTATCACCTTACTTCATCCAGGACTTGGTGTTGGAATAGCTGATAGGATGGTGATCCAAATCGAAACTCCCAGGAACGTGCTGTGCTCCTGCATTGATGGCGCCTCGTGTAATGGTAGGTGTTACTATTGCTTGCAGCTCCACGCCCTGTGAATGTAAACAGACATGGTTCACGTCACCTGCCAGAAATTGGTAGAGCTCTACGATCACCGTCAATGATTTTAGACCTCTATGGAAGTAATGACAGGAACACCACTGAAACAAAGCTACTGGACAATCCTACTGATGCTCGTTATGTGGGTTTTCTGCCACGGTCCTGATACGGTAACTGTAACGTTTGAAGTAAACAGAGTAGGTTATTCTTTTATTCAATTCCAGCCTTTCTGTATGTGCCCAAATGCCTCAACATTGTCCAAAACAAGCCATTTATGAAGTGAGAATAAGCAAACAGATATGTTCAAGAACATTCTGCCCTCCACTGACTTTTCAGATTTTTTTCAAAGCAAAGCCCTGGTCACATGCATCGTATGGTGTACCTGCGATAGCATACTCCGTGAATCTCTTCATACATTTTTTCAGTATAAAAAGTTGACACAGAAATGCCATATGTACCATAGTAATTGCGCATGCTAGTCTTTCCTTACTAGAATTGATTTCAATCATACGCTTTCTATGAATTGTAACGGACGTACATGATGTCTTTAAGTCTTTGTTGTGAGTACTCTTTCGTTAAATTTATTTTAATGGATTTTACTCTTTTTTAGGAGCCTGCCCAGAGCTGCCAGTCCCAAACAACGGCAGCAGGACTGAGGGTCATCTTTACGGAGACAAAGTCACATTTTCCTGTGATGAAGGCTACGAACTGATCGGTTCTGTAAACAGAACGTGCCAGGCTAACCTGAGTTGGTCGGGAACACAGCCTAATTGCTCCAGTAAGTTTTTACGTTCGCCCTCTTACCGCATCTTCTCGCATCGTCGTAGTAGCAAATCCTTTATGAAATCTCTTCAGTAACCAATACAGACTGTATGGAGTTCGTTTACTTTTGCAAATCTTTTTGCTGTTGTCAAAGTTGTGACACCGAACTTGCTATGTCCCAGGAACGACCTGCCCACCGCTGCCACCTGTTGAACACGGCAGCACCAGCGGTGGTAGTTATTATGGGGACGTCGTAACTTATCACTGTGATCCTGGATACGAGATCAGTGGTGATGAAGAACGGACCTGCCAGTCGGACCAGACGTGGAGCGGCACACAGCCGACATGCAACCGTAGGTTACTTCTTATTTCCTGTGATAATGTTATGACAATAACTGTTTCATGGCAAATATTATACTATCCACGTATAAGATTAGAAATGGCCGTTTTTGTGACGCTTTATAGTTTTTCTGGCTTTCTAAAGAAACACGAAAAGGTCGTTGATCGCCATTTGTATCCCATCTTGCTTAACAAAATGTGATACAGAAATGATGTAACAAACGTTACCTTTGCAGTTTTGTATCTGACATGGTGTAAAAAATATTGCCCACTTTTTAATTGAATGTCCCTAGGGAAGTCCACTTATATCTAAATGATGTAACCAATAATGTTAATCATTTAGAAGAAAAAATGATAAAGTTTACTGTTGTAATAAACGTTACCGGTAACGTTTGTTACCTGTCCTGTAAGACATAACTAATGGGTCAGAAATAAATGAGTTGCCATTTTTTGGTTATGGTTAAAAGAGGCATTTTTCTAACCAAACTGGTCGATTTCACTGAAAAATAAGCGAATTTATTTTCGAACAAAAAACGCCATTTGTTACATGTCAATGAGAACGAGTTTGTAACGTTAATCTAATGACCTGAAATTTGATACAGATGGGCATTGGACATACACCCACAGGAAACTATCAGCACTTTTTGCATATATCACTTCCAAAAATAGTTATCTTTGGGATTCGGGGCCATTTTTGACAACAAACGTATATTTCTGGCTCTATATTCCCCTTGAATTAAAACCAAATGACCTGAAATGTGGGATAAAAATGTGTAGGACGTGTGCTCAAATGTACTTTATTTTCACTTCAGGCATACATTGCGTGTAAATTGTTAATTTTTTTGCCATTTTTGGTATACAAATATATACTTTTGTCTCCTATGTCTTTTTATATCAAAATCAAATGACCTGGCATTTCGTATGATGGTGTGTGCAGTATGTGCCTACAGGACTTGCTCTTGGTGTACATTATTCAAAAATTGCTAATTTAAAAAAAATTACCAATTGGGCCACATAAACCGGTTCATTTTGCATAGATAGGGGTATTTAAGAAGAGTTCTTTCTTGTATGGGGGGACTTGCTTTAAAAATCAATTTTGGAGTGGGGTGAAGGTGTGGAATAGGTCAACTTCTGCAACATTTTGATATGGAACAGTAGATTTTTTGCATTGGAATATTGAAATATGCTGTATTCGCTCATTACCAATTGTCTTGATCTTTCGCTTTCCCTTAGGAACAGCCTGCCCTATACTACCAGTGCCAAACAACGGCAGCAGGACCAAAGGCCATCTGTACGGAGACAAAGTCACATTTTCCTGTAATGAAGGCTACGAACTGATCGGTTCTGAAAACAGAACGTGCCAGGCTAACCAGAGCTGGTCGGGAACACAGCCCAATTGCTCCAGTACGTACTTACTCTCGTCCTTGTAGCAAGCTTGTGTTGTTGTCGATTCTTAATTGCCTTTAGAGTTTAACAAATACAGACTGTGTTCGTTTAGATCTTTGCTGTTGTCAAAGTTGTAAGACCAAACGTCCTATGTCCCAGGAACGTCCTGCCCACCGCTGCCACCTGTTGAACACGGCAGCACCAGCGGTGACAGTTATTATGGAGACGTCGTTACTCATCACTGTGATCCTGGATACGAGATCAGTGGTGATGAAGAACGGACCTGCCAGTCGGACCAGACGTGGAGCGGCACACAGCCGACATGCAACCGTAGGTTACTTCTTATTTCGTTATTTCTTATGATAAAGTTTTGCGGAGTTTGTAGATATTTTCAAAGTGAAGACGTTAAGATATTTTATGACAGACACTTATTGTAACGGAAGACATGGCGTCTTTAGTGTCATGCAGTCTCTGTAGCATTTAGTACTAGCGCAAAACCGTTCCTTGCTAAAGGTAATTTGATTTCTGTTAGGAAAAGCCTGTCCTGTACAATCAGTTCCAAACAACGGCAGCAGGACCGAGGGGCATCTGTACGGAGACAAGGTGACGTTTTCCTGTGATGAAGGCTACGAACTGATCGGTTCTGAAAACAGAACGTGCCAGGCTAACCAGAGCTGGTCGGGAACACAGCCCAATTGCTCCAGTAAGTATTTACTCTGAGACTCTTTGTAGTAACCGTGCTGTTGTGGTCGATTCCCAAATGACTTTAGAGGTTAACAATACAGCGTGTGTTCGTTTTAATATCTTCGCTGTTGTCAAAGTTGGGACATCGATTTGCTATGTTCCAGGAAAGCCCTGCTCACCATTACTGTCTGTTGAACACGGCAGCACCAGCGCTAGCGGTGGCAGTTATTATGGGGACATCGTTACTTATCACTGTGATCCTGGATACGAGATCAGTGGTGATGAAGAACGGACCTGCCAGTCGGACCAGACGTGGAGCGGCACACAGCCGACATGCAGCCGTAGGTTACTTCTTATTTCCTGTGATATTGTTTTTCAAGTTTTCAAGTAAAGCAGTTAGCGGTTTTACAAAGGATACATGTACTTATTGTAACGGACTGACATTATTTCATTGAATCTCTTTACCATAGTAGCGCGTAGTCTATCTTTACTAAAATCAATTTGAATTTCTGCCTTTTTCTAGGAAAAGCCTGCCAAGAGCTACCAATTCCAAACAACGGCAGCAGGACCGAAGGTCATCTGTACGGAGACAAAGTCACATTTTCCTGTAATGAAGGCTACGAACTGATCGGTTCTGAAAACAGAACGTGCCAGGCTAACCAGAGCTGGTCCGGCATGCAGCCTACATGTGGTGGTCAGTTGCTTCTTTTTATTGATACCGCTTTTGCTTTTTTGCCTTTCTCCTTTGTCGGCCAGTGGTGAGACCACTTCATCATAAACTTGGATACCTACTCGGACGAAACGACTAGTAAAATTGCACATAAAAAACTGTAATAAATGAACCGACGCTTTTTGCTTCACACTAGTAACCTCATTTGGTCTGCATAGTAACTAAAATACGTTTCTGATGTACTAAAAGCTATCCACACGCCTGTCTTTTATACATGTATGACACTTAAGCTGTAAGCATGTTTGCGATGAACACCATGGACTGATGTCTTGTTTAACCTGTTTTCCATTTACTTTTCTTGCGATCGATTTTCTTTGACAACAGATTGCGTCCCTGACATCAGTCTCTCTGGAGGGGGAAGCAGTGAATCCTCGGCAGTGAAGATCGCGCGGCGTACAACCTTCACCATACGGAGCCGCATCCACGTCATCTGCAATCAGACTTACCGCGTTACGTACCAATGGAGCGTTTTCCAGCATAACTCAATGGCGAATATAGTGCAGCTACTAGACTTTCCCAACAAAGTCGTGCGTGATTCGCAAGACATCACAATTCCAGAAAACACCTTAGGCTACGGCTCCACGATTGTTGAGCTGAACGCTACCATGGTTTTCTCGACTACTCGAAACAAAAAGTCAGAGGTACAAAGACAGTGGGTTACCATTACACCATCTCCACCAGTGGCGCGTATAGCCGGCGGGTCTGCTAAGTCTGTCAGTCGGCAGGGGGTTCTTGTACTGAACGCATCACAGTCCTATGATCCGGATGAATACATCGACGATTACCGGAATTTCACTTTTCAGTGGATCTGTGAAACGCTTCGTGGTAAGTCTCTGACTCTTGAAGAAGATTTTTTGTTTCTGAAGATTTGAATTGCAGATTGGAGCTATTTGTTGCGAAACATTATGAGGATGACATAATGATCTGTGAAATTAAAGTGTCAACTTCAATTGATAATGTATGGTACGTGTATATTGGCCGTAATGATCGGTACTTTCAGAACGGCGCTGTATGTTGTATCGGTAACTTTCGGAGAACAGTGTTCAAAGTACCGACTGTAGAACTAAAATGTGATTGTTATTGTTATTGTATAACTTGTTTTGTAGGGGCAGCATGCATCGATATATTCCCAGATGGCAGAGAAAGTGCCGTGCATGAACTTCAGACTGCGTCATTTCCTGATGATTCCGACATCTTGATATTCACTGTCAATGTCAGCCTTGGCGGGAGGGGCTCCTCCCAAACTTCACAGTCTGTCACATTACAAAACGGAACTGTCTTCAACATCGCCATTCGGTAAGACGCCATTCTATATCATACAACTGCGATGTTTGTTTGTCTTCTTATTGCCTAAAACCAAGAGAGCTACTTTGAAGTAAGAAGATACCTAGTACAAAAATAGACTTGTGAATTAATGTGATAGAGGGTGTTATCATATTTCTCAACTATATACATTATCTCTTACCTCATATTTTTTCATCTTTTACCTCTTACTAGTGAATTAATATGATAAAGAGGTGCTATTACATTTTTTTTTCACTAATAGACACAATAAATCGGTCTTAGACCAACTTTGTGTCTACTAGAGAAAAAATGTGATAGCATTCCTCACATTAATTCACAATAAAATACTAGTACTATTCAGGGCTAAATAAATGTCATGAATAATCAAGTCTGGATATCTAGCAAGAGTGAAGTACGTCTCACACCGTTCTTAAGTGTCTATATTATGTTACTGAGTGTAGATATTACATTGATACCTAATGACCTTCAGTGATGAGTCAGGAATACGTATCTTTTATTCCTTAGGTGTGATGCAAACTGCGAAGCCAAAGCCAGCCCTTCCGAGAGGCTAATTCTCCTGACCCAGTGCGACAATTGTCCAAGAACAAGCACTACATATCAGTGGACCCTGAAGGGACAAAAACGCATTGACTGGGAATTTGGTACGACAACGGGAAACGCGTCACAGAACCTAGTGGTTCGCAGCAACATTTTTGAGGTACTTTAACTCTACATGACTTTGTCATCATTAGCATACTTTGTTGACTTAGTACGTTAAAAATCAGTTTAGCTAATGGATTGAATCACCTTTTTGTATTCTAGGCAGGCGAAAGCTACACCTTCAGGGTAGACGTGACGTCCAATGTCGAACCTTGGGGAATTGGTTTCTCTGAATACAGTTTCAGCATCAACGAACCTCCTACTGTTGGATCATGTGTGGTCAGCCCTTTGTCAGGTGTTTCAACAATAACGACATTTGACATTTGGTGCGAAGGTAAAGTAGCCCCCCTCTCAAATGAGCTAAAAAATCGTTGTTTTTTTTTTAAGTATTTTATATTAGTAGCATGCATAATTTGGATTGATTTCTTTTGTCTTCCTCAGGAGTCTATGATGATGACCAACCTCTGGTTTACAGTCTTTACTTTAACAACGAAAGAAGTGACGACACCGCCTACACATTACTTCATACGGGAACGGTACATTACCATATGCATGTCTTCTCATGTTGCGCAGACTGTAATGACTATATATATCCGTCCCTTAGTTACGTTGGCCAGCACTATTTTACTCATTCGCCACATGCATCTATTTGGATATATCTACCGAGTATATTCTTGATGCACATCGCAACTGTTCTGAGCTTATCTTATAACGTAGACCCTAGCCCCCTATTTTAGTATTTATTGTATTTTGCCATGTGACGCTTTATCGTCAATAGTAGCTATGTAGTGTGTTTTGCAAAGTCTAGTTGCTTTAGTGTGACTTTAGTGGATTAGACGCTGTAGGATGAGTGTTATTTTGAAATATGAGTTTATACAGTTAATGATGTTTCTGGTTTTACTGCAGACCAGGCGATTTCCGCCCCAGCAGCTCCCAACTGGACAGGAACTTCGCGACTTCAACATCACGTTAGAAGTTCGCGTGTCGGATGCTTTGGGCGCAACAACAATCATCAGGAATATCAATGCGCAGGTAAAGTTGAAGTTGTGATGTTTAGAGTTTTGCTTCCAAGTCGTAGTGGATTTGCTAATTCTGCACAATCAGATCAAGTGTCAAGCATACAAGGGCAAGTTCTTTTGGAGGTTCTTTCTCACATGGTTCGGGTTTATCGATGTGGAAAAAACTCAACACAGAAGAGTGGACTGAGTTTAACTCTATTCAGACTAGGGGGTTGGGGCTTTTGAGGCCTGCGCCAACTTTGATGTCCTATAACGCCAGAACGGCTTACGTTAGAGCCACCAAATTTAGTGAGTTTTCCTAAAATATTGTTGGCAACAATTTTACGAAGTTTGACAAATTTTTTCATGTTGCCATGGCAACCGTTTGTTGACAGGCAGTTTTGCCGAAAATCACTATTTTTGGTTCTAACAATGTTTGTTGACAGGCAGTTTTGCCAAAAATCACTATTTTTGGTTCTAACAATGTATTTTCACATTTATTTGCTATATTACTGCTATTTTGTTACATAAATAAAATCTTATATTATTTAGCATATCTTTCATAATTATATATGCATAAATTATGCTAATTTGATTACGTCATCAGCCCAAAATCCAAGATGGCGTACCGTATGGCCAGATCAAGAATAACAAGCTAATTATCCCTTAAAATATGTAACTACTTGGTATTTTTTCATCAAAAACCATCTAAATGAATGAATTTAGTCTATTTCCATTTCCCTTTGTGATTATTTGTTGCAAAAAAATTATTTTTTAAATTCAAGATGGTGGATATAATATGGCGGAGCCCAACTTGTATCTTAGATGTGCATGACGTCATTTTATGACGTCATTTTGACGTCATTGATGTTGCTATTGGCAACACAAGTCGTAATAAACATTATTATTCTGTTATCCGCAATTGTTGTTGCATTTTTGTAGCATAACTTGAAGTTTTCTGAGAATACCCTTTTTTCATGGATCCGGCCAATATAATCAAATTGGTGACGTCATAATTACGTCATTTTACGTCATCGTAAAATTTGGTGGCCCTACGGCACGTCGTGTTAGAGTTATAGGACTTAGAAGTGGAGGGCCTGAAAAGCCCGATCTGAATAGGGTTAATTTCGTCAGGATCGTTTTTTGAATGGTTGATAGTTAAGCCAGCTAAATCGACTGATGATGTTTGAAGCTTGACTTGAAGTTGACTTACGATGATCACAGTGTTTTTATGGACAAATATGCATCTCACTAGCGCCAAATTACAAAAATATGTTCATCCATATTTCTGCTAAAAGGTCCATCCCCCAAATGTGGAAGAGACGGAAGCGGTGCTGAGCAGCCTCAACGAAACTTTGGACAACCTCCGTGATACTGGGGACAGCCGCGCCCTCCTCCAGCTCACCAACAGTCTCAGTTCTGTTCTCAACGCAGCGAACACATCCTCCTACAGCAACGATGTACTTTCAACGGTACCATGAAGAATGCCTTTGTGCTGTTTTGCTAATCGGGCAGATTTACCAGGAGCACAAGATAGTATCATAGCTGGTCAAAGAGTATAGCTGGGCAAAGTGAATCAGCTGTCCACTGGGAATCTGCCAGCTGACTCCCTTTGGTCGGCAATACTAGTACTCCTTGGCAAGCTTTGATACTATCTTATGCCACTGCTAAATCTGCCTGCAAATTACTGTCAGTGTTGCCTGGTGTGGGGTGTTAGCAGAGTCAAATGTAGCCTATTAGCACTTAGCATTAACGGAAACTTGACTGCTACGTAATTTACGATACAGCAAATAGCTTTGCATTAATGAAGCAACAAAAATGATAATTTTTTTCTTTGTCTAGTTAGAAATTTTATTGCTTTGCGTTAGCTCTTAAGCTCTCGCCTTATTTTGTATACTTCTCAGGCACGTGACGGACTCATTGACTCGCTGGCGACAATCCCTGTTCAAAGCCTGGAAAACATCGATCAGGTGTCAAGTGCCTTGGGCCAGGCAACAGCGTCAGAGGAACAGGTTACTCCAGACTCTCAGGTTCGTGTTTACACAAACAACTCAAAGTCATCTATAGTATGCGTATGTACGGTCAAACTTGTCCATCGTGACCACTTGAGTGACCTGGAGAAAATTCAGTGAACAGGAATTCACTATCACTATAGACAGAATTGGTGATACTTAGATCAATGAAAAATTGTTTTCAAGACAGAGGCCATGATCATTTAGTCCTACCGCAGAGACGATCATTTGTACAGGTTTGACAGTTTACATACCGCCCACATTTAGCATAGAAAAGATCCTCTAGGAAGTACAGAATACACACCCTAAAGGCAGACATTTGTTTCAGGAGAGAGCTGCTCAAACTGTGTTCCAGATGTCAGAATTTCTTGAAACACCCGATAATAAAGATGTCGGTCCTGAAAGACTGGAGGAGACGGCGTCATTTCTTTTGACAGGTAAGTGTATTTTGCCTTATCTTCAAATTAAGGCCGGTATCAATTAGTCCAAGGTATGCAATATCTCATTCAGGTACGATCTGATATCATGCTACATATATGTTTGACCCAACAGCGTGTGTGAACATACTTCGAGCTTCAACAGCATCGGCTACGAAGAACAAGGATTTGCCATCATCTGAAACCCGGGAAGTTAGCTTGAAAAGGGTAGGAGAAACTTTAATGCTAATAACAAAATGTGCTTCGTACTAGTATCTTACGCTTAGAGCTTTTTATTCGCAAACTAAGAAACATGGAATATCTAGACTATAGTTGATAGTAATTCCTTAATTAGTCGGATGTTTCAGGACTGATGCTGACGGGAACATTTCTCATTTGTAAAAATGAAACGATGTGAGCGTTTTACGTCTGTATATTCGTTTCATTACAGAACAGAAATGCCACACAGACAACTTTTGATGCGATCGGAAAGCTAAATACTGCGGTGCTAGATCAGAAGGTCCCGGGAGAGAGCCCGACGACGTTCTCTGTAGGTGAATTCAGTTTGGCGGTTGAAAAACAGCGGTGTGATACAACTACCAACGAGAAACCGCTCGTTTTTCGAGTAAATGACCAATCAGGAACGTTTTTCGTGGTTGAAAAATTGTCAAGATTGCTTGGGGACAACTGTGAAACACAAGATGTCGGAATAGAGGTAGGTGATTAATGGTCTTGAATATACTCGAAAAGAAGACGCATTAGAATGTTTTGGCTAGTGCATGATTGTCAGTTACAGAGTTTCATTAACAACATGGTATCAACGTACTTAATTCATGAATAGATTGATTGATTTTCATTCTGAATTAATCATTTTCGTTTTGAAGAATTTCAAGACACCGCGGAATCCTTACGCCTTCGCCGACACGTCTGACAATGTCAAGTCGGAAGTGGCAGGACTACAGTTCATGCAGAACGGCAGTCCCTTGGAGATCCGGGACTTATCCAACCCTGTGGAGGTCTTCACCCGGCGATTGTCATCTCAGAAAGAACAAACAATGACTGAGCTAGGAACGACAGAACCTTCTTGGAAGAAGAACACAATACGGGTAAATATGCGATACGTTAGTCTTACTGGTCTTCATCAAAAGACTGCTACCATGTCAATATTTCTGACCTGTAAATTTACGATACACATTGCGTTATCAGGAGCAAAAGGCCATTTTTTAAAGATTTTTTACATAAATAAACGTGAGTAGTAGATCCTTGCTTCTGTCGTGTATGGCTCCTTTGGTTCGTTTTCTCTATTTCCCAAACGACGATTGTTTGTTACTGTTATACTGAATAGCCCTACATTTCAATGTCATCTCTTTTTTTCTGTCAACTCATCCTGTCCCTTAGACGAAAATGCATCCTTATCGTTGCCTTTTCGGTCAAAGATTATTGTTTTCTTGTGCAGACTCACCAGTTCAACGCGACTCAGGGGAAGTCCCTGCACATCACGGTGACGCCTCACCTGGCAAATGTGTCTGTCCGACTGCTCCTGAAGCAAGGGCAAGAACCACGCCGGATTGATGAGTTCGACAGGAATATAACATTACCGCTGCCAGGTTTGCACTTACCAAAACTGTATCAAGTTAGCTTTTAAGAATAAATGATAATATATGAAGCGCAACGGGTAGAGCGCTCGACTCTGAAACCTAAAAGGTCCTGGTTTCGATACTCGCCTTGCCTCGACCTTGTGCCCTTGGGTAAGGGACTTTATACGATATATTCACTACGACGGTGGAGTCATGACCACCGAGCCTCTTCGGCCAATCTGTCAAAAATGTGCCATAAACACACAGGTTTGGTGCTTCAGTGTGCCAACAACCTGCACATTTTCCAGTATAAAGAACCATAATTTTTTAAGAATAGAGGATAGGTGCGTTTTGCTCCAAATTAAGTCACGATGGTCCATGCATGGGACAGACTTCATTATACATACATATAACGTGATTAGAAAAAGGTATGTTTATATGTATATACAGATGACGCCGACCTGTACACCTTGTCGCTGGGCCAAACAGAAACCTTGACAGCAGATAGGTGGACTTGGTTCATACCTGGAAGTGACGTAGGGGATTCCGTGGAGTACACGTACTACCTAGGTATCAAAACAACATCTATAGATAGATGACAATTCTTGTATGAAATTGTAGGATATTATATTTCTTATTCTTTTTTTAACTAGTTTTGCTCAGTGCAAGGCCATTGGCCACTTTTAGGCACTGAACTACGCTTACTGTAGCAGCATCTCTTCTCCCTAAGTCAGAAAATCGAGCTTCAGCAAGTTCGACTAACTGACTCAATATTATATAACTAAATTTAGGTAGTGCTGCATGTTAGTTATGATGCAACTTCACGTGTATATTTCATTAAAAGGACTCAATAAAAATGCATTTCGTCCACTAGACAGACGACAAGAAAATGTTTTACGCTTTGATGAAAATCATTATTGAAATATATTTTTCTACACATTCCAGGGGTGCAGCACGTCCCGCTCACTGAAGGAGGCGATGTAACCCATTCGGTTTCTCCTGAGTATCGCGGAGAGAACTTCACCTTGAACTACACAGTTGAAATCTACTCCACTCAGTGTCTCTACTTCAACGAGGAAATAGAAGACTTCAGATCAGACGGCTGTCAGGTAAAAACAGAAAATTCTCACCAATACCATATTGCAATGAGAAAATTAACAGTTAGACCATACGGTGTTAAAACTTCTGTCATGTCAACAGAATACAAACCGTGCTCTTCTATCCAGGGCTGCCGATCCCAAATGCTGTATTGTTATTCCATTCTAATGTATTTGTCATTGTTGGTGTCAAGTTTGATGTTCCAGTCGTGATGCTAATACGGAGGGGGGCAAGGGGCCAGTCCCTGGCCTAGGCACTTAGGCAATAGGCAGGATGCTAATATCAGCAGTTCGCTAGAGCTCATTGCTACTGTTTCTTGTACATTTTCATGTTGAAATCATTTAAAGTACACACTTAAGTATTTCTAAAACAACATTTGGGGATGATAACATTATCTAAAGTTATATTTGCTTTTATTCCTTGTATATGTGTTCAGCCTGGGCCTCTCACCAACACCAGTCTGTCACACTGTCGGTGCGACCATCTAACAGCGTTTGGGTCCGGCTTTCAATTCTTCATCGCGCCCAACAAACTCAACATCCTCAAGGCGTTTCAAACACGTAAGTGCAAACAACAAACATCTGTTGCACCCCTCCCATCCATGTTTGTTGAAACAAACGACAAGTATCTAATCACAGCAACAACTCAATCAAAATTAAAAACACGGACATTAGATATTTCAGTGGTCTACAGAATTTTTTTATTTATTTTTTATTGAGCAAACACATAAAGGCAAAATAAGAGACAAATAGCGGCCCACTCAAGTTAAGACAAGTTATATCGGTGCCGCTATTAAAAGAAAATAAGAATAACATATGATTGACAAGATGCAGTAAATCTGTGCAAATGGTATACTAGTGTATTGACATGTGGAAGCGCAAGTCCTGGTATCCCCCCCCCCCCGGAAATATAGGACACGGAAAAAAACATGGTTAGAAACGGCCAGTTTGCACAATGAAGTTCTGAGTTGAAGACATAATCAAACAGTTTGTGAAATAGTTGCAAAGGGAAGTACCAAAAAGTAATAAATATTTGATTTCACCATCGGAGAGAGAGAAAATATCGAAAAGATGTCCTACGATCCTAAAAGGTTTGCCGAAGAGAGTGTGACGATGATTATTATGTAATGAAGTCTACAGAATTTGGCCAGGATTGTGGAGCTGAAAGACGTTTTGCAATGACAATGCATTTGTGGTATGTTTTCATTCCATTTCGTAACTCGAATTTTCGCGTAACAGTGTGCACGTGTAAAATGTATTTCCCTCCGTTAGTGAACTTTAAGGAGAACCCAGTTGTTCTGATCGCGCTCAGCGTTGTGGTCGGGATCTACCTCCTCACTGTGATCTGGGCCCGGCGGAAAGACAGACAAGATTCAAAGAAGGTATAATAATACAGCTGCGTGTGTGACAGATAGCTCCTTAGTTAATTCATTTGGATTATATATACGATATAATGACGCTTTATTCCTCTCAGGTACTATTCCATGTATATTTTCATTGATTACTATGGGAGCCCTGTAATGGGCTTCGGACAACGCTTTAAACTGATTAATTTACAAGCACCATCTGGGCATTACAAGAAATGTAGAAAGACACTGGTGCATAATTTACCTACTTGGCTACAAGCTAAATAGATGTAATTGCGAATTACAGTAAAAGTTACGGTATGCAGGTCCGGTAATCGACCATATGGGTCCCCTAATATTGGCCATGCAGCTTCCCTTATATCAGCCATCACGATAAGAAAGAAGAACATCGTACTTTGTATCAAATGGTACAGAGTTATTGCTAAGACCTACTGCCATACTTATAGCTGTCTGAAATGGTTTTCCAGATTGGGGCGACGATTCTTCGCGGAGATCAGAACGGTTTCAACGATCACTTCTACCAGATCATAGTTCTGACTGGATCGAGGTCTCAATCCTCCACATCTGCCAGGGTGAGAAACAATCGACTTTCATTGCAAAAATGTTTTCCAGATAATCTGTGTGATTTTCATTGTTGTTAACATGATGACTCATTGTCTTCTCTACCCATACAGTATAGCATGTACACAGCATCCATTGTTTTGGCACACAACCATCAACAGAACATTTTCTCTTTAATAGGTCTTTTTGACGCTGATTGGAGAGGGGGGCAAGTCTGGCCCGCATGAACTCGAGGACAATAACCGCACGATCTTCAGAGAGGGAGGAGTGGACACTTTCATCTTGCCGACTAGTCGCCATCTTGGATCCTTGCACGCCCTGCACGTGTGGCACGATAACACAGGACCTTGTCCTTCATGGTGAGTACTTTCGACTGACTGATATCAGTAGTGTGTTGCCAGCAGGATAGTATCCTGTGTTCAGGCGGCTATGCATTTGCATAAGCTATGCTATGTTAATATGCTTGCTGTACAGCAGACTTGCTGCAGATATGCTAATGGTATACTAATGGTATGCTAGTATACGGCGATGATTGAAATGTGCGATAATGGCATGCAGACAGTATATAAGGCGACTCATCATGACATCCCAAGTGTTTGCATGCTGTCCTTTTTTTGTACACAGTAACTCTGTATTGTCGTCTTTCCCCCAACCAACAGGTTTCTGGACAAAATCATTCTGCAAGATCTTAGCGACGGCAAGAAGTACTCTTTCCTGTGCCAGAGGTAATGAAAACTGACTGATGCAACACATACATGTAATGTACATGAGATGATAACTTTCTACTGTAGTTCCCAGTGTCTTTTGTTTTTCTTTTTTGCTTTGCAAAACAATTTGTGTTGTACCTGACAGATGGTTAGCTGTGGAAGAAGGTGACGGAAGGGTAGACTGCTTGCTCTCGTCAGCCACCGACAAACAAATATCAACCCTTAGCCAAGTCTTCAGTTCACAAACATCCAAGGTGCTCACTTGATACATTTTATGGGGTTAAAATTTACCAAAAATATAAGAACCTGAAATGATATTTCATACTTATGTTTGGATTAAAAACGTTTTGCTATGCTTGAGACATGTGCGTATTTTTTTGTAGTTTTTACGCCTAGTGAAAATATCGCTTAATTCATCTGAAACACAATTAGAACCATATTTGTTATTAACACGCGTTTACGTGTTAAAATATTTAACTGAATAACTAATCAAGTCTCCCAAGTACATGTACACGTATAGTCTTGCGGCAAAGTCTTTCAGATATTTCAGATTTTTGATATTGCCAGCAATAAAACTCACCGCACCATTTTTGTATCATATGATGTAATCCGTACAAAAACACCTTATTCTGTGTCCCAAAGGCCTTCAATGACGGTCACCTGTGGTGCTCAGTGGTGGGACGGCCTGCCTACAGCCCCTTCACCCGTGTCCAGCGGGTGTCCTGCTGCCTGTCACTGCTGCTCTGCACCATGGTCACCAACATCATGTTCTTTGGCCGGGAAGCTGACTTCAGCAAACCTCCTCCAGTCGACATCCTTGGTTTTAAAGTGCAGATCCCGATATCGTGGGCTCAGGTATCAGTCTTGTCTATTACGTCCTAAAAGAGGCGGCCGTTTCCTTCGTAGTATATGATGTGTATTTCTAAATAAAGACCTTTTGGTCGATCTTGACTCGTCTACGTAAAAAAAGCTTTTACTGAAATGTGTGATTTATAACGTATTGATTTCACACTTTTTGCAGCTCATGATCGGCGTACAAAGTTGCCTCATCATTTTCCCCATCAACCTTGTCATAGTGGAGATTTTCCGCCATGTTGCATCTCCCTCAGAGAAGAAAGCCAAAGATCAAAATATTTCAAGTGGTGGGTAGAAAAAATGTATATCTTATTATTATAACATCAAGTATGGAATTGTTGATTACAGACATATAGATATGATACATATTCACAACGTATTGCACGATTGGAACTCTATGATGTAGAGGACGGGTGGAAACATTGAATTTTTTAGATGTGCAATGAAGTCACGGTCATCCGTGATGGCTGATGGCTGTTTCTTGGAGATTTAAAAAAAACAGGAACTTTCTAGGGTTCCCATTGCCCTCACAGCGCATTTAAACTCATAATGCTAGTACCTTTCTCCTATAAAGATTCTTCAACGTCTTCGGATGTCATTGATGTTGAAGAGATCGAGCTTCAAAAGGTTGACAAGGCCTGGGACTTTTACAAGCAACCATACAGCGGTAGGTGGTCATTTTCATGTACGACTCGTTGGGTTAATTAACGGAGATTGCTTTCTGAATTTTTGCCCTCGTCATAACTATTCATTCCTGGACGTTGGATGATAAAAAGAAGTTTCTTTCTCTTCCAGATAACAAGATGGCTGAGGACAAGAGAAAAGGATGGATTCTTCCGTGGTGGTGCGTTTTCATAGGTGAGATAGCTTATAGAAAAGACAATTGGAATAATTATGTAAACTATGATAGATATTTACGTACGTTATCATTTAACGCAAGTATTATTACTGTAACAGTGGCGGTTTGTATACGTAGCTCATACAGAAGTGAGCCAACCACACAATGCAGAGACTGCATGCCATTCTCTACAGAACTGTGTTGCAGTGTTGATGTGTACTGGTCAGAACTGACCGATACCATAGAGAGGGAATATATATTTATGATGGATGGATTGATGCTTCCTCATCTTCAATATGTGTCAGTGTAAATAAGAACAAATGTGTAACTTTCCATCTGCGTTTGTCTCCGCTAGCCTGGTTCCTGGTTTTTGCCAGCTGTTTCCTTTCTGCACTGTTCACCATCCTGTACGGGCAAGAGTACGGCCGGGAGAAGGCTGAAGCCTGGCTCTTCATCTTCTTCACGTCCTTCTTCACGGATCTCCTCATCCTGCAGCCCGTGAAGGTGGTTCTGCTGGCAATCGGGCTTACACTTGTGCTGAGGGTAAGTCACACTGGTGCTGAGGGTAGGATTTTGCAGATTACTTCGTAATATCAAAGTGCATTTGAAGTGATCTACGGTACAATAATCTATTGATAGAGTACTGAATGAAGCTTGGCAATGGCAAAGTAAACAGTACCCACAAAGGTCTCACATGAGCACTATTTAGATATGAAAAAAATGCAATGTGATATGGTCATATTACGCTATTTCAATCTGGTCTGTTCAAAGTTTGTATAACATTATTGCTCATGACTATTAGAAACCTCATGACGATGCAGAAAACCAGTCGCCAACGCTAGACTACGACGAAGTGTGCGCCTACCTGTCTACCATCAAGGTGGAGTAACCTGAGTTATATGGTCGGGTTTTATTAGAAGTAGATTTAGCCAGTATCGAAACGGATTAGGCTCTGTGTTGTTTCAGTCTTACTTGATTGTAATAATTTGCGATGAGCGTCCCTCACTCGCAATACTACATCGCTCAGAGATTGAAAGTCGTTTGTTGCCAAAAATTGCTAGGATTCGACAAAACAGAATAACATGATGCATTTGTGTAATCCGGTTACGCTTCGGGATCGAGAACAAGTTTACAAGTTTCAATGACCTCAATTGTTATCGGCTGAGAGCCCCTGATGAGGTTTCTAGTGATAAATTTCACCACATCCATTTAACAGGCGACTCCTGTGAAGAAATGCCGCGAAGAACCACCGGACTCGACCAAGCTAGCTGAAATGCGGGTCCGCCGTTTTGTCGAGATCAGCATGAAGAGCGCCCTCTACGAGTTTGCGTTTTACTTCCTGTTCGTCCTGGTGTTAGCGGTCATTGCCAACGGACCACGTGACACCGGCATGTTCCACATGACTCAGAATCTTCGGCAAACTATGAACAATGGAGATGATTATTCTTTTAAAAAGGCGAGTGCAACTAATAGAATAGCCACGAGATTATGTCATTACCTGTCTTCAACTTCAAGGTATAAGAAAAAAATATGAAGCAAGCAGTTAACAATTTACCTTGGCTTAAAAACACCTTCATATCTTGTGTCCTTACGAACGACCATAATGTTCACACATTTTTCCAGAAAACATAGACACAGCTTCGCGGGTATTTTGTTTCCAGATTGATGACGATTCGTTTTAAAGCTGATGATATGTATGTACTACGCTGGACATATTGTTCGTGCGATTCTCGATAAATTGTTGTAAACCATATTCTCTTTCGTGGATCTTACAGATAAACGACGTTCAGAGCTTTTGGAACTTTATACGATACACGCTGACTCCTGCGTTATACGGCAACCAGTGGTACAACGGTGGCAGCAGGGAACCTGGTGGATTTATGACGGACAAGACGTCATATGTAGTTGGACCTGTCAGACTAAGGCAGCTGAGGGTGGCCAAAGGTAAGCATACACTATCTCTTAGCAATAGTTTCCAACAAACACTGTTTAATGACTCAGTTTAAGATGGAAAATTAATTGATTGTTCATTCACATTTAAACAAAGTCTTCACTGAAAATATGGCCATCATGTTACGTGTGTCTCACATATGTTTTCACAGATAGTTCATGCAAGTTGGCCGAGCCAGTTGAAGGTATCTTCCAGGACTGCACCAATGCGTATTCCTACTTGACCCAAGACAGCAGCAGCTATGGGATGGGTTGGTCGGAGACACCTCACGCAAATGCAAGTTCACTGGTGCAAAATGAAACCAATCCTTGGGTGTACCGTCATTCTGCAGGTACGTCCATTTGATATCATACTTGGTAGGTTGATCTGGGTAGATTACGGCCCTTCAACCGTCAATTTCAGCTAATGATATGACCTTGGTTGAAGTGTGTAGATGGATTGGTTATTTGGTTGGTCGGTCGGCTGGCTGGTTGGTTGCTTGGTTGCTCAGTTGGGTTGGTTGTTGGTCAGTATTCAATTTTGTGTCGCGTGATGATTGTCTTTGGTCCGACTGACTCATTCCTTTCTATATGTGCTATAACAATCCCCTGCTGCTGTCACAGATATCCCGTTAGTAGGAACACACGCCACCTATTGGGATGGAGGCTACTACGTTACATTCGCCAACATCACGCCCACCGCCGTCCTCGACACCGTGGCACAGCTGTCCAGCGGGTGGATCGATCGGTACACCCGAGCCGTTTTCATCGAGATGACGATCTACAATCCCCACGCCAACCTGTTCTCCGTGCTGAATCTGCTGACTGAGTTTACTACCGTAGGAAACGCCTATCCCCATGTGGACATCACTACAGTCCGTCTCTACCGCTTCCAGACCATCTGGGCTTGGGTTGTGGTTGGCTTCCAGGGACTCTTCATCATCTTCACCTTGTACTTCGTTTTCAGGGAATGTGAGTACACATATCCATCACGTTTTTGTCCAATGCTTCAATGTGTTCAATTCTAATGCACTGGTATAAAACTCTTTGCAGACGCTGCTTCAGGCTTCTACTTTGGAACATTGAAAAACGTCTGGTAGGGAGATACTGAGCATGCAGCACAAATGTGATTAAACTATGTCCTCACGTTCCGCTCAAATGTGATATTTTACTCGTTAAATTTGCTGTCTTACAGTGGACCATATCGTGAAGCTACGGAGCTTGTACTTGAAGACCTTCTGGGGCTGTGTAGAGCTGAGTTTGGCGCTCCTATCTTTAGCGGAGATCGGGGTCATGCTTTACACTTTGTACATTGTCCTCGAGTTCCAGTCAAAACAAGGGGCAGACACGGGTAAGTAATTATGTATAACCGTACATATAATGCGATAAACCCACTTGTACATCAGCATAGATAGAATGTATCCATCGTTCAAGACATATTGAAGAGCTCTTGACTTTGCATGTCATTTGCCTAATAAGGAAATTGCTTTTTTTTTCTTTTAGGACCAGTTGAGAAAACGTTTGAGAAGTACCGCAGGGCTGCGTACTGGGACCAGATCAACACGTACGTACTGGGCTGCTTGGTTTGTGTGGGGACACTGAAACTACTGCACCTCCTTCGGTTCAACAAACACGTTGTTCTCGGCGCAGGTAAACAATGATAATTTTCTAGTTAAATCAAGATTCTTGGTGCTTTTCCACAGTCAGCTTCTTTGCTGTTGTTATGCGTCGACTGTCTGTTTGATGTGTATTTGGCTGGTTGAAAGCTGAGACAACTTAGTAGATTGAAAGTTGATAGTAAAATCAGTATGTCCACGGATTCAAAACCAAAAGTTCTAATTCCCTCCTACATGCTCTTTCCAGACACCATAAAGAAGGGAGCCGGGCCACTATCCGGATTCTTCTTGATTTTCACCTTAGTATTCCTCGCTTTTGCGATGTTTGCCGCTCTCGCCTTCGGCCCTTCAGAGGAAGGCTTTTCGCCCTTCATCGCCACGCTGGAAACGATGCTCACGATCCTGCTGGGAAAGTTCTATGAGATGTCAGACCGAAAACCGATCATGGGGCCGCTCTTCACCTTTACGTTCATCACGTTCTTTCAGTGGGTGATAGTCACCATGGTTGTTGCTATCCTAGACTGCGCCATACACGAGGTTTGTAAGCGGCTCGTCCACATCTAGTACTACGTTTACTACTTCGTGTTTTTCTGGACTGTCCTTATGTCTTTTTAACAAATATGATGACCAATACTAAAGATAATGTTTAGATTGAGTTGAGCTTCATTTCGTTTAATAGTTCTTCGTTGTACCGATTTTGATATGGAACGTTTCTCCATCGATGAAAACATTGTTAGTCTAATTATAGAGTCAAATGTTTTACTTCAAAAAGGACAGGAGAAAATTAATTGTTTGAGCACTGCACGAGTTGGTGCAATGTCCAATATAATTTTTTTTTCACAATGATATCCTGCTGATTCTGCCATTAGGTTGCAGACGAGAACTCCCAGCAAAAGCCGGAAACTGAGCAGGTTGCAGACCTGATGTTGGAGCGACTGCAGTCCTGGGCAGGAGGGCTGCTACAGCGTGGGAAGGGGAGGTCATCGGCAGTCATTAAAGAGACCTACAAGCCTACAGAGGAGGAGCTGACGGACTTCTTGACAAATGCTGACTTCATACGATTCAAGGGCCAACAGGAGAGTTCATCAACTGCCATCGAGTTCTGCATTGACAATCAAATGTCAAGGTGTACGTCATCGTCAGTCATCAAGGAGACCTACAGGCCTACAGAGGAGGAGCTGACAGACTTCTTGACAAATGCTGATTCCATGCGTTTCAGGGGCCGACAAGAGAACTCGTCAACTGCTATCGAGTTTTGCATTGAGAATCAAATGTCGCTAAGGTCGTCATCAGTCATCAAAGAAACCTACAATCCTACAGAGGAGGAGCTGACAGACTTCTTGACAAATGCTGCCATACGTTTAAGGGGCCAACAGGAGAACTCCTCAACTGCTATCGAGTTTTGCATTGAGGATCAAATGTCTTCTGCTACAGCATAGTTTGTTAATACGCATATGAAGATTGCAATTTTGCATTATCAGTTTACGTGTAGTAAATAAGGAAGTGCAAACCTAAATTTAGGTATGTTTGGGTATATCATTGTCAACAGTGCATTCCTCATTATTTCACCCCAGATGGAAAGCTAGGTTGGAAACTGGAAACCCAATTTACTACTTCATTATTCTTAGTATCATTAGCTTGTCTTAAAAGTTAGGATTTGTTGTAGCCTCTATGTAGATTTCAACTACAGTACTGTATACGTATAAAACCTTCCTGTATCTGGAAGATAGTCAACTTTTACCAACATGTATACAAGCACTGATGAAGATTTATGTTAGTACAGTCGTCAAACCTGCCCGAGCGACCACCTCTTCTCAGCGACCACCTGGCCATTTCGACCGCTTTTTCTCGGTCCCGATTTTTTCCCCATTGACGTAAGCATTAAGCGACCTTTACTCAACGACCACCTGGCCAACGCGACCGCGACCGGCTCAAATTGGGACCCATAACGACCGCATCATTTTCAAAATTGAGGTTTTCACCGATTTTTTTTATGATAACTAGCGCGATGTTGTGCTGAAATCTGCCAGTTTGCGTCGGATTTTGACTGGCATTACGATGTTATGTTTAGAATAAAGATGACGGCGGTCAATGGGTGGGTCAATGGGGCAGTCTACTGTAATATGGGAGGAAATTTCGTTGTAAGAAAATCCGAATTTAGTTGTTGCAGAAGTTTTCTTTTAAATCTATAGACTATCATTATAAAGTGAACGAATGCTGAAACGTATATAGCCTCATACTTTTTTAAGGAAGATCTGTGTAGCTCATACCTTTTTAAGAAAGATCTGTGTGAGTGCTATTGTCCAACTGTACTGTACATTCACCCGTGGTTAAGTTAGTACGCTATCGGGACGTACAGGGCATCGAATTCGAAAGGTGCACCGTAGTTATTTCAGATACGGCGATCAAGAACACAGCGACGCATGGCTTGTATGGTAACTGACAGCATCAAAGTTCCCTTACTGTCTAAAACGTTAGGGTACAAATATTGAGCTTTAAAACACTGTTCATATAAAAGCTCGATACAAGCTTGGGGTTAAATTTACAATCTACAGTGTGCGTGTTGTATTTGACATTAAAGACCTTGCTTCTTTGCGTGCGTGCAGTGTGCTTGCTATTTGCCATTAAACACAACGGAAACCATTTATACTTTGCATTGGGCATGTTTTGAGTCGATACTCTTCTCAGCGACCACCTGTCCAAATCGACCGCTTTTTCTCCGGTCCCTCAGGTGGTCGTCTTGGGCAGGTTTGACTGTACTAGTATCACGATTCCAGTAGACATTGGGATGTCGTCAGTGTTTACGTTTGACACTGTCATATAGTTTGAGGTTGCGTTTGACATTGTACAACTTCTTATAGCTGTAAGATGACAATGCTTTGCAGATAAGAAATGGATATCATGGACAGATATTGAGGAGAGAAAACGAAGGCCCAATCTTCAAGAAACTGTAAGATGTATATTAATAAAAATAGCTTTGTTTGAGTCCAGTCTTGTTTACCAACATTTGCTGGTCAGGAAGTGGAAGTAGACCAAAACAAAACAAAAACTTCAATTGTATACACAGCATTAAAGTTCATGTCTCACGTCAGTTGGCAACAAATTTAAAAAGAAGTGAAATTAGCCTTATCCCACAGGTTGTGTGCACTTGTGTAGGGACCATATGCACATTTTTCGAGAGCTTGCATACTGTAAAAGTTAGGTCCTGTTCATGATATGGAGTGATGTAATTTTCAATCATTTTGGTTTGAGAAGTAGTAGATTAACATGTACTTGTGACTGAAGGGACTCACAGAATGTGATGATTTGAACATTTATTCATAGCGGTTCTTTCAGATGTTTTGTGACAAAAATAGTTTTAGACACATTAGCATAACACTATACATTTTGTATATGGATTTTTATTGAGGACCAATCAATTTCTAAGATCTAGTCTTAAAGTCTCTGACACATGCTGCATGCCTACCTGCCAGGCTAGTATGCTACCTTTTAGGCACTTGCAAAGTTCAGCATTACAATGTATAACTATAACAATGGCTGTGATTGCTTTGTGTTTCTTTTCCGATAACTGATTGGAAAATATATAATTCATATTCACGTACATACTTTTTTAGGTTATACATTGGCAGGACTGAGGTTGGGTAGGTTATTACTGATGCCACACACAGCACATTAACAAGTTTGAAATTGTGACATTTTCCAACAAGGGACTGCTTTGGAGCACCCAGAGCTTACAGTTACATAATAACTTGCTACCATGCCACCACCAACTTGCTTTTATCATTATGTGATTCTTATATGAATCATAGTTTTCAGACATACAGTTTTACAGCTTGTTTTGTACTTAATATTACACCCAGTGAAAACCAACCAGAACAATAGTTCAATTCTACCACAGGCAGACTTTCATCTGTCAGTGATGGACCACAATCTGATATAAATTTGATCAAGGACGTCCTTGGTTACATTAGACACGACATAAAGAAAATAACGTTAGTCCAGCGGGTAATTTTGGCCCCAAGATATCCACTTTTTGTAGAGTTTGTCCCGTCTACTGAATTCTCATTTATCATCAAAGCCACGCTTCACTTCATAATACCCGTCCAAACGCTCCAGATCCCATCGTCAACAGATTATGAACATTGAAACGCGCATTTCGCGCAAAAACTTGACAGAAGCCTGTAAGCCTGATGAATTAAAATCTCACCCTTTTCCCAAAAAAACTTCTCCTTTTTGCCTATTACATACTTGGTCAATGTTGATATTTCAAAACTAGCAAGCGTTTCCTCGAAATCGACAACGACAGACGATAGTTTCGCAACTACTGTGATCTGTCGTTCCCTATGCAAAGTGCACCGCATACCTCGGGAACGAGGCCACTGCGTCACGTGTCAGAGGTCACGGGTATTTACACATGAGAGGGATACATCCTAGCGATAAATGGCATTGATAGTGTTTATTGTTGTCTCTGAAAACGTTGAATCGGATTTTTTCAGACTTTAATCTGATGACACCATCAAAGTCTTACGTTCTGTCGGGGGACCTGTTCAGCGCCAAGCAAAATGCCATCTATATCCATCTCTTTATCATAGTAATAGGTAATTATTGACTGGCTCAGCTATCAAAACCTTTAATTATTAGAGATGAATATTCTTCGTTTCATAGAAGTGTAAAAAAACACAAAAGGAGGTTGATACTTGGGACCGCAGGCAATTTCACCCAACGCTCGAGTCAACACGCACCGCTGAATGCGGTGTTTGTGTCGCTGAAGTCACATTGAGAGAATATATTACAGTAACCTCTGTTTACTAAAGCTGGATTGTATTGTCCCTGCAGCGACATCAATAATTTAAGGCCGTTTACTGTCGCTCCCTCTCACTACATACCTGACACACACTAGCCTGGTTACCAAACCCCAGCCCGATCTCAAGTATCTATCGTGCAGGGGTCTGGCCGGATGGCATAGGCCGGCTTCTCAATTTTGCCTCAGATAGTGGGCAAAAAACTCCACCAATAGAACAGCAGCAGGATCAGCAGGAGGTAATTACATCCCTGCCATGATTGGTTAAAGACCCCCAACTGTATTTTTTGAATCCATTACAGTGACCTCTAAGAGATGAAATGTAGCAGTTACTGTAGATAAGACACCCCATGTCCTTGCTGGGTTAGAGGCTGTTACCTCATTGAGATCTCAGTTTATCAAACATGACAAACAGGTGTACAAAGCTTGCAGTTTTGAACAAAGTTCTGTTGTTATTTTGAAAAATGACTCAAGCCATATCTAGTACCTGATTTGCTACTGTGATAGCCTGCTGACAGACTGTGGTGTGTTGTAGCTGGCTACCTGTGGTGTGAGTGGTCATCAATCCTAGGTTCTCCTCCCTCTGATCAAGGGCCTTCGAGAACCATCCTGCCAGACCCCAACACGAAATATATTTTTGAGGTTGGGGTATGGTATCCAGGCTAGACACACACGTACGGCCCATTATATTCATACTGCTGGTGTTAGTAGCTATTACGCAGTTGCTACAAAATCAATTTTTGGAAACGCTTTTAATTTTCAGACAATAAATAGAGCAGACGCTGGTATTGCGCGTTAATTTATTGTAACGTTGCAGAAACGTTTCTCATTCTTTCAGATGTCTATTGAGACGCCCTTCACACTGAAGGAACTTACAGGTGTTCGTTCCGACAGTTGAGTACCTGGTATTTCCGCAGGACCCCATAGTTGGGCATTGCCCTCGGCATCTTGTAATGAATAATGCAAAAAACTTTGACAAATAGACTTCGTTTCACTGACGACACGACAGGCCCATACTACTCTAAATGCATTAATGTTTGCGGGGATTTAATTTCGCGGTAGCGGGAAAATGACTGTTTGCCGTGTTTAAGTTCCCGGTAGCACCATAAACTCTTTCTGGCATGGAAAAAATGTTCGCGGTGGTTTTAAGTTCGCGGTAAATTTCCAACACGAAAACCTTGAACATGAAACCATCGCGAAAATTTCAGCATTTACAGTATTTTGGTACACCTGTTGTTCAGTCACACAACCCGCGCTGTCATCACTGTGCCACAGAACTTTCTACGTGACTAAGCTTCTTCGGAGAATTCGTGGTGATCATATCTATACTACCGCTCCCAGACGCACAGGTATGTTCACTGGCGAATCGTAAGACATTACTTTGCCCTTCAGAGTGTTTACCTTTCCGCTTGGCGCACCTGCTTCGTGATCTTCTTCAGGCATGAGATCGCATGATGGTTCGCAGAAAAGGCGTATATCGACAAACAGAGTATATGAACTTCCTCCCTTCTGTATGTTACTTAGTAATACGTGTATGTAGACCGTGTGCGGAGTCAGTACACAGAGAAGAATACCGCACTCACAACTGACTATATGCATCGTTCTCCACCTTTGCTATAGGGCGTCTTAAGTTGACTTGCTGATCACAGGAATCATCCACTTAACAAGTGACAAGGTGAGGTTCGTTAGCTACTGTTCTATAATTAAAACAGCTATAGAACACTAGTACTGTTTCATAAGTCAAGGAGCGACCCGGGTCACAGTTAGTCTCTACCAGACTGACTACGCTGGCTGTTACACAACAGCTACAGGGAGAAAAGTTTGCATGGAGAGTTTTGCTACTTGAGGAGTTGGATGGGGACAAGTAACCTTAACGTGGACCGGCTCCCCTGGACAAGTTTTTGCCGAATTCTACTATCCCCGTACCCCCGTAGTCTCTAATAGACTGACTGCGCTGGCCGTTATAGGGAGAATAATTTGCCAGGGGATTTTCGCGGCTACCAGAGGAGTTGGTCGACCGGAGGGAAAATTTGAACCGTGGACTGACTCCCCTGACCAATTTCCTGATTTTTCCGACTTCCACGATCCCCGTACCCCCGTAGGAAGGCCTGGTGGATGCTAGTACCCCTGTAGGAAGGCCTGGTGGAGGCTAGTACCCCCGTAGGAAGGTCTGGTGGAGGCTAGTACCTCCATAGAAAGGTCTGGTGGAGGGTAGCTAGTACCCCGTAGGAAGGCCTAGTGGAGGCTAGTACCCCCGTAGGAAGACCTGGTGGAGGCTAGTACCCCCGTAGGAAGGTCTGGTGGAGGCTAGTACCCCGTCTGGTGGGGGCTAGTACCCCCGTAGGAAGGTCTGGTGGAGGCTAGTACCCCCGTAGGAAGGCCTGGTGGAGGTTAGTACCCCCGTAGGAAGGCCTGGTGGAGGCTAATACCCCCGTAAGAAGGTCTGGTGGAGGCTAGTATCCCCGTATGAAGGCCTGGTGGAGGCTAGTATCGCCGTAGGAAGGCCTGTTGGAGGCTAGTACCCCCGTAGGAATAATCTCCAAGCATATCCACGGTTTCGTAACATAGTATCAAACCAACCGTAGGTGGAGGCTAAGCCACCGTGGTGCACAGAGTCCTTGCCTGCTGCCCGCGGCGTTTGTGTCGGGTAGGAATCCCTGACCGCATGTCTTGACTGAAGTACGGAGACCTCGCCATTGCCCCTGTAGGAACAAAAACAAATTGTGTCTTTCCCAAGGACGGCTAGTATGGTTTTACATTTGTCAACAGTTCAAGAACTTGTTTAACCCTCAAACACCCGAGTGGGGTCCATTTGGACCCCAGGCGTACATTTTGAAGTGCCATTTCAACATTTTTGATCTGAAGAAAAAAATCCTTCCGTGACTTTGTCAGTCAATATGTCTTACACCTTCTCCTAAGTTTTCGCAATGATTGGTACAATAATGTGGAAATTATTAAGAAAGTTTGTGTTCAGTTCCTCTGGGGTCCAAACGGACCCCAGCAAAAATGTGCAGTTTTTAAAACAAACTTTGGAGGCTAACTCCTTAACCACTTACAGTATGAATACCAAACTTTCAGACAATAATAAAAATGTAAACTGAAATCATCACAAAAATTTCTGGGTCATCAACATGTAATGTGACGACATTATGACGTCATTTGCCTAATCGGGGCGGCCATCTTGGATTTTGACCAATGACGTCATAAAATTAGCATAAATTATAAATTTTAAGTCATGAAAACTGCATTGAATTTCATAGAATTTAATTGTTGTCAGAAAACAGGTGTAGTTTACCAAGGAAACCTTGTTAATATTGAAATTGTCAAATTTTGGCAAAAATATGCCTGTTAGAATATGGTTGCCATGGCAACCCCAAAAAATGATAAACTTACTTTATTGACCAAAAACTTTTGCAAACAATATTCTGTGATAAATTACCAAGTTTCGTAGCTTTAGCTCTATCCGTTCATGAGTTATGCGACATAAATGTTTCTGAGGGCCTCAAAATTCCCCTATCTGGTGGGAATAGGTTTAGTGCAAAACGTGGTCCTTCTGAACTTTTGCATAAATTATGATAATGAGTTGGAATTAGCAACACCTTAACATCTCAAAATCTTCCTCTTACATTAACGAAGCAATGTATATATAATGCTCGCCGATAAGACATGGTACTGAGATTTTATGAACAAAACATTTTGGGGTCCGTTTGGACCCCACTCGGTCATTTTAGTCGCAAAAAAAGGTCGGGTGCTTGAGGGTTAAACACACGAATCTAACATGTATGTGATCGAACAGCTCTAAATAGTTGTGCAAGCACTACAGCAGGGGTCTTCTAGTCCACTGCAGCTGGTAGTGTTGTGGGTCCAATTCAACTACCATACTCTAAGCACATGTACAGTGCTAAGCAGAGATAGAGAGCACTATGTTCCTTTTCTAATTAAAAGTCTTTGGTATGTCTCGGGACCCGGGGATCAAGTTTAAATCTGCAACCTACTGCGTGCCAATACTGGGCCAAGCACTGGGTAGCAGTTAGTAAACTGTGAGTAAAGCTTTCCAAAATGTTTTTGAATAGAATACCTGTATACAAAACGTAGTCAAGTCAGTGATGTTCAAAATTTCACACCACATCCCCGAGACCACACGTCCTGTTCATTTTGTTCAAATATGGTTGAACATAAACGTCACGTTATTCTTCAAAATGTCATATCTTACTTCTTCTTGTTTAAGATAGCTCAATATATCTAACAGGTAATATCTGCATTCGCTAGATAATGTTTTTGCTGAGGTATAAGCGGTAGGCAAACCATCGATATACAGGTACATGCACTTATAACTTTGTAAATAGCTGTATGCTTATCATATTCGATTTCATCTTTGTGTTTCACGTTGTATAGGATCCCGTGAAAGTCCCTGTACCTTTGTAAAAGTTTGTATTTGGTCTGTGACATCATATAGTACAACAAGCTGGCATCTGCACCTGTATTGATTAAACGATACAATCACCTTTTTTCAAACGGGTTATAATTGCATTAAAGGGGCATTCCACTGCAGAAGCGAGTGTTATTTTCTGATAGATGATATTTTTTTGGATACAAATGTTCTCGACTTTTCGCAAAGTTTGTCTTTTCTAAATCCAAGTACCCCTGTACGGTATGATTTTGGTTTAGTCGACTTCCGTCACACTTTCTCGCTAACGCCTATTCGGGATGAGCTTGAAAAAGCACACATTTAGAGAGATACAAAAAAGGTTTAAAGACTAACTCAACTTGGAATAGAGAGATTTGGGCACTTGATAGTATTAGAAGTTGAAAGTAGGTCAATATGAAATGGCGGCGCCAAAACTCAGCTTGTGTGACCAACATCGGCACAATTTCTCGCTAACGGTAGAGTCGCTAAGCTTACGACAGTAATTGACTATCAAACATTGAGGAAGGTACACAAAAACTTTGAAGACTAGAGACCCTTGGAACAGTTAGATTTTGGCCATTTTTATGGACCATTCTGCTGTAAAAGGCTGGACAAATGATTTTAGAATGACCCACAAATGATAATGGAAACGTGTTGGCTGGCAGTTCTGATGACGTTTTTGCACACAGTTGCTGAGTTAGTCTACTCAAAAGGTAATACTGAAATACCTGTTCCCATGGTCGAAGTCACGTCCTCCCCCACCAGTTTGATTCAAGCATAACTTTTTATTCTCTGAGGAATTGTAATATCCGCTTCTGGAGTGGAATGTCCCTTGGAATGTCCCTTGTTTAGCCCATTTCATCTGAATATATGATGAGACCATTGTGTGGCCCTATTGTGGATTGGTATGACTTTATGGACTCGGAATGTTACTAGTTATACTAAAGTATGCTTTGACACAACATGCGAAAATACATTTCTTTACCAATACAATTCAAGTTAACTACTCGTGGAATTTGAATCTGTCTATAGCCGTTCAATGGCAAGTGAAAGTGAAAATATTACTCCCTGATGAGTGCAGGTATTATCGCTTCCCCGCTCCACACTTTAAGTACCATAATCAATTTTCACACCCTGGAGCTTCGAATTTTATCTATAACAATATCCCCACGCCACCATTCAATAGAAATATGTCCCCTCTCGGAGTATTGAAATGAAAATGTATGTTATGTCGTGTTAAGCGGCTTATACTGGTGTCCTTACTATAGCATTACATTCAGATACCGTAGGCGGGTTTCTAAGACAGTCTCAAGCAGACCTTATCCTACTATTCTTGGAACAGACTCATGAAAGTCATTCCTAACCTCTATATATATAACTCTCGATGTTTGTTTTTATGCGTGAGGCCATGTTGATTTGATGATATGGATGACATCCGCGCGTGCATCAATTTTCGGCCGTTTCTAAAAATAAATAAAAAAGTTTTCCACCATGCATTGAATAGTACAAAGCAGCCGTAAAAGGAGCAAATACATGCCGTAGATTAAAAGAAAAATACATACACTAATGTCAACGTCAATTCCAATGTCAAAGAAGAAGACTGTGAAACGAAAATGAAGAATCTGTTGTTCGGTATTCAATGCTCTGTGTTTGTCATTTGTTCAGCCTTTCAGACCACTTAGATTACAAAATGAATAAAACTTTTTTTTTGCCAATTTTTTTTATTTGCACGCTCGCATCAGTTTTGGGATTCCGAGAGGATGTCTTACCGTATATATACTGTAATCAAATCAACATGGCCTAACTGATCATGATAGTGGCTGGGAAGAAATTATTCGTTTTGAAACATCCCCACTATATATTATTTAGTATAATACTTGGTGATTGTACTTCAGTATGCAAAAAAAGTTGACAAGTCACATTCGAACATTCCAGTTTCTCGACGGAGTTAGTAAGCTCGTTTGAAAATGTCGCCACGGTTAGATAACTCTCGGGATAACGAGAAACCATAACAAATACACAGAAGGAGGGTTCTTTGTTCAGAACGCCTCAGACCAAGAGTGGTCTTTACAGATCTTTCCAGTTTGTGGCAATGATAGATGTTTGGGGATTATCTATTTATATCTAGCCATTTACTTTTATGATTTGAGCTGTTGTTGACTTTGATCAACTCAATTAGCTGAATCCCTATACTTACATACTTCATTTACGGTCTGTGAGTAAAAGACATATTTTGTCTGATATTTCTCTTGTTCTTGCTAGCTTCACCAGAAGTTTACCTGTCGGAAGCGTTTGTATGTATGTTTGTCACAAAGTGGATGAACAGCTTGACTCGAAAATGCTTTGAATTAGTATTTGGAACGTGGGTGGAGTTTAATACGACCTCGAAACGATTCCCCTGCAACAACGTTTTAAAGCGCAGATGTGCGCATGCAAGTTGTAACACCGTCTGGGCTGGAATATACAGCAGAAACTGTCTTTATATTTGTCCATTGATCCATTGAATGACCTGCAATGAGTCAATGTCACGAGAAGGAGAAAGAATTCATTCTGTACACGATTCTGCAGACGCAACGTTAGAGCTCATTTGGATTAGTAAACAGTAACATGTCGGTCTGTGCCACCAACAAAGGCACCTCACGTCATTTGCATTCAGGGGAGACATGTTACCTGTAGCAGTTTGTGTTTGAAAGTCATCAGAGCATGATGGTGGCCCTGGCACTACGTCATGCGAGTAGCACAGGAAATGCAGAAGCACTGTTGCCAGTTTTATGTTTTGAGGGACGTTTGACAGATACCTCTCTGTGGTCTTTCAAAGAGCGCTTAATATAATGGTCTCCAAAGTCTTGCAAAGGTCTCTCGGTGATCTAAATGAACTTCAAATGATCTTCAAAGGTTTTTGATGATTTTTCGATGATCCCGAAGACCCATGACTTTTGATCACTCAGTGTTTGCCCAAAAGTCTCAGTATGTATAGTTGCCAAAATATGATGTAATGAAACTAAACTAATATCACAATATTGTTTGAACTGTTATCCACTAAGTCTTTTATGTCACATTTCACATTGGTGTGCAAATTCATTTTCCTTCTGATTTCATTTCATTTATTAAGAAACCCCATTCTAGTGTTCTTATGTTTACAGTCATATTATGTTAATATTACATTTTTTATTTACTTATATCGTAAAAGGATGTTATGTATTGGCTACTCCCAAGCTATGATTTGTATTGACATGTACATGCGGTAATATTAATTTTCTCTTGTAATGTTACTTTTTATTTTAGTTAGTATTTTTGTACATGTATGTCTGAGGGCAGGCCAGGGCACATTGAGAAGCGCCAATATAAGGATGTCACCCCTGGTAAAATGAAATAAACAAACAAGCAAACAGCATTCAAATTGTCGTATTTTCAAATTGTTTTCTTTCTGCTGTTTTTAGACAATATGGCGGGGTCATCTCCCCGCCGGTTGATGACGTACGCCCTGTGCGTCCTCGTGCTGTTGTTACCGAGTGATCTGCTGAAGTCCAGTGCTGCTGGATGTGGAGGGAACCTGACGGCTCCTTCTGGAGGTCCTGTGACGTCACCGAACTATCCAAGTGACTACGGCGATAATGATCTCTGTGAGTGGCTGATCACCGTCCCGGCAGGCAGCACGATTCGTCTCACGTTCGACAGCTTTGAAACAGAGGATGGCTACGACTTTTTGGTCATCTACGACGGAGCAAGTGATAGTGCTGTGGAGTTATCGAGGTAATTCCCTGAATACTAGTAATTCACCCTGATTCGTCCGAGGTGTACACGGTGTCTGTTTACTCCTGATACTTTGCTATAACCATCGAATAAAACCGACAAGTAAGCGAAGTTTTATTGGTTTAGCAAAGGACCAGGCGTTATATGACACCGCATACACCGACGAACAGGCAGGCCATTAACATTAATATAGATACATGACCTATAGAAACTGGCACATGCATGAACGTAAGAGATACAAATTCATGATCATGTGTGGCACTACATATGTAAATACATTTGTCAAATTTGTGAGAATGTTGGGAATTTAAAATTGTGCTTTTAGTACAAAGAAGATTACAAATTACATTTTGGAGCCAAAATTTCAACAGAAAATATTTCGTAACATTGTAGTCTTAATCTTGGAAATCTTTTTTTCTTTTCAAATCTACTTTACTGTACTCATTCCTCTCCACTGAGGTATGTGCATCCCTCCGTTTGGTTGGCCAATATCCTGTGTATCTCTCACTATGATTGGCCAATGTCCTTTGTTTATCTCTTTATGACTGGTCAATGTTATTATTAACTACTTAATCTTTGTATCTCTTCTTATTGGTGTATGTCCCAGGTATCTCTCATTCTGACTGGATCGGGCCATATGTTGTAATGACTGACAGCTTGAGATTCATTATTCACCGCTTGTGGCACTTTTATGACATATGGCATCATAACCGATATGAAAGGGGGGCTTCTGATTGGTTGACGTGGTCTGGCTATATATGATAATACATTGCGTAGGCCTGCGATGATGAAGAATTAGTATATGAATCATTTTCAAAGCTCCGAAACTGTTGTTGTTGTTGGGTGTGTCTGTGTCTGTGTGTGTGTGTGGGGGGGGGGGGGGGGGCACAAATCAGACTTTAAGCTAAAAACATACACATTGAGTGTGTCAACTGTACTATTTCCTCCTGGATCTCTAGGCTGACAGGAGATCCTCAGTCAGTCGACCCTATCACCAGCACGTCTAACGTCATGTTCCTGAGGTTTACATCTGACCAGGGTGTAACACTTTCTGGGTTCCAGTTGTCCTATACAAGTTACGCCACATACGGTAAGTAGTGTATTTCGTTTCTGTGTTGTGTAGTTTGAGCTAGGATTGTTTATTCAACTCTACATTCTTATAAACATGTATCAGCATGTGCCGAGGAATAAACTTCAGATTCCCCATTCTATCATAACGGGTTTTCTCTAAATTTTCCGGTCATCTCAAGCCGTTACTTTGAATGTCTGAGAATGGAAACATGGAAAGTGGTAAACAGAGTATACTTTGCAATGCGTACAGAAAGTATACCCAGTTTATAGTATCACTGGTATTTAGTCACCTTGGGGGTTCCATCCCTTGTGAATGCCTATTAGGTTTGATATGGGTGTTAAGTTTAGTTTCACTAAACTGAACATACTCTATGTATAGCAAATACATCCCATCAATAAAACTAATAACGTTTCAAAGTTTTATCACGATATCGCATACCTAGAGCGACGTTGACATTCGGACTGGAATTTCAGATGACAAGATTATAATAACTGAACTTAGCTTATACGCAAATATTGTTGCTGCTTCAAGTGATTCTGGTGCTACATACTCCTTTCTTTCAGAAACGTGTGGTCTATCAGTGTTTCGCCACTTCCCCCAGACTGGTTGTGGAGGATCTCCAGTCAACATAGCCAACCACATCGGCGTTACCCTCGAGTTCTGTATCCAGGCCTGCTGCGCAAACTCTACATGCCTGTCGTTTCAGTACACCTCGGAAAATACCAACTGCCACTTGAAAAATAAACTCTGCTCTGTTGGAGAGAAATTTCCCTTTGCAGACGGCAACATGTACGATCGGCTTGATGGTAAATTTGTTCATTCTATATCTATACAAACGTTAGCATAAACAGTGACATTATGGCGATTTACTGCTCTAATTATTATGCTGTATTTACGTTCGATTCAAGACTAATACTGGTTTAGCATTACATTGTTTGATGTTTCAACTATCTTGATATTTATCCGTTTGTTGTAGACTTGGTAACGTTTTAGCAGGTGTGTAAGAAAGTTTTCAAGTGAAATGACATATTGATTCGCTGCTTAAGCTTCATTGCCATGGATGAACATCTTGATCGTAATCACTTGTAAGTTGTTTGAAACCCTGGTCGTGGACATCCCACCAGGAGAGAGAAATTAAGTACTTTCTTCCACGAGGAAGTTCGTTTTGTGTTTTTTTGCCGCAGGGTGTCCGGACGGCTACTCGTACCTGGCGCACACTCACCTGTGTTACCGTGCCGATGACAGTGAGAGGACTTACGACCAGGCTTTGACGACCTGCCAAGCAGACGACGGCACGCTGGCCATGCCTCGCGACAACACCACCAACAAATTCCTCATTGCCTTAAAGAACGACGCGAACCCGAACATCGCGTTCTGGTTCGGACTGGATCGTAAGGACGGATCGTGGAATTACGTGGATGGTGGGGAGATGAGCTACACCGACTGGGGCGATGGAGAGCCGAACAATTCCGATGGAGCCGAAAAATGTGCGATGTACTTCGAGTCAACGCTTCCCTCCAAAGGAAATAAATGGAACGACGTATCCTGTTCGGCAAACATTCGTTTCATCTGCGAAGTTGGTAGGTCACGGAATTTGGTGTTTTGTGTCGTACTCTTATCAGTGACGCTTAAGGACTTTCGACGTCATCGTAATACCCCCTTCACAATAGGCGCGATTCGATCGGAAGACTAGTTTACGAACTCTGAATGACATTTTCGTGAGTAAGACGTCCGGTGTTCTCACGATCATCTTGCGATTTTTACGGATCGCCGGCAGTTTTCAGGAGTCTTACGACGGTCGCGGTGCAGCGAAACATGTTCTTAACATATGCGACTAGTCGAAGGAAATCTCCAAAATCGCACAGCTCGTTACCGAGTCGCAGATTGTGCGTACAAATCGTGCGTACCTTGCAAGGGTATCGGTCAATAGTCTTGCGTCAATCCAACAATTGAAGACCGATAGGCGAGCAAAGACATAGTTATTAATCATCGAGCGCAAATCGGATGGCGAACGCCCGTCAGTTGGGCAACGTTCGGGCAACGTTCGCCCGACTTCCGTTTGTTTACAAATATTGAATTTCTGGGAATGTGAGGGTAATTCTAACATTGTGGCCGCTGTGGCAGTATGTAGGCTGGCTTTGTGACACACTTTCTTTTCTTGCATCATTTCTATTATGCCCGCGCATTCCATTCATTGGTTAAAAAGATTACGACAACAAAATAAGCAACATTTATTGATCTCTTGCCTTTTTTGAGGAACGTTTTGTGTTACCTTGTCCGCGTGCAAGAGGTCATGGGATGTTTATTATCATAGATTTATTCACCGTCGATCTCACGAGCCTCGCGTATATGTGAGGGGGACAGTTTTGAGGCGAAAAATACGCAAGACCATCTTAAGATCTTAAAACCAGCCGACCTTCCTGCGATCGCGAAGAACGTCCGAAGATCGTATATAATGTGAAGGGGGTATAAGGAATATGTGTGAAGATTGACAGTGACGTACGTGCCTCATGCCACTTTGACACGGCCACGGATATATACAATACATACATGTATATGGTGTTATATCTACTAGTAGACTATGTCAAAAATAACTACCAGATGCGTTTACAATGTTATAATGTAACAATGCCAACACATTGTGTCTACAATTGCTGCATTTTTATCGAAGAGATTGACACCTTCTGGACCACAAATGAACAAAAAAAACTTTAAGATCAGGAAAAAGTAGGTCTGTGAGAAATAGGAAAGTTGTTCAACTTGAGTCATCGATACAAGTACCACACTGCTAATGACAGTCCTCTCGCCTGGGGCAGGTGCCAATGTCGCCCTGGGGAAGACGGCGTTCCAAACTAGCAGCAGGGAGCCTGCCAGCGTTGCCGTAGACGGGAACACAGCTACAAACTACGGTGATGATTCCTGTACACACACTGTGAGTGACTATGGAGAGGATAACCCAACCTGGTGGGTGGATCTCGGCCAATCGTATGTGATTGACAGGTACGTGTACAGCATATCTCCGGATCCATTATCACTGATATGAGAGCTTGACCCCTTGTTTACACACACGCACACGCACACACACACGCACACACACACACACACAGATACATACAAACCCACCCACATACACATATACACCCCAAACAACCCCCCCCCACACACACACACACACAAACACACCCCACACATGTATATGTATGTATGTGTGTATGTGTGTATATGTGTGTGCGTTAATATTGGCATGAAGTAATTATAGGTAATTATAGTGACTGAGGATCTATCAAAGTTTACAGGTTTTATGGAGTGTCTGTAAGTGAACATACAATGCGTTTCAAACTCATTGTGCCATTGCGCATTATCTGTCTCCAATATCTACAGGTTGGTCATCTTTAACCGCCAGGACTGTTGTGCTGAGCGACTCAACCCCTTCAACATCTACATCGGGGATTCCGACCAGGTCAGCGCGAACCCCAGGTGTGGAGGTGATCATCAGATCAACCTGAACCAGCCGTCCATTCCCGTCTCCTGTCCGGGGATGAAGGGTCGCTATGTGGGCGTCCGTCTTCCTGGATCCTCCCGAATACTGACCCTGTGCGAAGTCCAAGTATTTTCTGGTAGGCATCGCTTCTACTACTACATTTAGTTGGCATGGTCATGGCGTAATGAATAGAGCCTGCATATCAATAAAGCAGGCAGGTGTTATGCACGATGTTGGTGTGCTTGATTTGCCGTTCAAAGGGCCGAATCTGAAGCGTATACCGTTATGTTTTCTCTTCAGTGAGCTATAAACACTTATTTTAAGAAATGTTACTATGATTATCTGAGACATTAAAAACATCCCTACTCCTCCTAGAACGCTTTAGGTAATATCCATTGAAATGCTGCGTCCATCTCACACACATCACACATTTATTTTCAGGTCTCGCTCCTCATGCAATGCTTGATTCAAAAGAGTGTACAGACTAAAACGAAAACGGCTGCGCAAAGGTGCATTTGTTGCTTTAGCCAGCCCAATTGATCCAAAACATCAAAGTGGTACGTACAGGCTTGCTTGTCACCGAAAAAAGATCAGAAAACACGTACCCAGACCTCTCGATTCACGTCATGGGAGACATTAAACACGCCTGGCCGACTGTACGAACACATTATATTAGATGACCAGTTTCTTTGTACGCAGACGGCTTCACTGTAACGACCCTATAGGATAAAGATTGGTGACTATGAACTAAAGGACACATGACTGGAATGTGTTCACTATCACCCAGTTTATACATAGAGAAGTAATGTGATGAAATAACAATGTGTTGATTTATAAAACAGTGAGTTACGGCCTGACGATTGCAACGAATGATGCTTATAATTCTGGGACTACTAATTCACTGACAGTGGAAATCATACTCTGACGATTGTGACTTCTGTGTGACAACGACGGTATCTGGACTTACAGCGGTTGGGTGAGTACAATGATGTACATTATCATACATTGTCATATAAAGGGACCGACCTTCCATATGACGGTATGTGCACACATCAGGACGGGTTATTAACCCTGCAGTAAGTACCTGGTTGTAGTATTGACACGGTTATGTCTTTCAATAGCCTGGGTACCATCCGGAAAGTAGTTCGCTCCGGCGTTAATTATACACTATATACAGTCGCTTCTCGCTCTGACATTTATTATACTCTATATACAGTCGCTTCTCTGCTGTTCCAGCGAAAATAGGAGCTAATTACTACCCTGATGGTACCCATGCTAGTCTTTCAATGGATCATACACAGGACCACCTACATGTATGGAGCCTTAATCTAAGTTATATCAAATTCGAATAAATGCTTGAAACGTTGTGCTGGCAATAGTTTACCTGCATTGCTCATACACTAAAAACTACGCCCCTTTAGATATTTACATTGCGCAGATAAGTATAGATCCGTGTCCGCTTAAGTCACACCTGCTGTGATACAAATTAGTGTTCTCTTCTACTTAAGTTATTAACCAATGTTTGCATTTTCTAACAATCAACATCATAGAACTGAGTACAACCGAGTCTTTGCCGCTTCCGATTTTGGTGATCCTTCTCGGCTCCGACTTAAGGTGGACTCTCACTGCACTTGGGGTACCGGTGCGGCATTGCGGGGTTCGTTCACTGCAGCACTGTTTTGTTATTTTTGCGATTTTTAATAATTTAGATATTGCGTAATACGTAAAAGTATGACGTAACAGACAACAAAATACACAAAACAGAAGAAAATTCGTGCCTTATCTCTGAAATTCATTGAGTCATCTACGAACCCCGAAGTGCCGCAACGGTGCCGCAAGTGCAGTGAGAGTCCACCTTTACCACTTCAGGGGACAACACGCTCATACTAGACTGGGTGAGTTATAGTGCACTACCAAAGTATTTTAGTCCATTAATACAAAAAGTCGTGTATTTATCAACGTTAAAACTAAATCAGAAGTTATTGATGTATGGTAACATCATTCTTTCCAGATTGACGTCTACAGTGGCTATACTGGGCTGTACTACCGTTTTTCCTGTCCCAGTAACGGTTGCCGGTTGTCCACTGACTCCTCGGAGGGCAGCGAACAACTCTATTTGGATGTCGATGGTTAGTTACCTTCTAATGATATTTGGAATGTGGGTAAACGATTAGTGTGGTCGTGATTTTCTGGGTGGTAGATAGCTCATTGAGCCGGTTTAATGTCAGATTTTGAAAGGGAATAACTTTACAAGGAATTGACGGATCGTCATTATTATTTTCACTCCGCCTACCGTAGGTACGCTATGGAGTGAAAATATTGTGTTCGTAATGTTTCTTCTTTTTTTTTCTTTCTTTCTTTCTTTCTTTCTTTTTTTATATTTTTCGTTATTTTTGGTAAAAAATGTCATTTTTGCATAAAACCGTTGCTAAGGCAGCTGACAAGGATGGTGCAGCGTGTAAACCTAAGAAAACCTACCTAGAATGTAGTTTTCTACTGAAATCTTATTTGTTTCCACTTAAATAAACATGTATGGAACATGTAATAACAATATTTCTGTTACAATAATACGTTTTCACCGTTTTTGTTTTAAAATGTCACATTTTGCATCACAATCTTTGCTAAGGCAGATGCCACGGAAGGTTTTGGGGTGAAAATCTAAAAACGTACCTTAAAATAGCGTAAATACGTCTACGATATACGTATTTTTCGGTTAAAACGATAACGTTTTACGTATACGATATCGTCTCGAAACAAAAAGATATCGGAAACTCTATCATGGGCAAATTATAAACAGCAAACTTCACTTAAAGATAACGTTATAAGAAGAACCTTAAATGAACGTCAACGGGTATACGATATCGCAATCCAGACGATATATTTTTTCATTAAAAAAACGTAAATGCATCTAAAATGCTTCAATTATAGCACCAAAAAACGGTAGGATAGTAGGGGCCTTATGGACGATTCTTAATGTCCCTTACTATGGCAATATATTTGTTTCAAAAATATGGAAGCTATATACGTGACGTTTTTCCTAAATTCACGTCACATGGGACGTAAAAAACGTGACGTCCGACGTATTACAGAAACATCACACTTACGTGCGGCATACGTGGCGTCCTTTCATCAATAACTTAGTTAACGATTTAGTAGGACGTGACTAATGTCTTTGTAGAACGTACGTGACGTATTTTAACGAATCCGTGTTAATTCACGTCACGCGTGAAACAAAGTACGTGACGATTCATATTGATAGACATGAAATCATAACACGGTATTTCGACCAAGACCACCGTGCAATACACCTACCTCCTGAAAGAAGAACAAGAGTAGAAAACTCCATTTGACTATCAACGTTACTCCCTACATCACACAGGAAGCGAAAGCCGTGAGTACATCAGCCTGGGTTGCTGGAGGGACACATCTGACCGCGCCATTCCGATACTCGAGGGGACAGATCCACGCCTGGACGGACCCTACTGGTTACGAGACAACGCCGTAGAGAAGTGTTACCAGGTAGCACTTTCTCGTGGTTTCCCCGTGTTTGGTGTACAGGATGGTGGGGAGTGTTTCGGGTCTGCTGATGGGCTCAACACCTACAACAAGTACGGTCCTTCCACAACCTGCGCATCGGACGGCGAGGGTGGGCCTTGGGGAAATGAAGTGTACAAGATTACAGGTCAGACTCTAATAAATGGTGTACGGGTATAACCGATGACAATCATTTAAGCTACGTCTTATAACGATAGCTTTGCAAAGTGAAGTTTGCTGGGTATAATGACGACTTTGTTTCACACGTGACGTGTTGTCAACGGATCTATTAAAACACGCCACGTACATTCTACAAAGACATCAGTCATCAGTCACTAAATCGTTAACTAAGTTATTGATAAAGAGACGTCATGTATGCCGCACGTAGCCTGTGACGTGTTTGTAATAGGTCGGACGTCACGTATTTTACGTCCCATGTGACGTGAATTTAGGAAAAACGTCACGTATATAGCTTCCGTATTTTTGAAACAAATATATTGCCATACGTATATACCCTTACTTCATATCTTACAATTTTCGTGTCAAAATATCGCAATAAGATAGGGATACACAGACATTTTGTAAGTTATCAAATTTCACAACTCATTGACATATGTCAGGGTACAAATAAGCTGCTGTGCTGTGGAGAACGATGAACAAAGAATAAACTAAACTGAGAACAAAATTATAAGGAGTCTAACAGAAAAGGGTCTCTAGCCATAGTTGTCTTTTTCGTGTCCATATATGACTAATCGTTACTTACTGCATTTTTTCCCTGATAGCTCCTAAGAAGTGGCGTGATGACTATCGTTGCGGGCAAGGCTACCCTGCTGAAGACGGTAACCCTGCTGAATGCGACCCGGGAGGTGATGCCCCATGCTGCTCCCCGATCAACTGGTGCGGCAACACTGAGGCCCACTGTGACTGTCCGGACTGTGTCGACTACAGAAACATAGGTACATGACTGGAACATGCAAAAGATCGCTTTGTTATCAGAAAAGATTAAGACATTAAATGTACATGCCATAACGATACTGTGCAAAAAATCGTCTGAAGTGCGATATCGTATACCAGATGACGATAATTTAAGGTACGCCTTACAACGATATCTTAGCAAAGTTTATTTTGCCGCGTATACACGGCGGTCGGTTGCTAGGGTATTCTTTCCCGTTGCTATGCGAATTCGACAGAGTATCGGGTTACAAGAGGCCTACTATTTGCTAACCGTAAAATATTTCAAAATAAACAAGATGTTATGACAAGGAAAATGTTTTCAAAATAAGATATTAAAGATTAAATTCGTAATATTAGATAGTTTGAATCTTCCTGTTTGAATTGAGATATTTGTTTTGTTTCGATTTTGCTACCAAAGACGGTTATTTTCTGTTTCAAGGAAGGCCTTCAATTTGACCATACTCTTGATAAGATGGGCCGCAAGTGCCATGGCAAATTCTCGATTTTTATATTTTTCGTCATCTGAGAGGCAAATAAAACTTTCTGTTTTTGGGATTTTTTAATTTCTAATTTTAAGCAAAGTTACAGTCAAAAATATGCGTAAAAATGCCATTTTTCGCACTTAATTACCAATAATTCAAAATCTAAGGCATTTTTTAAAAATCCCAAAAACAGAAATCTCGGGAAAACCGTTGCGGTCATTTTGAGCCGTCAATGAGTTATGTTGGACTCTTCTTGGTGGAGATCTTAAACGATGTTTACACGCATGTCATACCGCACGGAGAGCGGGAGGGTGTAGTTGATACCGGTGTAAACAACACTTATGATATTCAAGGTCACCAACAAAAACGCCAGTAGCTTCGTTACATATTACAGGTCCCAAACAAAGTGAAAGCATAGGTGTACTATCCAGAAAATTGTTTATATTGGTTAAAAAGTATATTTTTCGCCTGATTCAAGTTAGTTGGGGGGAAAATGCCAGAATGCACGGTTTTACCTGCAATGACCGCAGATGACCTAAATAGAACACGGGTTCGGTTCGAATTACGTCAGATGGAACCTCGTAGAAGAGGGTTCGAATTCGGCTAGACATGGGAGATTTTGAGCCCGTATTTGACCACCGTGATAAAACAGAACGTGTCAGGCTAATCAGAGCTGGTCGGGAACACAGACAAATTGCTCCTGAACGTTTTTTTTACATTCGCCCTCTTACCATGCTCGCATCGACGTCGTCGTAGCAGTAGTAGATCCTTTGTAATCTCTCTTTTTCAGTAAACGATACGGGCAGTATGAAGTTCATTTACTCTTGAATATCTTTTTGCTGTTGTCAAAATTGTGACACCGAACTTGCTATGTCCCAGGAACGTCCTGCCCACCGCTGCCACCTGTTGAACATGGCAGCACCAGCGGTGGCAGTTATTATGGAGACGTCGTTACTTATCACTGTGATCCTGGATACGAGATCAGTGGTGATGAAGAACGGACCTGCCAGTCGGACCAGACGTGGAGCGGCACACAGCCGACATGCAACCGTAGGTTGCATCTTATTTCCTGTGATAATGTTATGACAATAACTATTTAATGACAATCAGTTCTTGCTACCGAGGACATGATATCTTTGAATCTCTGTAGCCTAGTACTAGCGCGAACATGCAGCAGTAGGTTAATCTTATCTTCTATGATAATGTTTCTCCGAGTTTTCAATCTTTCAGTAAAAAAAGGTCAACAAGTTTTACAACAACTGATCTATTGTAACGAATTGGCATGAAATATTTGAGTCTCTGTACCATAGCTAGTGTGCGTCGTCGTGTACTAAAATCAATTTGAATCCTTTTCCTTCTTTTAGGAACAGTCTGCCCTATACTACCAGTGCCGAACAACGGCAGCAAGACCGAAGGTCGTCTGTATGGAGACAAGGTCACATTTTCCTGTCATGACGGCTACGAACTCATTGGTTCTGAAAACAGAACGTGCCAGGCTAACCAGAGCTGGTCGGGAACACAGCCCAATTGCTCCAGTAAGTTGTTACATTCGCCCTCTCACCATTTTCGCATCGTCGTAGCAGTAGATCCTTTGAAATATTTTTTTTGTATCTCTTTTTCAGTTAACAATACAGGCTGTATTGAGTTCGTTTACTTTTGAATATCCTTTTTGCTGTTGTCAAGTTTGTGATGTCGACGCTAAATATGTTCCAGGAACGTCCTGCCCACCATTACTGCCTGTTGAGCATGGCAGCACCAGCGGTGACAGTTATTATGGGGACGTCGTTAATTATCACTGTGATCCTGGATACGAGATCAGTGGTGATGAAGAACGGACCTGCCAGTCGGACCAGACGTGGAGCGGCACACAGCCGACATGCAACCGTAGGTTACTTCTTATTTAGTTATTTATGATAAAGTTTCGTCGAGTTTGTAGATATTTTCAAAGTGAAGACGTTAAAATTTTTCATGACAGGCACTTATTGTAACAGAGGACATGGCGTCTTTAGTGTCATGCAGTCTCTGTAGCATCTAGCAGTACTAGCGCAAAACCATTCCTTGCTAAAGGTAATTTGACTTCTGTTAGGAAAAGCCTGTCCTGTACTATCAGTTCCAAACAACGGCAGCAGGACCGAAGGTCATCTGTACGGAGACAAGGTCACGTATTCCTGTAATGAAGGCTACGAACTGATTGGTTCTGAAAACAGAACGTGCCAGGCTAACCAGAGCTGGTCGGGAACACAGCCTAATTGCTCCAGTAAGCTTTTACATTCGCCGTCTTACCATTCTCGTATCGTCGCAACAGTAGATCATTTGTAATATCCGTTTTCTATCTCTTTTTCAACAGGATGTGCTGAGTTCGTTTACTCTTGAATATCTTTTTGCTGTTGGTAAAGTTGTGACACTGAAGTTGCTATTGTGACACCGAACTTGCTATATTCCAGGAACGTCCTGCCCACCGCTGCCGCCTGTTGAACATGGCAGCACCAGCGGTGACAGTTATTATGGGGACGTCGTTACTTATCACTGTGATCCTGGATACGAGATCAGTGGTGATGAAGAACGGACCTGCCAGTCGGACCAGACGTGGAGCGGCACACAGCCGACATGCAGCCGTAGGTTACTTCCTTGTTTCGCATTATTAATTGTGTTCTGTTAAGGTTCATATTCGTTCAAGGTTAAGTGAGGTCAAACGCTACGTAACAGACCGTTAGTGAAACAGATGTGAATGATGCATTTGAATCTTTGTAGATTGATTCTGTGTAGTCCTTCCTTCCTGCAAACAGTGTCAATCTTATGTTTTCTGATAGGAACGGCCTGCCCAGTGCTGCCAGTGCCAAACAACGGCAGCAGGACCGAGGGGCATCTGTACGGAGACAAGGTCACGTTTTCCTGTGATGAAGGCTACGAACTGATCGGTTCTGAAAACAGAACGTGTCAGGCTAACCAGAGCTGGTCGGGAACACAGCCCAATTGCTCCAGTAAGTATTTACTCTGAGACTCTTTGTAGTAACCGTGCTGTTGTGGTCTATTCCCAAATGACTTTAGAGGTTAACAATACAGCGTGTGTTCGTTTTGATATCTTCGCCGTTGTCAAAGTTGGGACATCGAACTGCTATGTTCCAGGAAAGCCCTGCTCACCATTACTGCCTGTTGAGCATGGCAGCACCAGCGGTGGCAGTTATTATGGGGACGTCGTTACTTATCACTGTGACCCTGGATACGAGATCAGTGGTGATGAAGAACGGACCTGCCAGTCGGACCAGACGTGGAGCGGCACACAGCCGACATGCAGCCGTAGGATACTTCTTATTTACTCTGATATTGTTTTTCAAGTTTTCAAGTAAAGCAGTTAGCGGTTTTACAAAGGATACATGTAGTTATTGTAACGGACTGACATGATTTCATTGAATCTCTTTACCATAGTAGCGCGTAGTCTATCTTTACTAAAATCAATTTGAATTTCTGCCTTTTTCTAGGAAAAGCCTGCCAAGAGCTACCAATTCCAAACAACGGCATCAGGACCGAAGGTCATCTGTACGGAGACAAAGTCACATTTTCCTGTAATGAAGGCTACGAACTGATCGGTTCTGAAAACAGAACGTGCCAGGCTAACCAGAGCTGGTCCGGCATGCAGCCTACATGTGGTGGTCAGTTGCTTCTTTTTATTGATACCGCTTTTGCTTTTTTGCCTTTCTCCTTTGTCGGCCAGTGGTGAGACCACTTCATCATAAACTTGGATACCTACTCGGACGAAACGACTAGTAAAATTGCACATAAAAAACTTTAATAAATGAACCGACGCTATTTGCTTCACACTAGTAACCTCATTTGGTCTGCATAGTAACTAAAATACGTTTCTGATGTACTAAAAGCCATCCACACGCCTGTCTTTTATACATGTATGACACTTAAGCTGTAAGCATGTTTGTGATGAACACCATGGACTGATGTTTTATTTTGTTTAACCTGTTTTCCATCTACCTTTCTTGCGATCGGTTTTCTTTGACAACAGATTGCGTCCCTGACATTAGTCTCTCTGGAGGGGGAAGCAGTGAATCCTCGGCAGTGAAGATCGCGCGGCGTACATCCTTCACCATACGGAGCCGCATCCACGTCGTCTGCAATCAGACCTACCGCGTTACGTACCAATGGAGCGTTTTCCAACATAACTCAATGGGGAACGTAGTGCAGGTACTGGATATTCCCAACAATGTCGTGCGTGATTCGCAAGACATCACAATTCCAGGAAAGACATTGGGCTACGGCTCCACTATTGTTGAGCTGAACGCTACCATGGTTTTCTCGAATACTGGAAATAAAAAGTCAGAAGTACAAAGACAGTGGGTTATCATGACGTCATCTCCACTAGTGGCGCATATAACCGGTGGATCTGCTAAGTCTGTCAGTCGGCAGGGGGCTCTGGTGCTGGACGCATCACAGTCCTATGATCCGGATGAATACATCGACGATTACAGGAACTTCACTTTTCAGTGGATCTGTAAAACGCTTCATGGTACGTTTATGACTCTTGAAGAACATTGATGTTTCCGTTACGAAAGATTTGATTTGCAGATTGGAGCTATTTGTTGCTGAACATTATGAAGATGACATAATGGTCTGTGAAATTTAAGTGTCAACTGCAATTGATAATGTATGGTACGTGTGTATTGGCCGCTACAATGGTCGGTGTGTTGTACCGGTAACTTTTAGAGAACGATGTTAATGACCGATTGTGGCACTAAAAGGTGATTGCTATTGTATAACTTGTTTTGTAGGGACAGCATGCGACGATGTATTCCCAGATGGCGGAGAAAGCGCCGTGTATGAACTTCAAGCCGTGTCATTTCCTGATGATTCCGACATCTTAATATTCACGGTTGAGGTCAGCCTTGACGGAAGGGGCTCATCCCAAACCTCACAGTCTGTCACCTTACAAAACGGGACTGTCCTCAACATCGCCATTCGGTAAGACGTTGATATTACATCATAGAACTGCAATTTATGTTTTCCCTCTTATTGCCTAAACTCACGGTTTAAACAAAAATCTAGCAAGAGTGCTGTGCGTCTTACCAAGTGTATAACGGTACATATACGTAATGATGGCTGACCTTCAGTGTTCAGGGGATACTTTTTGGTTATTATTAAGGTGTGATGCAAACTGCGAGGCGAAAGCCAGCCCATCCGAGAGGCTAGTTCTCCTGACCCAGTGCGACAACTGTCCAACAGCAAGCACTGCATATCTATGGACTCTGAAGGGAGAAGAACGCATTGACTGGGATTTTGATACGACAACCGGAAACACGTCACAGAACCTAGCGGTTCGCAGCAACATTTTTGAGGTACTTTACCTCTCCATGTCATCATCAACACTTTTAATGCCTCATTTACTTGACAGTTCTTGATCAGCATGATTCACGGTTCAAAGTTAGCATACTTTATACTTATTTGATTTAATCATCTTTTTGCACTTCTATTATTTAGACTGGGGACAACTACACCTTCAGGGTAGATGTGACTTCCGATGTCGGCACCGGTTTTTCTGAATACAGTCTCAGCATCAACAAACCCCCTACTGTTGGATCATGTGTGGTCAGCCCTTCGTCAGGTGTTTCAACAATAACGCCATTTGACATTTCGTGCGAAGGTAAAGTAGCCCCCCTCTCAAATGAGCCAATTTCAGCACATTCATTTGAAGTATCATAAAATAGTAGATGATAGGGGTTGATTCCTTTTATCTTCCTCAGGAGTCCATGATGATGACCAACCTCTGACCTACAGTCTTTACTTCAACAACGAAAGAAGTGACGACACCGCCTACACCTTACTCCATACTGGAACGGTACATTACTATATTTTCCCATACTGTACAGACTGTCATGATTATCTATCCAGCCCTCAGTTACATTGGCCTGTGCCATGATACCAATTCAACCTGAATACTCCTGTGATTTCCGCCATGTGACGCTTTATCATCTATAGTAGCCTATGTAGTACGTTGGGAAAATTCTAGTTGATTTTAGTGTGACGTAAGAGTGGAATTAGACGCTGTCGGATCAGGTGAGCAAAGCGTGTTATTTTGAAATATAATCTTACACAAACAATGACGTTTCTGATTTTACCTCAGACCAGGCGATTTCCGCCTCAGCAGCTCCCAGCTGGACAGGAACTTCGCGACTTCAACATCACGTTAGAAGTTCGCGTGTCGGATGCTTTGGGCGCAACAACAATCATCAGAAATATCAATGCGCAGGTAAAGTTGAAGTTGCTATGTTAGAGTTTCCCTTCCAAGTCAAACTGGATTTGCTAATTGAGATATATCTGCTTTATATGCACAATCAGATCAAATGTCAAGCATACAAGGGCAAGTTCTTTTTGAGGTTCTTTCTCACGCGATTCGGGGATATCGAGTGAGCTGAGTGAATTTCGTCAGGATCGTTTTCTGAATGGTTGATAGTCAAGCCAGCTAAGTCGACTGATGTTGTTTGAAGCTCGACTTGAACTTGACTTACGATGATCACGGTGTTTTTATGAACAAATATTCATCTCACTAGCAACACAGTACAAACAAAATCTGTTTATCCATATTTCTGTTGTAAGGTCCGTCCACCAAATGTGGAAGAGACGGAAGCGGTGCTGAGCAGCCTCAACGAAACTTTGGACAACCTCCGTGATACTGGGGACAGCCGCGCCCTCCTGCAGCTCACCAACAGTCTTAGTTCTGTTCTCAACGCAGCGAACACATCCTCCTACAGCAACGATGCGCTTTCAACGGTACCCTGAAAACGCATGATATCCAAGCCCATAATGTCTTTTTACTATTTTGCTAACATCCAGGCAGATTTACCAGTGGTACAAGGTAGTATCACTGGCCAAGTAGGATTATTGCCAGCCAATGGGACTCAGCGGTCCATTGGGAATCCACCAACTGACTCCCTTTGGCCGGCAATACTCCTTGGCAAGCTTTGATGCTATCTTATGCCACTGCTAAATCTGCCTGAAAATTACTGTCAGTGTTGCCTGGTGTGGGGTGTGAGCCAAGTCAAATGCAGCATATTGGCACTTAGCATTAACGGAAACTTGACTGTTACGTAATTTACAATACATCAAATAGCTTTGCATTAATGAAGCAACAAAAATGATAATTTTTTTCCTTGTCTAGTTAGAAAATTTATTGCTTTGCTTTAGGTCTTAAGCTCTCGCCTTATTTTGTATATCTCTCAGGCACGTGACGGACTCATTGACTCGCTGGCGACAATCCCTGTTCAAAGTCTTGAAAACATCGATCAGGTGTCAAGTGCCTTGGGCCAGGCAACAGCGTCCGAGGAACAGGTTACTCCAGACTCTCAGGTTCGTGTTTACACAAACAACTTAAAGTCATCTATAGTACGAGTATTTATGATCAAACTTGTCCATTGAGACCACTTGAGGGGCCTGGAGAAAATTTAGTAGACAGAAATTCACTAGTACTTTATAGACAGGATTTCACTAGTACGAGGGCGGTTCAAAAACTAATGCCAATGGTTTTATAACAGGCTCATGTTTTCATCAAACGAGTTGAAATTTGACACAAATGTACAAGAATATATTGTCTTGGGATTGACATATCTCAATTTGTTGTTAAGATTTTTATGAGTGACTGAGTTGACTTCAAGATGACTACACCCTTGTTATCCCGTCGGAAGAAATTAGAGGGTCAATGAACGTGCAATTGATAACGTCTCTAAATCACTTGTAGCTATTGTAAGAAACTAAAATTGCACATGTATCAAGTTGCATTTCTCTATAAGCCACATGCCTATTTTCATCTTTTAGATACAATCACTTATTATTATTTCGTTCCTGGTGTGAAGTAAGGTAGTCAGGGTCGTAATTAGCGGTGTATTAGGGGCGGGCTTCTTAAAGTTTCCATAACCGTTTTTTTTTTTTTATTAACTGAGAAAAATCAAACTTAAGACACTTCTTGAGCTTGAAACAGTTAATAATTGTGCCAAGTTTCGCATATTTTGGCTGATAGAAAAGCAGTCTACAAAAACCTTTATTCAACAAATCATGTATTTGGCTATTAATCAAACTGCCTGAAATATAGCAACTTGCTCCATTCTAGTGGCTGTAAAAGATGAACCATTGAGAGTTCAAACATGAAATTATGTTATCTATAGAGACAATTGATATTATACAGGTGAAATTTCAGTTTCCTGCAATTGTTTTAAAATAGTAAGATCTAGAGGAACTGATCTCCTGACAAGCCTTAAAGGGGTATGGTCATCTTAAAATCATCTTAGTTGCTCATAAAAATCTGAACCATAAATTGAGATATGTCAATCTCAAGAGGATATAGTCTTGTACATTTGTGCTAAATTCCAACTCATTCGATGGAAACATGAGCCTGTTATAAAACCAGTGGCATTACTTTTTGAACCGCCCTCGTACTATATAGACAGGATTGGTGATGCTTGAGTCAATGGAAAATTGTTTTAAGACAGAGGCTATGACCCTTTAGTCCTACCGCAGACACGGTCATTTGTACAGGTTTGACGTATACATTCTACCCACATATAGCATTTAAATAGAAAAGAGCATTACAATCTTCTAGAAGGTGCCGAATATACACTTAAAGGCGCTCGTTTGTTTCAGGAGAGAGCTGCTCAAACTGTGTTGCAGATGTCAGAATTTCTTGAAACACCCGAGAATAAAGATGTCGGTCTCGAAAGACTGGAGGAAACAGCATCCTTTCTTTTGACAGGTAAGTTTCCTTACCTTCAAATTAAGACCGGTACCAATTGGTTTAATGTATGCAGTGTCTTATTCAGGTACAATCTGATGTGGTACATATGTATGTTCATGGATGACATGTTTGTTTTGTTCGGCCCAACAGCGTGTGTTAACATACTTCGAGCTTCAACAGCCTCGGCTACAAAGAACAAGGTTTTGCCATCATCTGAAACCCGGGAACTAAGCTTGAAAAGGGTAGGAGAAACTTTAGTGCTTAAATGATAATATCGAAATATACTTCTTACTCAGGGAGCTTTTTATTAACTAGCTAAAAATACATGGAATGTTTAGAGTAAACAGTTTAAAGTGATTCCTTAATAAGTTGGATGTTTCATGACTGATGCTGACGGGAACGTTTCTCAGTCGTTGTCAAATATAACAAAGCGTCAAGATATCGCCATATATTTTATTCTGAACGCCATACACATGTACACACGCACGCACGCACACGCGCGCGCGCGTCTCTCTCTCTCTCCCCCTCTCTCTCTTTCTCTCCCTTTCTATCTCCCTCACACGTTTTTATTACCGTTTTTACGTCTGTATATTCGTTTCATTACAGAACAGAAATGCCACACAGACAACTTTTGATGCGATCGGAAAGCTAAATGCTGCGGTACTAGATCAGAAGGTCCCGGGAGAGAGCCCGACGACGTTCTCTGTAGGTGAATTCAGTTCGGCGGTTGAAAAACAGCGGTGTGATACAACTGCCTACGAGAAACCGCTCGTTTTTCGAGTAAATGGCCAATCAGGAACGTTTTTCGTGGTTGAAAAATTGTCAAGATTACTTGGGGACAACTGTGAAACACAAGGAGATGTCGGAATAGAGGTAGGTAATTAATGGTACTCGATAAGAAGACGCTTTATAATGATTTTGGCTATTGCTTGATTGTCAGTTTCAATTCAGTAATACCATGTTTCAACGTGCTTAGTTCATGCATAGATTCATTCTGACTAAATCCATTTCGTTTTGAAGAATTTCAAAACACCGCGGAATCCTTACGCCTTCGCCGACACGTCTGACAATGTCAAGTCGGAAGTGGCAGGACTACAGTTCATGCAGAACGGCAGTCCCTTGGAGATCCGGGACTTATCCAACCCTGTGGAGGTCTTCACCCGACGCTTGTCATCTCAGAAAGAACAAACAATGACTGAGCTAGGAACGACAGAACCTTCTTGGAAGAAGAACACAATACGGGTAAATATGCGATACGTTAGTCTTACAGGTCTTCATCAAAAGACTGCTACCATGTCAATATTTCTGACCTGTAAATTTACGATACACATTGCGTTATTAGGAGTAAAAGGCCATTTTTTGATGATTTCTTTACATAAATAAACGTGAGTAGTAGATCCTTGCTTATGTCGTGTATGGCTCCTATTGTTCGTTTTCATTATTTCCCAAGCGACGATTGTTTGTTACTGTTATACTGAATAGCCCTACATTTCAATGTCATCTCTTTTTTTCTGTCAACTCATCCTGTCCCTTAGACGAAATTACATCCTTATTGTTGCCTTTTCGGTAAAAGATTATTGTTTTCTTGTGCAGACTCACCAGTTCAACGCGACTCAGGGGAAGTCCCTGCACATCACGGTGACGCCTCACCTGGCAAATGTGTCTGTCCGACTGCTCCTGAAGCAAGGGCAAGAACCAGTCCGGATTGATGAGTTCGACAGGAATATAACACTACCGCTACCAGGTTTGCACTTACCAAAACTGTATCAAGTTAACTTATAAGATTCGGAACCTGATAGGTCCTGGGTTCGATACTCGCCTTGCCTCGACTTTGTGCTCCAAATAAAGTCACAATGGTCTATGCATTGGACAGACCATTGATTTTACATACGTTGATCATAAAAAGGTATGTTTATATGTATATACAGATGGCGACCTGTACACCTTGTCACTGGGCCAAACAGAAACTTTGACAGCAGATAGGTGGACTTGGTTCATACCCGGAAGTGATCATGACGAAGAGGATCCTGTGGAGTACACGTACCACCTAGGTATCAAAACACATTACACTCACATAGCTAAATTGAAAAAAAATTTAAATTGTATAATACTTACCTTTCTTATTACAGTATATAGTATATAGTGCTGCATTCTGGCTCTAATTCAAATTCACGCGTATATTACGTACGGCCCCCTTTCCACTAGACGTGATCGTGCTGCGCTCTCACTGCTACCCAACACGGATGTGTGTAACCTTCAATTTCATACTGAGTATATGTATGATACAAAGTGTAAAAGTCTATCGTCAAAATATTCGGTTTTTTCTATACAATTGGTTGAGCGAACTGTCAAATTTTAGGTTGCAGAGAGAGTGCGGCGAGAGCGCCGTCCAAGTGGAAAGGGGGTACAAGACTCGGAACAATATATAATAGAAGAAGTTATTCGCCTGCAGCCCTCTATGGTAATCTAAGTGCATTTTCAGTCCACTACCATTTTCTGCTCAGTCATTAGTGGCTTATTCAGATACCTTTGAGTCACTATGTAATAAGATACTTGTATAAGAACACCGAAGGAAATGTCAAAATTACGATTTGATTCACCATCATTTATCATGGGTCAAACGCGGCATACGTCCGATGTATGATCCTCTGTATGATAGAAATGACTACAGTCTTGTGTATAGCATTGCAGATTTGTCTTAGTTAATACAAATGTACCATCAACCGTTACTATGTTGTATTGCATATGTTGTATGAATGCATGCATGCATGAGAAAAGTATTTTACAATTTCAATTTCCACACATTTCAGGGGTGCAGCATGTCCCGCACACTGAACAAGGCGATGTAACCCATTCGGTTCCTCCTGAGTATCGCGGAGAGAACTTCACATTGAACTACACAGTTCAGATCTACTCCACACAATGTCTCTATTTCAACGAGGAAATAGAAGACTTCAGATCAGACGGCTGCCAGGTAAAAATAGGAAAGTCTCATCAATAACATATTGCAATGATAAAAGTTTTCATGTCAACAAAGTACAAACCATCATTGTCTTCTATCCAGGTCTGCCAATCCCAAATGCTGTATTGTTTTTCCATTCTAATGTATTTGTCATTGTTGGCGTCAAGTTTGATTTCCAGTCGTGATGCTAATACGGAGGGGGGCAAGGGGCCAGTCCCTGGCCTAGGCACTTAGGCAATAGGCAGGATGCTAATATCAGCAGTTTGCTAGAGTTCATTGCTACTGCTTCTTGTACATTTACATGTTTAAATCATTTAAAGTACATACTTAAGTATTTCTAAAACAACATTTGGGGATAATAACATCATCTAATGTTATGTTTGCTTTTATTCCTTGTATATGTGTTCAGCCCGGGCCTCTCACCAACACCAGTCTGTCACACTGTCGGTGCGACCATCTAACAGCGTTCGGATCCGGCTTTCAATTCTTCATTGCGCCCAACAAACTCAACATCCTCAAGGCGTTTCAAACACGTAAGTTCAAACAACAAATATCTATTGCACCCCCACCCCCATCCATGTTTGTTAAAACAATCTAAGTATAACAAGTATCTAATCACAGCTTCACCTCAATCAAATCTAGAGTTAAGCGACCTCATGCCTCCATGAAATATTTTGCGCTTTTGTAAATTTCATACAATAGACAAAGACATTAACATAATTTATGCTTGGTGTTGTTACTAACGTACATATGTCACAATTATTAAATTCATTAATCATAAAGCGGTTTTGCAATATTCACATAAATAATGCAAGTAAGTTCCTCATTACCATACTTGGTATCTGCTTATATTCCACCTATCATAATAAACATATGTTACATTTATGGAAGTCCAGTTATTGAAAACAATTGAATTATACAATTTTCATCATTAACTATGCAAATTAAGTCTCCATTTGCATAACATGTATATCATTATGAACATCTTTGCCTAAGCTACCTGCAAGCCTAAAATGATGCCAATCCGTCAGTTTTTTCTGCAGTTATCCTCTTTGGAACGTCTTAACAAAAACGCCCCTGCAGTTTAGAAATTAAATGTTAGTGGGCTGAATCTTGCCCCACTTTGTCATGACACTGAAAGCTATCTACCACCCAAATGTCAAGACCATATCACGTCCAGGACAAGAGATACATAGAAAAAACTGCTATGATAGAATATTCTCATTAATTATGTAAATGTACTCCTAGTTTGCATTATTAGAATCACATTTTGCATTATGAAAATCCGTTGTTCCCTTCTTGAGTTATGAAAAAGGTCTTTTTTCCAACAAACCCTACCCATTTTGCTATTAGTAACTACTTGGTATGGCCCGCCAGTCTGGAAACTGACATGCGGGGTCAGGGAGTCTGACCCGTGGGCCTTGGGAATCCGTCAACTGTCAGGTACAGCTGCGAGGGGTGGAATAAACCACTAGTAATGCTTCAGAAATGTTTGACAAAAATGCCCCTGCCATCCCAAAGCTAGCCGTTATGGGGCCAAAACTATTGTCACTAACTCCTGAGATCAATAGCTATCTAACACCAAATAATCGTGACCATAGCTTGTTCAGAGCACGAGATAGCAAGACCGGAAGTTGCGCTGCAGTACCAAGGGAAGCCTCTAGGGGGCCCAAAATATAATCATTTCCAGCTTTTGTCACACCCTACCAACACACCAAGTATGAAACCAATCCATCCAACCGTTCTTGAGTAATCTTGTTCACAGACAGACAGACAAACGCAGGGTAAATTATAATCTCCATGACTTGTCGTGGAGGCAATAAAAAACACGGACATCAGATACTTCAGTGGACGACAGATTCTGGCCAAGATTGTGGAGCTCAAGGACGTTTTGCGAAACCAATGCCTTTGTGGCATCTGTTTTTATTTCATTTTCTCTAACGTATTTCCCCTCCATTAGTGAACTTTAAGGAGAACCCAGTTGTTCTGATCGCGCTCAGCGTTGTGGTTGGGATCTACCTCCTCACTGTGATCTGGGCCCGGCGGAAAGACAGACAAGATACAAAGAAGGTATAATAATACAGCTGCGTGTGTGACAGATAGGTGCTTAGTTAATTCATTTGGATGATGTATACGGTATAATAACGCGTTATTCCTTTCAGGTAGTATAGCTCTGTGTATCTTTTATCAATTACCATGGGAGCCCTGCAATGGTCCTCCGACAACGCTTTACACTAATTAATTTAGAAGGACCATCTAAGCACTACAAATATGTAGAAATACACTTATGCATAATTTACCCACTTGGCTAAAAAAACTACGTAAATTAAATAGATTTACAGAATTACAGGACAAGTTACGGTATGCAGGTCTCCTTATCGGCCATAAAAGGGGATAAAGTTACTGCTGAGACCTACCGCCATACTTACATCTGTCTGAAATGGTTTTCCAGGTTGGGGCGACGATTCTTCGCGGAGATCAGAACGGTTTCAACGACCACTTCTACCAGATCATAGTTCTGACTGGATCGAGGTCTCAAGCCTCCACATCTGCCAGGGTGAGAAACAGTCGACTTTCATTGCAAAGTTGTCTGCCAGATACTAGTAACTTGTGTAATTTTTCATTGTTGTGGACATGATGACTCGTTATCTTCTCTATCCATACAATATAACATGTACACATCATACATTTCTTTTTGGCACACAGCCATCAACAGAATATTTTCTCTTTAATTAGGTCTTTTTGACGCTCATTGGAGAAGGGGGCAAGTCTGGCCCGCATGAACTCGAGGACAATAACCGCACGATCTTCAGGGAGGGAGGCGTGGACACTTTCATCCTGCCGACTAGTCGCCATCTTGGATCCTTGTACGCCGTGCACGTGTGGCACGACAACACAGGACCTTGTCCTTCATGGTGAGTACTTTCGACTGACTGATATCAGTAGTGTGTAGTCAGCAGGATAGTATTCTGTGTTCAGGCGGCTATTCATTTGCATAAGTTATGCAATGATAATGTAGATATGCTAATGACTTGCTAAAGATCATCTAATGGTATACTTATGGTATGCTAGTACACGGCAATTATTGCGTGATAATGACAAGCAAACAGTACAAGGGGAATCATCATGACATCCAAAGTGTTTGCATGCTGTCCTTGTTTTGTACACAGGAACTCACTTTGTTATCGTCTTTTGCCCAACCAACAGGTTTCTGGACAAAATCATTCTGCAAGATCTTAGCGACGGCAAGAAGTACTCTTTCCTGTGCCAGAGGTAATGAAAACTGACTGATGCAACACATACATGTAATGTGCATGAGATGATAACTTTCTACTGTAGTTCCCAGTGTCTTTGTTTTTTTTCTTTTTTGCTTTGCAAAACAATTTGTGTTGTACCTGACAGATGGTTAGCTGTGGAAGAAGGTGATGGAAGGGTAGACTGCTTGCTCTCGTCAGCCACCGACAAACAAATATCAACCCTTAGCCAAGTCTTCAGTTCACAGACATCCAAGGTGCTCACTTGATACATTTTATGGGGTTAAAATTTACCAAAAATATAAGAACCTGAAATGATATTTCATAATTATGTTTGGATTAAAAACGTTTTGCTATGCTTGAGACATGTGCGTATTTTTTTGTAGTTTTTACGCCTAGTGAAAATATCACTTAATTCATCTGAAACACAATTAGAACCATATTTGTTATTAACACGCGTTTACGTGTTAAAATATTTAACTGAATAACTAATCAAGTCTCCCAAGTACATGTACACGTATAGTGTTGCGGCAAAGTCTTTCAGATATTTCAGATTTTTGATATTGCCAGCAATAAAACTCACCGCACCATTTTTGTATCATATGATGTAATCCGTACAGTAACACCTTATTATGTGTCCCAAAGGCCTTCAATGACGGTCACCTGTGGTGCTCAGTGGTGGGACGGCCTGCCTACAGCCCCTTCACCCGTGTCCAGCGGGTGTCCTGCTGCCTGTCACTGCTGCTCTGCACCATGGTCACCAACATCATGTTCTTTGGCCGGGAAGCTGACTTCAGCAAACCTCCTCCAGTCGACATCCTTGGTTTTAAAGTGCAGATCCCGATATCGTGGGCTCAGGTACCAGTCTTGCCTATTACGTCCTAAAAGAAAATGTATAGTGTACTCTACAGGTGGCCGCTTCTTTCGTAGTATATGATGTGTCCAGTCGATCTTGACTCCTCCACGTAAAAAATGCTTCCACTGAAATATGTGATTTTTAACGTATTGATTTCACACTACTTACAGTTCATGATCGGCGTACAGAGTTGCCTCATCATTTTCCCCATCAACCTTGTCATAGTGGAGGTTTTCCGCCATGTTGCATCTCCCCCAGAGAGGAAGGCCAAAGCTCAACATGTTTCAAGTGGTGGGTAGAAAAAAGATGTATATCTTATTATTGTAGCAACAAGTATGGAATGGTTGATTGCAGACATGTAGATCTGATCAAATGTTACATGTTCAAAACGTATTGCACGATTAGAACTCTATGATGTAGATGGCGGGTGGAAACATTGAATTTGTTAGATGTGAAATGAAGTGGAGCTACACTAGTCACGATCATCCGTGATGGCTGATGGCTGCTTCGTGGGGGGTTAACAAAAACGAGAATTTTCTAAGGTTCCATTGCCCTCATAGCGCAGAACTCATGATATCTTTCTCCCCTATAGCTTCTTCGACGTCCTCAGATGTCATTGATCTTGAAGAGATCGAGCTTCAAAAGATTGACAAGGCCTGGGACTTCTACCGGCAACCATACACCGGTCGGTGGTCATTTTCATGTATGATATATTCGTACGGTGATTAATCGCGATTGCCTTCGAGATTTTTTGTCTTGATTCTCCTCATATAATAATTGATGCTTTAATGTCCAGATAAGAAGATGACTGAGGACAAGAGGAAAGGTTGGATTCTTCCGTGGTGGTGCGTTTTCATAGGTGAGATATCTGATAGAAAAGATACTCGGAATATGTAAACTAGGATAGATATTTACGTACGTTATCATTGAAGGCAAGCATTATTATTGTAACAGTGACGATATCAATACGTAGCTCACACTGACGTGAGACAGCCATTCTCTAACTGTGCTGTAGGGTTGATGTGTTCTAGTCAGAACTGACCGATACCATAGAGAGGGAATATTTATGATGCTTCCTCATCTTCAACATGTGTCAGTGTAAATAAGAACAAAATTTAATGTGTAACTTTCCATCTGCGTTTGTCTCCGCTAGCCTGGTTCCTGGTTTTTGCCAGCTGTTTCCTTTCTGCACTGTTCACCATCCTGTACGGGCAAGAGTACGGCCGGGAGAAGGCTGAAGCCTGGCTCTTCATCTTCTTCACGTCCTTCTTCACGGATCTCCTCATCCTGCAGCCCGTGAAGGTGGTTCTGCTGGCAATCGGGCTCACACTGGTGCTGAGGGTAAGTCACACTGGTGCTGAGGGTAAGTCACACTGGTGCTGGGGGTAAGTCACACTGGTGCTGGGGGTAAGTCACATTGGTGCTGAGGGTAGGTCAAACTGGTGCTGAGGGTAGGATCTTGCAGAATACCTCGTATTATCATATTAAGTACTTTTGAAGTGATCTACGTATACGGTACAATAATGTGTTGATAGAGTACTGAATGAAGCTTGGCAATGCCAAATAATAGTACCAGCAAATATCTCAACTGAATAGAACTGAGGCTATTGACAAAATACCTGTTAATACGAAATTTATGACATCTTTGACAGGATGTCCTTGTCTCCATAAGATTTTTGGCACTATTGACAAGATGTGAATGTAACTAACATCTGATGCACTATTAACATAGTATTCCTTTGATAACATTGTAAATGACACCTTATATGTCTTGTTGAAGTTTGTATAACATCACTAGTGCTCATGTCGTGACTTTCAGAAACCTCATGACGATGCAGAAAACCAGTCGCCAACCCTAGACTATGACGAAGTGTGCGCCTACCTATCTACCATCAAGGTGAAGTAACATGAGTTATATGTTCGGGTTTTAGTAGAAGTTAGGTTCAGCCAGTACCAAAACGGAAGGCTCTGTGTTGTTTCGATCTTACATGATTGTGATAGGTCGGGATGAGCACCACAGAAAATGATGCATTTGCAATCATTACGCTTCGGGATCACGAACAAGTTTACAAGTTTCAATGACCTCAATTGTTGTCGACTGAGAGCCTTTTGTGCGGTTTCTAATGAAACATTTCACCACATCCATCCAACAGGCGACTCCTGTGAAGAAATGCCGCGAAGAACCACCAGACTCGACCAAGCTGGCTGAAATGCGGGTCCGCCGTTTTGTCGAGATCAGCATGAAGAGCGCCCTCTACGAGTTTGCGTTTTACTTCATGTTCGTCCTGGTGTTAGCGGTCATTGCCAATGGACCACGTGACACCGGCATGTTCCACATGACTCAAAATCTTCGGCAAACTATGAACAATGGGGATGGTTATTCTTTTAAACAGGCGAGTGCAACTAATAGAATAGCCACGAGATTGTGTCATTACCTGTGTTCAAATTCAAGGTATAAGAAAAAATATGAAGCAAGCAGTTAACAATTTACCTTGACTTGTAAACACCTTCATATCTTGTGTCCTTACAAACGACCACAATGTTCACACATTTTCCAGAAAGCACAAACACAGCTTCGTGAGTAGTTTGTTTCCATATTGATGACGATTCGTTTTAAAGCTGATGATATTTATGTACTTACTCATTCACGACTACGCAGGGCATGTTGTTCTTGCGATTCTCGATCAAATTGTTGCACATATTCCATTTCGTGGATCTTACAGATCAACGACGTTCAGAGCTTTTGGAACTTTATACGATACACGCTGACTCCTGCGTTATACGGCAACCAGTGGTACAACGGTGACAGCAGGGAACCTGGTGGATTTATGACGGACAAGACGTCATATGTAGTCGGAACTGTCAGACTAAGGCAGCTGAGGGTGGCCAAAGGTAAGCAAACACTATCTCTTAACAATAGTTTCCAACAAACACTGTTTAATGACTCAGTTTAAGATGGAAAATTAATTGATTCACGTTTATAAACAAAGTCTCCACTGAAAATATGGCCATCATGTTACGTGTGTCTCACATATGTTTCCACAGATAGTTCATGCAAGTTGGCCGAGCCAGTTGAAAGTATCTTCCAGGACTGCACCAATGCGTATTCCTACTTGACCCAAGACAGCAGCAGCTATGGGATGGGTTGGTCGGAGACACCTCACGCAAATGCAAGTTCACTGGTGCAAAATGAATCCAATCCTTGGGTGTACCGTCATTCTGCAGGTACTTCCATTTCATATCACACTCGGTAGGTTAATCTGGGTAGGTTACGGCCCCCCAAATCTTCAATTTATATGACCTTGGTTGAAGTGTGTGGATGGGTTGGTTATTTGGTCGGTCGGTCGGTCGGTCGGTCGGTCGGTTGGTTGCTTGGTTGCTTGGTTGCTCAGTTGGTTTGGTTGTTGGTCAGTATTCAATTTTGTGTCGCGTGATGATTGTCTTTGGTCCGACTGACTCATTCCTTTCTATATGTGCTATAACGCTCCCCTGCTGCTGTCACAGATATCCCGGTTGTAGGAACACATGCCACCTATTGGGATGGAGGCTACTACGTGACACTCGCCAACATCACGCCCACCGCCGTCCTCGCCACCGTGGCACAGCTGGAGCCCAGCGGCTGGATCGATCGGTACACCCGAGCCGTTTTCATCGAGATGACGATCTACAATCCCCACGCCAACCTGTTCTCCGTTGTGAATCTGCTGACTGAGTTTACTACCGTAGGAAACGCCTATCCTCATGTGGACATCACTACAGTCCGTCTCTACCGCTTCCAGACCATCTGGGCTTGGATTGTGGTTGGCTTTCAGGGACTCTTCATCATCTTCACTCTGTACTTCGCTTTCAGGGAATGTGAGTACACATATCCATCACTTTTTTGTCCAATGCTTCAATGTGTTCAATTCTAATGCACTGGTATGAAACTCTTTGCAGACGTTGCTTCAGGCTTCTACTTTGGAACATTAAAAAAAACGTCTGGTAGGGAGATACTGAGCATGCAGCACAAATGTGATTAAACTATGTCCTCACGTTCCGCTCAAATGTGATATTTTACTCCTTAAATTTGCTGTATTACAGTGGACAATATCGTGAAGCTACGGAGCTTGTACTTGAAGACGTTCTGGGGCTGTGTAGAGCTGAGTTTGGCGATCCTATCTCTAGCGGAAGTCGGGGTCATGCTGTACACCTTGTACATTGTCCTCGAGTTCCAGTCAAAACAAGGGGCAAACACGGGTAAGTAATTATGTACAATCGTACATATGAAGCGATAAACCCACTTATTCATCAGCATAGATAGAATGTATCCTTCATTGTTCAAGACATATTAAAGAGCTCTTGAATTTGCAAGTCATTTGCCTAATAAGGACATTGCTATATTTTCTTCAGGACCAGTTGAGAAAACGTTTGAGAAGTACCGCAGGGCTGCGTACTGGGACCAGATCAACACGTACGTGCTGGGCTGCTTGGTTTGTGTGGGGACACTCAAACTGCTGCACCTCCTGCGCTTCAACAAACACGTTGTTCTCGGCGCAGGTAAACAATGATAATTTTCTAGTTAAATTAACATTCTTGGTACTTTTCCACAGTTAGCTTCTTTGATGTTGTTATACGTCAACTGTCTGTTTCATGTGTATTTGGCTGGTTGAAAATCGAGACCAGTCAACTAACTCAGTAGATTGAAAGTTGATAGTAAAATCAGCGTGTCCATGGTTTCAAAACAAAAGCTCTAATTCCCTCCCACATGTTCTTTTCCAGACACCATAAAGAAGGCCGCCGGACCACTGTCCGGGTTCTTCTTGATTTTCACCTTAGTATTCCTCGCTTTTGCGATGTTTGCCGCTCTCGTCTTCGGCCCTTCGGAGGAAGGCTTTTCGCCCTTCATCGCCACATTGGAAACGCTGCTCACGATCATGCTGGGAAAGTTCTATGAGATGTCAGACCGGAAACCGATCATGGGGCCGCTCTTCACCTTCACGTTCATCACGTTCTTTCAGTGGGTCATAGTCACCATGGTTGTTGCTATCCTAGACTGCGCCATACACGAGGTTTGTAAGCAGCCGTCCAAGTCTAGGCCGTCCAAAACTACGTTTATTACTCTGTGTTTTTCTGGACTGTCCTTCTGTCTTTTTAACAAATATGATGACCAATACTAAAGATAATGTTTAGATTGAGTTGAGCTTCAATTCGTTTGATAATTCTTTGTTGTCCCGATTTTGTTATGGAACGTTGTTCTATGTATGGTCAAATTCAAGCAGTCTATGAATGCGTCAAATGTTTTACTTCAAAAAAGGAAAATGAATTGTTTGAGAACTGTTCGAGTTGGTTCAATATAACTTTGTCACAATGATTCTACTATTAGGTTGCAGAAGAGAACTCCCAGGAGAAGCCGGAAACTGAGCAGGTTGCAGACCTGATGTTGGAGCGACTGCAGTCCTGGGCAGGAGGGCTGCTGCAGCGTGGGAAGGGGAGGTCATCGTCGGTCATCAAAGAGACCTACAAGCCTACAGAGGAGGAGCTGACGGACTTCTTGACAAATGCTGATTTCATACGCTTCAGGGGCCAACAGGACAATTCATCAACTGCTATCGAGTTCTGCATTGAGAATCAAATGTCAAGGCTTGTGTCATGGTCAGTCACCGAAGAGACCTACAATCCTTCAGAGGATGAGCTGATCGACTTCTTGGCAAATGCTGATTCCATGCGTTTCAGGGGCCGACAGGAGAACTCGTCAACTGATATCGAGTTTTGCATTGAGAATCAAATGTCGCCTAGGTCGTCATCACTCATCAAAGAAACCTACAATCCTACCGAAGAGGAGCTGGCAGGCTTCTTGAAAAATGCTGATTCCATGCGTTTCAGGGGCCGACAGGAGAACTCGTCAACTGATGTCGAGTTTTGCATTGAGAATCAAATGTCGCCTAGGTCGTCATCACTCATCAAAGAAACCTACAATCCTACCGAAGAGGAGCTGGCAGGCTTCTTGAAAAATGCTGATTCCATGCGTTTCAGGAGCCGACAGGAGAACTCATCAACTGCTATCGAGTTTTGCATTGAGGATCAAATGTCTTCTGGTACGGCTTAGTTTCTTTAGACAGACTACAATATTGCATTATCATGGGTTTAGCTTATTACATATGGAAGTGTAAACCAAAATTTACGCAACTATGTATGGGATATATAATGATGATGATCTTTATTTGCATGTTCCTGCCCATGTGGGCTAAATGCAGCAAATCCCATGATGTGATACTAAAGACTAAGTACTATTACATGTAGTATTACAAATGAATAAACAATACATCCGGAGCTATATAATGGATTCCACAGTACTGTGTACGTTGGGCAAAGTGAAGGATGGGTCGCACTTTGAACATTTTCGTACCAACAAACATGAATTCATGATTATATTACTAGTATTTTATCTTTGGATTACGTTGCCCTGCTCCATATTGCTAGCAATGATACAGTATAATCTAGGAAATATAGAAATTTGAAAAGTGATAGGCGGACATATTCTAAATACCAAACTTCTGAAGAACTGTATTAAGTAGAGGTTATCTGTACATACCATATACTCAGTGCATGTTTTTGAAAGCTTCCAATATTGTCTCCAGTTTTCTGGGCTTGTTCAGTACTTTTAAGAAGTGAAGTGTAGACCGGCATCTGGTGCTTTTTACCAGAACATATCGGTAGGAAGGATTGTATAAGGACATAGGCTGATCATAGTTCTGTCCATGGGGAAACACAGTTTACCATTCGTACTATTGCCTATACCATTGACAAGATGTTGCAGTACAGAAGTTGCAGAATATCCGGAAATATGTCATTAACAGCCATATGCATAACACTTGTAAACGGTGAATTGATTTTTTTTTATATAGACATCGTCGTGTTTGCAAAGAGACAAGTTATTAGGGATAAGCTGTGTCGAAATTACAATTATATAAGTCTTTAAACTTTCGCGGTGGTTTATTTTCGCGCTGACTTTTCCACCGCACATCCATGACACCACGGATACTACTACAGAATCGTTTCAGCAGGTTATTTTTTCCTTCTTTGTTGAATTTTTCAACATGAAGTTATGAACACACACAGAGAAAATAAGGTTATTAATACACATTCGCTTCCCTCCTACCGCGAAATGAAGCCACCAGGAAAGTTAGTAAATCTACAATTATAGTGCACTCCGCATGTTTTTCCAATCACGACTAGTTACATAATGATGATTCATTACACATACATAGTTCATTTTTTTTAATGTTTGGATGTAATTAACATGTTTCTACTCAATAATGTAATGATTGACCACCCTATAAGATCAATAGAGATATTTCATTTTTATTCAGCTCATAAAACCAAGCAAAGGAATAGATAAAACATAGAAATGCACAATTTACAGCAATGGACTTAATTCTCCATTGTTTCAAAGGAATTAGAATAAAGATGAAAATATATTTTCCTTTGCTGTCTGTCTTCGATGTGCGCAGTGTGTGTTTCATGCCTGAGAGAGACTTATGCAAAATAAGTCCTCATGCATAAATGATATTAGTTGTCCAACTCCTCCGCCCAAATAACAAAGGTAGACAATCTTATCTAAAGAACGAAGCTATAGTAGCATTTTCTGATCATCTATGCAAATTAGGTTGAAATTTGCATATTCAATGGTGTTCAGCTTTACGCAACTTCTAAACTGTCCCGCCATATACCACTATGAAATCATATCATATTGTCATTAATCATGCAAATTGGGTCTTCATTTGCATAATTTTCTATCAACATTTTTCCATTTCTCAGTTGCATATGTCACAGACTCGAATAGTCTTATCGCAGAGCGGAGTTGGATATGACATTTCCTCATTGATCATTCAAATTAGATTCTGATTTGCAAAATAACTATCTAATCAAGCATCGCTTAAGCTATCCACATGCTGAAAATCATGACGATCCATCAACTTCTTCTTAAGTTATTCATTGAGCCGGCTCCTGTGGTTAAAAAAAAACACTAGGTGGTCCAACGTTCCACTGCAGTACCGTAACAAGCCGCTGGGGGCGTAAAATCCAGTCATTGACAGGTCTCATCAAGACCTACCTACATAACGTTACCAAATACCTATACAATCCATCCACGCCGTCTCGAGTCATGTCATTCATACACACATACATACATAATAATACACATGCTACCGAATTTTTTTTTTCTTGACGAAGGTAATTTCTCACCTCATTACTAAGTCATTTTGAGTATAGCTTATCCGGCTCAACCGAAACTGTGGTGTGAAACCACGATGGCCAAATGCTGCGAGCGCCGTCGTGCGACATATGTGAGAACTACAACAACACAAGCACAGACAACAAGGTGGGAGGGTGAATTCAGTAGGTCGCTGCGCGCTGAAGTCGGTGAAGATGAACTACGCCAGGTTAATTTAGAAGGACCATCTAAGCACTACAAATATGTAGAAATACACTTATGCATAATTTACCCACTTGGCTAAAAAAACTACGTAAATTAAATAGATTTACAGAATTACAGGACAAGTTACGGTATGCAGGTCTCCTTATCGGCCATAAAAGGGGATAAAGTTACTGCTGAGACCTACCGCCATACTTACATCTGTCTGAAATGGTTTTCCAGGTTGGGGCGACGATTCTTCGCGGAGATCAGAACGGTTTCAACGACCACTTCTACCAGATCATAGTTCTGACTGGATCGAGGTCTCAAGCCTCCACATCTGCCAGGGTGAGAAACAGTCGACTTTCATTGCAAAGTTGTCTGCCAGATACTAGTAACTTGTGTAATTTTTCATTGTTGTGGACATGATGACTCGTTATCTTCTCTATCCATACAATATAACATGTACACATCATACATTTCTTTTTGGCACACAGCCATCAACAGAATATTTTCTCTTTAATTAGGTCTTTTTGACGCTCATTGGAGAAGGGGGCAAGTCTGGCCCGCATGAACTCGAGGACAATAACCGCACGATCTTCAGGGAGGGAGGCGTGGACACTTTCATCCTGCCGACTAGTCGCCATCTTGGATCCTTGTACGCCGTGCACGTGTGGCACGACAACACAGGACCTTGTCCTTCATGGTGAGTACTTTCGACTGACTGATATCAGTAGTGTGTAGTCAGCAGGATAGTATTCTGTGTTCAGGCGGCTATTCATTTGCATAAGTTATGCAATGATAATGTAGATATGCTAATGACTTGCTAAAGATCATCTAATGGTATACTTATGGTATGCTAGTACACGGCAATTATTGCGTGATAATGACAAGCAAACAGTACAAGGGGAATCATCATGACATCCAAAGTGTTTGCATGCTGTCCTTGTTTTGTACACAGGAACTCACTTTGTTATCGTCTTTTGCCCAACCAACAGGTTTCTGGACAAAATCATTCTGCAAGATCTTAGCGACGGCAAGAAGTACTCTTTCCTGTGCCAGAGGTAATGAAAACTGACTGATGCAACACATACATGTAATGTGCATGAGATGATAACTTTCTACTGTAGTTCCCAGTGTCTTTGTTTTTTTTCTTTTTTGCTTTGCAAAACAATTTGTGTTGTACCTGACAGATGGTTAGCTGTGGAAGAAGGTGATGGAAGGGTAGACTGCTTGCTCTCGTCAGCCACCGACAAACAAATATCAACCCTTAGCCAAGTCTTCAGTTCACAGACATCCAAGGTGCTCACTTGATACATTTTATGGGGTTAAAATTTACCAAAAATATAAGAACCTGAAATGATATTTCATAATTATGTTTGGATTAAAAACGTTTTGCTATGCTTGAGACATGTGCGTATTTTTTTGTAGTTTTTACGCCTAGTGAAAATATCACTTAATTCATCTGAAACACAATTAGAACCATATTTGTTATTAACACGCGTTTACGTGTTAAAATATTTAACTGAATAACTAATCAAGTCTCCCAAGTACATGTACACGTATAGTGTTGCGGCAAAGTCTTTCAGATATTTCAGATTTTTGATATTGCCAGCAATAAAACTCACCGCACCATTTTTGTATCATATGATGTAATCCGTACAGTAACACCTTATTATGTGTCCCAAAGGCCTTCAATGACGGTCACCTGTGGTGCTCAGTGGTGGGACGGCCTGCCTACAGCCCCTTCACCCGTGTCCAGCGGGTGTCCTGCTGCCTGTCACTGCTGCTCTGCACCATGGTCACCAACATCATGTTCTTTGGCCGGGAAGCTGACTTCAGCAAACCTCCTCCAGTCGACATCCTTGGTTTTAAAGTGCAGATCCCGATATCGTGGGCTCAGGTACCAGTCTTGCCTATTACGTCCTAAAAGAAAATGTATAGTGTACTCTACAAGTGGCCGCTTCTTTCGTAGTATATGATGTGTCCAGTCGATCTTGACTCCTCCACGTAAAAAATGCTTCCACTGAAATATGTGATTTTTAACGTATTGATTTCACACTACTTACAGTTCATGATCGGCGTACAGAGTTGCCTCATCATTTTCCCCATCAACCTTGTCATAGTGGAGGTTTTCCGCCATGTTGCATCTCCCCCAGAGAGGAAGGCCAAAGCTCAACATGTTTCAAGTGGTGGGTAGAAAAAAGATGTATATCTTATTATTGTAGCAACAAGTATGGAATGGTTGATTGCAGACATGTAGATCTGATCAAATGTTACATGTTCAAAACGTATTGCACGATTAGAACTCTATGATGTAGATGGCGGGTGGAAACATTGAATTTGTTAGATGTGAAATGAAGTGGAGCTACACTAGTCACGATCATCCGTGATGGCTGATGGCTGCTTCGTGGGGGGTTAACAAAAACGAGAATTTTCTAAGGTTCCATTGCCCTCATAGCGCAGAACTCATGATATCTTTCTCCCCTATAGCTTCTTCGACGTCCTCAGATGTCATTGATCTTGAAGAGATCGAGCTTCAAAAGATTGACAAGGCCTGGGACTTCTACCGGCAACAATACACCGGTCGGTGGTCATTTTCATGTATGATATATTCGTACGGTGATTAATCGCGATTGCCTTCGAGATTTTTTGTCTTGATTCTCCTCATATAATAATTGATGCTTTAATGTCCAGATAAGAAGATGACTGAGGACAAGAGGAAAGGTTGGATTCTTCCGTGGTGGTGCGTTTTCATAGGTGAGATATCTGATAGAAAAGATACTCGGAATATGTAAACTAGGATAGATATTTACGTACGTTATCATTGAAGGCAAGCATTATTATTGTAACAGTGACGATATCAATACGTAGCTCACACTGACGTGAGACAGCCATTCTCTAACTGTGCTGTAGGGTTGATGTGTTCTAGTCAGAACTGACCGATACCATAGAGAGGGAATATTTATGATGCTTCCTCATCTTCAACATGTGTCAGTGTAAATAAGAACAAAATTTAATGTGTAACTTTCCATCTGCGTTTGTCTCCGCTAGCCTGGTTCCTGGTTTTTGCCAGCTGTTTCCTTTCTGCACTGTTCACCATCCTGTACGGGCAAGAGTACGGCCGGGAGAAGGCTGAAGCCTGGCTCTTCATCTTCTTCACGTCCTTCTTCACGGATCTCCTCATCCTGCAGCCCGTGAAGGTGGTTCTGCTGGCAATCGGGCTCACACTGGTGCTGAGGGTAAGTCACACTGGTGCTGAGGGTAAGTCACACTGGTGCTGGGGGTAAGTCACACTGGTGCTGGGGGTAAGTCACATTGGTGCTGAGGGTAGGTCAAACTGGTGCTGAGGGTAGGATCTTGCAGAATACCTCGTATTATCATATTAAGTACTTTTGAAGTGATCTACGTATACGGTACAATAATGTGTTGATAGAGTACTGAATGAAGCTTGGCAATGCCAAATAATAGTACCAGCAAATATCTCAACTGAATAGAACTGAGGCTATTGACAAAATACCTGTTAATACGAAATTTATGACATCTTTGACAGGATGTCCTTGTCTCCATAAGATTTTTGGCACTATTGACAAGATGTGAATGTAACTAACATCTGATGCACTATTAACATAGTATTCCTTTGATAACATTGTAAATGACACCTTATATGTCTTGTTGAAGTTTGTATAACATCACTAGTGCTCATGTCGTGACTTTCAGAAACCTCATGACGATGCAGAAAACCAGTCGCCAACCCTAGACTATGACGAAGTGTGCGCCTACCTATCTACCATCAAGGTGAAGTAACATGAGTTATATGTTCGGGTTTTAGTAGAAGTTAGGTTCAGCCAGTACCAAAACGGAAGGCTCTGTGTTGTTTCGATCTTACATGATTGTGATAGGTCGGGATGAGCACCACAGAAAATGATGCATTTGCAATCATTACGCTTCGGGATCACGAACAAGTTTACAAGTTTCAATGACCTCAATTGTTGTCGACTGAGAGCCTTTTGTGCGGTTTCTAATGAAACATTTCACCACATCCATCCAACAGGCGACTCCTGTGAAGAAATGCCGCGAAGAACCACCAGACTCGACCAAGCTGGCTGAAATGCGGGTCCGCCGTTTTGTCGAGATCAGCATGAAGAGCGCCCTCTACGAGTTTGCGTTTTACTTCATGTTCGTCCTGGTGTTAGCGGTCATTGCCAATGGACCACGTGACACCGGCATGTTCCACATGACTCAAAATCTTCGGCAAACTATGAACAATGGGGATGGTTATTCTTTTAAACAGGCGAGTGCAACTAATAGAATAGCCACGAGATTGTGTCATTACCTGTGTTCAAATTCAAGGTATAAGAAAAAATATGAAGCAAGCAGTTAACAATTTACCTTGACTTGTAAACACCTTCATATCTTGTGTCCTTACAAACGACCACAATGTTCACACATTTTCCAGAAAGCATAAACACAGCTTCGTGAGTAGTTTGTTTCCATATTGATGACGATTCGTTTTAAAGCTGATGATATTTATGTACTTACTCATTCACGACTACGCAGGGCATGTTGTTCTTGCGATTCTCGATCAAATTGTTGCACATATTCCATTTCGTGGATCTTACAGATCAACGACGTTCAGAGCTTTTGGAACTTTATACGATACACGCTGACTCCTGCGTTATACGGCAACCAGTGGTACAACGGTGACAGCAGGGAACCTGGTGGATTTATGACGGACAAGACGTCATATGTAGTCGGAACTGTCAGACTAAGGCAGCTGAGGGTGGCCAAAGGTAAGCAAACACTATCTCTTAACAATAGTTTCCAACAAACACTGTTTAATGACTCAGTTTAAGATGGAAAATTAATTGATTCACGTTTATAAACAAAGTCTCCACTGAAAATATGGCCATCATGTTACGTGTGTCTCACATATGTTTCCACAGATAGTTCATGCAAGTTGGCCGAGCCAGTTGAAAGTATCTTCCAGGACTGCACCAATGCGTATTCCTACTTGACCCAAGACAGCAGCAGCTATGGGATGGGTTGGTCGGAGACACCTCACGCAAATGCAAGTTCACTGGTGCAAAATGAATCCAATCCTTGGGTGTACCGTCATTCTGCAGGTACTTCCATTTCATATCACACTCGGTAGGTTAATCTGGGTAGGTTACGGCCCCCCAAATCTTCAATTTATATGACCTTGGTTGAAGTGTGTGGATGGGTTGGTTATTTGGTCGGTCGGTCGGTCGGTCGGTCGGTCGGTTGGTTGCTTGGTTGCTTGGTTGCTCAGTTGGTTTGGTTGTTGGTCAGTATTCAATTTTGTGTCGCGTGATGATTGTCTTTGGTCCGACTGACTCATTCCTTTCTATATGTGCTATAACGCTCCCCTGCTGCTGTCACAGATATCCCGGTTGTAGGAACACATGCCACCTATTGGGATGGAGGCTACTACGTGACACTCGCCAACATCACGCCCACCGCCGTCCTCGCCACCGTGGCACAGCTGGAGCCCAGCGGCTGGATCGATCGGTACACCCGAGCCGTTTTCATCGAGATGACGATCTACAATCCCCACGCCAACCTGTTCTCCGTTGTGAATCTGCTGACTGAGTTTACTACCGTAGGAAACGCCTATCCTCATGTGGACATCACTACAGTCCGTCTCTACCGCTTCCAGACCATCTGGGCTTGGGTTGTGGTTGGCTTTCAGGGACTCTTCATCATCTTCACTCTGTACTTCGCTTTCAGGGAATGTGAGTACACATATCCATCACTTTTTTGTCCAATGCTTCAATGTGTGCAATTCTAATGCACTGGTATGAAACTCTTTGCAGACGTTGCTTCAGGCTTCTACTTTGGAACATTAAAAAAAACGTCTGGTAGGGAGATACTGAGCATGCAGCACAAATGTGATTAAACTATGTCCTCACGTTCCGCTCAAATGTGATATTTTACTCCTTAAATTTGCTGTATTACAGTGGACAATATCGTGAAGCTACGGAGCTTGTACTTGAAGACGTTCTGGGGCTGTGTAGAGCTGAGTTTGGCGATCCTATCTCTAGCGGAAGTCGGGGTCATGCTGTACACCTTGTACATTGTCCTCGAGTTCCAGTCAAAACAAGGGGCAAACACGGGTAAGTAATTATGTACAATCGTACATATGAAGCGATAAACCCACTTATTCATCAGCATAGATAGAATGTATCCTTCATTGTTCAAGACATATTAAAGAGCTCTTGAATTTGCAAGTCATTTGCCTAATAAGGACATTGCTATATTTTCTTCAGGACCAGTTGAGAAAACGTTTGAGAAGTACCGCAGGGCTGCGTACTGGGACCAGATCAACACGTACGTGCTGGGCTGCTTGGTTTGTGTGGGGACACTCAAACTGCTGCACCTCCTGCGCTTCAACAAACACGTTGTTCTCGGCGCAGGTAAACAATGATAATTTTCTAGTTAAATTAACATTCTTGGTACTTTTCCACAGTTAGCTTCTTTGATGTTGTTATACGTCAACTGTCTGTTTCATGTGTATTTGGCTGGTTGAAAATCGAGACCAGTCAACTAACTCAGTAGATTGAAAGTTGATAGTAAAATCAGCGTGTCCATGGTTTCAAAACAAAAGCTCTAATTCCCTCCCACATGTTCTTTTCCAGACACCATAAAGAAGGCCGCCGGACCACTGTCCGGGTTCTTCTTGATTTTCACCTTAGTATTCCTCGCTTTTGCGATGTTTGCCGCTCTCGTCTTCGGCCCTTCGGAGGAAGGCTTTTCGCCCTTCATCGCCACATTGGAAACGCTGCTCACGATCATGCTGGGAAAGTTCTATGAGATGTCAGACCGGAAACCGATCATGGGGCCGCTCTTCACCTTCACGTTCATCACGTTCTTTCAGTGGGTCATAGTCACCATGGTTGTTGCTATCCTAGACTGCGCCATACACGAGGTTTGTAAGCAGCCGTCCAAGTCTAGGCCGTCCAAAACTACGTTTATTACTCTGTGTTTTTCTGGACTGTCCTTCTGTCTTTTTAACAAATATGATGACCAATACTAAAGATAATGTTTAGATTGAGTTGAGCTTCAATTCGTTTGATAATTCTTTGTTGTCCCGATTTTGTTATGGAACGTTGTTCTATGTATGGTCAAATTCAAGCAGTCTATGAATGCGTCAAATGTTTTACTTCAAAAAGGAAAATGAATTGTTTGAGAACTGTTCGAGTTGGTTCAATATAACTTTGTCACAATGATTCTACTATTAGGTTGCAGAAGAGAACTCCCAGGAGAAGCCGGAAACTGAGCAGGTTGCAGACCTGATGTTGGAGCGACTGCAGTCCTGGGCAGGAGGGCTGCTGCAGCGTGGAAAGGGGAGGTCATCGTCGGTCATCAAAGAGACCTACAAGCCTACAGAGGAGGAGCTGACGGACTTCTTGACAAATGCTGATTTCATACGCTTCAGGGGCCAACAGGACAATTCATCAACTGCTATCGAGTTCTGCATTGAGAATCAAATGTCAAGGCTTGTGTCATGGTCAGTCACCGAAGAGACCTACAATCCTTCAGAGGATGAGCTGATCGACTTCTTGGCAAATGCTGATTCCATGCGTTTCAGGGGCCGACAGGAGAACTCGTCAACTGATATCGAGTTTTGCATTGAGAATCAAATGTCGCCTAGGTCGTCATCACTCATCAAAGAAACCTACAATCCTACCGAAGAGGAGCTGGCAGGCTTCTTGAAAAATGCTGATTCCATGCGTTTCAGGGGCCGACAGGAGAACTCGTCAACTGATGTCGAGTTTTGCATTGAGAATCAAATGTCGCCTAGGTCGTCATCACTCATCAAAGAAACCTACAATCCTACCGAAGAGGAGCTGGCAGGCTTCTTGAAAAATGCTGATTCCATGCGTTTCAGGAGCCGACAGGAGAACTCATCAACTGCTATCGAGTTTTGCATTGAGGATCAAATGTCTTCTGGTACGGCTTAGTTTCTTTAGACAGACTACAATATTGCATTATCATGGGTTTAGCTTATTACATATGGAAGTGTAAACCAAAATTTACGCAACTATGTATGGGATATATAATGATGATGATCTTTATTTGCATGTTCCTGCCCATGTGGGCTAAATGCAGCAAATCCCATGATGTGATACTAAAGACTAAGTACTATTACATGTAGTATTACAAATGAATAAACAATACATCCGGAGCTATATAATGGATTCCACAGTACTGTGTACGTTGGGCAAAGTGAAGGATGGGTCGCACTTTGAACATTTTCGTACCAACAAACATGAATTCATGATTATATTACTTAAGTATTTTATCTTTGGATTACGTTGCCCTGCTCCATATTGCTAGCAATGATACAGTATAATCTAGGAAATATAGAAATTTGAAAAGTGATAGGCGGACATATTCTAAATACCAAACTTCTGAAGAACTGTATTAAGTAGAGGTTATCTGTACATACCATATACTCAGTGCATGTTTTTGAAAGCTTCCAATATTGTCTCCAGTTTTCTGGGCTTGTTCAGTACTTTTAAGAAGTGAAGTGTAGACCGGCATCTGGTGCTTTTTACCAGAACATATCGGTAGGAAGGATTGTATAAGGACATAGGCTGATCATAGTTCTGTCCATGGGGAAACACAGTTTACCATTCGTACTATTGCCTATACCATTGACAAGATGTTGCAGTACAGAAGTTGCAGAATATCCGGAAATATGTCATTAACAGCCATATGCATAACACTTGTAAACGGTGAATTGATTTTTTTTTATATAGACATCGTCGTGTTTGCAAAGAGACAAGTTATTAGGGATAAGCTGTGTCGAAATTACAATTATATAAGTCTTTAAACTTTCGCGGTGGTTTATTTTCGCGCTGACTTTTCCACCGCACATCCATGACACCACGGATACTACTACAGAATCGTTTCAGCAGGTTATTTTTTCCTTCTTTGTTGAATTTTTCAACATGAAGTTATGAACACACACAGAGAAAATAAGGTTATTAATACACATTCGCTTCCCTCCTACCGCGAAATGAAGCCACCAGGAAAGTTAGTAAATCTACAATTATAGTGCACTCCGCATGTTTTTCCAATCACGACTAGTTACATAATGATGATTCATTACACATACATAGTTCATTTTTTTTATGTTTGGATGTAATTAACATGTTTCTACTCAATAATGTAATGATTGACCACCCTATAAGATCAATAGAGATATTTCATTTTTATTCAGCTCATAAAACCAAGCAAAGGAATAGATAAAACATAGAAATGCACAATTTACAGCAATGGACTTAATTCTCCATTGTTTCAAAGGAATTAGAATAAAGATGAAAATATATTTTCCTTTGCTGTCTGTCTTCGATGTGCGCAGTGTGTGTTTCATGCCTGAGAGAGACTTATGCAAAATAAGTCCTCATGCATAAATGATATTAGTTGTCCAACTCCTCCGCCCAAATAACAAAGGTAGACAATCTTATCTAAAGAACGAAGCTATAGTAGCATTTTCTGATCATCTATGCAAATTAGGTTGAAATTTGCATATTCAACGGTGTTCAGCTTTACGCAACTTCTAAACTGTCCCGCCATGTACCACTATGAAATCATATCATATTGTCATTAATCATGCAAATTGGGTCTTCATTTGCATAATTTTCTATCAACATTTTTCCATTTCTCAGTTGCATATGTCACAGACTCGAATAGTCTTATCGCAGAGCGGAGTTGGATATGACATTTCCTCATTGATCATTCAAATTAGATTCTGATTTGCAAAATAACTATCTAATCAAGCATCGCTTAAGCTATCTACATGCTGAAAATCATGACGATCCATCAACTTCTTCTTAAGTTATTCATTGAGCCGGCTCCTGTGGTTAAAAAAAACACTAGGTGGTCCAACGTTCCACTGCAGTACCGTAACAAGCCGCTGGGGGCGTAAAATCCAGTCATTGACAGGTCTCATCAAGACCTACCTACATAACGTTACCAAATACCTATACAATCCATCCACGCCGTCTCGAGTCATGCCATTCATACACACATACATACATAATAATACACATGCTACCGAATTTTTTTTTCTTGACGAAGGTAATTTCTCACCTCATTACTAAGTCATTTTGAGTATAGCTTATCCGGCTCAACCGAAACTGTGGTGTGAAACCACGATGGCCAAATGCTGCGAGCGCCGTCGTGCGACATATGTGAGAACTACAACAACACAAGCACAGACAACAAGGTGGGAGGGTGAATTCAGTAGGTCGCTGCGCGCTGAAGTCAGTGAAGATGAACTACGCCAGGTTCCTCAACGCCGTCAGTAAGGCGAGGGTCGCCTCACCTATCCGAGAACTAAGTGAGTCTGTCACTCAACACCGAACTGTCTGGTAACGTTAACGTCTGTATTTAAGTGTTTACCCTCAGTTAACCCGAACGGTGGACGGTCACCTGTCCTCAGTATAAACTTACATATATATGTGTGGTTCAACAGGTAACGAGATATTAAGAACTGCACTTAATAACTTGCTCGGCAGACAAGTGGCAGCGGGAGGTGGCAATATCACATGTAGCACTTCATATGGATCTTCAGATGTGTAATTTCCATAATCACCATTATGCAAATTGAAAGAATGAGTCCATCGGCCGAAAACACCCGCAAGCATTGGCATTGTTTTGATAAAGCTAAAAATTTGCTGAGGATTGTGACAACTCTATTTAAGTTATAGGGCATCTTTTAAATCAAACAGTTGAATCCTGGGTTGAAATTGCTTAGCTAAGTACAATGTATCTCTAATAAGTCTAATTCACTTGCTGTGCTAGCCATTCAGGGAGTCTCACTGAAGTTAACTTGCGAATGGCAATAACTACAATGTTCTGTCTTAATTTCCTTTCAGCTGCGATCCAACAGCGAGGGCCCCCTACCCTCATCTCCCTGGCCAGTGGGATGCCCAATACCGACATGTTTCCCTTCATACAAGCTTCAGTAACTCTACCGTAAGATAATCTTATCATTAAACGTTAATGTGTTATTGCTTCCCAATTGTTAATTGCATGACTTTTGTGTTCTTAATGACAAATGCATGCCGATAGTACTAGTCTGATAAAACAGTTCACTGTTTGAACTAACCCACATATGTAAGGTCAATTAAACTATGCTGGATACATGTCCAGGTATTGTTTCAAAGTCTTTTTCATTCAAAATTTACATGTAAATTGCCTATAGCCAGTAGAGTAAGTTGAGATTATTTCTTCAATCTGATCCATATTATCTTTGTCTTCTTAGGGATGACAGCCAGCTGCATCTGGATCAGAAGTTGATCAAGAGAGCTCTACAGTACTCTCCTACACCAGGGTAGGTACACGCCACAGTACTCTCCTACACCAGGGTAGGTACGGCTATAGTACTCTCCTACACCAGGGTAGGTACACGCCACAGTACTCTCCTACACCAGGGTAGGTACGGCTATAGTACTCTCCTACACCAGGGTAGGTACACGCCACAGTACTCTCCTACACCAGGGTAGGTACAGCTACAGTACTTTTCTACACCAGGGTAGGTACAGCTACAGTACTTTTCTACACCAGGGTAGGTACGGCTACAGTACATAATCCTACACCAGGGTAGGTACAGCTACAGTACTCCCCTACACCAGGGTAAGTACGGCTACAATACTCCTCTACACCAGGGTAGGTACGGCTGCAGTACTCTCCTACACCAGGGTAGGTACACGCTACAGTACTCTCCTACACCAGGGTAGGTACAGCTATAGTACTCTCCTACACCAGGGTAGGTACACGCCACAGTACTCCCCTACACCAGGGTAGGTACAGCTACAGTACTCCCCTACACCAGGGTAGGTACACGCCACAGTACTCTCCTACACCAGGGTAGGTACACGCTAGCCTACAGTACTCCCCTACACCAGGGTAGGTACACGCTAGCCTACAGTACCAGGGTAGGTATAGCTACAGTACATAATCCTACACCAGGGTAGGTACACGCTACAGTACTCTCCTACACCAGGGTAGGTACACGCTAGCCTACAGTACTCCCCTACACCAGGGTAGGTACACGCTAGCCTACAGTACCAGGGTAGGTATAGCTACAGTACATAATCCTACACCAGGGTAGGTACAGCTACAGTACATAATCCTACACCAGGGTAGGTACACGCTACAGTACTCTCCTACACCAGGGTAGGTACAGCTATAGTACTCTCCTACACCAGGGTAGGTACACGCCACAGTACTCCCCTACACCAGGGTAGGTACACGCCACAGTACTCCCCTACACCAGGGTAGGTACACGCTAGCCTACAGTACTCCCCTACACCAGGGTAGGTACACGCTAGCCTACAGTACTCCCCTACACCAGGGTAGGTACACGCTAGCCTACAGTACCAGGGTAGGTATAGCTACAGTACATAATCCTACACCAGGGTAGGTACAGCTACAGTACATAATCCTACACCAGGGTAGGTACACGCTACAGTACTCCCCTACACCAGGGTAGGTACACGCTAGCCTACAGTACCAGGGTAGGTATAGCTACAGTACATAATCCTACACCGGGGTAGGTACAGCTACAGTACTCCCCTACACCAGGGTAAGTACGGCTACAGTACTCTCCTACAGCAGGGTAGGTACGGCTACAGTACTCCCCTACACCAGGGTAAGTACAGCTACAGTGTACAGTACTCCCCTACACCAGGGTAGGTTCACGCTACAGTACTCCCCTACACCAGGGTAGGTATGGCTACAGTACTCCCCTACACCAGGGTAGGAACAGATATTCTCCATACTGCAAATACTCCTTAAGACAAGGAATGATGGAATAAAGAGGAATGGGAGAACGGAAGAAATGAACCTTACACAGTAACAGGTGCATCTGTGAGTTATCACATCTGTACAATGTACTCACCAGGATACCCATCAATGACTGCATCAACAGGTGCACCTGTAAATTGTAACACCTGTATATGGGTCCACCAGGATACCTGAGCTGGTCCAGTGGTTGAAGCAGCTCCAGGTGCAGCTACACAGCCCTCCCACCTGCAGCCTGGGCCCTGACCAGGGACAGATGGACCTGTGTGTCACAACAGGGAGTCAGGAGGCCCTGTCAAAGGTAACCTGTTGTGGAATTTTTTTTTTTAAATACATTGTACCTTATATTTATAAATTACTGCCTTGAATTAACAAGGGCCTGGATGTCGAGTCAATTTTATCATGAAGTAGATGATAAAAAAAGTAGTGACAATGTGCTGAGTCATTGTAAAGAGTAAAGGGATTTTCTTGGCACAGTGCACAAGTTGTGCACATTATTGGTATAACAAATACAAGGGAATACGCATAGCTTTACAAATAAGTTTGTAGTATACAAATAGAACCAAAGAGAGTTGAAAACATTTGTTAAACACTGTTCTTTGCAGACATTTGAGATGCTGGTTACCCCCGGAGACAACGTCCTGATGGACCAGCCCACCTACCCAGGAACACTTGCGGCAGTGAGTATGACCCATGACCTTGACCTTCAGTATTGTATTAACCTCAAAAACAACAGCCTTACAAATGTCTGGATTGTATTCAAGAAAATACAGTAAACCGGATTTGATCTGTCGATGAAGATTAGACATCCATGTTATAAGAATATGCCAAAATACTCAAGCAACTGGATAATGATGTTGGAAACGGTCAGTGTCACTGATGAAAAACAATGTATGTTGTTTGAAACGTTTTGACCATTTCCAAAATCATATCCAGTTGCTTGAGTGACTGCTTTCTGGCAGGTGTGATCTGGTTTGACAACTGTGTTTCATCGTTGATCACATTCTAATAGGATCGACAACTGTGCTTCTTCATAATGTGTTAATCAAGTCTTTCAGACATACATGATTTGATAGATGATATCATACGTATCAAACCCTTTGTTCAAAATAGCACTTTCCAAAATGCTGCTGTACTGATTTTTAGTAGAGATCTCTTACCAATGTTTTTCCTTTGCGGTCAGGTGCGACCTCTAGGCTGTAACCTGTTACCAGTGGAGACTGACCAGCTGGGGATGAGACCAGATGTCCTGAGGGACGTCCTGTCCAGGTGGACGCCCCAGGACTGTAAGAATCCGCAGTCTGACGTTCCCAAAGTCCTGTACACCATTCCCAATGGCGGGAACCCCACTGGAGCAACAATGTCACTGGACCGGAGACAAGAAATCTATGAGGTAGGACTAGATTGATCCTGACTGTCCATCTCAATTTAGTAGAATCCACTAATAACAGAATGGCAATTGGTGGTTCAACCAATGAGACAGTGGCTGCATGTCCATCAAATATTTTTATTTTTGTGTTTTTATTGTGCATTTCTACTTTTTGACAGAGGTGAGCTATTGGATAGGTCTGAATTCTACTGCTACACTGCTGTTTAAGGTCCAGTTGCTTACTGGAATACACCAGAGTAGTGCAACATATTACACATAAAGAGTTGCATCTACTGAAGCACAAAGAAGTCTCTTACTGTATTAATAGAATGAATGTCAATTAACCCGGAAAAATGTATCTTTTATAATTTCAGATAGCAAGGAACTATGACCTGATGATATTGGAGGATGATCCATACTATTTCCTACAGTTTGAAAGGGTGAGAGAAATATGCAAAATTTCTTGTATCTTGTTTCAAAGTTAGAAAATGTAGTGTGAATTTTATTAGCTATAATGAAACAATGCAAAGTATTTTCAACTTCTAATTTTCAACTTCTAATTTTGGGAAACATTACATATTTTGTAGGTTTTATGTTAAGTTGTGAGCCTCAGATTAGAGGCAAAAAGTAATATTATAGAATGTATTCTAGATCTGAATATTAATGCTGGCTTTTTTTTTCTCGCAGCCTCGCCTTCCCAGCTTCCTCTCCTTGGATGTGGATGGACGGGTTCTCAAGTTTGACTCTTTCTCAAAAATTCTCTCTTCAGGGTCTGTATAACTTTACTGTCAGTCTCAAGATTAGTGAAACATTGTGTACATTCAAGTTGTTCCCTCTTTAAAGTTATTGGGACCTGTTCTTAACCTTGTGTGGTATGCGTGTGTGTTTCTATACATTTACAAGATGCCAGGTATGAGGGTGTGTATGCAATTTGTGTGTGTGTGTAAGGCAATGTGTGCAAATGTTCAATAAATCATCAGAATTTTTTTTCTTTCTACATGTACCTTCATGTACAGGATGAGGGTGGGCTATGTGACTGGTCCCAAACCTTTAGTCTCCAAGATAGTCCTGCACCTCCAAGCCTCAACTCTGCACACCAGTACTCTCACACAGGTAATAAAATCAGTTTTGTTGTAAGAAATTATACCATTTTTGCCTGTGTTTGTTTTTATCCTTCATAAAATATTTGTGTTTCTTTTCCAGATGTTTTTGTGTCATTGTGAAAGTATGTATTCATGGCCCAAAGAGAAGACAGTACTGTTCTTGCTTATACCAACAATTATAAATGCAATTGCTGCCCAAAACCCCTTAGTGAGTAAGTATTATCTTGACCTGAACCTTGTATTTCAGATGATCCTGTTTCTCCTGCTAGAAAAATGGGGAGTGGATGGTTTTCTGCAGCATTGTGACAGGTTGGTGAAAGATATTGTTTTTGAGACAGTTTTCTATGAAATATTGATTATCAAGGTAAAGTTTGTGCATAACCAAACTTTTATTACCTGCTAATGTTTTGATTATTAAGCTTGACCGCTATTTTTATTGGGACATAATGAATCAGCTACATTTTGTTGCAGGAATAATGTTTGCAAAACAAGTTGGCAGGCAAATAAACTAATCGTTATGCAGGTTAGAAAACTTGGTTTTGTGGAAGAACTTTCAAATGACTTACAAGTGATGAAGCCATTCACTTCACTAGAATAATGTTCATTCTGGTTGGAAAACTAAGAACTGGGGAAGTAACATTCTTTTTCATAGAATTGGGAGATTCTGAGCTTTAGCTTTATCCTAATTTTTTCTATTTTGTACTTTGTGTAATAGTTGTAATGCCATACATTGTATCATGTACAATTGTCGTGCAATAAAGTTCTTCTGTATCTGTTGTACAGAGTCTCAGACTTCTACAAGGAGAGGAGAGATCACATGATCAAGTCAGCTGACAAGTGGCTCACAGGCAAGTGGTGTGCATGTTGTAAGTTTGTCTGTTACAGTTTAACAATATGTGCATGTGTGTGTGTGTGTGTGGCTCAGGACCTGATATGTAGGCTATAGGCTAGGGGCGTTGTTTGTCTTAAGTCAGTCTGGTGTTGGGGTGCGGTTGTATCTTTGATGGTATTGAAGACTTGACTTCAGGCCTTTTACATATATTGTATAGTTTTTTGCATTTTGCGACTTGCAGTGTGTGTGTAAGGCAATGTGACTTGCAGTCGCAAAATGCAAATTCTGGCCAGTGTAGTCGCCGTTGTGATGTTGAGATGAACGGACCTGTTCAATCCATGCCAAACATTTGTATACCTGTTAAAACAGGCATTTCTTCAACATGTTCGCACTAGCGCAGTGGTAAAGTTTACGCATTCTAAACCAATGCACCTGGTTCGAATCCGGGGAGGTAGATTTTTTTCAACTTTTTTTTTTCTTTTTTACATCCATTAAAATACTAATTTTTACATCCATTTGGCCACACCAATTTATTTCTTTGGCTAACGGAATCACCGCTTCGTTTTTTTGCCGAATAGAAATAAAAATTAAAAAAAAAACTTGAAAATGCCCCGCAACAGAGCTCACTCAAAAACAGGCAATGTGTAGTGAAATTTGCTGCAGTTCACGCAAATTTTAACAGGTGGCGTCTAGATCTGCTGCAGTTCAGGCACATATGTGAATCTCTCCATGCGCCAATATCAGGTTTAGTTACTCTGTTCTATTTATATGACATTCTAATAACTAGAAAAAAACGTTCACACACGCAAACATTGGCAAAATGCCAGCTTTTTTAAAAGCACTTGTTTCTAATTGTATAATCCTTAGAGATCCACAAAATGTATGTCAGAAAAAAAGATGGTAGATTTCAGAAAAAGAGATGGCTGTCCACAGCTGTCACATAAAAAATCAGTGATTAAAAGTCACTTATACTTTCCCAGGCCATGCAGAGTGGCCCTCAGCTGGTATGTTCCTGTGACTTTCCCTTATGGTGGAGTCATGCCCACTGAGCCTCTTTGGCTAATGTGTCTAAATGTGTGGAAAAAAACACACAATGGTGGTGCCCCGATGTGCCAACATATGCACATTGATTTCCACCATTAGAACCATTAAATTTTTCTTTTTGATACTTTCCCAGGCCTTGCAGAGTGGCATTCGCCCTCAGCTGGGATGTTCCTGTGGCTCAATCTGCAGGGCGTCCAGGACACCCACAAACTCATCATGGAGAAGGCCATGGAGAAGGAGGTCCTGTTTGTGCCTGGGAACGCCTTCTCTGTGGTCCCCGGGGAGCCGAGTCCGCACGTACGAGCAGCCTTCTCTCAGGCTACTCCTGAACAGATGGATAAGGTGATGAGGAGTGTTGGATGACTAATGATGTATAGATTAAGAGCAACTCTTATTAAGGGCAATAGTTTTTTATAACATGAACATTTTAGCAACCCTGTAGTCCATAACTCCAAAGTCATATGGTACCATTAAAATACTATTACATTATGACTACATTATATTGAGTTTTTGTCAAAGCTCCTTGAGTATATACATATTGTGAAACTTGTAATCCCACATAATTGATTGTATTGTATTGAAATTTTGTTACCCTGCAATTTATAAGGAGAAAATGTTACAAGCATGATTGAATTAAAAAAAGACATCAAAACATGTCACAAAGGGTAAAAAGATTATTTTCTGTTGATAAAATTTCCCAATTGCTCTGTCAGCAAGGTACATGTACCTGCTTTAGTTATTACAAGTACAATCTTTATTGACACGACAAAAGTACAGCGACTTTCGTAAGGTCTACATGTATAACAACTACTTACAGTACAACTAAACACACATATATGGATATCTATAGGTATGACTAAATCAACATATAGGGTCTAGCATGTCATTAACACTATTAGTTCTACGGTATAAACATTCGTGGATATATTTGCCTACTTGTACACAGTGAGGGTTATCGCCTCCCAGAATGTAGTTGAATTTATCTATCGAACAGAGAGTAGCAAATTCTTTAGAACAAGCGGAAAGTAATGTGAACAGCTCTGTGCGTTTATCATTATATCGAGAACAATCCATAACAAAGTGACGTTCGTCTTCGATCTCATTTGGGCAAAATGGACAAAACCTCTGGTCACGGGGAATTTTAGTATATCTTCCGGCTTCTATATTTAGTTTGTGACTACTGATTCTCATCTTTGTAATTGCTCTACGAAGTTCGAAACTGTGTACATTCGAAAGATACTTCTTTTGTCCGTATCTTTCCTTTAGCGTAGAATAAATGCAAAGTTTTTTTTTTTTTTTTTTTTTTTTTTTTTTTTATTGAGATTCTCCATATACATATGGAGGGTATGGCGAAACAGGTGTCAAAGACGCCTTTTCAAAGCCACCATACCGTTGGCTTTGTTATTCGGAGTTTCCATCTCCTAGGAGGACTTCCGACCAAGGGGTTCCTCCTACCCCTGACTCGTGTGTCATGGCGGGTGCGTCATGCCCGAACATGCCCCTATGGCCTGTCACCACAACAAAGGCCTGTCACTGCCACTAGCCGCAGCTATGTACTCATTTACACCTGAGTTAGGTGAGGAAAGTCGTGTAAAGTGCCTTTCCCAAGGGCACAAGATCGGTGACACGGCAAGCGGATTTGAACCCGGGACCTCTCGGGCCTGAGACCAACGCGCTCCCGATCGTGCCACGCGGTCCCGCATATCCCGTTTTGAGTTATTCTGGATAGAAGAATGCCATTCTTGTATGTATATATCCTGTAAGCGGAGTCGTAATTGGTCGGTTAGCATATTAACATGATACAACCTCGGGTTTGTCCATACATGTCCAAAACCATTATAGTTGAGAATGTCAGTTACATATACATGTAATAAAAATAGACTTAGGCATAAACTTTAAGGTCTTAATATACACTATCATAATTGCTTCTGATGTCTTTTCCTGATGTTGATGAGTAAAGAAATGCCATGTCTTTCTGCAGGGTCTGGAGAGACTAGCAAGGCTGCTGAAAGAAGAGAGCCAGCTGTCTTGAATATAGACAACGGATTCTAAATATCTTAAAGGTGTTATGGGTTATGCGGAACAAAGAAATTTTGTCAATCAGTCAGGCGTCTTTTATTCAGTGCATTTGGATGGTTTTGGTGTATGTTATGGAATGGTAGAGGGTAGGATATTAAACTCACCATAACTTTGGGAATTTATGGACAAGAGTATTCAGAATCTTCAGAAAACCCTGTAGTATCATGGATTGTTTAATTTAAATTAATCTAATTTATTTGAAGACCAAATATTGTATTGCAATAGTCATGTACAAAATACAGTGCCATGCAACAATTGTTTGATTATCATGAATTGTATTTTTTGACCATTGTGCAGAAATTGGTAACTGAAAAGTATACAATTTATATAATCTTGTGGAATAAAACAAGTTTACTAAAGTTTTACAGTCTTGTGTGGATTAATGTTTTCATTATCAGCATTGGGCCAGCGCAATTAGCAGTTGAACCAAGGAAAACATGTTAATGTTGGCTCAACTGGCTGGTGTATGTCAAAAATTTGCATTTCTCAGGTTTTGGTCATTGGGTTTTGATGGAGTGGGCGGGTCTATCGGATTGGTCCATTACTGACAGCCATGTAAAATTTTCTCATTTGTTGTTTACATAAAAAGAAAGCAAGGCTTTATACAGACATTCCAGCAGTGTGTCAGCTACAAAACAAACTTGGATTACCCACTTTACATGAGAGAAGCAAGCACGCCTTGCCCTTTTTTTACAAACCACCTACATTAGTAGAAAAAACACCCCCCATATGTTAAATGGTATGTCCCTACCAAACTTTCAGGTCAGGCAGGGGTCATGTTGATCTGGGGCAAGTGTCAGCTGTGACAGTGTGGGAAGATGTTGACGCATATTCTGCACAAAAGCGTTAAATTTACGGGCATTTGGAGGCCCAGACGTCCACAATGTTCTCTCTCGGAGCTGACAAAGCCGTGCCGCACGTTTTCAACAAGCAGAAGGTGGAGTATGGGTTAGATTTTAAGCGCTTGTGGTAACTGTTTTTTAGATCCGCGCTCACTCCCCCACGCACTGTTTCGTGCAAAAGCAGTACTCTCCAACTCCACCAGTCCAAGCAGAGGTCGAATCGCGCAGATATAGTAGTAGTCGAAAAGATTACACTCGCGCTCTTCCTCTTCTACCTCTGATTGGAGAGTATGCAAACAGGTCGCCCGGTGCGTCCTCATGATCAAATGACCCTCTGGTTCTTCTGCCAACGACAGTCACCTGGGTAGTCACAGTGCTTTAAGTACCTATTACTTCCAAAGCTGTTAGGTAGTTTTATAAATAAGCTTGCTCCATAGTGGGCTTGCTGACATCAAGGAGGTTAACCTCCTTGCTGACATTCAGTATTTGTCAGTCAATATTTGAATGCGGTTATGAAGAAGGGGGCCGACCAGAATATATATTTCCAAAATTATTTGGAGCACCACGTGCTGGATCTTTGAACAAGTACTTTTATTTTCTAGATGCTGTAATTCACAATTGTCATCAAAATAGTCTCGTCTCGTCTTGGTACTAAGTAGATAACATAAACGCAGGCTTTGAAAAGCCAGACTTTGTGTGTATCAAATTATAGCTGAGTGTGCACGTGTGCCAAGTTGACAAATATGATTTCTGACAGGAGCGCTGGTGTAAACTTAAATGTTAGTTACCTCCATTGTCATGGAATCCCCATTCCAAGGAATTCCAGTAACATACAATGGTTCTATCTATGATACTTCATTACTTGAGCCTGGATGCCATTATCTCTTTGACACTTTAAAGGGCTGAAGTGTAGTGAAATGTGTTTATCAATCATTTGTGTCTTAAACTTTATAGACAACATGGAGTAGACCTGAAGCCAGAGGGAGTCCATCTGACCCACAGTTACTACCACAACCTGACCACTACCCCTCTCCAGGGCATCACCATTGGTCAGAAACTACAGCAGACTGTCCAGAAGTTTCCTGACCGAGAGATGCTGGTCTTTAAGAGGGGAAATATTCGCAGGACTTACGAACAATTCTTTGAAGAGGTTAATATTATATGTTTCCAGGTTTTCAGACCAAATTCAGTGTAATTTGAAACATAATCATAAAGAGTTAGATACGTAAAGTCTTGCCACACTGTATTATTTTGAAGGCTGTCTACAGGACCCATCCCTCTGCCCCAGGACAGAAATTTGCTGTTTCAGACAGAAAAAAAGATTAGTTTACCCCATCTGTACTCAAAATCTAAACTTCATGACATGAAATTGTTTTCATGAGACACGTGTAAGAAGGAAAATCAACAACATCAGCTCCCAAAAAATTAGTGGGGAAGAAAAAGATTTAAAGCTGGAGACTGAGCCGTGTTCATGAGATAATTAAACTTCTAAAGTTCTATTAACTTTCTAAGATGGCTCCTCCTGTATATTAGGATACGGTAGTAAATGTTTCTGTTGTAACAGTGAGGTTAAAGTAGTACCGCCTACCGTCCTTGCCAAGATAGCCTGGGAACCATACCATCGAGGCGCTCGGCGGTGAAGGGGTGACCGCCCGTACAGTTGATTGGTACAGGCCGGGGGAGTTTTTACGGGGTTAGATTAATTTAGTCGCGCCCCGACACTCAAAAGGCCGGCTACAAGCTCTATTGGCGAAATCTCAAAGGGCAGCTAATCAGACAGGCTGACAGAAGCAGGCCGGTGCCGGGTAAAGCTCCCCAAAGCCGACCGCGGAGAATGGTACCCAGGCTATGCCAAGAAGCTCTGAACTTTGTGGTGACATTGGTAGCGGGCTTGATTTTGGGAGCTTGGCTGCCCGGGTTCGGTGCGATAGGTCGCGGGTTCGAATCCCGGGAGCGAGCTTGGGGTAAAAACTGTTCTACTCGCCTCGAGTGTTTCACTGTCTACATGTATGTGTGTTTAACTTCTGTCATAATGACCATGCGCTGTTAATGATATCCCCAGTGTGACAGGCTTGCTGCTGGTTTTGTTGCCCTGGGTCTGAAGAAGGGAGACAGAGTGGGGATGTGGGGACCCAACACTCTGGAGTGGGTGCTGACACAGTTTGCAACAGCCAGGGCTGGTCTGATCTTGGTAAGTGGTACAAAGAATTGTATGTTCATGCCTTAAACTTTATTCTCATTGATATATAATCCTGCCCCATTTTAATGTTTGTATTTCACAGTTGCCAAAACATTTTCTCCAGATAAATTATTCTCATACATCTTACAGTGACAGCCATAATTTCACTCATCTGTCATCATCTCCAATGGAAAATGTCTTCTTACTGGTGCTTGTATTGAATGGTGTTACTTGTACTTGTTAGTTAGATACTAGTGAATATGAATGCTATGTACAGTAATGTTGACAATGTGTAAAAAGCAAGGTATTATTTGTAAAGTAAAATAAACTTTAAGGTTTCTATTTCTAATCATTGGAACTACCTAAGAGAGGCCATTTACAGATTATACAATGATGTTTTATGCATACTGAATACAAGCAGCAGAGCAGAAATAGTTACTCAAGTTTACTCCTTTGTGCTTTCTGTCTTTTTTTCTGAAGGTCAACATCAATCCAGCCTACCAAGTCCATGAACTAGAGTATGCTCTGAGAAAGGTAGGAAAAACAAGAGCTTAAAGCCATTTGTGATTATTTTTAAAAAGTTCAAAGGATATAAGAGATCTCTGTGGATAAGTGATTGACAGAATTTATAGAATTCTACAATCTGCATCTTGCTTGCTTCCATTTATAGCAATATGGTCAGAAATATGATAATGAGCTCCTTCATTTCAAACTTAACCTTGCTTTCCACTGCATACACATGAATGAACTTTCTCTTGTCTCCAATTCCAATAACTTCAATACCTCTCTTCTGTTACAATACAATGTCACAATGTCATTCTTCCTTTGTTTTGCTATGGTGGACTCTTCAAGGTTTAACTAACTACATGTAGCATAAGTGCTGTGAGATCATGTTGAAGCCTTTATTAATAATTTTCTATATTATTTTGTCTTTCATATGTATTGACATCTACTGATGTTTGATAACCATTATGATACTCTTTTAAAAGCTGTCTTCTTTCCTCTGTGTGCCTCTTTTCTCCCATACAGATGAAAAAGTTAAGCTCAGACATAGAACAAGGTGAATAGTAGATGTCTACGTGCAGTTGCTGTTGTGAATACGTCTTCTGTTTGGCTGTGTCAAATTCTACATTGTGCTCGATTGTATTAGTCCTTTGTGGCATAGTACTAGTTATTGAGTCATTCTTTTGATCTTTTGATTCATAAAGAATGTGCATTTGTATGAGTTCACAAATGGTTTTAACATTTTGCTAAATATGTGGGTGGTGTGTGTATGCTCTTCTTGGCTGTTTTTTCTGTCAAAGCCTGTTAGAAACTACTATGACATCAAAATTGTACAATGACGTACGGCGAACCTGACCATGCCATTATAAGTGATGTTCTTATTAAGTAGAGTATCAGAGAACATTTCCAAGTTCAAAATTCAGTAATCAATAAGCATGAATTCTCATATGCTGTAAGGGAGTTTAACTTTTATTGCAAAAGTATGATACTTGTTGTCTCACATATCACTGCGTGTATTGATGGTGTTCAGGTTGGTTGTCGTGCCATAGTGTCAGCCACCGCCTTCAAGACTCAGGACTACTACAAGATGCTTCACCAGATCTGTCCTGAGCTGGAGAGCTGCAACCCTGGGGAGCTGAAAACTAGAAAGTACTGTCTTATCATTGCTTTTACTTTTTTTTTAGAGATCATACACAATTTGCATTATATTTTGTAGTTGAAGATTATGTCATCAAATTCAGTGCTGTGCCATGTGAAATTACCAAATATGATAATTTCTTACCATGATGTTTTTATATTTTATTTTCACAGATTATACTAAATGCACTTACGATGGATAATGGTGCCATGTAAATGAAGTCAACTTGGTGAAAACATATACTGTAGTAAAGAATATTCATGAAAAAGTTTTAAGTATTTGATTGCTCAATCATAATCTATATATTCTAGGAGTTCTAACCTGTGTGATTTTTTTCCTACACGTTATGTACAAACTAAAGAATGATATGAATTCACCATTTCTGGCCATGCGTTCCCAGTTTGCCCATGTTGGAAACAGTCATCATGCTGGGTGAGGAGAAGTTTCCAGGAACTTACTCCTTCCCGGAAGTGCTGGACATGGGGGACCACGCCCACATGAGGACTGTCCTGGAGATGCAGGACAAGCTGCAGTTTGATGATCCAATCAACATCCAGTTTACATCCGTGAGTACTCTACTGATGTAAACTTGTGATGTAAACTGTATCTCTGCTGTATACTTTGTCTGACCCTTGCCTCTTCCCGCATGACCTCATTGAAAAGTGGCCTGCAGGTCAATTTGAACTTACAGGAATAAGTGAAGGTTCAAACAAACAAATGTGTTTACACTAGACAGTGACCTTGACTGTTTGTACCATTGAAATTGGATTGTGATAACTTGAGTTGATCGTATTACGGGTGACTTTGTAGTCAAGCACTAGTCTATCTTTGTATGCATAGTATATTACTCGTAATTGCACTCACACTTCCAGCTTGAGTGCAGCGGCATATTGCTGCTCTGCAGAGTTCAGGTCTGCCCTTACATATATGTCTATATTATATCTATAGCAATGTTTTGGTGCATGGATTCACATCAACTGCTTTTTATCAGAAAATGAGGTTGTGATATGAGGGCCCAAAGAGGAAGGTTCAGACATGTTGCATGTGTTGTGATTGAACTGTGTTCCAAGCAATCCCAATCTCTCTTCTCCCAGGGAACAACAGGGAACCCCAAGGGAGCCACCTTAACTCACCACAACATTTTGAACAACCAGTGGTTCATCGGACATCGACTGGGATTCCATGAGAAGGTTCGGTCTGTTTTGTATCATGACAGAAAATCATAATGTCAGGGAAATCTAAAAATGCCAGCTATGGATCTCCAAAAACAAGGACAACAAGAAAACAAAATGGTAGACTATTTTTCTACAAGTTTGCAAACTCTTTGACAGATTTATTTTTCTGTTAAGAAACAAGCATTCAAGTAAACACTGTGACGATACTTCTATCACTTAATTTCAGCACCATAAGATCTGCATGCCTGTGCCACTGTACCACTGTTTTGGCATGGTGGGCGGTGCCCTGGCAGCAGGGGTGTTTGGGACCACCGTAGTCACTCCTGCCCCAAGCTTTGAACCAGAACCTTGTCTACAAGCCATTCAGGAAGAAAGGCAATTATTCCAACTTTTCTGTACATACTTGTTGATAGTTTGAATGGGAATATTTTGCAATTTTCTTTCATGTTTTAAGTTGGAGTCTTTTTTATGTATTTTTCAAGTAGATTTGTGTTCATAGTCTTGATCTTAGTTTGTATTTTAATCGACATTTATTCGTTTTATGTTTCCTTTCCCATGTTTTACATTTAGTTGCACAGCTATATATGGGACCCCCACTATGTTCATCGACATCCTTCATCATTCCAATTTTGACAATTACGATTTGACAAGTCTTAACACTGGTAAGAATTTTATACATTTCAGTTTTGGTGAAAGGCTACTTTGTTGAAACAATGTTTATTGTCAACCTTTGTTGTCTAGTTTTCTTTTTGCTTTGTTAACTCTTTCTCTAAGTATAATGTATTGAAAGGAAAACTCAATGCATATAAACTGTAGGTTTAGTAGTAGTACCAATGGCCTTTTTTGACCAGCCTTCTTCTGTGATTATATGACACACTGTAAATCTTTGAACTTTTGCGGTGATTTGGGTGATAAAATAGAAACCTCACCACTGCAAATTCATGGCACTGTGTATATGCGTTTCCATTGTATTAGAACTGTACTGCAGAATTGTTTCAAGCACGAATTTAAGCCTCCTTTACCCTGGTACTGCAAAATTAAAACACTGCAAAAGTAATTGCATTTACAGTGCTACAAATGATATAGCCCCTTTTGGCCAAGAATATGCAAGAACGATCCTTCAATATTCTGTATTTTTAACAGGAATTATGGCCGGGTCACCCTGTCCTATTGAGATTATGAAACAGGTGGTTTCCAAAATGCACTGTCCTGAAGTGTGTGTAAGTACATGTATGTCCTTTTTACTCTGATTCATTTTCAAAACACAAAACCTAATTTTTTAAAGTTTTAGCAAGTTGGTTTAGAGTTTCAGTACACTTGATCGATTGATTCATTGATTTGTTAATTTATTGATTGAGTTGTGTAAATCAACATTTGTGTGTTTTCAGATTGCCTATGGCACAACAGAAAACAGCCCAGTGACCTTCATGGGATACATGGCAGACAGTTTGGAGAGGAAAGTGGGGACCATAGGACAGCCGTTTCCTCATGTGGAGGTGAGATGATATTTTTACTGGGAGGAATTCACTGATAGAATGGCATGAGTATCTCTATACACAATTATTCCATGCCATCTCGTTGTTAAGTCTACAAATGTCTAATATTCTTTTTTTTGTATCCTGTAAATATACATGAATTTTCCACCTGGTCAACAATGTACAGTTCAGTGCATCTTTCTAATATTTTTTTCTAAAGCCAAGTGGAAATGTTGGTGTAAACGGGTCAGTAGATAGCCTTTCAGTTTCAGTTTATTTATTTATCCAGGAAAATACATCGCCTTCTGGCGTTTTTCAATACCTCCTGGTTGGCCGGGAGACCCCAACATAAATTAACACAAAATCACAACAACTGAATCAAAATTGAAATCAAAGGTCAAACTTAAATAACTAAACGTCAGATGTCAACTATTTACCATACAAATAACTCAGGATAACTTAATTAATATAATAATGATAATAATAATAACAATAATAACACATTCAGGCAGTGGATCAACTTAAAAGTAACGAAAAGTACCATGAAAAGTACCCATGCTGCTGCTGTTAGATTGTGGAAAATTGTACTTGTTGAGAAAGAAACATACGATATTGGATGTGGGTAACCGGCATCTGTAATATAACTGGTACAAAATCACTGCACAGCTTTAGAGTGCATACTTTGAAGTGAATCATTTTGAGTGATTTGTCACATCTGTCAACTATGTTAACATTTTCTGTTGTCTGTAAACCTTTGGTTCGATTGTGGCTAACTATATCAGAATCAGTTCAGATGAATAAATGAAGATTAGGAAATTTTCCAGACCATCATTGTTTCCTGTTTGCTGTGCTGTGAAGGTTAAGATAGTGGATACAGATGGCTGTGTGACACCTGTGAACACACCAGGAGAGCTGTGCACACGTGGCCCTGGCACCATGCTAGGGTACTGGGACGACCCCGAAAAGACTGCAGAGGTCATCGGAGCAGACAGGTGGTACATGACCGGGTAGGTCACTTTTTGACATGCCATCACATGACATGTTTATTGTTGCCTCCCTGCACCGATCTTTGTTTTCAGTGTCATGATGTTTGTGTTCTGACATGTTTTTAGTTGTTTGAATACAGTCTGTAGCGTATCAACAGCTGAGTGGAAAGATAGTAAAGGTAGAACTAGTAGTTTTGTTAGAGATCTGAGATTGCAGATCATGAAGAGGCTACTAAATCATTGGAGGTGTTGTTTTTGGTATGTCTGTGGTTTTGCAGTTTTATAGTTTGCATAAAATTATGCTTGTCACGTTCACTATTGAGTGACAGGAAGTGTGCAATGGACACATATAATGTTTATCAAGACCTTGTTTGCATGATTAGAGAAGTACAGAAATTTCTTCCACTGTGCCTAGGTTTGACTAGATATGTCCCTCAGATAGGATGTTAAAATGATACTGATATTGATACTGTATTTCCAGAGACATAGCTGTTTTGGATGAGGAGGGTTATGGACAGATAGTGGGGAGAATTAAGGACATGATCATCCGTGGAGGGGAGAACATCTACCCTCGGGAGATCGAGGAGTTCCTCTACACACATCCCAAGATTGAGGATGTACAGGTCAGTTGTATGGTTACTAGTATAGCTAGGCAACTGTTACTGAATGTGCAAAAGAGGCTACAGATGTGTCCTATTTGGCAAAGACTGCCATTCTCATACAGGACTGTTTATTCATAGTCAAAGCTGTAAGGCTGATATCAATTAGGATTCTACCATGGTCAATATTGACCAAAGGGGCTATAGGGGAGGAACACAATGACGTTGCTAAAAGCAAATTGAGGTCAGTTTTGTCAAGAAAGTTAAAGATGTGTTTCACATTTCAGTTGTCTTGTCAATTGAAATGTTTTTCCTAATACTGGTAGGTCTTTATCTATGGTCAGTTAAGTCATAGTGATGGAAATTCTGCAACAAATAAATTGTACATAGACATGGTCAAAGAATGTGACTATGGGGAATATCATTAAAAGTTCTTACATAATTCTCATCACATCATCTTCAGGTAACATATTGGGTATGTTCACCTCATGCAGGTAATTGGGGTTCCTGATGAGAGGATGGGGGAGGAAGTTTGTGCCTGGATCAAACTGAGGGAAGGAGAAAACATGGAGGAGGATGAGATTAGGGCCTTCTGCAAGGGAGAGGTAGAAAGTCTTTCTGTTTCCTCACATGTAGCAATTGTTGTGACCTGCAGTTTGTTAGGGTAGGTTCTCACGAGTGTGCGTATACAAGTTCATAGGAGTTCCATATTGACATTTTTTTTGGTTTAGGTAAAGTTTGTGAGGAAGAAGTTGTATTCCACTGTGAATTTTAGTATCATATGGTGTTACTTGAAGCAATGTATGCACTTATGTGAACCCAGTGCAAGGAATGCTTTTCTTTTTTATTCTGGTCTTATTTTTTCATTTATTTCATCATTTCATTATTTTATTTTTCTTTAATTATTCTAATGTTTGTCATAGACTGTTTTTAATATCTTCATCTTATTTTTTAACCATTTTTTTTAGTTTCTACATCTTTTACAGGAAGAAAGGAAGACTTGTTCCATATCAGGTTTTAACCCTTTATAATCAGACAACAGACTCTGAGATAGATACAATTACTTGTTACAGCTATATTTTATTTCCATCAAAATTTCAGCTGGTAGAGGAGACAGGTTTAAGAAACTTTGTGAAAATTATGAGACATGTCAAAACACCTTATACTGCTTATGCCCTTTCTTCTTTAACGAGTATCTCAATAATAAAATTTTAAATGTTTTCAATTTTCTTCCTTTAGATTTCCCATTTCAAGATTCCGAGGTACATCAGATTTGTGTCGGAATTCCCACTGACAGTAACTGGAAAGGTAAATGGTTTTATACGTGTCTACTGTGTAGATGTAAGCACCAATGACAGGGTGGCATTATATGTGCAATATGTATTTCAGCATAATTGAAATTAATTAGAATTACCTTTAATTCTCCACTGAATGCTTGTAATGGTTGCATCTGTTGTTGATACTAGTATTAGGGATAACTTATAGTAAACCAGTATGCTGTATTAGTACTGTATAAATACAGTTTTGGTTGCCATTTTTTAGACACTGTTGCTTTTTTTTTATTAAACCGATCATATCTGCTTTTATATAGGTCATGAAGTTCAAGATGAGACAACAGATGACCAAGGACCTGGATCTACACATGTGGGGGTGATCCCTTGTAATTGATGAAAATGACAGAAACAAAAGTGCAAGAAATATTACACCTTCTGGTCTACAACTTCACAACAGCTTTTACAACTTCTGGCTTGGTTACTGTGGCAGCAGTTGCTATGGCAGCATCACCCTTGTCTCCAACCTTTGCCAACAATTCCCTAAGCCTGGCAACTTCGATCTTCTCACTCTCATACTGAACCTTCAACACCTAATGTTGCGGCAGATGACAGTCAGCTTCTTAAGTAAAATATTGCTGATAAAACTACATCTTAGCAATCTATGTGCAAGCATGTCTAATCCTCATGTGATGGAGCCAAATTTTCATCATCCCCATGTAGTTATACCATTGCATGACACTTCATTATATTGTAAGCATGGTTTAGATTTCACTATTGACTGAACAGAGTTGCCTTACGAAATATCCAGATAAAGCTTCATCAAATTCCTGTGGGTCCTGCCAGAAACAGAGGCTTCAGAGTGCTTGAATGTTCAGGAAATAAGAAGGAAAATCAGGCAATATACTCTTATGAAAATAGTGATAAGTAGATGAAATAGAAGATTTCTACAGTTTTTTACATCATGTATAATGGAGTCTGTTTTATAATCCTATCATACTGATCGTGAACACTGAATCTCTTCTGGAAATATTAAGTAGAGAAAGTTGCTAGCTGTGTTTTACCGGTAGTTCTCATGATTATGTAGAAGGACAATGTACCTTTTTATATCATGGCTCTTTAAAACTAACTAATACAACTGTATAACTGTTTGACCACTATTCACAAAGAATTGTGTAATGTTAGGTACATAATGTATGATTGAGTGGCCCCTTGCTGTTATTGGGGGGGGGGGGGGGGGTGCTATGTACCAAAAGATTCATTGCTATGATTAATTTCATTGTTATTGTGATTTATTTGATTAAATGAATGGTGTGGTTTTAAAAAATGATGAAATATTAACTATAAATTTTTATCAAAATGTCAAATATTGTTACTTATGTTTTTTTCATTAGTCTAAGATGGCAATGGTGAATTTAAGATATACTAATACAGTAACTATACTTATTTCGCCTTTCTTTGTTCATAGATGAAATCTAAAGTAAATCAACTTATTTCTCAACAATTTGAATTATCTTATAGTGTGTTATATTCCTATTGCCATTTCTACATTTAGCAGCATAACTTTTCTATTATCGGTTCACTTTGGACTCAAAAAGCAATGTTTACAATGAGCTGTGATTGGTTAATCCCTAAAAATGTCGACTTGACTTACCGGTTCTTCCGGTGACCCACCTCAGCTGAGATTGTCTGTCGCACCGTGAAGACATCGGGTCACCTGTTAAATACCAATCACAGCACTGTGGGAGTCGTGTAATGAAAGAAATCATGAAACCACCATCAGAAGGTAAGAGTAGTAAAGCTTTAGAATTAGCTTTGGCACAGTTTTTGTAATGAGGTGCATATGGGCGTTCTTGTTTTTTTTAATGGAAATATTTAGCGCTCTATCTGACACGCCATTATTTTCAATTTTAGCTTACACGAGTATTCCCTCATTGGAGTTTCATCAATTTCAAAGCAACGAGCTTGTTCAAGCCAATCTATCTGTAATGTAAGAACCCGGGTGCAATCAGAACTGACATATACAGCAGCACATAAGGAAAAGACCAGCTGAAAGCCTGGTAAGGAGTACAAAATCTATATCTGCATGTTTAGCCGGTATAAATGCCTTTCGGCGTAACAAGGCGCACCGTATAGCTGCAATAGTAATACAAGATTTTGCTATCACTCAAGCGTTCATGCAACGGTCATGATCAATTCAAATCTCGGCTCATTGTAGATGAAGCTTCCTCATCAGTTTTGATGTAACCTTTATTAGAACCATAACTTATGCCTATATATGTTTCAGGGCACAGACATCGGGCAGCCATGTACAGGGGTCCAGTGACCTTGCCGTGCGTCCTCATCCAAGTACTTGACGCCATCATCTTACTGGTGATCATCGCAGCTCTCATTCTTGCCTGCTGGGCGGGTCTGTGGAAGGTCATTGACATCTTGCTGTTCCCAAAAGACAAGGAACTCACCGGCTGGACCTGCTTAGCCATCGGCATGACCCTTCAACTCATTCTCAACTTCTTCCAGAAGATTTTCTACGACACCACGAGGAATGTCAACCTAATCTTGTACGGGTTTCTTTGGCGCCTCCATGCGTACGTGGGCCTAATTGCAGCCTTAACTCTGTGGCGAGGAGTTTGGACATGTCTCGAATTTTACACAGGGGAATCCGCCCTCAGCCTGGCAGTCAGCGCGATCATAGCTGCTGTAATTCTTATACCACTTCGGCTATTCAACGTGGTTGTCACCGTCCCAGGTCGTATGGTCAAAGAGCCAGCTGCAGACCCATTCAAAATCCCCACCCGTTTCCAGATCGCTCCTTCCTGCAGCTGTAAGTTCGTCCTAGACGTCCTCTTCAACGTCATTGTGATCTCTGTTTTGTTCGTGGTTTATTTTCGAGGTGTGTTCGATCTGATGGAGAAAGTCGTCTACCCGGGCGACAAAGTCCGCAACCTGTGGGCCTGCATGATGATAGGATATGGAGTACTGGTACCCTGCGTTGTCGCCCAACGGTATGTGGCCATGCTGTACCGGGCGTTGGCGGACAGACTGTGGCTGAAGATCGCGCTAGATGATACTTACAGTTTTGTCATTGCGTTTGGAGTGGTGAATGTGTGGAGGGGATGGTGGGAATTTTACGACGTGTACCTGCTGGCAACAGGTGATCAGGTCCTGAGGGGTGCCCTGTTGCACCTGGCAGGTGTGTTAGTGTCCTACCTGCTGTATGCGTCCCGGGCGCAGGCCTTTCCGCTGGGACCTGAACGACTGGACGGATCGCTGGACTTGAAGACGGATAACATTATGGGCATGTACCTGGTGAGTATGACATAAAAATCACTGTTGAATTTGTCAATGTTCCTATACCATACTGTGTATTGTGTAAAGGGCAGTCCACACCTCGTTTAATTAGCCACTGGACAACAATGGTGTGCAAGTAATACTTGCAGGGAGTGAGTCCACAGGTAACACCTTGTATCCAAAGTTCATACTCTGTCCCATACTTATGAATGTACTATAGGTAAAATCAATTGTAATAAAGATCTTCCTACATTGTCAATGCCAATGATTCTACTAATTCATCACACTTTTATTATGAAAGTTGATCTGTGGCGGTAATTGGCATTATAAAGATTTTATACACTATTTCCGTAAGAGTTTTACAACAAGCTTTTGATCATCTCAAGTTAATATCACCTGTCACGTGACCTGAACGAAAGTGTGACGTCAGCAATGGGTCAAAGGTGCCCTGCAGTCGGTATCGTCCCTCGTCTCGGGAAGTTTCTTATTCGCTTGACCGCAGCTTAAATGTATTCAAATGTCTGAGATATAGATCCGGAGACAGGTGGAATCGGCGACGATGACGTAACCATTTTCATGACGTTTTTAGGAAGACAAGCAGTGCTGCTGTTTTGAGCCTTTCCAAGTCACATATGACGTCACCGATACGAGACCCCAGGACAGAAGTGCTGCTGGTCAGGAGGCGGAGGACATCATGCTGGTGGTTACAGAGGAGGAGACGTGGGAGAGTTCGCTCAACAAGAAGGCTGGGACCGGATACGGCAGCACGCCTGGACACTAGTTCACCTCCCATGTGTCTCAAAAATTTTTAGCAGGGAATTATGATCGTTTTCAAATGAACAACCGTGACAAAGGAGTGATTTATGGGTAAAAAGCGGTCAGTTAGACCACGTATACATTCATAAAAGAGCAAGCGTATTAAAGGTCAAATCTGACTAAATTGCAAGGATCCGGATCTTTTTTTTCGGCTTGGATTCTCACGGATTCGGCTTGAGCTCGTTTGCAAACCATCCTTGTGAGGTATTTTGAGACACTTGCGAACAGTTAGCTTGACTCTAATCGGGAATGTGAACGCAACGTGGATAGATTCTATGTAAATTTCCTATTTGCCCCTAGTTGGTGGCTGTACATATTTATGTACACGGGGTCATAGTGTGTGTAGTGCGGGGAATTGTTGAATAAAACAAGTTGCTATATACTTTTATCATATTTCACTTTTTATACTTACACCATTGTTGAGCAATAACTGGTATCTTTATCATCCAGACGTTGATGACATCAATTATGCTTTTGCTTATAATGCTCTCTCTTCTGTGTATGATCCTCATGGCCTGTCGTAATACCCCCCTCACATTAAGCGAAAATCGATCGGACGACGAGTCTGCGAGCTCGAAATTACGAGGTGGCATGACCCTGACGGGAAGGGGGGAACTTTTCCATTTCTTCGTTGGCAGCAGGGTCATGCCTCCTCCTAATATAGAGCTCGCAGACTCGTCGTCCGATCGATTTTCGCCTAATGTGAGGGGGGTATAAGCAACCATTTGAATGGTATTAAATATATTTTGTAATGCATATTAAATATAGCTGTAATGTATAATAAAGGTTGGAATAGTCTGGCCAATGTATAGTCTGATCTTGTTGCTGAATGCAACAAGAAGTACATTAGGTACACTCTCTACCAATTTGGTACCGTTCGTCTTGTGATCTATATTCTTTAGACTGACGTTTTGGACAAATTTCAAATTACAAAACACACACACAGGCCATATGGTCACAATAGTCATGGTTATTAATGCTTTTGTCATATGGAAAAACAATCTAAGGTTGAAACGAAAAGTAGGCATAATGTCCATGTTGTCTTTGTCTAGTTTAGGTTTGACTATATTTGTTTTCAAATTTTAGGTACTCAGTCCATGACATTGCAAAGCACATTAAACGTATTTGCTGTTTACACGAAACAAAAAGCAATAACTACATACACACGAAAAGAACCACATGTGTAGTGAGCAATGAGCTGTATGATTTAGTCCCAGTCACAGTATGTTACATTGATGTTAACTGCACTTCTGTACTGTGTCCTTCTCGTCTCTAGAATCAAAAGTCGCACAAACAAACAACATGGAAAAAAGTCTAAAATTTTGCCTCCAACAACATCGATGAATTAAATCTATACAGGGGCGTGACAGTCAATGACTTAATTTGTCTGCTCAGCGAAAAATGGGCAGGTTCATACCAAACAGTACGAACCTTTGGGGGCTGTGATACTTAACTTACCTATTAACTTCACAAGCACATTTCCCTCCCAAAATACCTTCACTTGTGTCTTCCATAAAAATATATACTGCAAACTTTCACACATCACTAGATATTTATATCCCCCCATAAACAAAGATCCAAACCCAAACACTTATATATTGAGATACTTCACACCCACGAAACGAATAGTTCATCCAAAGCGTTAATTGGTTGTTTTTAGGCATTGGACGCCACCCTTCATACGACACTGAAGTACTCTACCAGCAGGTACATGATACATCTACTAGCCGGTAGCAGGTCCTGTTTTTCCAGAACAAGTCGTTGTTTCGTTATTTGTGCGACGTGTGATTCACAAAGCTAGATGAACTCCAAGTGCAGCCCATGTCATTGGTAGACGGATAGCGTACTGTGAGTACAAAATTGGGTGTGTTTCACTGTTTGTAGACATAGTTATTTGCTTCTTGTAAGCTACAAGTTCGATTAATATCTCTTACATTAACAATGATCGGGTGTAAAGAAAATGCAGTCAGCTTTTATGGATAAACTAAGTAAACTTTAAGCTTAAGAAAAGCTGACGGGATCGGCTGAAAATTTGGGGTAAGTCCCGACTTATTTGTAGTGTCGGTTAGTTAAAATCAGTTTATCCATATTGTCATTTACCAACACATATGAACTTTCATGCTAACAGTCAAACCTGTACTAGTGACAATGTTTGCAAAAAGACCATTTTGCCACGTAGGTAGTTTCTTATGCATTCTAATATATGAATAATGTACTGATTATCACATATTTTGTTGACAATTCATACAAAAACTACACGTATGTACACGTCAGCAACGAGACCAGTTAATACCAGTTGTGTACTTCAAAGGCTCATGCAGCGCTGATTGGATTTCGTTGTCGGAGTGTGGTTGATTACTTATGAGTTTCAAAACGTAGGCAAAACGTGCATTTTCCCTGATTTTCATGTTGCATTTGCTAGAAAGAATATTTTGCTAAGAACAACTAAATGATGGGCGTTGGTTAAGCGCACAAACTGTGTGCATAAACTCAACGTACTGCTTATTTAGAGGCTCCTCATTTCCATCGGATTCAAACAGCACCAAACTTTTACGGCATGTTCAATTATTCATAAAAGAAACAAAACGATTTGAGTTAGTCAATCTCCCTCATCCTACCAGTCTGACTCGAGGTACGTCGACGTACTCTCCAAGTAGAGGTTGAGTCGCGTAGATATAGTAGTAGTCGGAAAAATTACACCGGCGCTCCTCTTACAACATTTTGCACCAAAAACAAATATAAATGACATTTAGATATATGAATGAGTAAATTGTCAATTCAACAGAGGAACACGCTAATCTGAGCATGTGGTAAACTGGGAAAAACGCGAGCGAATTACATTTACCGCCGGATGCGGCCTGCATCTCAAAACGGCCGGCAGTGTGTGGAGCCTCGGAGTTTTAGAAGGTCTTTGACTGGACAAATCTCGTCTTTAACTTCTGTTCGACATCTGAACGTACCTTCAAGCGGTTGTCCAACTTTTTTAGATCATAGGGACACAAATAATAGCTTGTTTTGACGTATCATGACTGAGCCACGACCGGTTTTATGGGGTGTTGTTTGCTCCGACTGGCAGACAGGAAACACCCGCGGCGCGCGGGCAGAAACTCCTAACTTCTGTCGAAAACTTAGCACCTAGTCACAAAACGCCCTGAATGTGTTAAAGTGATTAGATTAAAAGGCTTGTGGCGTTCCGATTTGAGGCAGAGGTAAGAGGAGCGCCGGTGTAATTTTTCCGACTACTACTTTTTCTACGCGACTCAACCTCTGCTTGGAGAGTACGTCGAGGTGCGATGTGATTCATCACACATTACTTGATTGTGCTGTGCTTGTCTGTATTTGTGTCGTACTTTCGGTGTACTTTTTGTAATGCAATTATTCTGATGACGACACGAAAATTAGCTATGAGCCTAAGCCTGTTCTCATCACGGCTTGTCCTCAAAGAAAACCCTACATGACGAAAGCCATACCCTCTGTGATAATGAGTTCTACAACGATTGTGTGCTTGTGTGACAATTCGAATCGACATCACATTAAAAATGAAGTCTATGTATTTTCACACATTTACATTTAATGATCATACAACAAATCTTTCCATTGATTTAAATCTAGCCTAGTTTACGTCATCAAAACAATCTCAAATTCCAGCCTGTTTTCGCATTATTATTATTATTTCTAATTCTAAAAAAAAAACAAAAGTACATCTGTCAAATACAAGTACTAACTAGTGTTTCTATAATCTACTTCTATTGTACATAGAGGGATATTTGTTAAAGATATACTGGTGTTTACTGGGAAGTATTACTTGGGTACAAGTGTACGTAGTGGAACAGTCAGAAAAGACAAATAGTATAATTTACTGCTTGTTTACAGATGAGACAAACACACAAGAAGTAAAGCACAGTCACGAAATACAGGCTGGTGGATACCGGCCATCTAGCCATCTGATTTCACACTACAAACACCACCTAGTAAATCGCATCCTGACATCATAGATAGATTACGCACAATGGCGACAGAAGAATCCACCTCCGTCGTCGGGACAACAAACGGTACCTCTAGCGACAAGCAAAGTGAAAGAAACCCCAAGCACAGGGCCCAATGCCAAAGTGCCATTTATGCAAATCCGGATTGTGAGCGAAACGACTTGGATCCAAATCCTATATACGCACATGGACATGAAGACAACCAGAAGCCAGATTCACACGCCCCGAATGCTGGTGCAGCGAACAGCGGTGCTCGTGGTGAGTCCGGCATCAAGCCATGTGCTGTTGGATACCTGAAGGATGGCGACAACAACGGTTCAGCCGCAACAACAAGAGACAAAGATAGAGCACCTAGCGATGGACATATCGAACCATACGCTGTTGCATATGTTGAGCATCATGACCAGACGGCAAAAGTGTCCTTTCGGAAGACAAAGGGGGTCACAAACCTGTCAGATTGTAGCTCATCCAGGATAGATGCTAATGTTTCTGTTGGCGATATCGATGTGAACAGTGCACAGGAACCCAGACATTCCTCAAAGACGATGCACCAGAATACAATGTCCGGGCAGAATGCTGCTGCTGCAGTTCCAAATCCGAGGAGCGGACAAAACGCCCTGCTTCCTAATCCGATATACGTGCCAAACGTCCACCGACAGACAGCTTGTGGTAAGATATATGATTTAAACATTACAAGGTATTTATCAGGGATCTCCATGGTGTTATACTCCACCATACTGCAATGCCAACACTTTCTATATCATACACGTAAACATCCAAAAGATTTGCTTTCTAATGAATCTTTCTTTCATGTCTGTTCAGAATGCAATTTTGCTCAACTTCCAGGAAGTGGCAGTCAAACATTTGTATTTCAAAGCGACAAAATTCTGGAGCTTCCACCCCTATCGTTCATCTACAAAAGCATTCAGAGGATGCACGTCTTCCTAAAGTTGATCCTAATCATTGTTGTCTATCTAAGTAAAATGTAAAGATAGTCAAATAGCCTTGCCATGTGGGCAATGGGTTGTTCTCCACTGTGTTCAGGGCATGGTTTTGGGAGACGGATCCCAACTTTCTCGTCCCACCGCCTTTTACATCAGCAACAGAAGTCACTCCACCCAGGTGCACGTGTACAAATGGGTATGCATCAGCTATATCCACTTGTACACCTGGGTGGAGTGAGTACACCATCGTTAGCATGGCCATGCCCTCTGGCTCCTACATGTAGGTGACCCCACAGTCTATCTAATTATCTCATTGAAATGTCCATTCCTTGTTGCAGAATGATCTTTGAACCTTGTGCGAAAGATTATTTTTCAGATTGCAACTATCGCTGGGTGTGTGCCATTGCGACAGGCGCTGTTGTCGTGTTGCTATTGCTTACGGTTGGTGCCTTTGTTGGCGTATACATCAACAACAATCTTCTGGATATTCAAAAGGTAAAAACCAAATGTCTTTTGCCTTTTTTCCATGCTCAAAGATGTTCATAAGATCAATTCTTCCTTGTATTTGGTACTTGTCACAGAAACTATTTCTAGTGATTGTGTCAGATTATTGTAGAGCAACTTCTTATTGCATTGTATTCAAGATGACATCATCATTTATGTATCATGTAATTTAATCAGTCCAACACGCACATCATTGACAAACGTAAAGAGCGTTACTCTTTTCTGATATTCAATGACATCGCTGCATGAAGTACATGTAATTGACAATGAAACTTTGATAAGCTGGTGACAAATCTTCCATACAGCCAACACCGCATGAAGCCCCCTCCCACACCCCCAACCGCACCCCCACTCCTGGTCACCCCACCTGCTGCAGTACTGAGCCGACAAAAATGGCTGACCTTCGAGCTCCGTCTACGGTGGGTAGACTTCCCTTTTCTGTCTGAATACGTCTCATTTTCGAATCTTCCTTGTTCTTCTTGTAGGCTTTAGAATTGTTTGTTTTCTTGTCCTTCTTGGGCTTTAGAATCATTGACCTTCTCTTTGATTCGCCACTCTCCACCAAAGACGGTGAAGTTTCTTGAATTGGCAAAGAAATAAAATGTATTTGCTCATGCTATTTCAAAAAGACTTAACTGATTAATTTTTTTTACAGAATATGAAGTACCACAGAAGCCAGTTTGTTGTGTCCCAATGATTTACAATCACCCCCCCCCCCCCCCCCCACACACACACAGGCACTCAAAGCTCCGATCTAGGACATCTTTTTGCTTCATTGCTGAAACAGCTTACGGCCAAAATATTTACAATAATTTTCATTTCATCGGAACATCATATGTGACACTTACACGTACATGAGAAGGGGCTATGCAGTTTTTTTTGACACTGTTACTCTATTATAGGTTAACTCTGCCAACGGTTCTGCGGCATCCACACCAACCTCACACGATGACACAATGGCAGCAACCACAACCCTACAGGGTAACTTCATACAGTTTAGATATAATCCACATATTTATGAAGTATGATACTATCTGTAATATGTATGGTACGATGCATCTATGTATGACACTATGTGTGTGTGTATGCATGGTGATAATATACTAGGATACCAGGCATTGAAATGATTTTTATTAAACATGTTACATGCAGACAAAAAGTTTTTTCTTGATATTTGATCAAGGAACTTTATTTTCGTTTATTGCAGATCCCCATGACAGAAACGTGAAGTCGGAAAAGATCGTCTTCAAAAGGAAGGCTATTGGATCATTAAATCGTGAAAAGTTTTCCGATGTCCCATATGTCGCTGTATCTGCTGACAATAAGATCTTTGTGACTAGTGTCACTGGGCAGATCCAAATCTTCGCCATGAATGGGGCGTTCCTCCACTTCTTCTCAACAGTGGTACCGGGCGAAAACATGCACAAAATAATGTACCCTTGTGGTCTTGCATTTGACCAAAAGGGTCATCTGTGGGTGGTGGGACGAGAAGGTAGCAAAGATCGTGATTCTCATTTCAATACGACCGTGGTGCAGTACAGTCCGGAGGGCCTGCCGCTGACCACGTTCCAGGTACGAACCTTTGAATCTGAGTGGAACAAACGCATGTATGATGCTGTGGGCACGGGCAACAACACAATCATCGTGACTGTGAATAACGATGTGAGGTCTGAAATTGTCATATTTCTGCCAAACGGCTCGCTTTATCAAAGATTTGCAGTTAAAGACATTTCAGCCATCACTGCCGTGGTATCAGACAGAGATGGGAACATTCTTACTACAGACAGTTTAAATCACATTGCTCGGGTACTGAATCGCTCAGGACATGAGCTGTTTCAATTCGGAGGTTACGATCTCATGGGAAGCGACGAAGGTGTGTTGCGATCACCGCACGGTATCTGTGTGGACACGTTGGGTCACATCATCGTGACAAACTATGGAAACGAACGGGTAGACATGTTCACACGCCTGGGAGAATTTGTCCGCACTGTTGCTGATTCGATCATGGCGTGGAGCCTCGCCATTGGACAGGGTGGACAGTTGGTGGTAACTGACAGGTACTTACTGAGTGTAACAGTTTTTCCACCTCAGACGGTACTTTCGTAATGTTTGAACTTTGTGAAAGAGTTGGACTTTACCTTTACTGACAAACAATGGTTTTAGTTCACTCTGCTCTTTAATGCAGAAGCAAACGAATCCCAAGAAATGGCTAGCAATCTTGGAATCAGCGTAAATATCTGTCATAGATTTGTAAACTTTTTTAAGACTTCACACTTGACAACACCGGTGCCTCCGAAGGCTACATAACATAACGTTAGAGATTGAATCACAAACGAGAAGACTTATCAATGGAGTGAGACAAAACTTCTTCGCACCACCATCGCAGAAAGGCTGATAAAGTACACAGGAGATGTGCTTAGAATGCCTGTGGATAGACACGCTAAAACAGCACTGCACTGGCAACCTTACAATGGAAAAAGAAAACGGGGAAGACCAAAATTAACTTGGAGGCACATGCTACAGAGGGACCTTGGCAAATTGGGAATTAAGTGAAGGAAGCGGAAACCATTTGCCCAAAACCGCCCTGAATGGAGCCCAATGTGTTACCAGACACGGGAGGATCTAAGTCTAAGTCTAAGTTGCACTTGATATTTGATACAGCATACATGAAGGGATTAGCTGTTTTGTGGTAATGAGTAAAGGGATAATGCTAATTACGAAAGATAATATTTACGTATTTTCTTGTTGCATAAGATAAAAGAACTATTAAAAAAAACTCTGTTGATCGATATTTAAGGTAGCATTCAATCATATGAAGGGTATTTGTTATTAGACTCTGCAGGGTGTACAGAATTATCTTTTGGAAGTTTGGAAGGTACTTGTTCTTTTCCTAATCACTCTCCGAGAAGTTATAAAAACTTACTCACATCTCCAACCTTTCCGAAGGTACATTATTTCTAAATCGCACAACTCCACAAAAGTTCAATGTATTTGTCATTTGAATTAAATCGTCCAGTACGACAGTTATTAGATGAACCTTTATCTGGATGACCCACCATGTGGAGATAACCACATGTCATTGTACCAAACAAGCCGTTCCATCCTATATTACATACATTAATTATTATTATTATAATTCATTAATCCGAACATTCGGCAAGTGGTCAATTGACGTGAAGCGTCTCCTCTTATTGTCGACATGTCATATTGCTCTGCCATGTATTAATATTGCGCCCATCCCAGCATTTGATATAGTTACAGTGCTGAAGCGTTACAGAGGCTCCGAGTAGCCTACCACGATGCCCTAAAAATCATCATGACGCAAACAAGGGCAACCAGCAACAGCCTGTTCTTTGTACACCCTCAACGCCAAGAGGCAAAAGCTGACCCATTCCTTTTGTAGCTTAATCTCCAAGCAGGTCCTATGGTGGCATACGATAGTACTAGTATCCTGAGCTGACAAAGGATGGTAGCCGGCCTAGGAGTGTTCATTTTCCACCGAAGGATATTATGAGACAATCTTTGGACGGCTTTTATTATCTTATGCCAACGGTAAATCTGCCTGGAGATGATTGTAGCTCTGTAGTCTTCTGGTGTTTGGGAACAACGTTTACAGGCCTCTACTTCACTCCGAGGCATTCTCTTCGAGTAGGTCACAATACTGTCACCTGGTTTGCTCATTGTACATAATTACATGTATTTCCGTTCTCTTGTACATATTTATGTTTTGAGAAAGTATGTATGGGTCATCCAGCCAGAGGTAAATAATAAATAATTTACTGATGCAGTTAATATCATGTCTTTTCAATGACTTATGAGGTAATATTTGTTCTGACTATCAAATCATCACTACATACATTTTCATTATATTTTAGCATTGCTCGGTACGTGTGTCTTGTTAGGGCCTGATCACATATGTCGTATATATACAATGGTTACATGATCACAAACTGAAGTCACTCCTGGGATAGCCGTGTACTTGTTGTGCAAAATTCAGCTGCCTTGTTATTAAAAATGTTCCCAAATCATATCCAGTTGCTTGAGTATCTGCTCTTCCAGTTTTGAAAAGGTTGTTTTGGATACTTCGGCTTTCACTTCAGACACATTCTGCTCGAAAATTCTACGACATAAAAATCGTACGGCGAACTGCAACTTAGGGCGCATAGGTCGTGCGATCGTCGTACGATTTTGATGCCGTAGGATTTTCAAGCAGGCCGTGACAGAACCAACCACCGACATGGATCCAAAACAGCATTTTGTGTACCAAGAAAGCTGTGTACCAAGACGTCTCCCCAGTTGACAGCTGGAAATTTTTGTCCTCCAAAATGCCCGAAGTTAGCGATCGCACGATGATCGCACGGCTTATGTGAATGCACCTTAAGGACACCGCCTTTACTGTGGACCTACTCGGGCTAACTCGGAGCTTCATAACCAGATGTCGGAGCTGCAGTCTCCGCCCGGGTAGCGAACCTCGTGTGCCAGGGCAGGTCCGTGCGGCTCCTGCCCGAAATCCACCAGGAAGGCAGGGTTCCGGAACAGGCCTCCAACTTCTGTGTCCACATCGAGTTGAAACATCAGGGAACCCTCCCTGGTTGGTGAAGAGAAAGGCATGGATAACGTCACCAGTATGTAAATATCGTACAAAAGAATCTAGTCCAGAAAATAGTTATGGAATCCATAGCTAGTATACTCGAAGCATCCTAAGAATACGATCCTGTTTATCAGGCAATCCTGTGTTCTTATGTCTACATTTTATCATTTAGAGCACGTTTTAAAATGTCCTTGAAATTGTACTTCATAATCTTATTTCCTATAAAAGTTGGCACGACAATCGCCTTCGTGAATATAAATTGACTTCGGTGTATCAACGAAGGTCAGGCATCCAGGTAATAAGACAATTGTTACTCAAGTTACACAACAAACTAGAGAGATTTTTCTTACAAAATCTCGCCAATGCGTAACTAATATTTATGTATTGGTAAGATTGACAATGCACTTTGACATAAAGCAGTTCACAGCTGCATCTGAAGACCATTCTCAGAATGATTGCTTTTTCTAACTACTACTGTTGTATCGCCTTACTTGATCATATCCGGATAGAACTGTTTATCCCAGCTGCTGAACAGGGACGTGGTGAGGTACAGACGTTTCCCGTCCAGGCTGAGCTGCAGCATCTGCGGGGCGGACCCCTTCCTGCGCCGCCCGTTCAGCACCAGCGGGTCGGGCTGCTCCTCCAGCTCCGGGTCATGGGTCACGCGCACAGGACTGGCCTTGCAGATGCTTCCACCGAGGAATAACTGTAGATATGTGAAGTAAAACAGCGCCTTTTTACGTACAATCTATCGAAGGTTAAGTTTTTAATGTTTAAGCCAACCATAGCATGCAAGACATTCTCCAGACCATATGGTTCAGGAACTAGTGCTTGGTTAATAAGGTTATTGGTTGGGAGTTGGTCGGCGAGGTTGCCCATGTAGTGACCGAGCGACCAAGTCACCACTGATGATGACCGTGTTCACGACTAATTTCCACCAAGGTCCGGCCCAGAGGCTATGATCGGCTATGTGTTAGGGCTTATAGAATTGAACAATAAAAAATTAACTTTAATCCGGATAGATTGTTTTTAAAACTCATCCAAACCAGCTAGAATAAACGACAGCCAACGGGAGCTAGAATTACATGAATTCAAGGCTACTTCCAACTCAACGCTGACCATGTAAATTGAAGTAGCGGGGTCCAAAGTCGTGGGAAGTCTTCCCTAAGTCAAAGTTTGATCGTTTAATTTTTAAGTTATAACCCCAAGCTTGCTCTTCATTTCAAGTAAATGATTTTGGTACGACAAAGGGGACACATTGGTGAGGAAGATAATTATATCAAATGTTAACCTGTCCAACCAGCTTCGGGTGGCTGCGGTCAGTGATGTCATACTGCCTGACGTCACCGTGTAACCAGTTGCTGAAGTACAGGAACCGGTCATCCATGGAGATCAGAATATCCGTGATCAGTCCTGGGAAAAATTAGGGATATTGTAGTACCAGTCTAGTGTGGACAAACGTTACAGGTGTTTTTGTGCTAACTTTACATAAAAGTAACTCGTGAAGGTAAAGCGCTTAATCCTTAAAATTTTCTTCTTTTTCATTCAATTGTTCGATCTTGGGACAGCCATGTATGTCAGAGTTATAGAAATACAACCGTGTATGTCAGAGTTGTACAAAAGCCAGCTGCCTTGTAACAGTTAAGTTCTTGAGGGTCAGTTCTGGTAACTTGAATGTCACTCACCTGGCATCTCAGGTAAGGCCCAGCCCTCCACATTTTTACTCGCAACGTCGATCACTTTCTCTGTGGCCCAGTCACCTTTCTACAGTGGATACGTCAAATTCAGCAAATATCACAATATTCTGAGGACATTGACAGGACAAAAAATCATTTCTGAATATTATTTCAAAAGGAATCTATGAGCCTTTTTACATTTTGATGCCAACGGGCATACAACTACTGTATACGGTCTTGGGTCAGTATATGAATTCATCTATGAATCGTCCTTACCGAAGGTTTGTAGAACCTGAAGACACTGCTGCCCAGAGCACAGCCCACGTACCCTTGCGGTTCGTCCGGGTTGTGCAGGAACCTGACCTCCAATGGGATGGCGCCCTCTGGGCCGAGGTCAATGTCCTGGATGCGTCTGTGAGTTGTCCAGTCCCACACGTGCAGGCTCTGGCCGTACAGGCCTGGCGAAGTAGGACGATATGATTTGAATCGTAATCTTTCAAACACATGCTAGTGTGTTATGTACGTGTCCGTCATTTTCCCACAAGATCAAAGAGCCATGCTCTTCCATGAGTTTTTGGTTATCTACAGGCAAGCGAAATCGGTGCATATAGTTTTGTATTGCAAAAAAACAACAACTTTAAACTGATATAAAAGTTTGCACTCTTTCGAAAGACATTGAAAAACGAATCGACTTGGCACTGTGCAATAATCTAACAGGCTTTTAGGCTTAGTTGATACAATTTTCGCTGTTCGACGCCTAATCGGTTCCCTTTCAATCAGAGAACGAGACATTCTGAATATGGACAGGAACGTGGTTCAATTAGCCTTCAGGCCACCAGCACTAATCTTTGGTACGTTATGAAAGTGTACAGAATCTATGCCACCTGTCCTTTGCGTCATATGATATATATAACTAGATACGAGTATATAACCTCACCTGGACGTGATGCTCTATTTGAGGGCCTTGTCCAGTAAACTATTGAGATTGAGATATAGCAGCCTATTGCAATAATTCACACAACACGTTCACCACCGTACCATCCTTGTAGTGTTGAGGGTTGAAGCCGTGTTGAAACAGTTTGGGGTGTCCCCACTCCGTACTGATCATGACGTTATGTCTGGGCTGGTACCAGAAGTCGTACCCGAACTCCGTGTTGTCTTCCTCCTCACACCATGTTCCCTTCAGCTCAAAGGTATCTCCGTCAAGCAAAATAAAGCCCCCTGAAAAAGACGTAGCATGTAGAAAATACTAGTAAGTTTTCTTCTCTACTTGCTCTACATTTTCTCATATGGTCATATTCGTTTTGGCCACCAAAATCAGATTTTTTTTTGCAAAAAATGAAGGCATAACAAACTTAGAGAATAAATGAAAATCAAAACTTCTGTACCTCTACCATTTCCACAGGGATCCCCTATAGTGCTGATCATGACCTCCCCGCTGGCCAGACAGTGTGTGTTGTGGGGGTTAGCAAGCCTCACCTTCTCCAGTAGTTCACACGCCTCCACTGTCTGTACATGAGATGCAGGGAATACTCGATTTACACTCGGAAATATTTTCAGTGTTAATACACTGTAGAAGTAAGCCTTTGATGAACATTTCATTACAATTCGTAGTCTCCTCAATTGACTCACGACCTGGACAATCACGGTTTCTGATAAATTACCAGTCGGCCACCTCTGACCTCTACTTCCTGCCACTACGGAAATTTTGACCTTTCAGTTCATCTTTCCACCCACTCCTTTCCTGCCACTCTACTGGCAGTGTATTGAAATAAATTAGACACAACAAAAACAAACATACACATCAAAAACGATGACATCGTACAAAGAGTGAACCAAAATGACCGAACTGTAATTACGCTAGCCACCTTGTGAATTCGAGGAGCTCTTGGACTGGTTCCCGTGTCAATGACGTATATGCGGCTGGACGTCAGACCGGGACAGATCAGGCGGTTGCGACATTTGCTGGGGTCGTCAAAACACGAGCTGCAGGCGTTCCACCCCGTGTGGTGCAGCTCATCCTTCATGAACGGCATCTCCAGGCGGTGGATCACCTAGAAATTAAACATAACCATTATCATAGTAACAAGTTAGAATTCGTGCTTTGAAGTCTTGAAATACATGTAGTTTGTTGTGGAAGTACTGTGACGAGAGTATGGTGTTGAAGTCAATGGAAACACATGTGTCCCCTATATAATCTATATTGACATTGTAGTTTGTATACTAGTAGTTCACGTATAGCCTGATCAAAGCGCGCTTATAGCGGTCCACCCAACATTGGGCCAGTTACAGCCCTGGACAGCGGAGTTTGCCTTACACAGACTAGTCTAAGTCAGAGCCTGGTCATATTAGTTGGACGATCTTCGTACGATCACAAACCCGGGGCATCCTTGGAATGGTCTTGTATGTGATGTACATACAAAAGTCTACTTTTAACCATTGTTACCGAAAAGGCTGTCCTTTGACCCTTGTCCGAGGTTGGTTCCGTCCCAGCAATCTGGAAAATCCTTTAATAATTCAAAATCGCCCTACGGCGAATGTTGTCGCGTCGTAATATCCCCCTGACATTAGGCGAAAATCTCTCGGACGACGAGTCTGCGAACTCTAAATTATGAGGAGGCATGACCCTGACGGCTGAAGGGGGAACTCTGCCATTTCGTAGTCGGCAGCAAGGGTCATGCCTCCTCGCAATTTAGAGCTCGCAGACTCGTCGTCCGAGCGATTTTCTCCCAATGTCAGGGGGTATAAAGATTGTCATCATAACTTGTCCTACCTTACTGTACGTAGGTGAGTCCGGATTCACGTCCACAGTCGCAAGGTAGTCTGGTTTATCAATGCCTGGTGGGGCACAGGAGAATTTACAATTCTGTTCTACTCAACTTACACTAGTACATGTACTACAAAGAGTCCGCCAAAATAATGAATCCATTAATTTAAGACTTAATTGATGAACGAACGAAATGATGAAATAACGAATTGATAAACGAATTAACGGATCTAAATATGTGTCAGCTCACAACTTTTGACATGTATCATGTATGTGTTACCAGTGTTACAGTAAGTGCATGGAAGGTAGGCTAGCTGCTCCCTCGGTGCCTTCATGGCGTCCAGTGGGGTGCGGTACCCGGGCCCACTGCAACCGGTACTGCTGCAAGGCTTCTGAACCAACGCTGACGACTGCATTTCGGCGGCCGCAAAGACAACTCTCTGTGCAACAAGTTGTATCCATTTTAACTGCAGCAAATCAAATTATCCTTGAAACTATAAACCGAGCGAGATCTTTCCCGTTTGATAAATTGTAGAATGATTCAAGCAGGTCAGTGACCTGTAAAAGGTAACTGATATTCCATGGCTTAAGGGCTTGTTTCTAATGTGTTTTTTAAAGGGCGGTTCCTATAGATAAAAGCTGAACAGATTCACACTCTTCACACTGAAACAATCCATGTCTGGTAGTTACATTTCTGTATGACCAAAACATGCTTTAAATTCTTTTTTTCTCCTGTTTTCTCTTTTCCAGAGGTCCAAAACATAATTAACTGTTTCAACGTCCGTACGTGGTGAGATAGATTGACCAGTAAGACAAGTAAGATAGCGCAACCGTTGAGCATTATTTTTCTGCATCATATACATGTACATCGTCGCATGGAAGCAGCAGATGCCTTGACGCACCTGCATGGACATGTAGATTTGTTACAACGTATACGAGCGATCGCGATGATGTCACGGTCACGCAGTGGTAGGCAAAAAGCAGGTGTTTGGCAAAAGGTTGATTTACATAATAACCTACCTGCGGAATCTCAAAGCCGACGAGACTGGTAACCTGAGTGACAACACTTTAACCGCTGACCCCTTCCACAGATCGTCATTCTCGAAGAACTAGTTTTTCTGGTACGTCATAACTTGTCACTAACAAAGGTTCCCGTTTTAACACAGTCTGACCTTCTGAGACCAGAGGTGTTACTGTGTGACCCTGAGGCTTTTCATTTTTTCATTGACGTCATACTGATTACAATTTGAATCCTCCGACGACCATGTTGGCGGGTAATTGAATTAAGCAGGAGCATCTTCGCTGTAATCCAACAGTGGCGCATATATATATATATATATATATATATATATATATATCGCGCCCCTAGCGGCCGGCCCTACACTTGCCGTCACCCTGGGGGTCATTAAATTGAAAAAGGTCGTCACCGTAACACACCAGCCACTCAGAAACTGTGTCCCACTGTACATGTCATGAAAAGGTCGAAGATGAATTTCGCTTAGTTATGAAATGTCCTACCTACAATAAAGAGAGAGAGAAACATTGTTTAAGAATATTAGAACCAAAACACACTCTTCCTGGTACACAGAACGATATATTCCATACACTTCTAGCATGTTCAGCTCATATATCCGTCTACGTAGGTCAGTTTCTTTATACTGTATTCCAAATGCGAGACCAGATCACTGATACAATTTTTTTTTATATAACTTTATTGCACAACAATTGTACGAGGTACAAAGTATGGCATCTACATAACTACAGTTCTATAGCTTAACTAACCAATACAGGAGTTGTAGTATGGGATAAGCTTCTTACAATCATTGGAAGCTTTTACAATCAGTTGAGGAGTTTCTAATATCCAAACCTTCTTTGATATATTTTCCTACATCTGCCATGCAGGGATTGTCACATGTCATGATGTATTTGAATTTGCACTCCAGGTCCATTGAGATAAATCCTTTTGTATAAAATGACAGCCTTCTGTAAAGAGAATTGCGTATTTCAGAATATTTGGGACATACATATCATAAAGTGATATTCGTCTTCAATTAACTCTGGACAGAATGGACAAACCGTCTGGTCGATAGGGATTTTAATCTCCCGGTTTCTATATTTAATTTGTGACAGCCAATTCTGAGTTGTGTGATTGCCCTACGAACGTCAAGGCTCTTTATGGTTGAAATGTAATTTTCTTGCTTGAAATGCTTGTTCAATGTAGAAAGAGAGGAGAGTTTGGAATTGGTTTATAACTGTACTGTGGATCATTCTTTGCAGATACCTCTATATATAGCAGACAATCATCGGCGAATAACCTCATACTTGAATCTAGCTCGTCTGGCAAGTCGTTTATGTACAAGAGGAAAAGCAATGGTCCCAGGACAGTTCCTTGCGGAACTCCAGACGCTACTTTAACTGGAGCTGACGCCTTCCCTTCTACCACTCTTTGTTTAATGTAGTACCTTGAATTCCATAGTACTCCAGTTTTGATATGAGTCTGCTATGTGGAACTTTGTCGAAGGCTTTAGTGAAGTCAAGTATTGCTAAATCCACCTGTCTTTTATTGTCCAGGACCCCAGCTATGTCGTGAACTGTTAAAATAAGCTGTGTTTCTGTGGATCGCTTTGCTCTGAAACCATGCTGGTAGTCCGTTAGTATATTGTGACCTTCTAAGTGTTTCATGATATGGCTATGGATAATGTGTTCTAGTAGCTTACAGGAAATACAGGTAAGTGAAACAGGTCTGTAGTTACTGGGGACCGCTCTATCTCCCTTTTTGAAAATGGCGCATATGTTTGCATCCCTCCAGTCTTGGGGGATTTCTCCTGTGTCAAGCGATTGTTGGTAAATGTTAGTCAAAACAGGTGCGATTTCACTGGCTGTCATTTTAAGGAACCAAGGAGGTTATAATTTGGTCTAGCCCGGATGCTTTGGACGGATTAAGGCCTTGCAACATTTTTCCTACGCCATAGGTGGAAATTTCTATACGTTCCATAGGAGGGGTGCAGGGGCTCCCAAGCGCAGATATATATGGGAACCCATATCGGAAGATTTACACACTTTTGAACTGTGAACTGGGTGCTTCTGCTTTTTTGTCACTGCCACTTAAAATATTATGATAGTGCTCCCAACCTTTAGAGTGGCTACCCCAACAAGGTCTCTGCTCAGGCCTTTTATGTATGACCAGATAGAATGTTTTGGGTTTGTCAGTTATAGCTTCTCCCAGTATGTTTGCCACGTACTTTGAGTGTGCTGATCTTATGCTTTTCTGCACTCCTTTCTTTACTTTCTTGTAAGTGTTCCTCTGTGTTCGAGGAGGTGCATCATGCACGTAAATCAGCCTCATTACTCAGAAATTGGGTACTTACTGGCTGCAAATAATACACCAGATATATCAATATACATGTAATTTAAATGAGGTTGCAATCAGCATTATCTGTTTGCATTGGAAATTAAATTGCCACAAATGGAAATTAACTTATAATTTGAATTTTATTGTTCACCAAATACCATCACAATCCATCCTAGCAATCCCAATGGAGTACACCAGGAAACACCCAATAAATAACACACACTCAAAGACACGCTTTGAAAACAATACATTACCTTCGTATTCACGGAGGTAATAATCATCGGTGTGAGACCTCCTTTGATTGCACGGTGACCTTTGACATCCAAGATGGCGGTTAGGTAAGCTTGTTGGACGCGTTTCTGCGACAATTTCCTTTATTTTCAGTCTTCCATGGTGAACATTCGCGTAAGAAGCAATGCAGACTTGTCCTTTACCGTAAAGTTTACGTTTTGCTACTTTCCTAGGTATCAAGTCTTGTAGTGATTTGTGCATAACAGGACGTGTGGAAAGTGCCACTTCTAGCCGGACTTCATTTTGCAGAACTCGCTTACGCAACATTTTGAAACGTTGCTAAACATCGTATGCTACGTATGATGAGCACAGTACACAGTTTCTTAGGTTTTGCAGTTTCTATAATGGCCTTGAACACGACCCTCGTACAGCAGTTATCTAATTATAACAGGGCCCGATCGCAATAATAACAACATATAATTGCGAAAATTATAGACAATTCTCGTAATACGAAGAACAAAGTTCCGCCGGGGCCTTGTCCGTTAGGACAAAATGTAATATCATAATTCATATTCATACATAAGACGAGCCCCACTACACTAGTGTTCACGCTACTCTAGATATGAATACATCAATGACAAGAAAGGTGATTATTCTATATCTACAACTATCGAAATTAATCTTACATTCTAGAAAAATAATTTGATGCCCCCAAAAGTCATTTGTAAAAAAAGTTTGAAAACAAAAGTTCATGTTAAGTTTCCTGTATGTTTTGTTTAATCGTAGTTCACCAATATATGCAAACAAGGCTTTGTTTAACATTACATGAATCCAGAAATTGAATATCCTTCCACTGTTTGGTACATTTACTAAGTACATAACTGAAAGGTCAAAACAACATCTCCTGACCTAGCAGCTTCTTCCATTTATGTCATGAACTGAAATTTGTTAAGTGATGACAATAAGATTCTATATTTTTCTGTCCGCCTTGGAGTATCTAGAGCCTTTATACTTCTTGCCAGTTTACAGTTATGAAACGTTTAGGGGTGTTTGGTATAGTTACACCATTTCCACCTCACGTACTGTCACCCTACTAGTACTCAACTGTATTCAAATGATATGATCACACAAGAACACAAACATACAGACACGCTGAAAACACAGATGCAGTAAACTCGGCAAGTTGCTCTGAAGGAACCATATGGATATTTGATGGAATGATCTGAGACTGTTTTCCTGTACCACAGATAACCTTAAATTGTGCAGCTGTGGCTGACAGTGGTCCCAAACATCATGTCCGACCAGGAGGCCCAGGAGAATGAGCTGCTGGCCCTGTCCAGTATCTATGACGACACTGTCTTCATCGCAGCAGAGGATGGGTCTGGGGGGCAGTTTTGCTCCATCATTGATCTCCCTGACAACTTCCAGATCAATGCACCAGCTCCCCCTGGAGAGTCAGGTTAGTACTGCATTGCAACATCATAGACCATTTTGTCCTTCACTTTTCAAATGATAATCACTGATGACCTTGTGAATATGTGACTTCATGAACTGGACAGTTTATACCACATGCTGCTTCAGTGTTAAGATCTTCTGGATTATGTTGAAGTACCATTTGTTGAAATGAAATGAATGACCCACATCCCTCATAACAACGTGACTTGAGTATAAATTCTGGGCTTTTCATGCAATGTGGCCTTGCCATGGTTCATGCTTTTAACCTGGTTACCCCTACCCAACTGGAGTGTTTTTGGCTTCTTCTAAATTTCAGAGGTTTGATGTTTATGATCTATACCTTAGGTTCTCTCATACAGGAGGTGCCAGCTTTACTGAAGTATGTCCCAGAAATGACACATGCCATCCCCTTCAACATATTTGAGCTGGGGTCGACTCAAAGATCGAACCCTCACCCACAGATCCACAGAGTTTGATCCATATGGCAAAGTGATGGGTTACCACTTGTGCCACAGGGACATATTTGTTGAAACTCTATGATATTAATAAAGTCTCTTTTGTCACCTTGTTTTCCAGTGAACAAGGCAACTGTTATCCCAGTCAAGTACCTCCCTCCCATCATCCTTCACTTCCAGTACCCAGCTGATTACCCATCATGCAGTGCACCCCAGTTCACCCTGTCCTGCAAGTGGCTTACCTTACAGCAGGTTAGTGTGTGGTTTCATGCTCAATAAGTTTTGTACCTACAAATGCAGAAAAGGAAGACACTGCAAAAACCTACTGAACCTACTACTAGCTGAGGGCAGGCCTCAAAGAAGACTAGGACCGTTGTGGTGTGAAATGAAGCTATATGAGAGCTAAGGAAGTTAATTGTAGTTGTAGCAATGAACAGGATAAAGTGGAGAGATTTCAAGAAAGACTGACTGCAGCTGCTGGGTATTATTTGTTTTTCATATCTAAGAATATTTAAGCCCCTGGGCTTAAAATTCATGTTCTAGCAGTTTGGTCAGTGTTGCAATCTTCGCATCAGTGTATATAGAATTTCCAGATCTCTACTTAGCTGTCAAAGACTCACCAGAAAAAAATGTTGTATCTCTTATTAAAAGAATTACATGTACATGTATAAAAAATCCCTTTCCCTTATGTGTTAAAGTATTAATATTTATCCTATAATTTGCAGTTAACCATGCTGTGTAAACATCTGGATGATTTGTGGACAGAGAACTCTGGGATGGAGATCTTGTTCACCTGGGCACAGTACCTACAGGAAGAGGCCCTGGGTACCCTGGGTATCACTGACGTCCTGGATGTCACCTGGATACAGGAGAAAGTAAAGCTGAAGAACAATAGAAGGAAAAGGACTGATGAACAAAAGAATAGTTGTGTGGACAATACAAAAGACAGTGCGACAGTTGGAGCAAGTGGACAAGATCTGAACAAGGAGAAGAAAGAAAAGGAGGGAGGTGAAGAAATCTACAAGAAATTTAGCCATGGTGGTAGAGACAACTTTGGGAGAGGGGCACGGGGTAGGGAAAGGGGTAGGGGTAGGGGCACAGGTAGGGGTAGACACCAACCTGGACAGTCAGCTGGAGAATGGAAAGGCTACCAGAAGTATGACAGAGGTGAAAGAAATGATGAGTATGGCAAATATAAGGGGAGAACCAGGGAATGGAAAGATGAAGAAAAGAGAAGGAAGAATACACCACATGAAGACAATAGGTATAAAACACAAAGACAAGGAAGGGGTGGCCATAAGAATTCTCGGGAAAGGAAATGGCAAGAAGAAGAGGAAAGAACTGATCTAAGGACTAGAGAAAATCAACAAACCGACCACAAATATGGTAACAAGGCTGATAACACCATAGGTACTGATAAAAATGAACCAGACTCACCAGTGACTTTGATAGACATGCCTGATGAAGAGAATGAAAGAGAGACAACTAAAGAGGTTGGAGACCTGAGAGCGATCCAAGACCTTGCCTCCCCATCCCTGCTGGTGCCAGCTCTTGTTGAGTATGACCAGGAGAGGAGACAGCACATGTTCAACACCACCATGTACAACTGTAACGTGTGCTTTGGTGAGAAGCTCGGGGCAGACTGCATCGGCTTTAAGGGCTGCGACCACGTGTACTGTAAAGAGTGCATGAAAGGCTACTTTCAGGTAAGACAACTTTATCAGAAAGCATAGTCATTTGGGATTATGGAAGGGTCAGAGAGTTGCTGCTACAATTGTACATGTACAAAGGGTATGCAGAAAGTGGTGGGCCTTTCAGCAGTGGAACTGGCAAAACTCAGACTTTGGGTCATGAATATATATTTAAAGTCTTCCTGTGTCCATCAAATTTTAAATTCATCAAATGGCATCATCTTCAATATTGTATGTGTCACCTTTCTGAACATCAGTAGGCAATTCCCTTTTACAAGATTGCTCTAAACTTGCATTTTTATAATGCTTCATTTATATTATATTTGAAATTACACCTTGTGTAATAAATGTTTTGGATCCCAGGTGCAGATATCAGAGGGGAATGTGCAATGTCTGCAGTGTCCAGAACCTAAGTGTGAATCACAGGCACTTCCTTCTCAGGTCAGTAGGGGTTCTTATTCTCATGTTTTCCAGATACATGTTACAATGCTCTCAATATAATCTACATGAAGTGCTACTATTACAGCAACAGTAACAATAGTAGATGTACATGCATGGTATCCTCTTCTCATTCAATTGGACCCATGGCATTTTAGATATCTGCAGTGTCTGTGGAAGTGGTAGTTTTGTACTGTCAGACAGATATGAAGGTTTGATTACTGATGTTATTATGTACTCTCCAGGTGCAGGAGTTTGTTGGAGGAGAGTTGTTTGCCCGCCGTGTGGTAGTTTTATACTGTAAGAGACAGATACACAGGTTTGATCACTGATGTTGTTACACTCCAGGTGCAGGAGCTTGTTGGAGGAGAGTTGTTTGCTCTCTGTGTGGTAGTTTTATACTGTAAGAGACAGATACACAGGTTTGATCACTGATGTTGTTACACTACAGGTGCAGGAGCTTGTTGGATGAGAGTTGTTTGCTCTCTGTGTGGTAGAGTCTTATACTGTAAGAGACAGATACACAGGTTTGATCACTGATGTTGTTACACTCCAGGTGCAGGAGCTTGTTGGAGGAGAGTTGTTTGCCCGCCATGTGGTAGTTTTATACTGTAAGAGACAGATACACAGGTTTGATCACTGATGTTGTTACACTCCAGGTGCAGGAGCTTGTTGGAGGAGAGTTGTTTGCTCTCTGTGTGGTAGTTTTATACTGTAAGAGACAGATACACAGGTTTGATCACTGATGTTGTTACACTACAGGTGCAGGAGCTTGTTGGATGAGAGTTGTTTGCTCTCTGTGTGGTAGAGTCTTATACTGTAAGAGACAGATACACAGGTTTGATCACTGATGTTGTTACACTCCAGGTGCAGGAGCTTGTTGGAGGAGAGTTGTTTGCCCGCCATGTGGTAGTTTTATACTGTAAGAGACAGATACACAGGTTTGATCACTGATGTTGTTACACTCCAGGTGCAGGAGCTTGTTGGAGGAGAGTTGTTTGCCCGCCATGTGGTAGTTTTATACTGTAAGAGACAGATACACAGGTTTGATCACTGATGTTGTTACACTCCAGGTGCAGGAGCTTGTTGGAGGAGAGTTGTTTGCCCGCCATGTGGTAGTTTTATACTGTAAGAGACAGATACACAGGTTTGATCACTGATGTTGTTACACTCCAGGTGCAGGAGCTTGTTGGGGGAGAGTTGTTTGCTCTCTGTGTGGTAGTTTTATACTGTAAGAGACAGATACACAGGTTTGATCACTGATGTTGTTACACTACAGGTGCAGGAGCTTGTTGGAGGAGAGTTGTTTGCCCGCTGTGTGGTAGTTTTATACTGTAAGAGACAGATACACAGGTTTGATTACTGATGTTGTTCCCCGACAGGTGCAGGAGCTTGTTGGAGGAGAGTTGTTTGCTTGCTACGACCGTCTCCTGCTCCAGTCCAGTCTGGAGGGGATGGCGGACGTCGTGTACTGCCCGCGCAAGTCGTGCCAGTGTCCCGTCATGCTGGAACCCGACAGCAAGATGGCGGGATGTACGGCGTGTGGGTACACCTTCTGTACGCTCTGCAAGCTGGCATACCATGGTGTGTCACCGTGCAGAATCAAACCAGGTGTGATTGTTTGTTTCTTTCTTTTCCATAACTGATAAACAGCCTTCAGACATAAGACATCAGTTTTGTACAGTATGTTCAAGCTGCATGAGTTCAGACTGTAAGGACTTTGCTCTACTCACACTATAGTGTGGTGGGACTTAAACGTGCTCAAGGTGTGATTCTCCTCGAAGATGGAACCTCCAGCTTTACATTCTATCTTAAAGAAAGGCCCTAATTGAAGCTAGGTACTCATTTTCATCCGAGTGAAGTAAGGATAAAGGTGTTGAGGGCCTCTGACAATGGCACAACGTTTGGAGCCCACTAGGGATTCAAATCCAACACCTTTACTTTAGATTTTTCACCAGCAACCTTAACCACAAGATCACCATGCCACTTCTGTTTCCATCTGGCAGTGCTTACTCCTTGTTTAGGCATAGAGGAGAAATGTCGACCTGACTGTACTTGACACTAAGCACAATGTCACAATATTTAGGAAGGAGCTCTTACATTCTTTTTGTAACTCAATATTTCATTGCACTTTCAGATGACCTACGAAAGCTGCGTGAGGAATATCTGGCAGCCAGTGATGAAGGAAAGAAGTTTCTGGAGAAGCGTTACGGAAAGAAGTCCATTAAACAGGCCCTGGAGGAGACCTTCAGCGAGGAGTGGCTGAAGAAGTATGCCAAGGAGTGTCCTCAGTGTGGGACACACATACAGGTTGGTCACTTGGGCTTACTTAATATGCAAATTAGACTATAAGGGTAGAAAGATACATTAAATTTTGTATTTCCCAAATATATAAAATGCAGATGTAAGGATATCTGTGGAAGGATTTGCATTTTTGTACTCTTTGCTCCAAACACTTGCCTCAAGGTGTCTTGTACTGTCATGCATAGGTCAAATATCCCAAGAGTTCTTCAATCCACTGGCATGTCTTTCTTAAAGCTTTATTCTTATAACTTGGTAAACCTACCTGTCAAAAGTATCTGCTCTTTTGAATTACTCCCAGTTGACTTAATGGCAATACAGTGTGTGAACAAGTCAATATTTAGTTTGGTTTGGTTTTATGCATTGCTGAGAGCAACAAAGGATACTTTTGATATTGAAAACAATTTGGTTCTATTTCTAGAAACTTGACGGCTGTAACAAGATGACTTGTATCAAGTGCCGTGCCTACTTCTGCTGGCTGTGCGGCATGATACTCCACCACAGCAACCCTTATGGTCACTTCAACAAGCCCGGCTCCAAGTGTTTCAACCTGCTGTTCCAGGGGATGGAGGAGGGGGAGGGTGGGGAGGAGGAGTTTGAGGAGGAGGAGGATGACTGGGATTGGATAGTGTTTGCATGATTGACAGCTGATTCATTAACAGGAGTGGTCATGATTGGCTCGTGGTTTATGATTGACAGAAGAGTTTTACAATAGGAACGAGCCTTATAATGTTACAGATTCTTACTCAAAGAAAATAGCAACATTGTTTTTGTTGAGAGCTAATTTTAGTTTACAAACAATTGAGAAATAATATATTTGTTTTGAATATAGTAAATATGTAGGACATAGGAATTTTCTTTTTCACAACCAGTTTTTCTCACCAGCGGACGTTTCGATGTCTGTCAGACATCTTCCTCAGAGCTTCTAACTGGAGTTCTGCTTCTCGCCGCTATATTTATCCGATGTAGGTGGCGCTTTTGTGGCTGGTTGTGAAAAAGAAAATTCCTATGTCCTATGATCTACCAACCTGATGAAATTATTTTCGGAAGTAAATATGCACTTTGACGTAATGTGATATTTACAATGAACGACCGACTGTTTTTTTTGGGGGTAAAATAAGAGTTATATATATTGTGCCTTTCCTGTTATCTTACATGTAATATCATTTGGTATGTAGCAAATTTTCCTTGTTGATCTTTTGGAATATTTACAACTCTTCTATTATAGTGAGTGAATGAGTCTATAAATGTCAACACTGACTGTTAAATGTGTATATTTTAAACAGGATCTAAAGAAATAGCACGATAGTTTCAGAACATTGAATGATTGATAATAGAATTTACCAAACAAGTGCACAGGCGAACATTATGTTGCAAACAGAATGAGTTAAAATAATGGTTACAGTTTAAAAGGCTGGAATGTTAAGTTACGTACAATCATGTACATGAACCTTCTCGCTACTGCTTGAACTTGTAATCAAGAGAAATTTTGTGCTAAAAGGCAATATGAAGTGAAAAGCGATCACTAGCAGCTTTAATGATGTTTTTAGCAACTTTGACAATTAGATTCTTTTGGTTAAATTATATAATGCACAATGTTAATGGCTAAATGGCAATATTTCTTGAAACCATTACTACAACATGTATATTGCAAATCAAGGCATCAACTGAAAGACAGAATAAACAAAAACCACTACAATTTACAAATGGAAAGTCTTGCATTAATTTATTTTTTTGTGGATGGAAACTTAGCAATACAGTTGACATTAAAGACACCCTTCAAACTTTCTGATGACCTATTCTCGGCTTACAGTCCCGACCTGATCTGGCCGTGAGACAGCTACGAAGAAGATTTCTAGATGAGTCACTCCAACTCGAACTGGTCCCAACAATTATTTACCAAATCACTCTGGGTTTTATACTTTCTTTGTTCACCGCAAAGAATACGAATATTTCCTATGAAGATGTGTCATTTTACACACTAATAAAGCATCATGACCGCACGTATCCCACACCCACCGTCAAAGCTTGGGGCGCCAGCAGGCCGACCTGCTATGCCAGCCTTCCCACTCGCTGTAGTTTCAAGCGACATCATGGCCCTCTGTGTATAGTTAACCTGGTTGTTCAATTACCAGGGGAAACCGTAGTGCACAGTACGATCAACTACGATATTTGAATTCTACTTGAGATAACGTCAGGATTCACCTCAATTAATTCTATCCCCAAGGGAGATATAAAAAGGATACTTGTTGGTAATTCCCCTAAGTAGTTGCGTATTAATGATCCACCTAAATTCGTGTAGGTGGTTTTCCCTGATCCTCAATTTTACACTTACTCTTACTGCATGCTACTGTATTCATGTTTTCTTGCCTACTGCATGCTACTGTATTCATTCCTACTGGTCATATGAAAATATTAACTGCATTCTCAATACAACATCACATCAATATCAATGACATGATACCTGATATAATAAAGTTGATTTGTAATATATACAAATTAATGTTGTATGTGCATGTGTGTAAAGGTTTCCAAGAAGTTAAGTCAAAGGATGCCACTGCTCCACATACGTCCCTGCATTACAGAAGACCTCGGACCAATGCTGCAGCTCTGTGGTACCAAACTCCCACCCAAGGCTTACCTGGGGTGAAAAAAAAGGTAAAACACGTCACCATGCATATGAGTTGTTCATCCAACAGATTGTGTGTGTACAGTGCATGTGGGTGAAGAGTTTTAGGAAATCATTTCACATGTACTAACTAAAAGACAGAAACTCAAATCTTTTCATTGATCTATCATAATGGTTTAAATGTGACAAGACAATCTACTAGCAATTTGCTGTAATTAGTTTTCTGCTAATGCTAAACTGGTAAAAAGAGCCAGAAGGGAAAAAGGTATAAGTTGACTTGATGCACAGATAAAGAATGACGTCATCCTATGGTTACATTTTGTTGCGTTTCCTTTTCTTACAAGAAAGTAATTGTAGGTTGTTATAATGCCATCACCCATAAGTTAATGTTACACCTCGTTGTAAACCATTACACTAAATACACCGTATGTAACCTGAATACTGAATAATTGTATAATGTCTTATAACCTGACCTTTCCTACAGTGATATTTCTGTGCATAGTCTGTTTCTCCATGAGCTTGACTGTACAGGAGATGGTGGGCAGCTTGGGCAACATTCTGGACAGGTCAAAGTAGAGATGCTCCTCCCAGTGGGGGTCATCACTGGTGGTGACACAGGGCTGGGTCTTTCTCTTAGCCTTCCTCACATCATCACAGTACAGCTCCACTTTGACGTAAGTACCTTAAACATTGAATACATATATATATATCAATAATTTCTATCTATTTGTGCTATATGAAATCAGACACTGTACATAACTGTTAATATGATTTGAACTTTATAATTTGAACATGAATTATGGTAATAGAACTCTCATTTATTGCCACAAAATGGTTATAGTCTAATGTTGTCACACAGAAGGCTACAAGTTGTCACAAAACGATTGATTAAGATTATCATGTATAATATGGTGAGAATGACACTTGGACAAGAGTTAAAGTACCGATAATTAGCATCACTGACAAAAGAGCAGCAAAATTACACAAAACGTTGTCAAGAATCAGGAACAAAGATTACACAGTCATTTGATACTGTACTTTCTTTGCACTGTGATCCTTACTTTGCTCCATTTCTTAGGGTTTTCAGAAGACGAGTTATTTCATGTAACACAAATTTGACACAAGATAGAACTCTTACTCCTTGGACCCTTGAGGTGTGGTGGCCTGGTGAGGTCCTGAGCCCTGAGGATCTGGAACACCAGTCGCTTTGCTGTCTGCATGTAACACACTGAAAACAGGAGCTCTCCTATCTCACTCTAGTGAAGGAAAAACAATAACAAGTTCAGAATTTTAATTGGAAAATGCAGAATGATACCAGCAATAAGTAACGCCCCTTTGTTCCGACACCCCTAACCTTACAGTTATAAAAAAATGGCCCGGTCCCCTTATAGAGATACAATACCAACAAACATTTCCAATGATACCAAGATTTAGCTACTAGGGGATATATTAGGGTTAGGGTTAAGGTTAGGGTTAAACTAACATGCATATCTTGAGAACAAAGCCTGATATTTGAAAACGTTTTTCAGATTACAAATAGTACCTAATACTCAGTTCACCTTTATCTGCTGGGTAACCTATAACCATCATTTTGAAAACAGGGCACATAACCGTTAGACATATCAATTCGACGGACAGTAGTTCCAAACTGCAATATTTTCAAAATATTGTAATTTGAAACCACCGGCCGTCGACTTGATACTGGTAATCTCAAATATACTGCATCCTGATATTAAAACAGCAGATATAGGTTACCCCACGAATAATGGTGGACTAGCGTTACCAATTAGTACATACCACGAGGAGGTTAGGGTTAGGATTTTCTAGGGTTTGGGTTAGGGTTAGGGTTAGGGTATTACCTTTTCTTTCTTTGGAGGCCTGAGTTGAAGCCATATGTTTTGTTCTTTACTGAGATCCAGCTTGCTGATAACGACACTGGTCTGCCCCAGGAACTTTCTCCTCAGTTCACCCTCGTATGATAGAACCGCCAGTTCCACCGATCGATGACACATGCCCTCATACGACATGTCAATCACAAACGTCTGGTTGAAGAGAGGACTCTGGAAGCATGCCATGGATGGAAAAATAAGTTAAAAAGAGAACTGATAGTCCACTACTAGCATATTTCAAATCCTCTACAGTGGAATACTAGCAATCTTGAATTCAGCACCAGGGAGAGAGACAGCATGGGAATTTTTTAGTAATCACATTTCACTTCCTTTTTTGTATATAACAAAGACTAAATAAGTTAGAAAAATAACTGGCAGTCAACTATATTTCAAATCCTCTAAACTGAATACAGGCATGTAAATATGTGCATAAAGCTGTCTGTACATATGTAAATACTTTTCGTTTTGGGACCGCATCTGAACTGTGAGCAGCGACACCTGTCCTGCAGTACAATGTGAACCAGTCAGAATTGCCCCAAAGAAGGTGACAGACGGTCACCGAAACGTCGGTGAGAATAAAGTATTGGTTGTGTAAAAAGAGTCTCTTTATTCTGAATACAGCCAATCTTAAATTCAGCACCATGGAGAGAGATTGCATGGAGAATTTTTCAGTGGTCACTTCTTTTTTTGTACATTGTACTACCTGATAACTAATAAAGACTATAAAGGAAAGAATTTCTTACTTTAAAACAATATTTGATATTTTCCAAAACATCTATGACTATTATGATTTATAATAACTGTAAACAAAATTTGGGTATACGTAGGGAGCTGCATATGTTCGGTGTTAACAGAATGAATGTGTATTCAGGCTAGAAGACAATTTTGGGGCTTATGTTGACAAGTAGCAATAGAAACTTTAAATATTTCCTTGTACTCCAGTCACAGCACACAAAGTGATAGTCCTACCTGTGTGGCCATGACATGGCGTGTTTTGAAGCCGTCCCTATGTCCCGGCATGATCCAGCCTCGGACATACGGGTTAACTGTACAGGTACTGGTGTCATCCTGGTTACTGCTTGGTATGGCCAGGTCTACTGCCTGGAGAATTATTGAAAAAATCCTTAGTCTGGGACTGAGGCCTGGGTAACATTGTTCCTCAAGTTTATTCACTCACACCAGAAAGTCTGGCATCCAAACTTTGGTAGGAGTGAGTTTGGGAGTGAGGAATAAACTAACAAGAATGGTACCCATGCAAGCTAGAGTCTGAATCAAAGTACGTAATATGCAATATGAGAACATCAAAAATGTTACTCAGATAGTAAGACCATATGTATGTTATTAGATAACTCTGTAACTGTGGAAAATTCTGATGAGTCTAATCTGTTAAGTTGGACTGTCACAGTAAAATTTCTCCATAATGTAACTAATTACCAACTCAGATGAACTCTCTTTCTAACTTTTGAACATATTCAAATAATTTGTAAAGAAAGGTGAAAAATTGCTTTGTTATGAGATTCTACAATGTTATTTCCTGTACCTGAGCCACAGTGATTGACAGCTGTCCCGCCTCCCTGCGACACTGCAGTATGACATTGAGCTGTCCCAGGTAGGGGGTAGACATGCCCTCAGGTGAGGTCACCTGCACAAAGGGCTGGCTCATCCTGGGTGAGGCCGGACTCAACTGTGGAGAAAGGTATCCGGTAAGCCATACCGATGGAATGTGTTTTGGGGCGTACTTTGATGTAGCCTCCTTCTTACACTAAGCTTTTAGCAGTGCTTGCTTTTCTATCTTTCTCTGCAGGAGCGCTGATTTGTGACTTTCAACATGGGCTAAGGGTCGCCAATGCTAGAGAAGGGAGTTATGCACTTAGTAATGCCCAGAACCATAGTCTATGTTGACAATCACAAATTCTCAATGTGATGTCTCTTCTACATAATTATTCACTGTGAATATGTATTTCCAATGTATTACTTACATTGTAACTGGTATACTGTAGAATTTTTAAATGCAAGGCACTGCAAAAACCTTGTACCCTTCAAGTATCTTTTAATGTAAACTAAAATTACAGAAAAGTAAATGATTACAGTATCTAGTGCTTTTACCGGAGGACAGCTTTCCTCCATAGAAAGTCTCCTGGTATGTTTAGGTGAGGCAGAGTTGTTGCTGTTGTGGCTGTTCTCTCCCACTAGGAGGAATTTCTTGAGCGGTGCAGGTGAGGGTGAACTGCTGGGTGGTGCTGACAGTGTCTCATCATTGTCTGACAAGTTATAGCTGATCCTGGTCTCTGAAAACGAGCTGGTCCGAGATCTCGACACATCTGTTAACATAAGGAATACGACCCAGACTGTAATGCACTGCAGACCAACATTCTAATCTAAATAAAAACTACTGTCAAACGGTTATAACAGGTGCTGCTATAATTGTGACTTTTATAAATGGCATTCTTTCTATACATTTTGTCCAATTGTCAGTAAATATTTTTTTTTTTTTTTTTTTTATTCACATTTCTTTAAAGAGGATGAGACGGAAAGCAGACCCTGCTTATCGAGGTCTTCTCCTCATGTACATAAACAAAATAAGGACACACATACAGGACTACAAAACGCTAAATAACAAAGTCAAGAGATAATGATAACGACATGAAATAAAACAACAAGGAATCAAATAACAAAGTGACGTGTAGCTGGCATACAAACTTAGAAGTAATCAAATAAGGTTATAAATCAACTTAAACAACCTGTCTATTGAACACAAGACATAACTACATGAAAATAAACAAGGAATCAAATAACAGAGTGACATATGGCTGATAAACAAACTTAGAAATAATAATCAAATAAGGTTCAGCTGAAACGATCTGTCTGTTTGATGAACTTAAACACAACATCAAATAAATGACAGTTCTGAATGGTAGATAGTACTGGGTTTCCCCTGAGTAAGGTTGAACATAAAATATTTTCAGTGGTGTGTCTTGGGTCAAATGGTAAGATAGTGGTTAAAGATGACAACATATCAAGTCTTGCATCATTGTATAGAGGACAGTGTAGAAAATAATGTATAGTTGATTCGTTAGGGTGGCCACAATTACACATAGGACTATTTACACATTTATGTTGGAACAGGTGGAAATTCAACTGACCGAAGTTAAGTCTAAGTCTAGTGAGATGGATTGCTGGGTATCTGGGACCATGCGAGAAGTGCAGGTGGGTAGGAGGTCTATAGAAAAAATGCTCCAACTCATTTTTGAAGCTAGCAACAGAGGGAGATACTCTGATAGTGAGCGGTAATTGATTCCATGAAAGAACAGAGGAAGGTAAGAATGATCTCCTGTACTTCTCAGTTCTAGAAGGAATTTGGATATAATTTTGATTAGCACGAAGGCTGTATGTAGTGCGGTCACAGATCTGGGGTGGAATAATTTCACAAAGATATTCAGGTGTTAAACCGTTAACCATTTTGTAAAAATGAATAAGTTTGTGCTTTTGGCGTCTGCTGGCAGTTGTTTCCCACCCAACTTCTGACAAGATACTGTCGTTACTTGTTCCTCTCATTGCACCTGTGCAAATTCGAGCTGCAGTGAGCTGGACAGATTCAATTAGGTTGCAATCTTTAACCGACAATTCATCCCATACAACATCGGCGTACTCTAATAGTGGTCGTATCATAGTTTTGTAAAGAATTTCGAGTGTTTGCCTCGGAGCAAATCTTGAAATTCTCTTTAGTAAATTTGTTCGTTTCATTGCATTAGTTGTAATAATTGAAACATGTAGTGACCATGATAATTTTGGCGTAAGATGTAGGCCGAGGTGTTTATGAGAGGATACCTCAGTCAACTGAATACCCATAAAATACAGTGGTGGATGTACAACTTTAGTTTGCTTGGTTGTAAAAGTTATTAGTTGAGTTTTAAGAGGGTTGAATGTAACGAGCCATTGACGTGACCAGTTATGAACTAGTCTAAGATCGTGATTTAGCCTTACAGCTGAGGTAATAGGGTCTCTAACAATCTCAGTTAGTGAGGTATCATCTGCAAATAAGCGGCCATCCGTTTCTAAGTTGTCCACCAAATCATTGATGAAAACAAGGAAAAGAAGTGGGCCTAAAATAGAGCCCTGTGGGACACCAGCACCAATGGGTAACCATTCGGAACAGGCTCCGTTGAGTACAACACGCTGCTCACGATCATTTAGATATGACTCAATCCAGGCAAGGAGGGGACCAGTTATTCCTAATTGTTTTAATTTAAAAATTAGCCCCAAGTGCCAGACTTTATCAAATGCTTTAGATATGTCTAAAAAAACAGTACGTACATCAAGTCCTTGATCAAGTGCTTGATGCATATTATGTGTTAGATATAACAGTGAGTTGACTGTCGAGTCTCCCGGAGAGAAACCTGAGTTTCGATCGGTGAGCAGTTTGTTTTCGTACAAGTAGGATGACAAGGGGATATATACAATTCTCTCAAAGACTTTTGATATACAACACAGCAGAGATATAGGCCTATAATTTGTCTTTGTCTGTTTGTCACCATTTTTATGGACGGGAATTACATTTGAGCGCTTCCAAATTCCCGGGAAGCAGCCGCCTTGAACTGACCTATTAAACAAATTGGAAAGTGGCGCAGCAAGGGATGGGGCAATGTGTTTGAGAAGTCTGTTGCCAATGCCATCGGGTCCAGTGGCCTTACCAACGTCGAGATTGCACAAAATTGTATAGACATCAAGGGGAGAACAATTAATACAGTTCTTAGTAGATTCAGTTCTAGGTGTAAATTGCGGAAGGGTGGCTCCAGCTGTGTTTAGGTGCGTTTGTGACGCAAAGTATTGATTAAAAGCCTCAGCCTTGGCCTTGTCATCTGATACAACACGTCCATTGTCAATCAGGGATGGTATTGCTCGATCCAGCTTACCCAAGAACATTTCTTTTGAAAGTGACCACCACTTTTTAGGATTTGTAGCAGGGTTGGCGAGATCGAGACACAGGCTGAGACGATGGTTCAATTTAGCTTTCCTAATGAGGCTTGTACACGCGTTGCGTATATGTTTGAAAGTCTGAAACGAATCTGGACTATTTGTCCTTTTGTATTTCAAGTAAAGTCGCTTCTTTTTTCTCAGCATATGCCTAATTTCACAGTTCATCCACGGCTGATCCCTCGGGCGAACAGTGATCACTTTACTAGGCACAAACATTCTGATAGCGCTAGAGAGGGTCGCCATAAATGACTCAGTTGTGGCATTAATATCAGGAAGGTTCACCGAAAACATGGCATTCCAATCGATAGTCAGAAATTTGGAGTTCAGTCCCTCGTAATCCGCCTTTCCAAAATCGTAGACGGTTCTTTTGAATGTTTTAACAGGTGGGATCCTGAGAGACATTTTTCCATATATAAGAGAGTGATCGCAGTTGGATAGGGACAGTCTTAATACCGGAAAACACAGGAAAACACAGTTAACCACCGGAAAACACCGGAAAACACATGAAGGAGTGTACAATCTACTGAAATACAGTATGTTTTGATGAGTAAACATGACAGGTCGCTATGTTTTGCCACAGAATAATCTACCCATGGCCCTGGAATGAAGAAATCGTCAGAAAATGCATGAGACGACGGGCCGGACCGACGCCACCCGGCGGCCATGTTTGTTTTCATTGCAGAGTACATGTTTGTTTAGCGGGGTCTGATACTTTCACAACAAGACAGCTGATACCTACCAAACTTCAGTGCAAAAATCTGCTATATTATATATATGAATCTACTCGGATTGTGACAAGAATCTGTTTGCTGTATTTCTTAATAAAGCTTGCTTCTTCTAGCCGTCAACGTTAACGTTACATAATTTTGCACAAGCCGTGAGCACGTCCAGTCCGCCAAATTACAAATAAAGCGGTGTCCTACGTGCTTTCAAGGGTGTATATTCATTCCACAGACAAACATTTCCCTAAGTGGTTTCTCACTAGATGTGGCAATTATACCCAGTATATCAAAGAAAGAAAACTATTATATTGTCTGCTCAATTTCTCCGCGTAGTGTGTACGTTGGGTCAACAATGGCGGTATTTCCTACCCAAGCTATACCGTGATGCTCTAGCGGCTCGACCCGACCCGGGCGGGACATAAAAAATTTGGAGCGCGAAGTTGTATTTGTGTTGAGGGGAGAGTACTGATTCGCAAAATGATCGGGTCAGGTCCTAATATGCCGTGTCTGCATTTTTTCGGCGTAAGAACCTAGTCCCGATATGCTGGAAATCACGAACCAGTGCTTGTGGAAGGCCGCAAAGCCCTAAAGAAGTGAGTGTTTACAAACTGATCCGATTGTAAACAAAGGACCCACGCTGGCTGCATTATGCAGATTGGGGCCCCCGGTAATTGGCATCTCAATGGGAAATATGTAAAAAAAGATAGCCCGACAAGTACGTCAAACAAGAAAGCCCCTAAAAGTTACCGGTGCGTGAAAAAAAAATGATTGTGGGGCGTGAGTGTGACGATGTGTTGAGTGCCAGGGACTCGGATTGATACTAAATAATAAATATATATTTATATTTATCATGAGTGCAATTTCTTATTTATGTTGACGTTCTTGATGGATGACAAGCATTATCTTATTTTGAAAAAAAACCTTCATGTTGCTGTTTCCTTGTTAAAAGGATTTCATTACGAATAGAACTTCGCGCTCAAAAAATTGTATGTCCCGCCCGGGTCGGGTCGGGCCGCTAGAGCATCACGGTATAGCTTGGGTAGGAAAACCCGCCATTGTTGACCCAACGCAGGAACCCAGCGTACACACTACGCGGAGAAATTGAGCAGACAATATAATAGTTTTCTTTCTTCGATATACTGGGTATAATTGCCACATCTAGTGAGAAACCACTTAGGGAAATGTGTGTCTGTGGAATGAATATACACTCTTGAAAGCACGTAGGACACCGCTTTATTTGTAATTTGGCGGACTCAGGACGTGCTGCATGTCCAAAATTATGTAACGTTGACGGCTAGAAGAAGCAAGCTTTATTAAAAAACACAGAAAACAGATTCTTATCACAAACCGAGTAGATTCATATATATTATATTTATGCCAATATATAACAGATTTTTGCACTGAAGTTCGGTAGATATCAGCTGTCTTGTTGTGAAAGTATCAGACCCCGCTAAACAAACAAACATGGCCGCCGGGTGGCGTCGGTCCGGCCCGTCGTCTCATGCATTTTCTGACGATTTCTTCATTCCACCTGGGCCATGGGTAGATTGTTCTGTGGCAAAACATAGCGACCTGTCATGTTTACTCATCAAAACATACTGTATTTCAGTAGATTGTACACTCCTTCATGTGTTTTCCGGTGTTTTCCGGTGGTTAACTGTGTTTTCCTGTGTTTTCCGGTATTAAGACTGACCGGTTGGATAGAGGTGCATGTGTACCACACTCGGTGAAAAGACTGGGAGAATCGGTGATAATTAGGTCAATCAACGTTGACGTCCGCTCCGTAATTCGAGTGGGCTCTCGAATTAGCTGTACAAAGTTATTATCAGCCACAAACCTGTCGATGTCGACTGAGAAATTATCTGAAGTATTGTTAAAATCCCCAACAATAACTACTGCAGTTTTATCACCTGGGTCAGTCATAATAACGTCTGCTGAATTCTGCAGGTGTTCTATGAATGTTGTGCGTTCTTGCGCACTTTGACCAGGAGGTCTGTAGCAGACACAGATAAATACTTGCCAATTGCTGGCCTCAATTTCACACCAAATTGTTTCAAAAAGATCACATTCTAAATCACTCCTTCTTTTAGAAGGTATTGAGTTCCTGACATAAAGTGCGACTCCACCACCATGCCGATTTCGGTCACGTCGCATCGGGGACTGGTATGAGGCAAGTGAAATGTCCGAATCGGGTATGGTGGAATCGCACCAGGTTTCAGACAAAGCAATAACATCAAAATCATCCTCAAGAGCAATCGTTTCAAGCTCATGAAGTTTAATGAAATCGTTGGCAGACAGGCTCCTCACGTTTGAGTGGCATATAGACAGGTGTCTTTGTTTATCTAATGGGAATTTGCCCATGACGAGGTTAGGTTAGTCTGGTTGCCGCGCAAACGGGAGGCTTGTTATTAGATAATCGTAAGGACACCAGCTACACAAGACGGTGGTAAGACATAAGACATCATAACACACAAAATGAGATCTTATCCTAACTATAACATAGTTCAAACATAGGTACATCGTCATACAATTGCCGTGAGGTCAGCTGTGATTTAATTACAATAATAATCACAGCCTGGCTATGGGCGATTGCTTTTAATCAAGATCGAAACAATTACCAAGAGCGGTAGAAAATGTCAAAAGACAAACTTGGCTCTCATGGCGGGGTTCCCCTTCGGGCTGACATCAAAAGTATCGATGCTGTCATGCAAATTGTTCGAAGTAGCTCTGAGGAGTCTTGAAGGACTTGCCGTCCACGACCAGAGAAACTATGGCTCCTTCAATACGATACCTTGGTTTGCGGTTCTTTTTCCTGGCATCCTCAAAGGCAGGGCGGAGCTCTTGCTTCTTCCTCTGCAAGGCCACGGGAAGGTGTTGGCTGACTCCTGATCCCGAGTTGGGCTGAAGCCTGTAGGCATGGCGGAGGACGGTGTCGCGGTGGAGTTGCGACACAAACTTCACGATGATAGGATTGCCCTTCATTCTTGGTAATCGGTGGACGTTTACAAACGGAATGGAGTCGGCGAGACTAACTTTCAGTTCAGCAGACATGAAACCCCGCACTTTCTTCTCTACGTCCTCGTTTGCATCGTGTGGAATGCCCCAAAACAACAGGTTTTGTTTTTTAGAGTACGTTTCAGCCGCCAGAAGTCTTGTTTTCAACTCGTCCACCTGGGTCTGCAATATTTTGTTTGCTGCTACTTGTTGAATATTTGGCAACTCAAAAATAACAAAGAATTTCTATGTAAGCTTGACTAAAGCAGTTCACTTCTCACAATATACACAGTGCAAAATCAAGAAAAAGTGGCAAAATCCTACATGGGTCAAACCTTAAGTAAACACAATATTGCCTATTATAGTAATCATAGTCAATGTATTACTACTGTAAAACTAAATAACCAACAACATACATGTAACATCTCAGAGAACTATTGCTGATGCAGTTTTTATTTGTTTCACTAGGTGGTGTACATGTCCTCTAAAACTGTCTGTCTGTAAAGATGACCAGGTTACCGGTAGCAAACTATCAGTACTGGAATGGGACTGTTACTGACAGTTGCGTTTCAGAAACATTTCAGTAGATAAATTAGTTACCTTCTTGTTGTTCCCCTAGGACATCCAGGTTAGTCATAGATAATGACCTGTGCTGTAGCTGAGGACTGGGTGGGATAACAGGCATCATAGCCAGGGCCATGGGGGAGGCCAGCAGCTGATGTATGCCAACCTGCTGCTGGTGTACTGTAGTAACAACGTTGCATTACTGTTAATTAGTAATTGGCAGTTTACATAATGGGTATGTATGTAAAATGTATTATGAATTGTATAACTGCTGTTGTAATTGAACAAACATAAAGATATAAACGTTAGAAGAGAATTTTTTTTTCTTCATTCATAGTTTACAATGTTTATGGCACTAGACTACATGTATTTGGCCTTAGATACAACCCAATCCAGTGATTAAACAAACAAAAAAATACATGAATTGACCCCATGACCTGTCATGTTTGAACTGACTACTTCCCTTCACTTTAATTGGCAAGACTAGTTTGACCTTTGCAGAGACACCCTTTCCAACTCACTTCCTGCTACCCCATTACAGTATATGTAGCGGTATACAAGCACACAAAATCATAAGTATCCAGACCAGGGCTGTTTCCAGGACCAGTCCCTGGACCGTCCTGGGACAGAAATCTGCCCCAAAAATCTGACCTTTGGTACATTAAAATGATGTAAATGTGTTTACATAAATAAAATAAAATAAGCTTTAAATGACAGAATTTATAGGGAAAAGTCAACACCAATGGCTCTCAAACAATGGGAGGGATGGAAACAAAATTAAAGCTGGAAACAACCCTGATGCAGACACACCAGAAAAAAAGCCTCTGCATACTGAGGCACATATGTACCTGCAGGTGGTTGTAGATATCCTCCCCTCAGCACATCAGGCATGATGGCAGGGTGGGGAGGGCTCCTCTCGGCCTGCTGGGGGATGGTGAATAATGGCACCTTCTCTGCCATGGCCATGGGGATGGCACTCTGTCTCCGTGTGGTGGCAGGGTCGGCATAGGTAGGAGAACAGACCTGACCGTTCCCCAGCGACTCGGGTTTATCTTTGATAGGACTGTAGGAGGGATGCTTGGCTTTCCCTAAAGGGATGAAGTAAATTTTTGATTGAGACATGTATACATGGTACGGGTATGCCAAATATATATCTAAGGGGTGACCAATCCGATCAGGCTAATTTACAAGAAGCACACAACAAAGTGCTATTACATTAAGATACAGAATACTGCAAAGCATTTCTGTCAGGAACTTATTATAATAAGCAATATTCAAAAATTACCAAGTTAAGATAGTTTAGTTTATATCAAGTGTTATTATCATAGCCTAAGTTAAAGATTTATAAGAGACCATTTGAAGAGCATCTCACAATTAGAAGTGACTCTTAAAACTAAGCTTTTAATGGCATTAAAGACTCACTTTCAATGTTGAGAGTTTGTTTTGAATCCTCAAGGGCAGGAAAATAACAGACAACTAGAAGGTGATTTCTGATATAAAAGTTGTGCAATATGCTATCTATAACTCAAGATAATACCATGAACAACATGATTTTACGTCATATATCTTCGTATCATAATATGATTGGAAGTATTATACTTTTTGCGATATAATGTTACCTGTCCATTTTGCGAGCCATTTCTTGAAGGAACCCTTGTGGCAGCAGTCGGATGTACACCACAGGCCGCCAATCTTCCACAGCACGGCTATCGTAGCCAGCGATGCAAACACCAGACAGGCAGTAGAAACGCCCACTACCAGCTCCACCGGTACTACATCTGAATGATATAAAAACAAACTACAACTTCACACTCATGTTATTTACCCTCAATTCCTCTTAGTGAACATGATGCTAGAAGTCTCTGATAGAAGTGGTACCGGTAGTACAAAAATCAATCATTTAATGCCCAACAAATTTACTAATCACTGTTACGTGCAGTAATGATTTTAACACAGTGACTGTAACTAATTCACTGAGTCAGGACTATGCAACACATGCTTGTAAACCTGCCAACTTCCTGTTTGGTTGGTTGGTTGATTGTTATGGACTGTTTACTAGCTTTGTATTTCCTGTACAAAACTCACTTGGTGTAATATATAATATTGTTACACACCTGGGTGACAGGACTTTTGCACAGTAATTAGTACTTGCTACATAAAACCATGCTGTAAGACTCCAACTTGGATGGACCCCTACTCTTTTCAATAAGTGGAGTGGGATCTTAAATGTGCTTAAGCGTGACTCTTCTTGACCATTTGACCTCTAGAGCTGGCTTGATATGCAATTCAAATGAACGTCCCTATAACCAAAGATACTACTCAGTGGAATGTCAGGACTAGTGTAAAGTGGCTTTCCAAAGGGCACAGCATTGGGGTCCAAGGATTCAGACCCAGAACCTAGATTAGATTCTACGTCAGCTACCCTAACTACAAGTCCACCTGTCCAACTGTTTAGTACAAAAGAGCCACCCATAAGAATACTACTGAAAACAGCATCAGTTCAATATCAAAACCTAAAGAAATGTTATGTTACAGTATTTCTTTCGGAGATCAGGCAGATTAAATTTGAAATATGATTTGATCAGGAACTGAAAGGAATATTGGAAACTTAGTAAAAGAAAAGCAAGTTCATCTTAGGAATGTATAGTCCAGCTTAGATTCTTCTCCTCTGGCTCTTTGCGTCACTGAAGACATTCAACGCTTCCTATATGCATCTAAAGTTTAGGTAAATATATCATGACCACAAATCACACATATATACTTAGATTACATTTAATTGACTGTTTGCTTAGTAGTCTATGTTGACTAGATTAGTCCAAGGTACAAAATTTGTATGTCCCATCAGAATGATGTATCTTACTATTTCCCCAGAACAGAAATGCTATGGATGGCCTGATCCAAGCATATCTTAACCTTTAAAGAAAACAATCTGGCATCTTACCCGGCAAAGTTGTTGTTTCGTCCATCCTCGGTGCTAGGAAACCACCGTTGTTGGTAGAGTTTTCTGAACAGTTACACAGTCCTGGCTATCACACACCTGTCAGGAACCAAAAGAAGAAAAGACTGCTCCACGTCAGCACAGACAAGCCTTTTTTCTGGGCAAAAGTTCCTTGTATGACGCAGGTAAGGTATTTTTACTGAGACCAAAAATTGTGGCTTTCCAGGTCAAGCGTGTAACGGCTTACGCGACTCACCCCTTGGTTTCTGCACGATTATTCACCACAGAGACTCTTAAGAACTGTTTGCTTATATTCTAAACGTGAGGCAAACCCTTCTGCCTGTCAACTTTTGCAGCGACATCACCTAAAGAATGCTAATGTTCGAATTTTGTTAAAACATGCAGACAGGCTGTGGGCTTTGCTTACCTTGAAATCACACCATAACAAAAGTGATGATCCATTCTAACACTGTGACATTACATGTCTATGCTGTATTATGTAGCATTAAGTCCACATATTGCCTCTTAAGGCTGTCTTTGTCACTAACAAAAAGAAACAGCCTCAAACACCCCGTTGTTAGATGTTAGTAGAAATGGAATATCCTGTTTTTTAACCAGCCGCTGGCTGACACTAGTCTGACAGAAAAGGAGCAAACGAGGCATGACCATGTGCAGGTATGTTTGACTAGTACGCCTCAGGAAGTTGTTGACGTAGGATGGGGTGTCTATTCAGGGTAGCCAGTGGAGCAGATATAAGCGGTTCACTTCCTCCTGAGCCCATGCCACTCGCATACCAGCATTTTAAGTATGGGCTCCACTGGCTGTAAAGATGAATGGGAGAGCTATCATGATGGTATATCTTCTTGTGCCAGGCTCCAGGCTTAGTTGTTGTTCAATCCTCTCAATCATTTAAAAATATTCCTTTCCAAGAAATGACTCCTACTTTCCCCATCCTAAAATGGAGGAACCTTAATAAGTCTTTTAGCTGTGGAGAGAGACATCTATTTATTGCAATTTTGATCGAGACTGGTTCTTCGCACCAGTCCTGCAGATCAACCATAGAGCCCAAAGGGATGTCATCACTCTCTTTACATTGCAAATATTTTTCTATCAAGTTTAGACCTAGTATAATAATTATGCTCTTTAATAACACGAATGCAGCAAGAACATGAAAACATCAGAAACAGTTCCAAGTCTCGATGAATGCTTGTTTTATTTCTTATTGAAGCTTAAAGATGGACATAAAGATACATGGTGTCTCCCAGATTGATACATATCACCATTGATTGGACAAAGATATATTGCACAATAATAAATTCACCATGTAACATGCAAAACATGTAACTGATTGTAAGATAAACATATATTAATCCATTCCATTCTAAAATTTTAACCTTACAGTAATCATATATAACGAATAGAATAAATACTGACTAAAGACAACATAGCCTGATTTAAACGTACTGTAACATTTATAATGTTATTCATACAACAGTTTGATTGCAAAGGGTGGGAAAAGGCAACACTTTTTAAAAATGACAACATTGATAGGACCATAACAAAATACATTGCGTCACTAAGCTACCTGCACGCAAAAATGTTCACGTCATAGTTTAGCGGCAACAACATATTTCAACCATACTTAGAAAAACAAACATTAATGGGCAGAGACAACAATTTTGTTGTTTCATTTTTTAAACAACTCAGTATTGCTACGCGTACAGTCACATGTATACCAATCAGGCTCAATATAATCTTTAATGTCTAAGAATAAAAGTTTAACAATAGGAGCTATATTTCTGACTAACTGTCAGATATATCTGAATCAGCTCAATACAGCTCAACCCTCTCCCTAGTATTACATGGACCTTTCGTACATTGGTTACACAGTTAGGTATCTGGGTGTAGGTTGAATTTCTGGCCCATCCTTTCCCTTCTGAGTATTTCCAATCAATCATACATTCCTTCCTTCCTGCTAATCCCCTCTCAGTTCTCTCATCTTTAACCACCCGACCTGCTTTGCTGCATTTCTCAGTAATCTACCGGTAGTCTCGTTACAAAAAGCCTCTGCCCATAAGGTGAAGCCAAAATTTCAGCTCCTAAAAAAATGCTCATGATCACATCGTTCTTTGTATGAATATGTGCTACAATACAAATGTCTCCTGTTTCTTCCAAGTATACATATCATGCAATTAAAATAGCAAAAATCTGATTGCTCACATGCTTCAACAATTATAGAAGACACAAAAAATATAACAAGTCATGGCATTTTTTGTACATGTGCCAATGATAAAAAGTTACATGGTCCCAGCATTTTCACATCATATTCTATTCTTTTGCAACTAGGAATACACATCCAATGGTAGAGGATCCACCTTTTCAAAGACCTTTCAGCTCAATTACACTGTGTCTATCATGTCTGTAATGATTGCTATTACATGTATTGCAACTGTACAGTCAGTAAACATCACATTGTCACAAGCCCTTTCATGCACACAACTGTCTCAAATTACATGTAACTAAAAATTGACACTGCATAATTAAAAGCATAACAAAGCATTAACAAAGCCCCCCAAAGTAGAGAGTAACAAAAATAAAAACCCTTAAAAACTGAATTTGTGCTAAAAGACAAATTGATAACTTAAGGCATTGCCGGGTAAAAAATGATTTTATAACACTCCAAATGGGAGGTAATGTATAAGAAATAGTTACAATTATATATATTGTACGTGATAACTTAATTTTTGTTTCTTTGTTCTATGCTATACCTGATAAACTCACCATGGCTATACAAAGGAATGCAAGTAGTACCAGAGGAGGGACCGAACACACGTGTGTAAGGCGTCTCTGGGATGCTCTAGTGCCATCGTCACGGAAACCACACTGTGGATGGAGAAGGACACAGCCTCACCAACACAGACACAAGGAACAGCTCGCTTTCAACTCACAACACGGCAATTTCCACAGTCTAAAATATTATCTTACAATTAAGCTGTTCATCTAAGGATGAATTTTAAGGACCCTGTCTGGACTAGGACAGATGAATCATACTTTTTTTGCAAGATATATTTCATTTGAAAACAAAAAGGAGCGTAGAATACTCAATTTTGATTCTAATCTAAATTCTCGTTGAATGTTTCAAGAAACTGTAATAAAAACAGTCCTAATCAAAGCAAGGTCCAAAACATGCAATGGAAAGATGCAAAGTGGTGCAATTCCATGCAGTTTTCAACAATATTGCCCCAATGCTTGACTTCCGCTAGGTTATACACACTGTACACAGTTTTACATCACATACATGTATACAAAAGCTCTTAGATAAGCCTATACATGGATCTTATTCTACATTATGCTAACTACACATTTATTGGCATTATCAACTCTTGATTTTGAGGTTTCATATTTGCTACTAGATTTCTAAAGTACTGTGTCTGTCCATGCTTGCTATACATGTATATCTACTACCGTATGAGTATGATTGTTATTTGTACATTATAGTACTATCTGGTGAATGTTTAGACAAGATGTGATAACAATGTTACACACGTCATGAGAGTTAGTCTACATGTGCCTGACATAATGATGGTTTACAACATTGTCACATGATGAATCCTACTTTAGAAGGTTTCCTTTTAATGATCATTAATGATAACATGAGAAGCAGTGATTGTATACTAGTATTTTCTCTTTGAGTGTAAGGACAGCTATACTAAATTCAAGGTTAAAACTGTCAACAACGGATCCATATACTCAACAGTCCAACTTGCAAGCTGGGTGTATTCAACCTGTACAAATGGTCTGTAAAGCAATACGTGTAGTAGCTACGTTGGTATTTATCCTACATGTAAGATACCTCTTCTCCAACAGGATGAACCAAGAGTTTCTACTTTAAATGTTTTTTACCTAAAAGTATGGTATTACTCATTCTGTTGAATTCTTTTGATTCAAATGGCCCCACAGCTAGTGGATGTTTACAACCTGTCTCCTTCATTCTTGGGTAATCATTAGCTGTAGCGTCAGTAGTAATAGTTTGAGATGCTAAAGCCCAACTGTACACTGAACACTTTTAAGATTAATGATCTTTGTTACAGACATGTGAAATATGACATAATGTAGACAAATGTTAGCCTGATGATGAAGTGAACGTTACATTTTAATGTTATAGCTAGTGTACAACATGTATGGACTTTACATTGCATGTAGTAAGAAGTTCATAATTGCATTTTCAGGGTATTTTTGATTGATTTTTTTCATAGCTACTAGGCTAACTTTGTTCTCCATGGCATACCACCCCACAGTGCCCTGCGTGCACTACGTCTGCACATTTCCATAGGTCCCCTCGGGGGGTCGGTAATTCTTGGGGAAGGCCATAAGCTGTAAGGAGTGGAAAGCGTACTTGCGGGATCCGATGTTCTTCATCGTGTTCTCACGACGACAGCCTTCACTGTAACGAGGAGCAGGAGAACGATAAGTAACTTCGGGAGGAGAGTGAGTGTCGGCCACACTCGCCGCGCCACCAGCACGTAGTGGCGGCAATTAACGGGCCTCAGGCACCTGTTTGGACGCGTATTCTTGCGGATAATGGCCGAGGACAGACCGGAACTGAAGACAGATGGAGAAGGGCAGGACAAGAAATCAGCACCTTTGCAACTGAGAGCATGCTGCTTCATAATCAGCACAGCTTTCACAAAACCAAACAAGATTTCCAGCAAACTTTGTCAAGAAAAACACACTCAGCAAAGATACAGAATTATAGTACAGCAAACAGTTGTTTCAGTCAGCCACTAAGTCAAACTAAAGATGCCATGCTATCAACTTTGAGCTCAAGTGATGTTTGTGATTTTAAAGAACTTCAAATCTGTTTTGAGTCATGCAAAAAGGATTTTAGTGTTCAAACTTGAATGAAGTAGAATTATAGAGCCTTTATTTTTGTGGATAGAGCATGTTCCTCCGGATGTTTCTCCAGTCCCAACTTCATCAGTTGCAATGGCTCTGATCACGGCACAACACACGGGAAGGTGGGGGGCGGGGGGCACACAAGTTATGGCTGTAGGGTGTTAACACACAGGTGCTACATGGTAATCTGGTGACAGCATCAATATTTCACACCAAAACCTGCGAAACAAGAGGGGCACACAGCCAGCTTAGTAACCATATAGCTACTCTAGGGAAAGTCTAGAAAAGTACACCAGATTTCCCATTAAATGCATGCAGTGATACATATGATAGTCTGACAAAAACTAAAGTATGATCTTTATGATACAAGATGGGATATGTAAATGCATGCAACAATTTTCAAATAACACAGGATCCAATCATTGTGCCATATCTAAGAAACAACCCTTATGTGAGAAAGACAAAATGATGTACAGCATGTATACATGTACATGAAAATGTTGAAAATCATGCAAAAAATGTAACAGTGCTGAAATGGGTTATCATAAAACAGAAGTGAGATTAAACTTAGACAAATCTCAGATATTACTCAATTTGACATGTACCAGTAAAGCATGACTGGAAGATGACAGAGAGGGAAGCAAGCAACATTCTAGAAGTCTACAATTGTCTGGTTACACGTATATATATATAATGGTTAGCAAATTCTTTGATGTTACCATAAAGTCATGGTTTAATTAGAAGTGACTGTCATAAAATGGTTTAATTAGAAGTTATTAGAATTAAATGTAGTTCAGTGCATGAATGATGTTTTGTTAGCTTTATCTGTATTAATTAGCATCAATGTCTAAACAGCAGAGTATGGCGTATAGCTCTATTAAGTATTATGCTGTAGCACGGTGACGGTCCCTAAAGCAACGCATGTTGGGGAGCTGAAACCAAGCACAGTACACTTACCTTCGCATACAGTCCAGTGCGTTGGTGAATATCTGTGGCGCCATCATGTGCTCTAACTGCAGGACTGTGCACTGCTCCAGGGTGACGGACATGGCTGTCCTGTCCTTCGCACTCTTACAGCCCGTCACTCGCACCCCGTTCAGACGTCTGCAGATCTGTGGGCACCAGAATGGTACATTTCAATACGGGGTCTAAAAGTCATAAATGCTGGTTATATCATGAAAGCTTATATGTGTTGGAAGTAATCATAATAAAATGCTTAACTTGACATGTGATCTTACATATTTGTGACATCTGCAATTGCCAAACGTGCCAGGATTTATATTGCCTCTTGCTAGTGATGGCTGCAGTGCCCTGATATATATGACCTCAATCAGAAAGCTACCCATTAGGCTACACTTAGTATACTTATGTATTGGAAAAGGTTTAGCACAGTACTACAAATACTGGTTACAGTTGAGTACTGTATACTAGTAATAGCAATCAAGAATGAAAAGGGGAAGAACAAATTGATACATTTTGATGAATATAATCATATATATTGATTTCTTAATTTTTAAGATTTAGACCTTGGAATCAAAGGAAGGAAAGAAAGGAAGAGTAAGAAAGGTCAGCTGACCTCAGCGCTCTGTTGAAGTATCTCCACATTCTTGCTCTTGCGGATGTGCACGTTGTTCTGTAGGAACTGCAGCAGACCTGCTAGTCTGGTCTGGTGGGGCTGGTCCACATCAGCTAGTGTGACAACAAAAGGATGACTTACAAGTACATACTAGGTACGTGTACTCCCGGAGAATCTAGGCACAAAAGCTTGTTTGTAAAGAATTGTGTAGTTGACGCTACAGGTGATCATGCTTATTTCTGTAACAGTCATTTTTCAATGTCTGTGGACAAACAGACTTGAATGATCAATCATATTAGCTGATATTTCAATTCTTTTCTAAGATTCTAAGGAACAAGGATGATTTGGGTTGTAGAAGAAAACACTAAATTCTAGAGGGAACAAGCCAGAATACAGCTTAATAATTACTTACCTGGTGCAGGCATCATCTCCATGTACTGCTCATAGTATGAGTTCAGTCGACTGAAGTTTTCAATGTTCACTATCTCCTGAAGAGAGGTGTTCCCAAATCTACAAGAATGGAGGAAAAACATATCAGCTTAATTTTTCAACTTAGATTAGTAAAAAGGACTGTGCATATAAAGCTGTAGAAGAAAATATTATAGCTGCAAAAACATTGTTAACTTACTTCTCAGCCAGCGTGGCTTTCTCATTGATGCCCACAGTGAAGAGGACGGGCTGTATTCTCAGCAGCATCCCACTTCTGATCTCCGCCGGCAGCAGGCCGTACAAGCCAGGGGGCAGCGGGATACGCACGTTGATCCCCGTTCTGTGGGGAGGGGGGCAGGTATGCGTCAAGTTCAGCAGAACTCACATTTCACACTTTAAAACAGGATATTAATCTAATTATTGAAAAGAGTAGGGGTCCTTCCCAGTGTGAGTGGATCAAACCATTCCGGCTAAATGGGGTAGGGAATTTCCCAAGCAGCCTTGTAACGACTGCTTTGCCTATCAAGTCAGTTAGTCAAGCTTACCTAAGCTTGATGTTTCTGACTTAGGGACAAGAGATGCTACTACAGTGAACGCAGCTCAGTGGCTAGAAGTGCCATGGTCAATGGCCTTGCACTGAGCAAACTCGTTGAAACAAAAAAATTGTTTCAAATAATAATACCTTGCAGCTTTAGATTGCCAGATATTTAGATAGCATTTAATACTAAAATACAATTATCACTAAATTGTAAAATTCCATCAGGGTTACAAATCAGGAAGCATCCTTTTATTACTGGGCTAGCATAAATGTACATGTACCAAGTATACATAATACTGAAGACTTTAATTTACTATAGAAAAAAAACTCACATCTTCTCCAAAGGTCTACATGTACATGTATGTTCTCTAACCTTGTGCCTGTGAGAACCGGTAGGAGATCGTGAGTGGAAGTTGACGAGGCTGGGACGATCTTGAACGTGACATTGCGAAGGTCGTTGATCCCAACAACCATGTCCTCCAGCATTCCTAACTCATCAGCTGTGGACAAAAAAACTTTATTTCTTACTACTCATCTGATGCAAATATACAAAAGTAACTGTCTCCTCTGTCAGCACTGGAACACCAGTGCTGAAGTGGTCGTCAGCACTGGAAGTCCAGTGCTGAGCCGGCGTCAGCACTGGAAATCTAGTGCTGAGGCAGCTTCAGCACTCGAAGCCCTCCTGTCAGCACTGGAAACCGAGTGCTGAGACTACAATCAGCACTGGATTTCCAGTGCTCAGAACAGTTCAGCTCTGGAAATCCAGTGCTGACAAATATTGTGCACTGGAAACCGAGTATAAAATGTATAAAGTTGGTGAAAAGAACTTACATTCTGTAACAAAATATAAATGGACAACTGTATTATACAATGTTTTTTAAATGATGCTTCTTTGCCGCACAAGCAAAATGTGTCGTCCACCTGTAACTACCTATTCTTTGTAAAACAAGAAATCTTTTTAAAAAAGCTGTGCCTTGCCGCGTATTTTATGTTATTTTGGTAAGTTAGACTAGATTCTACGCTTAAAAATCCCGAGTTCCACATGTCGCCCCCCTCCCCCTCATTATCATAATTTATGTCAGATGAATTATTGGCACATTAAACAGGTTTTGTAAAACTTTTTGACCCACAATGAATATGCATTATTTTTTATTACAAACTAAGTTCCTTCTGATGCAATTTGTGATATATATTTATATGAACATGGTGAGTTAAAGCGTAGATTTATTACGCTGGACCACATACAGTAACATGCGTCTAGAAGAGCGTTTTAATACTCGTCTGGAATGTACCATTGTCTAACTAAGCCATGAAACTCGGCAAGGAAAGAAGGGCCTTTGGAAGGGGCTTTGGAAGGGCTGGGTTAAAAGGTCCGTCCATTGATCCATGGAAAAAAGCTGGCGTAAAGCCTTGCCTGGCGGCAAGGCAAAAAACAAGCGATCTCTTTACCACACAGATAGACCAACTGTTAGTTGTCTAACTCTGACTACCTATTGTTTTTTAATTGATGCTACTTTGCCGCACAAGCAGAATGTGTCGTCCACCTGTAACTACCTATTCTTTGTAAAAAAAAAAAACAAGCGATCTCTTTACCACACAGATAGACCAACTGTTAGTTGTCTAACTCTGACTACCTATTGTTTTTTAATTGATGCTACTTTGCCGCACAAGCAGAATGTGTCGTCCACCTGTAACTACCTATTCTTTGTAAAAAAAAAAACAAGCGATCTCTTTACCACACAGATAGACCTACTGTTAGTTGTCTACCTCTGACTAAAAAGACACTACTTTGCCACAAGTATAGAATATGTGATTTGTTGATTTAAAATTTCCGTATCAATTGACCAAAAGAAAAGAAACTTGAGTGTATACACAATTAACAATATCACAAGTATCTACTCTAGTCTAAAGCTAGTAAAAGCTAGTGCCACACAAGATCTGCTTGGAGATTAAATAACATGCACAGATATACTTAAGTCTAAAGGAAATAACACGTACGGACGCATGCTACTAGTACACGAATATTACGTTCAGCACTGGAACGTTCCAGTGCTTTATAAACGTCAGCACTGGAAGCCCAGAGCTGAAGTTTTTACAGCACTGGAAGACCAGTGCTGAAAAGTTCCCGAGCACTGGTAAATCCAGTGCTGAATCCGTTACTTTTGTATATCAGCACTCGGTTCCAGTGCTGACGGTGGTTTCAGCACTGGGTAACCAGTGCTGAATGACCTCTGCCGCGAGTTCAGCACTGGTACCCGAGTGCTGACGGCAGTTCAGCACTGGAAAACCAGTGCTCGGAGAAGTTCAGCACTGGAAATCCAGTGCTCGCATTGGGTTCAGCACTGGAATTCCAGTGCTGAGGGAGCTTCAGCACTCGAACAAGGCCGTTCAGCACAGGAAAACCAGTGCTGACGTTTCTTCAGCACTGGAAAACCAGTGCTGAGGCCGATTCGACCCATTGATTCAGCACTGGAACACCAGTGCTGAACCCGTTACTTTTGTATACTTGCGCCTATCATCTGATAGGGACAGAGAAAATTTAAAGTTTCTGTTTTTGCTTAGCAATATTCTAAGCTACATAATTGTGCATTAACAGTCTTAACTCTAACTACTGCCCCCTAGCAAATATCATAAGAACTGCAAATATATAACAATAGCATCAATAAGTTCATTATCCTTGAAAAAATATGTCAACAGTCTGGTGAAAAGTGAAAATCAATATATATCTTTCTATCAGTACCATAATGATAACTACATACAGTGATTTATTTCAAGCTGTCCAAGCTAAGCTTATGCATTTATAGAACTCAGTTTCACAGTCAGGTAATCTAGAATGTGATGGAAATGTTTTCTGTAAATGTAAGGTTGATGAGTGACATGTGCTAGTATATCATTATCGATTACGATTATGCATGTATCCACAGTGTTTCCTCCCCAGGGATCTCTCAAAATCTCCAGCCAGGCAACATGTACCCCTGGATAAATAGAAAATAAACAAATAAACAAACAAACAAGTATAGGCTACTGACCATGAGGTGACAGCAGGCTTTCATAGTGCACCAGCAGGCCCACCAGGTACAGCTGGCGCAGGAAGTTCTCATCGTTCAGAGATGTTCTTAGTTTTGTGATGAAACCAGCCACAACTGCAGACAGCTAAGTGGGATAATAACTCGATATGTTTAACGAATCATATTAGTGTCACAGGCTGATTTCAGATGCTCAGCTTTAATAAACCCTGACATTTGGTTGGTTAATCATATAGTACAATTAATCAAAAAAGCTACATATTCATTCAAGCCTTCATCTAATTGGCTCTTATAAATTCATCAACCAATAAAAATTGTCATCTTATAGTTTACAAATGATGAATGCTGTTTGCCATATTTGACGCTTTTTGTATCTTCGTCTTTTACTGTCTATTTTGGCAACAAAAGAACTGAAACAATGTGGATGCATATCACAATCGGCTGAAAAGGCAAAACCGCAAATAATGGACAACTCACTGCTTGTGAGAAAACAATGTCTCGTCGGTTCTGCAGCTCCTGAAGCCGAGAGGACACACAGCTGGTCTCCTAGACAACCAGAAAAAAGCACAGTCACAATACAATCATCCTGGACAAAACCCGTACTTATTATCAGGAAGAAACCCATATACCCTTACATCAGTATCTTTTGAATTCAAGAAACTTGTAAGTTAAGTTTTTCCATTCTTAGAAATGTTGGCTTCCTTGAGGAGTGCCTTTGCAAATCTCGATCAAATTAGTTACAAGCATTGCTTCATCATTGAATTATGATGATGATTGTAATTCCAGAAGCAAGCACACACCACCACCAGCTTGCACCACTTAGGATATACCAAACCTGGGCTATTCCATTTAATAAGTTAAAAGGGGGAAGACTAGGTAGGAGGGATGTTAAGGAAATTAAAAATGGGTAAGTGGGGTGAGAGTGATCAAATGGGAAGAGCCGGATAATGGGGAGAGGGAGTTGGGATGGAATGGTCTGACCCTCCAAAAACTTTTAAGTGGAATAGCCCATCTTGCCATTTCTGGAGTGGCTTCTTCAGATTGAGAAGGTTTAGACTGGTCCATTTGGGAAACACTGACTCTTTTCTTCTCTGGGGTCTCAAGCCAGCAATCAAGATTTGTATCCTGAAATGGAAATCTTTCATGTTACCATGGTTACCTTAAGCTTAATTTGAAAAAAAAAAAAGAAACACTGGAGACTTGGAAAATATCTAGGCACAGATTCCGACAAGAACTTATCTTTTGTATACAGAAAAGGGTAATACAGTACATGCTATTCTGACAGAGAGTTATTCCCACAATTGCATCATGTTGTTCTAATGCACTTACTAAGTCACTTGAATGTGTATAACCTGATGAGACTCCATGGGTTTAAGAACAAGATGTATTACAAGAGATAACACAATTATACAAAATGTTACATCTGTCTCAGCAATGTAATGCATACCTGCAGTAGTAGAAAGGTGAGACTCTGCTGTACTTTCTCTGTCAGTAAGCTGACACACTGGGTCAGGGTCTGCTGTAGGGGATACAGGGCCTCACTCCATTCTGATGCTGGAGGGAGAAAAAATAAAATAGTCAGCCAGTAAACATAATGTACACCATGTAGTTACCTTCGTTCTGGCTAACGTTATAATTTCATACTATGAAGGAGAATTCTTATTACACAACCAGTAGGTACTTCAATTGCTTACGTTTGATCTGGATAAGAATAGTCAACCCCAGTGATGAACTGGACAAGGGGGGATACAAGCTAAGCCACGTTTGGGACTGTTTTCTCACTGCAAAAGCACCACCTACATCGGCTACATATAGCGGTGAGAAGCAGAACTCTGGTGTCTGAGAGACATCAAAACGTAAGCAATGTAAGTACCTACTGGTTGTGAAATAATAATTCTCCTTCATCCTATATTCTATCAACCTGATGGAACTATTTTCAGATATAATTTTATACTAATGAAACACAGTGTACAAAAGTCATGCATTCCTAATGATAATCAATGTTTGATTGAAATAAACCACACGGTGAGACCTGTTTGGATCATCATTATCATGTATATCAAACACTTAAAATGTTAACTAGAGTATTGGAGAGTACTTTGATCAACCTTCAACTCTTTCTGTATTCTTAATACATGTTGAATGACATAGGCATTTTACATTTAAGTTTTCATAGTTGCATGTTTATGATGTAATTTTCATTGAGTAAAAGATGGCACTAACTGGTACTACTGACTTTTCCTGCCCTTTTTTGGCGTCCTGTTGATGAGGTTAGCAGGAGGCTCCTGTTGAGTCATCTGGTCAACTTTCTTGATGATACAGTCCAAACTCTTGTCCACATTCATCAGAGTATCCTCCTACAGAAGGACAACAGTGTCATCATGGATTGTATCAAAATATTACTCTCTAAATATAGCTGTGTTAGCATCAGTGTATCTTAAAGACTTGTAGCTTCAAAAAGAAGACGTAACGTATTAGTGATGACTTAATACGAATGTTAAGATTAACTTTGATTTGTTTTGTTTGTTTTTGTGATAACTTGTGATACAATTTAATACCTATATTCATGATCTTAAGGAATATACCAGAATGTACCATTTTGTAAATTAAACGCTTATCTCAAAGAAAATCTTCGCATATACCAGAAATATAGTAAAAAAAACTACATCGATACATCTCTAAAATGAAACATAAAGCAATAATTTTTTCATTGGGCATATTTAGTTCTGAAGACCCTACCCAAGAAGACTGAGATGATTTTGGTTTGAAACTGTCCCCCTCCCAAGTCCACTTGGCAGTCGGATCATCCTCAGTCCCGGTGGTGAGGGTGACCGAGTCGCCCTCGTCGTTAGGCGTGGTGGCAATGTAGTCGGGGCGCGCAGCCTTCAGCGAGTGGATGGCATAGTCTAGTAACCTGTCCTCACAGACTGTCACCAGCTGCCGGGTCTGATCATGGGAAAAACACAATAATTCAATCATAATAGTTCACTCTCCTCCACTTTTCTCAAGGGTCACATTGCAATGTGTCTGTCATTTCATGGAATCTTGTTTCAATGCATTGTAATGTTGCCATTTATTATAGTTGAACCAATACTTACTGAATCAAAACACCAAATTAATTGGACTGAATGATGCTGATGTCGATGATGGTCATTATTCATCAACCATTGAAACATTATATAACCATCATTTGAATGATTTGTTGAACCATTTACTGAGCAAAATTATGGCCATTCTGTCAACAAGACAGACAAAATTGGTGTACAAGTATTTGATATGGGAATAGGAGTTAGGTCATATCATGCCAGGAACTATGCACTGGTTTGTTAGAAAACTGGAACTGCCACAACTAAGCTACACTGCAAATCATCATGTTCACTAAACATTAGGTTAAGGACATCCTCTGGGATGGGACGTAAGGCCGAAGGTCCCCTGTTTGAGGCGTTGCACACTTTAAGCATTTGCACACTTGTCAAAAAGAGTAAGGTTCCATCCAGGTTTGAGTATATCTAACCTACATTTGTATCAGTCCGGTCTTAAGCAGCTTGTACCTAATGTATAGCTCCATATACATTTCAAGTAATGCAGAAGAACAAGGAAGTCTTGGTTTTGACAGGGTTTTTTTTTTAATATACTGGGATGTAAACAAACCTTGTCAGTCAGACTGTCCAGGGCCCGTCTCATGTCTCCTGGTGCCAGGTCTTTAGCTGATCTCATCAGGCTCTCGCTGTAGTACATGATCTGTGTCTTCAGGGCCTGGATACTGGACAGCAGGTCTCGAGCCTTGGCCGAGTGGCTTTGGCCAGGACTGCAGCTGGTCCCTGACCTAAATAAGAAAGTTTAACATAAAATCATGAATGGACTTTCAGAGACTTACACTATAATTACGCCAAAAATGGTTACTCAAGCAACTGTTGAGTAACTACTTTTTGGCGCATCTTATTACCTGGATGTCTAACCTACATCGACATTACACTATAATTGCTGAGGTATCCAATTCAGCCTACTACAAATAACAAATCATAACCTCCTTGGCAAATATACTGGCTACTCATTTGATGCTATAGGCCTGGAGTGATTTAGAGTGAGTATATTGCTGAGTAGTAATGTTTTTTTCCGGTATATGAGATGTGATAGAAACATAAAACAATTCACATCACACATTTTTCAAAAACGGTTGTAATAACGAATTCAGCAAATACAGTTCGGTTGAATTAGTTAGATACTAAATATAGAGCGCGCAGTATTTATTTGTGTGCTCTTGTGTGACTTCTTGTTTGGCATGTAAATTTCTGGTATGACATGTATGAAACAAGATCAAGTGAAAAGAGATCATTTTTGCATGCCTACAGTTGAAAGCTACGTCTACATGCACCTACCCTTTAGGGCTGTACACATCCTCGTGTGAAGACAAGAGTTTCTTCAGTCCCCCCTGTTTGAACCCCAGTGTGTGGGCCGCCATGGCCCCTACTGTCACTATGTCATACACATTATCTGCAACGAAACAACAACATTGTTCTTTTTCATAGTTCAGGCCATGTAGGCTGTAACCAAACTTGAATGCATCCACATATACACATTGTTCACAAAAAAATATGCATAAAAAGCTGCTGACATCCATGTAGTGTACTTCTAGGTTGACAACATCAGACAAAAAATTACAGTTTGCTTGTCTCCCATGTTTGCCATCAGTTTGGACAACATACAATAATGCATATAATTTTTTTTTTATATAACATTGGAGAATGGAGAATATAACGAAACATAATCAATGTAAAAAATGTTTTTGGATGCCGATTCTGCATGACAAGCTTCATGATATAGCTGTGAGTCTGTGACAAAAGATCTGCTTATTGTTCTCCCCTTCTTAACAAATTGCAAACCTTCCTAACAAACTTTTCACCTGGCCAATCAGTAAGAAGTGGAAAAACATCTTTTTAACTATCATCAGAATAAACGACCTTTTGTTTGCAAGGTGTTTCTGCTATCAAGCACAATGACGGTAAAAGCAGCACCAAGGACAGACACAGGGCCCTGCATCTGTCCTTGGTGCTGATTTTAGTCTTTGTTGTTGGTAACAGAAACACCTGTGTTAGACAAGTGAGAAACTATCCATGTTCACCTCTGCTATGGAAAATGGAAACTTTTGGTACCATTGCTGAATCTATCATGCAGAGGAGGCACTAGGACATCATATATTGTGCTGCAAACTGTACAACAATCATTGCAAACTGACATATATTCAGACATGGAGATGAAACGTGACCAGATTTAACTTCCTTCCTTCCTGCCAAAGGATTACTTGTCATGTAAATCTTATCATAGTAGCCAGATACAGGTAAGAATGTCCCAACTTAAGGGAACATCTTGGGTGTTCACAATATGACCGCATTCACAGTAGGCCATAAAATATTTTGACTGAAACACTGTACACTTTGGAATACACTAAGGATACCACTGACTGTTATAAGTTTGCAAAAAGGGTCAACCTTATTGATCAATTGGTTATATTTCTTGAAATGTACTAAGGGGGCAAATCATTTATCAAAAGCATTTACCCAGTAGATGATTACCAGCTAGCTTATACATGTACCATGCAATGTTATACTTGTTGAGCTCTGCATGCATGACGTACTACACACTGATATGACTTGTGAATATAAGCAAACAATGGGCATTCTGAAACAGAGCTAAGACAACGACACAAGACACACCGGTACAACACCAGTAAGCTTTTAATGAACTTTAGCATGGTGACTGCAGATACTGAAATGATAACCACATATTCTAAAACTTAAATTGCGTTGCTCCATGCAATGAAAACATGCAAGTCTACAGCCTGATAGATTAGAAATTTGGTACTGATGGGGCTTAGAACAATGAGTAATTAGAGCTTTTTTGGGTGCTACATATGAAATGTTTTTTCTTCCTCTACATGTACACATTTTCTGCTACGATGCACACACTCTACAAACTAACACAGACACAGCCCATCAAGCTTTTGAGACTCACGTAGGTCCGTGCTTTCCCCTGTATTATGGGACAGTGTGGCAGACGCTACAGGCAAGGAAAGAGAGAGAGAGAGAACACAGCATTCTTCAGCGACTGAGCCAGTCTTCCAGACACCCAGACAAGCATGTGCTAACCTCTACTACCACACATTGCCCAAACAACACTGGATAACTTGTTGACCCCTGAGTTAGTCACATTAGTCACAGGTGCTAAGCTAAGTAATGTTGTATGGGATGAAGTATATGAAGGTATGTGGCATGAAAAGTACAATAACAGCGTACATAAGGCTGGACCAGTACGTACCTATTTCCTCTTCTAATAGCTGAACCCTCATCCTCTGCAGGTGAAGATTTAGTGGCACAAACTCAAACCGCTTGTCCTCCTTCAGACAGCTGGCTTTGAAGGCAGGGCCTGCAGGTTTGATTTGAGTTAGAAATCAGTCAAATCTAGTTCTGGCACACAAAACTTATAATATACGACTCATAGTTGTTGCCATACACTCATGTAGAATTGTGTTGCAATAAAATTCTTTCCTTCTTTTTGCAGTGTGCAATGTTTGTTGCCTTACCCCTGTATGTCTGTAGTCCATGCAGAGCCTCGGTGTACTCGTGCACCAGGTGGAGATGGTGGTCTAGTAGGCTCTTCCGTACCTGCTCCCAGTGAGGGGTCAGCTGCACAAATGGAGCAAAGTACATGTGGAAAAAGGAAAACATACTTTTTCTAGGACAATGTGTTGGTAATATATCAAACAAAATGATGATTTGTAAGTACTACATGGAAGTAAGTAAAACAGATTTGACAAGAAACAATCCAATCAACCTACCTTTCCCAAGTCTTCAAGTTCAACTACTTGCTGTTTCTCTTCATCAATCAGTATTTTGCTGTCAAAATATAAAAATCAGAGTAACACATACTGTCACCATGAGGAACGAGCAACAAAATAGTAAATTCAGTTTTACTATAATTAGACAAACATCAACTTGAGGCATGCAAGACTTACAGAAGCTGGATGGGAATGTGAAAAGAAAGCTTGGTCTCAGCCATAAACTCCTGAACACTTAACGTTGAGCCAGCTGTGGTAGGGAATCGGTAGGTCTTGGTGGTGGTACTCTCGTATAGGGCCTGGGTGGAGAACAATGAATAATGGATAACACTTAACGGCATCGTTTTATGATGATCACAGTATTCTTAATATATACACCGCGCAAGGCTTATTAGAAAAGCAACAGTCACAATAATTGAAAGTTACGCTACCAAAGAAGTCACTACCTATGCCTGGAGTTAAGTACTCACCTTCAATACTACATCTCTACTGAGAGAACAGTACTTGGCATTGGAGGACACCGGCTCAAACAAGGACTCATCAACAGCAAGCACTCTCTTGTTGGATGGAGAAGGAGACCGGGATATCGGCATGGGTGTTTTGTCTGACAGTTCCCAGGATAGGATCGTGATGTAGCCAACTGTGTTACCTTCCGAGGACTTCAGCGGTAAATGCAGACGGTGGTCGTCGGCATGTAAAATGTCCTTCACTGGAAACATTGCACTACCTATCTCATACATGGTGGACGTCGCTCGATCCTTAACGTCCCAGACTGAGAGCTTTACCCGTGTGTTGACCGTGAGGCGGGATCCCGCGGTGAAGACGACGGTCGTCATGAAGAGCGGCGTGCTGGTTGCTTCGATGATTTCCGTTTGCGAGTGTTTGGTCCAGAACCCTCCCGGCGGCGTGACGTAGCTGACCTGGACGTAGCTGTTCGGTCGCCGGTCGTCACGTGGTGTGATCAGCTCACTGCATGCTAACGACAGCTCCAATATAGGTTCATCTGGATGCAGATGGATTCCTAACCTGAATACACAAACATACGACATAAGCAAGTCAACGGAGTACAACAGCAACAGAGTGAAGATTTTGCTATGTAGAAAACATTAAGTCTAGAGCAATTATGTTCATGATATCACATTAGAACATGAAAAGTACGATTGTATAGATTTTGTGCAAATGTGTTAAACTAGCAACCTTTTTCTTCATTAATTTTATATCATTGCTTCTAACAAAGAACAAGTATATCAAATAAATAAACTGCACCACAAAATGGTTACATCTAATCCATCATTCATAAACTTCCCTAGTCATCTGTATTCAAGGCGCCCTTTCCACTAGACAGCAATAGCTGACCAAAATTAGATTTATGTGATCCTTGATTTTATAACTGGAATATGATGCAGCACACTGCAAAAGTATGTCTCTCCAGGGACAAAGAAGATATCAAGTAAGTAAGCTATGTTTATACCATGTACTTGCAATTAGCCCTTCAGGGCACGAACTTGCAAATAAACTTCTTCTTCTTTGGTATTATTAGTAAGCAAAAGTATCATTTAGAAGACAACAAAATGGACAAAGCATTGAAATATTTGTGCAATTCACGAAATTTGTGGAGCGCACTGTAAAACATATGAATCCTTCAAGAGTTGCTCAGCAGATGCAGCCTCTACTGGAAAGGGGGTGTCACCTTTAAACTCATGTCTTATTCATGTGTTTATCACACTGTTAGTTACAGGAATGTAGTTGTACCTTTCTGCCGGCTCATTCACATTGAGCAGGCCCGGGGGTTCCGGCCCTGGGACAGGGTCCTGCCCCGTCTTGGCCATGATGGTCCCTCGGAGGGACTCGAAGCGGCCCCGCAGGGCCTCGATGCTTGAGTTCTGCAGGGCTGCGAGCCACGCGTCACGCTCCTCCTGGGAAAGGGTGGTCAGGTATTGCACTTGGGGGTCCAACTCAAACTCTGCAAAATAACATAAGAAAAATCACTGTTTTCTATCAGGAATATCAAATTATCAGTAACATGCAATCTTTCCTACAATCTTTTACAATAAATTCTAAAAGACAGTCAATAAAAAGACATGTATATGACAAAAACATGAAAGGTCACCTACTACATCCCCAAAGGGACCTTGAGTATACTACATAATTATATTTCAGCCATACATAGTATGGTGAAATATATTGTATTCGTAATGTTTCTTCTTTCTTTCTTTCTTCTTTCTCCTGTCAAATCTTCAAAGTGATTCATCTCCGCCGTCCTGGACCGAATGACCTGAAATTTGGCACAGGGGTAGAATGGGCCAATACCTTGATGCTTTTTTCTCAGTTTTTTCATATCTGCCTCTAAAATGATTTTATTGAGATTTTTTGGTCAATTTTAGACCAAAACTGTATATTTTGGCCCCTGTACCCCGGTATTACAACCAAATGAGCTGAAATTTGACAGAGATGTGCCTTGATAATGCCTCCATATAAATTTGATAACACTTTTGGTGTACAGTACAACAAAATGCTTATTTTTGCGATTTTTTGACCAATTTTTGACCAAAAAAGGACACTTTGGGCCCCTGAACCCTGGTATTACAACCAAATGAGCTGAAATTTGACAGAGATGTGCCTTGATAATGCCCCCATATAAATTCAATAACACTTTTGGTGTACAGTACAACAAAATGCTTATTTTTGCGATTTTTTGACCAATTTTTGACCAAAAAAGGACACTTTTGGCTCCTGTACCTTGGTATTGCAACCGAATGAGCTGAAATTTGACACAGATGTGCCTTGATAATCCCTTCATATAAATTCAATAACACTTTTGGTGTACAGTGCAACAAAATGCTTATTTTTGCGATTTTTGGCCAATTTTTGACCAAAAAAGGACACTTTTGGCTCCTGTACCCTGGTATTACAATTAAATGACCTGAAATTTGGTATAGATAGGCATTAGATACTTGGTAACAAGATCCAAGTAAAATTTTTGACATAAACAACTTTAAAATGATTAATTTTGGCACTTTTCTGAGGGGAAATTTGTTTTCTTTTGGCCTCCTGACGTGACCTTCCGTGACCCCGCACAGAGCCACACCTGTGCGCGTCAGCCGGAGAGTTAATTGAATCAAAGACCTAGCCAATCAGCGAAGAGGAGGCCAAAGGCTAATTAATATTCATAAGCGGGGCCTCATGATCCCGTATATAGCAGTGTTCCCGCCAGGGAGAGCGAAGCCCGCCTAAGGCTCTCGCATTTTAGACTATTCAGAAGGCTTTATATTGTATCAGTTCTTAGGGGCATATCTATGATAATCGCAGTAGTCACTTAACTTCTCTTCAGGAGTTTAGCGTAACACTATTTCATGTCAAACCGTCAAAGGCAACTAAAAACAAACTTTAACGTTACTGAGTTCAACAGTACTTATAACTTGTTATCCGAAGTTGAAACGCTAGCGATGGTATTTTCGCTGCGCTGTTAGCTCCGTGCGACTGTTGTTGACGGTCTTATAACGGTATATTTTGCACCCCTGTACCCTGGTATGAGTAACATTTGGTATAGATAGGCATAAGATAGTTGGTAAAATGATCCAAGTAAAATTTTTGGCATAAAGTACTGTAAAAGGCTTAATTACAGCACTTTTTTTAGGGGAAATTGGTTTTCTTTCGTTCTCCATGCCATGACCTTTCGGACGTTCACCCCACAGAGCCGACATCTGCACCTGCATCTAGCCGGCAGGAAGAGTTAATTCAATTAATGAATCAGCCAATCAGCGAAGAGGAAAGTGAAGGCTAATTAATATTCATAAGCGGGACCACACAATACGTTAACTTGAAGACTCAGGCCGTACAGACTTCTCGCCAGGATTTTTTCAAAGCGTCGGACAGGGGTCCGGGGGCCGCCGAATGTCCCAGGCAGGGTCCAGGGGCAGGGCCACTGTGGGGGGGACCCAGGTGGGCGAAGCCCCCCCGGAAGCTCTTGCATTTTAGACTATTGAGAAGGCTTCTTTTTCATCAGTTTTTTTAGGGCCATATCTACGATAATCGTAGCAGTCACTTACTTCTCTTCAGCAGTTTGACTTTAAAATATTTCGGGTCAAAGCTTCAATGACAACTAAAACCTCAAAAACAACAAACTTTACTTAGCTCAACAGTATACAAAAATATTGTACGGGTTGCCATCCTTAGTTGAAGCGCTTAGTTATAGCGCTAGTATCTTCGCTGCGCCGTTAGCCGCCGTGCGACTTTTGTTGATGGTCTGATATCCCTACGTCGCCGCCTCGCTGATATTCCCACGGACATGTTTCAAGAAAAATACCCAGCAAAAATGCTGTTCTGCGTCAAATTCTATTCTATAAAACATGTGGGACTCAGTGTTACAGTCTAAATATTTTGTAGAAGCACCGCTGTAGGAAAGAAGGTCCAAGCAATGTAAAACATCACGTAGCATGAAGTTTGCTGTCAACTGGCACACAGCACATGACGGTTTGAAGCTCTAAGTCTAATCAACAGCTGTGTTTGATTGATAGCCGGCGGTCCTTTGATGAAGTCGGCGAAAGGTGCGTTAGTTAGAAAATCTGCGTTTAGTTTTGATACGTAATTATAAGTTAGACAGTGGCGAGAATGATTATTTTCTCATCAATATTTCTCTTCAGAATTATTTGAACTTAATTGTACATCTAAACAATTGGCTTACCTGTGCAATGTTTATATGATTAATGATCAGTGTACTGAAATCATGTGTAACGTATGGCTCCTAGTCAATAGATCAGCATTTTCTCTATAGTGACCACCTGTCTATAGTGGCCACATTTCCTAGTGCTGTTGTTGTTTGACATAAACTTTGAACATTTAAATTGTAAGTAACTTTAAACTGCCAGAGTTTCAGCCCAATAAAACACTCTCAGCGCCAGGGTATGAACAGACTGACCAGACAGACGAAAATAAATCCTCGAACAAGGTTCAATCGTATCTTCCGGGTCTGGCAGGAAGTTGTTAAACTAAAATAAGAATAGGCTCGATGGCTGATTGCATACAAAGTAAAACAGTTTAACAGTTTTACAGCTTGAAGAAAACAAACGCTCCTACAGTACCTGCACCTGCTTGATAATTATTAAATCGTATGCCCTACTTGAATAAAAAAGTTCACTGCAATAGTAAATGTACCCACATCACAAGGAGCTTATACTTTTTTAAACTTACACCTAGTTATCATACTGAAAATTGTTAATGACATTACATGAAGTCATTCAACAATTTTCAGTCATGATGAAAATTTTCTGAATGGAAGGTGTGATTATTGTCATTTTCTGAAAAATAGAAGCAAGCTCTGTTTTTACCTGGAATCAATTCACAATACCAGTCCACTTTGGGGGATAATGTACTGTTAAGAGGATGTTCCAGTTTTGCGCAGGGGTGATTTGGAACAGTCCAATGTTGCGTGGGAAGGGGTATGGCTGAAATATGCTGTATTTGCTCTTAAGCAAATGTCGGCCTTTCTAGTTTTATGTATATATATATACATGTACCATAGTCTCTTGGCTATGCCTGCAATACAGCCTTGCCATGGCTCACATTTTCACCAGGTCACCCCTATTCTACTTCTGCATCAGTCAGTGTTGGGAAGATATATTTCTCATAAAACAACCATCTTGACATCTTGATACAATACTGCAATCTTACTACATTTTGTATATACAGGACAACATAAGTCAGCTAAATAAGACTGAATTTGCAATACACAATAGGCTAATTCAAAGTATAAAAATCTGATCCACAAAGTCGATGTATGGGTCTGTAATATCCCTGACAGTGTGCAGAAAGGCACGTAATTGAACTTAAAAGATGAACCACCAGTGAATTTCAAAGTGCACTAAATCCCCTCAGAATGCTGAACTTGTGCCCTACATGCCGTACATGCAGCTCACGTTTCAGCCCATTGCCATCATTGATATCCACCGACCAGGAAAACAATTCAGAACAGTATGAGTGTCCTCCACAAGGAATTTGCAATCACTGCAATATAATGCAGTTACTATAAGACTCAAACACTGCTGCCTGTAAGATAAATTGTATAGCCTCCTTCCAGAATGTAGATGTCATTTGCTCGTAAAAGCCGGTGCACATAAGGTTGAGTTATGATCCTGATGGAACTGACAAAGGTCGGATCTAGGGTAATATCTGAAGGGCTCGTAAATCTCAGTTACACTTAAGTGCCTTTTTTTACGTGAACTTCTTATACCTGAGGCGGTGAGTTGGTCACATATACAGACTTATGGTGGTATACAATATGGTAACTGTAACTGTAAACTGGGGACAACTGATTTGAATATTTTCATTTTATGTCTTGGCTAAAAGAACCTTTCATGCAATGTAGTATTACATATTACATGTAAATGGTACAGTAACCCTTTGTCAACATGTAATCCACTAGAGAAACTAAGGTCAGGATGAAATTATAATGGCTACAGGCTAGTACAGCATGCACTACTTATAAGTACATACACGTAACATGCAAAATGTAGTTCAGATGAATATAGAATTGCAAGCCTTTCTACCATGTTAAACATGATTTCTTTTGCACGTTTTACACACATGACTAAGACAGATTTTGGACTCACGTATTTTCAGGGACAGCTCAGGATTTGGGAAGGTACTGCTGCTGATGGTGCACCTCTCAAGGACAAACACACCGAGCGGACTGGAAAACTGGGTTGGAGAGAATAAATAACTTGCAGGCAATGACGCAAACAGCTGGCAATGCTCAACAGCTCTGTGGTATCTTCTAGTACACATGCATATGCTACACATCTAGATTCATGCATTTTTCTGTACGAAATGCTGTGGCATTTTCTGGTTGATCCCAAGACCATGAATAAATAATGACATTTCTGAAATGATGTTGAGAAATTCTGGCCTACAGATAACCTGAAACAAGAGCAGTGCACAAGTGTAGACCAGGATGGGTGCCAAGGACAGTTCAATGTTAACTTATAATTACAATATACATCACAAGTTGCAAACATAACAGCATGCCAGTACTAGTAGGGAGTTAACAACTTGTTTACTTTCTGGAACACACAGTACATTCTTTATTTCGATGATATGTGCAAACACAGCATTAAGGACAATAAGAAATCTGCTATATATATCATATCATTCTGTATATTGTATACTAGACAATTTAGTATATGTTAGTAGGTTAGCATCTGCATTTTGTTTGACAAACTTAATGAATATTCAAGAACACAACATACCCTACAATCAGCAACTTTATTATAATAGACTACCATGTCTGATACTTTGATTAAAAAAAAGGAAATTGAAGACAGAAAGTGATTTATTCCAATGGGAGATGCAATTTCTCTTCTGGTGCAAGGGATATTTCATGGACGAAAAGGGAACACTATGGATTGCACCAAATAATCAATATCTTTTGTGTCACAGTGTCATGCATATGGTGGAAGACCTTTGTTCACTTCCTTGGACGTTAAAATTTTCAATCTTTTCATCCTATCGTGTGTCTGAAAATTAGGTGCAAGGACTTAATCATAGCAGCTATACCTACTGGCCTTTCCGTTTCTGATAAAGAATAACATTGATTACATTGATTAACCATAGACAAGATTGAACATTTCTGTAAAATCTCCAAGCTTGTGGCTATGTGTTTAAATCTGTTTTTGCTGTACAGTTATGTGATTGGCTAAAATAAGATCACTTTACAAGGCATGTTCTATCAAAACAAGTGCAGAGAGGTCCAGGCAATGACCTAAATTGCAATGTGCTATAAATCACAATATATAGTAAGTTAATTTGCCAGGGCCAGGTGGTGCATGGGTCATATGAACCAGTCTTGGGTTGCTGCCAAACGTTGGATGGCACCAGCCTCTTGGGTACACCTCAGACTGGTAATCAATAGGGCCTCCAGGAGGGATGATGCAACAATCAATCAAAAGGGTAGGTGTAAAGGAAGACGAGATGGTCTTCACATTATTAAGCCATAAAGGCCACTCCAATTTCATTTGTTGATTCTCGGATTTTTAAAAAGAAATAAAAAATATGCTCAGCTGCAAAAACAATGTATTGAAAACAAAGCCAGAAGACCAGGTTTATGCCTTGTTACACTCAGTTTTATGGACAGGTGTGAATATGGTCATATTCAAGTTTTCCTCCTTGCCCTATGCTTTTTATTAACTTTTAAGATGTTCACTTGCTATACATGTACATTTGTATTTCTACTTTTAAAAATCCGAGAACCAAGCAAATCAATTGGTGTGGCCTAACATGTACACATGCATGTAGAAATAGAAGAGACAGTGAAGTATTGTACATGTAGTTAGTGTTGAGAAAAGTGCCCATGCCATGGTTAACTATAGCCACTCAATGGACTTAAGCTACCAGTAATAGAATTTGGAGGGATAACTGGATAAGGAAAGACTGTGAAATTGACCAGTAGATGTGAAATAACAACTCATAGATAAAGCTGATAGTGACCCTATCAAATCTGAAAATTTGTGTTTGCTTAATCATCAAAAGTATCGTTCATTGCTTATGGTTAAAAATAGTAAAAGATGATAAATATTTTCATTTCAGGCATCACCAAGTATAAAGGGTAAAGGTGCATTGTGCAAGTGCACTGGCTCTTATGGTCATGGCGCAATATAATACCATCCTGCACTGCTTATACAATACCCTCTTACAATGCACGTCACATCTGACGAAGCACATCTACCTTCTAGAGTCATCCACAGTCGTCAATTCAGATTACATGTATGTGAGAGGGCTTAGAGCTTGCCATACACAGTGTGTGTGTAAAATGTATAATGGATTTGCAGGATTGCCCAGAATGATCCTAGCCTAGAGGACTAATGTAGGTGTACTTATAATTTGTATTCAAAGCATCAAGTCCCACTTGCTTACCGGTAGATACTAGTAAGACAATTCAAAATCTGTTTTTGGTGTTTCTCTTCCATTGAAGGAGATGCATTTGTATGTTATGTTGTAAGATATCAAACATGGTTTGTTCCAGTCAGTCATACCACCTATGACTAGAATTCTAGACTTAATACTCAAAATGATTTTTGATTACATTTACTTACTAATATGGCATAGCTAATCAATAAAGCAGGCATGTAAGTTAAGGAATATTTAAACTCTGACTGTAACATCTATACATCCACAATGAAACAAGAACAAGAACATTATGCTAACATTTTTGCTGTCAAAGGATGAAAAGTAGTCTTTTCCCTGCAAACATTACTTAGGCTAGAAAAGCAATGGGAGAGTTAGGCCTAGAGTTTTTAGAAGGTGTTACTTTGCCAAGCTTAAGGTTATTGTGATCAGAGAAAACATTCAAGATATTGAGAGAAATTATCGTAACTAGTGCTAGTACTAGCCTACAATATGCAAGCCATCAAGAATGAGAGGTGCAATTAGATGATATCAGCACAAATAATTAATATTTTGGGTAGAAATCTGTTAGAAGTGATATAACATTTTGGGGAGTTAGAGATCAGAGAGCAATCCTCATGTATGCTCACCTTGTTTTTGCTTTTCATGTAAAACAGCAAGTTGCCCTTCAGTCGACACCATCTTTCTACATTAACTAGTTTGTAAGGGAAAAACAACAACAAAGACAAACATGATCATGAGGAACTCAAATGAAAGGTAGGAAACGTAAAAGTTAATAATGTGTATAACATGTGCATACAAGTTCAGATGAAAATCACAATGAAACTTATAAAAGATTCCAACATGCATATGCTAGCTATAGAGATTCATTTTTAAGGGAAGGCTGTATATGGATGTGACATGATTTGACCTGTACATGTATAATATCACTACACTGTAATTTTCATATCCTATCATACAGTCCACCTACTGTACACGCAAATGTCTCAATCAGAAATACAGGGCCCCTTTGGCCTGGAATCACCATGCCCATACTAATTGTGCATGTATCTGTCCATGGAATTTGATAGCAGACAGGATACATGTCAGTCTGTAAGATATTGCATCATGTCCACAGTTGATGCACATATCTACATCATAAGCCCTGGGCTCACCATAAGTCAGATAGCATTGATAATATAATACCTGCTGGTCCATGAATACCAAAAACTCATCTACTGTATCAGATTTCTCTCCATTCAGATGCAAAATATTTATGCTGTTGCTGATAATGATGATGATAATGTTGATGATGATGTCAAGAAATAGATAAACCTATAAAACTTATGTAGCCTTGCAATCTATCTTTGTACTTTCAAAGGCTTGATTGCAATGAGCCATGTGGAAATCAAAGATGGAAAGGCTGCTGTAAAAACAAAGTTGTTGAGATGAGAGACTTCTGTAGCGCCCTCAAAAAGAGCCATCTTCAACATAAGAGAGGGCAACTACTAGTACTATGCTGCTTATATTTTCATCATGTAGATAAGTTGTCTATTCCAACCCAAGAATGATGGGGAAAATCATCTTGGATTGTATCATACTAGGACTCAGGTCTGAAAGTAAAAACTAGCATCCTAAAAATATTATATTTCTTATCTTATTATTCTTGAAAATTCACAATTCACACATGTATAGATACAGTACATTCAACAAAAATAGAGAAGCCTATTGTAATTCTCACACATTGGCTTTACAGAAAACTACTAGCTTAACACAAATAATTCATTGTATTACTGTAGGTAGGCAGCACCTGTTATTTTCTTCTTTATTGAAACTTGTCTAGCAATACATGTACCTGCTTTGTTTTTCCAGAAGTGCTCCCTTTCCCTGAAAACCAGCACCCCCTCTTTGTCGAATAAGTAAGACGGTTTCTCTGATGCTATGTGCATTAACTCCCTGGCATTGTAGCGCATGCTGGCACCATGGTGAGGCTAAAAAAACATGCAAAGTATTCCAAAATAAAAGAAAAGACACAAAAGAATATAAACAACTCCAACATGAAGCCTACCAAATGCTATTAGTACAAGCAATAAAATGAAAGCAAGTACAAAGTATTAGTACTCAAGAAATAATGTCCAAAAATATTTTAAAATGCAGCAAATTATGATGTATGTACTAGTAACTTAAAGTTGAATCATACTATGATTCCACTTTGAATACCTGCTGATTCATGCTTTAATCACAACTGTGGATGCAAACTTTGCAAAGTGTTAATAAAAGCTGATTTAAATCACCATTCTATGTTGTGCATTTAGCTATTTGACGCAAACAATGTCAACGTAGATTGCATGGTGTGCAGTAAGTGGCATAGGAGATGAGGTTGCCGCATGTATTAATCCAGCCCTGTGCGTTCGTTATCCAAAGATCAACAGTCATCACCTATATCTGTTTGATGAAAGTAGATGTTTAAATATTATTACTAACTAGTAGACATCTAAAGACTTCTTTTTTTATATAGGGAAATTACTGTACTCGCCAATACATATAGTTCTGTTCTAATGTGCTTTATTTTTCTACAATACTAGTAGCCCATTCTTTCAGGTTGCCAGATTGGATGATATTTTTTCCTGCATCCTTGAACAATTTTGTCTGCATTATGGAAGGAAGGGAATGACTGGTTGCTTCATAGTACCTTCCATGAAATGGGTCAATTAAGATTGTTTGGATGTAAATCCTATGTATCATTATTTGCTAAGGGTGGTCCAATCAAGTGAATTGATGGGGGTTATTAGTTCAAATCACACCTTCATTCATTGCTTCTTAACTGTTTCATGCAAGTAATGTAATCCTTTTACCACGTTTTCATATTACCATGTCAAAAGTCCAATTTCACATTTCCATATAATCTAGACAGAAATCACCAGTTGCCCACTGGTATCAGCTGGTTTGTGATAATGGCCTTAACGGAAATCTCTTTGAGCTTTAGGGAAATCTTGATTCAGCCTACATAACATATTTGGAGGGGGGTAAACATATGGGGGGGTCTTGAGCAAGCTTTATATTATCAGCTTGGCTATTAAAATCTTGTCAATTGTGAAAAGAAGTCTTGTTAACAGGGTGCACAGGAATTGACCTTTGAATTTATCAGTAAACATCCAATTAAAGCATCTGCAAAATGGGTCAGAATGAAAGCTACTTGGTCAGAGGGTACTAGTACGTACATACGTAGCTATTGAGTCACCACTTGCAGGCAAAATGTCAGACAAGAGTATCCTCACATGTCCATTGCCTTAGTTTTATGAATTGTGTAATCATAATTAAACTGGAAGGGGCCTACTATGCGCTACATGAGGGGAAAAAACATGAATACCACTGTATACCATTTGTCTCTGGACACCAGACTGACTACGCTGGCCATTATCTATAGGGAGAATAATTTGCCAGGGGAGTTTTCCTACCAGAGGAGTTGGTCGGCCGCGCAGGGGAAACACAGAATCTAAGGCGTGGACTGACTCCCCAGGCCAATTTCCCCATTTTTTGGCCCAATTTTTTTCTCGAATTCTACAATCCCTGCATCCCCATAGGAAGGCCTGGTGGAGGCTAGTATACCATGACCTTCCCAGCTAGGTCACAAGGGACTTACCTCCAAACCTCTAAAGTAATTTCAGGTCGTCGACATCACCCATATACACTGCAGAATAAACCACTTGTCCAAAAACCATTTATAAAATTTTGACAGGTTGCTAAGTAAAAAAATGCTCCCTTGGTGCTTTTTGGCAGGGACTAAAAGCTTGATTCTATTAGCATGCCTATAGAAGTGAAACAAATATCCCCCAAAGAAAAACAAATTAAATTTTCATTTCTGACCTAGACGACCTGGCCCTAAACATTTCCTGGATTGTAAGGTTACTGTAACAATACAAATTTACACACCTTTGTTTAAACCCATATCGTATACATCTTATTTCATATTTTTATTGACACATGGCCCTTTTTCATTTTGAGCACACACCTTCAAACTTGGAGATTTATATGCTTATTTATTGCGAATTTCAAAACAAAAAGGGTTCCTTCGTAACCACTTCCGTGACTCAGTTAATCTTCCCATCAGTTATATATCACCCTGATCGACACGCCCACCTCTAAATAACCTATTTTAAGCATTTAATGATCCCTGGTCCGAGAAAAAACTCACCTTTTCGGCTAAACCCAAATCTGGAGCACAATTTTCCGCTGCGGGTTGTCTTGTGGAGGCGCCGCAGATCTTGTGACGCCCGATGACGCGAACTGACGTTCGGAGGAAGAAGGATCGATCAGGCGACCTCAAACCGTCCCACGGGACCTTAGTAATATATGCGTCATTTCGTGCATAAATAAGCCTTGTTTTCCTCAGCAACCACTCAGGAGGGTCCAACTAGTCTCAATCGTGTAATAGTTTGCCAATGAAAAGCATAAAAGGGTCAGAAACGGAATATCCAGGAAGAAAGCGATAAAATGAGTCCTTTCCGCAAAATAAAATTTCCCGAACCGGAAGTGTCTTGTTTTTCTGGTGCATCATGGGCATCCTGTGGACTGATACATTCATCTTTAGGTGGATTTTGGATTTTATTTCTCACAATGTTTTCTACTCTATCTATGATGCAATTTATGTACTAGATGTTATAGCTATTTAAAATATATAACACTGAATAACTTATTGAATGTATCAGTTATTTTTCTCTATAAGGTTTGATGTTCACAGAAAATAAAAATGATATTCTCCCATAGCCATAGTAGACGATCCCATTTTATGTTGAGTTGGCTCTGACTGCAGTAAAAAGGTACGTGTATCTGTGAATAAAAATGCGAATTTAAAGATTTTCTGGTGGGGATGGTCGGGCTTTGTGCCAGTCTGTGGTTCCATGGCTTTCTCTAGAATTGTCTGTGTCTGTGCAGGTCCGGAATACGACGGAACGATGACTGAAGGACGGGTTGAAGATGGGATGACAAACGTTCCTCTCTCTTCGGACGATAGTGAAGGTAGAAAAACAAAAATATTTGCTTCACTTTCCCTTTCCTGAAGAGTAAATGACAATGATTCTAATATCTATATCGTCAGGAAAACCTAAAGACAGAGGTAATTTAGTGTACGTATCTGACTACTATTGCAATGCTTTGTGACCTAGATTATGATAGACATTCCACAGCCAGAAAATCATGATTGACAATCTCCAAGCAGATGTTGGGGTAGAAAATCAAATTGTTTTTTATCATCCGAGACCATGCACCTTCTTGCTTATACAGACAAAAGCCCATCAAGTCACAAGACAATCTGAATTTCTATTTCAGTATCTGCTTGACACAATCCTCGTCCTTTCACTTTTCACATCTGAGCCAGTCGCAGAATGAATTGTGGATGAGGGGACTATGGAAAATTGATACAGCTGAGCTATAGCAGCAGTACAGTAAATGCACTACATTGTATCTATAAATACATGCATGTGTCAAGTTCATATCATGTTCATCTCCCATGATGTTACATTTTAAAGGTGAGGTGCCAGGAGGTGTGTGGAAGCAAGGCTCTGCAGATGCTGTGGGCACCAGTACAGGGACTAACAGCACCACCAGTAAGTATGGTTTGAACTAGGGCTGGGTATCGGTACAGTGTACCGGTACAAAACCGTTTTTTCTTATTGGACCGGTCCAGAAAAACCGGACCTGAAAAAATTGGGTGGACCGGATGTTGGACCGATTAGAAAATTAACAGCTTATTTTATCAGGCATTCACACGTTTTGGTGCTTGTAGGTGGAAGAAAATAACAAGAGTGAAGTAGAGTAGAGTTTATAGTAATTTCTACCAAGTTTTACAGCCAATCGCACAGGTGCAGTTAGTGTTGAAGGATTTTAAAACGTCGGTGTAAGTCTAATACTCCACCAAACAGATCTATTTGTAGTGAAATGGACCATTGGTATGAGTCATACTGCATCAGGTCCAGGTTTAGGTCCGGACCTGGACCTGATCCTTTGGACCTGAACCGGACCTGGACCTGAATTTTTTGTACCGGTACCCAGCCCTAGTTTGAACCTGTATCTTCTTGGAAGTTAAAAGAGGAATGTGTAACTTACAAGTACCAATAAAGAATATAATCCTCCAAATATTATGTAAATTTGCATTTTATCAGAGATCAGATAAGAAGAACAAATAAAAAAAGCATTCCAAAAACAATCCTCACAGCCAATATACTCAGGCACTGATGAAAAATAGCAAATGCTGTCTGAAACACTTGAATGTTAAGAGAACCTATCCAGGTGCTTGGTTTATTTTGTGTTACCTATTGCCTGAATTTGTGTTACCTAATTCTGCCTGAATGTCTTATTTTTGTTGACAGAAACAAGACTTAGTATTTAATAGAAGCAATTGTTTTTAATCCATCCTTTTGGGCTGTTGTAAGTGCTCATGGGTGTACCACAATTGAAATGCTTATTTCTTCCATGTATGTTACAGGTCTATGTGATGAGACTTCTGATGAGGCTGAGGAGAAAGCACGACTCATCTGTCAAGTCTTGGAGTTGCAGAATACACTAGATGGTGAAGAAACAGACTTTATTATTAAAATACTTTATTATCAGGATTGTTGATTGTTGCTTTGACCTTTATAAATTTTTGTTTGGATTAACGATCAAAAGCAATGCTGTAAATGCATTTAAGCGGGGATTTATTTTCACCGTGGCGGGAAAATGGAAGTTTGCGGTAGCACCATAGACTGTAGCCACATAATAATATATAATGGATAAATGTTCCCTGTGGTTTTAAGTTTGTGGTGAAGTGGCCACCGCAAACACCGCAAACACCGCAAACGCGAACATAAAGCTTCCGCAAACAATTCTGCATTTACAGTAATCCCCAGACTGTGTAATGATTGTAATGTTAATGTGTGTTTCTCAGACTTGTCTCAGAGAGTGGATGCCGTTAAGGAGGAAAACCTGAAGCTGAAGTCAGAGAACCAGGTGCTGGGGCAGTACATCGAGAACCTCATGTCAGCTTCCTCTGTCTTCCAGACAACTTCCCCCAAGAGCAAGAAAAAGTAAGGATGCTTAATAAAGCAGAATCCAATCTAAACAGGGCTTGAAATACTGAGTACCCACATGCCACTTGCAGCACATTGTATTATGTACAACGTTTGTCAGACTTGTCAGACTTGGTCATTTTTAACCCAATTAAGGTAGTTGATTGGGAACAAAATGGAAGAAGATATCTTTTGCATTTGCATTGCTTTTCCAAATTGTAAATTCAACTTGTGACAATTTGCGATATTGAAGTTAACAGAATAAGCATGTCAAGCAAGTTAGCTATTATGGTTGGAATGAAAAGGCATGTCCCTATTAAAAACTCACTAGTAGTCATCTTTTAGCATCTGACAAATAATTGTGATCCTTGTGATTTTGAAGAAGTTTGGCATAATACACTAACAGTGTATGCATTCTTTTCCAATAGGTCTTCTGGTAAGGGTTCTAAGAAGGGAGAGAAGTGACTCTCTACACACCCATCCTTAAAATCAACCTTTCCGGTATTCCTAACATCTCAGAATTGTCTCAAACAAACATTCATTCCATATTGGTGTTGTGTATTGGTATAGAAACGATGTAACTTAAGTATGTGTATTGTAAGTACAATTAAATGTGTAACAAACATGGACTGCTTTTAATCAATGTAATTTTAATGATTAGATAACTATAACCATGTATGTACACCTGGTAAAGACTGGAATTCCTTGTTAACTTTGTTACAGTGTATGTCATGAATCCATTGAGCATATCATTACAAGCATGATGCTTTGAAGTACATGGGGATTTACATTTGATATGAGTGATGTATATTTATTACAAATTTGTTGAGGCATCCTTAATGTTTTCTGGTCACTTGTGCTTTAGGCACTCTTGGAGTATCTGAATTTTGGTAGCAAACATAAGAATAGTTACTACCGAATGCTCAGCCTACGCATTCTGAACATAATATAGTAGCTAAGAGTTGTCTATCACTCCACAAAAGTCAGTGTTATAGTAAATTTCAAAAGCACTGTTACTGTTATATTGATTTAAGACAATATGAACAGAAGCTTGTATGCATGACATATTTCACAGCAAAGTTTTACAACAAAAGTTAAAGTGAAACCTTTTTCCCTTGACCTCTAGAAATCATATTGGTGTTGGCTACCATACTAATTCTGTTATGAATTATTGTATTATATGTATAACGGTATAACTCTTATGGTGCTGGTTCTTTTTACTGTGCAATGTGGGATGTATTGGTGTCACTTGACACTGGCAGCTTGTATTATATTGTTTCAAAGAAACTGTTTATGTGTAAAAAGTTGCTTTACAATCGGAGTACTTTATATTTGCATTGTAATGTTATAGTATTTTTCATAATGTGATCACAAAGGTTACTATACTGTTTGGAGAATTGTACTTTTTGTTCAAACTGATAAGATTCTTCTCATTCTTTCTTATTAATTCAATGTGGGTTTCACAATTTTGGGGAATTTTCATTCAAAGTGTATTTTGTTTGGCTTATACCATGTATGGTCTACAGGTAGTTGATAAAGGTATGATAAAGCTAGTATGTAGAATGTGAAAGATGTTAGTAAAAAAATCCAATTCAAGGAAGTAGAAGAATCAAGGTATAAATGTTCCAGCATTATTGTGGGATTGGTCATCTTTATTGTTCAGGAAATAAAGGCTACAATGAGATTGTGAACAGCATTGTTATTTGTCAACTTATTATTAGTAACACATGTGCATGTAGTATTGCATCCTAAAACAATTCATACAGTTTCAGAAACTGCCTTTCCATCATGACAAGAAAGATAATGAAAGGAAAAATCTGTCCAGTCTGGTAAGAGGGTCTGCATGGGGTATAAATTGTAAGCTATACAATATATTTTTTTTAATCTTGTGCTCAGAAATAACAACTTGTAGTGTGACACAAAAACTAAAAAAAATTATTATTCAGTTATTTCTGAGCATATCAGATTTTTAAAAAGGGTCTATAGCTTACAAGTTGAAAAAGGGTCTGTAGCTTACAAGTTGAATAAATGTTTTTAAAAAACTCATGCAGGCCCTCTTTTCAGACTGGACAGGGTTTTCGTAACCATTCCCGCCTGGACTGGACAAGGTTTTCTGAAAACCCTCTCAAAAACATGTTGACCTTGGCAAAGGCAATAATAAGTTCAAGCAAGTAGTGCCTTGTGTGCTAGTTTTGTGTCACGGGTTACATTTCACGGTTTCATTTTCAACTTGATTGATGGGATTTCAGGCCCTGATATTCACAGAGGAGATTTATCCTCTGATAGTTATCTCTGATGACACACTTCACACTTGTCTGGCTGGTTACAGGCCTTAGGAATGTGTGGGGGTGATTTCAAATGAGTGGAAATACTAGATATAGCGAGTACCAGAGGGAGGTAGCTTGGTGCTTTAGTTTCTGGTTTTTGACATAATGATTTGTAACAGAGACTCTTTGTCTAGACTATGGAACTCAGAAGTCAGAGAAAGCATACTGCTGCATAAGGCATCTGTTTAGAGTACACACACGTTTGGTTGCCAAGTTCCATTAAGTGTTGAGTAGTTTGGTAATCTTTCTTCTTTTTTTGGTGAGTAAAACTTCATTCATACTAACTTTATCTATGGCAATAGTTGTCAAATTTGTTAAGTCATAATTCCCATGCTCTGTTGAATTAAGTAGTGCCTTGTGTGCTAGTTTTGTGTCCAGCCGTTTCCTACCTGGCCGAAGAAACTCTACTCTACTCTTAAGTGGCAGGACATTTGGTACCATTCTACGTTCTTTACCTTTCTGTTGTGGCTATAGCTAGTGCCTTCTCTTTTTGACATGTGTGATGGATTCTTTAAAATGCTTAAACACGTTACTAGTACCTCCATTTAATTACCCTCCAAGCAGAGGTTGGTGGGGAAAAAACATGACCTTTTTCTTTCTTACGCTTTTTTCGATCAGCCTTCCCACCAAAAACGTATGAAAGGAAAGGTCACGATTTTTCCCACCAAACCCCTGTAGTGTCCATACCCCGAAGTGTCTATACCCTTGTAGTGTCCATGTACCCTGTACTGTCTATACCCACTGAAGTGTCCATACTGTCATTAGTGTCTGTACCCCAAGAAGTGTCCATAGTGAAGTTACACCCCTATAGTGTAATGTCCGTACCAGGCCCCTGTAGTGTCCTTGAGTATACGTACTGGACAGGTTTTTTAAAAGAAAACTCTCTCACATGAAGATATGAGCAATTGAGAAAGCATACATATCAAGATTTTATTTGAGAACACTTGGTCACTTCTGTCATATGTCTTGCTAGTATGTCAACTCTAACACGTTATATTGCTGCCATAGCATATTTTACAGGCTAATCAAACACACACACATGTAGCCTGTCTTTACACAATCTCTCGCTGGCTGGGGTGTCAACAACTGTAGGGCCGGTCACTAGGAATCAGGCTAACACATATGCATCTGATGGTATAATCCAATTGCCACTACAGTAGTTGAAACTGAAGACAAATGTCTTTGGTTAGGCGGTGCTTGCGGTGATAAGAAGTCGCTGAACTCCTAGTTAGAGTCTGGTTGGATGTTTGCAATTTCTTTGTGCACGTAACAATCAGTAGCCTTTCCTCCCTCGAAATCTGTTCCTGTTGTCAACCTGGAACGATGAAAGTAAAAACATATGTACTGGGATACAGTTTGTCAGTTTGACCTGATCAAAATGATATCAGTTTTTAGACAATACTCCATAAAATACAGCATAAGATAAGCTTAAAAGAACTGCTACTGAGACATTGGTGATGTGTTAGATTTAATAAACTATTTGGAACACGGTAATATTGATACTATTTCAGAAAACACACAGTATTTTTTTTTACTAATTCTTTATTAACACACAGTATTTTTACATTCATCTATATACTCATGATTAAACTGAGTTCAAATTGGCTTACCAGCGATCTTTTACACTGAAAGAATGTATTTGCAATGGCTCTACAGTTTTGGTCAAGTGTACTTGACACCTGAAGACAATCTTTAGCAGACTTCCCTTCCTGAAAAACAAAGAACAATTGTTACTATGCAAAAGTGATATGCTCCATGAAATAATAAAAACCAAATACAAAGCTGCAAAAGTGACAAAGCATCAATAAATTTGCAAAAGTGGGTTATAAAGATTTCGATGCATGAAAATAAAATTTTTCATCAGTCACCTTGTTCATGCAGTCGCTTTCGGAAAGACACTGCTTCAAATCTGCCCTCAGCCCGGCACATGGTCGGCTGTCATCCAAAACTTCACCTGCCTCGTAGTACTTGGGCATTATTTATTTGATGTAAGATAGGCACAGTTCATCAGAAAGTACGATGAATGCGAAATATTACGAAACGCGGTTCAAAACAACATGGGCGCCGCCATCTCTACATTTTCGGATCATACCATTGTAAAAACAGGAACATCTTGGTATAAGTAAAACTTAAAATCTAATTATTTCAATCACTCAGGGAAATGTACATACATATTTAACAAATGCAATAAAAATAATTTGCAAATCGTTTATCACAATACTTTGGTACAAGAGGATAGAAGGTGTTTACAACTCCTTCAAAATACCACGTTCCGTGAAAACAAATAAACTGTGCCAACGCATCAACATGTAGAGCATGAATATTTTCAGTCAAAACTTGCCTGAGTTCCTGGAATTTTAAAGCTTTCTCATTTTGATGAATCAGTCACCATAAACGTATTGTCATTCTTCAAAATTTATGTGTATAACTGAATTGAATATGTGAAGTAAACATTAGGAAAAGCTTTTGGTTCTTAGCGTTGCAGAAAGCATTAACACTCCCGGGAATTATTTTCGAACCACATGTGGAACACTCCCGGAGCGGAGGATGGCAGCTTACGCAGGGAAAAGTATCCGAATCACAACAAATGACGGTATTTACAGTGGGGTTGTGCACTCGTTGGATGTCAGCTGCAGTAAGATTACTTTAACGAAAGGTTTGTGCTTCTTTTGGACCGTTTGGACGACGAAAACCAACCTTAGATGCGTGCTTTTCGACTTCAGTGAAAGTTGTTGTTGAGACACTTTGAGTTGCAAATTTTTGTTACGGGGCTGTCCGCTACACCATTGAAAAGGGTAGGGTATGCAGGTATGATTTGAAACGATTTTATTCGAGGCGTTTACCCTGAATCTTGTACCGAATATGTGACTACAAAGTACATAATTTTGCTGTCGTTGGAATGTGGTACGAACTTTCTGATCAATGGCTAAGCTACTTTGTTGACACCTACAACACTGGGAATGTAGGGAAAGTTCATAATTTTTCACCTCGAGTGTCAAGACGCTAGTCACTTTAGTTTAGATAAGGCCATGTTGATTTGATTATATGGATGACATCCTCCGGGAACTCCAAAACTGATGCGAGCGAGCGAATAAAAAAAAGTTGCCTTCACTTCAGTATGAAATCAAAGTGGCCAGGAAGGTTGAACATAGGACTAAACACACATAGTATGGTATACCATAGTTAGGTGTAGGGACCAGTGCATCCAAGGAGCTTTTATCAGGAGGAGAGAGCAAGAATTTTTTTCCATTCAGCTATGTTCGTAGCGGGCGACAAAATTTGATTAACACCCACGTGTCAAAAACCCGCATCTACATACATTTCACCCACGCAAGCTTTTGTTTTCCCTTTGTTTTGTGGTCATTCATGGTGGGGCGGCCTGGGGATACAAACATTGTGTGTAGCGATCTGATTTTTGCGATTTTGTCGACGATGTTGAACAGAAGAGTAACTTCGGAATACATACAGCGGCGGCAATATTCTCTCTGACTGAGGGTGAAATTTCAAAGCCATACGGCGACCGGACAGCGCCGCCGCTCGGGTACGGGCTAAGCCTAAAGGCAAAATTGTCTGAGGCAAAGTCTACGAAAAAAACTGGTAATATTCCTACAATTAATGATGACTGTGAAAAACCTGACTCAATGATCACAGGAACCAAGTTTTTTTTAAGTATGCAACAGATATATTTCATAAATCGATACAAATACAAAGTTCAAAATTATGCCTGGAGAACTCAAGACATTATATACGAAAACCCGATCGTAACGAAAACCATGAAAACTATGCTCTCCCGCCTTACCTTCACCTTATTCCAGGCCCGATGTATCCTCTAAAAACACGGGTGGTTCGACAAAAATGAGCAAGGTTCGACCAACAGTGAACACGCCATTTTACCGAGCACATCATCAACAGTTACGAAAAAATATCAGCTAAATGAAGAAAAACGTCATATTTTTTTAGTAGCCATCTGAAAATACATGTGAAAATTCATAATTCTATCGCAAGAAAACAGACCTCGATCCGCGAAAATAGGCCTAAACTGGCCCATGTTTGTTGTACGGCGAAGAGAAACATATCAAACTGTCCGCCATTGTGCGCTCTACCGCAAGATGACGTAGTCACATGCCTGCCGAGTTTTCCAAATAAGGGAATCGTCGGAAACCTGACCCACTTCGCCTCTTGCCGATCGGGCTTCGGGCTGGCTCGAGGGCTATGACGTAATGGCGTGGCTCATTAGCATAGAAACCGTGCCAACCGGCGCTACGAACATCAGATCAGACGGGCGCCGCGCAGGGCAGTAAACAAAGCCGGCGCTGCGGGATTTAACGGGCCAAACAAAGCCGCACAGCGGGCGGGTAACTTCATACTCTCTCCTCCTGATAAAAGCTCCTTGGTGCATCATACGGGTGCAAAACATTTTTTTCTTCTTGGACCAATCCGAAAAAAACAGACCTGAAAAAAAAAAAACATAGGAACAAGTTTCGCCAATTATTATGGACACACTATGTCGGCAGCCATTTGGGGTCTAACCGGGGGGCCAAGAAGTCAAGAGCAAAGTCAAGTAGAGTTTATAATCAATTGTACCAAGTTTCTACAGTCAAAGGTTCAGAGACAGTTAGCCTTTATTACATGGAGATGGGATTCTAAAATGAAGTGGGAGTCCAATAATCTACCAAACAGATTCCTTTGTAGCAAAATTGACCAATTACATTTGTACAATTGTTTTGAGTATTACCAGTTGTCAAGTTTCCACAGACAATCAGGTCCAGGTTCATGTCCGGACCTGGAAATGATCCTCTGGACGTGAATTTTCTGTACTGGTACCTCCCCCAACCAACAATAGATTTTTTTTCTTTCTGTCCTTTCACATCTTATTCTTTGACTTTTCATTTTGGCATTCTATGGCATTAGTTATCTGTTTTCTGAATTTTTTTTTCAATCTACGGAATATTTGTGCTCATTTTACAGCTGCTTTGCACAATTAATTGTGTGGTCGAAAACTTTTTTTTTGGAAATGGCCGAAAATTGGTGCAAGTGCAGATGTCATCCATATAATCAAATCAACATGGCCTAATGGCTGGTGATAAAAAAACTCCTTTTGACGTAGTCAATTTGTTTGTTTCCTAGTGTGGATGTGCCATTGTTACATGTATATTGAGCATTCCAACTATTACCATTTCAAAAGTACACAAAAGCTAATTTTTTCACATCCACTTCTCACCTGGCCATCTCTGCATTATCATAACAAGGAGCCGGTAAGGGGTATGTAAGACAATTGTATCCATGTTTACTACAGTTGAGTGCTGCGTTGGACTCGGAGAAGCTAAACAGCTAAAAGGCTTGCATCACTTCTATGGGCCTGAAATGGAGCATTGTAAGTTTCTAACATAATATATTATAAGTTATAACTAAACATCACTTTATTTACTTTTCAAAATTATTTGATAGTAACATAACTGATTTTTTTCCTTGTATGCGATTCTACAATCAATGATTGGTAGTATACAGGCTTTTCATTGATATTTTAATACTAATTATAATCCTCTGACGACCATGTTGATGGGTAATTGGATTAAGAAGTGGCATCTTCGTGTGGTTAGAAGCTGTAAATCCAACATAACGCAGATTACGTCAAATGAAAAGCCTGTATATTCCTGTAGAACAAGTCTTAGTCTCTACTCTCTACAGTTAAAAACTTTGATGTCAAAATTTTATGCGAGAAAAATACATAAAATTTCTATTTTATTCAGTGGAGATTCTGGAGGAACAACTAGAAGAGAAGATGGACAAGAATAACACAGAGTAAGCGATATGCTTATTATTCAGTACATGACATGCAGAACTTTCATATTCTTCAGGAATGGGAGTATACCAGATTATCTATGCCTTTGTTTATGTGGAAGACTAAGAAGGCTTTCTTTCTTTTGTTCATTGAAATCTGAAACAACGATTATGACCTGTACTAGTAGTAAGTGTAACAAAAAAAAATCTTTGACTGTCTTTAACAAGGCAAATGTGAGAACCAAGAAATAGAATAATTTTTATGTATTCTAAAGAAAAATTATTTTTGGTTGTTGTTGTCCTTCATGATATAACAGAGATGGCGGCCCGCCCCTGGTGACCAAAAAGGAAAATCCCAAGCACCTTCAGCAGCTGAGAGACTACAGCAGTGTGACAGACAGGGTCGGGGGAGGGGGGTACGTGTCAGATGGGATAGTGGACATCATGAAGTCTAACCTGAGGAGGAGGGACAACAGGAGAAGGCAGAACAGTGGGAGAGGGAAGAAATCTGTCAGATGTAAGAATGTCTTTACTGTTTTCCTTCAATAAAATGGATTCATTTGCCGTTTATGAAATGATTTTACTAGTATGGGTTTTGTCAGTCTGTATGACACAAACTCTGCTGTCCATGGCTGTAACTGGCCCCTTCCAGAGGCTGGCCGGACGTCAGGCTGGCTGCTATAAGCAAGATTTAGTCAGCTTGCTGTTATAAAGTTTAACCGAAAAGCTAGGGTTTGTTGATAGAGAAGTATCTACTAAGTACTCATCATTCAGTATATCATGCTGCATAATGGAGATGTTGCCTTCTGTCATTGAAGCTTGTTGCAAGTTTTGCACATTACCGTTTACTGAACTGTTCAGTTCAGTTTAGCTTTTCTCTTCAGTAGTAATTTTTATTTTGTCCTATTGCCTGTAGTTTGCCATGAAATTGATGACCCCCCTGGTACTGGCAGAAATCACACAGTGGTGGACACACATGGTGATCTGTACAACCAGGCTGTGAGTAGATCTTTAATGATACATGTGTCTGTGACAATTGTTTTAAAATAATAACTTCGGAAGTACAGGTTTTTTGTTATATTAATCAGAACATCATTAGGAACAATACACTGTATTGCATGTAGTGGTTGGTGGTTGATATTTATTTTTATACTGAAAAGGTACCAATCAAATTTTCTCTCTGTAATTCTGATATATATATTACAGGGCTCAAAATTCATTTTGGGGATTAGGTGCACTGGTGCACCCAGCTTAAAAAATTGGGTGCTTTAACAAATTTTTGGGTGCACCACTTAAATTTAAGTAGAATGTAAAAAAGTCCTAGTAACAAAACTTAGTTACAAGCTATCAAATTCTTAAACAAGTAACATGACAGACATTTTTATTATCTTTCTAACACTTAGATGTCAAGAATATGATGTATACTGGTATACTTGATATCTTTCCATGCATAAACCTAAGAAAATATTTGGGTGCACAGGGTGCACCCACTGAAAAAAATTGGGTGCACAGTTCCAATTTTGGGAGCACCTGGGTGCGCATGCACCCAGTATTTCGAGCCCTGATGTTAGAAATAAGTTGTTCGCACCATTTACTGTAATTTCAAAATGATCTTCAATGAGCTACTAATGTCTCTCCCTGTACTGTGAAATTTACTCTGAATTGTGAGTATGTGCACACATGTGATGGCTGCTGAACTGTACCCAGGTTGACCACATCAGACAGCAGTCTATCATTGGACTGGCCTTGCAAGGCATCAACATTGGCAGGAAGGGGAAGATATGCTGGGTCCAGGTAAGTAAACGTCATAAGGAAATGACAATTTCACTTTGGTCTACAGCTCAGTTCAGTTTTGTAACTTGTACGACCAAGGTTAAGTGGGACATTGGTCAACTAGACCAACAGAAGTGTTATACAGAAGTAGTGCTGAAAATGAAATGTCATACCTATGGCTGAAAAGCTTGAACTGTTCTAAGTTTATGATATATTTCCAATATTCTCTGGATTTTTTTAAGTAGAAAATTAGAAAGAGGACGACATAAAAATGAAAGCCTGGGCAGAAAGCTTACCACTAGTTTGACTTTGTTCACTGTTATTGTTTCTTTTTGTCTGAAATCCTAGAAGCAACAAATTAGATTGATGTAACCTAAAATCATGTTTCTTTGTGTTGTTGTTTTTTCCAGATGGCAACAAGGAACAGCATTTTCCTGTTTGATGTTCTGACATTGGGAGCTCTGTGTTTCGATGCAGGCTTGGGACAGGTCATTCAGGATGAAAACATTCTGAAGGTAAGTTTACTTTCTCTTCAATTGGCTTTCAGTGTAGAAGAATTCAGGACAAGTATGGTGAAGTTCCACAATATGTCATCTTGAATGTTTTGTTACAACTAAAAAGATATCTTGTCATCAAATTCCTTAACAATTTGGTAGTAGAACAAGTATGTACATTTGTACTAGTATATGTCACAATACTTGATTATCTTGTTTTTCTATATTGCAATCAAACTTGAACAAAGTTAGCATGTAGGAAAGAGTACCTCATTTTATGTGACACTATGTTGTTGTTGTAGGTGATGCATGACTGTAGGAACCCGTCTGATGCCCTGTGGCACCAGTATGGACTCCATGTGGTCAACGTCTTCGACACTCAGGCAAGTCAACAACTGGGTTGGTGATTACGCAATCATAATTTTGGTGCCTTGTTGTATCAACAGAAAGTGACATAATACAATGTCAGGGCCTGAAATACTGGAAACATTTTCATTTGATTTTAAGCGCTTTTGTTCATTCAAGCTCTGAAGAGAGTAAGTAAGGCTTTCTAATAAGGCTTTACTGAAATTCTACTTTTATTTTATGCTTGCAAGCACAATGTTTTCTATGCACCTACGTCTATAGTATAATGGATATCAAGCCCCAAATTCATGTCAGAAAACATGTTGAGATCGGCACATGTTCAGTACATTTCGTTTTTCACACTAATTGAATTACCTTGCTTTGAGCCAAAATAAAAGAACAAAAAAAGGTGTTACGTCTGCATTTTGAACAGTAACATTGGTTGTGCTACAGGTTGCAGATGTCATGGTTTCCCGGATGAACCACCAAGGAGGGGAGTTCCCGCGTTACGTGAGCGGGCTAACGGCCTGCCTGATGGAACACTTAACCCTGAACCCGGAGGAGTTGCATTTCCACAGGGTGCGTCTGGACCACAAAGATGTAAGGCTGCAAACATTTTTAGAAGTTGTGCTTTATAGTTATACAGATCTTATGATTGTTTGCTGTACTTGAGGTATTAGCTGTATACTGCAAAACAGATTTTGGGTGGTTAAAACTTAAAAGTGGAGTCACGTCTACGCAAGTCTCACACCTAATCTCGTGCTCTTGTGAGACTAGGTCACTCCGTGAACAAGATGTACTGCAAGTCATCGAAAATTTTGAGGTATAGCTATTCCCTTAAAAACTGTCACTGTTGGAAGAATATTGTAATAACTTTAAAGGGAGCTAATGAAAATAGGTGCAAGTAGAAGTTATCTGTTGAAGGTACTGGTGTCAGCATGCAGACAAAGTATCTCAACCATGAAACATTTTTGATGTTTTATATAGACCTTTTGTTGCCTGTCTCTCTAGGAGGACCAGGCCATCTGGGCAGAGCGCCCCCTGCCAGATCACCTGCTTGATGCAGCAGCCAAGGATGTGATGTACCTGCGGGACCTGCGTGTTGCGCTGATGGACAAGCTCATGTCGGAGTTCGTCATGGGGGTGGACGTGTACCTGTCTGTTCGCAGGGACTCCAGCGACAAGGACGCCCTCAAAATGGACGTGAGTTTGCCACAGCATGTCCTACATTACTCCTAGTTTACACTGTTAGCTACTTTGTCAGCAGGTTGTTGCTACAGGACAAGCTTTTACAGACTTAGTTTGAACAGTGCATGTAGTTTTGTGTCTTTTCTATGATTACCTCTTTGAAAACAGAGGTATTGTTTTCGGTCTGTGTTTTTATCTGGATGTGTGTCAGTGGTTATTTGAATATTGTAGAGTGACAGGATGTGAGGCAGAAGATGACATAACCGGAGACTGACAGGATGGGAAGGTTGACTTGGCCTGGGTCCAAAGTTGGTCCCTCAGGCTGGCAAGGAAATGTATAGACAGAATTAGCAAGAATTTTACAATGATGAATAGAATAAAAATTTTTAATGGGGTTTGAAGATCTTTTATTTCCTGTTTGATTAAGAACTTGAAAAGATTATATTTTACACTTTGCCCCAGACCATGGGCCACCTGTTACCAGGGAGGTTCCAGGAAGTGGTAGAACAGGCAGCCAGGAAGAGGCGTCAGCATGTGGAGCCCCTGGACCAGAACGGCTTCCGCGAAAACTGTGAGGGCGTGGTGAGCGGAAGCACCAACTGGAGCCGGGACGTAGGGCATGGGGAGAGGCTGACCAAGGGTGTTGGGGACAACACACCCAAAGGTAGGTCCACATCCACATGTCATCATTATTAGCTTGTTTTAGAGATGTTTTTATATGTACATGTAAATGTCCTCATTTTACTTCTGTATCCTGAGCCCTGCGTGTCAAAATTAAGGAAAGTAGGAAAGATTGTCCAATTTGATGATTGTGAGGTCCAAGTGCCATTAAGATAGTAAATAGTCTGACATGTACCGTTCCTGTTAAGGTATGATTTGGTCTACCATCAGTTTGGCTGGACTTGTTCCCCTTGTCTTTAATATTGGTTGCCAGAGTTTGAAAATGTGACCTATGCATAGCCCAACACATACTTCAACGCAAAGTGCAGATTCAGCAAATGTTTTAATTTTTAATTTTATTTCCAGAACCAGTGCCTGCTGTGAAGGAAGGCAGCATCCCACATGTGTCAGAACACAAGGCTAAAGTCCATGTTGCAGACCAACCTTCTACTGATACAACACCAAAGTCAGCCACCAGTTCACGGGCTCACCCTGAGGATGATGGAACACACGGGTGGCAACAAGGCCAGACAACATCACCCAGAGACACACTAACTCTGACCCCAGCTGGCCTGGAGACAGCTAGACATTTAAACAAGCTCCCGAAGAAACTTCTCATGGCCGAGAGACAGGATGGTATGCATACAATACTTCTTACATGTACAAGTTAAGTTACTACAAGTCCTGCCCACACTATATGGTGCAGGGCAGCACCCATTTCCTTTCCTTTAAGCAGGTCATTGGACTGTGGCACTGTAGCGGCGGCGGCATTGTGTCCTCAGCTGTATTTGTGTTATCCTTGACTTTATAGTGGGAATATCATGCAAAAGGTACATGTATTATTAAAAAGACAACAAAACACACAACGTGTAAAAAGATTTGTATGACTTTATTGAGCGTTCTGTCAAATTGCTCTGCCACAGTTAGGTTGCCAACCTGCCCTCTGAGATACTGGCTTTAGCCCTTGGTCCTCACAGCTGTAAAAGGACTGATTTGAATACTACAGCAGGGAGCTAGTCTACTAGTCTAGCAAATGTACAAGTAATGCAGATACATGTATCATGCAGATGTATGTATCATGTCCAGGCTTTGACAACAAGTGATTGTGGTTTTGTTGTTGTTTTTCTCTTTGTAGCTCAGGTGGGTGAAGATCCAGTTGGTACCTCTGAACACCTCACAGAGTCTCCTGAGGACATGCCAGAGTTATGGGCCATTCCTCCGTCAAAAAGCAGCACCAAGAAAGAGAAGTGTTGGATGCCACTCACAGTAGAGCTACCGACTGACTCACAGCGTTCCTCCCAGCTGAATGATGGAACAAAAAGTGATGGTTCACTGAAAAATCCTTACGCAAGCTCCAAGGGTAAGTTGTACAATATGAAGGGAGATGAAGTAGGGAGTAGCCAGAAACAAACACCTTCACAGCAGCCTTTCTTCTACATGCCAAAGGTTGCAGGCTCCAGCACTGAGGCAGCCCAAACTGATGCAGGTGCCAGTAACACAGCATCACCACAGCAAGCCATGAAGAAGTTTACCGACTTATACTTATCAGAAAGCTCGCAACAGGATCCCAGAGCACATCCCCTGAAAGCCTCTGGAGGGAGGCTGGTGAAGAATCCAAACTACCTCCATGGCTGGGATCGTGCAACTGTCATCGAAAACAAGGGGAAGCCATCAGGACCGGACGTGGTGCAGTACTCTTCTCACAGCAGCGACGACGACTTACCACGCTCCTCCTCGTCTAATTCCCAACCCTCTTCTAGCCACAGCAGTTCTGCTACAAGTTCCCCCACGAAGAATAGTGCCAGTGGTGATGTTCACAAGATGCGTGGTGTGCAGTCCAGCTCCCCTTCCTTCTCCATAGGTAGAGGTGCATTGCGTTTGAATGCACTTAAATCTTTAGCAAATTCATCCACCCAGGACAAGAAGTTTATTGTGCCCAAATCTGGATGCGCTCAACAAAGAGACAAGAGCAATGGATCTGTAAAGCCAACAAGTAAAGCTTGCCCTGAAGCAGCCCAGGCTGCAAACATGGTTGGCATTGGTCTACCTTCTACTACAAACCAGGATGTCTGGAAGCCAGGCATTGGCCGAGCCAGTGTGCTGACGTTGCGCTCAGACATGTACTCCGAGTTGGCCCTGCCTGAGGAGCTACAGAAGGACCAACAGAACAGCCTGAGATCAAACGTCAGCAAGTACCCGTTTCCCTCAGACTGTGAGGTCAGGAGCATTCCCAAGCCTCAGCGCGGCTTTCTCAGGAACTGGTGAAGAAGTCATCATGATCAAGATTCACCTATGTCATAAACCTTCTCTATGTTATAAACTTTCTCTTCCAGACCTTTCTGTTGAACTTGAAGAGATGTAGTTGTAGAAATGGGCTTCATGAAGGGGGATATTGATTGTTCTCCAAGTCTAAGGGGAGCTTAGTCCCCTAACCAATTATTCCTATTTTGTAGCCAATTTCTACAACCTTTTCAACTCAATAGGAAGGTCTGGTACAGAATATAGATATTGTTCTTGTTATGGTTTGTTTGAACTTTTCTTTATCCATACGTTTTTGTTAGTTGGTATTGTACATTCATTAAGGCCATAGCAAGTAAATTTTATGACATTTGCGCTTATTGATTTTTGCTTGAAAAAAATTTTCTTCTTTGGAGATGGTCAACAGGAAAATATGTGGTGTTGTAATGTAGGATAATGATGGTACTTGTAGAGGTGACACGCGCTAGTGAGGTAGCCATGACTACAGTTGTAGAAGGAAAACTAGTTGGATAGTTTTAAAGGTCATGAAAGTCATGAGTGTCATTGCCAGCTTGGTAAGTGATACCAGTCTACCACAAAAGTGTCATTTTTACTAGCTAGTTCACTTCTTGAATACAACTAATGACTTGTCGGCTGTGCTACCATGTTTTGTCACTTGAATTCTTATTACATGTACAATGTCTATGGTGTCTATTTTGACAATTTAGCCATCTTGTTTTGGTTTTGTCATTATTTTTGCAATCTGCAAAGGATATCATCCATAAAATTTACTTGCTGTGCAATGGTCAGGGTTCAAACTCTCCAGATCTGATGTCACCAATACCCAATGACTAACTATGCTATGGTACACATAGTGTCACTTTTTAAATGGTGTACCACAACTGACAACTCATTGTGAGGAGAGTCACTTCACTAAGTTAGCCCTCAATCAAACATTGTTTTGTGAAACTTTGTTACATATATCTTTTTGAAGTTTGCCAAGAAGGTTTTTTTTTGTTAGCATTTGTCAGTAGTTAAGTGTAAATAACAGTCACACTAGTGTAGGCATGCAATTAAAACAGGTGTTTCTTTCATCATGAAATCTACACTGTAAGTGGCCAGGGAGGTTGAACAAATGAACAGTTTGAACAAATGCACGATTTTCAATGTTTGAAATTTTTTTTCTTCTTGCAAACGACCGAAAATTGATGTGCGTGCGGATGTCATCCATATGATCAAATCAACATGGCTTAACACAAGAAGCTGTTGACTATTTCTGGTCACTAGAAATATATCAGATGTTTAAAACCATTTACAAAACTTGTCCAGTTGCTTCAGTACCTTTTGGATTGTGTATCCTATTAACCAAATGTCTAGCCTTCAGCTTCCCATAGCTATTGATGTATAGTTGTGATACATTGATGAAGGTTAGACATCCAGGTAATAAGATATGCCAAAAAGCAGCTACTCAAGCAACTGGATATGATTTTTTTTCCAAAATCATATCCAGTTGCTTGAGTAACTGCTTTTGGCGTATAGTTGTGATATTTGTTGAGCAAGTATTGAGAAAATGAGGGACAAGTTTGTTGTAAGAATGGATACACAAGAGGCTTGATAGGAGGAGTGCTAAGACTCTTTTGTTGATACTGTTTTTCTTTCTGTGCATAAAGTAACAGAAAAATTCTTAATCTCATCAAACCAGATTGTGATATTTTTTGTTAATCTTTTTTGTTCATTGCTTTGTTATCTTTGATTATGTACTATTAAGTGCCTGCAGGGTTGGACTAGTGCGATTGTCCAGGGCAAGTGAAAGTGACCATCAGGCAAGATCATTTCCTACCTCACTTTGCCGATCGGGCAAGTAAGATTTTTTCCATTAGTGAGATTTTGATATACTTGTTACTTTTCACAGTTATGGTTTCAAGCATTGGTCAACACAGACAAATTGAGCCAATGATAAAGGAAAATACCAGTACATTTTGAGCTTGTGAAAAGTTGGTTCAGACAAGAAAATTTGTTCTATATGCTTGCTCTATCATCTATAGGTCAAGTGAAGATAAAAAAACTTTTACAACTCTGGCTTGTATAAGCAGAATAAGTGGAAGGACAGTTGATTAATGGTAGTACAGTTAAACCTGCCCAAGACCACCCAGGGACCGGGCAAAAGCGGGCGATTTGGTCAGGTGGTCGGTTAGAAGAGTATCGACTCACAACATACACGATGCATAGTTTAAATGGTTTCCGTTGTGTTTAATGGCAAATAGCAAGCACACACACGTGCAACGGATGCAATCTTTATTTTGACCATAACATCGTAATAGTAGTCAAAATCGGACGCAAACTGGCCGAATTCGACACAAAGTTGTTACTAGTATCATTGAAAATCGATGACACCTCAAGAGTTGAAAATGACGAGGTCGTTATGGGCAGGGATTTGGTCACAATTTTTCGCATTTACATTGGCCAGGTGGTCCTTGTGAAGAGGTCGCTTATGGCTTACGTCAATGGGAAATATTTTCGGGACCAAGAAAAAGCGGTCGTACTGGCCATGTGGTCGCTAAGAAGAGGTGGTTGCTTGGGCAGGTTTGACTGTAGATACAAGAGAAAATTCTGTGGGGAAAGTAGCAAACCTTTTTTTTTTCAAATACCAATTCAAGAAGATGAATTGTGAGACTGTAGTACCATCACAGACTCAGAGCATTTGTCATACACAATTCAGCTGTAATGCCATGGAAAAGGCTGCAGATCCTTCTTACTTCTGTGAAATGGAGGGATTGTATTGACTGCTGTGTGTTTGTGACACAGATAACTGCAGAAGGTCTTGATGGATTGTTTTGATATTTGGTATGTGGCTATAGGTCTTATAGACCTTGGAATGCTTGGTTTATAGGCCCCCCCTAAATATGGTACTGAACCACAATTTCTGGTTTTAATATCTCGTGTTCTGGACATGCTATGGTCATGTTTCTTTTTTTTTTTTTTTTTTTTACTTTAAGGGCCATATTTGTTTCAGGTTTTCGAAAGAACAAGTCAAAAAGGGCATGACTGATTGTCATTAGCCCTCCTACGAGGGTGCGAGGATCGTAAAATTTGGCAGAAAATTGGGACAATCACATTGGCCAGGGGAGTTAGTCCACGCTTACATTCATGTTTCCCCTCCGGCTGCATGGCTGACCCACTCTTCGGTAGCAAAACTCCCCTGGCAAATTATTCTCTCTATAATGGCCAGGGTAGTCAGTCTAGTAGACTAGATTGTCATGGTTGTACATACAACAGTTAAGTATTGATTAACATAATCCTTTGCTCGTCTGCAGTTTTTTTTCTGTCACAGACTGCTTAAAAATTCTATGGCTCGATCATAATAGCGCAGAAGACCCACAACAAATGTGATTTCTCAGGTATCATACAGGTTTGACCACACCATTTTTCATTTGTTTGTTCTCAAGTTAACAGGTGTTATGCCGAAGGGCGGTTATACTGGCTGTATGGATACAGATTCGGTATGCTGAATATTATTTGCATCCTGTCAACATAGACCAGATTTTATAGGTCTTCATGACCAGCTTTGACTGTAGCTTTCAATAGCAATTTGAGACCTAGTTGTAAAAAGCTGTTTCAATGTGTTATGCTGGTACTGCCAGGGTACTTGAAAAGATGTGTTTCACTGAATGACATTTAAACCAGCTTATCCCTTCAGATGTCACCAAATCAGCTAATTGAACAACAAATGAGCCTGCAATGCTAGTGAACACTACATGTAAACAAGGATGTAAATGAGGGTTACACCTGTTGATTAATAAAGTTCTCAAAACCTTTTTCCATCCACTGTGCATCATTATATACACCACTCAGACAAGATAGAAGGTTTGGTTGTCTAACAAGTGTTTAATGGACATATGAAGAATCAAAGACACAAATACAAGACTGTGTAACATCAGGCATCACAAAATACAAGGGCAAAAATTGTGCCATATTTCATTGTGTGGGTCACAGAGCATGTTGACGAATATAATTCATATTTATCTCCACAGAAAACATGGTTAAGAGCTGGTGACCACCTAATTTCAAAAAGACCCCCCTCCCTGAATTCTCAATAAGTGGTTATATTTCATTTTGTCAGAATGCAGTTCCAGTCCTTGCACAGTAACTGTCTTGTAACTGATCATATCATTTCATAGGGTAGTTTTTTCATCACGTTATTGCCAATTGCTACTTTGTGGCAGGGTGACTTCAAATTTTCCATCCCCAACCACTGTGCCAAATTGTCCTGGCCTGAACTGGGCCTGTGACATCACATCTTGTGCATTTCTCTTCCTCCTGATGACCAGGTACCTCTTCTGCCCCTTCCCGTACGACTTGTGCTGCAGGTCGTACCGTCTCGCCATCTTGTGGATGGCCGCCCGCTCGTCTGATGTTAACTCAGGAGAGAACACCAGGTCGTCTTCCCTCCCAGACTGTACGTAGTTCACGATGACTTGGTGCGCTTCCTTCGCTGAAATCAGCTGTTTCTCTGCTAGATCAGTAGCAGTGCCCAGACCAGCACGCCTCTCCATAACGTCCACTTTGATTGGTTCTGCGATGCCCTCACGACCCTCCTTTCCAATCCCGCCACCCGACCAACCCATTTTGCGAAGCATCTGATTACCGATGTTCGTTTCCTTTATCTGTCCCTCCCCTGCCTCCTTGGTACCTAACACCTCTGTTCTTGTCAGGGCGTATTCGGTCAGCTCGGCCTTTTTAGGCTTGACTACAGGATTAGTTTGTCGAAGTTTGGAAAGTGCCGCTTCTGCAGCCAGGTGTTTTACATCTTTGGAACTATTAGACCATGCATCTGCTACAATCATCTGGTTGATTCTCACAACACATTGGTGCATGGCTATCCCATTTCTCCAGTTTCTGTTCACATCGAATGTAACGTTCATCTTACTAAACTGGGCCGAGCTGTTCAAGATACAGATGGCATTTTCCGCATTCTCGTAAATGACAAAATCAGAGAGACTCTTGCTATCAGTAAACCTTGGTTCCCAGGCCCCCGTTTTGGGTTTTGGCTTCTGGGGAGGGGTGGCAGCTAGCCCCTGGTCTGGAGGAAGGGTTGGAGGTAGAGGTACCTGCTTACCAGTTTCAATGACAAACTCCTCTCTAAGTTTACCTGTTTCTGTGTCACGCCTTGTGGCAACCACTACTGTCCTGTGATATCTCAGCCTGTCTAATGCTCTCTTGACTGCACTGGTTTTAGCCCCAACTTTGCCCTTCCCGTATCCTCTTGCTAAGTACACACCTTCGACATAAAGGTCACAGGCGTACCCTGGCACATCTACCCTGTCTGTTTTCAACACAAATGTTGAGGATCTGGTCACCTCTACTATCTTGTACAAGGGGTTTGCTTTACACTGCTGAACACACTGGGTGAATACATGGACATGGTTTTCAGTGGCTCTGCTCAGTTCTGAAAACCTACTACGGACAGCTTCGCTCAAACCACTAAAGAAGCGTTTTTTCCGTACCAGAAGAGACCTCTGGACACAATTCTCAGGCAAAATGGAGGGTTGCTCATTCATAGAGAGCGTATTAGGCTTGACAAATGGTGATGGTTGGGATATAGAAACTGTGCTGCTTTTTGCCGTACTACCAACACCGCTTTCTTGCTGAACTTCATTTCTACCTAACATTGAACTTGAAGAAGATGTGCTTGGCTGAACAGAAAATGAAGATGCCTGAAATGAACCCCCCTCCTCTGTCTCTTGTTTCATCGGTGGCTGCTCTTCCGACTTCCTTCCCTCCTCCCCAAGTACCCCTCCAGATTTGAAGTTGATCATCTTCTTCAAGTCGATGTGCTTCAGTCTCTTGTGAGGAGGGTGACTTGGGGTTTTCAAGTCTCTGTTACCACCTAACGGAAAAAAAACATCAATTTGAACCGACTGTAGGCACATCTCAATAAGCATGGGTAATATTAGAGAATTAAGGTGTATGATTCTTATACAATATGTGTAACATGCAAGCATTCTCTAATTTCTAAAAGATGTTGTTTCATTGTATATAGCTGTCCAGTTCTAAGTTTCTTTTAAACTTACCTGCTTCCAACGTCATTCTGCTGTTACTTTGACTTTAAAAGAAAAGGATGGCATCTACTACGCACGGTTCAGGACTTCCATACTAGGAATCCAACTTAGTAACAGTATTATAAAAATTTTCTGATAATGTTGTTCCTAATTGTGGTATCAATGTAATACTCATAGCTGTCAGTTTGTAGCATACTGTACATGGCTGTACGCAAGTACAATATCATCTTTCCATACACTGTAGGGATGGGAGTAACTCAATATGCAGGAAATGTTTGAAATATTGCTTAGAACTAGTAGAAGTGGCCAATGCACTGAGCAAACTCTTTAATATATATATATATCATTATTTTTGGATAAGTCCGATAAACATGCAATTTTGCAGGCTCAGTATCATGCCTCACATGTTGGAGTATGGCCATGGTGATATTGATAGAAAATTGCATTTCAAATCCCAATTTGTTTATACTTTTTCCTGCAGTACAGTAAGCCCAGTGTCTGGAATTTAGATCTTCCTTATATTTTGACTGACCCTTGAAATTATTGGGATCACAGCTGAGTTTGGGAGTGAGCTGAGCCTACAATAAAACGTAGATAAACCATCAGATATGAATAGTATATCTGTACTCGGCTCACTTAAAAATGGGTAACACTAACAGACATAGTATCCTGTGACTGCAGGCCAGGATGAGACAAATTTATAAGCAGTTGTCATTTAACTTGAAGAGGGAGGGGGGCATGTCTTTCCACCCATCCCTGACAGACTTACAGAAAGAAGAAAGACTTGCTGGCCATTTACCTCTTACCATGGGCCCCTCCCTCATCTCTACTTCTCTTGTTGTTGTCTTGGTCTGCTGTTGACTGAAATAGTCAGTAAATACACGTCAATAATTTCTGCGCTTGTAAACCTTCAGACCAGTTATGTGCAATGATTTTGAATGTAGTTAATAAACTCAAAGACATATCTGTTTCCATTTTATTGCCAAATGAATGATTCATAAAATATCAAAACATGAAGCTATCTGCCATCCAAAGATGTTTTAATCATAAATGTCATTAACATATAGCTGTTTACAAGCACATCATTATATTACTTTCCTCAAGGTAACAAGGTCACACACCAGGGAGCCTACACCATCAACCTTGACCTTCGTCTTCACAACCTCTATGTAGATACCAAATTTCATTACATACAGTCAAACCTGCCCGAGCGACCACCTCTTCTCAGCGACCACCTGGCCATTTCGACCACTTTTTCTCGGTCCCGATTTATTTTCCCATTGACGTAAGCATTAAGTGACCTTTTCTCAATGACCACCTGGCCAACGCGACTGCGACCGGCCCAAATTGGGACCCATAACGACCGCATCATTTTCAAAATTGAGGTTTTCATCGATTTTTGATGATAAGTAGCACGATTTTGTGCCGAAATCGGCCAGTTTTTGTCGGATTTTGGGGTTAAATTTACAGTTTACAGTGAGCCTGTTGTATTTGAGATTAAAGACCTCGCTTCTTTGCGTGCGTGCAGGGTGCTTGCTTTATGCCATTAAGCACAATGGAAACCATTTATACTTTCCATGGGGCATGTTTTGAGTCGATACTCTTCTCAGCGACCACCTGTCCAAATCGACCGCTTTTTTCCAGTCCCCCGGGTGGTCATCTTGGGCAGGTTTGACTATATTTACAAAAGATGCTGAAAACAGAAATACACAGAGATACAACGAAAACGATACCTCCCTTTTGTCATGGAGGTAATAAAGATTATATTTACCTGAGGGAGTTCTGGTTTCTGGAACTCTGGCATGCCTGCTGCCATTTCCTTTACTCTCTGTTCTACTACAGGGTTGTATCTGTTAGGGAGAATAACAGTTACACTGAGAAAAGCTCCTTACTCTGAGTGGACTCAACCTTATGAAGTGCAGATTTTAGAGTCACACATTTCTGTGTGAAACTGACGTTATATAAACATACTGGTGAAGGGTAACAGCAACTTTCGGCAGTGGAACAAAGCAAACACAAACAGCTCCAGGCTACATAAAACGACTGCTGCGTTATGCTGAAAGTTGCGTCAATTTTTGTGATAATAACGGTCTTATAGAGAGGGCAATATTTTTTTCTTAAAAACCGCCTTGGTCGCAGTAAGGATTTTTTTTCATAACAGCATTTTGTACCAGACGCGCTAGATACCCACGCCGTTTCATCGGGGGAGGGGGGCAAATGAAACCGACCTGCATCCAAGGAACTCCATATTTGCCCAGACGTTCGACAGACACACCAGCTGGTCCTCTGGATGTTGGTCCCAGTTGTGAAGGATGAACTTCTTCCTGGCGTCCCATTGTACCGGGCTTTCCCACTGATCCCGAACAGTTTCGTCAAGATGATTACCAACGTCCGCCATTTTGGGTTTCTAAACTGAGATCTCAGACCAAAGTTCGCAACCCTCGACACAAGAGCCCATAGCAATTTTGGCAACGCCCTTGAGGCGACGCCGTAGATCTCGATGTGTTTCAACGTTGAATACATTACGTACACAAGAAAACAATCGTTTGTGTGATTTTACTACCATTCTATAGCAGAGCATTGAATGTTCAACTCGTTCGCACAGAAAAATCTTGCCATTAGCTATATGGAGGTACAACAGTAAATAGGTCTGGTTCGGGTCCAGGGGATCAGGTCCACATACGGATTTGATTATAGTAGTAAGAACATTTACAGCAGTATTACTAGTACATCATATTTGGGAGAATATCAAATTATTTAGCCATGGATCAAGTTTCTGTACCAGAAAATGAAAGGTTATCATATAATTATCCTAATTAATTTAGCATCACATCACATGGATATTGTGCTTTTGCAAGTAGAAACTTATTTGTGGAAATGAAAATAAATTCTAATGTACTTCACTCTTGTTTCCTTTGCTTCAGGACTGGTAAGCCCCCAAGCATGCCCTGCCAGTAGCATTCTAGTGTGCATCATTGTAAACCAGAGACAATTGCAAGGTATGGTTGCATAAAGTGTTTAATGGCAATATGAAGCAAAAATAGAAGATCCAATGTAACAGCTGGCATCATAAAATAGATCTCATCTCATAAAGATAATTGCATATTTTTCTCCACGGACACTCACTGGTAAGACATGGACCTGTAACCTATATATTATATTTAATAAATGTCAGATGGACTCTCCCTGAGTTTGCTGTATTGCATTTTTTCTTACAATTTGTACATTTTCAAATTATGTGACAGTAACAAATGTAGTTCTAGTCATTGACATTGTGCAGTAAGTAGGGACTGTCTCATAATCGATCATAGGGTAGTTTGTTTGTTTTTTCATCACATTAGATCTACTGCCAACTGCCATTTTGTGGCAAGGTGACCTCATATTTTCCATCCCCAACCACTACTGTGCCATACTGCCCTGGTCTGAACTGAGCCAGTGCCATCACATCTTGAGCACTTCTCTTCCTACCGATGACCAGGTACCTGTTCTGCCCCACCCCGTACTGCTTAGTTTGTAGGTAGAACTGACTGGCCTTCTGGTGGATGGACGCCCGCTCACCTGGCGTTAACTCAGGAGAGAACACCAGGTCGTCTTCCCTCCCAGATTGGATGTAATTCAAGATGAATTGCTGTGCTTCCTTTGCTGTAATCAGCTGTTTTTCTGCTATATCAGTAGCAGTGCCCAGAGAGATGTTTGTTTCTTTCATCTGTCCCTTCCCTGCCTCCTTGGTACCTAACACCTCTGCTCTTGTCAGAGCATCTTCAGTCAGCTCTGGCTTTTTAGGCTTCACTACAGGATTAGTTTGTCGAAGTTTGGAGAGTGCAGCTTCTGCCGCCAGGTGTTTTAACCCCTTGGAAGTATTGGACCACGCATCTGCTACAATCATCTGGTTAATGCTCACAACACATTGGTACATGGCTACCCCATTTCTCCTGTTCTTATTCACCTTGAAGTTAACCTTCATCCTATTAAATGGAGCCGAGATGCTCAAGATACCGATGGCATTTTCTGCTTTCTCATAAATGACAAAATCAGAGAGACTCTTGCTATCATCAAATTTTAGTTTCTTGTCCCTCTTTTTGGTTCTTGGCTTCTGTGGAGAGCTTGAAACTATATTAGCTGGCCCCTGCAAACTGTCTCCAGGAAGGGTAGGGGGTACCTGCTTACCAGTTTCAATGACAAACTCCTCTACAAGTTTACTTCTTTCTGAGTCACTCCTTGTGGTAACCCCTACTGAGCGATGGCAACCCCTACTCAGCCTCTCTACTGCTTCTGCTTCCTTGACTGTACTGATTTTTGCCCCAACTTTACCCTTTCTGTATCCCAGACCAGCACGCCTCTCCATATTAACCTCCACTTTGATTGGTTCTGTGATGCCCTCCCGACCCTCCTTTCCAATCCCCCCGCCAGACCAGCCCATTTTGCGAAGCATCTGATTACCGATGTTCGTTTCTTTTATCGGTCCCTCCTCCCTAGCTCCCTTGGTTTTTGGCTTATGCAGGGGTAAACTGTCTGCAGAAAGGGTAGGATGTAGTGGTACCTGCTCACCAGTATCAATGACAAACTCCTCTATAAGTTTACCAGTTTCTGAGTTGCTCCTTGTGGAAACCCCTACTGTACTATAATCTCTCAGCCTCTCCAATGCGTTCATGACTGCATATTTTCTAGCCAGAGCTTTGGACCTTCCGTATCCTCTTGCTAAATACACACCTTCAATATACAGGTCGCAAGCAAACCCTGGCACTCTGAAACCTGGGAACTCTGCCCTGTCTGTTTCTAACACAAATGTGGAGGAACTGGTCACCTCGACTATCTTGTGCAAGGGGTTCAATCTACATTGCTGAAGATACTGTGTGAATTCACCGACATTTTTCTTAGTGACTCCACTCATTTCTGCAAACCTACTGCGGACAGTTTCACTCAAACCACTAAAGAAGCGTTTCTTCTTTACCAGAAGGGACCTCTGGACACAATTCTCGAGCAAAATGGAAGGTTGTTCATTCATATTCATATCTATAGAGAGTGTATTAGGCTTGAAGAACGGTGATGGTTTGGATGTAGAAACTGTGCTGTTTTTTGCATCACTAGCAACACTGCTTTCTTGCTGAACTTCATTTCTACCTAACATTGAAGGACTGGAAGATGTGCTTGGCTGAACAGAAAATGTAGATGCCTCAAATGACTCGCTCTCTGTCTCTTGTTTCATCGGTGGCTGCTCTTCTGTCTTCCTTCCCTCCCCCCAAAGCACCCCACCAGATGTGCAGTTGATCATCTTCTTCAAGTCGATGTGCTTCAGTCTCCTGTGAGGAGGGTCACTTAGGGTTTTCAGGTCTCTTTTACCACCTAATGAAAAGAAAATATGGCAATTTGAACCTACTGGAGATGAATGATTCTTACACAATACACTTGAAATGCAATCTATAAGGTGTTGTTTCATTGTAGAGTCAATTCTACATTACCAACACAGCAGGGAGTTAAATTCTTGCCTTTTTTTCGAAAATTTTGGAAATCTTTGTAACAATCTAAATGTAACTATTTAGAACAATTTATAACATCTGTTTGACGTTCTAAATACATGTATTTTCTACTGTATTCATACATGTTAGAAACATTTGTAACATATCAATTTGTTGAAAATTTTGAGCGAAAAAAGCAACTTGCAAAACACTAAAATAAAGTTGAGCTCTCAATATCATGCCTCACTTACTTTTCCCTGTAGTCTGTATCTTGAACAACCCTTACCTCTTCCCTAATGACTTCAATGAAAAGTGGCCAGCAGGCCAGTTTGAGTTTTGTGCATAAACAAAGGCTCAAATTGGGGATTATAGCTGAGTTTCCAAGTTGTTACTCTGAGCTGGAACTTTTAGATTCAGCTACCGATCAAAAAGCTTGAGAAGTTATACAATCATACAGTTATACACATACTGGGACACTTTACTATAATTGTGATTCCAATGTATGACTGAAGGATACACATGTGAAACCCAAAGGAAAACAATGCTAATATCCATGACCAATCACTCCAATACAAGAGGATCTGCCAGCCTGCTGTCTACTACTATGCTCTCCTCCGATAGGAGCTATTACCATGAAACTAATGAGAATGACAGTCTCTAATTGGTGATAAAGGAAACTTTTTAGATATGTGTCCTCAAAAGCAAACATTAGGAACCATCTGACCAGGATATACACACAGGTGAGGAGATATATCCTCTTCTGCTGGGTGTGTTTCTCCAGTGTTTCCCCTGAGTTTCAACTATTGAACTGAGCTTTGGAAGGCAATTCCAACAAAAAGGTACAAACATAATTTCTTGTTACTCCAGGTTGTGGTAAGACAGAAATTATACTGTTCTCATTTATCTTGAAGAGGGAGGAGGGCATATCTTTCCACCAGACAGACTAACAGAAATAAGAAAGATTTTCTGGACTTACCTCTTACTATGGGCCCCTTCCTCTTCTTGTTGTCCTCTTGGTCTGCTGTTGACTGAAATAGCCAGTAAATACATGTCAAGAACTTGTGTTAAGTTAAAGTAGAATTTTTATTTTAAACATTTATATAAGTTTTCTGTGACTACTGGAGATGTAGTTATCAAAGTCTCATGATTAGCCTACATCATATACGATGTAGTGCATAAATTTTCACCTGAGGGAGTTCTGGTTTCTGGAACTCTGGCATGCCTGCTGCCATTTCCTTTACTCTCTGTTCTACTACAGGGTTGTATCTGTGGGGGAAATAACAGTTACAGCAAAGAGGTTAACCTCCTGCATGCATATTTCTTGAACTAATGTGTGTTTCTGTGTCAAATACTGACGTTGCTTTTAATTTTATATACGACTTTGCACTGTGTATGCTGAAACTCCTCCATGGTCTCAGTAAGACTTCACACTTTTCATTTTCATATTAATTATTATAGAGAACTCATAGAGTTCGTCAGGCCAGGTAGAAACAGGTTCCATTTTAGACCCTGGAGAGACCCGTTTTCCGTCCCTTCTGAAAGCAAGCCTTTACAACATGTCCGAGCCGAGCTGACGGGCCCTGGGATCGAACTCAGGCACACAGATCCATGGAATTGGAGCCAGCCCAGGCAGACAGCCCAGCCTTTTCCGTAAACCCTCCAGATGTCCAAGCAGCCGAGTTCGCTCGGCCACGGAGACTTTTCATAATTTTTGCCTTGCCGCCAGGCAAGGCTTTACGCCAGCTTTTTGCCGGGGCGCCGAAGGCGCCCGGCTTTGTGCCCGGTTTAATGGTTCGTCCTTGGATGGGTCTGCTATGGTCGCAAAATGTACCGTGCGTTTTTACGACAATTGTCAGCCCTTCTCAGCCCTTCAAATAAACGCAATGTACCGTGCGTTTTTACGACAATTCTCAGCCCTTCTTAGCCCTTCAAATAAACGTTGTAAGAATACTGTTTATCCATGACCTCTACTCGTACAGAAAACATTGCAGCGCTCATTAGCAAAGTCTAGGAAAGGAAAATGTTTCTTGATTTGCAGTAAAACACTGGTCATGTAACATTTGAGGAGTTGTCGTTAAATCGCACGGTTCATTTTGCGATAGCGTTGACGGGTCCGGGTATTTAGCGGAATAACCCGGAATAACCCGGAATAACCCGGAATAACCTTAATAAAGGATGAAAGCTACCGAAATACAGTGTGCTTTGATAAGTTAAGATCGCAGAATGCAATATTTTGGCATAAAATAATGTATATATGGCCATGGGAACAAGAAATATTACGGTTATTCCGGGTTATTCCGGGTCATTTCGGGTTATTCCGGTAAATACCCTCACGGGCGTTGACGGTGCGGAGGAGGTGAGATTTTTATCGTACAGAAATTGGTACAGTTTGTAAAGTTATCTTTCTGGAATTCGGATGTATTAAAATATAACATTACATTCTAAGGCGTAGTGTCATGTGAGTAAAATGAGCACGACATTTGACGAAAGATTTTGTGGAGGGTATACAGTCAAGTTTATTGTGCAACGATTGGAACAGTTTACGTGCGGGTGGGAGGGGGGCGTGCGTCTATATATGCAGCTGCAGGAGGTCCTGCAGGACATTTTCGATCGTAAGAGTAACGTACAATTTGAAAAGATAGTGATCATGAATTCGGACACATTGAAACATATTTCCAAGGAACGGTATATAGTTTTTTTAGTAAAACCAGTGTGTGGGGATTGACGAGAATTTAGATAGTTTAATGGTGCACTGTGCTTGAGCCGATGCGAGGCATTATGCAGGGCATTTTTGATTGTAAAAATATCGTACAAGTTGAAAAGATGGATCGGATTCTAATACATTAAAACATACATTTCCAAAGAATAGTAGAAAACAACGGATTGTAGCTAACTGTTAAACAATCAGCAAAGCAGTTGGCAAGATGTCACACCTGAACTTTTGTAGATTTTTGCTTTTTGTTGGTACTAGTAAGATGTTATGTGATCAAGACAATATTTTCTTTCTGTTTCAGTGACGCCTTAGACTGTTCTCTGCTATATATACAAGTGACACAGTAATATACAGAAACTTACAGCTAGCAAAAGTCTGTACTCAATAAGATTTTACACAGTACACATTTATACTTCTTCTGCTGAAATCTACGCATTACATTTTGCATCCAACCAAAGAGGTTTGAAAGAGAGTCCTTGATCCAACCAAATTAGACCTTGAGACCTATTAACAGATCATTGATCACTGTGCATTTTGCACATACCAGACTCAATCGTGCCACTGAGCACTGCATTTTGCACACACCAGACCAATTGTGCCACTGAGCACTGTGCATTTTGCACACACCAGACCTATCGTGCCATTGAGCACTGTGCATTTTGCACACACCAGACCTATCGTGCCATTGAGCACTGTGCATTTTGCACACACCAGACCAATCGTGCCATTGAGCACTGTGCATTTTGCACACACCAGACCAATCGTGCCATTGAGCACTGTGCATTTTGCACACACCAGACTCAATCGTGCCACTGAGCACTGTGCATTGTGCAAATAAAGTCAAGCAAAGAACACATATATTGTGAACAATGTGTGAATCTATTTTATCGGGAAAATACCACCAAGGTGACATCATTTTCAGTGGAGATAATAGAGGCAAACAATGCACTGCAAATGCTTTAATGGCAGTTGTTAACCACAGTACTTGCAGACAAGCAATTACCTGGACAAGTACAGACCTTGATGGTGTACTTTTTCAAGGAGATGCACTATACACCTACATAAAACCATCACTAAGATCTGGTGTGGAGTTCCTCTCCGTTGATGATATTCCAGACTATTTGCAACTTTACAACAATACTGTACGTGTATCAATAAAAGAGTCTTACACTGGAGACATATTTGCCACAGAAGCAGTCTATCCTTATTACACCTTAAAGAAAGCCCTAGAAGCAGCATTTGCTGAATCCAACACTTGTCTTTTCATAACAGCACATGGAATAACTGGTTCAACAGTAGCATTGTTGCACGCTGATAACAAGTATTTTGTTTATGACTCACATGCCAGAAGTCCCATAACAGCATTGCCAGATAGCCATGGCACTTCTACTTTAAGCATGCACAGTTCAAACAGCAATCTAGTTTCATTCTTGCAACAACTTAACTGGAACACAACATGCAATTTTGAGGTTGTCCCAGTACAAGCAGAAAATGTTTTCTTATCAGTTGAACCTACTGGTATACACATTATCAATCTGACTAGCAATGTTTCTTCTATGATTGAGTCAGAAAACTGCTTTCAAGTTCAACAACAACACACATACACCTTGGTTAAACCAGAGTTTGTATCTACGAAAGAGAACCTACAACAACCAAACACAGCATTTCCATTTGCACCACATTGTAACCAAAGTACTGGGAAAAACATTGTGCCATGCACCACAAGCAAACGTCCAAGTGCTATGCCAGAGAACAGGAATGAAGGCCTCTTGAATCAATTAGTAATGTCACCAAATGCAGCATCAAATTTAAATGATAAAAAAGTGCAAGGTCTTGCAATCCAAAGCGCAATATGCAAGGACAAACAAGAAAAACAAACCTATCAACAGAAGACAGAGAGTCTTGCAGAACAAAGAACATCATACAAAGCAAAGAAAGCAAATGAGACCTGTGAGCAAAAAGCAGCACAGCAAAGAGCATCATATAAAGCAAAACGAGCAAATGAGACCCCTGAGCAAAAAGATGAAAGACTTGCAAAACGAAGAACATCATACAAAGCAAAACAAGCAAATGAGACCCGTGAGCAAAAAGATGAAAGACTTGCAAAACGAAGAGCTTCATACAAAGCAAAACAGGCAGATGAGACAACTGAGCAAAAAGCAGATAGACTTGCACAGGAAAGAGCAAAACGAGCAAATGAGACCCCTGAGCAAAAAGACGATAGACTTGCAAAACGAAGAGCATCATACAAAGCAAAACAAGCAAATGAGACCCCTGAGCAAAAAGCCGAAAGACTTGCAAAACAAAGGACATCACGCAAAGCTAGCAAAGCAAAAAGAGCTGAACAAGAATCTTCACAAGAAAAAACGCAACGACAGAGGAAAAACTGTGATAGAGTGAGAAAAACATTGGCTACAAAATATGTTAGAGAACATAGCATAGACTATACCAGTGAACAATACAAATCAGACTTTCCTGCATTTCATTGCTATATAAAACAGCAGCCAAAGTACTACTGTAGCATATGTAGACAATTGTTATTTCATGACCAAGTGCGAAACTGCAACAATGCTGTCATAGACAAAATAGTCAATGATATTTCTGGTCAACATCATCTCTGTTCAAAGTGTTTGATTTGTCTTGAAAAAGACAAACCCATACCCAATGCTTGGACTAACAATATGGATCCAGGTGACATTCCAACATGCCTGAAACAACTCAGTAGAATGGAAACAAGACTTGTCAGTTTGAAATACACCTTCATCAAGTTAATTGTATTACCAGGTGGACAATTTGGTGAACAAGGTCAAGCCATAAGTTTCCCTACCAACATTGAAACTACTTGCCAACTGTTACCACATAGCCAAGATACAGCTGGGCTAGTAATAGTACACCCTTGTCAGACAAATGAAAGTAAAACACAAAGAACAGACCCACAACACATTGTACGATTTTCCAAAATGCATGAAGCTCTTACATGGCTGGTAACGCATAATCATCTATATTCACATGTGAACATAGCTACCTTTGAAAACTGGGTAAAAAAGTCAAGTGAATTCAATCCAATGATCACAGACGCCAATGAACCAGACTTCTCAAGTGCACCTTCTACTGTCCAAGAACTCTCAGCTTTTCCCTGTAACTACATTAATCCAAATGTCCAGTTACAATCTCTGTTGCAGAATGTAACAGACAATGTCCCAGTGATATCACTACCACGTGAAACATCACCACCACAAAGCATATTTAAAGAGACTGATCTTGAGGAACACTGTTTTCCACAGTTATACCCATATGGTAAAAATGGCTTCAAACAGACGCGTGATGTACAACTAACAGACTTACAGTACTTCCAATCACGTTTGCTCAATATCAATGATTGCTGGAGAAAAAACATCCCATGGCTCTTCTTTGCCTTGAACTCGTATGAAATCAAGAAATTGTACAGTCAGATATCCATTGTATGTAGAATGCAAAAGCAGAGTAATGTTAGATCACAATCCATAGCACAGCCACTAACAGCAGGCGATCTGCATCATGAAATTGATCAACATGTTGAAAGCACATCATACACTTTTATGAAGAATATACGTGGAACAGCAGCTTACTTCAAGGACCAACTGCTAAACTTGCTAGCAAAAATAAACACTATTGGACCACCAACATGGTTTGTCACTGTGTCTGCTAATGATTTAAACTGGCCAGAATTGTTCATGACCCTGAATCCTGACCTGACCTATGAAGAAGCTAAAGCATTACCACAACAAGACAAATGGAACCTAATGAGATCAGACCCTGTCATGTGTGCGATACACTTTAATAGACGCACTGATGCACTTCTACGCTTCATACTGAAGAGTCCACAACATCCCATTGGTAGAATCAAAGATCACTGGATTCGTGTGGAATTCCAATTAAGAGGTTCTCCACATTTGCACTGTATGTTCTGGGTTGAAGATGCCCCTGACCTTGATACCATACAAGGAAGACAAAATGCTCCTGCATTCATTGACAAATATCTTTCCACACAACTGCCAGATGACAAGAACTCCCTCTTGTATGAACTGGTGTCCAAATACCAGACTCATCATCACACCAACACATGTAAAAAGAGACGAGTGAACTGCAGATTTTACTTCCCTCGAGAAGTTTCAGATACAACAAGGCTCAGACTAGATGTTGATCCAAACAGAAGTGCACAATTTTATGTCACAAAACGAACACAACAAGACATCTGGATAAATGCGTACAACCCAACATTGCTCATGCACATGCAATCCAACATGGACATACAAATGGTTGGCTCCAAGTATGGTGCTGCTTACTATGCATGCATGTACATTTCAAAAGCTGAGCCCGAAAATCTTCAGACGGCCATTTCTGCTGGTCTGTCTGACCTCCCACGTGACAGTACACAAAGAACACGATTAGCCAAAATTGGCAATACAGTGCTTAGTCATCGTTTGCTCAGCGCACAAGAAGTTGGATACAAACTTGCAAACCTACCACTGATAAGATCCTCAAGACTAACTGTCTCAATCAACACAAAGCCACCCAAGAGTAGAACGCGCCTGCTGAAACCTAGAGAAGAACTTGCAAAACTTGATGATACATCAACAGACATTTTCGTTCAGGGCACTGCCCAATACTATGCAATGAGACCTCATGGTGACCCCTGGGATAAAATGTCATTATACACATTTGCTGCATCATACTTTGTGAGCTCAACAGAACCATCAAGTGCCTGTGAATGTTTCAAGTTGCAACAGTGTGACAAATGGATAAAAAAACGACGCAAATATGCATGTGTCAGAGGTACAAGACTGAGTTCTGCAAATGGAGATGACTATTTCTATGGTCTGTTATATCTATTCTGCCCTTGGAGGAATGAAAATGACATACTTAGTGACTACACTTCTGCCCAAGATGCTTTCATTGCAAAAAAGAATCTGTTTGACTACAGCCTTGCACAACACATGCACTTCACATCAGAAATAGAGCAAGCTATAATGCAAGTACGCCTGCTGTCAAATGATCTTTCATCAATTGCTGATACTCTTGCACCCAATGTGACTCATCAACAGCTACAAATCAACGACGAATTTGACACTGAAGGGCTTTATCTTGATCCACAATGGACAGCACGAAATGCACATCAAGCAGCAGGTACCAGTCAAACTACCACCAACAATGTTGACAGCACAATTGAAAATCTTACTATGCTACATGATGAATCACTGACATGGAATGCTTTGACCCGCAACACAATGACTGATGATGAATTCTACCAAGCACTAAGGAACATGTCACATGACCAACAGCACGTGTTTAACACAATCAAGGCACATTTTGTTGAATTGCAAAGACAAGCACCTAATGAAAGCAATTTCAAACCACAACCTTTGCGACTTTTCGTAACAGGAGGAGCAGGCTGTGGCAAAAGTTTTCTTATCAAAGTAATCAATGAATACTTGATCAGAATTTCAAACCACCCAACAACTCCTGTCGTACTTACCGCGCCGACAGGCGTCGCTTCTTACAACATAGGTGGCTCCACGGTACATTCAGCTCTATCACTACCTGTTGATCATACCCGACGAGGAAAAACTGACTACCTACCACTCAGTGCTGAAAAACTGTCGCAGCTTCGACGCAAATTCAACAATGTTCATACAATTATCATCGATGAAATCAGTATGATAAGCAATGATAGACTAAAACATATTCACCTCCGCCTATCAGAGATCAAAGACACTACCAGTGACCAACATAGCTACTTTGGAAACCTGAATATCATTGCCTTTGGTGATTTCTACCAGTTGAAACCTGTGTTTGGAAAATTTATATTTGAGGATTTACAAAATCAGGAAGAATGTCTTACTCATTTGTGGAGATCATTCTTTAAGCCCCTATTTCTGACAGTGAATCACAGACAAAATGGTGACAAAGAGTACACAGAGCTTTTGAACAGAGTACGTATTGGACTTCCAACAAATCCAGATATTGCACTCCTTTCAACTCGTCTCAAGACAAAGTCAGAAATTCAACATTCTGTATTTTCATCAGCTCTACATATCTTTCCAACAAGAAAGCAAGCTGCACAGTACAATAAAGAGCAACTTGAAAGACTGCACTGTCAAACAAATACCCATGTACATGTACTTAAAGCAAATGATGAAATGATTGATGGTCCTGTAAATGCAAAAGACATTCCTACAAATGAACTCATATCAACAGATTCAAGTGAAACAGCTGGTCTTGAAAAGGACATTCATCTTGCTAAAGGATGCCGTGTTATGTTGTTGAGAAATATTCTAAGTGAAGATGGTCTTGTAAATGGTGCACAAGGCACTGTCGAAGACTTTGAGTTTCAAAACTCTGAAACTAATGAACAATCAAACCTTAATGAACAAACCGTTACTGGAGTTTATGTTAAGTTTGATAACCCCAATGTCGGCCGCACAATACAACAGCCTTGCAAGAACAACGCTATTCTTATTGCACCAATCACAGCAAGATTTTTTGCACGCTATAGCACAGTTTTCAATCGAACCCAATTTCCACTTCAACTTTCATATGCCTCAACAGTACACAAGGTACAGGGCCTTTCTTTATCAAAAGCAGTACTTGACATTGGAAAAACAGTGTTCAGCCCTGGGCAAATCTATGTTGCACTCAGCAGAATTACCTCACTTGATGGCTTAGCATTACTAGACTTTAAACCAAGCAAGATTTCAGTATTTGCATCCGTGATAAAAGAAATGGACAGACTAACTAAAACTATTGTAGAAGAGTCAAAGCCTGAACACTCAGAAGGCACATAATCATATTACAGTATACACTATCTACATGTACCTGACCCTACAAACTGGAACACATGTCATAGTAACAGATAAAATATGACATACATATACTTTTATGATAGGCATGACAACTTACAATTCTCTGAGTGCTGTCATTTCCCCAATGCTACGAATCATGCACGGCAACTTATAAGTTACATCACAAACTTGCTAAATGTAACAACCCCTACATATACAGAAATGACAATATATTTTCATGTATCAACAATAGGAACAGCTAACATGTACAGTCAAACCTCTATATGCAACCACCCCTCGCAAGCAACCAACTCTCGTATGCAACCACATTGAAACAGTCCCGTCCGTTTTTACATAGTTATGACCCCCTCCCTAGCAAGCAACCCTAAACTCCAACCAGCAACCACCTTTTTTCAGTCCGAAAGGGGCATTCAACCTCTATTATGCAACCAAAACTGAAAAATTATAAAAGAAATGAGCCTGTTTCTCTTTTCTTGGCATTATGGTTCACAACATGTTGCCCCCCCCCCAAAATACCTGAACTCCAACCATGCATGCAGTACCTGTAGACCTAACAGCAGCACCTGAACTCCAACCGTGCATACAGTACCTGCACACCTGACAGCAGCACCTGAACTCCAAACGTGCATGCAGTACCTGTGCAGCTGACATCAGCACCTGAACTCCAACCGTGCATGCAGTACCTGCACACCTGACAGCAGCACCTGAACTCCAAACGTGCATGCAGTACCTGTGCAGCTGACATCAGCACCTGAACTCCAACCGTGCATGCAGTACCTGCGCAACTGACAGCAGCACCTGAACTTCATACCTGCATACAGTAGCTGTGCAGCTGACATCAGCACCTGAACTCCAACCGTGCATGCAGTACCTGCGCAACTGACAGCAGCACCTGAACTTCATACCTGCATACAGTAGCTGTGCACCTGACATCAGCACCTGAACTCCAACCGTGCATGCAGTACCTGCGCAACTGACAGCAGCACCTGAACTTCATACCTGCATACAGTAGCTGTGCAGCTGACATCAGCACCTGAACTCCAACCGTGCATGCAGTACCTGCGCAACTGACAGCAGCACCTGAACTTCATACCTGCATACAGTACCTGTGCAGCTGACATCAGCACCTGAACTCCAACCGTGCATGCAGTTCCTGCGCAACTGACATCAGCACCTGAACTTCATACCTGCATACAGTACCTGTGCACCTGACATCAGCACCTGAACTCCAACCGTGCATGCAGTACCTGTGCAGCTGACATCAGCACCTGAACTCCAAACGTGCATGCAGTACCTGCGCAACTGACAGCAGCACCTGAACTTCATACCTGCATACAGTAGCTGTGCACCTGACATCAGCACCTGAACTCCAACCGTGCATGCAGTACCTGCGCAACTGACAGCAGCACCTGAACTTCATACCTGCATACAGTAGCTGTGCACCTGACATCAGCACCTGAACTCCACCCGTGCATGCAGTACCTGCGCAACTGACAGCAGCACCTGAACTTCATACCTGCATACAGTTCCTGCACACCTGACATCAGCACCTGAACTTCTTAACTGCATGCACTAGCTGTGCACCTGACATCACTACCTGAACTCCAACTGTCCATGCAGCACCTGCACAACCGACAACAGCACTTAAACTCCAACCGTGCTTTCAATGTGATTTCCACCGTTCAAATATTGCAACATGAATCCTGCTTCAATGGAATCCACATTGCCTGTAGTTTCACCATTGCCGCGTCAATCACGCAAAAAATTACTCCAAAAAGGTACTTTCATATAAATCACTGTATCTGTAGAGATCATACTGCACCTTCAATGGTATATGTACATATTCCTCAATGATAGCTCTACAATTAAAGTTCTGATATACAATTAACAACACTCCTTGCATCTTGTCTTCATCTTCTTTCTTGACTACATATATTTCCTAACCATAGTAACATTCTTGTCTATTAAGTCTCATTGGAATTAAAACACACTTACATCCCCATTTACTCAATTACATCCCCATTTACCTAATTGCCATCAACTTAAGTCAAACATCTTCAAATTGTAATACAAGCACATGATTTTGATATGGTAGAATGCTGCTGTGGTGAACAGAAAGGGACATAAGTTTGGTCCTCCTAGCATCTTGCATTCAAACTATACGTGCATTTTTTTGCCAGTGCCAAAGTAGAAGCTGAACAACTTCAGATTTTTAAAATGCCTAAAAGTGTCTATATACCATTGATATATACACGCAAAAAACGCCCCTGCAGTTCCAACACAAGCTTCTAACAGAAACAAACTTACGACACTTCTTTCTTACTCAAACAGCAGTCTACCACACAAAAATCATGACTGTACCATGCTTACAAGAGGAGATAACACAGTATTTATTGGCAAACACCGTAGTTCAGGCACAAAGTAATGCAATACAATACAAAAGCTGCAGACATTCTTCTGTTTATAAGAGGGAGGTGAAAAATGTGTTGAATGGTAGAGGAATGCGTCAAGTTTGCGACCGAATAATTTGAATTATGGTGTTTGTTCGCCTCGCATCAACTAGCACCTGGATTCTGTTACCGCCTAATACTTCGCCTCACCTGCAGTTCACATGACCCCCGCATAGCGCTACTAGAAAGGGTTTTAGAAGGAAACAAATCAGCAAATTTATGCTGATTTTCACATATTTGTAGATTGTACCCTGCACTGAAACATACTTAATTTTTGTAGCTTGCTTCTGCACCCTACTATAAATTTTGAAGCCTCAAACGTTCTCACTTCAACCTCCTGAACTATAGACATCCCCATTTGGCAAAAACTGTGTTCTCCTACCACAAAGCCCACTAGGTCTCCTGCAGTACCAAAAAGTGCCCCTAGGGGCCCGACAAAAACCAAATCATGTAGCCCACATACATCATCAAATGTCAGATGAATATTTGTACCAAGTTGTATCACAATTTGAAAAATTCCTCCAATATTTGATGTTATCTGCTCCACTACTAGAAGACCAGCAACGTCTTAAGATGATGGCACCCTGGCTACTGAACCCCACAGAAATTCACAACAGTGCCAGCCCAAATAAAATGCCATAAAAAGCTTGCATGAGCCACCGTGTTCTAAAACCCAGTATTTACTACGACAAAGTCACTATACCACCTTGGTATTCCTGTCATTTACCAGCATTTTTTCCCAGTTGAACTCTTGCCTTTCGCCATCTACATTAATTTGGACATGTTCAAAACATAAATTCAAACAACTGAATCACTATAGTAGCATAACTAAAAACTGAAAAACGGTTCACTACCTAATTTTTACTCCAACAAATGATTTCAAAACAACACATTGAAAACTTTCTTATAACCAACTTTAATTCTGTAGCCAAACAACATATAACCAACATGATGTCACAATGACAAACTGGTCCATCTTCAACCATTGATATATATATATATCATAACTAACAAAAGTATACCAAAAGTGTTTTCACTCCTTGTACATCCTACAACTTTCATGATTTCAAACACTTAGGTAAACATTATGAACACTAAAAGACACTTACAATAACAAAAGCCTTATCATCAAAACCATGTAACACACTTAGCAATATCTGCAACAGTGACTCTGGCTTAACTAAATTCCTCAAAACCACGTAACTAACATAAGATAACTTAACCAAAGGCCTCAAGGCCTCATAACAAAAATATAACAAAAGTCTCCTCACTCTTTGTACATCCTACAACTTTCATGATTTCAAACACGTAGGGTTGTACATTATAACGCTAAAGAGACTTAACAATAAGGAAAGCCTTATCCTGGAAACCCTGAACCACACTCAACTATGTCTGCCACTCCAGCAGTAAAGGCGTCAACATACAAATCTTGCGCACCTATGAACTTGAGTGAAAAAGAGTCCTGCAGAGCTTAACAACATGCTCAAGACGATGACAACTTTCAGCTGAAAAACCATCTAAAACATACAAGAAAAAATCAATATTGTTATCATAACATGCAACAACTAAATCGAGGTCGGGAAGTGATATGTGTGATTTTTATAGGAACTGAAATTTGTGTTTACAGGTGATTACATGTAATTCCTCCTAAGTGGTTCAGAGGTACACAGTTTGGGCCGTTGTGATCGTTTTTTTTGTGTGATCGCTTTTTGATCAGAATAGGAATGCATCATTTGCATCAATTTTTGCTTTGTTTTGATATAGACTTTTTCTTTTTGACAAAATGTTGTCGGATAACAATAAGGAAAGCCTTATCCTGGAAACCCTGAACCACACTCAACTATGTCTGCCACTCCAGCAGTAAAGGCGTCAACATACAAATCTTGCGCACCTATGAACTTGAGTGAAAAAGAGTCCTGCAGAGCTTAACAACATGCTCAAGACGATGACAACTTTCAGCTGAAAAACCAACTAAAACATACAAGAAAAAAAATCAATATTGCTATCATAACATGCACCAACTAATCACAAAGAAAACAATATTGCTCTATGCATCATACATCAATAGCATCATACCTCAACATTGTCACTCTTCATTGGCAATCAATCTACAACAATGATTGTAAATATAATACTGAAAAAACATGACAAATGTACTGGTTTACCATGATCATCCAGAACAACTTTCCCAACCATTTCTTCCTTGCATTGATCTTGCAACTGCTTCATATTGCAATAAAGGCAACACAAAATCTTTATCTCTGATGGATCAATTTAAAAAAACTAAAACATACAAAAAAAATCAATATTGGTATCATAACATGCACCAACTAATCACACAAAACAAAAAGTATTGCTCTATGCATCATACATCAATAGCATCATACCTCAACATTGTCACTCTTCAATGGCAATCAACCTACAACTATAATTGTAAATATAATACTGAAAAAACATGACAAATGTACTGGTTTACCATGATCATCCACAACAACTTTCACAACCATTTCTTCCTTGCATTGATCTTGCAACTGGTTCATATGGCAATAAAGGCAACACAAAATCTTTATCTCTGATGAATCAATTTAAAAAAATACAACATACAAGAAAAAAAAAAACAATACTGGTATCATAACATGCACCAACTAATCACCAACAAAACAAAAAGTATTGCTCTATGCACCATACATCAATAGCATCATACCTCAACATTGTCACTCTTCATTGGCAATCAACCTACAACTATAATTGTAAATATAATACTGAAAAAACATGACAAATGTACTGGTTTACCATGATCATCCACAACAACTTCCACAACCATTTCTTCCTTGCATTGATCTTGCAACTGCTTCATATGGCAAAAAAGGCAACACAAAATCTTTACCTCTGATGGATCAATTTAAAAAACTAAAACATACAATAAAAACACCAATATTGGTATCATAACATGCATCAACTAATCCCCAACAGAATTCACAGTATTGCTGAATGCATCATACATCAATTCCACTTCCTCTTGTTCCAACAACTTCTCCTCAACATCGTCACTCTTCATTGCCAATGAATCTTCACCAATAATTGTAGATACGATACTGGAAAAACATGTTAAATGTACATGTTTACCATGATCATCAACAACAACTTTCACAATCATTTCTTCCTTGGATCGCTCTCGCAACTGCTTCATGTTGCAGTGAGGGCAACACAGAAACTTTGTTTCTGTCGGATCGATCTTCCTTTTACATGAGTTACATTTGTAAAACCTGCTAAGTACTTGACTTCCAATGATTGTACCGGTTGCTCTGACCTGGTCTATCTGTTGAATCCCATCTGGGGCATATATAGGACCTACTTCGTTCACCACTGACTCAGGAAACGTGCTCAGAAATCGTCTTCTGGCAAACAACTTAACTTTAGCGTCCACACCATAGCTACGCCCTAACTCTAACACATGTGGCTGCCAAACACACAAGCGAACAGCTCCACTTGTGTCACCTACGATAACATCTGTCTTCTCTCGCTCATCACCTGAGTTAACTGTAACTTTCTCTGTTTTATCAATGGAAAGCACCTTCACATTGACTCTTACAACATCATTCACAGAGAGGTAGCTAATGTCCTTAACACTTACAGACCTAATACTAGGTCGTTTTGCTGGAAATCCCACATCTGCTGTCGACTCCACGGAACTCTTCTCATTAACCACAAAGTCGCTTGATCTCATCGAACAACTGCTCACTTTACTGATTTTGCATGGGCTGCTGCTCTGTTCTTTCTCACAAAAGAAACTCCTCTTCTGAGGACTAAAACAGATTCCTTTCCTAGACTCGTCTTCTGAAGTTTGAAAATCAAACCGGAAAAACTTTGACTTTGCCCCGTCTTTCATTGGCGACACGTTGTGCACATATCCCGACATCTCCGATGGTGTCTCCATCCTAAAATATGAACAAAAAAATCTCATTAATATATCGCTGCATAACTATTCAAAATAGCTCTTAGATCATACCCACTACAACCTCAAATATTTGACATTCTCACTGCTCAAAATACCCCACACCTCCCACTATACTATGTAAAAGTAATACAAAAATAACAAGTCACACTACCGCTTTTACCATAGCAACAATTTGATTAAAAAACTTTACCTACATCGTTTCAAACTAATAAAACTACTTAACACACCCACACCACCTAAAAGTGTGCACATACCTTAGCACAAGACACTGCTAACAAAACGACCAAGAATCTAGCGTCCCGTCGTCCCTCAGTCAACCTGACAGTCCAACTCACACCTAAAAAATAAACATATAAGTTACATATTGAAACATTAAACAAAACAATAAATTAAATACCCGCAAAAAATTCGTGCCAAACGATAAATTACTTTCATAAACATGCCTATAATATAGATATATATCTGCAAATTACCCATGCAAAACATGCCATAACAGTATATATAACAGCGTCACAATGCTATTAATATATTGATCTTAAATTATGCATACCACTACCACTGAACTCTTTGTTCTTTACAACTAATTAGGAGAATTTACATCTTGACCTCTGCATTCCCATTACACCTACATCCTGCACAACATTGTGCAAAACCTCTGCCGTCATCACGCCCAACAAAACATCGACCAAACACGTGTTACACAAAAAAAAATTCTAAGAAAAATACACCACAACAAACCTTACCTCACAAAATCACCAAACTAGAAACATTTCGCTTAACAAACTCTACTCCATAAATTGTTATTTCTTTCTATCAAATCACCAAATCGGACACAAACCTGTACACAATGGATCCGCACCCCACGCAAACCAGTCAAGGACGCAACTCCGGCCTCACCGGACCCACCATAACATGTTTATATATGCTGCCGTATGCAAATTAAGATTCAGACATCCCTATTACGGACGTGGTAGAAAGCAACACGCCAATTTGATCGTTGATTGGCGGAGAATCGCAGACTGGTTTCTGATTGGTTATACAAGTTGTCTGGTAGGATCCCCCAGACACGTATAAATATCTTCAGCACGATAATTTTCATATCCAAACGATTCAGAAGCTTGAGAAGTATTGACCGTCCATAATCTGTTCATTACATATTCGTACCATGTCTGCCTGTGAAATTTCTGTCACGAAGAAAGAACGACAATGCACATCCGGGACCTCTTCCCGCCTTTGGCTGTGGTCTCGCACCGGAGTTTCTTTTACGATTTTTATATCCGGCACACAGCGCACACAAGGGATACAATTCCGCCCACAAAAGTACGCCGGAAAATCCAATTATACCAGTGAACAAAGGTTTCCAGCCAACTTCCCATAGATTTTAGATATAAACTTCTAGTTTAATAATGATGCACATTTTACTGGAACACAACATGAAATTTTGAGGTAGTCCTTCCAAATGCGCCCCGGCCAGCTTTTTTTAAAAGCTTTCTTGTTTCCATGGATCAATGGACGGACCTTTTAACCCAGCCCTTCCAAAGCCCCTTCCAAAGGCCCTTCTTTCCTTGCCGAGTTTCATGGCTTAGTTAGACAATGGTACATTCCAGACGAGTATTAAAACGCTCTTCTAGACGCATGTTACTGTATGTGGTCCAGCGTAATAAATCTACGCTTTAACTCACCATGTTTATATAAATATATATCACAAATCGCATCAGAAGGAACTTAGTTTGTAATAAAAAATAATGCATATTCATTGTGGGTCAAAAAGTTTTACAAAACCTGTTTAATGTGCCAATAATTCATCTGACATAAATTATGATAATGAGGGGGAGGGGGGCGACATGTGGAATTCGGGATTTTTAAGCGTAGAATCTAGTCTAACTTACCAAAATAACATAAAATACGCGGCAAGGCACAGCTTTTTTAAAAAGATTTCTTGTTTTAACCAAGGAGGTTAACGTTATATGGTTATATTCTTATTTCAACCTCCTTGATTGAACTACCTGACCTGAGTATCATACTATCAGCCTGGTTAGAGCAATACCGGGGCTCCCATACTCTCCCCTCTCCAACCTGGTTGCGCTCTACCCACGCGCGCCGGTAATGGCGTAGGGAGGGGTGCCGGGCAAGGAAACCAACCTGCATCCAAGGAACTCCATATTGGCCCAGACCTTCGACAGACACACCAGCTGGTCCTCTGGATGTTGGTCCCAGTTGTGAAGGATGAACTTCTTCCTGGCGTCCCATTGTACCGGGCTTGCAAAACTACGAAAACCTCTCCCTCCTTTTTTCAGCACTGGAACCCAGTGCTGAAGATGGCGTCAGCACTGGATTTCCAGTGCTGAATGTTCGTCAGCACTGGAAATCCAGTGCTGACGCGCTCTCAGCACTCGAAACGCCGGCTTCAGCACTGGACACCGAGTGCTGACGAACATTGAGCACTGGATTTTCAGTGCTGACGAACATTCAGCACTGGAAAACGAGTGCTGACGAATATTCAGCACTGGAAACCGAGTGCTGAGAGATCGGGAGACTCTGAGATATACAGTAATTTGGAATTACGATACGTCCTTTGCTCTACTACTAAAACTTAAGACATTGCTGGATTATAAACGTCACCTATGGCAGACCTCATCCTTTTGGAAGTTCAGCGGCGCCTCTTCAACGACAACAACAACGAGGAGTCAGGCTGAAGTCTGCCTCACAGCACCCCGGCCCTTTTCAGGGCCACCCAAATCTTTCCCAAAAGGGCTATATCTATCACAATCACACAATAAAGTTGCTTATTGTTATACTGACAGCTATCCCTTAAACACCTCTTACACATATACATATATCTACCTTTCAATTACACATGTACAACGAACAAAATACACAACTTTACACGAAGTTTTCTTTGCACGAAGTAACTTTAGTTAAATTTGCGTCCTTTTACTAGTACCGCTATCAGTACTTTATAAAAAAATGTGCAATAAAGGTCTTCATTCATTCATTTTATAAATGATATATATATCCCTTATACATACAGTATACATATATTCAATTAAATAACGAATGGATAGCACAACTACAATTTTCTTTGCACGAAATAACTTATCTTTCCTTCGAATTTACGTCTTGTACCCCTCTCAGCACTGGGAGATTCCAGTGCTGGAAGGACGTCAGCACTGGTTCGCACATCGTTCCAGTCCTTTAAAGACGTCAGCACTCGTTTTCCAGTGCTGAAGATTTCATAGCACTGGTTTTCCAGTGCTGAAGTGTCCTCGAGCACTGGTAAATCCAGTGCGGAAGGCGAGGTTTTTGTATATCAGCACTCGGTTCCAGTGCTGACGGCAGTTTCAGCACTGGGTAACCAGTGCTGAATGACCTTTGACCTGACCCGGCCCCGATATTCCCGGATTTCAGCACTGGTAACCGAGTGCTGGCGGCAGTTCAGCACTGGAAAACGAGTGCTGACAGAAGTTCAGCACTGGAAAACGAGTGCTGAAAGAAATTCAGCACTGGAAAACCAGTGCTGAGGGAGTTTCAGCACTCGAACAAGGCCGATCAGCACTGGAAAACGAGTGCTGAAAGAATTTCAGCACTGGAAAACCAGTGCTGAGGCCGTTCAGACAATTGATTCAGCACTGGAACACCAGTGCGGAAGGCGAGGTTTTCGTAGACTTGCGTACCACACCTTTCGTTTCTACAACCTGATCAAGTTTGACAACGCAAAATGACGTCACTTAAATATCAAATATCTCTGACACACTGAGACTTATAAGTCTGTTAGAGTACGTCAAGTACACTGAGGGCTACCAGAAATATCAATTTCAAAGGGGATCAAATCAGTTTGATTCAAGATTCATTCACGTAACATAAATGATTGATTGATTAATTGATTAACACAATAAATAAGAAGCTGTGGGATTTTCAAAAGAGTACCAATAGATATCTGCCTGCCTAGTCCCTTGACCTCCAGGTCGTTGGGGGGACAAGGTAGCCATGAAGATCTGCAATATAACTTAATAATGAAGAAGACCCTTTTCCTGCCTGCTAAGAGTCTTTCTTAACTCATTACACCAATTAATCAAGTCATGACAGTAACTTTTGTTTTTTTAGGAGGAAGCTTCGAGCAGATGTAGAGAAGGCCCTCCCCTCCCTAACAGAGGAACAACTGTCAGATTTGTTTTGTACACAACATTAGCAGGCATGAGATTAAATCATTTGTAACAAGTCATATAATTAACCAGTAACTTATGTCTGTTAATGTGTTATCAGGAGGAAACTACGAGCAGATGTGGGGAAGGCCCTCCACTCACTAACAGAAGCCCAGCTTCAGGAGCTGGTCCCCACCAAAGAGGACATGTCCACCATGAAGATTTACACTCACTCCGGCAGGAACGTCACTGTCTACTGTCTGGGGAACAACCCAGTCTTCTTTGAGATGGACAAAAATGTCTTCCCCACAGGTTACAAAATTGAATTTATTTCCCTATGTCATATAAAATGTTACATAATATCTTTGGCCTGGGACCTTGATGAAAGGTCCTTAATCTTATGCAGCAACCATATTTTGGAAAGAATTATAGTCTAATACGCAAAAGTCAGTATAGATAATTGCACCTTAATTTCATCATAACGTACTTGTGCAGTTAAGTAGCATAGATTGACTGACAGACACTACAATTAAAGATGTTGTCTGCAACTCTGATATACATGTAGCAGCATGAGATATTTTGATTTTTTTACAATGTTTTTGACACTTCATTTTACATCTACACCTTTACACTATATCCCCAGTGTACAGCTTGTGGAGAGCCTGACATGTTACCCTGTCTCACCACCTGGCCTGATGTACTCAAGAACCTCTGTGGAGGGGCAGGTCAGTTCCTTAAGTTCTCATGGTTCCTTAAGAACCTGTGTGGAGGGGCAGGTCAGTTCCTTAAGTTCTCATGGCTCCTTAAGAACCTGTGTGGAGAGTACCTGACATGTTACCCTGTCTCACCACCTGGCCTGATGTACTCAAGAACCTGTGTGGAGGTGCAGGTCAGTTCCTTAAGTTCTCATGGTTCCTTAAGAACCTGTGTGGAGGGGCAGGTCAGTTCCTTAAGTTCTCATGGTTCCTTAAGAACCTGTGTGGAGGGACAGGTCAGTTCCTTAAGTTCTATGGATCCTTAAGAACCTGTGTGGAGGGGCAGGTCAGTTCCTTAAGTTCTATGGATCCTTAAGAACCTGTGTGGAGGGGCAGGTCAGTTCCTTAAGTTCTCATGGTTCCTAAGTTTGTTTCAGCTCTTGTTTTTAGCTTTTAAACTATTTGGAACAGTTATTTAACTATTTATGGTAGACTGGCAGTTGCTAAGAAGAAAGAGTATGAGGGGCTGAGTCTAGAGTCTAGAAGAAAGAGTCACTCACTCACTATCCATTGTTTGATTATACTGCTGCTGGCATCCCTACAGAGTATGGAGTCAAATTGCTTCACTTAACTAAAGGGCATTTGGCCTATCAGAAATGAGCTTCATTTTGTTTGCTAGTCTTTTCAGTGTATCTTTGCCTTGATTTGCTAAAACTACAAGTGTTACTAAAGTGACACCACTGTGTGTACTCTCTCTCCAGACTTGATGTTGCCAGGGGTGATACCAGGAGAGGAGGGACTGCCTGTGATTGAGAAGAACAGCCTGTGTGCAATATCACTGCTGGGGAACAGGTAACAGATTACCTCTCTATAGACCCAAGGACATTATACAAGATGTGTATACTGTCCTTGATAGACCTTAGGTCCTCTGGCAACTTTTTTTTGGTAGGTTGACATATCAAACAGATTTCCTCCAGAAGTTGTGGTTTTGTGCAGCTACTAACGTGTCCTGCAGACGGCCGAAGGCCGGAGGGTGATCCGACCCGCGGGAGGGCTGAGACCGAGGGTGATGCGGAATACACCGTGTTGTATTTTATTTATGTCATACCCACCTGAGAAAACCCATGTTTTGATGCGAAATGCGCCAGAAGTTGAACAAATTTGGTGCCCTCGAACAAAAATTGTTGCAACAGCAATGTTCCAAAGTCCGAATCAGGTCTTCGAATTGCCAGTCGTGCCACACTCGAAATGGTTCGATTTACTCGAAGAAAGCCTGTGTGATACGCCTTTCAAACCTGTGCGATACGGAAGTTATGGCCCGGTCCGGTACACCCGTATCGAACGTTTTTGTGTAACAGGTATGACATAAACTGTAAATATCCTTCACCTCCTGTATCAGTCCTTGGTACTGTTCCAGCTGGTGGCACGAACCATGACCTGTCAAATTGGTCAGTAATAGTACTAACACGTGCTCTGCAAACTCAAATTCCTTGACCCGTGTCTCCTATTCTTGGTCTTGACCTTTGAGTGTCATTCACATGCAACCATTGCTCTATGAACGCCATAACTCTTTACTCTTGCCCTGTCCTGTAGAGCCCCTGTTGCAGTAGGCAGCATGTCATCAGCTCAGATGTTGGAGTGTGGCATGAAGGGGTATAACTATTGACCTATGATCTCTAACCCTTGCCCTGTTCTATAGAGCACCTGTAGCGGTGGGCAGATCCACCATGTCATCAGCCCAGATGGAGGAGTGTGGGATGAAGGGTATAACTATTGACCTATGACCTCTAACCCTTGCCCTGTCCTGTAGAGCCCCCGTTGCAGTAGGCAGGACCACCATGTCGTCAGCTCAGATGGCAGAGTGTGGGATGAAGGGGAAGGGAGTCACTGTGCTGCACACGTACCTGGACCAGCTCTGGTGAGGAAGAGCTTTTATTGTTTATTGTTGATATTCATCTGGCTGTACATACAGCCAAGCTTTCCCAGTCAACTGTTAGCTATTAAAGTATTATCAAGCGCTTACCTTGGGAGAGAATACAGGATGGTCACATGATAAAAGCAGCTGCTAACACATTCAGTATAATAGTACATTACACATTACCTACACATTACAGTGCATATAGTCATTATATTGTGTTTACACTCAAAGATGTGAAATTACAGATATCTTATAATTATAGTGTTTTTATAAATGACAATTTAAGAAGTTAAATATTAAGAAGGTAGATTGGATATTTCAATATATAATGAACTCAAGGTTATTTTCAATCTCTTCACTCCTCCTGAAGGGAACATGGTGACCAGAACCCCCTCCCCACCATGGCTGCCCAGCAGTCCTGTCCGGAAGGTCATGTACCTGACCTTGACTCTGCAGACTCAGTATCAGAGGAACAGGACCTGGTGCAAGTAGAACTCGGTGCGGAAGGTTCAAACACCATGAACACTGTACCTATAGAAAGCCTGGTCTTAAATGATGACCTTGGTGATGAAGGTGACCTTGAGACAAGAAATGATCTTGATACAGAGACTACTGAAGGTGGAGTGAAGGATGATGGGGATGAATGTGGAGAGGAAGAAGGAGAGACAAGAGATGAGGAGGAGGATGTATCTCCTGTCGGTAAGACAGACCAATTTCCCTTCCTCTACTATTCGTCCTTGCCAAGTTAAGTTTACAGGGACTATCACATAAATGTTATTAAATTGATGTTGAAATTTACATGTATGTATAATTGTCATGAATGAACCTTTAAGCATTTTCAAAAGTACAAGGTACATGTATCAACTACACGTTAGTGTAAAGGCTAGGAAATTAATAAGACAACAGCTGTAAGTGTAAGCTCCATCAAATTTTATTTGCCTATTTGGAAAATGGTTAGAAACTCCGGTGCAGCACACCCCATGTATGCACAGTGTAGACATACAGGGGTGCATTATAATGGGAGATTTGTAGAGACACATTATTTAGGGTGAGGGATTTACGTGACCTGGTAGAATTATGATAACTTAGTAGTTGTTAAATTCTGTTGTTTCCATCGTTTGAGTGATGTCTTTTGTGTTATGTGATTCCACAACTCCTGTACCAGGCTAAAAAAGCTATAGGACTATCTTTACCCTCACCTGTACCTGTTGCTACCCCCTCCCCCCCCAGACCAGATGGACTCCTCTGTAAAAACCTTTGGGTTCTGGTGGGTTAAGTGAGTTAAACAGGGTTAAATTGAGTTTTGAGGGTTAAGTCGGGTTCTGGGAGTTGTGGGGCATTTTCAGAGGGTTCAGATTCGCTAAGGTCCAGTGAATCTTAACCCTCATTAGCCGGGTCGATGGGTTCCGCTGGGTTAAAATGGGTTTGGCGTGGTCAACCCTCTGGCGTTGCAAACACTTAGTCAATTTCTGCTGCCGTGTCCGCAAAAATGCCAAAGTCCATAAATACGAACCATGTGTGGTTGCCTACCGCGGTAGCCGTGCCGCAACGCCCCCTTCCGTACGCAAAGCGCAGTGACTGAGGAGGTGATAAAGGTCAGGAAGGGAGCTTGCCTGTAATGACAAACGCTCAGGCAGTTGCTGGACTGTAAATATGGGGTTATGGATAGTAGAATGCTGAGAAAACAGGGTGAATAAGAAGAGTCAGTTCGCGGGATTGTGCTATGAAGTATGATTTCCACTGCGCGGATGTCATCGATATCCAAATTTTTAACTGCCCTGGCAATCTCATGAGGACACAACACCACACGTCTACAAAATATCCGTGGTACAACAAGAAAGGTTGTTTTGTTGATGTCTCGGTAGGATTGTCCCGCGGGGAGTGCTTGTACAGCGCGACTGAGCGGGAACCTCCACACAGTGAGTTACTCCGGCGGCGAAGCTTCAACTGAACCCGTCTATACATGCGCCGTCCACGTTGCATGCTCAGTGAACTGCCAGAATGTCACGTTAGAATTTCAAGACGCCCGGCTACACGATCTTTCGAAATAAGGATGTTCCTGGCATAAAAACCTGGCTGCGATATGTTGAAAATCGCACAGAAATTCCACCAAAAAAAGACGTGGAACGCAACGCGCTGACGCCATGAATCAAGTAATGAGCCATTGACAGCACAGTCGCGCTGCTCGTTCATCAGTTTGAAACCCGACCCGCCTTGTTTCACATTCGCCGTTTCCTTGTATCCAAAGTATCACAAAGTTCCCGCGAGTGAGTCTCGTCTGTCTTCCGTCCAAGACCGGACAAAACCGGTTGGTTTGAAGAGTACTAGTATTAACTCACAACGTACCTGAGGCGTAGTATAAATGGTTTCCGTGGTGTTATTATGGCAAATAACAAGCACACGCACGCAAAGTCAGCGAGGTCTTTCATGTTGAATACAACACGCACACGCACGCAAAAAGTTACATAAGCATGATGAATTTTACTAAATAAACAAAACAAGATCTTCTTCCTATTGGTTCTTTGTTCGGGAAATAAAAAATGGTTTATGACTGACCTGTATCGGGCCTCCTGCCTTCAAAGTTGTTTAAATAAATACAACAATTCAGTCGTTTATTTATTGGTAACGGTTGCGCTAGCTCGTCGTGACCATGGGCGCGGCGGCTGGCATACAAAACATATCTAATTTTGTGTGATTTGTCAGTTTCACAAATCGCCCGTCTTACGATTTCAGATTTGAAAGCGCGAGTCCTTTATTTTTATAGCACAATAACATGCCTTTGCAAGCAATTTTTCGGGATTCTTTAAAGACAAATGACAGAACCTCGTTTATAGGCGACGAATATCAGGTTTTTGTTTCTAGTGGGGCAGATAACTGAAAAAATCTTTCACTTTGTGATACAAGCACCAAACTTGGTACAGATACTCATTAGACTTTACTGTTTTGAAAAAGTACGCGGGCCATTTGATTTGACTTTTGGCGCCCCTAGCGGCGCGTTTTGGTACTGCAGCAGACCTTCCGGGCTTTGTATCTCCTGTTCTAAACATGCTACAGTCATGATTTTTATGTGGTAGAAAGCTGGTAGGGTAAGGAACAAGTGACGTAAGTTTAGTTTCCTTAGCGGCTTGCGTTGGAACTACAGAGGCATTTTTTTGCCGCTGCCGAATTGCCCTAGGGGCGCTTTTTGGTACTGCAGCAGACCTTCCGGACTTTGTATCTCCTGTTCTAGACATGCTACAGTCATAATTTTTATGTGGTAGAAAGCTGTTGTAGTAAGGATGAAGTGACGTAAGTTTTGTCTCCCTAGCAGCTTGCGTTGGAACTGCAGGGGCGTTTTTTTTGCCGCTGCCGAATTTGAAGCGGAACAACTCCGAATGTTTAAAATGTCTAAAGGTATGGGACAGCTAAATGTTCAACTACAATTGTGATACAAGCACCAAACTTAGTACAGATACTCATTAGACTTTACTGTTTTGAAAAAGTACGCGGGCCACTTTATTTGACTTTTGGTGCCCCCTAGCGGCGCCTTTTGGTACTGCAGCAGACCTTCCGGGCTTTGTATCTCCTGTTCTAAACATGCTACAGTCATGATTGTTCTGTGGTAGAAAGCTGGTAGGGTAAGGAAGAAGTGACGTAAGTTTGGTTTCCCTAGCTGCTTGCGTTGGAACTACAGCTGCGTTTTTTTTTTGCCGCTGCCGAATTGCCCTAGGGGCGCTTTTTGGTACTGCAGTAGACTTTTCGGGCTTTGTATCTCCTGTTTGAAACAAGCTACAGTCATGATTTTTATGTGGTATAAAGCTGTTAGCGTAAGGACGAAGTGATGTAAGTTTGGTTTCCCTAGCAGCTTGCGTTGGAACTGCAGCGGCGTTTTTTGCCGCTGCCAAATTGCTCCTAAGGGCGCTTTTTACCTGCATGTATGCAGGTATGGTTTTCACGGGCGTGGGAAAATTTGGAAGCTGGGGATTTAGGGCGCTGTATCTCGAGAAAGGATGGTGCGAGCACGACGATTTTTGGTACGTGGGTTGGGGGTGGTGGCCTGACACTCAGGTTTGATTTTGGGCCTCCTGGCGCTTGAACTTGACATTGCAGGTGGCATTTTTGGTGTTTTGGGGGCACTTTTGGCGCTGTGTGTCCGGAACGATACGCACCATTGCGACGATTTTTGGTGCATGGGTGGGAAGTTGTTGCCTGTTGCCTAGGATTGACTTTGGGCCTTGTCGCGTTTGAACTTGACGCGGCAGGTCGAATTTTGTGTCCGGGAGGGGTATTTCCGGAGTTATATCTTCTGAACGGTTGGTGCGGGCGCGATGATATTTGGCACATGTGTCGGCGGTGGCTGAATAATTCTCAATTTTGATTTTGGCGCCCTTGGTGCTTGAACTTGACATTTTAGGTTACCTTTTGTGCGGTCACGGGGCGTGCGCTGTATCTCCGGAACGCAAGGTGCCATTGTGTTGCTATTTGGTACGTGAGTTGTTGGTGGTGTCCTGGTGGTGAGGTTTGATTTTGGGCCTCCTAGTGCTTGAACTTGATACTGTATAGGTTGACCCTGTTTTGGTGTGGTTGGGGCATCCTCCCAATATCTGCTTGGTTCTGAAAACAGATTACGGTTGGGTGTAGAACCATCATCTGGCCTGGGGCAACCTTCAATGTATCAGGTTACTTTGTATCCCCTGTCTTACGGTGTGCCAGATGACGGGAGTGTACCAGATTATCTGTTGGTCAGGTATAATTGGAGTTTGCTTATTACTCTTTGTGGTGTTTCTAGAGCTGTATAGTACTGAGTTTAAAGTTCTGGTACAAGTTCATTTACCCTGTTGGCAATCATGGTTGAACTTGAACTTAAACAGAAGAAGATGCAATTTTCTAATGTGGAGGAGAACTGTATAGAGCGTGGGCATAAGAGAAAGGTATGTGTATGATTTGTCCTGTGTTTCTTTTTGTTTCTTTGGTAATGCCATTTCCAATTCCATACTGTATACAGGTAATTTGTAGTTTTGGGCTAGTCATATTCGCTTGGTTTTTAGGCCTGCTTAATCTATAGTACAGGCAGGGTTAAGTGGTGGAGGCTTAGCTTGGTTCTGTTTTAAATTCAGTATCGTTTGTTGCATTTTGTCGCGGCAAATATATGATGAAATTCCCCTTCTAAGCAACTGCTCATTGGTTTGGGGGGATGTTTGCTGGGTGTTGCTCTGACTACAACAGCTTCTGAAGTTTTCAAAGCTTCCATTGCCAGCAGCTTGCCATCTATAAATGGGATTGACAAGGACATTTTTCATAGTAAACTAGAGTTCGGGGACCTCATACCTCCATGAAATATTTATTGCTTTTTTGTGGATGGTATGTATGTTTATAGTCGGTTGTATTTGAGAGTTATGGTTATAAATGTTATGGGAAAGTAGTGGTGTATTTATTTAATGACACAGAGGATGTCCATCTGATTAGTAATTATTAAAATGTGACACTTAATTGTGCGTTTAAGAGGTCGACGGCATATGGTAGCGTGGTGTTCCTTAAGCTTGATGTTTGGCATTTAAACTGTCTAAGGTTGTCAGCATTATTGAGGTTCGACTATGTGCCTCAGAGCGGTGTGGTGGGAGGAAGTTGGGAAACTCAGAAAGAAGAAGGGATGTGGCCAACTTTAGTCAGATGCTGATTTGATTTTCCAACAATATGTCATAACATCAGCTGTTCACACGGTACAAAAACGAGATGCACACTTTCCTCTGACAGCCCTACACCAACTGTAAGATGAATACTTGGCGCCAACCGCGTCTGCTAAAAAACAAGTACCATTGGCTAGAAAGAGACAACTAACAACTGTCCCTTATCGTAACAAAATCAGAACATCTGTATCGCCCATAAAACTTCTGAAACCCAACCCAGATGAGAGGACCTAATGGCATTTTAATCACCATGTCACTCAAATCAGCAGTACAGTATGTGAGACATCCATACCTGTTATGCATTACCGTTAAATGTACCTCAACTTCTTACAATTATACTTATGCTATGCTTCACATCTCCATGATATCCTAAGCAGACATAAATAAAACTAATTATCATCTTCAAAAAACCTCGGGGTTCCCCAAACATTACAAATGTTTCCCTCATACAAATCACCTCACCATCTGCTTGGAGCTGAGCCCATTAACAAACACTTAAAGCACGATGCCTGTTCCAATATATCGCAGATATAGGGGTGATTTCTGATATTATTACATCGATTATAACGACAGATACGGCGCCCAAAATCTCATCGATTCGAGATTTCATCACACCCCACCAACACAACAAGTATGAAACCAATCCATCCAGCCGTTCTTGAGTAATCGTCTACACAGACAGAGACACATAACAGAAATATAACCTCTATTCCATGACATTTCATGGAGGTAATTATGCTGTTAAATTTGGCTTAGGTACTACAGGAGATTTAGATTTGGGTTGGATGGATTGAATGAAAATATCATACCACCCTGGGGACTAACTGTTGCTGCTGCATCATGGGGGCCAGCACTATTCATATTGTCTAATGTCTATGGAACTACTATAAAAGTATCATTGGACAAATTATGCAAGTAACCTTCCGATGTCAAGTGAATAACACCCCAGAAATAAATCTTTAATGAATATCATTGGAAGAACACAAACCAAGGAGATTTAGCAGCTGCATTAGGTCAGTACATTGAAATAGGAAGATATTAGTACTGAATATATCATGTGACAGAGTAACTACATGTACATGGGCCATCTGAGACAAAAAAAAGGTTGCGTCTCAACAACTTCAAGGTACTGTGGTTGGTTACATACTTAAGAAATCCAAAATAAGTAATGTTCATCCATGTCCAAACTTACAAATTCAGAAAATGGAATTTCAGACTTTTGCATGGTGCACAACCAACAGGGTAAAAAGCTCATTTTTCCAACCACGTACCACAGACAAAAAGGCAAAAATACACAATAGGTCTACAGAAACCCAATACATTTCATGCAGGCCTGAGGTCTACGAACTCTTGTTGGTACTGCAGAAGACCTTCCGGGCTTTGTATCTCCTGTTCGAAACATGCTGCAGTCATGACTTTTATGTGGTGGAAAGCTGTTGGTGCAAGGAAGAAGTGACGTAAGTTTGGTCTCCCTAGGAACTTGCGTTGGAACTACAGGGGCGTTTTCGCCGCTGCCGAATTCGAAGCGGAACAACTTCGGACGTTTAAAATGTCTAAAAGTGGGTTTTTGACTATGGGAAAGCTAAATGGTCACCTCTCAACCTTCTAAGGAGCTTTTTTTAAATACTTTTGTGAGCAACAGATGGTGAGAATTATAGACAAACTAGGACATATTGTGACGAAATATTTTATCATGACTGTAGCATGTTTAAAACAGGAGATACAAAGCCCGGAAGGTCTGCTGCAGTACCAAAAAGCGCCCCTAGGGGGCGCCAAAAGTCAAATCAAGTGGCCCGCGTACTTTTTCAAAAGAGTAGTATCACATGAGTATTTGTACTAAGTTTGGCGCTTGTATCACAATTAGAGTTGAACATTTAGCTTTCCCATAGTCAAGAACCTACTTTTGGACATTTCAAACGTCCGGAGTTGTTCCGCTTCACATTCGTCAGCGGCAAAAAAACGTTGCTGCAGTTCCAACGCAAGCTGCTAGGGAGACCAAACTTACATCACTTCGTCCTTACTCCAACAGCTTCCTACCACATAAAAATCATGACTGTAGCATGTCTAGAACAGGAGATACAAAGTCCGGAAGGTCTGCTACAGTACCAAAAAGCGCCCCTAGGGCAATTCGGCAGCGGCAAAAAAACGCCGCTGTAGTTCCAACACAAGCCGCTAGGGAAACCAAACTTACGTCACTTGTTCCTTACCCTACCAGCTTTCTACCACATAAAAATCATGACTGTAGCATGTTTAGAACAGGAGATACAAAGCCCGGAAGGTCTGCTGCAGTACCAAAACGCGCCGCTAGGGGGCGCCGAAAGTCAAATCAAGTGGCCCGCGTACTTTTTCAAAACAGTAAAGTCCAATGAGTATCTGTACCAAGTTTGGTGCTTGTATCACAAAGTGAAAGATTCCTCCAAAATTTGATGTTATCTGCCCCACTATTCTGTCAGTATTCCTCTTAGCTGATTGGCTACCGAATTGATTGAATTTGTGCCAAGCGAAACTTCAGACAGCCCGGAGCCAGCGGTGGGCTTTTCAAAGGAGCCGCTCTGTCAATCAAGAGAAAGTTTAGGTGCCGCCTCGATATCGATGCTGCTGTTTGCGTGTATCAAATCATCGCATAATAGTTCAATTTTATCCAGAAACGGACAGATCCCAGACTATCATTGCTATCTTTTTTGTGACAGTGCTCTAATTTTACTCGTATCTTCCGCCAAATAAGCTGCAATTTGGAGAGTTGTACCTGTAGAGAAGCTGTGTCCCCGATGGGGTGTTTATTTACGCGGTAAGCACGTGCGGTCATTGACCTTAACGCTTGCGTTGTTCTTGAACATTTGGCATATTTTCAGTTTTCCGGGATGACATGAAAATGCCGACAATGTCGAATCATTACTAGCTTTTCATATTGCGTTACAACCACATACTGGCATTCACTCAAGCCATATACTTAGATCGTTAGTTTTGAGAGCTGTTTATTTTGAAATCGCACGGCCGCAGTAGGAATTTGTGGATCTCAGCGGCAGGCTTTTGGCGTCTTGCATAACGTTTACAATTTCTGCGGATAATTGCGGGACGTTCAGAACTTTTTACTGGTCCTGTGGAAGATTGCGTTTAACTGCGGAAGATTACAGGACGGATAGCGTTCGTTATGGGCAGGAATTTGGTCCTGTGCGGTCCCAATTTTTGGCGGTCGCGGTCACGTTGGCCAGGTGCGTGGTCGTCTTCAAAAGGTCGCTTAATGCTTGCGTCAATGGGGAAAATTTTCGAGATCGAGAAAAAGCGGTCGTAATGACCCGGTGATCAGCTTGAAGAGGTCGCTTGAGCAGGTTTGACTGTACTAGACTAGTAATAACCTTGATCTGACTGAGGAAATCTGTTAGGTATACATGTATCCGGTAGAACAACACAGTGAATCTGTGCCAAATGATTTATAGACCCTGCGCCGCTGCGGCAGGTTCATAAACAAGCTGGCTGCTGTTGTTCATACGTACGCCCTCTCATGTTTCCCGGCGGGGGAAACTACAAGATAAAGCTGTGCTTGGTTGAGAGGACTCGGTGCGGGATATTCAAACAGCCTTCATCTGTACAGCTCCTGTATTATCATCAATACTAATCTAGAAGCAGATCCTACGGTGGTGTAATATACTATCAAAGCCGGCCAAGAAGGTTAGCTTGCCAAAGTGAGACCATTGACCACCTACGGTGGGTTTCATACATTACACCATCATACATTACACCATCCAATAGTCTCACTTTTGCAATTACACCACCGCAGGATCTGCTTGGAGATTACATCAATACGAGGTATCCAATTACTGCACGAATCCTTTGGGCTGATATTTGACAGGAAGCGTCTTAAGTGTTTGTGACCACATAAACAACAATAGATTTGAGCGCCAGGGCCAGAACATTGAAAAACATGCCAATACATGTGTTGTATTTATGCTGTTTCAAACGGCTTGTTCACTAATTGACTGCAGATTGCCATGGGCCGGGCAGTCCTCCCGGATGGACATGGTTGAACGACTTCCCCCCGCCGGGAAGCCAGCTTATATCAACAAACCCAGGTACAGGTCTTTGGCCAGGCACAGGTCTCTGGGCATGGACCAAATCTGTTTCTAGACCAAATGCGGTGTAAGGGAACGTACGATAATAGCCAAGGGGCGAAGGAAAAGAACTTCCTTTGCTTGAATCTTCGTTTCAAATGGACACCTATTTACTGGCATTACGGGATTGTCGTAGAGTTATTTCCCCCACTTCTGCATGGGTCACGGTAATATCCCTCAACCTAAGGAAAGAATCAGGGGAATGTGGGACACGACAAGGTACCTAAGACCCGAGTACTGTCCCTGAATGATCCAGACTCCTCAGAGATATTTTCGCGCGTTTCTATTCGTGGTGGATATGATGAGGCCCCATTAATCCTGCTTAGGTGGTTTCGGCTCGGAATTTGATTTGAAAAACATGCACATATGAAGGAAGAATATAGGGGAAGGACATTTCTCACTATCCAAACATTTAGGGGATTATATCAATTATCATTTTGGTTCAAGTTATCCGTCTGCAAAATGTTTCAAAAGTGTACAAAGAAAATATAGCCTCTACCAGGCTCCGCAGATCGGTGGTCTCATAAAATAGTAGAAACTGGACAAATAGAATTTCATAGAGCACGCTAGGACTTTAGGAGAGTCGTCAAGTCAAGTCAAGTCAAGACCGTGGTGAGGAAATAACTCCTCTGGCCGGCCGACTCCCGGCCTCTGAAAGACTGACTTTATGATGCAGAAATAAGCCTGTCGCTCAGAATAATTTCCTAAACGCAACAAGCAGGACTATTTCTGCATTTCTACTCTCAAAGCAGACGTTCGGCCCCAGCTCTATTTTGACGTGTTTTAGGCGATTTTGTCGGCCCTGGCCTTATGTTCTGTTTCCTTCATGTCCACCAGCCGGGATGATCCGGGATATCTGAACCATTGAAATGTTTTGTTACACCATGCATTGAGTAGAGGTACCCGGTAAGTTCTATGATTATCGATCGTGCACGCGTGTGCCGTTGTGTAAGGGAGCATAATCTACACCCACTCGGAAGAGTCCACGGAAGCGTTCTAATCCAACAAGGATCAACAACAAGGACGGCACCGCACAAATATGTCCTCCCCCTCCCTCCTATAACCAAAAGAATGAAAATCTCACTTGGGCTTCGCTGGGAATCTGTCCGCAGATGACCATGAGAAGTCCCACGTCATCTTGGTTCCTCTGTCACATTGTCCATCGGCCGTCGTAATTCCAGTCTTGTGGAATACATTACATAGAATCATTGATTGTGAACTAGGACAGCTTGAAACCCCGGCCATGCCGGCCAGCTCCCTGTTTCCCGCCACTCACATATGGGTACACAAGTCCCAAGGGGGCAAGGCAAAAACTAAACAGGAAGAAAGTGTTTTAGGAGAGAATGCTCCCATCTGTACAGCCGTGTTGTACAGCTTGTTCAGTCCCTGTCAGACTAAAACGCTGGCAATGATACGGAATAATCTGCCGGGTGAATAAGTCCCACCATAAGGTAACATTTGTCCAACATGTAAACAGGAAAATGTTATACTCCCCAGGCACTGACGCACACTGTCGAATTCTACCGCTTTGCCTCCTGGCTTCAGTGCGCTGTCTATTGTAATCTCCAAGCAGATGTGACAATTGGGCTTGTTTGGAGGGCTAGACGGGAATATGAAAATCTATTAATAAAGTTCACACATCCAGAAAACACCTGGTGAATACGCCTACATTTGCTTGTAGAGAGTACAGATTCTCTCCGGTAACAATGAAAAGCGGACAGTTCTGCGACACAAAAAGGCTTTGGAGACAATTCCAAAATTCCGACACCGGAAGGTCTTGTGGTTGGAAGAGAAGTTGAGAATCGTTTTAGAGTTGTATTCAGATTTTCACATGTCTGTTATCCTCTCAACTGAATAACATTACTTACAATCAATCACATGTTTACCTAGATGATTCAATGCTGTCTTGTCACAATTTGCAAACGATTCGTCTATGCCATCTCCAAGCAGATCCTACGATGGCATAAGATAGAACCAAACTGGCCAAGGAGTGTAGTCAGCCAAGTGGTGTACATCCCCGGTAGCGAAACACACTCTTAGGCCGGCTTCACTCCTGTCTAGCCCTGTCTACTTCATCATGTTGATGATTATAGCATAGTCTAACATCCTATCCGAGGGACGTCCCAAACCGCAGGTCTCATTTCCACCTGAGCAAAGTTAGGAAAGTCATCAGTAAACTGGGTTAAGTGCTTTTCCCAGGGGCACAAGATCGGTGACATGACCTCAGATTTTAAATCATTGGGTTCTGGATCAAACCGTTGCCGTTGCGCCACGCAAGTCTGAAACTCGTACAGCAAATTGGCCATGGTACATCATCATTATCTTCGGTACTGCTTGAAGCCCACGTACAAGGTGGATTACTGAGCTGCGCGATGACCAATATTGGTGCATGTGCAGACAGAAATGGGAAAGGACGCGGATATGTGCCAAGACAGGCCAGGACCGAAGTGTAATTTAGTGATCATCATCATAGTCCTTTCCTCCTTAGTGATAATTTAGTGATACAACACACACATTTACACTATAGTCAAACCTGCCCGAGCGACCACCTCTTCTCAGCGACCACCTGGCCATTTCGATCGCTTTTTCTCGGTCCCGATTTTATTTCCCATTGACGTAAACATTAAGCGAACTTTCCTCAACGACCACCTGGTCAACGCGACCGGCCCAAATTGGGACCCATAACGACCACATCATTTTCAAAATTGAGGTTTTCATCGATATTTGATGATAACTAGCGCGATTTTGTGCCGAAATCGTTGTAAGAAAATCCGAATTTAGTTGTTACAGAAGTTGTTTTTTTTTAATCTATATCATTATCAAGTGAACGAATGCTGAAACGTATGTAGCCTCATACTTTTTAAATAAAGATCTGTGTAGCTCATTCCTTTTTAAGAAAGATCTATACGTGTGAGTGCTTTTGTCCAACTGTACTGTACATTCACCCGTGGTACGCTATCGGGAAATATCGGGCATCGAATTCGAAAGGTGCACCGTAGTTATTTCAGATCAAGAACATAGCGACACATAAAGGCTTGTATGGTAACAGACAGCATCAAAGTTCCCTTACTGTCTAAAACGCTAATACGTGTACAAATACTTGAGCTTTAAAACACTGTATCGTATAAAAGCTCGATAAAAGCTTGGGGTTAGATTTACAATTTACAGTGTGCGTGTTGTATTTGACATTAAAGACCTCGCTTCTTTGCGTGCGTGCAGTGTGCTTGCTACTTGCCATTAAATACAATGGAAACCATTTATACTTTGCATCGGGCATGTTTTGAGTCGATACTCTTCTCAGTGACCACCTGTCCAAATGGACCGCTTTTGTCCGGTCCCCCGGGTGGTCGGACGTGGGGCAGCGCAGGGCAGCGAAACCGTCCCAGCTCAGTTTTGAACTGGGAGAGGGACTCCGCCTCCGCCACACTAGGTTCAAGTTCATTGCACTCTTTGATGGTCCGGAGAAAGAACGAGAGCCCGTAGTAGCTGGTCTTACACGCATTGGTGGTCATTGGTCTACAGCTTGAAAGCATGATGCGGCGGCAGCACCGAGCTGCTGGGACGAGACGAGATGTGTGGGGGACCGTATTTGATTTCACTACACTATTCACTTCAGTTAAGAGCACATACCAACGTACGTGCAACTCCGTGCTGTCTACGTACAAAAACGTGAGCAATATTTGGAATCCATATTATTGCCATTTAAGTGGTAAGTACCGCCTCTGTACGAAATCGTCCGGAGACTAACGGGATTGGGAGCCGTGACGCAAACACGCCTTGCAGAACTTTCTCTGCGTTTGGGCTGCGGATTTCACCCGTTTACGGGTCAGTACGGACGACGAACGTGCCCCGTACAGTGAATAGAGTGAGTATGGAAGCCGTACGTACGCAGCGCGTGTAAGTACGGCCTGCATACGGAAAAGCTAATAGCCAATTCCGCCGTACGTGCAACTGCGTGATGTTTATGTGCAAAAACGTGGGTAATCTTTTGAGATCCGTAAGTGGTAAGTACCACCTCCTTACGAAATCGTACCGAATCCAAAGGATTTGGGAGCATGTAGACACGCCGTAGCACGATATGTGCATTTATGTCATACCTGGGTCGCGAAAACGTTCGATACAGGTGTTTCGGACCGTGTGATAATTTTCTGTATCAAACTGACTTCGAAGTTGTATCACACGGGCTTACTTCGAGTAAATCGAACTCTTTCTAGCGGGCCGAGTGTGGCACTGGTGAAAATTCGACTAGTACCGGACTCGAACGTTAGAATTGCTGTTGTTACAATTTTTTGTTCGAGGACACAACATTTTCTCAACTTCTGGTGCATTTCGCATCGAAACATGTGTTGTTGTTTTTTCAGGTGAGTATGACATAAATAAAATACAACACGGTGTATTCCGCATCACCCTCGGTCACAGCCCTCCCGCGGGTCGGATCACCCTCCGGCCTTCGGGCGATCCTTCTCGCGGTCGGGCTGGTACCTCAGGTGATACGGAATACACCGTGTTGTATTCTATATTTAGAACATCCTCTGCGTTTGGGCTGCGATTTCACCCACAGTACGAGTCAGTACGGACGACGCACGTGCTCCGCAAAGCGAGTATAGTGAGTAAGGAAACCTTACGTACGGAGCACGTGTAAGTACGGCCTACATACGGTAACGTAGCAATCGCACAGAGAACGTACGTTGTAAGCACGTACAACTCACCACTTGCGCAACGAATGATGCAGGCAACCGCTCACGGCATGCAGACCACGTACTTATTACCTTGTAAGTCAACAGTGCGGGTGACTTGCGTTGACGTACTCCCTCCTTGCTCTTGCCAGTCCCGAAGGTCCTCATATTCTCAGACAAAAAGTGGCGGGCGTGGCTTTCCCCACCAAAAAAAACTATGGACAAAAACCACGTTCGGCGGTTTGTGCCCTTAGCTGTATGGAGTATTTGTGTCTTTGACGTAGATAGTACTAGTACTATAAAGAGAATGAACAACAATATAAAGTCATGTATGTCTCCGAGGCACAAGTCACCAAACGCCTCAGGAATAGATCCAAGATCGCACGGCGTTTAAACAGCGAGAGATAAAGTTAAATACCGCCATTGTTCTTGGCACAGCTGATCTCTCTCCCCATGGGTTAAATTAACTTAAATATTTGGCTCTGACGGTGCTTTTTTTAAAGGAAAATGGCGTTTTGAACAAATAGGACGACATTGGGTAGCGCTACGTTTCCTGTGACTGCCATGGTATCAAGCGGCAGTTCTGTCAGATGTGCAATGATAGGGGAAATGTTGATAATGTATGAAGGGTTCTTATTGCCTTTCATATGGCGTCTGGCATCGCCTGGCCTTGTGGATAATAAGATGTGTACAATGCAATATTTTGAATGTTTAAAAGGATTTTCGAGCAGTACCAGTTAGACCACCTGTTGGACGACATGACTACCAGTAACCTAGCAGTGAGTTTAGTTAAACTGAGTTTAGTTCGTCTGACATTTATCTAAAACCTCAGGGGTGGTTTAACATGTGGATTTTGATATCTGAGCCCTTAACAGTTACTCTTTTTACGTAACGGTTCGTATTGATCAGTCACAAGGACATCGACAGGAAAAAGAAAAATACTCTCCGCTACGTTCATTCAGTACATGACGTTTTACTTGTGCGCAGGACAATACCAACTTGATATTGTTCGTCAACATGAATGTTGCAATGTTGGTACTCATTATAGGATTATCTTTCTATCGCAAATAGTACGAGTACCCTAAACGACATCGCTTCATGGCTTCGTAATACCCCGGGCCCCCTCACATCACTAGTTTACGAGCTCTAAATGACATTTTCGTGAGAAAGACGTCCGGTGTTCTCACGATCATCTTGCGCTTTTAGGGATCGCCGGCAGCTTTCAGAAGTCTTACGACGGTCGCGGTGCAGCGAAACATGTTCTTAACATAAGCGACAAGTCGCAGGAGATCTCCGAGATCGCAGAGCTCGTTACCGAGTCGCAGATCGTGCGTGCAAATCGTGCGTACCTCGCAAGGGTATCGGTCAATAGTCTTGCGTCAATCCAACAATTGAAGACCGATAGGCGAGCACAGACATAGTTATTAATCATCGAACGCAACTGATCGGATGGCGAACGCCCGTCAGTCGGTCGACGTTCGGGTGACGTTCACCCGACTTCCGATTGTTTACAAATATTGAATTTCTGGTAATGTGAGGGTAATTCTAACATTGTGACCCCTGTGGCAGTATGTAGGTTGGCTTTGTGACACACTTTCCTTTCTTGTGTCATTTCTATTATGCCCGCGCATTCCACTCATTGGTTAAAAAGATTCCGACAACAAAATAAGAAACATTTATTGATCTCTTGCCTTTTTTGAGGAACGTTTTGCATTCCGTTGTCCGCGTACAAGAGGCCATGGGAGGTTCATTATCATAGATTTATTCACCGTCGATCGCACGAGGCTCGCTTATATGTGAGGGGAACAGGTTTTGGGCGAAAAATACGCAAGACCATCTTAAGATCTTAAAATCAGCCGACCTTCCTGCGATCGCGAAGTACGTCCGAAGATCGTATATAATGTGAGGCGGGTATAACGAACATGGTTCAGTGTGCATCAAAAAACACATAACAACTCGTAATAAAAGTCCTCCATATTATGCAACTATAACGTTATAGTATAAGTTAGCTGGGGGGCTGGGGGAGAGTACGGGGCCCGCTGAAAACTAAATAGGATGGCACTATCGTTCTAAGATCTACTGCGAAGGTTAATAGCCCGGGGATTTATTACTATTATATATTACCATGGTATCCGATTTTCGTAATTCTCTGACAGTCGGCGCTTAAGCTTGAGTTTTGTCCGATTACTTACGGGGCTCCGTACATTCTATGTCCTTAAGAAAATCCGGTGTTCCAGCCACAACTTCACGGTTGCAAAATCGCTCAACGAACGTTAAGGTAAAGGTCCCCTCTCACTAGACGTGGGGCACGCTTGCGGCATTGCTGCGTTCGTTCACTGCGGCACTGTTGTGTTAATTTCGCCGATTTTGTCTTGCACTCACACTGAGTTGCGGCACTTTTGCGTTTCTACAATAAATGAACATGTTATTGACAATTGCAGCGTTGTCAATTTATGAAAAATCACATTAAAATGACGAGAATGCCCAAAAATGAGATTTACAATGAAAAGATTTCCCTTATGATAATGAATTATATGATGCATATGCTATGAATAACCTTGAAAGACTTTTACAGTAAAGGAAATGACCCAAATGAACAGACACGAACCATATACCAGATTTGACTCCATGTGAACGTTTTGCACCATGTAACGTTATGTGTAATGATGTATGTTTATATGTTTATCAAGCTCCTTGATGTTTATCGACCAATTTTGCAAATTTTTAAAATGAAAATGTTTGATATTTCATACTTTTTTGTATGACGCGGAGTATTTTCATTGTCGGGGATGGCTTGCCAGTCTATTGATGATAAGTCTATCATATTTGTAAAAAGTGAGAAAAATATGGCCCATGGGTCCGAAAAACTGCAATTTTGTATCTTATCGGCGGCAGCCTACCAACAATGATTACACTGCTTGTAACGTTATAACGCAAACTAAAAAGCAAACGTTATCATCTCACATAAATGATTTCTTTTTGAACGTTGTACGATAATCTTTTTCTCTACATCCGTAGGTTACTCGATAAACCAGTTACTTATTTTTTTGTTTTAAGTATAAAATACTGACCTACTTTCCATTAGACAAATCAAAAGATGTATTTTTAAGTTAACTCTGAATACGGATACAAGGTAAGTTTTGTGGAATTCGCAATGCTGTAAATGGATCGAAAACCGCTGTAAAGTTATTAGAAATGCATCTAAAATAGCTTTTCGGTGATAAAAGGATGTTTACTTTTGATTCTTGGTGTAAAATAGGCAAAATAGGAAAAATATATCCTTGATACTGTTTGGGGCGTGGTGGCGTCACTGTGGGGGCATTGTTGGGGCTCTGTTGGGGCACCGTCGGGGCATCTTGCCACTTGCGTCATTTTTAAACTTTCCAAACAACGTCGCGCTTGCAACCTGCTTGCGGCACCTCTAGGTTTCGCGGGGGCACCTCTAGGTTCCGTGGGGGTACTGTATCTGCGTGCCCCACGTCCAATGAGAGGGAACCTTAAAAGGTTAAAAGAAGGAAAGGTAATTACAGGTAGTCCCATAGCCTTTCTGAGGTTGTAGGGACAGGGGGTTAGATAGTTACCTACTATGTCTGGGGTACGGTATTGAAAGGCACGGCGGACCCCTCTCCTTCCATCGCATTTTATCTACCCAACTGAAGACAGGTCAGGTACCCATTTTACACAAGGGTGGAGTGAGCAAAGTCGTGTAAAGCGCCTTTCCCAGGTGCACAACAAATATCCGTTACATGGCAAGATTTGAAGCCAGGACCTCTGGGTTCTGGGCCGAGCCGTGACCCTGAAGATATTACGCCACACAGATGTTGAGAATCATTTAGAGCTTGGGTTGACGTTTAATGACACAAGTTGTTCTTTCAACTTAAGAACAAGGGCTAAAAGCTGTTGTGAAAATTATAAACTTGGATGTTTTATGTTAAATTACGCTCACGCTCGCCTTTTAAATCATGACGCAAACTTTCACCGGCATGCAATGCTGGAATTCATATATCCCCGGTGCACCTTGAGAGATTTTTTTTCAGAAAGTTCCATCAGTTTCATATTACCTTTCATGGCTAATCAGGCTCACGTGAAATCATTAAATTTTCACTTATTTCGGTGATTTTCATCACAATGTCAGAAGAACCCTGATTTCCTTGATGTCGCTAGGATAAATAAATTGTGGGTTGTTTCAACCATTTTCAATCAAACGCATTGAAAAGACAATTGGACAACGGCAATATGAAAACACATTTTTTTTGCAATTTTTACGACTTTTTAGTGATGAATGTAACATTCGGAAGTCTTTAAAGCCAACCAATAACGCATAAAAGCGCCACTAGTTGTGCATCATTTGAAGGTAAATGAATCGGCTGTAAAGTAATGATTTGAACTTTGGTAGACAATTGTAAGATGCCCCGAGGTTTTAGTTGTGCACCTTATATCTGGGCGATGCCACGAACTTATTGATCACCTCTCGTATCGATCTCCAGACAAGCGGTCAGTGATCGCCAACATCCCTCAGGGTCAGTGAAGGAACGTTCCACAATCGCAAAGGCCCCCTTTCCACTAGACGACGACAGTGACCCAAATGGACTCGTGTGACCCTTAATCTCAATGAGCGCAGAAGGGTCTTCACTAGATTCCACTAGCGTAGCTTTTCTTCAGGTCGCAGCGGGGTAGCGGCGCGATCGCCGTCTAGAAGGAAAGAGGCGTATGGACATACTGTTGGAAAGACGGCCTCTCACTCACTCCGATCCTCGCCGCAAAGACGGCCTAGGCACCACTGAATAATGTTACCACATTTTGGTGGTCAGAAAGATATTTTCCTATTTACACTGTTTCAAAGCATCCTGTCTGTAGTGACAACCACCTGTTCCAATGATCAGGTGATGTCGGTCCTCAATATGGTTTTTGTAGGGATTTATGACAGTAACGTGACTAACGTCACAACTTTATCTGGCACGTAGCAATAAAGATTAGGAATAGAGTTCAACAGACCAGGTACCTGACTACATTTCGAATTCCATTCAAAACGGGTAACACATGCATCCAGTCTTACAAAAATGCTTAATGAGCTCTTCTGAGGCAAAAACATCCCAAAAGACATTGCAATACAATGTCCGATTTTCTTCAAACAAACGTTTTTGGGTGCGGAATAATTTTCTGAAACCATGTATGCACATTTTCTATCAAAGATGCTTATTTTGCTCTTCTGAGCCAAAAACACGGTTTTTTACCTCAAAATTCAGATGTCGCGATACGATGTCCGATTTCCTTCGGACAAACTTTTTTGGGTGCGCAATAATTTTCTGAAACTATGTATGCACAATTTCTATCAAAAATGCTTATTTTGCTCTTCTGAACCAAAAACACAGTTTTTGACCCCAAAATTCAGATATCCCGATACAATGTCCGATTTCCTTCGGACAAACTTTTTTGGGTGCGCAATAATTTTCTGAAACTATGTATGCACATTTTCTATCAAAAATGCTTATTTTGCTCTTCTGAGCCAAAAACACGGTTTTTTACCTCAAAATTCAGATATCGCGATACAATGTCCGATTTCCTTCGGACAAACTTTTTTGGGTGCGCAATAATTTTCTGAAACTATGTATGCACATTTTCTATCAAAAATGCTTATTTTGCTCTTCTGAGCCAAAAACACGGTTTTTGACCGCAAAATTCAGATATCGCGATACAATGTCCGATTTCCTTCGGACAAACTTTTTTGGGTGCGCAATAATTTTCTGAAACTATGTATGCACATTTTCTATCAAAAATGCTTATTTTGCTCTTCTGAGCCAAAAACACGGTTTTTGACCGCAAAATTCAGATATCGCGATACAATGTCCGATTTCCTTCGGACAAACTTTTTTGGGTGCGCAATAATTTTCTGAAACTATGTATGCACATTTTCTATCAAAAATGCTTATTTTGCTCTTCTGAGCCAAAAACACGGTTTTTGACCGCAAAATTCAGATATCGCGATACAATGTCCGATTTCCTTCGGACAAACTTTTTTGGGTGCGCAATAATTTTCTGAAACTATGTATGCACATTTTCTATCAAAAATGCTTATTTTGCTCTTCTGAGCCAAAAACACAGTTTTTTACCTCAAAATTCAGATATCGCGACACAATGTCCAATTTCCTTCGGACAAACTTTTTTGGGTGCGCAATAATTTTCTGAAACTATGTATGCACATTTTCTATCAAAAATGCTTATTTTGCTCTTCTGAGCCAAAAACACGGTTTTTTACCTCAAAATTCAGATATCGCGATACAATGTCCGATTTCCTTCGGACAAACTATTTTGGGTGCGCAATAATTTTCTGAAACTATGTATGCACAATTTCTATCAAAAATGCTTATTTTGCTCTTCTGAGCCAAAAACACGGTTTTTGACCCCAAAATTCAGATATCGCGATACAATGTCCGATTTCCTTCGGACAAACTTTTTGGGTGCGCAATAATTTTCTGAAACTATGTATGCACATTTTCTATCAAAAATGCTTATTTTGCTCTTCTGAGCCAAAAACACGGTTTTTTTACCTCAAATTTCAGATATCGCGATACAATGTCCGATTTCCTTCGGACAAACTTTTTTGGGTGCGCAATAATTTTCTGAAACTATGTATGCACAATTTCTATCAAAAATGCTTATTTTGCTCTTCTGAGCCAAAAACACGGTTTTTGACCCCAAAATTCAGATATCGCGATACAATGTCCGATTTCCTTCGGACAAACTTTTTTGGGTGCGCAATAATTTTCTGAAACTATGTATGCACATTTTCTATCAAAAATGCTTATTTTGCTCTTCTGAGCCAAAAACACGGTTTTTTACCTCAAAATTCAGATATCGCGATACAATGTCCGATTTCCTTCGGACAAACTTTTTTGGGTGCGCAATGATTTTCTGAAACTATGTATGCATATTTTGCTTTTTTGAGAGAAAGGATTACTTTTTGTATATCCGTAGAGTAGGCCAGTCGATGTGTAAAATGTCTTTTATATGATTGAAAAAGACGCCCATTCTGCCAAGCGTAGGTGTTTCTGCACCTTGGGTATATGTTGCACATTACAGGATTCACACGTAATTTAGATTTGTTCAACAAAAAAGAATGAAAATGTGTAGGGTATCTAACAACTGATTTCATTCCAAGTAACACAGTATTATACGCTATCAGAGTTTTTAAAAATGATGCACTTTTGAGCTTTGTGAAAATTGAAGACAGTTTATTCGACTGTTATTTCGGGGAATAAAGAAAGATCAGAGCTATCAATAGCACAGGTAGGTCATATTACGAAGCTACTTTACAGAAAATTTCGTTCACAAATGCCACTTTGTTCGCGTTTTAGAAAGAATGGCGTAATTCCACCGTACCGTGGTTGAAATTAACTCCGAATCGTCTCTGCAGAAAGCAGCCATTAGGCCACACCAATTTAATTTCTTGGTTCACGGATTTTTTCATAAAAAATATGGAGCGAAAGGGCGAAATAAAAATAAAAATAAAAATTGTAAAATGGTTGGAGTAAAGGTAAGGACTAATCCAAAACATTAAGAATAAAAAGTTTTCAGCTTGAAAAAAGTACAAAACCACTATTACTGTACTGCAACAGCACCTGTTCGTTGAAAATTACAAAAGTAGTGTCACTTTCTATGTTTGTCCCATTCTTCATGAATGAAAAATATAACTGCAGTAATAATACCCACATTTTAAGGAGCTTATAATATAAAGGCTGATTTGCTACACCAGAAAGTTGGTGAATGGTTTTATTAATGGTGAAATTTTGCTGAGTGGTAATTTTTATTTTTATTTTTTTTCCCAAAAAATTAGAGCGAGCGAATCCGTGAACCAAGAAATTAAATTGGTGTGGCCTTAGAACGCGTTTTGATGACGGCGCGAGACCAGAATGTGTTCGATATCGATCGATGTCATAGAGTCGGATTTCTTTCTAATCCAGCTGCTGTATTCATGACTGAATAAAGTCGTCATTTGACATCCCAAGCTAGCTAAATTCACGTACGAGTTAAGCTAACTGGGTTACTATGTGAAAGTAAGACAAACATATAACTAAACTCACATCACGGCGACACTCAAATGTGCAGTTCTATCATGTTCGAATCAACAGGTAACGACATTATTTGTACTTTTCAGCAATTGTGAATAGCTTAAACATTTGATATCTCATAAGACGCAATTTGACATGTGAAATCGTCATTTTGGTGGATAGAAGGCACGATAGCTCTGTGACCACCTGTTGGCCGCCTTGCCTTTTGGTAGGTATAGCCGGGCTTCGTTCATCATTAAGGCCATGTTGATTTGATTATATGGATGACATCCTCTGGGAACTCCAAAATTGATGCGAGCGAGCGAATAAAAAAAAGTTTGGCCAAAAAAAAAAAAGTTGGTTTCAGTATTATCAGTTCTCAAGTTTCCACAGACAATCAGGTCCTGGTTCACGTCCACCTGGAAATGATCCTCTGGACCTGAACGGGACCTATCCTGAATTTACTGGTACATGTACAAACCCCTACCAAAAATACTTTTTTTTTCTTTCTGTCCTTTCACATCTTATTCTTTGACTTTTGAGATTTATTTTGGCATTCTATGGCATCAGTTATCGATTTTCTGATACTTTTTTTTTTCAATCTACGGAATATTTGTGCTCATTTTACAGCTGCTTTGCACAATTTACTATGTGGTCCAAAACTTTTTTTTTTTGGAAATGGCCAAAAATTGGTGCGAGCGCGGATGTCATCCATATAATCAAATCAACATGGCCTAAGTTGACATAAATCGTGTTGGATTTTATCCATGTGTCACTTGTTCAACGTGCCAAGTAAGACATTTGAACGATGAATCACGTTTTACAATGCACAAATGGCATTATTAACCAGACCCTTAACCAGGCCCTACCTAATCCCTAGCTCCAAACCTGGGGAGAAATTGTGAACACTCTTAACTGTTTTGGGTTTTGCATCTGAGAAGATGTAAGGATGCCTACTACATAACTTTGAACGCAAGACATTGTTTGAAAACGGTTTTAAGCTCAGAGATACGGACTGATAGCTTTGTTTATAATTGATCACACCAATGCTGGACTGCTTGCATAAAGCCAGTGACACCCGCCGTACTTGAAAGTGTGTGCCATTTACGTGCAAAAACGTGGGTAAATTTTGGGATCCGTAAGTGGTAAGTACCGACTCCGTACAAAAAACGGATTTGGGAGAATGCAGACACGATAATAAAACGCCAGCGGTCGTGGAAGGTCGTGAATTAGGTTACAAATGTAGTTAAGAGAGGACAAGGATAAAGCTTGGTTTGTGTTCTAGAATCATATATTTCCAACTCTCTTCGAAAGCATGCGCAAGCGGAGCTGAATGAGAGCAAGTAGGGCGACATGACATGAAATTTCATAATTGGTTAGTTTCCCGCCGGTTTATGGCACGCCAAAGAGGGTATAAAAATGAGAGGAAAAGCTTTCTACAGAGAGGAAAGAAACGCATGGCAAGAGGAGGTATCTTACCGTGTGAAAGAAAAACGGCGAGAAGAACTTGTTTCTCAAATTTCATGACATTATCAATATAAATGTCTAGGTCTGTGAATACAGTGTGAGGTCTGAACAAGAAGCGCCGATAATGAAATTGTCGTACTCGTCATGACGGCAAGAGCTGGCTCGGGAAACTATCATGGACGGATGCCGATAGAAGACATCGTCTCTGTTTGTTCTATGAGGTTGTAAATGTCTTAATGGGCGTTACTTAACCGTGTTAATGCCTTGTACCCAGTCATGAATAGTGCCAACGATTTTGTATTTTTTCAAAAAGCGACCTGAATTGTTTCCATTCCCCGCCCTTCGTTCGTTAAATCCAACCAAATTTTCCGCTACAGTTTTAAGCAATGCAAAGCAAAGCATGTTTGCAAGCGTGAACCGCTCCAGACACTTCACATGCTGTCCATAAGGTGTGGACTCCGTTCTTGAGAAATCCATAGAAACACTCTGAATTCTCTCTCAACATTTCACCCCGACATTTGCACATCGAGGATGGAGCTGAACCGTGGTGCTTGCCTATGGTATCTTAGAAAATTTCGACAAGTCAATATTATCGTTACTCTTACTCTCCAAACAGAGGTTAGGCTCCGGCTGGTTTTTAACGTCTTTTTTAGTCGTTTTTATCGGGCTTTCTATTTTGTATTTTATCTTGCTGTGACAAAACCTAGACCTCTGCTCGGAGAGTAGTTACTCTTAGCAACGGCCAAACGTCCGTCAACACTCATGAGATCGCGATCGACGAAGGTTTGGGCTAGAGTTTTCAGAAAGTCAAACCATCCGGTTGTACAGCGATTGTAACAGGGGTTGCCACTGGTATCAGGATAATGCACAGTGGCTCATGGTTACTAGTATTGTCATTGACGTAATTAAACTAGATATGCACTAGAAGATTTGTCGGATGCCATACTGATTCGCAACATCCCTGTTTGCTTTCAAAGTACAAATAATGAGCATAATGAGCGTTGTTACCAGTTCATACGCTGGGGTGTTGCAAAAAATATCCAAGTTTGCGTTTCTGCATTATCACCAGATGAATGTACAGCCGTGTCTTTTGGAGGTTTGTTATATAACAGGAGGTCCCAAAAGGAACATTTGGAGGACGTTTTGTAGAAATAGACAGAAGCTGTAAGACATGTGGTACAACGGTACCATAACTTCAGGTGCCGTATTTGTATATTTCAATTTGCGCTATGACTTCGAGGGCTGAAGGACGTCTACGAAAACGTGAAACATCATTGTTGCTTCAGTATTATAAACCGTATTCAAATCGATGCACTGGAAATTTTCTACCGTAATTTACACACGATTGACGGTCGTCGCGCCGCCGGTTATCATCCGTTTTAGGGCGTTCACACGTTTTAGTCGTAACACATTTTTTTCTTTAATACGTCACGTCGAAATGTGTTGAATACTGTTTCAGTGTGTAGAAGGCATGAAATGTATTCCACTTATCTTTACAATACCTAATGTAATTGTGAAGCTTCTCCGGTCCACTCCGACAGGGTTCTTCATCATCCATCAGAACAATGTCTTTTTAAACTAAAATTTCAAGAAATGTAGGTCATCAATTGCAATTTATGCATGTGATAATTTCACGATTCAAAGGCCCCGCTGCCATAAAAAACATAGAACTTTTGACTAAACAGAGATCTATATACCTTTGAGTCTTGTCGGGATGATCACAGATGTTTAGAGCTGCGACTGTAGAATGTCGTCTTTCGTTCTAGAGTTATCAAAGAGTTGAATTTGTTCTAGAGGTTACAATACGCCTTATTCAAAACTGAAAACAGTTTTAAAGTAGCGTCTTTTATTCTAGACTTTCAATGTTGAAAGTTTGAAGTTCAGCGTCTAGGATTAGGACGACCCGCTGTTCCAGCAGGTTAACATTGATATCGATAGAAATACTCCAAAACGCCTCCAACTTTGATTTATAAATCTGTTGCCCCCGACCGAAACGTCTGCTTGGAGATGATCAGATCAGATAACAGGCTCAGGGGCCTGCCCTGTCCCTCCTGCACTCCACCACCGACTGGCATGACTGGAGACACCCAGACCCCAGACCCGGAAAATCCCCCACAGAGATTGGTATGCCAACAGTCATGTGACTTCACTCGGCGGTTTATACAAAATCATTTGAAAGATGGTGGCCCGTTTCTACCGTTTTCTTCAATTATCAGGCCTGTATCGTCGCGTTCTGACTGTGGATTATTGTTGCGGACATGTTGTGGGAACGGGATCATCCAGATTCAGGATATTACTGGGATGCCCGGGATTCTCTAGGATGAACCATGTTATCTGCCAAATTGAGGGACTGATTTTTGGCGGTCACTCACTGCCCTCCAGGAATTATGGACCCACCCCGGTGCTACCACACACGTCCCTGCTAGTTAAATGAGGTAAGATATCCTCTTTTATGTTGCTGAAACAATAGCTTGATCAAAATGACACTATTGCCTAATATTTTGTCATGGATCTAACGGTCTAGTCTGTAGGCTGGGGAGGGGGGGGGTGAGAAAATATATACACTTGAATTTAAATTGTGGTGCTCATTTTGTTGGCAGCACAGTCACTTGCTTGTTTTTCGTTGAAAATGATATGCTACAGATGTTTAAGAACTTAGCGCTCAGCCTCCGGAGATCGTTTCTAATAGAACCCCGAGTTTTTATCTATCTGACCCTACCCAGGGGGTTTGCTTGTCGGAGGGGGACGGCACACAGCTAGTTAGATTTATTTGGCCAAAATGTGTTTATCATCTTCAGAAGACCATCTTCATTTTTGAAACAAAAGAATTTGCTCCCATGTTCGTTCGGTGAATAGTTTCATTTTAGTTGATCCCCTAAAGGCCATCTTTGGGAAAGAGCAGCTTCAGATATGTGAGTTACAGTATCTGCGAGGTCCTGGTCTTGGGGGAGAATCATGAATGTAAATTCTGAGGACGACATCAGAGGTTGAGCCCGGCCAGGACTATTGGACTTCGTGAAAGTTTGTCCGTCGTCCGAACATTGGGGTAGTCTGAGTCTTTGCAAACTTCTTGTTGACTAATTGTTAAGGAGATGGAGCTTGGAATCAGTTTGAATCGCCAAATAATTATTTCCCAAGGATACGAGGAAACATTAGGAACGGTCCCTAATGCCCCCTCCTCCGGCCCCGCTGCACGATGATTTCTTACCACCGAGTAGATGTGTTGCCAAGGCTCATCAGAATTCTTAAAACATAGAAAGAATACAAGAAGGCAGACTTTTTACTTTGTCTTCTCTTAATACCACATCATGGGATACATTGACTTGGTGATTTCTGTTTTTTTTCTGCTCAAAGTGTATTTTTTCTGGCCCAGGGACCAGAGCGCCTCGATGGCTAGTGAACATCTGGGAAGCATTTTCCCTTGGCCTGGTGTGGCCCGGAGTGGCCAAGAAGTCTCTACCAGACTCACGCTGGCTACTACACACCAGGGGAGTTTTGCTACTAGCCTGAATACCAGACCCCAGCCCGATCTCAAAAAATATCTATCACGCGATAGATTTTGCTACTAGAGGGTTTGGCCGGTCGCGTAGCCACTCCGGAGGGAACATAAAGCATGCACTGACTCCCTTGGCCAATTTCCCGATTTTTTTTTCGTTCTACGCTCCCTGTACCCCGCAGGAATTCGAAGGCCTGGTGGAGGCTAGTTGAAATGCCCGATCCGGCTTTTTCTGGGGAGACAAGATCAGTGATTTTATTTCCAACCGTACAAACCGAAAGAAATTATCAGCCGCTGCAGATATCACAAAATCCTCAATTCATTCATGTCAAACTTACAAGTTTTTGTCTCTCTCGCTCTCTCATTTCTCTTATTATTACTTTCAAACACTCTGTCTCAAAACGAAGTTAGTGATGCACCAATATCGCCCTGCCAAAATTCTGTCCACGGCTGTGATTGAATGCACGCAGTGCTTTTGTTTGATTTTACTAACATAAGCACGACTTTTCCAGTACCAGCAATCCATTTTTTTCTTATAAATTTCGCAATACGGATAGATGTTGGCATGCGCAACAGTTGTATACCGTGCGTGGTCTGTGCTCTGGAGTGGTTGAGCTGTATAGTAAGGCAAAGTATTTCGGGAGTAAACGGTCCCAAGCATATCATATCGGTTGTACGCCGGTCTCCCTGGAGACCCAGTAGGATACCTCCCACCAGAAAACCTAGGAGCAGGCTGAGTTTTGTTTGACCCTCTAAACTTTCTGGTATCCTTGTATGCAGTCTATTGTAGCTTGGCCAGGCTCTCTTCGGAAGTGAGTTCCGCCGCAGGGTAGTATTTCGAAACCGGCCGGGAGAAGTTTTACGCGGCAGGACTAGGGATTATAATTTCTGATCGACTCAGAAAGACAATTGTACATGAAAGTGAAAGTAGAGAAAGTTATTGTTTAGAATTAGAATCTATAGTCGTCCTGTACTTTAACCTATGATAAGGAGATACTCTCACATGTTTCAATTTGCGTTGTCTTTCCGAGGACTCCTAATCATTTTAGCTTGGCACGATTTGTACAGTGTCATGAGTATGATTTTTAATCTTTTATCTTTAGCATGTTAATTGCAGTCTTACTTAGAATCAACGGTGACCATCTATCTGATCAGCCTTGTCACAAACGTTATTGCAGGTGTCGGTTGGACATTATTCAGTTACATACCATACTCTGCGTTTTATTTATTTGTCCAGCCTTCCTGACCACTTAGATTTCATAATGAAAGCAGCTTTTCTTTGGCCAAACGTTTTTTGCTCGCGGCAGTGTTAGAGTTCCCAGATGATGTCATCCATGTAATGTAATCAACATGGCCAGGGGTGCCTAAGCATTTGCACGATCCCTATGAAATTCGCACGAATATTATGAAATTCGCACGAATCACTATGCGAAATCGTACGAATTTTATGAAATTCGCACGAATCACTATGTGACACACACGAGCCTTATGTGATTTGCACGATCCTTATGCGAAATTGCGCAACCACTGGCGGGGTCACGTGACAAACGGAGCGGGGTTTTCAAGATGGCGGCTTCGCCGCTTCGGCGACTGAAAATACGATGTAACACGCCGAAATGAAGCTAAACAGTAGCTCACAGGCTATCAAATACATCTTTGCGACGGTAAATGTCCATTCCATGCCTTGAAATATAAATATCTCGGGTAGAAACGCTCAAAATCATGCCTCCTCCCGGCCGCCGTTTTTGCATAAGGATCGTGCAAATCACATAAGGCTCGTGTGTGTCACATAATATTCGTACGAATTTCATAGGGTTCATGCAAATGCTTAGGCACCCCTGATGGCCTTACACAACAAAATATACAACACGGAGGGGCGCTGACCCCGTTCTGAGCGGGTCGCTACGCCTATCTTTGGTAATCTCCAAGCAGATCCCACGGTTGCATAAGATAAGTATTAAAAGCTGCCAGAGGAATGAAGCTGGCCTAGGTGTGTGTATGCCTCCGGTCTCTCTTCTTCAAATCCAGTAGACGTCCGAATATCAAATGCAGATATACTATAGAACATTTTGGACAGGCCTTCAACACTCCTAGGCTTCGTGGTTTGATGGTCTAATTGTCGAAATTGGACAAATAGAGTCACCGTACGCTAGGGGAGTCAGCCGGCCGAGAAGGTCAATTTTTGTGGTTTGAAAACCCCACATAATCCTTGTGACAGTGTGTGCAAACAAATCCCATACCACTCCAGCTAACAGGTATGAACATACATAAGTTCTCAATATTGTTTGTGATAGATTCCAGCGCATGGACCAGCATGGTATGGTCACACTTTTTTCCTGAGGCAGACCACTGGGCAGAGATGCATCGCGCATCTGCATGTTTGTTCTTTACTTTAGGCCGGGGAAAGTTGATCCCTTGTAATGGTTAATATATGCACCACGAAGACGGCCTTCCGCTCCTGGGGCCAGGGGGTAAGGTTCCCATGGTTCCACTGTCAATCACGGTAAACAAAGTCGGATCTGGAAAGCGCTCAAAGAGACTCAGATAATGAACTCCGCCCTCTAAGGGGCGTACCCTCTAGGGTAGGCCTATCAGAAAACTCCGACTGTGGGGTGGCTGTCGCACGCACGTGCCACTTCAAATTGATGAGAGGGCTGCCGGCAACGTTAGGCAATGTAAACAAAAACGTTACACATGCTTCATTTGAGAAGATAGCAGTTTTCGGATCCTAGAGGATCTCAGAATATATCAGAAAACTGCCATTAGTTCATTAAAATAAGCTTAAGCGTCCGGCTGAGTTTGTAACGGAGAGCGCCAGAGTTGTGCCCTTTTCCTAGAAATTTACACGAAAGATTACGCGGCGCAAAAAAAAAAAAGTCGGCGGCGACTTCTGACAACGCTAGGGGTCCAGTTGACCCCCCACCCCTACGTTACGATCACGGCCAATTCGTAACGACCGCATGAGCATTTCCCCCAAACTTCTTCCGATTTTAATACAATTTTACACATCATCAGAGGACCGTTATTTTGCGACCTTAACAAATAAAGCCTCACAGACATGACACAAGACAGAGATGGTTCATTCAGGAATAACATAAATAAGACCGTGAGCTCGCATTTCAACCGAGTCCTTCGTTCAGCTCTAACTGAGAAGCGAGCATTCCATTTCTCGCCAGCGTCGGGTTTTGCGCATTGCGATACCCAACACCGTAGAAGTCGGAGGGTTCTGGGTGGAATGAAATCGCTCCCCTGGCAGTTCAAAACCCACCACAACCCAAAATAACCCGACTCCCGGCAGCGTTGAACCCAATTACCAGACAGTTTGCTTCCGTCAGGGTCGCCGCCGGTGGGTTCTGCCGGGTTCGCGAGCGGGTTCTACTGGGTTCGTTTCCATGACAACCGCCATACCGCGCGCCGCCGGTGGGTTCTGCCGGGTTCGCAAGCGGGTTCTATAGATCGTTTTCACAGAACGTTCGAAAACCGTTCGATCACGCGTGGGCGCCATGTTGGATGATAACCTGGATGACTAGAACACAGAACGGCACCAGCAAAGTTACTTGCGGGTTCAAGTGTGCTGTTTTGTCTCCATTCTGTGAATCATTAAGTGATGTAGCCAAGGTTGTAATAATCAGGACAAAGTTGCAATAATACGTCTTGATCTATATACTTTTAAAAATGGCACTTTTTTCAACGATCTAATGCTGGTGCCGATCGCGAGGATTTACTTTTGCGGTAGCGGGAAATGGAGTGTTCGCGGTGGTTCAGAGTTCGCGGTGAAGCGACTTCGCAAAAAACGCGATCATTCACTGTACCTGGCCCGCTACCCTGGGTGATATCCTTTCACTGACAGGCGGCGTGCAGAGGACTAGCTACCAATCCCCACCGCATGCGCGCACGAGCTGGCCCTCACTGTCCACTTGCCTAACAAGGGGCACGATTTAGCGCTTCCCCGACCCTAACTCCGTGAGGCAAGCGGATAGTGGGGGCCAGCGGAATAGTGGTATTAAATAAGTTCGTGCGCGCGTCTTTTTTCCGTATTTTGGCTTTGTTAACATGTGTATTAGAAAGGTCAGTTTACAAAATTACAATTCAGTTGATCAACTAACGTCAAACATACGAATCAGAGCTGCTAGCGCTGACGTTATTGTGACAGACTGTAACGTTGCACTTAATACTGAAAATTCAAACTCTGAGAATGCTTAGCACATGTTTAGTCAGATGCCAAATTGCGTTTAGTGCCCGTCGCGGCATGGAGGTGACAGAACTCGACCAGACTTGTAGAAACTTCCCTCGCCACAAGCGCAAAGCTCGCTGGAAGACACGCCACACTTTGTCGATTCAATACTAAAATCGTGCGAGATACGGAAGGGGCTGTCAAAGTTTTGTGTAACTTAAGGGTGCCGTCACACGTGCGTATATCTGTTGTACATGTAGACCTTACGAAAGTCTCTGTACTTTTGTCGTTTCTCAATAAAGAATCTTTATCAAAGTTCATATGAGGTCCCTATGGACTATTTGTCTCTATCAGGCTTCACATATATCACTGGGAAAAAGCCGAAATTAAACAAATGTAGACACTCAGATAACATGCTAGAGAAGTTAGTTGGCCGAGGGAGTATGGCCTGCGATCTAGCTAACTCCTCTGGCATGTCATCTGTCTATATATGTCCAATTTTATTTTCACAGCGACCTGTGGAGCACGGTGGGGGCGAAGAATTTCATACGAACCTCATACGGACTTGAATACTATATGCATGTGTGACCGCATCCTTCAGGTGCAGTCACATGAGCGTATATATCAAGTCCATAAGAGGTCCGTATTGACATTTTTCTTTATAAGATCATACCAGTCGTATGCACAATATACACCTCACCTCATACTTTTAGGTAAGCGTACTGGGCCGTGCTGAGCGTTAAACTGACACAACGATTGAGATGCGCGTGAGGGGTGTATTGTGCCCGTTAACACGTGTAAGTTCCGCATTGACATGTTTTGTCTTGCCTTAGGTAAAGTTTGCGACTGAAGAAATTTTGTTTTGTTCTACCAGCTACAGAATCGTGGGTTAAAAAGTTCGAATTTCGTTCCTCGTGAACAAGCCAAACAACTTTTAATCCTCGCTTGATTATCGACAGAACATCGGGGCAGTACTGGTGAAAATATCATTCACAGCTCAGGACTCGATGTGCCGTGTTTTATAAAGATGAAATAGAACAAGCTTGCTGACAATTTCGTGTAACATGGTATACGTCCATGACATATGTATACCCTGTACCAGAAACCAACTTTCTCCCAAAAAATAAAAGAAAGCATGCACAAACTACGCGGCAGGGCTACTGTTGGTGGGCTGGTAGGAGAGTGGTTTAATCAAGTTATTGAAAAGACGACGGACTGTAGGTAATGTTGTTGAATAAAAACGGCGAGTAGGCCTTATCCTGTGTTTATGGAACTCGCAATTAGCACGGCAAACATCCAGCCCGTTTCTGAAAAAAAAGGCTTCTTTCCACGTACGAGTCCACCACGTACAACACACAGCCGTGTGGAGATCGAGCCGCTTATCATCCAACATGGCCGTTCGAACGTTCGAACGCGACTGTGACGTCATTGTGAAAACGATCTATTGGGTTCGTTTCCATGACAACCGCCATACCGCGCGCCGCCGGTGGGTTCTGCCGGGTTCGCAAGCGGGTTCTATTGGGTTCGTTACCATGACGACCGCCATCCCCGGCGGGTTCTGCCGGGTTCCCGCCGGTGGGTTCTAGTGGGTTCCCAGGCGGGTTCCGGCGGGTTGAGGAACTCATTTTGACCCGATCTTAGTGGGTTAAAGTGGGGTAAAACGGCCAAAATGGACCCACTTCAACCCTGGAAGTGGGTCCAGTAGGGTTCTAGAGGGTTCATCGGTCTCAGGGCTCGGGTTATCTTGGGTTCACCTAGTGAGTGAACCCTAGGGTTATTTTGGGTTTTGGACCCTCCAGAACCCACACAATTTTACAGAGGCAGTCCCTCCTGTACCAGTGCTTCCTCCACGCCCTGAAGACAAACGTGAAGAAGACTGACCTTCCCCTCCTCACCAGTAAACTCCTTAGAGGTCACATGCAGCCTTGTTGGTGAGTAAGACTTCACATAGTTACCATAACTTAAGGATCAGCAGATTTGATGGAAGAATCAAAGGTTTGCATTGTAAGATTCTTTTTGAACAGTCAAACCTAATGTTGACCAAAGAAAAATTATGCATTATTTTCAATGATAAAAAGGTAGAAACTGTTAAGTTGAATCTTTTCTTTGAAATTTTGACATGCATTAAAAGGAATCATGAAATAAATCTTGATGTCATTTTGAACTTTCACAGATGATACAAGGGTAAACTATAAAAAAAGAAAGGGTGTTAACTATTATACAGTGAGGATTTCCAACAACGTTTTACGAGATTTTTGTTTATTCCTTCGTTCCTTCAAACCCTTAAGTATGCCGTATACAGGCAGCAAGTGTCTTCAGTATCAGTCTTACAGTCAGAAGATGCACAGACACAAGGACGGCAGCAGTCAGATTTATTTTAGACTTTACAAAGTCACAACAATAACACACTGCAACATAGCAGTGCAGCCATCTATTCTGGTCCATCAACTTGTGAAGCTTGAAAACTCAGTGGCAGTAAAGAATGCTTTTAACACTCAACGATACAAGCCAGCTTGCTGATAGTAGATGAAGCCATTATACTAAATAAAAAAAATCTTCATCTTGCCTAATTCTTGGATTCTTGTAACATTTCATTTATTTGTAGTAAGCTGCTTTTGCTTACTGCTTTCTACATGGATCTACTGACACTAGAAATTGTTACAAAGGAACCATAAAGCTTAACATTTTGATACTTTGATACTTCATTCAGCTTATTAGCTATGATACATAATGTCATCATAAAATCTGCCATGGATGTCTAAGTGGAAGTTTGGAAAACTCAAACTCAAACAGAAAAATTGTCAAACTTAACCAGTGAGAGTGGTCCCCAACTAAAATAGTTCATTAAAGAAGTATCTGGTTATCTAACACTTTTCAGGTTATGTTTCAGTATTCTTTCCATCCCATACCATCCTCAGTCAGTGGGATTGTTAGGAAATATTGTGTACTGTTACATGTATCTGTACTTCCTGATACAGTTATCAGCATAATCAGCTACAAACACATGTCCATCCTCTGTCACCGTGGGGCCAGTTCAGTTTGTCCCCATCACTACTTATGGTGGACACCCAGATTCCACTTGGGTTGAACACCTGAAGCTTCTTGCCATGTTCTACACCACCCACACCAGAGTTATCTCCTCTATTTGCCAGAACTATGTTCCCCCTGCTGTCAGCTGACACCCCATGAGGACCCAACATGCTCTGTGGCTCTCTGCCAAACTGGCCAAACTTGTGTTTAAAGTTCAGATTCTTGTCAAACACCTGGACACGGCAGTTGTTTTTATCTGCCACAATGATGTTGTCTTCTTTATCTACACAGACAAAATATGGCTCATTAAACTGCCTCTCCCCCTGCCCCAGCCCTCCCACCTGTTTCACCAGTGTCCCATCTGCCTCAAACAGGAAGATGCTGTGTTTGTCTGGATCAGCTACAACAACCCTCCCATCCCTCTGTACTGCCAGGCCATAGGGGTTTGTGCAATATTCACCCAGAGAAAATTTGTGCAGCAGTTTTCCTGATGAGGAAAATTTCTTCACTTCCATCAAAGTTCTCACCACCATGGTGCCATCAGTCTGAACTGCAACTGATCCAGGGAAGGAAGTGGGAAATGAATGACAAAACTTCCCACTCAGATCAAACACCTGAACACGCTTGTTGAAGGTATCAGCCACATACAGCCTGTCCCCCCTGACTGCTACATCTACAGGCCTGTAAAACTGCCCTTGCTGGCTGCCCTTCTGCCCAAACTTCAGTACAGGGTTGTTACTGCTCACATCTACAGTGAGAGAACCCAGATCCTTCTTACCCCCCATACAGACCCCCAGTGTGTGTTTCCCTGACTCCTGAGGTCTCCACTCTCCACCCCAGACCCTCCTAACTCTGCTGGTTTGTCCCTTCCCTGCAGCTAATGGGGGGCTGCTGTGTGCTGTAGTCTGTATCAGGGTGGTTTTGCCCTGTGGTGAGGTCACCTCTATCTGTGGTGTAACATCCCCACCTGTAAGATCTGCAGTGTTGGTTGTGACTGTGACAGAGCAGGGCAGACTCTCTACTGCTGGCTCCTGTACATCAATACTGAACCCTGCAAATACTGACAAGGAACCCCCAGAAACCTGGGACAGACTACAGGGTTGAAAGGTCACTCTTGTACGACCTTCCAAAGATCTATTTACTGTTTCCTGTGCGGCCAGCTGCTTGAGCCTTTCTTCCATTTGATGCCTTAAGAACAAAAGTTCTGTCTTGTTATAACGATCTAAGATATTTTGACAGAAGGAACGTCCTTCATTTGTCTTATCCAGCTCACTGTTCATTTCTTCTTTCTCACGAATAAGTTCATCCTCCCTGTCCTTCTTAGTCTTGTGTATCTTGGTTATCATCTCCTGCTCTTCCAGCTGGAGTTTGGAGATCAGCTCTTCATAGTGCTGCTTTACGTCTTTCTCTGCCTGGTCACAGTTCTCTGTTGTAGCTGTGAGTTCTTCATCAAGGTTCTCCACTTGCTGGTTTATTTTAGAGGCGACTGCCTCTGTTTGCTGCATCAAACCCTCTACTGTAGCTCTGTACTTTGGAGCGACCTTCTCCACTTCTTTTGGATCATGTTCTCCCCCAGGCTCCCACCTGTGTTCACCCAGAGAGCAGGTTATACAGACCAGGGTTGCACACGGCTCGCAGTAGAAGGTTGTACGCTGGCCTGGGTGTCGGGGGCAGTAGATCTGTCTGGCATACTGTGATCTCATGATGGGATTCTCAAGGTCGTTCAAGGTGATGATGTGATGATCTTGGAGTGCAGGTGTGTTCCTGTGTGCGCTGATGCAGTTCTGACACAGCAGGAAAGTGCAGTCCCCACACACAGCTGCAGCCTGGGTGCCGGACTTGCACATCTGACACAGAGTGTGGGTGAGCTTACTAAGTTTCAGCTTCCTGAAATCCAGCAGTTTGTTGATGTAGAAGTTGCTGCTGAGTTTGTCCACACCTCCTGACTGTACTGGACACTGGAGCTTCACATTGGAGCGGCAAAGGGGACACTGAAAGTTTCTCCCTCCATTTTTTTTGGCCAGTTCTTCCATGCACATCCGACAAAAGGTGTGAAAACAGGACAGAAGTTTTGGATCCTCATACAAGTTCAGACAGACTGGGCAGGTCAGAAACTCATCATCAAAGTCTTCAGCTATGCTGCTTGCTGCTGCCATGGTTACACATTCAACTGTTTTACAAACCAGAGCAAGAGAAGAATTATCAGCAATCTGTCACAAAAATAGGTGGCTGCAAATTGTGCCCAAAGTTCTCTAACAGCCCTCTGTTACTTATGAACTTCAGCCCTAGCTAGATAGTTTACTTGCAGGTGATTGGGCCATATTATCAGTTAGTAAACATTCTACCTCACTAGTGTTGATGATTATGCAAAGACTGACTACAGTTCAAACATGTGACTAAAGACTGCGTGTTTATTTGTCGACCAAAGGTGATAATCTGGCCAGCAGATCTGCTTTTTAAAGTGAACTTTGGAAACTCGCTCTCAGCCTTGAGCATGCGTGCCAGGGCTCAAAATACTTTTTCCTGCATACTTTGAACATTGAAAATTACCTGCACCAGACAAATTTTACGTGCACCAATCTGAATTGAGAAAGTATGGATCATACTAAAATTGTTGAGGAACCATTGCTATTTTTTCTTTATACTTAAAAGGTGGTAACACTGTCAATGCAGCTAATAAAATCCACACACACCTACATCATAGCTTATTAGGACATGACAAAACCTAGTACAAGGACCAGACTGCAGGTTAGGTGCAGGTAGACACCAGTAATTATAGTAATACCTGCACAGCTCTAATTTTACCTGCAATAACCTGCATAATTGCAGGTGGTATTTCCAGCCCTGATGCAAAGAAGATAATTTTTGACACAAGCATTGAATGTATAGCCTGCCCTTATGTGTATTCCTTGCAATTAGCTTTCAGGCATGATTTTGCAAATAAAGAATTGATTGATATTGTTACCTAGTATGTACTCTTGTTCAATATGTAGGTACAAGACTTTAGTCATATACAATGTAGATGTTTGATAGAAATGTATTTCAGGTTGAATTAGACAGATTCAATGAGTGAGCCATAGTTTTTTTATATTCAGTTAAAGTCTGAATCTTTCAACCATTATTAGGAAAGAAGTAAATCTACAAATACTGAAGGCATTCTCATTTTCAGTCACTGATGAAAGATCTGAAACGTTTGACCCTTTAGAGAATTGATCCAGTTGCTCAATATATTTTGTATTACTTCTTAATATTATGACTAATTTTTCCAATGATAAAGTCTATAAATCATCATTGAAGAATGTTTCTTCCTTTGTCTGTACAGCCCTGCTGAGAAGTCTCTAGATCTGAAGAAGTCTAGTTACAAAAAGGTACTTAATTTACTAAGATTTGATTGATATTGTAAACCTTGGACGTAAAAAAAGATGAATGTAGACTGAAGGTGGACTTACTTGTGTCAGAGGGAGTTACTCCTGGAGTAAGTCCACCCCATTTTCCCATTTTTGAGAATCCCGGCGGCCAGATCATAAACCAAGACGCTAAACCACTACCGTTTGGCGGTACTTGAACCTCCCTGTTACAATTTACTGAGAAGCATTCTGATTTTGTCGCATCTTACTGCCAACCAAATGTCTATCCTTCATTGATGTATACAGAGAAGTCTATCTTACGAATGATTTACAAGTTATACCCATATTTCCCCTCCTCAGCTGTCCAAGTTCCTCCAGGCCATGCAGACTCAGGGGTTAATCCAGGTCAAGGAGCTGTCCAAGGGAGTGGAGAGTGTGGTGGAGATCAACAGGGGTCATGAGGAGTAAGCATATTTTCAGCTGTCTGTGAATATGAAGTTGAAGTTTCTGTTTTGTCCAGTAGTTAATGGACCATGTGTGAAAGACTAGGATCTTACCATACATGTATATGTGTCATGTAAAAGTTACCACTGTGACAGTAACTGTTGTAACAGGCACAGTGAAATGAATAATGACTGACTGAACTTTTCATGTTAAGTTAAAGGCAAATTTATTGCTCAACAGTTGTAATAACTATAGTGTAAGGTAAAGTACTAGCATAAGTTTGTTGAGTAAATGTTACATTGTGGCTATTTTGACTCAGTGGACTTTTTCTTTTGATATAAGATCAAACCAGCCATTGGAAATTATTATGCCAAACAGCTACCTTGAGTAGTTGGCATGCTGAGGGATTGGCAAGAAAGGGGCACTTATTAAGATAATGTAATGTCATCTTGTTTAAAGTGACATATAACATGCAACTTTTCTCTCCAGACTGAAGAGTTTTGAAGTCCCTGATGTCGAGCTGCTAGCTGTAGAGGTGAACGACCCCGGGACGGCCGCAGGTCCGACCTACCAGCCTCCAGAGCTCGTGGAGATGTTCAGTGTGACGGGAAACCTGGCGCCTCTGTTTAGAACTGCAGGGATCAGGTAAGTTCACTCTCTCACTCATTCATTCTCTCAATCACTCACTCACTCGCTCACTCACTCACTCACTCACTCACTCACTTACTCACTGCCACAGTGTGACGGGAAACCTGGCGCCTCTGTTTAGAACTGCAGGGATCAGGTAAGATCATTCACTCACTCTCTCACTGCCTGATGTAGCATTCATTGATTCCCCCATCTTCTGAGCTTACTAAGTCAATCAAACATGCATGCAGTTCAATGTTGAAGTGTAATGGCTGACTGTCAGTAACTAATTGTCAAGGAGTGCCAGGAAGTCTATGTGCCACTGTCTCTGTTGAGTGGTGGTTGGGTGTCTTGATATACATTTTATAGATAACTGTCATTAACTGATGATCCTTTTTAGGTTTGTTTTTTTATTTCAGTTCTGTACATATACAAAAGTACATGTCATTTTCTCTACCAACACAGGTGAACTTATATCTTGATTAAAACTTGTAACCATGGCAGCACAATGTCTTGTTCTCCCCTGGGCTTACCCAAGGTAGTTACAGTCTGGTACTCCTATATTGATGACAGAGCATTTCTTTTATGCTTTATAATATAATTCATTTATTCATGAGAAGTTGAAATTGGCCTGCAGGCTGCCTTTTATTCAGATCATGAGGGAAGTAAGTAGTAGTACAGTGTAGTTATTAGTGGTATCCAGTATTTTATTATACTGCTGCTGGGTTCCCTGACACAGTTGGCTATTCTTCAAAGTTCACACCATATGCTTCCAAGCAGCTCTGTCTAGCCGGTTCATCCTAGAAATGCATTTCAATATCAAAATGAGTATCATTCTCAAGTCCTTTTGTCTGTTTGTTCCAGATGAAGTGGTGTGCCTGGGCTGCTGTCTACTGTGCCTTCATCAGTTTTGCCAACTCCAGGTCATCCGAGGACACCAAACAGATGCTCAGTAGTTTCATGTGGGTTTCTATGGATACTGTAACCTTCTGTCTTAATGATAATAGCTCTTATTCTTGTGATGTACAACTACTTTCGTCTTCCGCATTGTCATCATCATCCACCAAAGAGCATGCACAAGAAGTTGACAACCCCCTTAAATCTTCGTCAGTGAAGCCAAGCCAAAGAAGAACAACTACTTTTATCAATCTTATCCACATGTATCTGTCTGTTTATCTATGTATTTCTTTCTTTGCTATCTAATGCTGTGTAGATATAATGTTTTTTTACCAAAAAAATATGGTAAACTATGCATTTCAAGTGGAATTTGAGCAATCCTTTCCTATCATTTCAAGCTAAGTCTTACAGTCATCTGAGCACCTCTGAGAGTAAGGTATATTACAATATACATTTTGTATTTTTAATGTATTTTTAATTTAAATGTTTCATTTCCTCCTGTCCTGTAGGTTGTCCATCTCAGCAGTAGTGATGTCCTACCTACAGAACCCCCAGCCCATGCAGCCCCCATGGTGACACAGAACAGTGTAGAACTGTGTAACGTAAGAACATGCATCATCATTACCCCAGCCCATGCAGCCTCCATGGTGACACAGAACAGAACAGTGTAGAACTGTGGAGAACATGCTTCATCATTACCCCAGCCCATGCAGCCTCCATGGTGACACAGAACAGTGTAGAACTGTGTAGAACATGCTTTAGCAAATCATTATTTGTTATAATTGCAAAAGCAAAAACTTGGATAGCTTCAAAGTTTAAACTCAATTCCACCTGATAGCAAGTTATTTCTACTAAATTATAGCCTCAATCTTTCTCAGCTACTGGTACTGTCTGTTTGCCTAAAAGAATGTCGATTTGACTAACTGGATCTAGTTTTGAGTCCCCAACCTACAGAATATGAATTATTTAAAAGACTGTCATCTCGTATTGCATGATTGTCTGATATTTTAGTGCTTGGTTAGCTCTTCAGTGTTCTCACCAGGATTTTTTCACAGCGTCGGGGCAGGGGTTGGGGGGCCGCCGAAGGCCCCCGGCGGGGTCCAGGGGCAGAGCCCCGGTGGGGGGCCCCAGGGGGGCGAAGCCCCCCGGAAGCTCTTGCATTTTAGGCTATTCAGAAGGCTTATTGTATCAGTTTTTAGGGGCATATCTACGATAATTGTAGCAGTTTGACGTAACGATACTTTGAGTCAAAGCATCAAAGACAACTAAAAACTCATAAAAACTCAACAACAATTTTTACTCAGCTCAACAGTACTCATAAATATTGTCCGGTTTGCCACCAACTTTTTCTAGATAAACAACTTTGACAGTCTCTGTTTCCATCGTATTTTTTTTCATCGTAAACAGAACAAAACACGCAGAAACATGTGCTCGGCACGGGGAATCCCCGGCCGACTTTCAAGTTCGCGATCGGCGGACGAATAATACGTTCACATAAGAGGTGTTGGACGTAAAAACAACAAAAATACCTTTGCTTCCTTTTGATATGCAAAACTACGAAAACCTCTCCCTCCTTTTTTCAGCACTGGAACCCAGTGCTGAAGATGGCGTCAGCACTGGATTTCCAGTGCTGAATGTTCGTCAGCACTGGAAATCCAGTGCTGACGCGCTCTCAGCACTCGAAACGCCGGCTTCAGCACTGGACACCGAGTGCTGACGAACATTGAGCACTGGATTTTCAGTGCTGACGAACATTCAGCACTGGAAAACGAGTGCTGACGAATATTCAGCACTGGAAACCGAGTGCTGAGAGATCGGGAGACTCTGAGATATACAGTAATTTGGAATTACGATACGTCCTTTGCTCTACTACTAAAACTTAAGACATTGCTGGATTATAAACGTCACCTATGGCAGACCTCATCCTTTTGGAAGTTCAGCGGCGCCTCTTCAACGTCACAACAACAACGAGGAGTCAGGCTGAAGTCTGCCTCACAGCACCCCGGCCCTTTTCAGGGCCACCCAAATCTTTCCCAAAAGGGCTATATCTATCACAATCACACAATAAAGTTGCTTATTGTTATACTGACAGCTATCCCTTAAACACCTCTTACACATATACATATATCTACCTTTCAATTACACATGTACAACGAACAAAATACACAACTTTACACGAAGTTTTCTTTGCACGAAGTAACTTTAGTTAAATTTGCGTCCTTTTACTAGTACCGCTATCAGTACTTTATAAAAAAATGTGCAATAAAGGTCTTCATTCATTCATTTTATAAATGATATATATATCCCTTATACATACAGTATACATATATTCAATTAAATAACGAATGGATAGCACAACTACAATTTTCTTTGCACGAAATAACTTATCTTTCCTTCGAATTTACGTCTTGTACCCCTCTCAGCACTGGGAGATTCCAGTGCTGGAAGGACGTCAGCACTGGTTCGCACATCGTTCCAGTCCTTTAAAGACGTCAGCACTCGTTTTCCAGTGCTGAAGATTTCATAGCACTGGTTTTCCAGTGCTGAAGTGTCCTCGAGCACTGGTAAATCCAGTGCGGAAGGCGAGGTTTTTGTATATCAGCACTCGGTTCCAGTGCTGACGGCAGTTTCAGCACTGGGTAACCAGTGCTGAATGACCTTTGACCTGACCCGGCCCCGATATTCCCGGATTTCAGCACTGGTAACCGAGTGCTGGCGGCAGTTCAGCACTGGAAAACGAGTGCTGACAGAAGTTCAGCACTGGAAAACGAGTGCTGAAAGAAATTCAGCACTGGAAAACCAGTGCTGAGGGAGTTTCAGCACTCGAACAAGGCCGATCAGCACTGGAAAACGAGTGCTGAAAGAATTTCAGCACTGGAAAACCAGTGCTGAGGCCGTTCAGACAATTGATTCAGCACTGGAACACCAGTGCGGAAGGCGAGGTTTTCGTAGACTTGCACCGGGCTTTCCCACTGATCCCGAACAGTTTCGTCAAGATGCTTGCCGATGTCTGCCATTTTCTAAGTTCGCATCTCTAGAAAGCGCCCCTGACGATTTTTGGCAACACCTATGAGGCGAAGCCATATGTCGACATGTGTGATTCCATATTGAATACATTACGTACACAAGAAAACAGTCAGTTATTTGGGCAACTTTACTTGAAATGTTTTATTTTGCTATCATTCTACATAAGAGCGCTTGATATTCAACATCATTTTCTACAAAGGCTCATGAGCCAAATTTTCTACAAAGGCTCATGAGTCGTATGGTGGTACAGTTGGTTGTCGGAAGTCACCTAATTATCTAATCAGTTACATTCCAATGGATTTATACTAAATTTTTACACAACAAAGGTGTATGTATAATACTCGATAATGTTACAACAGTTTATGGTTTTACTCATGACTGAGATTTGTGACAGGATAATGTTACATCAAAAGCTCTTTGGTGAGGTTACGTTTTTAAACAAACTCTCTTCCTCATGATGAGGAAAACATAATTATATAGTGCAAAATCTGCGAAAAGGTGCAAAAGAAAGTTAAAGTGCAATGCAATGGTTTGGTGTTACAGTCCCGCCGAGTGTTTGATATAGAATCCGTCGAGTAGCACCGAATGGTGCGCTCATTTCTCTTCGGGCTCTTGCAGTAGTCGTCAGGATACTCCTCTGGCCGGTACAGTTGATGATATAGAAAGTAGATATCCCATTGCAGACATGTTCTCCCACTTATAGTCACTGAGACATTTCCACGGCAGTCAGATCCGGTAAATTTTCACTGCAAAAAGTTGAAAGATTATTGACGGTTTCTTTTTCATGATTCCACTTTTCTTTTTCAGTTACAATTTCATTTTGCTACGGAACATTTCATACTTTTTTCTTGTTTTATTTGTTACTGCAAAATTAGAACTGTAAGCTAACTTCTACCACATCTGTATCAGTCTACATGGTGACTAAAACACTGAAGACTAAATTCTATCTATAATTGTCTACACTGTGACTACAAAACTATAGGCAAACTGTTATCAAATATAAATTTATATCGGACGTTATGCCCATTGAGTCTGTTTTAGGGTAGGGGTTCGATGAAGTCTGATAGGTGTTGATCGTTGAAAGGTGTAAAGATCAAAGCTACTACAGGACATGTGTATACGTACCTGGGATATTTCCGCCATTTCTGTGTCCACAAGCACTTCCTTAACCAGGACCTTTGGGGTGTAAATAGAAAGAATTATCATTATCATTTGACTTCACAGACTAAATGTAGATTAAGATAACGTACGCGGAAAATGTCACTAAGTCAGAACGTGATTAAGCTTCAAAGGGGCAAGCTTCGGAAGTCTTAGAATGTCGAAAGTACCAGTTTGACAGATGGAGTAGTGGTGGTTACGGCGGCCGGTGTCGTCCCATTTCCCAGCCAGGTACAGCCAGTGCGACGTGATGGCGAGTTGGACATATTGATCTCCCTTGGGTTCTCCCGGTGCCCAGTCGGAGAAGCCACAACTGCTGAGTGGAGTTCCATCAGACCAGGTCCAGTTCCCCTGTACAACAAAGGAAGGCACATCCACGTAAACCATGGAAATCACAGAAGTAATGGGTAACGTAGCCTCCGTTGCAGCCTTCGTACGAACTCATTTACGTACAAAGTCTAGATAGCCCATTGATCTGAAAAATATGTCAAATAGGATTGTGTGCTCGATACATGTACAACTCCTTTAATAAAGGAATTTTCAGCCCCCTCCTTCCCATATTTGTAATGGTTCTGATATATACCTTTGCATAACTTGAAACAATCCATCTAATGGCAATATGAAATTAACAATTGACGTTGAGTTCAAGAAAAATGTTGAGAAGAGACAAGAAGGCAATGATGCAGAGAAACACAGAAGAATCAGGGAAAATGTGCAAGAAAAGTAAAGGACAAGGAAGTAAAAAACAAAAGCATTTAAACAATAAAACAGGGAGACATAGAGGCACTGATCTGATGCGATTTACTGTGTTTTTATGAAGTCCGATCCAGTAACACCCGTCTGCGCCAACTTCCTGAATCTTTGTGATAAGGAAGTCCTGCAGCTCCCGTGTCTTGACATCGGCAAGATGGCCTCCGTCTGCCGCACAGGTCTGTTTGGCGTCATCGTACGTCATGGCTTTGGTAACCAGTCTATAGTAGGTTCCACTTCGCTCTATGGTTTCCAGTTCTTTGGTTACTGGAAAATGGTAGAAATTTGCATGCTAAATGGGTGACTCAGCCGAAAATTGAATAATAAATTGATGGTAATACAATGATACCGATACCGGCCTCTGTACCATAGGAGAGTCTGCATGCTCTTTTACGTAAGGCGTAGGCAGCCTATTTTATTTCCCGTAATTCGTAGGGAAAACCATCTTATCTACGTAAGTCGTAGCGAGGCGACGAAATCAGTTAGCGTAATTGCCTTCCTTGATTTAGCGTAATACGTAGGGGGTTCTCCTGAATTCAGCGTAAATCGTTGTCAGGACCCCCAATGCTGACCCTGCCATAGTAATATTGTCATGGGCAAGTATTCTGTACTGTAGTATAGTACACCTAGCTTTGTATGCGCGGCCGCAGAATTTGTTGTTAGGGACCAAAAGGGATGTTTGAAAGACCCTACCATGGCAGGTATAACGTGATCACGTATAAGCCCTTTAGTACGATCTGATGTTAGACAAGCTACATTACTATAACTCTTCCGTAGTACAGGTTGGACCCATACCACAAGCTGGTACGTCACAATACTCCCATCTCTTGCCAGGGTCTGTGGTGTAGCACCACACCCCGGGTTCGCCGTCCGGATTCCGGCAGTAGTTCTGCTCCAGTCCGGCTAACGGTAGAAAAGCGAGTGAGTTGTAGTGTTCATGAGGCGTCTGACTGCCCCAGCGTTGACACGTCCTGCCTGTCTTGGTCACAGTGACTGTGCCTCGGTAAGATGCTCCAGCATATAACTGACAGTCTTCTGTAACTTAAACAAAAACAAAGGTAGAGGCTTTGCATGCGTATCACAAAGATGCACTCGTAAAAAAACACCTGATTGTCGGAGGTTCTAAAGGATGCTGGGGAGAGGAAGACATTTGCATTTATACCATAACGGACATATGGAATTCTGGTTGTGGCAACGGCTTGCTTTGAAACATCTCCTGCAAAGAATCATATTATCCTGACTCGTTTGCATCCATCAAGAGAGTGATATATACTGAGGACCATATGTGACATCAAGTAAGCCGGGTACTTCCGTAGTAACTCCGTAGTAACCGCTGGCTCTGAATCAGTTTTTGTTTGTCAAGTCCGTGGTTAGCAATTGCAAACTATAAGATAGCGGTAACTACGGAGGATGGTACCCAGGCTAACATTTAGTGTAAGACATAACTGTATAGTTTTGCAATGGTAAAAACAACTACCAGTTTTAGTAATGGTCTTCTTATGTTGCTCAGTCGTTGTCTGAACAGTACCGCAGTGATTCCGGTAGGGGATGCTTCTAAATTGTGGCTGACCCACAAATGTGTAGGATATTGTGGGCTGCACTTTCTCACACGATCCATCTTCTGGCGTTGAGCCTGTAGGAAAGTAGCATTAGCACGGGATCTTTTCACAAATCAAATTCAGAGGGACTGTGGGTTTAATTTTCTGATTCAAAGTTAAAGAACATTGATTTTACCTAAAAGCTGTATGCAAAATATGGACTGTACACTTACAATGTCAATCCGGAAATGCATATGATTGCCCTGGGCTTTGCTAGGCAAATTTGAAGTCGTACATAAAACGCAAGACCTACAATCCTGACATCTTACATTTTGAATCTTGCCTTTCCACGTCCAACCATCAAACAAGGACCTATACTGAGGAATAAACCATTGGATCTAAATCTGTAGTTTTTCATTCATTTTCGCCATCTGTGTGTAACTATTATCGCACACGAAATATAAAAGTCATTCTTATGAAAAAGCATGGTTTTACTACTTTACTTACCGTGGGAAGTGATGCAAACAATGGCAAGTGTCATACAGGCCCAGGCCGACATTTTTCTCATCTCCCTCACCACTGTCTACGACAAAGCAAGTTTTAAAAATTCTTATAACGTAGGTAGAAACGTTAACGCTGTCAGCATTTGTTGACCACACCCTGTCTGCTCCAGCTTTCTACAGGGATTTAATCTAGATAGGAAATTAGCCTATTCCCTGAATGATAATCATTCTCCTGATACTTTCAGATCCAAGTTCAAAACACCTCTGACGTCAAACAGTGCATACCACAAAAGCTTACAGTTTTGTCGGCTTTACACTGTTCAGCCTTTCTTTACCTTTAGAGATGTGCTTCGCAGTCAACAACAGATCCACACGTTAAGACCACGATTTAATTGTCTCTGTTAACTTCCGCAGAAACTTCAGTTCAGCTTTCCCTACCGTTATCATAGTCAAGAACAGATCTACATAGTGACACATTAGGTATCAAAATTAGTTGACATTTACACAAAAGATTCCTAAAGTGCTGAGTGAAGATGAAGCAGACTCATTTGTTGGGTCTTTCTACCTTTGTCGATTCACTTCACAGCCAATAACAGGTCAACACCATGGATATCAAAATCATTTTCCCTGAAACATGTACTTTCAGGTCCGGCTTAAAAGGGTTCCTGACGTGAAAGAGCATAGGTCACAAACCAGACACATCTGTCAGCTTTACGTTGTTCTGAGTTACATTTATTGATGCGTTAAAGTCATGTCACGTCAACAGCAGATCCACAAGTTAATACCAGGTATACCACGATTATTTGACGTTTTTTTTCCTAACGTCCACGAAAATGTCAGCTCAGCTTTTCCTGTACAACTTTCAGGTTTGAGTTGAAAAGATTCCTGGCTTGAAACAGTGCAGATCACACACAAAAAACAGACACATTTGTTGGCTTTTCGCTGTTGACGTCTTTCTACCTTTGACGTCGTACTTTACAGTCAATAACAGCTCTAGATGGATTGGGTGATGTCTTAACGTCAGTGTCAGTTCGGTTTCCTATCATTATCAAATAATGTTAGGTTTTTTTAAATATCAATTAAATCCATCTCTAGACTTAAACCATTCAATCTCGAGAGGACATATACCTCTACTTTTGTGCCAAATTTCAACTCAATTGATTAAAAAACGAGACTGTTATGAAACCACTTGCATTACTTTCTGACTCACTCTCGTACATTATTAAAGTACACAAGAAAAACAGATCAGTCGTTTTGGTGGTTTTGCTTAAGACATCTTATTTAAATACCATTCTACAGCATATTCAGTATGGTGGATTCTCCTATTATATTTTCATGTAGGTTCGTCAGATGGTAAGGCATAAGAGTCAAGTCATTTGCCATGGTGGGTCCTCATGTGGGGAATGAAGACAAATATCTACATGGCATTTTACACAAAGGGTCACTAGCCATATTGTGAACATATCGTATTCTCAGGGATTTAGACTTGTAAACATCAAAGATGCCTATTTCATACTTGATAACGTTACAACAGTTTGAAGTCACTTAGACATATTCTACTTTTGCGATTTATGACAGAGACACCAGAAGCCTTTTATACAGAGATTTTTGTGAGGTTAAATTCCAAAAAACTCTATTTCTCAGGATGAGAAAACATGGTTTTATATGGTGCAAAAGGTGCAAAAGAAAATTAAAATGCAGTGTAATGGGTCAATGCAATATTCCCATTGAGTACTAGTGATAGTGTCCTTCATGTAGCACGACATGGTGTGCTCATTCCGGATCCAATTCGGGCTGCGGCATGCAGTAGTTCTCAGGATACTCCTCTTGCAGGTACAGCAGCTCACATCTCATCGCGGACATGTTTTCCACATATCATCAGGGTCGCGGAAACGTTTCCTCTGTGGTCAGATTGGGTAGAAATTTTAGTAAAAAAAGATTTTGATGTTTTAGTTTTCACGGTAAGCTTTTGAATGACATTCATTTTAATTGCAACGAAGCATTTCATGTTGTTGGTTTTGTGACTCCAAAACTTGTATGCCATACTCTACCACATATATGTGTATATCAGTTTTAGAACAAGGATCCTATTGATCATGTATTTCAAACTGATAGGTATTGGTCGTTGATGTACTACAGGACATGTCTACCTGGAGTATGTCCGCCATTGTGTCCCCACTCCCCAGGCACAGTCTTCACCAGGACCTTTGGGGTACAAATGATAAACATTGTCATCATTGATCGACTTCACAGGCTGAATTCAGATGGCAACTGAGAGTTCCAAGACCCCATACTTTTTTTCTCATGTCCTATTCTCCTATGATGGTACGGTTTGTAAAATTTCCTCGTCAATTATGCAAATTAGATTCACACCAAATATCAAGACAATCCATCTGGGCATTCTAGAGTTATGCTGTTCATCCACAAACATATACAGTAGAAGTCGTTTAATTGCACACCCCATTTGCCAGTGTATTTCATGCAATTATCCGGATGGTGCAATAATGCGAAGTTATTCAGCTGGACCGCACCGGTTTGGGGTTTGGGGATTCCGTGCAATTAAGAGAATTGTGCGGTTATCCGTTTTGCAGTTAACTGGCTTGAGTTTGAGTTTATTTATTCGCACGTAGAACACAAAAACAGAGAAATGTACATTGGATAAAACAAATACTGTGCGGGAGGAAGGGAGGAAGCCTAACGGCTTATGCGAGCCCTCCTCCTATAACGTATGCAATTCTAATGAAATAATTGAGGTGATAAACAATTGATAATAAAACAAGGAAATGTATAAACTAAATTAACACAAAAAAGCCATCAAATAGAGAAGCTAAATAACAATTAGATTATTAAAAGCAGGGAAATATATCAACTAAATAACAACGTAAGCTATCAAATGGAGAAGTTAAGGAAAAAATTATTGGCAACAATTTAGATATTGAAACTATCGTAACACAAATGAAGCTATATAATATAATAGAGAAGCTAAAGTTAACGATTTAAGAAAAAAAAACAAGGATATATCGTAACTAAAGTGACACAAATAAAGCTATTATCAAATGACTGGCTTCTACTGTAACAAACGCTACAGAAGAAATGACCTTCTTGGCGAAGGTAATAACGCGAAAAAAGACAACTAGAGTAAATGTTAATATGTTGAAAGTACCGATTTGACAGATGGAGAACCGCAGGATCTCAGGATGAAGGTAGTCATCATCCCATTTGCAAGTTTCATACAAGCGGGTCGGCAAGATGGCGAGTTGGACATGTGGAGCTCCACTAGGCTCTCCTGGTGCCCAGTCGGAGAAGCCACAACTGCTGAGTGGAGTTCCATCAGACCAAGTCCACACGCCCTGTGACGGGTTACAGTGGCCCGCATGTAAACCATGTAAATCATGGAACTTGGGTAACCTTACATAACTTCTATACAGCCGCCCAGATAACGGCAATACAAAACAATTGACGCTGAAGTCGAGACGAGAGGACAATAATACAATAAAGCACAGCAGAATCAGGAAATGTTTGCGAGAAATTTAAAGGACAAGGAAGCACTAAAAAGCATTTAAACAAAAAGACATAGAAACACTATGATATGAGGTAACATTTTACTGTTAATCTATGAAGTCCGATCCAGTAACGCCCGTCTGCGCCAACTTCCCGTATCTTGGCAACAAGAAAGTCCTGCAGCTCCCGTGTCTTGACATCGGCAAGATGGCCTCGGTCTGCCGCACAGTTCTGTTTGGCATCATTGTACACCATGGCTTTGGTAACAAACTTGTAGTAGGTTCCACCTCGCTCTGCGGTTTCCAGTCTTTTGGATGCTGAAAATTGGTACAAATTTACATGAGGAAATCGAGTTACACATTGATGGATAATAGGTCTCTGTTGTTGTCCCGGTTGTTTAATAGGCAGCATGTACTAGTATGTCATATGGGCACGTTTTTGTAGCATGCTATTTTGTAGCACTGTAACGTTATATCCTGAATACTACGTATACATATAGGTTTATGAACACAGCCGCGGAATTTGCTGTTAGCGACAAAAAGATGTTTAAAGACTCTACAATGGCAGGTCTCACGTATACGCCTTTACTATGGTCATATGTTAGTAATTTTGACAAGGGCATATTGTCATAACAGCCTCCATCAAGCTTACAGCAGTATACAGGTTCGATCCATACCACAAGCTGGTACGTCACAATACTCCCATCTCATCAAGAGATCCGTGGTGTAGCACCACACTCCGGATTCGCCGTCCGGATTCCGGCAGTAGTTCTGCTCCAGTCCGGATGACGGGTATGCAGCAGGTGTTGTGGGATGTTGCCATGGAGTCTGAGTGTCCCAGCGTTGACACGTCCTGCCTGTCTTGGTCACAGCGACTGTACCTCGGTAAGATACTCCAGTATACACCTGGCAGTCTTTCGTATCTAGCACAGAAGTGAGGTTAGACACTTTAAATTGCACAAAGATCCACCGTCACAGACCTATCAGAGGTACAAAACGTAAACAACAGCCTGCCGCTATTAAAAAGGAAGTTGTTTGGGGGGGGGGGGGGGTACATGGCATAACGAACGTTGCAGGCCCATGAGTTAGTTTTGGATGCGACCGCGTCTTCCTTTTTGATAAAACTTTTGAATTTTTCCACCATACGTCACATTTTGTTGATTTGTTTGGATACATCCTTCGCGCGGGCGATATGGACTTATCACCACATGTGACAACTAGTGTAAGGCGTACCTGAATGGTTTAAAATTGGTTAAACACCTACATGGCTTATTGATGGTTTCTTTGTGTTGATCAGTTGTTGACTGAGCAGTGCTGTGGTTCCGGTAGGAGGAGCTGTTGAAGTGTGGCACATATGTGTGGGTCATTGCGAACTGCACTTTCTCACGTGATCCGTCTGCTAACGTTGGGTCTGTAACAAAGCAGCATCAGCACGGGATTTATACACATGTTAAAGTTGAAAAGACTTCATTTTATGTATGCGAAATATGCAATGTGCAGATTATGATATCAATCATTAATTATGTTTTACCGGTTTTATTCATGGTCGTTTTGCGTCGCTCAGTCCTTGACTGAACAGCACCGTGATTCCGGTAGGTAGAGCTGCTGAACCGTGTCCGACCAACAAATGTGTAGGTTGTTGCGGGCTGCACTTTCTCACATGATCCATCTGCTGACGTTGGGTCTGTAGTAAAGTATCATTAGCACGGGATCTATGTTCACATTAAAAGTTGAAGAGTCTTGATTTTATCAATGTTTGCAAAATATCAAGAGTACAAGTTTTGAGATAACATTATTATAGATGAATAATCCTGGGTATTGCTATGCACATTTAAAGTCGTACAAACAAGACATGCAATTCTGTACATGTACATGTACATGTACATGTACATGTTGAAACTTACAGCTCTGCCTTTTCAACGTACAGCAATCCAGCAAGACGATTGTTACGTCACACTCCAGAACCCTATACTGAGGAATAAACCATTAGATCTAGATTTTCAGTTTCTCAATCATTTTCTCCATCTGCGTGAGGCTACTTTTTTTCAAACGAAATATAAGCTTTGTTCCCGAGAAAAACACGTTGGCTTACCATGAGAGGTGATGCAAACGATGGCAAGTATCAAACAGACCAGGACCGACATTTTTCGCTGTCCAAGACGAAACAATTTGACCAATTCGTGGAAACCCCAACGCTGCAACCTTTTGTTAAAGAAGCCCTGTCTACTCCAGCCTCCCACAACAAATGAAGTCAACCCCTCACAGTTTCGACGCACAGAATCCGTTTCTTTCATCTGGAGAGGAAATTAGTCTGTTACACGGATAACATCCATCTCCTTACTTTCAGCATGATCAAAACATACCTGACGTCAAACAGTACAGACCGTAAAGGCCTACACATCTTTGTTTGCTTTACACTGTAGAGCTTTTCTTACCTTTGTATATACACCTCACAGTCGATCCACATATGTTAAGACCGCTAAAATGTCAGCGGCCGCTAAAATGTCAGCTCAGTTTTTCCTGAACAGGTTTTATTTATTTATTGGTATGCCTGTTCAGGAATTTGACATGGACAGGTCAATAATCAATAATAATATTCTAAGTACATATTGATATGATAGTCTAGAATGTGCGTATACAGTATGTTAAAGAGTATCTACAGTGATACCTACAGCGAGGAAGTTAGGGTCAGTGCATACTTATGCCATATACATAGACAGTCCAGAGTTTTTTTCATCTACAGATATATACGTTAAGAACACTGATATTAATATCAGTTAATGTTTACTGTTGCCTAGACGATTAGTGCTTCCCCGATACTTTCAGGTCCGAGTTCAAAAGATTACATGAAACAGTGCAGATTATAAAAACAGACACATTTGCTGGCTCAGGTCTTTCTACCTTTGTCGATGCACTTAATAGTCAACAATAGATCTAGATGGATGTCATGGCTGGTTTATCTATTTACGTCCGATAAAATATCACTTCAGTTTTCCTATCGTTATCAACTAATTGTACAGCCAAGAACAGATCCATTTCTTAATATGATGGATATCAATGTCGTATTATGTTTCATCCCTCTCTTGACAGGTCTTTGCTGGATTATAATTTATATTGAGGGGGACTTGCACGTGGTCTTAAATCTAACTCCTATATCATATACTAAACCCCGCTTAGGAGGAAGTATCTTTTATACCGTTTTTAAATAGGTGGTTGAATTTTGAAACCACCTTTGATATTGTAGTTGTTTGTACGCGTATCTTCTTTCTCTGGCTGTTTTTTGTTCAAATTTGTTTTGTTCAAAGTTTCGAATTTTCCTTTTCAGCTTTTGAGTATTCTCATTTCAACGCTACCCATGACTAAACTCTGAGAATGGGATAAACTTACCGAAAAGAAAACAGGAATTCCGTGACCTTTAAGAAATTGTGGCTTTCTAACTGTCCTTGCTGTGTGTTTTTGAGAGTAATTTCTCGGTGGCGTTAATCCTGTTTTCCAGTTGGATTGGACTGACCATAACAGACGCCTAGTACATGTATGTTCTCTAAGAGATAAACAAGCAATGATTCAGTACAACAAGGCTGATGTCGCGAAATAATCAAAATCAACTATTCACATGATATGACAAAATTTAAAACTCATGCTTCGCGGACGATGTCTGTTAGATAATGTGCTCGTCCTATGAAACATGTAAAATGAAATCAAAAATCGCCAAGCGTTTACGTTTAGATCATTAGGGGTATTGCTATCAGTTGTCATTATTTGCGAGGTGAATTTAGTTGCATTTGCACCACTCTTGTCTTGTTGTCAGAAAAAACATGAATATGTGGACAATACATGATTATCTTCTTCGCGGTCGTTGGGTGCAGGAAAAAAGTATCAACCAGAAAGGAAGTTACGTTCTTCCATCATAGCATCTGCTTGGAGATTAGTCTACTTCAACTTCAGCCTTTAGCATTTGGCATTGTCTGCTGGTGAATAAGAGCATTCCTCAGGCTGAGCCTTCTAACGGGCTTATCCACGGTTGACATACGGAACTTCGTTTGGGAGGGAACGGCTGGTCCGATACCATGGCAACGTATGTCGTCTTTACACAACTGGCGCTGTCGTGTCGTCAGGTGGCACAACGGGAGGATATACGGCTTATGAAGCAGCACAGCATAAGAACAGATAAACCTTATCTCCAAGCAGATCCTACGGTAGCTGGAGGTAGCCAACAACACTCCTAAGTCGGCTTTATTCCTCTGCCATATCTGCCAGCTTTTGATACTATCATATGCTACCGTGGGATCTGCTTGTAGATTAAAACAAACCGTGCAACTCAAAGAGGTTATAACCTCTCTATATCATCCTTGTGCGAACGTACACAAAATATTTTTGCAAAAAATATGAACTAAGATAACATGAAATCGAACATCTCACACCTACGTGAAATGATTTATTTTTTATTTGTTGCCTTATTCATTGTTGGGAATTTGTTGTTCCATCTATATTTTTGCCAGCCTTTGGGACCAACTTTGGATCCTCGCCAAACCAACCTTCCTATCCTGCCAGTCTCCCGTTACACCATCTTCCATCTCACATCTACAATGCTAGCAAATTGACGGGCGATTCTATCTAGTCGCAATTCATTAATGCAGTGAGGGTGTTTTTAATGAGATAGATGGCGAATCTCATTTGGGGATTGAAGGGTCGAAGTGTCCTGGCAAATTGCGTCTTTTTCATAATCATTAGTCCATTACCGATGCGTGTGTTCGGGAGGGTCGCGGGGGGCAGGAGCAGGCGGACGGACGGAGCTCACACAATGCCGCCACATCACCGCAGTCATCACCATGCACGGCGCGCTCTCTGCATTCGGCAACAGGATTAATTACTTCCACCAATCTGCACTTGCAAATAACACGTGGGGGTGGGACTGAATAGGCAAGAAAAAACTACAGCCGCGCTGCGGAAATGTACCAGCCAACATCGGACTCAGCGCTTCCCAAATGTCAAACGCATAACAACCAGGACGGCTAGGAGTATCGTAGCACTCTTGTGGAATAACAGACAATGCTGGAGAAGCGTCTATCTTGCTGGATTTATATTTCGTTCTGCGTGTTTCTGCGTGTGGTGGTTCTGGATGGAGGGGTTTTCGCGGAGGACGAAATACCGACGCCTGCGCCTAAAACCGGTAAGCGATCGATATGTTTCTCACTTCACTTCATTTCTATCAATGATCTGACCCACTTTCACACATGCATATATGTAATTACATGTCGAAATGCTTCATGATATTAAACAGAAAAACATCCTATCATCTAATCACAACAGTGACGTAACAGGGTTTAATAGTGTATTTCAATCTATTGATGTTGGGGAATTTTTAACATCCACAATTTGTGAAAACATAGCCGGGTTAAAGTTTTTGGGATTCTTGTGGAAGCAACATGGATGAGGTTTCGCTAATATTTTTTTTATCAGAACAAAAAAAATCACGTTACATAACTGTGGAGTACGCACGTGTTTAGCAGGTTTATTCCGTAGAATTGACTATTGCGTTGTGCGGTACATGTATATATGTGTATAGCTTGCAAAATCTTGATAATCTTGCTAAGCTTAAGGCTTGGGTGTTGGCCAACGTCCCTGGCCAGCCATTTGCCTTTGGCACAGTCACCTTCATCCCTGGGGCTTATTTCTAACGGGATATTCAAAACAAAAAGCGCATTGCATTGGTGATAATACCTCTGGTAGCTGCAAACTTACAATATAGTTAAGTTGATGGCCTTTGAAGTTTTGTTTAAAATTTGCTGGTCATCATCGTCCTAATTTGCCGACAGTACATGTACATTTGTTCCAGTGCTTTACCTATCGAAAAGGAAACAAACATAGGCGATTTATTCAGGGTCGCCAGGGACTTTCGTAATTTTCATATACTATATATTTGCGAGCCACAGTTTCTAGCTACCTTTTTCCAATGACCGGGAGTTAATAGTTTTCAAAATGACAAAACGACAAATAGCTCATCAGAGGGAATTCGTAAGATATGTGATGAAATGGTACTTGCAATATCGCACGTAACGACCAACTGGATTGATGCAAGCTACTGTGGCTGCCATTCTCTGTGCATACGACCGAAACACCATGGATAGAATTATAGACGATACTCAGTCGTTTACTTCATCGTAAGAATTAAATTGTTGGAAAACGGTCAACTGTGTTTTGAATTTTCTTGAAATTTTCCACTGTAAATCTAGCATCCACACTCTTAAGAGACATGTCTCTATAGAGCATTGTCCGCTCAATATCAGTAATCTGCAATTTCTGCTTCGTTCACACCTTATAAGTCTTTTTGATCAACGTACTTTGAATCAGCCACCAGACTAGAATGAAGCATTATTTGCGTTTTGACGGTGGGTCTGCGACAGCATAGTGGGCCGTCATTCGTAGACGGACGTGTCTGTATCGTACACGGTTCAGCTGTCGTAGATCCTTTACGACGTTGATTTTATCATTGCTCATAAGAAAATCATCGAACAAAAAGTACTACAACTGTATATGGAAAGGAAACGTATTTGTAACTTCAAATGAAATGTTATCGTTTGTTGTTTTAACAACTCCTCTAGCTGTAGCATGTATCAGCGACAGCTATTATTCCAGGAGTAAGAAAATTACCATAGAAAACATGGACACTGGGCATAACATCTAACATCTACCACGGCATAGTTGTCGGTGACTGATACTGGCAATTATACCGTGACAAACTCAGAACACTCACGACAAGCGAAACACAACTCTATACGTTTTGCGCTTAGACGGAGTTAAAAGAATGGGTCAAGTTTGTTTATGTTAACAACAAAACATAGCTATAAAAGGCCAAATAAGTTTTTAAAAAGCATAAAAAAGACAGTCACTTTATTCACTCAATTACGTCCCCTGGGGGCACATTCTCTCTCTTGTTTTACATAATTTACTCCGAGGGAAGTTGTTTCTTTGTACGCACACCAAGGTTCCAGTCCATTTGATTCACATCTCGGGGAGTCCCAGTGTTCGGTAGTGTCAGTCTCCCATGGTAAGGACTCTCCTTAAATGTCAACTGGACTATAAAACTTCGTCTGACCTTTCACAAATGACCACTGGAGGTGGGGGATCTTTTGCCCGAATGTCTGTAAATTAAAGCTCTAATCGACCGCTTCGATGACCGTTATAACTGGTCTCTGTAGTCTTTAATTTTGATTTTTGCTTAATATTTGGTCTTAACAGGGCGTGCACATAGTCATAGGGGGTGATAATCATTATGAGTGCAGTCATTTCCTTTCTGTAAACCGTTATTATTTGTCTTAAGAATAACAGTATTTGTTAGTTTCAGATTGGCTTTAGTTTAAGGACGCGTTACGGTTTGATCTATTTGCTACATTATGGGGAGGGAGAGTTTTGTAACACTTTGGACAAAGGGAAGGCTTAGCACATAAAAGAAGGTAGGAGAGAGATGCAGAAGAATTGAATGTACTTAATCTTCGTGAAACGTGCTTTATAAAAGTGTTTTATTTGTGACATTGGGTGGAATTCGGGTCAGCGGGACGACACTATACGGCGAGAATTTATAGCCTAAAAATAGACCGTCTAACAAAGTGCTTTATCCACCCTTTCAGTGCGCTGAATTCGGCGGCCAGTCGCAAAGGGACCATCAAGAAACCTTCACAGATAGAATTCGTCAAGTTACCCATAAAAAGTTTAAGTCTGAAGGTAGAGCTTCAGACTTAACCCCCTACACGATTTCTTATATCAACTGATAAACGGTGTATGAAATATCTTATACATCCTGTGACCGCATATAAAGCCGACTTCGTCCAATCCCTCGGCAACAGAGATTAATCCTTTCCGTAAACCGAAAGTTTTTTCCTGTGTTAGTTTGACCCCTCCCGTTGACACGGCCTACTTTCCATCCACACTCTTGTATTGTCTAAAGATTTCGCCCGACCAGACAGTACAGAAAGACAGATGTCTTCTGTCCGGTAGGCAGTATGTAGCCACTTTCGTTGTGGAAGTGGAACGAAAAATACCCTCCCTTAGTTCATAGAAAGGCCACTTGACAGAAGTGTTTACAAGAGCTAATGAAGTTATTTATAGCGTCAGTCCGTATGTCCACTTGATTGATGTCCCTTCTGTCAGTTTTATGCGGATTCGATCGCGACCTAAAAATAGCACCAAGGCTGCTGCTTCTGGTATTTTTGAAAACTCGAGTGAAAGGCTCTCAGTCCTCTTTTGTATTGAATCACAAGCCCCTTATTTTGAGCAGCTAACAGAACTGAGGTGAAGATTAAATTCAAACTGTTCATTTTTATCTACGGACGTCGTTTAGATAGCCAACATTAGCTTCATAAGTGGGGGCAATGTGTGCATGGATTAACTGTTTTGTAACACTTTTCGAAAATGCAAAATTGGACTTGCGGTAAAACAAAATACGTTTGGGAGCTGATTCAAAATGAACATACTGATTACAAATAAAAAGGCAACAAGGAAGATTACAATATGTCTACTAATCTCAAACTGACACCTGTTACGTGACGCTCTTGAACAACAATAAGACAAGGAACATCTGCTTGGAGCTTAATCCGAACCGACAGCAGGCTGTCAGAGGCCATCAACAAAGCGTGAGGACTCTTCCTTTCAGGGTCTCTCATCAGTGGAACAATTGACCTTTACGTGTCCTGCTCAGATAAGCGCTTTCCCACGCATGTGTACCAGTCACTGAATCTTTCAGCGATGATGTAGAAACTCGTGCTTGTGTGAAAAGAAAGTCAAATACATCAAGCTTTCCGAGCAGCAGTAACTAGTATAGTCTTCTGCAACAAAATATTACATATTGAGTGATCCCACCAAAATGTTAAAATTGGCATCAGCATTTTGATACATCTTCTTTGTAAGTGCTAGCATGCTACCTATTGGGTCCTTTTGTGACACTTATTTCTGAGTGCTGACACACCCATTTCTTTGGAAATATCAAAAAGGCTTAAATCTGACGTAACTCACACAAAACGAACACAAAGCACGTCGAGCGTTATTTCCAGACACTGCCTCTGCCATAGAGACCGCCATCATGCTTCAACCAACGTGTCCCTCAGTCATGACGTCATGCCCCGCGCATGCGTCCCGTACAAGGTATCGCTTGCCAGTAAAAAGTAGCGGCTCGTGCTTCTGACTCAGATGCCAGCAGCTCGTGCAGGGCTCGCTTAGCAACCCCGTACTCTCCCAACAACCTTAAACCCTTTCGGCACCAACTATTTACGACAACTTGTGACTCTCAGTCAGAGCCAACAACAAACATTTCGACATTTACAGCTTCTTCGAATTGACGATGATACAGAAGCTACAAAGATGCTGACAAAGAGGCCTGTAGCGAGGGCGTAAGGCTGGAGATGTAACGTCAAAAGCAGCCCAGTAGGGGAGGTTTACGTTTCAGACACTAAACTTTTATGAGGTCATCTGTGAAGTGGGAGGTCTTTAGAGACTAGAGGGCTTGAAAACAGTGAAGCTGAAAGAACGGGATACTTGAATTAACAAGGGAATCAATTTCAGCTCAATTGTTCTAAGAAGTGAACAAAGGAAGGAACTGATTTCTTTTGTATTGAGAGGAATACGAGGGTGACCTAAAGTGGTGCTTAACTTTCAAAGAAAGTTTATTCCGAGTTCATCTGAAGACCGTTGACTGTTTGTTGCGCGTCTCCCAGCAGCCGATTCTCCATGCCACTCCGGCCGTTTCAAATCCTGAAGTTCGGACAAACGTTTTCAATCGTATCAACAAGAATCATTAGTCGCGTTTCTCTTTCAAGCTAAATCTTAAAGAAATTTATTGTGCCTGCAGTCTTTGAGGGAGCGCTCTCTATAATGATTAACTTTTCTTCACCATTCAAAGTGCTCCGGCCCAGGGTAATCCCGTTTTTTCACGGAGCTTGCCGCCGTTCTGGGGGGCCACTACGGCAGGACCGCCCGGGGCAGGAGGCAACCCGCCGATCATACAGAGTGTCTGAAGATGGGGAGCAACTTAGTGCATAGACTCTCCTTGGTCTCTACCAGACTGACTACGCTGGCTGTTTTAGGGAGAATAATTTGCCTGGGGAGTTTTGCTACAAGAGTTAGAGGAGTTGGTCGGCCTCTTTAGCGAGGTCTGACTCCCCCGGCCAATGTCCCGAATGTTTTGCTGAATTCTACGATCCTCGTACCCACGTAGGAAGGCCTGATGGAGTTCTTACATAGGGACAACATTACTAGGAGAACAGATTGATATGAGCAGAGTAAAAGAAGAATAAGAAAAAAAAAAACTAACACCGATGCGGATATGTTCCTTCGCGTTCTATAGTGTGTCTGCGAAGGCAAAATAGTTTAATTTGTAATACTGCAAGTAAGCGATGGATCCAGCTGGAGATGCACTTTGTCCACGCAGCTAAAATCAGGAAAAACCAGACTGATGCGCATGGCAGAAAAAAAGCGGATCCTGCGAAAATAACTCTGCAACAGACCTGAGTCAGCTTACAGATGTTTCCCACTGTGTGGCAGAGACTGTCATTCTCGTATACGACTGTAAACATGGTAAAGCTACATCCAACGCTGTAGGGCTGATATCAATTAGGATTTTACCATGGTCAATATTGACCAAAGGAGGCCATATATGTATGCAAGTGATAAAATTAAAAAAAAAAGGAAATATCTTCATGATTGATGATTATCCAATGTTCTTCCTTCTATTGTCAATGACATATCCTCTGCGCTAAATCCATAACATTTATGAATAGAAATGTACCACATCTACTTGTATATGGACAAGTGTGTACTATAATATTTATCTTAAAGTTTCGCTTTACGATTATCATATAATTTAACTTGTGTGGCTGAAAAGAGCTTAAGACCTACTTGTGATGTACCGTTATATTGATTACCCAGTAACATGCATATACATGTACAGTTTTTTTTATCGAATTGGGAATGCTAATTTAACTGCAGAACAGTAGTTTCACCACGGTCTGTACTTGCCTTCTGTCGAATTCCTTTCCTTTCTTTCATTGGCGAACTTGAGGGTATTAGCCTAAGTATTGTAGGTCCCAAAGTCGACCCATTCCCCTTTTCACCTTTTGTATTTCACGGTAATTTTCTCTGCCAATGCAGGGTTGCACCCGACTGTACAATCGCGTTAACCATGACCATAAACACATTTTCTTCCTTTGGGCTTTCCTTACACAGATTTCTGAGAATACTAGATACGATTAAAGCAAGTTCAGTCAACTTCTAACAGAGGCAACGCTACGGATTAAGAGAGGATAGATTTTCTAGCTGAATAACTTTTCGCTCCAAAAAGTTAGAAAGTTATTATGTGTAGTGCTTGCAGAGTAGAGTAAAGAAGAATGACGTTGCTGTTGTAGAAGTTAAGTTAAAGTAACAGATGCTTTGGGTGGCACTCATCTCCATTTTTACAGCCCGTGGGACACACGTTTGTGCAAGCCACTACAGCAGGGGGCTAGTCAGCTGCCGTAGTGATGTGTGTATAACTCCCATACTTTTCCTCATCAGTGCTGAGTGCTAAGCAGAACCGTAATCAATATCTCCTCAACAATATGCCCTGCTACAGTGTTGTCCTGCGACTTTGAGAAAAGCCTGTGCGGTTTCAAGCAGGACAGAACGGACGATTTTGATTGGCTGCCGAGGCGAGGGAAAACGCAGACTGCAGGGACTGGGCCGGCGGCGGATCATACCAAGGGGGACATCACGGGTAGGTACAGGGTGTTTGTAGGTGATATTACAGCAACCATGCTGGTTTGTTGAACCTGGAAGAGTTAGATCTATTATTTGCATGAAAATGTTAGAATTGTGTGATTGTTATGAAGTCCACAACTTCACATTTACCAGACAACCTCTAGGTTTAACCATCCAGTATGGCGAAGAATACTTAATTACGTCATGATCACGTGAGTGCATGTACCTATAACGTGTTAGCTGGAGTTTTTTGTTACTTGTAAAGTAAGAATTTGGAGCTACTACTATGTTGACAATAGTCACAAGTGATATACAACACCCTAGCTAAACTAAATTTGCTCATTGAATTTGTATTGGAACATCAATATTCAGTTGTCGATACTTAGTATCTCACCCTTTAGTATATTGAAATAACCGTTTGGCTACCGATTCTCTATTGCTTACAGCAAAAGCTCAGAATTATAGAATAACTTCCTAGGTTACAGGTTCAAGTAGGCAGCAGTTATATTTTCTAACGTTTCTTGATAAAAAAAAGAATACACACGACTCGGTTCTGTGCAATTCCGAACTGTTAATCCTCATTATCATATAGCCAGGGGACGTGGGCCAATCAGAAGGCCCCATTTCATGCTGGTTATGACGCCGTAACAGCCGTGCATTAAATTTTTGATTATCACATATGTGATAAAACTTTTGAAAGTTTAAACCAATCAGGATAACAGACAAACAGGACGCTGGCCAATCAGAATGAGATATCCAGGAATCGTCCATCTGCCAGGATAGGGGAATAAGTACAGGCATGGCAGGGGGGGGGTGGCTCCCTCTATTAACATCGGTAGTGCGTGTTTCTTTGTTCAAAGAAAACATTTGCTGTCTTAAAACAACATTGAATTACCTTCAGACGACAATAACACCACGGTCCGCCATTGAGTAGCGGTCATGGCGCTGGAGGACCAAAATGCTACCTTTCTTCGGAGAAGTCGTGTCTGGGTTCGTAGTGAACGAGATTCTCAAGAGCTGTGAAGCACAGGGATCCCGGAATACCTCAGGAAAGCCGGCAGAGATTTAGCGCCTGATACGAACGAACTCGACAAACTGGAGAATGGGCGAGTGGAGAAATACGGAGCGTGCAACAGTTTGTAACATAATGAATCGACTTTGTTCTTATTTTAAGCCTTGGAACAGAAATACATTTCACGTACAAGTTTTATGTTGTTCAAATTCACTGTTCAAATGTATGTACTGAATAAAAGATGTATGTTTAAGAAAAGAATTTGTCGCTCCTACTCAACTGGAAACTCTACTCTACTCTAATCTACTCTTAAATGGGTCAGTGTGGGTAGGCTATATGATAATAGGGTTAATGACCCACCTGTTCCTCGGTATATATGGTGTCATAACGCCTGGTCCTTTGCTATAACCACCTCATAAAACCACCTCGTTCGCTTCGCTCACTCGGTGGTTTTATTCGGTGGTTATAGCAAAGGACCAGGCGTTATGACACCATATACACCTCGGGGCGGGTCATTAACCCTTAATTATCTCCATATATTTTTCAGGTCGATATTTTTTCATCGAGTCCTCGGCACCGCGCCGACCGGGGCAGGTAGCCCGGCTCCTCTCGCCCACGCGTACCGCCAACACCGACCAGCACTGCCTGGCCTTCTACTACCACATGTTCGGGATCGACACGGGCGAACTTACTGTGTACGTGGAGCAAGACAAAGTGTTGGGCAGCTCAGTGTGGGAAATGGCCGGCAACCAGGTATGTCGACCATTTTCTCTCACCACACTATGGGTTGTTTGCAGATGACGTCACAGTCGCCATGTTGGTTGGTTAAACCCAGAAAAATCACATCTATAGATGTGCATGTGTATGTGTTATGACAGCGTGACTGATAGCTACATACACTATCAAATTTACCTGCCAACTTCCAGATTTGACCATTCAACTTGGCGGAAAATCCTTACGTCACGTGAAAGCTATTGTTTTATCCTACCAGTTTTAACGGTGGTACAATGCAAACAATTAAGCAATAACTCACCATAACGCAATGCTTCGTCTTGAATGAATGTCAGCCAAACCATTACATCAACAAAGGTCGCGGTATTCTAGCATTTTTTTTAGAGTTGAGCAGTCTGTGTGACATAATCCAATTAAACTGCATCAAAACACAAGTTACAGACCGGATCATGATTGACATTTGAAAAGGACGTTTTCGCAGTGTTCCTTCAGTAGCCGCCGTTTCCCCAGGGCTTCTCAGACGCGTTGCTATTGTACGAACTGTACTGTGGAGATACCGAAAGAAAGGCATCATATATATCGTGTGGCGTGTTGTTTTTTGTCCGGCTTCAATTTTACAGAAATTATCTCTGGAACATTTTGATCGACCTCTTACTTCCTAATCCTAATTTTCCCGGCCTCGTGATCACCGTATCCAGATCGTGCCGTTCGTATGACGATGACTCTAAAATTGGCGCCTTCTGAAATCTGAAGTCCTTGAACCCAACGGGACACATATATGCCGTGATTCAGCAGCCTGCGATTCGGTCATGGTCACGAAAATCGTAATTTAACGGCTTGCTTTGTCTGCTTTATTTCCGCCAAAAGGCCAGCTCTCTCTGAGACCCCACACCAACTGCCTTACACGTAGACAACACTCATTGAAAACTGTAGAACCATTCACAAGGCGACATTGAAAGTGCGGCCGTTCATCATCGATTCGTTTGCTCGCTCTGACGGCCTGTCCTGGTCGGGACACGACTGTGTGTGTCTGGCGCATACTGTGCTCAGCCTCTCGAATATATCATATATGTGTATAATGGCTTGCATATTATATCACATTTTTTAAAAACTAGATCCATTATGATGCAATTGTTGTTAGGCAGGCAAGGCATTGTTAGCTTTCTAATCCATAACCAGAATGGAAAGGCTGAATATTGGTCATGACAAAAACCTCCACCCAATCAAGACTTGTAATTCTTTCACCTTAATATGAAACAAACCCGCCTCGGACAAATTTCAATGTAGCTGTTAGCCATAAACTGTATTGCGATATCGCTTGGCAAACCTGTCAATCACTTCAATCATCCCTTACGCTCACATACGCTCACACACAAATTAAGAATTTTTAGCTTATAATATTACAACATAGTGAGCAATGACGAAAGGTGTGAAAGCAAATGTCATTCATGTATGAAGATCCTGACCACGCTGACTCTGTTGCCAGGGTAACCGCTGGAACTACGCCCAGGTGACCATCACGCCGACCGGTTTATTCCGGGCGGTGTTCGAGGCTCGGAGAGGGAAGGACTACAGGGGAGACATAGCTCTGGATGACGTCACCGTCACTGAGGGAAAGTGTCGTGTGCCAGGTACGTCACTGCTATCTTCAACGCGTCTGCGGGGTGTTGTTTACAAACGTTGAAACAAACAAACAAACAAACAAACAAAAACAAGTAAGTTTCATGAGAGTCGCGTTCGACGACCTGATTATCAGTTTTCCACGTAGAAGTGAAGTTCATTTATTTATTTATTTGTTTATCGAAATTCACCAGAGTAAAGTTTATTTATATATTTGTTTATCAAAATTCACCACATTCACAAGTGGAAGGGGAAGAGGAACAGGAACAGACCACCTCGCCCCAAGTTTCTTTGCCAGACAGTTGAAGCGTACAAAGAAAATTTTCCAAGCGCCTCACGTAGACCATCTGCCGCGTATTGTCTACGCAAGACTCGCACGGCTGGCGTAAGGAGGAACGTCAATTCTTTGTGCCGACCAGCCAAAACACGCACATTAGTTTGATTGATTACAACCGTGGGAGGGCTAGTGCGTCAGGATTGCGTCATAAGCAGTCAGTCCTCCATTCTTTGGCCAGCATGCCCTGGTGGAGAACTATAAAGGGATGTATGTTAATTGAAATTGACGTCAGTGTGATGTCCGCTCAAGTTCAGTGGAGCAATAGTATGGGGAAGAAAGGGCCACACAACTACTCTCCAAGCAGAGGTTCGGCTCCGGCTGTTTTTGACATGTTTTAGGCGTTTTTATCGGGCTTTCTATTTTGTACCGTTAATTTTCTTTTTGTCTGGCGGCATAAACAAAACAGTACAAAATAGAAGACCTGATAAAACGCCTAAAAAAACACGTAAAAAAAGACCGAGCCGAACCTCTGCTTACAGAGTACCACACAACTCATTTGCTGTTCGGGCTGTCCGATAGTTTTCTTTGGTTCACTGACAAACTAAGATACGAATGTTTCTAGATAGCCACTTATGGGTAATATCAATCGAATATGAATAGTTTATGCTGACCCAGTCACACAGCTGCAGTTTCGGTAGATTAAAAAAAAAAACTTCCCATTTTCGCTGTTTCAGAAATCCCGGTACGGCTCGTCAGCCTTGATCCTAGCACAACAACGCCCTCTAGCGGGCGTGTGGAGGTGTTCCATGGCGGGGAGTGGGGGACTGTCTGTGACGACTCGTGGGGTAAGAGCCAGGCCGAGGTGGTGTGCCGGGAGCTCGGCTTTCCTGGAGCAGTGGAGGCGATCTGCTGCTCGCTGATTGCAGGTATTACGGAGTTTTCTTCTTCGCTTTAGTATCGATATCTCAGTGTCATTTTGCCAAAGATTTGGCCGTAGTGTCTTGTCGGCATACCTAATATTTACCCCTTCGAGCAATACAAACTTAAAAAGCAAAATAAAGAGTGCGTACCCTTAAAATACACAGTAGGAAAAGACGGAAGAAGAACAACAGAAATGACAACTAGATAAAGAATGAAAAATTAGGATGATTGCCATGTTGCTGACATTGTCAACCAACTCCGTGAAACTTGACACAACGAACGAGGCACAATGTTTTATGATGTGTATCATGTGACTTGATTAACTGTTTATTTCTGCAGGGCCCGGTCGGGGGAAGATCTGGTTGGATAACGTGGAGTGCACGGAGAGGGAGGAGTCTCTGTTACACTGTAAACACAACGGCTGGGGGGTGAGCAACTGTGGGCACGGCGAGGACGCCGGCGTCATCTGTCAGGAAAAGGTAGGGTAATACTATGTGATGTCGCCAGAGGACACCGTCCAATGGGTATACAACAAGAAATTGCCGCAAAAACGCAATGCAAAGAAAAAATTATCAACCTTGTTCAGATTAGCATGAAATCCCCATAAACAAATAAGAGATATTCCGTACATTTAAAATGTTCGATCAATTTTCATGGCAGCCAAATGTATTAAACTACAGGTGACGATTCCAGAGAGTCAAAGTCTGGTGAAGCCGTCCACAGCTAGACCAGACGTGACCACGTTGTTCCTTCGAACGCATCCAAACGTGTTAAACATGACTGCAAGGACCCTGCCGAAAACCACCACACGAGTGACAACGGAAGCTCAACCTACCAGTGTGACTGTTTCCGAATCTTCTTCTGAAACATTATCAACCGATACTTATAGTACACAACCACCGCTGCCAAACGCGTTAGGAGATGTAACTACCACGGTACCACATCGAAATGTAACCGTGGATACTCCAACATCCGTGCCCAGTCGAACCGTTGGAAACGTCATAAACCCCGTGATTCATGACCAACCACAGGCTCTGCAACAGAGACTGACGCCATCAGGTCAGTTTAAATGTTATGATAGATCATAATACTCTTTGTTGTTGTTGCCAATGCAGAAATGTAGCTGTTGTAATGTGGTTACGATTCTTACGCATTAAAAATTGTTTCTGGTGGATTTTTATGATCAAAAAGGGAATTCCAAATATGATTCTAGCAATCAGAGTTTCCGTGTCAATCAGATACTACGTAATACCTTGGAAAAGCTACGCCCCTGAGGTGTCGCCAAAAATCGGACTACTCTCCTTTTCCAGGCGTGGCGTCATCCCTGAACGTGACGTGTGCGTCAGGCTCCATGGCGGTGACCGCGCCCATCTCCTCCCTCCGCGCGCTGGGGCTCGATCCCAGGAGACTACACCTCAACGACCCGCGCTGCCGTGGGAACGAGGACCCCACCAAGACGGAGTACGTTTTCCGGATTCCGGGCGGACTGTCGACTTGTGGATCTGTTTTAACGGTAAACATTTTATTAAGCACTACACATGTATTACAATACATCTACTACAGCCTATTGTTGTCTATTATGTGACAAGATACTATGATATCGCCATTGTGTTCTGGGGAGAGCCCCAACTTCAAGTACATTTAGAACCCACCATACTTGTCCATACGAGTAAGGCTCTGACGTGGTTTTCGTTACTGGTATTGTAGTGGTTTGATAAGGGTCTATAGCAACTTCTCCCATAGACCACAGCATCATTTTACAGAAATAGCAAGGAGACTTGCTGGTCTACGTTCCACCAGGACTGGTGGTCAAATTTGTCGTACGATCGTCATAAAACGCAAACTTAGGGCATACCTGGGATTGTCATGTATATGTCGCACAGAAATCAGATGTGCTCTTATGGAAAATAATCTCTTAGATCGTTGTCAAAGGTTGGTTCTATCAGTATCACTGCCTGCTTGAAAATTCTACATCAAAACCTTGCAATTGCAACTACTTACGGCGAATGTGACCGCGCCGTAAGATATCCGCGTTGAAAGAATACTTATCATCTCTTCCAGCAAACAGACGACAGCCTGGTGTATCAGAACGCCATCCAGGGGTCAGACGGGGACGGGGTCATCACCCGCCGCCAGATCAAGCTAAACTTCACCTGCTCGTACAAGATCGACCTGACCGTCAGTCTGGCACAAGCTGTACACCCCCTCATCAGGTAAGTGGTTTCGTCTTTAAAAAAAAAAGAAAAAGACACTGCATGTGTCGTGTGTGTAACTGAGAACCTCAACGGCTTTTTTCTCATAGTTGAAAGCTGCGGAAAGATGGGGAATAGCAGGAAACCAGAAGCGAAAAAACGAAAAGAAGCGTCTTGTAGTATTTTTTCCTTGGCAAAATGTAAGGGGTTTGAGCTTTACAGGTGGGTCACAAAGCCCTTTGCAAAATTACACTGAAATTATCATTTTCAAATCTTGAGAAGTATGGTGTTGTTTTTCACAGTACTGTGTCGTTTGCTGTTGACGGTCACGGCCAGTTCACCGCCACCATGGCCCTGTTTAAGGACGCCACCTACCAGCTCCCGTGGGGAGAGGCACCCGTCATCGACGCCGGGGAGGCTGTGTATGTGGGGATCCAGCTGGACAGTGAGGGAGAAGACAACGTCGTTCTAAACACTCCTACCTGTTGGGCAACCCCCACGAACAACCCCAGAGATGACGTCACTTTCAACATCATTGCTAACGGGTGAGAAAAGATCTGCAGTTGAAAGAACTTCCGCACGACGTCGTTTAACAAAACAGTTATAAAATCTCGCTTATCCCAATGATGCGTTTTAACCCATATTGATTAATTCGTCAAAAATACGTTACAGTTGCTCTGCTCAGAAGGACGGGTCTGTCAACATCATGGAAAATGGCGTCTCGCTCCAAAGCAGGTTCCGAGTGCGCATGTTCCAGTTCATTGCCTCTCAGTCGGTGTTTCTCCACTGTGACGTTCAGGTTTGCAACAGGACAAACAGCAACTCCTGTAAACTGGTAAGAATTTTGGACGAGTCTTTGTTGTGCTGTGATCTGCTTTTACAAATGGTGTCGGTTTCAAAAGTAGCCGTAAGTCAAAATAGAAGCAAGGAAACAAACCCGTCTATTTTCTCCATGATAGAAGTGTCATTGATGAGTTGTTGTTTGATATTGCCTGACAGGGATGCGCCCCCGCGCGTTTAAGGCGCTCACTGCAGATGGACAGGCTGAAAGACGCTCACATGATCACCAGCGGACCAATCAGAAGGACGGGATTTGAAGAAGATGGCGGACCTCGACACGGGGACAAACGTCGTACGTGCAATGAAAATATTCTACTTGCCTCTGCGTATATGATGCGTATCACATGTATACTGCAATTAGCGTACAGAGCACGAATTCGTTTCTGAACATTCATACCTTTCCTTGGTGCTGAATGACTTTCTCATCACTTCAACATATGATAACTAAGAGCAATAGTATCGTACAGATCGTCTTTTGTGTGAGTATTTATTATCCAACATTTTATGATATTATGCGACCCTGAAAACCTCATCTGGGAAGTTAGATTATAATTTACAAGTTGAGTAAATGATTCACGACGAATTGAATAATACAATCTTCCTTTTCATTGTAGAAGTATATTTTACATATGCTTAAACGTACATTTCTTATTTCCGTATTTCCAGGTCCCCACGTAAAGCCAGGAGTTTACGTTCCTGTCTTACTCATCGTCATCATTCTCCTCTCCATCGCTATCGTCGTCACGGGGATGCTCACCAAAAAGAAGCGCCCTCCAGCGGGTCCTCCCAAACTGCTGCGCATTCGGCACATCCGGGTCCGACCGGCTCCGCCTGAACGGGAGAAACCACCCGAGGAGAGGGAGGAGCAGGATGACGAAGATTTCGTCCAACTTATCTAGACTAATCCTTTCAATGATCACAATGATCGTTAAACATTTTATTACTCTATCATCTGATTAATTTATATGTATGAATATCTATTTTGGCTACGTACTTCCATTCATACTAACAAAAGGATACGTAATACACTATGCGTTGTGTACATAAATTTAGATTTTAGTATGAATATAGCATCGTTGAATCCTGTACACCTTTTCTTTGTCGAATTGAATTCGATAGGCGCTGTCGTCTGTTAGTAGTATAAGATAAGGGGTTGACATACGCTTGTGTGTAGTCTTTTTACCCACTAGTGCTTTGCAAAAAGTTTGTTTATCGAAACTCTCTTTCATTTCTCGTATGCATAGTCCTTGAAACTGTATGATGATGATGAGACTGACAAATTTCCCTTAATTTATGGTAAGGTCAGTGAATAAAATGGTGGCAGTGTGGAGGTACTTGGTACTTGCGTGTTATTGCCAACAAGGTGTGTGTGTGCGCATATGTGTTTGCTTGTGTGTGTATGTGTGTGTGCGTGCGTGTGTGTGTATGTGTGTATGTATGTATCTCTCTCTCTCTCTCTGTGTATCTGTGTGTGTCTGTGTGTGCTTGCTCGTGCATGTGTGATGTGCGTGTGCGTATGTGTGTGTACAGTGGTAGTTATGGACTATTGTACATATCACTGCCAACTATGTTCTAAATTCTAATACTAGTAAGTCGATGTATACAATGCTTCGAGTTCTTCAATCAATTTTATCTCTCTTCCGAGGCCGACTGCCCAAAATGTTGTTTTAAAACTCACCCCTAGTGACGTTTTCAATGTTTGTATCTTGTGTGATGGTAGCTATGTACGTATACACACCCTTTTTGTTTGTGCAAAACCCTGTCAATCATTATCTACGTACGGAATGTATAGGTTACACAAACACAAAAACAGCCATTAAGATCGCATTGTTGCCAGTCGAAACACGGATAATACACCTTTTCGTAGTTCATCAAAGAGCTATATGACTTATGTAGGCAATGAGAACGGAAAGTCATTTGACTAGGAAAAGATAATAAGATTATATCACTGCTCTGGACTTTGAATTCATTCTGAAGGTCGGGAAGAGTCACTGTATTCCTTGATAGCAGGCTTGCAAGTCAGGTAAGTATAATACACTTACTAAGCTCTGACCAATGAACTCTCGAAAGAGTATAAATGAAAATTCATTCATTCAAAGAAACCTACATTCTTTCCGCATATCTACAATATGTGTGTGGAGAGAATATGGGGAAAACGCCATTTAAGTTCTTCTGTTCCGGAGTCATTCATGCCTAAATGTTTTCCCGGCCACCTTAAGAGACGTTGAAAGGTTGTAATTGTTACAGTGCCCGCAAGGATACGGGGGATAATTGAATGATGAAATCAACACCGATGTTCTTTTGTTCGGGTGAAATGAACACGGTCTGTGAAACGTGAGTTGTAACGTATGGTTAGTTTAAACCACATTTTACCCTGGCACAGAAATGGCACGGTTGTCAAGAATCCCATCATGTCGAAAGTGTTCAAACAGTTTTAGTTAAGGTAAGTCTTGTTCATGTCCACTTAGTAGTTAGTTCAGATAGCTTGGATACAACTATTTGGTGTACTTGATACACGTGTGGTTAATACTATGTTTGGGGAAAGCGGAATACATAACATTTATTATCATCGCAAAATGCAAAAAACACATTGCTGTATCGTCTGGCAAATAAGTAACTTATTACTAATCATAACATCTCCATGACGTTTTTATAGTTTTAGCAGATCTAGAAGCTGCAACTTTACATGGCTTCAGGTTTAAACGTTTGGTATGACTTGAATAAGGTTTTGAATGAATACTAGAAGGAGTGTCTTTGTGGAACTTGATATGAATATATACGTGGTCATTCGTTCAGTTATTTCAAACTAGTTTGCTACGCCCAATGTTATTAGCCTCGGTTGTTGTCGGATTTCTCCAGACCTAGATACTTAGCAACAACAACAATTTTGGTTTTTAAAGCCAGCAAACGGAGCGATGCTGTAAAAATAGAGCTGAAATGTTATTTCTATACCACATTTTCTACATTTCTGATGAATTTCAAACGATCAAGTTGCATCTTGAACAGATAGATTTTGAGTGGAAACCTTAAACCGTGCATGTGGGGTGAATTTTGTAGAGACCCTGAGAACTCATTTACCCGTACGTATTGGACATGAATGTTTTGTTCGCATTGAGTACAATTGCATGTCGACATACAGGGTGATCCCACTGAAAACAAATCGGGTTAAGGCTTGGATGAAATGTTCTCTTCTATCCCCATTTTCTATCAACTTTCTTTACTTTTCTTTGATCTATAGTATTTTAGATAAAGTAATCAGTTTATTGTGTTAATTGTACATGTACATGACCAAACATTTCAAACTGTCACTACTCGTTTAAAACCAGTATTTTTCTGCCCCCCTTGGAGTATAATGGAATGCCCCATAGTTTGTATTAGTTACTATAAACACGTTAAACCTGTGACCACGTCACGGTGAGATGGGAGCGAAAAAAGCACCCTGCCTCTCGTGGATGTTAAAACAACTCCATAACCACAACACTGGTAAACAGCGCCCCTAACGACAATTCTTCCGCCCTGCAATCCTTTCTACAGAATGATTTCTTAAGCACCTCCTGGCGCTTACCTTTGTTATAAGGTGGCAACCCGCGAGAGTCTTGTTTTTCAGATCTCACTTCTCAAAACGTTTGTTTTTGTCTCCAATTTGTACCTTATCCCCTTAACACATTTGTCTACTTTCTAGCGCTGTTACAACGAGTTTAAAACTCAAAACTTTCTACTGAGACGCTGAAAAGAAACTTTGAAGACAAGTGACAAGTGCCCAGGACTATATATCACAAGTATGGGAGGCGCGCCGAGCACCCAGCGCAAGGTGAAGCCAGCGAGTGCACCGTTAGATCCGAACTCTCCCTTCGGCTACAGACTGGACAACGCCCGCCAGGTCATCCACTCTTCCTGCAAAAATATCCAGGCAGAACTAGGGAGGGGCAAGGCTAAACCCATACAGGTAAGGGTCACAGACTTAATCATTGCAAGTTCCATACGTTGACTATTCCTAGCTGAGATGGGGGTAGACAAGGAATTTTTTACGAGTTTGCTCAGTGTAAGCCTTGCAAGGCCACATGTACCACTTCTGCTGGGCACTGAAGTAACGCTCACTGTAGAAGTGTCTCTTCTTCCTTCGTCAGAAACATGAAGCTTAGGCACGCTCGACTGACTGACTCAATGGGCTAAGCAGAAGGTTATGGAGGCTGCTCGGGAGATTCCCTATCCCATTTAGGCCAGAATACTTTTGATCCACTTAATACTCCGGGAAAGAATATGGATATGATCATTCATAACAACACGCACGATCGAGTTGGTCAGTTCTTCTTTCTTCGTTGACATTATAGGGCATACATGTTTATGAAAAGATATTTAGACATTATCTATTCCGTTTCGCACAGCAAAATCTAGACTCGCTCCAGGCGCTGTACTACAGCCACAAGTCTATCCAGTCTCAGGTCTGCCAGGAGATGGCCAAGGCAGGCTTGCCTAAGATAATGCTCGACACGGCTCAGACGTAAGTATCTTTAACATTTGGTGGGATTTCAATACATCATTGAAGATTCTACTCGTATTTCTCATAGTGTCAAGGCCATTGATTATATCAGGCATTACAAATGGGCTGGTGTTTTAACATAACACCTCCAGCAGTGAATATAACAACATCAGCGAAGATTTACAACATCTAAAATACCCCCAACGATACAGGATTTTACTAATGAAATCTTGCGCACCACAGGTTCCTGGTAATAACTACAGGATCGGAGAACGTCAAACCGAACATCAAACTCCTGGAGTCATTGTTTAGCGCCGCCGTGCGGTTCTGCAGGGGAAGTGCAGACTTCAGCAGGCACCTTGCTGACTGTGGAATGCCAGCTCTACTGGTGGACTTACTGGAGGACCCTAAAATCAAGGAGGTGTGAAAACTATATTTGTTTTGTTACTAAGAATATGACTGTGCTCGAAAACAACATTGGGACGGAAAAGGCCTTGGTTTCAACATTATGGTCTTCTATTTGTCGTTTTAATTACTACGTTAAGCGTCATTTGTTATCCGGCGCAAGTATGAATGGTTGTGGATTTACGATTCAATAGTTAAGCTTAAGTGTAAATCTTTTGAATGTTTTACAGGCCAATAGCCGGGGTGCGAGGGACATGCTGGAGGTGTTGGGGCACTGCGTGGCCTGCCTTCCGGCCAACAGCGAGGTGCGCCCTCTGGCGACAAAAGTGGTGGACAGCTACCTGAACACCCCCGGCCAGCACAGTGTGGAGAGAGCGGCATATCTCTCCACCAAACTCATGGGCAGCGAGGGAAAGACACCTCCGCCTGTGTTAACGATCACGACTCCGATGAAGCCACCTGGCAAAGACGCTAAGGGGAACGACCCGAAGGTTAATGACCCCGCCAACGGGACGAAGGCCACGTCCACTGCACCTGCACCTGCGCCTGCAGACAAGTCTATCCCTGCAGGTGTCGCTCCTAAGGGCTAACTTGGAGACTTTTGAACATCACAGTCATCATAATGGTTGCCGTTGCACGTTATATTCCTTAAGACTAGTTTAACTTTCGAAAGTCATTGCACAGTTAAAATCTAATCATATCTATGTGCCACAAAAATTTAACATAAACGCTAATCATCTGTGTTTCCCGGGGTTACAGTTTGATTGTCATGCTGTACAGTCTAATCGCACAGTGATAACGTTATGATGCGTGCGTTATCAATTTTTTGTACAAACAAGCACTCTCTCCGTCTGCACTAGAGAAAAAAAAGAACGGGTACTATGTCCACTTTTCTGATAGAGCCATCAAAATGCAACAGAAAATTCTTACCTACTGTGTAAGTAGTTACCCTGTAAGAGCTTGCACAGAAGAAAATGTAAATAGGACAGCGGTGAATTTAATTTGTATATTCATTGGCACACGTCTCCGAATCGCACTGGTATCTATGCTTTGAAAAAAGTTGATCTTCTACGTTTTCTCGTTTGTCACGTATGATACATAGTACGTAATACTTCTTCACGTCGCCGCAGACATAGTTGGTGCCGATGCTGGCCTCCGCCGCCTGCCATTCTCTTTTATCCGGTACCTTCTCGCAGGTGTACCATGTAACCAAACTTTTCTTATTCCATGTGAACTGTTTACTGTCCTTGTCACATCATATTGTACAGTTTGTGTGTTTTCTTGCAATCTTCAAGAAATAAATGCGTGTGATACTTCTGGCATATTCCATCAAATATTTGCCTTATTTAGTCGATTAATTAGTTAGGCTAACGTCATAATTCCAAACCGGGGCCCGGTTAGGCTGTTTGTGGAAACGAAAAATAGAAATGTAGTAGAAAAATACACAAATAATGCCCACGACTATTTTCTTTACGTACCGTGTAGTTTGGTGTCTTTAATATCATACTTTTCGTTTCCGAAAGCTGCCCGGCCAGGCCCCGGTTTGCAATTGTGACCCAGGCAAAATAACAATAACATAAGTGTGTGTGAGCACGTCGACCAATGATGATGAGTCGATCAGTGTAGAACCAACAAATGTGGCCTCCTCCCACTTTCCCATATAATACTGCTCTAAAACCAGAAGGGCGATGGAATGTGTGTTTACATTTTATGCCTTGCGGTGGAGTAAGCTTTGATCAAACAGCTCGTATCTTGTCTCTGCCCTGCCTTTTCTTTGTATTGTTTCGGGTGACTGCCACTTTCTTGTCGCCCGGAGCGTCCTGAAAACATATAAACATTCTTTCTGTGCAGTCTCTCATGATTGTGTTCAGTCTCTTGTGAATAAACTGTCTCCCTTGATAATGAAGGATGCTCACACTTGGATGCGTGTGTAGCGTTCATGATGATTCATTTGTTTACTGTCCTTGGAAAGCGATATCACGTCTTACAAAGATTCTTGTTAAATATAGAACATTTCAAACAAAACAACTGTCATAACATCTAAAAAACACCTATATTTCCATTCAACATTGCTGTTGTTTGGTAGATGATTGATCACATTTGTACATTAATATGACCATAACGGCTTTGATGTCACGCAATGCCGGTGCGAGGGTCATAGGTGGTGTGACGTCACAACTTGTGAGGCAGGTTGCTGACGTATCTACCGAAGCGTACGCCATGGCGGCGTCCGTGGAGAATTTTCTGTCCTGTAGTATCTGTTTCGGGCGGTTTGAGAGGCCCAAGTCTCTGCCCTGTCAGCACACGTTCTGTGAGAAGTGTTTGGAGAGTCAGGTTCGTCCCCGGCAGCCCTTCCGGTGTCCGAACTGCCAGCGGCCGGTCCAGCTTCCCCCTGAAGGCGTGGTGGGACTACCAGACAACGAGCTGGTAGAGAATCTGTATCAACAAATCACCAGCAGCGCTTCCTTGTCGGTGACTGCAATACGGGCGTCTAAAGCCGAGAAGACGTGCTTCTACCACCCCCTAGAAGACCTGAAGTTGTTCTGTCAGCAGTGCCATGTGCCCGTGTGCACAGAATGTTTGGATGAGACCCACACGGGGCACAGCGCCATCACAATAAAGCGGGCTTCGGAACAGAGAAAGGCGACGGTCCGGGCGTTAGTCGCGGACGGTAGAAGAGCAGTAGAGGGTTACTACACCTTCCTGAGTGAACTGAGAAACATTGAGAAGATTCTGGACAAAAACAAACGCGTAGCGACGCAAGGCGTCACGGACGTTTACGACGACGTCGTGCGGAAGGCGCTGCTGAGAAAGGAAATCCTGCTCTCTGAGATCGAAGAAAACCATCGACACAACCTGGACTCCATTGAAGGGCACAGAACAACGGTGCTCAGTCAGGTGGACGAAATATCAACAACTTGCAACAAGGTGGAGCAAGCGTCCATATACGAGGAAGAGGACAGCTTTGACGACGAAAAACGTCTTCAGTCGCTGATCGCTAAGAAAGATAAGGTTGTGATGGCACCGCTGAAGTTGGAAACCGTCGAGTTCGAACAAGCGGAGGACGAGAAGACTTTGCTGAATTTGGGTGAACTACAGCTTCAGCCGATCCCTTCGTCAGGGCGACGTGCAAAGAGGAAATCGTCATCGTCAAGCGTGAGTAACGACAAACGGTCACCGAAGCAGCCGCAAATGGGCGTGGGGATGGTCAGGAGGGACTCTGCCAAGAAGGAAACCAAAAAAGTGGCTTTGAAAAGCAGAAATTCTTTGGACGATGATGTCTTTCAAGTGAAAGACGTCATAATTATCGAGAAGTCAAACGACAAAACACAAGCAAAAGTAGAAGTAGAAGAAGACAGCGGCAAAGCGGCAAAATACGACAAAAATACTAAACCTGCTACAAGTGGTAAGAGCACGACTGATGGCGACGTGAAGCGAGAACACAACGTCGTCAAAACAGGGGCTGGCGAACCCGTCCGAACAGGGGCCATAAGGAACGGCAAAGCAGAAGAAAAGACTGAAAAGAAAGATGTTGACTGGGAAGAACATGACGACGAACGAATGGGGCCGGAAACTCTTCAGAGGAAACTAAGCATAGCCAAACGGATCAGGATTCATAATGGCTTCCTCCAACAACAGCATCCAAAGGAGCCTTCTCAAGTTCAAAACGTCAAAAGGGAAGACAACCACGCAGTAAAAAATGCCGACAAAGAAGAAAACCACGCAGTAAAAAATGTCAAAAAGGAGGAAAACCACGCCGTACAAAATCTCAAGAAGAAAGAACCCCCCTCAGTAAAAACTGTCAAAAAAGACGAAAACCACGCCGTACAAAATGTCAATGATGAAGAAAATCATCAAGCTGATAATAAGCGCCACTCTTCTGCGTCTGTGGCAAGCTCGGGCTCCGGTGAAGACGGTTCTAAAGACGGTATGGTGAGGAAGATACTGGGCGGTTACCAAGAATCCGGAACGCTTGGCGGCAGGGGCTCCGGGTTCGGGAAGTTCGTGGATCCCGGGGGTGTGGCCGTGTCAGACAAGGAGCTGTACGTCGCAGACTACGGGAAGGATCAAATCCTGGTGTTCGATCTGCAAGGAAACTACCAGCGGTGCTTCAGGACGACTCTGCCTGGGTCCGACTGCAACGTCATGAAGCCACACGACGTTGCACTTGACCGTGATGGCCACCTGTGGGTATCCGGGCACGAGGAGGACGACATCGCCGTGCAGTATTCCGTGGACGGGAACTTCCGTCACAAAATCCGCCTGCCTCATGCCACCATAGCGCGAGGCATTGCCGTCAACATGGACAAGAACTACGTCCTGGTGACCGAGACTAACGGCACGAGCGGGGTTGTGCGGGTGCTGCGGTCTGACGGCTCTCTCTTGCGGACTGTAGGAGGACAGCAGGACATGAAAGTTCCGCGGTACCTGGCTGTGGACAGAGATGGGAACATCCTTGTCTCCGACAGCGCAGCTCGCGGCATCTTTGCGTACGACGAGGACGGAAACTTCAGGTTCAAGTTTGGCGGGGATGGTAGCGGAGAAGGGCAGCTTAGGGGACATCGTGGGATAGCTACGGACAACTCTGGCAATATCATCGTGGCAGACTGCGAGAACCATCGCGTGGAGAAGTTCACCTGTGACGGACAGTTCGCCGGTCACCTCGCCACGGGAGTCCAGGAGCCCTGGGCAGTGGCCGTTGGACCAGCCGGACATATCGTACTGACGGACAGGCATTCTCACACGGTCACCATCGCACAAGCCGTCGTCAGAGGGCGAAAGGAGAGCTATATCTAATGGCTTGTTAAACCAAGGTTACATAGAACCCTATATATAACCTCATTGGTTAAACTGAATGAAATATAATAGAAGTATTTCTCATTTGTAGACTTTCCGTCTTTGTGGTCACATAAATATTGCATACTATTTTGTAAATTAAAAAAAGAGATAGTAACCTGTTGCATGGTGTTTGCATTTTTATAGTAGCATTTTTACCTGGCATGCAACATGCATGGGAAAATAAATTAGGCAAAACGTAAAAGATCAAGACGAAGTGCTATATTCTCTCGCACAGAAATAGTGACAGCACAATGTCAAATGAATATGCAATGTCCCGAAACTATTGTACATGTTCTATTCAAATCTTTATATATATGACACTAAATGTATCTGATTAGTTAAGTAAGAAAAGCATAGCGACCACAAGACGTGCAAACTGCTTTTCTAATCAAACATCACAGCTTCACTGGTGCAGTTCTAGTTGAACATGGGACTGCAAGGGTTATGAAAACACTACTACAATTTGGATACATTTGTACAAATACTGCAGTATCTGCACACTATGCAATAATTAAGGATTTGTAAAATGTTGGCGCTCGGTGCAAGAGTTTTTCTGGGGTTTGGAAGAAACTTGTGATAAATATTGTTAAGTGTTGCCATTATAGGAGGGACCTTGTATCTATCACAGAACTCGAAATGCACGACTGATGACAAAGGACACAAATCCTAGGGGAATACGACTGTGAGCTTGTATCATAAGTCCAGACAGTGATACCACTGGTACATCGCTGTTTAGGCACTTTTCCAAACTGGGGCCTGGCTGGGCTGTTTGTGGAAACGAGAAATAGGTATGTATACGTAAAAATATACACAAATAATGCCCGCGACTAGTCTCTTTGTCTCTTGTGTACATCTTTGTGTATGTCTTTTATATCATATTTTTCATTCCCGAAAGCTACCTGGTTGGGCCTGGTTTGGAAATGTGAGGAAGGCCTTACCAGGGTTATGGCCAAGACACATATACTTGTACAACAGATAATCGCTAACTTCTGGTAATTGCACGAAATCCCCAAAGCCCATGGTGGCGCGGTCCAGTTTAATAACTTTGCTTTGTTGTACTATTCGGACAATTGCGCGAAACGCACTGGCAAATGGGGTGTTCAGTAAGCGGCTTCTACTGTATATGTGCTGAGGGATCCTGGTGAAAAAGAAGAGACACTGAATGACGTATAACTGTCATCATAGTAGTGATACATCTATGGAACTTAAAAATATACAGTCTGGCAACTCATTCTGTTTGTGGAAATCTTTATCTGTTCTTTTTCATCCACTCAAAACAGTCGTATTAGCCAAAGTTCACTTTAAATAAGTGATAATACTAATACACATTAGAGCACAAAAAACTGATACTTAATAGAGGGGCTAAATAGTACTATACTGCGTTTCAGTATCCTTCTCTATATGGTTCTATAGACACAATAGTAGTACATGTATTTACCGTAGTAAAACAAAATACATATAGGCTGTATTTAACCTTTACCCAGCTGAAGTAGCCTTTTGGCACCAAAAGTGTCCTGGTTACAGAGTCAGGCAGCAGGGGAAGGTTAACTGTGTCATGATGTTCATGTCTGTTGAACCCAAGACTCAAGTACAGAATTATCTAATTACTTCATATAACAACTGAGATGCTTCGACACCTCCCCCCTTCCCAATGCTAATAATTCATCTGTAGCAACTCAAGATTTCACGTGACATACTGTCAGGATTTCATATACCTCATGATACCAAAAATATATTGAAAAGAAAAGTTTCAACATCATACAGTATAGATCATTAAGCACAGAGTACCTCCCAAGGAGACAACTATTCAGTTGTACTGAGTACTTGTTGTCAGAAAATTTGCTCTTTACACACAAAGTCACAAAGACAAGTACTCGTAAGCTTTCCATCATCGTCACATACATTTTTGTAAATAGGCACAAAATTATGTAACATTTACAAATGCAGCTGGCATTTTTAACATTGTTGCTAGTGTTTTTTCAGTATGCTTCTGCGTACATTGGTGTAGATAGTACACAATTAAGAATACATTTCTGCAAGGTACATTGTTCAGTTCAGCGTACAGGTATGCCTTCCATTGTCAATGAAACTGTTTCCTGTTGTTTTTGGTTCCTTCTAGTCTTCCAAGAAGAAGTAGTTGCCACTACGCTTCTGTTCTGAGTCCTGTCAAAAATATAGAAGAGTCAATGTTATGGTACGACTGGTAAGGTCCAGGAAAATTGTATATCTCTGATCAGGCCACGTTGAAAAATGAAACAAAAATGTATCTACTGTATGGTATTCCATACTCTCATTTACTCTCTGTGTTTTGCCATTGACTTTCCTAACCACTTAGATTTTATAATGAAGGCAACTTTTTGGGGGGCAGAACTTTTTTTTTCAAACGCATCAAATTTGGGGTTTGTTATGGTCCTGAAAAAATTCTGTGAGTGGGTAGGGATTCTCTGTATACAGGTATAGAACGTACAAGAAGAATCTTCTATTGCAACAGTTATGAGGAGAACATGTTGGAAAATGCTTGTACAACACTTTCCTCACTATATCACTTGCCAGTGGTCACATGGTCACTCCCCCAAAGGGTAGGATTGGAAACTGGAAACACACCTTTTTTTTTTACCTAGGCCAGAGGATATTTGAGGAAAACTACAATGTCAATATTTTCCTATGCCTGGTAAATTCTGCAAGGTAAGGATGCTTCAGAACTTACCTTGACTGAGTTAAGCTTGTTGATACGAGGTCGGAAGTTGTTGGGGTCTCGACGGAAGGTGATCTCCAAGGACTCCAAGAACTTGTTCATTCCTGTCAGCAACATCTGAGGGCTGCAACCAACCAATGGAGAGATCTTATAAATATTTCGTTCTAGTCAAATGGCTCATTCTAATACAAGCTCTCTCATTGGGTGCAAAGTTCTTCTCTATACTATTGAGGTTTCTGTATGTCTTTCAAATCAAAGCCTTCAATGTAGAATCTAAAAAAATCTAACATGATCTATACTTAAACAAGTGCTTTTAAAAAAGCTGGCATTTTGCCAATGTTTGCGTGTGTGAACGTTTTTTTCTAGTTATTAGAATGTCATATAAATAGAACAGAGTAACTAAACCTGATATTGGCGCATGGAGAGATTCACATATGTGCCTGAATCTAGATCTAGACGCCACCTGTTAAAATTTGCGTGAACTGCAGCAAATTTCACTACACTGCCTGTTTTTGAGTGAGCTCTGTTGCGGGGCATTTTTAAGTTTTTATTTTTTATTTTTATTTCTATTCGGCAAAAAAACGAAGCGGCGAATCCGTTAACCAAAGAAATAAATTGGTGTGGCCAAATGGATGTAAAAATTAGTATTTTAATGGATGTAAAAAAGAAAAAAAAAAAAACCTACCTCCCCGGATTCGAACCGGGTGCATTGGTTTAGAATGCGTAAACTTTAACCACTGCGCCAGTGCGAACATGTTGAAGAAATGCCTGTTTTAACAGGTTTAGAAATGTTTGGCATGGATTGAACAGGTCCGTTCATCTCAACATCACAACGGCGACTATTCTGGCCTCAGAGCATTTTGCCGCTAAGGCGGCAAAATGCAAAAAGCAGGTCACATTACCATGGAACAAAAGATAATAGTATATAAGATATAGGAAGATGTCAAGTACGTGTTGGCTAGGGAATCCTTGGATGGTGTTCCCTCAAACACGATGACGCGGTCGGCAAGATACGTCGCCATGATGAAGTCGTGTTCTACCACGAAGCCAGTCTTCTTGGCATGCAGGATAAACCTGGGTAAAGTACAAAGACAACGTTCCTCAGTCAACTGGGAATTAAGAGAAACAAGTCATAAAATGCAACGATGATGTTTGAAGATGCTACACCTGTTAACTGGACTCCGATCCCTCTTATACTAGGGAATAACTCACCCCTTTCCACACAGATGTAGAGCACTTGGTGACAATGTGTATTCACTCAGATGGTATCGTACCGGAGTGCCCCCCAAGCCTCAGTCCGCATGCGTCAACTGTTCCATCAGTGAGGGGGGGGGGGCTCAACCATTCTAAATAAACTAACAACACCTTCATGAAGTATCTAGAGTTTCTCTTATGCCTTATTTAATTGCAGTTCATTCATTATGCAAATAATGACTGAATGTCTGATAAATGACTAATTTTACCACCTCTGAATTCTACTTCCTGTCACTCCTGCAACTGTAACTTTTGTGGTGACATTTTCCCATTTAAATTTTGCCACTCTACGGATATTGCGTTCAAATTTATGCAATGACAAACACATAAGAGCACAAACATTCGGTCACATCGAAAACAAAACATGGAGGCAACGAATAACTTTTTAATTTTTACAATGACAAAATGTAAGCTGGTATGGGATCAATCTTCCATAAGTGTACAGGTACATTGTTATAAAGATGTCCATGCTTTTTTTTGCATGTTTCTTCCCTACCTCTTGATAACCTTGGCAGCAGACAGACGCTGCTCGGAGTCCAGATGAGCAGAGGGTTCGTCGATCAGGTACACGTCAGCAGGCTTCCCCAGACACAGGGTCAGTGCCACTCGCTGTAACTCACCTCCAGACAGGGTCTGGATCTGTGGTAAACAGCAAGAGGGATACATGATGAATGAATGTCTGTGTCACTTCCAAGACCTACTGGCAATGTTTAACTTAAAGCAACAGAATCTACCAACAAACTGAATCATAGGGTGAAGTCTTAGCTTTGCAATCAGAAGGTTGCGGGTTCAAATCCTGGCCTTGTCGATACAAAGCCCTTGCAAATGGTACATACTGCTTTCTCTTAAACTTACAAGAAAGAATATGGTAGTTGAACACACACACACACACACCACTACCAGTAGCCTGTGTGGCCCAAAGGCTATAGAAATGGAGGTGGGCACTGCTCCAAAAACACCGAAATGTGGAGGAAGAATTGATCATTTTTAAGTGTACCTCTTGGTCAATGATCTTCTCCATGTCCAGTGGCTTCATGACGTCCGAGATGAACTGTGGGTGAATGTAAGCGTCACGGATCCTCTCGTGGAGCAGCTGGCGAACTGTACCCTAAAATGGTTAAAAGGCAGGAAAATCTTTACTTTCATAACAAGTATTCTACATGTCACAGGTCCTAAAGTGATGTCAAGAGTACAACAATTCACTGTGTTTAGAAAGCTAAATGCATGAAGTTGAGTGCACCATTACCTGTGACTTGGGGCTGATTTTCTGGGGTTTGTAGCTGACATTCAGAATTGGGATCTCGCCACCTTCGTCTGGTTTCAACCGCCCTGCCAGCATTCTGATAAAGGTTGTCTTCCCAGTTCCTTCAAGAGACAAAAACTGTCAAACACCTTCTTCTGCAGGGAACTCTCACTTCATATTTCATATGACAATTTTACAAGATTATAAGAAAACACGAAGGCTTACCGTTCTCCCCGAGCATCACGATGATCTCTGAGTCCGTGAACTCGCCCTCCTTCACGCGCAGTCTGAAGTCACCCAGACACTTGCTCATGTCGGGGTACTTGTAGCGACGGAACTTCTGGATCTCCTCCTCCTTGTCGGCCGTCTCTGACACCTTGAAGACGAGCGACATGTCGCGGAAGCGGAGGTTCTCCGTGGGAATGAAGCCGTCCAGGAAGATATTGATACCTGTGGATGATACCATACAGTCAACATACATGTACTAGAAATGAACCAAAGATACCTGAAAAGCATCTTGGAGTACAGGGTTGGACAAGTTCATTAGCCCAATTGTCCAGGGCAAGTGAAAGTGCTGATCGGGCAAGCACATGTCCTACAACACTTGCCCAATCTGACAAGTAAGATTTTTCCATGAGTAAGATTTTGACATACTTATCAAGACTTGATCAACACAGAAAAAGAGAGCCAATAGTAAAAGACTTCCATTGCTTGAGGGAAAAATACATTAAAAATGTTTTTATATAGATTTCGGGCAAGTGAAAAGTTGGTTTGGATAAATAGATTTGTTATGTACTTACCCAATAGGACAAATGAATTTTTGAAAACTTGTCCAACCCTGGAGTATGTCAAGGTTTTCCCAGTTCCAATTTTTCAAATCAAGAAAAAGGGAAACTATGTACAGTCAAACCGTGTGCAAAGATATGTCTATGTTGTACTGACCGTCCCTGACGCTGAACGGCATGGTGACCACTCCGTACGCGCCCGGTACACCGTACAGGCAGCAGATGAAGTCAGACAGGTAGTCCAGAACACTCAAGTCGTGTTCGACAACAATCACATACCTGAAAGGGAGGGGAGTATTTTTTAACTTATGCAAGGAAGTTGTGTTTTGGGGTGTGTATGTCTATCTGTCAGCATAATAAATTGAGGGGGCCTACATAGATTATTTTGATACTTGGAATGTGGGTAGATCTTGATGAGACCTAGAAAGGACTAGATTTTGTAAACTCTAGTGGCTTGCTACATTACTGCAGCAGAACTTCCATTTTTTGTATCTTTTGATCTGAAGATGCATGGTAGTCAACAAAGTAGAGAGCACAGGAAGTGACATAGGTCTGAGCCCCAAAGAAGCTTCTTCTGGAACTGTAGGGGTGATTTTGTTGAAATGTTTGAAGCATAGGAACTCAAGAAGGAGTTGATGAATCTTCATAATTTTTGGTATGCAGGCAGCATATAAAAGGTTGTATGAAGTTAATAATCGAAGAGATACAGACATGTTCCATCTCCATTCACTGACCTGTCTGCTGCCACCAGCTTCCTAATGGCAATAGCTGTTTTCAAACGCTGTTTCACATCCAGGTAAGAAGACGGCTCGTCGAACATGAAACTGGACCGGGCAAAGCAGAATAAAACATCAACGCAGAAACAAATGTGTCGGTAAAGAAAGTAAAACAACTGATTATTGTGTTTGTCATTATTATAAATTAGAAGATTGTCAGTAAAATGTAATGTAACTTGGAAACTTAAAACAGCACTCACATGTCAGCGGCCTGTATACACACGACAGCGCAGGCAAATCTCTGTAACTCTCCTCCTGATAGGTCCTCTACATTACGGTCTCGTACCCTCAACAAATCTGCATGTGGTACAAACAAAATTTCAATGTAAGCTTCAAAGATAGAACTTTTGAAATCTCTATCTAGACTAGTGCGAAAAACATTGACAAACTTAAACATAAACTTGCTACTTTCTTTGCGATAAAACTTTAAAAACACAATGCAGCAAGCTATAGTCTTTATATTTCTTCAAACAGTAACAAACATAACATTGTCTTCAGTGCCTACAATGGAACAACATTGAGACCTGCTTGGGATTCAAGCATAGAACCTTTAGACTCCGTGCCTGTAAAAACACAACAACAAGAAGATATATAATAACCATACCAAGCTGATCACAGATCTCCTCCTGAGTTCCTGTCTCATCCTTCCTGTCCAGTAGAGCCTGTACTGTGCCCTGGGAATTGACAACACAGTAAGTTAGATAGACAGTACCATGTATCATAAAAATACAGGGAAAAATCCATTCAACCAAAGGGGACAGAAGTAAGCACTTAATATATTAATCTTATTTCAGAGAAAAGTCATTGCTGGTTATAGTTATACTACACTGAACAACCTGTCAAACCTAATCTTTGTACATCTACCTGCAACAACGCAAGTGTTGTTTAAAGCTATCCTGGGTTGGTAACTATTTTTTTGTTCTATCCTGAGCTGGTATTGTTAGGTATGTTGTAGTTCATACGTTCATCAGTTTACAAGCCTTCCAGCATGACTGCAGTGATATCACATTATGAATACACGACAACACAGAGTAGAGTGTTGATGATTCCCACCTTGACAGCCTTGGGGATCTGGTCCACATACTGAGGCTTCATGATGGCCTTCAGGTTGTCCTCCAGGATCTTAGTGAAGTAGTTCTGCAGCTCCGAGCCGCGGAAATACATCAGGATCTCTGTCCAATCAGGGGGATCCTAATGGAACAATCAGGGAAGGAAGGAATGAGCTGATGACTGAAGGAATAAATGAAAGAAATGATAAATGTATGCATCAATGATTATGTGGAGGAATGAGTGAATCAATGAGTGTCAGATTGGATGGATGATTGAAAAAAGAATCAACAGATAAATTGAATGAGTGAGAGTGAGTGTGTCAGTCAATGTGTACAAAAGAATAATTAATACATGAGTAAATAGATGATTTCATATCTGGAATTAAAAGTGCCCCTAGTTCCCCTACATTATTTAACACTAATAGTAATAACAGTGCATCCTTTTCTTGGTTCATATCATTGAATCAAGCATTTTGATAATGTACAAAGTCAAGATTGATGAAGGGCAAAGAATGACAGCATGCACTTACATCAAATCTGCCCAGGTTGGGTTTCTGCTTCCCCGCCAGAATCTTCAGAGCGGTGGTTTTACCGATACCGTTGGTCCCGACCAGTCCTAAAACCTCACCTGGCCGTGGGATGGGCAGCCTGGGGAGACAAATACAACGTTTCACATCAATAAATGTTTCATTTGCAATGGAAAAATTACTGTTTTACTTTTACACAGAGAATTAAGTGTGTCACACTACAAATCTGGTGGTGACACAACAACCCCTGATCAATTTCCACTATCTCTGCATTGTTTTATATTCCTACAATGGTTGCAATACTGTAACAAAAAGAAAAGCCATTTTCACATAAGTACAACTCACCTGTGTAGCTTGAAGGAGTTAGCAGAGTATCTCTGTGTTGTGTCTTTCTCTAGATTGCTGGGCAGGTTGATGATGGAGATGGCCTCAAATGGGCATTTCTGTGAGCATAATAATGCTAATTTACCACTTTGAAGCGCAAGTTTTGTACACAACGTTAAAGCTCTGCTCTAACTTATAACAAAGTACAAGGTAAACACATTTAGTTAAAAACAAAAACACATTGAAGAGGAGGTACGGAGATTATGTAACAGTAGTGAACTTGGTGGCTTACAAATGTTTGAACTACTGACCATCAACATATTTTCCCAATTGTACTTGTAGATTCTACTCCATCACTTCAGTTCACATCCTGGCATTATGAACAGTGCCACTTCTGTCTAACAAAATGACAAAATGGCCACTAAATCTGTTTGTAACAACTAAACAGATTCCAAAACCCTATAGAAAACGTTATCTAGAATAAATATAGCCCGAAGTTCTAGACCCTAAATGTTGAGACTTACCTTTGCACAGATACCACATCCGATACACAACTCCTCAGAGATGAAGGCAAGTTTGTCTGCTGGTGTCACTTCTATACAGAGTTTCCCTGTAAAGGACAATGTCAACCTATAAGTTCCTATGAACTCCAATAAATGATAAACATTGGCATCAATACATTATTTCTTACCATACCAGGATCTAAACAAAACATTTTTGGTTACATGTGTACTCGTTGCCAAGACAGCATAGTGGAATATGTCCATATGGATAAGATTATTGAGAACATTCCCCTTACCCATTCTGTTGACGGGACAAGACTTCTTGCACTCCTGGCGACATTTCTTGGGCTTGCACTTATCATTGTTGACGATGGCTATACGCGTCAGTTTGTCCGCCATGGCGCTGATGCCTGATAGAAAGACATAATGTTACACGTGTAATTAGCATCCTATGTTCACATACCTTTACCAACAATGATTGGTTTCCATTGACTACTAATATGCAAGGTATGCCTTGATTTGCATAACTTATGTTTAATGATGTTCACTTCTCTCTCCTTATAGATTTTCAATTTCACTTCATAAACAAACATATCATATCATACAAGTATACGGGATTACATTTGTAAATGTGAAATAAACTTACAGTTGTACGCGAATAGTATGCATGATTATGATTAAAATGATTTTCCATATGGACCAAAAATTTGCAGTAAATCTTAACTAACGTGGCAGGTGTCATCACCAACTACATTTATATTTGTTCCAAACGAGCTACATTTCAGTATAAGAAATTTCTACGTAAAGCGCCAATTCCTTCGTATCGTCAAATTTGGGTTGCATATAATTTTGTGATCGTAACTTCTGTTTTTCATCGCCCCCCTCCCCATTTTCCCGGGAAACGTGGCGGCGAATCACAGGTAAAATACGACGTACCAGTTCCTTTCGAATCATTTCTCTATGTGTAATTTTCTTGACAAATGACTCTGTCAGTGTTCATGATTAGTAAATGCGCACAGTTTGGGCAAAAACTGAAGAAATTCACCTTTTTTACTGCTCTCAGCTCCAGTGACACAACGTGCGGCGAAATGGCGGCAGCGACACTTCTGCGCAGCTGTACTGCGCAGGAATTTCACAACGCCAGGCAATCAGTTTTTGGCAACGCCTCATGGAAGGTGAATGCCCGACACCGTAGGTACTTAGTATCTGCTTGGCTATGATGGTTGATGAAACCTCCTTGATCTGATAATCGCTGATGTGTTGTCCCTTTCAGTATAACTGTCCAACTCCATATTGTCCAACAAGGCTATATAGTACTGCCAAAATGGTCTCATGGAAAAAAAGGCATTAGCCTATGCAAATACGCGTAGAGAACAGAAGAGACTTGGGAGCTATAATACTGCTGGATACCAGGCTAAAAAGGCATTGCATTGCCAATTTTTCATGAGACCAAGCTAGATCTTGAGCGGTTTGAGCCACCAAAGATCTGCTTGGAGATAAAAATGAACGTGGGGTGAATGCCAGCTATCTAACGTTGCATTAGTTTGAAAGTGCCATGTTTAGAATAGAGTGAGGTAATTTTTCGAAAGTAAGTTTTTATTTGCTTTTCACAACTGCATTCCATGATTTGGCGGCAAAAACACGAATGTTAACGAATCTGAAAAAAAAATTAACGTCAATAATAATGATAATATTATGGTTCTTGGTGGATGTCAAGTGTATTTTTATGTAATCATAGCCAAAAAGAAATCAACAAGATGATTTTAGAAGTAACTAACGTTAAATGAAAAAGAAAGAGAAAAGAAAAGAAAAACTTGTGAGGATAACCAAGGAACCTCCTTGGGGTAATGTTATGTGCCCACTATAACTACTAACTACTTAGTATATAAAGGATACCAGCATGAGCATCCAAGATGAATCCATTTGAAGATTTCGTGGGAGAAAAAAACCAATGTTTCAATCCACATCTTTGTAATGGAGCGAAATACATGTATAAACACATTATATTTCCATTCCATGTCTGTGGTATGCAGTGAAAAATAACTGGCGCTGCAACACATCTACTTGGAGTTTACCAGAGCACCTCACAAATAGCGAGAACTCGCGAGACGAGACTTCCCCGCGAGACTTGGAAGGCGGCCATTTTAAAGGTGGGAGGGCGGCTGTTCAGGTATTTTCTACACTTGATAATTTTCTGTCCTCACGTAGTTTTGTTTTTTCCCCGCAAAATACGAATGTTTGAGTCTCTATTAAGTAGTTTGATTGGTATCATTTTAGCGTAGCTATCAGTTTTAACGTGCTTGTTCTAGTATGTTTTGAGCCAGACAGCAAACAGATTTATTTTTCAGTCTGTCATAATTTTTTGTGTCGCACCAAACTGTTTGTAAAACCAACTCAATATTGCCTCATAGTCATCAGCACGATGTAAAAATGTTTCCTTCCCATTGTTTACTCGATATACAGCCTTAACTAGACGCCTAAACATAGAACCAGCCTCTGAAACAGCCATGGCGACGAAGACAGATACTTCACAAGACCCGACCAAACTGGAAAGGATGGGCAAGGTTGGTAAAAAAAAATTGTCACAATGTGTGCTACATGAGGTTAATGGGCTAGTCCATTTTAAGCTGAGTCAAGAAAGCAACAGTTGGGTTGTGTTGACCTCTAGATGATTAAGGTGGTATCTGATTCTGAATTTGGGTATCAACCGTATTATTTTGACAGATGCTTTTTTGTTATTGTTTATTGTCTGATTTCTCTCCCCAGGCATACAGAAAATGTTCTTGAATATCAAGTATCGGCATAGAACATTTATCCGACACTTTCCAGCATTTTCAACACTGAACCATGAATAAACAAGCAGGCTTTTGGGCATTCCGGAAACTATTCAGTGCACTGCTTACTATGTTTCCCCGGCCATCACTACACATGCATTGGTCTCCCACTTTCCGTGGTATCAGCAGAAATTAACACTTCAAAGAGAGTGTAACTGATAGCAATTCCCTTGGGATTCTATTCCCAGGGGAACTTTAATCCGTCACAATAATATGACAAGGCTGATTATCAACGGATTTCATATTTACAACGTCAAATTTGTATCAATCGGCAGGCACTTACGCAAGGTTTTATCGGCAAATCGGCATGTCGGTAAACTACCGGCATCGCGATCTAAACATGGCCCGAAAATGCATCAACCAGTGGCAAATCCTTTCTGCTGTTCCACTACACGGTTATGACGTTCTATGAAACTTTTAATCCGTTATTTGATAAGCAAATGTCGGTAAATACGTTGTTTTGTGAATGGCTCCCAAAAAATATACCCACACAACACACTACAAACTCCTTACAGTACGTCCCCATGTGGGGCTGTTGGTATCGCCGGTGAGATCCGCCTTGCTGTGTATTGGGATGTGAGTATTACAGATTGGGGGTGCTGATGCACGTTTTCAAAATGGCGCCTGCGTTCGGAAGGCTGTACGTCGATAAGCATAACAAAGCCGCGTTGTACTTGAAGGAGAGACATTCCAAGGCATGTTGGTTGTCATCAATGGACAGTTCATTGATTTGTTATTTATTCACTGTGATTATGGTTTTGTAATTTAAAGACGTAATGTAAAATTCCTCGAAATCATGACCTCTGCCCCGCTCCCACGGCTTCATTAACGGCAGGAAAACATAGCCTCTACCAGGCTTCGTGGTTTGGTGGTCTAATTGTAGAAATTGGTCAAATAGAGTAAATACTACGCTAGGGGAGTCCAAACTGTGTGGTTTGGAGATGTCCCTAATCGGCCGGCTGACTCCCCTAGCGTAGTATTTACTCTATTTGACCAATTTCTACAATTAGACCACCAAACCACAAAGCCTGGTAGAGGCTAAGGAAAACACACCGGAATATTGTATTGATTAACTTGCTGCTCCAACATGCGATCTTTGAGAGCTCAAATTTTCAAGGTTTTATGTCATACATGTTAATGGTTTTAGAAAGCACTAGAAAGAATTTGCATCATCAACTATCTTGGTGCATAGTGCACACCATTTTTAAACCTCCTTGGTGCACAGATCCTCACCTCACCTCACCGGTCCCATAGCCTCATCGACTGTAGGCACAGATAGTCTAACTGTATATGCACAGCTGGAATTTTTTGGTCCACAGAAGTGCTTATGCACCCGATATAGAGTGCCCTTTGGTCTTTATGTAATACAGTGTTTTCAATGTCCTCCATATTTTAGGTCAGAGAAATAGGGGACCTAGCGGTGTGGTCAGTGTCGTCCTGTAAGCCAGGTTTTGGAGTAGACCAGTTGAGGGATGGGTCACTGGACACTTATTGGCAGTCAGACGGTCCACAACCACATCTGGTCAACATTCAGTTCAGGAAGAAAACTGCTGTGAAAAGTCTATGTAAGTACATAACAGACCTGAAGGTACAGTGTACATAGGGGCTCAATATGATTATGGTTGTTTACTTAAAATCTAAAGGTTTGGGCTTCAATTTAAGTTCAAATCCCAAACTAGACCCCAATATTGTGTGCTTTAGAAAGACAATCTAGTGTATTTCTTCACTCTTACTCAGGAATAAATGAGTACCTATAGCATCATCATACCTATAGCATACCTATACCTATTGATTGATAGCATCAGTTAGAGACATCCTCTTGGATAAAATGTAAAGTGCCATGTTTTATGAGAGTGACACCTGAGGCACATCTAAGAACCCACCACACTTATCGAAAAGAGTAGGGGTTCATCTGGTGTGAGGAGATCAATAATTTAAACATCTGTTGTTGTTTTTACCCAATTTATTTTCATTGTAGTCTGCTGCTCGGAGCTTGCTGTGACAACATGTTTTTTTTTTGGTGTGTGACAGGCCTATATGCAGACTACAAGTCTGACGAGAGTTACACACCCAACAGAATCTCCATCCGCACAGGCACACACTTCCACGACCTGCAGGAGGTGGAGCAAGTAGAACTCAGCGAGCCCACGGGCTGGGTCATCATCCCTATACAGGTAATGGTACGGTCCATGTAGAGACTGCCTGGCATTGGCTTGGGTTATGGGAATCTGAGACCAAAGGGGTGTGAATTGCTTGAGTGACTTCTGTATTGCGCATGTCTTTACCTGGATGTCTGATGCAAATCAGGGCATAAAGGGACGCAATATTCTTGCAAGCAATCTTCTTACATTTTAGGATACTGATGATGCCATCCTCCCATGTTAAACCTCTGTTTTAAGAACCCTATGCTCTTGTTGTAAGGGTAGGGCCTCACCATGGTATCAGAATAGATTAGCCACATTTTTGCATTAGCCAATAGATGACAGCTTTATATCTACTCTGTATTTGCATCTTGTCTGATCCTTACTTCCTCGCTCATGACCCCACTGAAAAGCTACCTGCAGGCCGATTTAAGCATTTTATGATGAAACAAAGGTTCAAACAAACCTTACCTTTTTACAGGACAAGAGCCTGCAGCCTCAGAGGACATTTATGATCCAGATTGCTGTTCTCTCCAACCATCAGAACGGACGAGACACCCACATGCGGCAGATAAAGATCCACGCACCAGTAGAGGATGGACCCATGTCCAAATTCCCAAAATTTAGTTCTCTTGACTGTAAAATGCACAGCTGTATAAGATAGCAGTTCAATAGCATAGTATAATTCTATGGTTATCACTTAGACTTTGCAGTGTTCCCCAATTACATGTCATGCATGTAGGATTACGCAAGCAGAAATTAACTTTTTCTATTAATAGTGTATGCATAATCATGTACTTTGTTCATTACATACAATATCCTATGTTGCACAATCTGGAAGAAGTGTATATACATGTACAGGAAAGAAAATATCAAGACACTTGGCTTGATATTACCATAATCATTGTCATATCCAGTAATGAACTTTACCATATCAGCATATGTGTTCTTTTCTACAATAATGCTGTCTTGTACTGTCTGTCTACTGTGCAAATCTTTGGAGCGGCATGTTTTAGTTGTCAACTTGTTCGTACAAAATAAAGTGGGAGAATCGAGTTTTCACTTTTTAATGCATTGTCTTGAGACACTTAAACACGAAGACAGAAACCTTCAGTCTCAACGTAGAAACTTTATATCAGTTAAAAATGACACCTTTGTAATGAAACCATCATGGCTCAGGTTTTTGCAAGAAGACAGTGTATTTTTGATTAAGAGTAAAATGTACAGCCTGACATAGGATGTTGATTGTAGGGAAACACATATGAGCAACTGACCAGTCAGCAGCTTACTTGATATTGTTACAAAAAACTACACAATAAAAAAAATGGTAATAGTATTCTGAAGCAAGAGCTAAATCAGTTGCAAAGATGTACATTAGTAGGTAGTGTTTAGCTTGCATTCGGAAAGTCAGTTGGTCAAAGACTTCAAAAATGCTACATACTGCTTTCTCTGGTAGTACTCGGCACTCATGAGAAAGAGAATAGTCTCAAGCCTCCTACTGTAGTTGCCTGTGTGGCTATAGAAATTGGCACTGCCCCAATACACCAAGAGGTGTGGATTTCAACTACAGTTTAAATAAATGTATATAGATGTACCCTCAATGAAGGTAGCAAGCATTAAACCCAAAGTAAGTGTTGTTTGGGGTATGTCTGTTTCTTTGATCATAAGTGCTTGCTATCAATTACTAGTAGTCTGGACCTAAAAGAAGTCCATTCACAACAGTGAAATACTTTGAGACGACAGTTTAATGATTATACATAGCATCAAGTAAGTCTTCTTTTGATTGCCTTAAATGTAATAAATAATGTTGCTGTTAATACAAGCTACATGTATATACATGTACAACTACAACTTTCAGGCAACTAAACAAGGAGTTTAATGTATTTACAGTTCACATGTCTGAATGCAAATGTTTGAGTAACATAGCTTGAGGAAAATATAAAAATGTAGCACAAATGTAATACATGTATTGTAGTAAAGAAAAAGTGCACGAAGGCACTAGCATGAAATATATACACTATAGTGCTAGAATGCCATACAACAGAACTTGTCTAATGTTACTGTTACAAGTTTTTTTTTTCAGGACACTACACATCACAGTGCTACTGGTTACTGTGCATGTAAAACTATATATGATCTATGAGGTAACACTGCCCCTGCGACTGCTGGTAGACTTCTGTTTCATGGCCTCCTGCAGCTTGTTCCTGTGACAGGCGGGGCACAGGGCGTGGTCCATCAGGTGGATGATGTTGGGGTGGACGGGACACTCCATCTGTCAGTTAGGGGGGAAGGAGGAGGCAATAAATTATCCATTGAAAAAAAGTTCCAGAAAAGGGATTTGAAACATTTCCATAACATCTGTCTAACAAAAGTGATGTAAAATATTTCTGTGACATTTGTCACTTTTCAGTTACATATAATCCTTCAATTCCCCCTGGTAAATTTTCAAATTCTCCCCTCAAGATGGAACAGGCCACAATCCATGTGTAGCACCTACACCTACATACTTGCACCAAGGACGTTATGTAATATCTCTATATACTAGTAACATCCTTGCTTGCAATTGTGGTAGTGTGCAGGGCTAACGCTTGTAGTGTGTAAATTGTTTCTCTAAGTCCATATGCTTACTACAGTGCAGTCCTGAATACCATCCTCCATAGTGACTGCTGGCTCAATCCTTTCGCTTGCTCCATTCCTAGCAAGTGAAAGGACAGAGCCAGTGGTCACTACGATGGTACTCAGGCTAGTATTTTTTTACAAGTAAACAATGGCGGCATGAACAAACCTTTTCCAAACCATGGGACTACAATGAATCAGAGAGACAGTTGGAAGGTTCCATCCATACCTGTTGTGCACGACCCTCGAACAGTTTGCCACACATCTTACACAGGACAGTAGTAGGCTCACGGTTGCAGATGCAGAACTTGGCAGGGTAAGTGATGAGGTACCCTCTCACCTGGGTGGGCTGACAGAAAACAAAAGGTGATTTTGTTACTTGGTGCTGTCTTGAAGTTGACAGGACCTCCTGCCTACCCTTTTTGTCCAGTGCCAAAAGGTGCACTTTGAAAAACCTTTGAAGTGCTGTTTTTTGTGCGTCAAAGACATCCAGGTAGTTGTAGAACATTACATAATACAGTGTACAAAGTCTTCAATATCTTAGCCTCTACCAGGCTCCGTGGTTTGATGGTCTAATTGTCGAAATTGGACAAATAGAGTCACCCTACGCTAGGGGTGTCAGCCAGCCGAGAAGGTCCATTTTTCAAACCACAAATTGTGGTTTGGAGAATGTCCTTACTCGGCTGGCTGACTCTCTGTGTCTTTCCACTAAAATGATACAGTTTCTTTGGAAGACCATCTGACAGTCGAAATTCTGTGCACAATTTTTTTGTGTCAAAACAAACTTTTGGCTCTGTACTTTTGTACTGTATAAACACAATGGAGGGCTAGATAGACCTGTCATAGTTCGGGCAATGGTTTGAAGTATCTGACGTTGCATACACTTTTTGTACAGGGATGTCACTTTGCCTTTATCTAGATATTTCATTTTCTTCTTATACACACATTGGCATCTTAGCCTTTAGTATGGTTTTGCAAGTAATCACTCTGGGAACATAATGTAGGCATATCTTCAATGTTTTCTAGTTCCTTTGTTATGCTCACTTTTGGCTGATTGAGTTGGACAATCTTTTGTTTTTCTATATGAATAATTCACACCCAGATTATCACAACAACAAACACACTGAAGTTCAAGGCTGAAAATCGTAATAACTTACCAGTACGCAATATATCATCCACTCCCTTTGGAGATAGCTACAAACCTTTACACAAAGTAAAAAGGACGCGAAATTTCCTTTGGAGTGTGCTGGGTTAGGATACAAACCAGGCGTTTCTAATCAACCACAGACATGACAGACTGGAGTTTTCACACGTCCCGTCTACATCTGTGTCACGCCGTGCCTGATCAAATTGATACGGCATGAAAGCCACGCATAAGATCCTGAATTTTACTATGTCCCTTACATAATTTCCATCACAATTTTCGAACAAACAAACGTACTTCGTTCACAAAATTCACGACATACCACACTTATGATCACAAACTGATAAACATGTGTGAAACTTCGCGCCACGCCACGCCAAGGCCATGCCAAACGAATCCTTGATCCGTCGAATTCTCCAACTTTTTCCCCACAAAAAACACAGAATGTTACCTGTCCAGCTCCTGCACCGGCTCTGGTTTGTCCTGTTCCCGACGACATGTCCATACTGGCTCTTTATAAGGGAGAAATGGCGTAAGAAACAGCAAACTCCGAATGGTACAGTTGTGACGAGTTGCTCCGCCTACTTCAACTTTCCACAAACAATTCGACCGGATATCAAACTACGTCATTTCCGATTGATGATGCGGCAAAAGCCTATCGGGAATTCACACCGCAAACAAATTTCGACCAATTTAATTGTGTGCAAAATTTCGTTTCTGACTTTTTATCCATATGTATGACGGACTTAAGAAACATTTTTGATATCAAAATAATTTGTAGGATACAAATTATATAAAGTTATCCATTTGAACGAATGCATTCGAACAACGCAGTAGTACTAAGTTATGATGCGCTCTTGAAGTGAAAAAAGGCGGGAACCCGTCACCAGAGAAATCGCACGTTGACGTCACGTGTACATCGATCGGCAGGTACGCCAGCTAGGTATCCGATGGTTATCTAGTCCAGTTATACGTTTATATCAATATTTCGCCAAGGTTTTGGTAGGTAAAGTTTCCTCACCAATGACAAACAGAAAACTTTGCCTACCAAACCCGAGTGACACTCAGTGAGAACCGTTGACTGCGAAAATTAGGCACGTTACCGGGAAACGTAACTTTAAACTCATTCATGACTCAAGTTCAGATGGCCTCACAGTCGTCATAGACACCATGCTGGTTGGTTGAACCCTGAAGACTATCGATCTACATGTTGCTGTGTCACCATAAAAAATGCGCTGATTTTAATACCTGCCATCTTCAGTTGAACTTCCAAGTTTAACCATCCAACATGGCGGATAATACTTACGTTATAGTCACGCGCGTGCAAACACCGCGTTTTTAGTTTCATACTAGCACCAGGTGTACATCGCAGTTGCAAGGTCCTGATTCATAGACTCCAACCAAGGCTCGGTTTCACAGAGCTACAAGTTGGGCAAGATCTTCATCAGTGTTCCAGAACGCACATCATGACACGTGATCGACACTGTAACGTTTACGTTCTACGCGACAAAGAACTATTCTGTTTTGAGTGAAACAGAGAATCTACTTGGTGACAGCGCTAACATCAACACATCTGGGGCAAAAATGGACATCACAAGTTTTATCTGCGTCTCCCTCTTCGTTGTCATGGTTGCCGCTGCAGGATCCGCCCAGTTCCCGCATGCAGAACCTTCGGTGGCCGCTGTGTGGGGCTTGACAGTCGTCATGGTGGCGTCTAGCGTTGTTCTCGTAACGGTGCCTGTAGTCCGTTATTTCAAACGTGCGCACAGGGAACTTGAGGCTAAACTCATGGCCCAGTTGAAGGAAACTAGTAAGAGCGTACGCACGGGAAGAAAGGGAAGGAGAAGATACAAACATCTTCAAAAGGATATGAAAGATCTGGAGGAGTTGAGACAAAAGGTTGAAGAGGAAATGACAAGAGTAGAGGCGGAGCAAAAGAAGATACCACAATCCTATGCCGAGAGAGAAATAGCATTGAAACAATGGATGGAAGAAGAGTTTAAACGCACGGTGTCTGTTGCGGTGACAAAAGCTCTTCGGGACGAACGTCTGGGCATTGAAAAGCGGATACAAAACAGCGTAAACGACATGTATTTGAAACGAAAGGAAGAAGTTCGAGAAGGAAGCCTGAACAAGATAGACTGTCAGAAAACCGAACTTCAAAAGATGTCGGAGCAATTTTCAAACCTCAAATCACACGTCGAAACATTGTGTGAGATTTTTGGCCATTACAACATGTTGGTGAGACAGACGATACGGAAAATGTGCGGGTACAACCGCCAGGTGCGTTCTCTGAAGGACAACCTCCGCCAGAGTATTCATTTTCAGGCAATAAGTGGAGATGGTAGTTTCTTCTTGAACGGCACGCGTCGTCGCCATATACACGAGAGATGGTTAATCGAGGAAGCAGTGGGGACCCCTAGCGGCGAAGGAGTGCAACAGAAGGAGATAGACGCCCTAACCCAGGTTAGGGAAATGATCAGAAGCATGAAGAAACGCAATTCTGATGTCAGAAAAATGGTTGTTAATCTACGAGAAGAACGGGAAGACCTGAGCAAGATCAGAATTGTAGCTCAAAACTCATTGGCTTGTACTAACAACACTTAGCCTGTGTTTACACAAGCTCTCGCCGGCTGGGCTTAATGACCCCCTCCCCCCTACGGGTGGCGGCAATTGTAGGGCCGGCCGCTAGGGGCTTGATTTTAGTCAGGCTATAACAACACTGGGGACGAGCAGTAGGACCAAACGTCAGAACTACCAATGATTTTTTTTAAATTTTCATGCCATCAGAAAGCATTAAAATTCAGCTGCGCCGTGCACTCACCAACAGAAGCTGCATTTGTAATCTTTAAAAAAATTTTACGCCTGGTACGATGGTTTTAACTTCCCTACTGCATGCCATGACTTACTTTTATGTTTGCAACCCCAAGCACTTCCCTATAAAAGTGATGATTTTTACTTGCATTCCATCGTCTTTGTTTTCCGCCGTTCCACAATGGTAAAGGACGTCTCTTCAGCAAATCTGTTTATGATAGGCGAGCTTTGAAAATTATTTCTTATATTACTTATATTAACTATTTGTTAACTAGAATTCCATGATCGACCCCAGACATTCGCCAAATAAATTCCAAATAATTTCAACCTTTGCAACAGATGTTTTAATTCTGTTTCTCCATTTCAAATGGGGTTAAAGATTCTTGGAAGAAATCCTATTGTAGCGGAAAACAACCATTTGAATTTTCACATGTGGTTAGACTCCAAGAGCTAGAGGGGGGGGGGGGCATTTCACATGAAAGAGTTGATGGTACAACGGCATGGCCTGGTTGAGGGTGTGAGAACAGAGAACCAAGCCATTTTGCTTCATTTCTACTGTAAAACAAACACGTGAATTACACAATCATCATTTCAGCATATTTGTTTAATAAGTAATCTTTATTGCAAATTCATGCCCGAGGGCTAATTGCATACAAAGTTTAATAGCAAAATAGAAAAATGCAAAGTGTATAATATATAAACCGCATTATAAATGAACTTAACATCTAACCCATTCAGGTTGACACTCTAGGACATCGTGGATAAAAAACAGCTAAAATCAGTAAATATTGACATTGTCAGTACATGGTATAGAGGTGGCCTTTATACTTAAAGAATCATAGAATTTTTTTTAGCCTAAGGCTAAGGCATTTGAGCTGATTATTAGTGTCCGTCAAAAATGTTGCATAAGTGTGTGTTAGGTGGACGTGGGGTTAGTCTGTTAGTGTGTATGTGTCTGTCTTGTGTTAGTGTCAGCGCCAGCCTTAGCCTCAGTTACTAGGGAAATTTCAAAACAACTGGTTTAAAGGGCTACAACCTCTACACAATAAACGGACCATGTTGACATTTACTGAATTCTAACATGTAGACCACTTTTCTATGACAATAAAAAAGTGAAACACACAAAAAAACAATCCAGCGTCAGCCACCCCTGTACTGGAATGGCATCAAACAAATACACTCAAAAACACAGGCTGCTAACAAAAGGCGTCTAAACAACACTACATCTCCAAGCTTCTTAACAGAAAAAGAAGAGATCTTCACTCAGAAATATGGGTAACAACACATAACACCTAACGTAAGTAATCTTAACTATATGAACATGTATCTAACATCGTGATATACATGATAACTGTAAAATTGTACACTTTGCATTCTGTTGATTCGGTTTCTGTGACAGCTGCGTAGATACCAAGAAGTCTAGCGTTTCTAAAGGACTAAAATACTAATATAGAAAAAGGCTTTTCAACCACCTGCCTTCCTTTCTGGCCTGTGCCGTTCTCTTGGTTCGGGACCCAAGATAACAACACGAGGCAGATTATGTAATGGTCTAGGTCCCCGACAACCACTGACCATGACATAAAACAGAAATGACAACAGATGGTGAACCAGGGAAAACCCTGTTTATAAAGAACATAATTAACAGTAACTGACCGAATACAATACCGGCCATCGACACAGTCACAGAAACAAAATCAGCCACACACCAAGCTTGTACACCACAGAAACGGGCTTTAGCCCTGAGGGCAAAAAGAGCCTCTATTTACAAAATGTCCTAACGCCCTACTGGCTAGATCACTCAGATCGCAGGGCGCACACACGAGCACCGATCTTTCTGGACGTCACCGTGGAGATGGCTTCGGACAATCTCTCACCAGGATAAGTCCCACCATGAACATTGCAGCTGCAGTTGATCAGGAATTCATGGAATCAATGCGGTCCTGGAAGCAGCTGAGAGATGTCTCCTTCCCAACTTATTGTGACTGCATGAAAGTGAATTATAATCAATTATGACGAGCTCGACTTCCATCGTTTTGCTACTAGCTTTATAATCAAAATATTTTTGAAAAGGCCCAAGGAAGCCTTATGTCCTGCAATGAGTAGAAATGGTGACAAATTATGCACAGGAAGTTAATAGACTACCGTAATGTCTATAGCGCTAAAGTGTAACGCGAAATGGTCAAATTATTGCTTACTGATCTTAACCCCAGGTCAAAGTTGGTAGAAACTGTTAAACAACAGTGACAGTGGTCTGATTTTGTTTTAAATGTAGGCAAGGTTAGGTTGGAAGAGTTGTAGAGGATGCACTCACCTATCAACAGTCTCATGGTCTGCTTCCTCCCTCCAGTACAAATACAGAAGCAGGGCTGGGCCGGAACGTATGCACGCATAATCTGACTCACATCTAAACAGTCCTAATTTTGAAAAGAAAAAGAAAACTCTATTACGCACTGTTCACCTGAACATTGTTCATCAACTATTGAAACTAAGCTTACATTCGCCAAGTTACAAGTCATTAACAAAGATTGCTATGCTACAACTGCATTCAGACAATATTGTATAAGACAAACAACTTATTATATGGGAAAGACTGTCTACCTCCTTGGTGATGCACTTTGTGTTGTCATGTCAGTGACGGTGACGCTTAGACATCTCCTTCCTTATGGCGTCCAGACATTTCTAAAGAATAGGTAGAAGAAAAAGATTTGCATCATTTGTCTCAACACCGCTCATTGTCTGTCCAATGGCAAACGGGAACTTGTATAATTAGGGCATCTCTAATGCTAATTCAATTGCTAGTACGTCAGTCTAACAATATACAATGCTACTAATATGGCAGATGCTATAAGCTGACATTTTGATTTCACGCAGCACAGTACAATACCTTCTCAAATGTCTGGTTTGCAGAGCTGATTTACATACGGACATCCAGTTATGAAATGTCATCTCATCAAGAAGCTGCTGAAATCCAGCTACGAGGGGAGACACAAAGACGCCTTCCGCCAGGACCACCATCTCCCCGGATGTTGTGAAGCGCCTTCGGTGGCTGTACCGATAACGTCCAGATATCGCTGTGATATCAGTAAAAGAAAGAGACATGCATCAGCTACTCGCTATGTCAATACCGCTGTAACAAACACAAAAGGTTCAACGCCTGCCCAATGGCAAGTAGGAACTGTAGACACAATACAGCACAATACCTTGTCTATGTCGGGAATTGGCTTGGTGATGCACCGGATGTTGTCACGAAGCGCTTGCAGTAACGGTGACACTTTGACACCTCCATTCCCCAGTGCATTTCCTCGCTTACTAAGCCCAGCCACTTTTAGCTAATCTAATAAACAGACATATGCATAAGCTACCATACCACCGCTGCCACAAACACAAAAGGCTCAGGGCAAGTACCTAGAAACAAGACAACCCAAATACTACTACAGTGGAAGCCAGTTAATTGCACGTCGGCTAAACGCACACTTCGGTCAATTGCACGGAATCCCCAAATCCCGTGCGGTCCAACTGGGTAACTTCGCATTATCGCACACGCCGGATAATTGCACGGAATTCGCTAGCAAATTGGGTGTGCAATTAAGCGGCTTCCACTGTATATGTACTACTTGTCAGTACACAGTGATATGCAGATTATCCACCTGACAAACAGTCCAGGTACATAAACTGAAATTGAAAATGTAAACTTAAACTAGTGTGCCAACACAAATGGAATGAAAGAGTTATCAATTGAAAAAGACTGTTGTCCTATAGTTAAAAACATGTGTGCTTTCACACATTACAGTACGATACCTTGTCATAGAAGACTGCGAAGCCCGTTCGCTCACGTTCGGCACCTTCCTTCACCAGTCCCCGCCTCCCTGGCCGCGTCCAGATATTTCTTCTTACGGTGCGATGATCCTCGGGAGAAAAGACGAGACAAAAATTAAACCTAAAGCCCCGGTCACAAAGCGCGTACGATTCCTTGCGATTCCTTCCGATGCGCAGGATAATCGCAGTGCGACGTAAGTCGGAAGAAAATCGGAAGCAATGGTTTAAGTATATAAAGCCGTGGTCACAAAGCGCGTAGTGGATCGTACGATGAGGTCATAAGAGCGTGCCTGTGTCAATCGCAGTGAATCATAGTAAATCGGGGAGCGTCGTATGGCGAAAAATAGAGCTGAAATGGATTTTGAACATGTTCAAAATTTCGCTATCGTCGTAAGGTTTTATTTGCCCCCATAGCAGAGTTCATTACGGCAATTTTTGTCTACTGATGAGGTTATAGATTTATGATTTTTTAGTATGCTGTGATGGTTTCAGTTTTACCTGATATTGTCGATATTGACGAAAAGGGGAAATATATCAGTCGCAACTGCCACAGTCGCAACCAGAGAACAGCGCGTCACGCACAGGTGATGCAGACAATAGTTTGATCGCTTCATGCACGTGAGTTTATAATTAGATCAAATCTCAGCTCTCGTCGGTCTTGGCACTCTTGGGTCAGTTTACCATAATCGTAATAACCATGGGGACAACTCGAACATAAAGGCAGGCTCTATGAGTCGGAAATATATATGATATAATGCTTATCATTTGATTTTTGTATGATGGCATCTTTTTGTTGATAGCATATCATGATACGATCTTCGAAAGAGCCTGACACGTAGAGCCGGCAAGCAGGCCGAGATAACCATACCAGTACTCACGCTTGATTTGAACTTTTGCTTGTAATATTGTTGTCATGGTCTTTTTTAATTTATTTTTACAGTTAAAGATATTATAGGAAGGTATTTAACAGCTACGTCCACATGTTTGTTGGTTAAAGAAGCACAAAAGCGGTCAGACGGCTATACAGAAGAGACACAAGTGAAAAATCGTGCGACGCTGGAAAAATTTTGAACACCATCCGATGCGTTGCGATGGCTTGCGATGCTTACGATTTTGTTGCGATGTACTGCGCTCATCGTACGATATGCGGAATAGTCCATCGCAAGGAATCGTACGCGCTTTGTGACCGGGGCTTAATTCAGAAATATGGGAAGCCTATACCTAACACTATAGTAAAAGAAAGCTCAGATACGTGTATTGGCATGGCAGGAAGTTCGCTTGTTTTGTCATTATAATTTCGGTTCTAGCGTTAACATAGAAATAGCTAGAGGAATCATTAATCTCTTGTTTGGTGGCAGGGTGTTGAGTGTGCTTTGATGAAATCCTAAGTAATGCTGCTTTTTGCATAATGCTGCCTTTGTTTTGCTTGAATTTTCGAGAGCTATGGCTACTTCTGCACTCATTGCTTCAGTCTGCTTCTGTGATATACAAGCCCAATGCATAGCTGATTCAGTTTCTGTGACTATGTCGACGCCGAAGTTTTTTTTCTAAACGGCTAAACTAGTAATATCAAATAGGCTCTTCAGCCACCTATCCTCCTTTCTGGCCTGTGCCGTTCTCTTGGTTCGGGACCCAAGACAACAACACGAGGCAGATTATGTAATGGTCTAGGTCCCCGACAACCACTGACCATGACATAAAACAGAAATGACAACAGATGGTGAACCAGGGAAAACCCTGTTTTGTAAAGAACAGAATTAATTGACCGAATACCATCCCGGCGATCGACACAATCACAGAAACCAGACCAGCCACACACCAGGCCTGTACACCACAGAAACGGACTGAAACCCTGAATGCAAAAGGAGCCTCCATTTACAAAATGTCCTAATATAAACCCCTCCCGACAACATCGCTCGGAATGTCAACAGAACACACTCAAGCAACTTACCTACAACCAGGAGTTCAGTTAACGAAACATCACAACTAATTTACTTCCTATCATGCCGACAAAAATTTAGTCTCAGCCCATCTCTGCGATATGTTTACACCGTATAAGAGGCACATAAGTACTTAACTTAGTTTCAGGTCCCTTGGCAGGGCGTAAACTGGAGCACCGATCTTTCTGGACGTCACCTTGATGGCACCAATAAGGTCCTGGAAGCAACAAAGCGAAATTTCAATTAGTTAAAGACTGGCTTCTTGCTTTGTTGTAGTTTATAAGGCACAAAAGGCCAAACAAATTATTTCCTTCTTATCATGCCGACGAGAAGTTATTCCCAGCCCATCGATCTCTGCGAGATGTTTCCGTTTTACACCCCATAAGACACACATTGTCAAGAACTTATCTTAGTTTCAGGTCCTCTGGTAGGTCTTTCACACAAGCAAGGATCTCTCTGGACGTCACCGTACAGCTAGCCGTGGAGGTGGCACCGGACAATCTCTCACCACTGTCCAGGATAAGTCCCACCAGGAACATTGCAGCTGCAGTTGATCCAGACTTGATGGCACCAATCAGATCCTGTAAGCAATTGCAAGAAAGTGAAATAACAATTAGTTCAAGACAGACTAACGTCAAGAAATGATTACGGCAATAGATAAGGCACAGGTATGCATTGCATGTAAGTGCAGCTTGGTCTGCGTTTTTTGTATCATCCGACGGTCACAAAAGAATTCAACGTTTACGTATACGCTATCGATTTTTGAAATAACATTGGATTGATGATAAGTTATACAAAACGTATAAACACACATAAAAACACTCTGTGAAGAACGACCAAACTAACCTGTTATCTAAGGTAGGACACTGAAAGGACAAAGGACCCCGCGCCGTCACCGCGCGGCCGTGATGTTGTTTTGTACTGGTAAACTGCGAGGTATTTAAGCCCGTCAACTCAGACACCTGGCAGACATATGGCGCGACAGTCTAAAAATACCCCACGGTGTCATTGGTCAAAATAATGCACGTCTTCGATTGGTTATCTGAAATAATGAAATACAGCACACGACAAGGACCAATGATGCCTGAGGGATGACTGATTGCTTTACCAATCACAGACCAGTAATTATTTTCACCTGTGTTGGACACACCTTTGTTCGTCTCCCCCAGACCATTTTCCTTTGTTCGTCTCCCCAGACCATTTTCATTCGATTCTTTTACCACATGAGACCGTAATGTTAACGTTACCCGCTTCTTCTCAGGGACTCCCACCGTAACCAGAAATATTTACACACGGCAAGGGCTGCCGAAGGGAGATGCTAACCGTTACCGCTTCGCGACAACACCAAGGGATCCGGAGATTTATACCGGAATGAAACCGCACGCCGAAATATCTCCAATCGGTCGGTAAAGATGGCAAGGGCTGAGGAAGGGAGTCACAAAGACTCACCGTAACGCGGGTGCTTCACGACACGTACGCGTTCCGGGAGTCGTCCGGAGAATCTCCGGGTTCATCTTTGAGGAGCTCGAGATCCGCGGTGTTCAAAACAGCAGACGTACGGCTTGGTCTTTCCCTGGCATTTGAAAAGGTATGGAAGCCGTACATGTGTTGGTAGCATTATGAAAAATATCTGTCGTTGTCAACATTACCCAGAATTTTATTTTCATGACAACAGTCTTTGTGGAAACATACCACAGAGGAATTCACTGTTAAGTATGGACTCGAACGATGCTTAGCTGAAAAGTAGTTTTCTTTTATTTACTTATCTATGAGCTTTTTCAGTTGTAAAATTTCAACAACATATTAAATGATTTGTTTTGTGGCCCCCATACAGGCCCTCATTGCATTATTCCATTAATATGATAACTTCTGCATGCCTGCTGTTCCTATATATATATATATATATATATATATATATTGCTACATTCATTTCCGCCCCTGGCGAGACATAAGGCGTCCTTTCAAATAACGTTGTTTTGATTACAAAAAAAAAAGCAAAACGACTTTAGTCTGTCTCATCCTATCTGATAGTTGATTTCACTTTTTTTGCAGGGCGAAGAAGGGGAGAAGAAGCGGAGGCGAAGGGGCGGGGCAGGGCGAAGAAGCGGAGAAGAAGACGTCTCTCAGCATCTTCCAGGATCAGCTACAGCTGAAATGTCCATGGTGGGACTGATCCCGATGAGAGGTCGTCTAATACCAAGTACATCGGGCCTGTATGCCGATACTGCAGAAACAGACTGTGTGTAGAAGTAGCCACTGCTCTCAGAATGTCCTAACCCCTACCAGCAACATTACTCGTGGTGTCATCAGAACGTTCTCAACACCTTGCCGCCCATCAAGAGATCATGATTCTCCCCGCTGATAATGCTTCAGGTAGTTAGAGGAAAAAGTACATTTCTAGGTTGCTACCGCAAGCACTTCACTATAAAAGATTAAAAGTGATGATTTTTCCTTGCATTCCATCGTCTTTGTTTTCCGCTGTTCAACAAAAGTAAAGGATGTCTCTTCAGGAAATCTGTTTATGATAGGCGAGCTTAGAATGAAAGTCTTCAGACATCCGAGTATTGCACACAAACATTTAATAAGACGAGATAATCCTTTGTCGTAACACCAAACAAGTATTGTCATGCAAATATGTTTTCTGGAATATTCTTTGGATCCTTTAAAATAAGAGATCTGGGCGTCAACACATGTTAACAAACATTATATCGTCTTCCATAGACCTATATGTGATATGCACTTTCGATGGAAAAAATCAGCACAAGATAATATAATAGAAATCTCATTGCAATTTTTAGAAGCATTACATTTGGCAAATGCATTTGTATATATAATGCCCACTGGCACAATACAGAAAGACCACCGCAAACACTTACATGTACTAGTAACGCAGCTACAAGCGCTTTTAGATGATAAATCTCTGATTCAGAGAAAGTTTCAGCAAACTAGAACAAGCAGTACAGTACAATTGCAATGTCGTTGTTGGTCAATTTTGGATCATGAAGGATCTTGGTCGTTCCCTACGTTTGTTTTAACGAATCCGCCGATCGAAGTAAGTTTTTAACCAACAGATAGGAAGGGTAACAAATTTAGCATTTGGAGATTATCCGTATCTAGCAAAAATAGTCTGGAAAAAATACGTTTTTTTTCTATACGAAACTAGACTGCATTTTGTATATGTATTGCAAACCACAGTATTCGATTTGCACTGACCCCTAGACCTGGTAGGATTGAAATGTATACCAGTAGCAATTCTTGTTTTTAAAGAACTTTGTACATCTCTAACTATTGCACACCAGTAACACATGTCATCAGCAGGTGTTGGCTACTCCGTACAGCTGCCTCGTCTGTTGTCGTACTTATTCCTCTCGTGTACCCACCCTAACTTCATGATATCAATGTCCAACTCTGCGTCTTTTTCAAACTCGTAATCCAGTCCGGGTAGCGTGAGAGACCGTGATTTTGTCTCCTTGGTTGGGAACCAGTGGTGTTGTTTGACGGGGGTGCTAGGTCTCTTGTCACGCGGGACAAACATGTTCTTACTCCGCCCAACCTTCGCCGCCTCCTGCGCCCTCAGAGTGTAGTAGTCCACCATCTCCGCGTCGTCGCGATCCTCGGTGAACGGTGTGACGGTCTTCACGAAATTCTGCACCCTGATAGGAAAATTAGCGCTCTCAGCGATCTTTAAATGAAGTGCAAGCAGAGAGGGTCTGCTCTCCTGTTCTGGAGTGAGCATGGTCAAGATGCTCTGCTTCTGCTTACGTGGTTGCTCAGTATGTGTAACCCTACCAGTACTAGCTCTCCTCTCTTTGAGTCGAGCACTGCTTGGTTCTTTTTCAGCCTCACCAGTGTTATTCTCAATCCTGACAGTTTCTAGTATGCTTCCGTCGAAATCTTCGTGTAGTTCGCCATCTTTTTCTTCAGAGCTCTCACTGCGATGGCGACGTTTTTTCTGTGACGCTTTCTTGGTTTCTGCATCTCCTTTTAAGGTCGCATCAGATGCAACGCTAGAGGCGTAATCTAAGGACGTCTTCGGGCGCGGCGGCCGGCTAGCGTCGGCGTTCTCCGTCGACATTGACGACGTCCTCGAACGCAGCTCGAACGACGTTGCCGGGCGAATTCTCGTCTGCCGCGCCAAGTTTTCGTTGACGTCCTCGACGCTAAGCCTTCGACTTCGTCCCAACGCTGGAGGGGGAGTCGGCTGCGTTCTCATGTTGGGAACCGACATCCGTCCATGGCTGACTTTCACTGGAAGATCGGGAGATGGCGCTTCGGCGAAGGAAAGACGCGGGGCCGACTTGGAGCGCATCTTTGGCGGGGCGCTGTTGATTCTACGACTTGTGACCTGAAGTTTGAAAAAAAAAAGATTCTTTTAGTTTTACTGATGTTTCAGACGCAACATTACCGACCAAAGTTGAAAACAAGCAAACAACACAGTAATAACTGTTTACACTCCACCTGTAACAGGCTGTGTTGTTTATTCCTTTACACTGTTAGTTAGCTGACAAACCTAACCAGCAAATTAGTTTAGCTAAATATAGGCGCTTTGGGTTAACAAATAGATCCATTAGGAGTGCCATGACAGTTCTATTGAAGTCTGAAGGCCAAAACAGGTTTTAGAACAAAGTCTTCCCCTAAAAGTAGGACAACCAACTTAGACTATGACTTCAGAAATTACGAAAAGTATTCAATGCTAGATATACACATAAGCGTCATTCATATAGAAAGTGCTCTTTCTATTTAAATGTTTTGCCTATCCATAGTTACATAAATTCTAAGACACGGATAATAAAAGCTTCGAAATGAAAACATGTATTGGCCAATATTTTCATTCAAAACGTTGTCACAATAACCTAGCCTGGGTGCCAGCCTTTTACGTACGAGTGCTGAGCTGAAAAGGCTTGCGTCCAGACTCCAGGCTACCAAAAACCCGTTCTATTTCTGTCCCTCCGTAGCAGTCCCTCCGTCAACAATTACTTAGATTTGGAAGAAACCAGTCAAATACGTTAACTCCTCAGCAACGGTAAGATCCCGGATCAGAAGCGTCTTATCTGCTAAGAAATAACCCTCACAATGGCTGTCATTAGGGCCCAATGGCCCGTGCAGTCCCCAACCTACCCACGACAACTTTCGCGTGTTTTGACTCCGATTATTACAAGTGGGCACAATTAACAACGGATTATAGGATTTAGCGGACAGATTCCTCGCTAATTGGTTTCTTGAAACCTTTCTTCGGCTCTTTTCTGACTAGCGAAGCGCGCTCTACTAGCTGTCTGAAACGAAGACTATGTACAAGCAGATTGCAAAGATTTTCGATTGTACTTGAGACGCAGGGGCCTGAAAATGACAGGTTCGCTGGAAAGTATTTTTAACACTAAGTGGTCTTGGCACATACGAAAACGTACCAAAAGGTATTTTGGATGTTCCAACTTAAAATTTGGACCTACTTCGACAGTATCTGAAAAAGAAAGTCATTTGCGGAAGATGGAGGAAAAGGTCATACCAGAAATGTCAGCTGTTATTCCCAAAATTGGGGACAGACGTCGACTTTTGCGGTGGTTTAATGTTAGCGGTTTTCGTTGTGGCCGCTTCACCGCGAACTCAAAATCACTGCGAACATTTTTCCATGGCACTAAGAGACTACAGTGCATGGTGCTACCGCCAACTTAAAACCATCGCGAAAATTCCCCTTTCCCGCTACCGCGAAATTAAATCCCCGCGAACTTCAATGCATTTACAGTGCTCAAACGGCACTAGCAATAGGACTGAGTGAGTGAACTTCAAACTCAGTGTACACAATTAGCACGACTTATGCGCCACCCTACCTATTGACCGTGAGAACAGGTAGTAGGAAGCCTTGCTTTACCACTCCACTCGAACTATTCTAAGCCAAACAGCAAATACAGGTCACCACATGTGCTACTTTTGGGAGGTCTCCAACAATGGTCAGGAAGTCGCTCCTCATTTTCTAAAGAGCCAGCCATCGGTGTGGTTTTAATTGGGTGTATTTTTGGCGAAAAGTCGCCATTTGAAGTGAGCACCGTGAAGAGTTGGAAGGTTTGATCAAACATCGAGACGGTTACGGTTTGTTGGAGGGAACAAGGCGCCGTGAGGATGCATACCTTGATCGTATGCAAGCAACAAAAAATAATGTTTTGTCCGGAAGCTAATACTATAGTGCATTTGCAAAGTGTAAAATCAGAAATACGATTGATTTTAGTGGTCTGAAAAAGCTTTTAACTTCAGCTAGGGAGTTTTACTTTCATTTTTAAGTATACTATCGCCACTTAAATTCCCATCGCACTTAATACATGCCAACATCTTGAAGTTACAGAGAATGAGACTAGAAAAATTATACTGTCCGTTTTCAATAATTACATGTTCAGATTTCTGGTTGACTCTGCTCTCTGGCATTTTAGACCATGTACTAGAAGTAGCACAACTACTTTTAGCAAATGTACACAGCCTTGCATCTTCCCTGCACGATTGTTCTTAACGTCTTGAGTGTCCGATATTACAATTTGTCGCCAGGTCCTCCAGAGGCCTTCCGAGTTACTAATGCACCAGGAGTGGTGCTTGAGACATGACCCTTGCCCGACATTCTGTGTTGTTTGAGCATGCGGAAAAATACGACACCTACTCAGTAATGCAAACACACTTTCCCGCTAGGACCTGTGTCACTATTTATAACACATAGTGTATGTAGGGTAGCATGGGTCCTGAATTCAAGAGTATTGTGCGGGAAGCACTGTAAAGATTGTATTGAATAAAATATCTCGGAGATGGAACGCTTAGAAATGTCTTCAATAAGAAGATAATATGGACAGTTATCTTATCTTAACGACAGTCCTTGGGACTTCATGAAGGGGTAACGGGTTATTTTGATCTTACCCAATTTCGAATTCTGTTTACTTTTTTTTTACTTTTTGAAGATAACCATTAGCCTCTATCTATTCTATCTAATTTATTGTTTATAATTAAATGAGGTGTCTGTGCGTCTGTTTGTTTGTTTGTTTGTAATGAAGTATACTTTTGCAATTGCTACTTGATACGAGCTGTCAAATATGGGCGAATATTTCAGTTGATTTTCATTTTCGTCCCCCAATACCTAATATCATATAACGTCAAAACAATGCCATTCTTCAGATGTCCTTTGCAATTGAAGACTGTTCTTGTGGAGTGACATTTGGCACGTAAATCAAAGCGTTTCAATGGATCAGTTGGTGACTACATGGCGCTGGTGTCTTTAATATTTAACAGAAAAGTATTGAAAAAGCAACAAGAGGTTATTGACCTTTTGCAACATGTCGTCCTCCTCGGTAAGAGTCGTGTTGAACTGGTAGCCAGACTTGGCCCGGAGTCTTTTCTCGGTCTCCTTGTCACCCTTCAGCCGGGCGTACTGCAGCTCGGACCGCTTCAGACGGATCCGGAACCTGTTCAGAACCACTCTCTGTTCCGCCGTTATACGTGTCACCACCTAGAATTAAAGAAAATATCACAATGTAATGTTACAAATAAAGAAAAAAATCTTTCACTAGCTGTTAAAGTTTGAGTTTGAATTCGTGCGACAAAAAATCTTACGACGAAGACGACCTAGCCTGATTCAATCTTGCTTATAGCACCCCGCCCAACATCCGCCGGCCAGTTACAGCCATGGACAGCAGAGTTTGTGTCACACAGACTGAACAAAACCGTGTCATAAGTTGTCCCATTTCTCGTACAGATCGTCGTACGATTTTGACGCCGTAGAATTTTAATGCAGGCGGCCCGCGCAGTGACAGAACCAACCGCCTACAGGAATCTAATATTGTATTTTTCTTGACAAGATAGATGAATGTTGTACGACATGAATTCTCTCAGTTTGTGACCGTAAGACGTTTGTGACCGGGCTCTAAAAAGAGCACGACGTCGACTTCACACGGGTTCTTATATTCAAGTTTGTAAGAATTCCGTATTTCTATTTTGTTTTGGTCTAGGTAATGTTCGTGGCCAAAATAGTCATCAAGTCGAAAGGCTGTACAGTAAAAGTAATAAAAAAAGGTAAAATACAGCTTCTTCCCTGTAAACTTTACCTAAACCCTACAGAACGCCATATGCGCAACTCATTCTTGTGACCACTCAATCAACAATCGCATATTTTGTCCCTCTCTGAATTTCAAAAATTTGCACGAGCACGTTAATAATTTTCCCCTTTATTCACTCATACATTTTCACACAGAAATAGGTAAATACTGTACCCCAGATAAAAGTCCAGCTGACCGCACCAAACACTGTAATCTGACGTGATCAGTGATAACACGCATACCACGGTGGTCAACAGTAGTTAATTACTACACAACTGTCGGGTATCTCACAGGGTCCACATTACAGCGGTGCAGTACCGTTACCGGTAGTCACTAGTGTGTCCAACAACATCGTAGAGATTGATCTGTACAATCATATTTGCTAATTGATTAGCGAGGACGTAAAATTGCATTTGTTTTCCGTATCGTTCGTGGGTCACTTTGAACTATAGTATCTCTAGCGATGTAAGATATGTGGAAGAGACATTGTGCTATGGGCATAACATGTCGCGACATTGACATTGAGAGAGTGGTTCTTAAACTAGTCTTATCATGAATGTTAAGCATAGACTTTAAAATCAGTCATGCCTCTAGTTGGTTTGAACCCCATACTGGCTCTTTAGGGTGAATGGCTGACTACTTTTGATCGGTATTTTTTTCAGTACGTAGTGAAGTATATATTCAAAGTTCTATGTAAGAAGCGTTAAAATGATAGTCTTGTTGGGAGGTTTCAAAACTCATGTTATTCAGACTCAGATAATTGCTTTTAAATACACTGTTTAGTAAACGAGACTTTCACATAACACTGCGCAGGTTTTAGACGTTAACGTTGCCTAATATCACAGTCACATACAGTACACACAACACAATGTACAACTTCTCACCTGTTTCTCCATTTTGTTGAGCATTGCCAGCCGCCGGTCCAACAGCATGTCTTCCGATTTGTTAGCGGAGTACACCGCTGGGGACCGCTCGCTGATGTCTCCCTTCTTCTTATCGTCTCCCATGTTGTCTGCTACACACGATATTCTCAATACGTGCAGTTTTTAGGCGTTAAAATGTCTTGATCATCCAGAGAATATACCTGTTGCAATATGTGTTTGTCTGATACTGCATCTTAATAGCCAGGACAGCTTGCCACACAGTTACTTCCTTGTGTTGAGGTTCCACTTCAGGTTTGACAGAGTTATTACTGTAGCGTACAGAACTCTCTGGTGTCGTCATGAGCGATGGGAATATTTCCACAATGTCTAAGTGAAGTCGTGTTGAGAATTAACCACCTGACTTTTTCACCGGCCGGTCCCCCACTTTGGTCTTTTGAAAAATGCCAGACATCGAAGGCAGTTGGGTAAATTGCACAGAGTCAGGTTTGAATATATGATCAACTCACCCTGGTAACGTACATGCCACGTTTTAGTGTTGGTGACAGTTGGCCAACGGTGTCCAGACACGATGTAGTTCAAGGCCAACTCTGCTACGGTCGCTAAAAAGGCTTGTACGCCATGATAAGATTTAAGTCATGAAACATTCCTCATTGTTTCCCTCACCTCTGTATCCGTCCCTGTACGTTCAGTGCCTTGTGTAGTGTAGCCCACACCACCACAGTGTCGTCAGGAGCTTTGTTAGGCCGGCTCCATGCAGGTGTTTGCCTGTATTTGTCGTCACGTCACATTGCGACCAATGAGAGCACGGCCACTGGACAAATTCTCAAACAACTGGGGAAAAGTTGTGGCGGGGATGGTCTCAAGACATCAGATGGATTTCCGGACAAAGTCTTTAACACTGACGCCACGTCACAGCTTTTCACAGCAGTGCCAAAAATGAATACTATTTCTCTGGGACCTTGGTAGAAAAACGAATAATCAGTTTTATGAAACAACAAGATCCACCACAGGTCGACAGAGGTGCTTGCTTCAAAGTGATTTTTGAAAGGACAGAAACAGATGTTTTTTGGGTCACACAGTAGGACGAATCATTTATACCTAATACCTTCTTTTCACCGTAACCCTTTTTCCAGATGACAACACCACCGGATTGGCTGATAACTGTACTTAGCGTTACCACACAGCCTGTGTGGTAGAGAACGCACATGTAACAATTGCACCAGTCTAACTGGTTATACAGCTGTTTCTGAACAACCTTTACAGAAAAGCGTCCTCCTGTACTGTTTTCAGCAACAAAATGATCAGCATTTCAAAACAATTAGGTGTAACTACGTCAGACATAAGCCCCGAATGCTTATTTTTTGTTATCGTAGTTTTTCTTAATTGTAATTCTCATCTTTGCTAATACAGTGTGATTTAGACAAAGTGCCTTTTTAATCACCGCCTAATACGGAAGAGCAAATTGGCTAACGAAAGAGACGCATGTATTCAGCTCTAGTGCACTTTTGTAATAAGGTGTGAGACAACACAAGGCAAATATCTAGCGAGACTACCCGCCCCAGGGCCAGTCAGCATGGGTCAACAGTTCTGTCATTTAACGGGGAGCCTTTTCGTTTTCTAAATACCGCGTCGGCATCACCGAAAAGCCACAGGTCGATTTACCTTACCGTCATAATAACGTCATACAGCGTGCAGTGTCGGCGAACCTTAACGTGTACAGGTGCACCTAAAACAATAAACTATCACCCGGGTGTGTTGTCATTACAAACATTCCTTGAGAATAATTACAAGCGTAAATAACGTCTTTTTCATAATACTTGTTGGTGACACCTTACTTGTTTTCAAAACATTCTAGAGGTTTAGTTTGGATATGACACCTAACTTTTGAGACGGTGTCGCTAAGACTGCTCTACCGCGAACCTATTTACCAAGCCAACAGGTGAAACGCAAATATCCAGTCTGAGTCGCCCCGCGTGTTTGAACAAGACCACAGTGTTCCCGCCTGTATCCCTGAGAGGAAGGAATTCCTTTTCTTCCCCCCGCTTTTGTGAGGAAAGAGAGCATGGCGAGCCTTCAACACCAGGAGACGCAACCCTCATTTCTTAGTCATTCATAATTCGTGACTTTTGTCGTGTGTGTGGAGTTGAACGATGTTTGGGTAGTGTCACCAAGGCTGCGGGATCGGAGGTCGGACTTTGCGCCATGGCGGGCATGGGAGCGTGCGTGTGGATACAGGGCGGAAACACTCACGGGTAGATTAAGTCACTAACACGGACACAGATTTCTTACTTACGAGTAAACAAGGAAAAACACGAACATTTAAGTGCATTCGTGCACCGTGCCTGGTCATGGTACAGTCTCTACACGCAGATAACCCTGCAGTAGGTCATAAAAGTAAATGTAGCTTTTTAACGTCAAGAAGACCTCTCTATGAAAAGAGCTCGAGGTGCCGTCTTGATACACGTCTGTTTCCCTCTTCTTATTCTGACAACCTGACATCGTTATATAGTAGCCAAACGTACCCAAATCCCCATGCTCTCATTTAAAAAGTCAAGAAGGTTGACAAGAACATTGTGACGGAAGTGTATACTCAAACATTTTTTTCATACACAGGCCATTTATGTTAACTACCCTTTAATTGTTTCTCTAAACATATACATATCAATGCCCTCTTCACATTCAGACAATACGAATCTATAGAATGACATTGTAATAATATTGCATGATAGCCTCACGATCCTTCCCAAGTAGATATTTCCAGTTTAGTAACAGCGATTTCATCATATGGATTTGTAGTGCCTCTTTCATACATGATGTAGAGGTGACTTGTATCTTGAGGAGGCATCATGAGTGTGGAGTACCCTGCCGACTCTCCCCAGATCTGTTTCTGGGAGCTCCACGTCTTCCCGTCGTCGTGACTCCATCTGATGTGTAAGTTCTGACCTGAAAGTAAAATTTGAGAACCAACGTCAAGACATTAGATTGCTATAGCCTTTGTTTTAACAAAAATGCTTTTAGAACATGAGTTTGAGGATCTCACTCCTTTATGAAACATGTGGCATGTGGAATATACATAACTGCGAAAACATACAGATAAAAAACATGCTAAATATCATGTTAACTTGTCGTTCCCTTGTTCAGTTATCCCCCTTAGAAAATTTTGACAAAAACGCCCCTGCAGTTCCAGAGCAACCTTCTAGGGGGCGCAAACATACACCATGTACACACATGCACGCACGTCACAGGCTATCTGCCGCCAAAAAATCAACACCATAGCACATCTAGGTTAAAAAGGTACAGAAAAACGGAATTTCTGCCGTAGTACCAAGGTCACATGTCCTTTGTCTTCCTAACCACTACCCACATACCAAATATCATCGTAATCCATCCAGAGGTTCACAAGTTATGTTGACTACAAAAATGCGGAAACACAAACAAACACACAGACAGACCCCAAACAATATCTCAATTCTTCATGAAGATAATTTTTGGAACATAGCGGTACCCACGTTTATAGTCATGTTTCGGACCGGAGTAGAACATGGTACCATCGTGGTACCACAGCCCCGACGCGACCCTCGGTTCTACGAGCGCTCCGTCCAAGTACGTGTGGTTTTGTGGCAGCGTTTCTCCCCCATCAAAGCTCCGCATGACGATCTTACAGTGGCGTTTTTTGTAAACCTTTTCATTCCGGGCGACTACGTATATGGACCCATCAGGTAACTCCACTGGCTACAGAGAATAGGGGAAAAAAGCAAAACTGTTGCTGCTCGTGAAATAGCGATTCTGATTCACGTATTATTGTGACATTGTCTTCGGTAATAATACTTTTTCAATTTTTCGTTTCCTCAAACAGCCCGGCCGGGCCCCGGTTTGGAAATGCGGCGTTCGGCTTAGGTCCCATTTCCAAACCGGGGCCCGGTCGCGATGTTTGCGGAAACGAAAAATAAAAGTTTGTATCAAGAAATATACACAAATTATGCTCATGACTATTTCTTTACGTTCTGGATGTTTCGTTGCCTTTTATATCATATTTTTCGCTTCCGAAAGCTACCCGGCCGGAGCCCGGATTGGGAATTAGAGACCTAAGCCTTAGCCTTACCTGGCATTCGTCGGGGTCGAAATCTCCTGCTGTGCCGTTAGTGAAGGGCACACTCGGCACGAAGGCCCCGTGTCTCCACGTCACACCGTGGTCATCACTCAACAGCAGCACCAGGCCTTTACCATGGTGGAAACCGTGCCCGCACACAACCAGCCGGCCCTTCGCCGGGTCATGCTTTTTCTGAAAGAAGCAAACATTATCAGGGACATTAAGTTAAGGACTTTTCTCATATGAATTTTTAAGAACAAACAGGTGTTGGTTATTCAACAGCTGCAACAGATAATCTCCTAACTATACATCATCAGCACCATCGCGGGCTGTTTGCCCGGACCAAGTCCACCCTCTCCTTCCAGACCTTCCTAACTATACAGATAACAATAATATAACACTTTAGAAGTCACGACAGAACTTTTGAAAATACGTAGTCATATATGATCATATATCGATCCTGCAAACTTCATACTGTGGATATACGAACCATATATAAGCACAGTACCACAACGGACCTTGAAAATCATTTTAATCTTTCAGTATAAACGATAGAAACTGGAGCCTATTTCTACCTCATGAATAGGTTTCATGTAAAAGATTTATCCGTTTAAAGTCTTGTGAAAGTGCTACCCATTTTCCCTACTAAACGTCTAATAAGCTTTTTACTGTAGCAATCACACACATAGACCAGTAATTGCGCCAAAAAAAGCAGTTACTCAAGCCGACAAGTAACTGGATATGATTTTGGAAACGGTCAGACGTTTCAGATAGCACCAACTACCTTCCATCAGTGACACAGACCCGTAATTACTGACCTGTATACCGTACCCTGGGCCCGGGTATGCGGCATAATCTTCCCCCACCATGTCAGTGATGTTTCTCGGCCTGCCCCACGTGATTCCGTCGTCTGTACTGTTCATCAGCATCATTGATATCAGCGGACAGAACTCACAATACGCGTACATCAGGAAGATGGTCGCAGTGGTGTCGTCCACGAAAACAGTTCCAATGTAGGAGCTGATCGTGGAACTGTCATCCATAAGCCGCTGTGGGGGCGACCACGTTTCACCTGTGAACGAAATAGAATGGTAGAAAAAATCAAGCAAAGGTTGTTGTAGCCTATATCGTCACCCGTCCCGGTTGAGACCTGAGAGACGGTTAGTGTGCTCTGATGTAGATGGCGGGGGACGATATCAACTCTTCCAACAACCTTTGACCCATTACTGACGTCACATGCGCATATCTTCTCATGTCCAGGGCAATTGGGTCAGATAGTTGACGACGACTGAGCGATTCAGACGTAAATTCTGGTATGATTTTTCCGTTTGGAGAACATAATGTAATTTATCAACTAAAATGAACTTCCATACTAAACAGACTGCTTGTGTTACATGTACCTCCATCTGTCGATCTTCTCACGGCAAAGATTTTTGAATGTATGTCTCCTTCCGACTTCCTCCTCCCTTCTACTACAGCTACCAGGTTTCCTCCAGGAGTGTACGTAAGAACAGGTATCCGGTAGATGAGGATGTCTCCCTTCCTCGGGCTGGTGAACAGTACCACGTCATGTACCACGTTTAGAGAGACGCCGATTTGTGGTCTCGGCTGTCCATCGTCTGTAATCTACAGACAGAAATATGAAACCACATTCCCTTACTCGCGTTAGAAAAGTTTGACTGACTTTCAACTGTAATGCCCCTGTCACACAGTAAAGGCTTCGTCGTATCAAGTTGTTGATCGTCCGAGCGTCGAGCGTATTTTTTCACCTGAAAGGAAAGCCTATCGCATTAAACAGGGCTAAAATCACGCGGTGATTGAAAGAATACCGGGCATTTCAAAGTCGAAAATGTCATTTAGAGCGCACAGACCTGACGGCCGATCGTTTTTTCCCCCTGTGACAGGGGTTTTAACGGTCTTTTACTAGACAGTATACTTAATAAAATGATCGATAACCCTCCCTATTTATGCTATTGAGCACATATTGGTGCATGTGTGCACATGTGTAGTTATGCCAATAAAGACGTCAACACACTTGAATCAAAAAGGAATATATATATACAACCATCCACTTGCTTTAAAAGAGAGAGTACATGTAACCTTGCTTACCTGTAAATGATGGGAATAATCTTGTATCGAAGAGCCATCAGCTACCTGGACGGCAGTGTTGATATTCTACATTAGAGAAGTCAGTTGGTTATAACTGTTAACGTTTACCATTTACTAGGAAATTGCTTTATCGGAATTCTGCAACTCGGCGGTACTGAAGCGCCGACTAGTAACCAATAACGGCACTGCAGCATTGGAACTGAACACCGGCAATATGTTGGCGACCGGAAGGTTACAGAATCAAAGGAAGGTAGTGCTCGTCGATGCGGACGAATGTAAAATATGTTTCGCTATCGCAAATCATCAGTCTATTGCTGCTAATTATATACCAGATATTATTTTAGTTATGTGGGTATATATGGCAAGTTCCCATTGAATTTAGATAACGTTAACTAGCAGGCTCGCCAGCCACGATATGTAGCAATGATAGGTAATAGGGCTGGGTACCGGTACAGAAAATTCAGGTCCAGGTCCGGTTCAGGTCCAAAGGATCAGGTCCAGGTCCGGACCTGAACCTGGACCTGATTCAGTATGACTCATACCAATGGTCCATTTCACTACAAAGAAATCTGTTTGGTGGAGTATTAGACTTACACTGGCGTTTTGAAATACTACGACGCTAACTGCACCCGTACGATTGACTGTAAACCTTGGTAGAAATTACTATAAACTCTACTCTACTTCACTCTTGTCATTTTCTTCCAACTGCAAGCGCCAAAACGTGTGAATGCCTGATAAAATGATATGTTAATTTTCTAATCGGTCCAACATCCGGTCCACCTAATTTTTTCAGGTCCGGTTTTTCTGGACCGGTCCAATAAGAAAACCTAATAGGCAACGTTACCAAGAATCAAAGCTGTCAACTACATTAACATTAATGTAAATCTTTTTATAGATCTACAGCGAGCTTTACGTTACCATTTGATAATTAAAGAAGGTGTTGTTCAGAATCCACCGTGCCAGGACGACAATGATGAACAGTGAAGCGAGAAGTAGCAGCCTCAACCGCATTGACAGGGGTCGTATTTTGTTGTGGGTAGCCATAGGAGGTCATCTGAAGATCACGGGCACATCTTGAGGTACCTGAATAAAAGAAATATTAGAATTCTCATAACGTATTTAACGTCATGTCTTTGCCTCACGAGATGTCAGTGGCGCATAAAGTTAAAAACAAAAAACAGCGATACATACAAATAAACAACTAACGTTGCATGTCCTAAAATCAGTAAGCCAGTATATGATTATAAAATTCCAGTCCGAGCCAATATGTTATACAAATCATGTGACTCTATTTTGTATGCATGTCAGTTAAGGCTGTACCAAAACATTCAGCTCGTTAAAAGCGAGAGTGTTCTGATAGAATGTCAGAATAGATCTATAGTATGGTGGCTATGGACTTCATCTTGACATCAAGTTGATTGTTTTTGGTATGCACATCGATACGTGACGCTCCCGTTAGACGACAGACCGTTGCCATTGCCAGACGACTATCTGTTACAGAGTCATAAATCCCATTTAACTGTATCAGCTAGTATTACCTTCGTCAGCGTTGATATATGCCGTCATAACACAGGTGACATGGCTGTTCCGGGTTCGTGACGCAGCCAGGCTGGTGAAAATGGCGCGCACTTTGAACTCTGAACCTTCACCCAATGTCATGTTCGAGGTTTGATGTCAAAGTGGGGTAAAGTGTTTGCCAGGACAGTAACTTTGTTTTAGTTGCTGATATTATAACGTTAACACAACTTATTCAGTTAAAAAAGAGTTAGATGTTTCGTTATTATTGAACCAAATGCTTTTAGTGTTATAATAATAAATTTATTTTCCATACTCGACTACGGGACACTCAGCCTGAGTCCAGCGACGGGTACCATATCGACCAGTCCGTCCATGCAGAAGTGACCTCCCCCCCCCCCCCCAAAAAAAATAGGGTGATTGTTTAAATTGTTGTTAACACCCACCAACGTAAGGTCATGTCATCCTAAGTACACAAGAGAAATCAAAACTTTCAGGTACAATGGGACACGTATAAGTAAATGAAGTGAATAATTAAGCTTCATGATTATTTTACTTAACGTTGAACTATGTGGACCACTACGGTGAACTAAAATAGCTCCGGAAATAGGCATGCAGACCCTCAGGCACGAAAATAACTTAAAAGACTGAAGAGACCAAGCAGTGTATTAAAATAGCACATTTATTTTCAAAACAGTTAGCTATGGACATATTTACAGTAGTGTTGGGCGATACCTTTTATTCATAAGATCATTCAAGTTCAAATTTGTAAATTTATTTTTAAATCATGCATAGCAGTCCTAATGTCATTCATGAATTTCTAAACATGTCGTTTGAAAAATATATCGTTCTCCTGTGAATTTACTTGTAAAGAACTTTACATGCTTAGACGTCCATGGCAACATGAGAAGAAGGACGGTCGTAAAATATGGCTCGAGCTCTTGATTTTACATATTGAAACACGCAATTTACACTTAACACATGTTCTGGTAGTTTCATACTGTAGAACAATTCTTCTTTGAATGCTTGATGAACAGAATTTGCGAATGAAATTTGCTGCAGCTTTAGAAAGTCCGGGTATACTTTGAACTTTTTTTCGTCCGTGGCGATTATTTGATTGCATGCATTTGGACGGAACCAATGTCTGTTTGTCAACATCATAGTACTGCGTCTTTTGCATTTGCAGCCCAGCTCGTCAGCCGAGGCCCCTTCCTCTGCCAGTCCTGCAGCTCGGACGGACGGTGGTAGATACGGACGTACCTGACGAAACAAGATAAAAACACACGTCGATGAAGGTTAGACATCCAGGTAATATGGTACTCCAAATAGCAATTACTCAAGCAACTGAATACGATTTTGCAAACCGGGTCACAGTGTCACTGGCGAAAGGTAGTCCGTTTCCAAAATCATATCCAGTTGCTTGAGCAATTGCTATTTGGCGTATGATTGAAACATGATTAAGATATTCATTCGATGCAGTTTTTAAAATCATCTCAAATTTCATGTCGTCTTAGTCATGCAAAATCATAATTCGTTTTTTTTTTAAATCGATCACAAACGTCAATCTACTACTGCACAACACAATATAAACATATTTGAATTGAAATTTACGTATGCCCCGCTTTCTGGCGTTCTAACTTGAACATACTTGAGTAGAGAGCAGCTAGAAAGAACACATCTTCACCTGCAGTGTGAGCGTATTTTCTCCATCTCGTTCATCTGTGCCGTCAGTGTATCTCTGGGAGTGGGCGCTAGGAGGCGCTTGGACTGACGCATGAGCAGACCGCCGCTGTCGTCATCCTGCCTCTCCACAACGATCACAGGCTGCTGATTGGCTGGAAGGGACAATGACGTCAGAATATAAATAAGTTTAAAAGTGTATACAGAAACTGTACATTTTACATCTTATGCACTGTGTGGTTATTGAGCATTTAGTATAACACGCATAATCATTGCGTTGGAAATTGTATAACTATCGGTTCTGTTGAATTCGAAGTGAGCTAGGGCCATTGCTTTCTGTTATTATGCATTAGTTCATAAAAGGAAACTTTTGGCACTGAACAACAACAATACATGCATACCTTCATCGTCCATTTTCTTAAGAAAACAGCTGACTTTTTCCCTTTGCTGTTGCTCCTTTTTCCGGACGTCTTCTAGTAACTTTTGTCTTGTCAGTCTTTCTCTTCTCTGTGGAACCTTAAAGTAGTCATAAATATCTACTTTTGTAGAAATGTGTTTCTGTTCCGGCGTGAAGTCTCCGTTTGCTTCCTTTTTGTACACGGTAACCTCGTAGTTGTCTGGGAGTTTCTTCTTCTTCTTCCGCCAAAGACTCCCCGTAGAAGAGCTCCCACATACAGACCCTTGTGGGACAGACAAATGTTTCGCTCCCGTTGAATTTTTCCTGCCCTGCTTTCCTTTGTATTTGTCTTTATCCTTCTTTTTCCTCGACTCCTTTTGAAGGTCTTTCGTGTTTTCAACCGAACTTGAGGTAAGATTCTCGTTATTGTTGTCATTTTTGTCGTCCAATCGCGACTTGGGATCATTTGTCGCTGTGACAACGTCAATCACGTCATCTGAGGGAATTCTGGGTAACGTATTTTCTTGCTGATCTGTCGTTTGTGGTCTACCGTCGACAGTCGTTCTTTCACTGACACTCGACTCATCGTCGTCAGACAATTTGGAGTTTAATGACATATTTTCGTCTTGCAATCGGTCACCCAAAGGCGGTAGAGTCTTTTTAGAAGTTCTTCCTTTCTTATTTCTATTCCCTTTCTTCTTCTTGTCATTTGTTCCTTCCTTGTCTTGTCTGTTCGCTTTTGAATCGTTTTTCTTTAAGACATCTTCCTCGCTTGAAGGTTGGATATCATAAGTCTTCTGCAAGGAAGAAAGTAACGACGCCGTCTCTTCTTGTATGGAAGACTTCCTCCTTCCTGGGTGGAAGGAATCCGGAACATCGAGGAAAGGGCTTCTGGGCGAGCGCTCCGGATTTTCCGGATTGTGGCTCGTCCCGATAAAGTCGTGTCCAATGTGACCTTCCACGACAAGGGCGACTGGTTGTGCTGTCCCGTCGCTGTTGTGAGATGGTTGTGCTTCTGTCCTTTTTGTGAGGTCTAAGACATCGGTATTAGCTGCGAATAGAGATGTTTGAAGACGTTAGTTAACGATTATGATAACGAACAGGAGAGAAGGAATAGTGGGGCGGGCTACTCTCCAAGCAGAGGTTGATTGAGAAAATCGTGAGGTTTTTCTTAATTGCCGTCTTTTTTTGTCGGCTTTACATAGCAGAGGTTGATGGGTAAAATCTATAGCTGACAGAAATAAGATGACATATTATCATTATGTATGCTCATATGCTATATGTTCAACTCATATGTCCGCCTACGTAGGGCAATTTATCTATACTTTATTCCAAATGCGAGACCAGATACATGATTGTGCTGTTATCAATAATATTTTGTTGTTATGTATGTAGCCTCGTAATACCATTGTCTATGTAGCTAGTTGTTGTTATTGGTTGCCATTGTACCTTATGCGATTGTTGAGCAATAAAATTCATTATGTTTACCTGCAGACTCCGAGATCGGAGGAAGCTCCTTGGCCATCTAACTCCTCTGGCGTGTTTTCTGTTTTATTTGGCCAATTTCTACTATTTCCAACAACCTATGAAGCCTGGTAGAGGATAGTGTTTACCTGCAGATGATTCCGAGATCGGAGGAAGCTCCTTGGCCAGCTGGCGGGCTCGCTCCTGCCGCCTCCGCTCCCGCTCAACTTCCAGCTTCTTCCGCTTCGTGGCTGTCTTCATGAGGGAAACGTACAGGGGGCGCTGGTCTCGGTTCATCTGGACCATGGCGTTGTTGTGCTGGCGGTACCACGTGTCCAGCTGTGACCATGAAACGTGCAAACATATTGGTGTACAATACTGTATTTCAAAAAAAAACATTTACTTGTAGAGAAGTAATAGTGCAGCTTTCTTGATGGAATTGAGTTGACCAAGGAGGTTTTGGGGAGAACCTCCTTCAATTAGCATAAGCGAAACAAAAGAAAATGCAATTAAGTTATATTAATAGGACATTTTTATTATTAAAGGTATTGTGTAAATATATCTCCATGCATAAGTGTTGCAAAAAGAGACGATAGTACTATCAATGAAGTTTCCTATATAAATACATGATATTTTAGATAATTTTCATCACCAGTCTAGTTATTACTGTATAGGTTGGTTGTTTTTCTTTTTCACCTATTATGCCACATGTGGTCATTTGTTAATTCATCCTACGGGCAGGAACATGCAATAAAGATTATCATTATTAAAGCAATAGATATTATAAAATACGCCAATACAGAATATCTTATATTTGGCAAAAAAGCCAGTGTTTCGCATTTGATATTCTCATCACAAATAGAACACAGCTTCCCAAGGTCAAACAAATATTCGTACCTTTTTGCCGAGGTTCCTTTTCTCGGAGATGATGTTACTGAAGAGTGATTGCGACTGCGCCCCCGTGCGGGCCACCCGTGCCGAGTCCTGCCCGACAGCGGTCAGCATGCTCTCGCTGCCGAGGAAGTTTTCCCGCAGGATCTCAAACGTGCTTTTATTCGCATGCATGTTTTCTTCCTTCTTCTAGCATCTTTTCTGAAGAAAAGTCCTTGCGTTGTAGTTTTCCTTCCGAACGTCTTGAACTAGGCACTACATTTGGATTGTTGAGCTGTTACCAAGAGTCCAGCAAATTCACGCTTCAGAGCTGTATCTCACTGTAACATAAAAGTCGCACGTTAGCCATAGCAGCGATTGTAACTTTTATATGCATGTGCAAATAATAAACAAAGTAAAGGCAAATGGACACTAAAGAACACTAGCTATAGAATGAATGATACAACGGGCATTCTCTTTTCACCTGTTTGATAAATACAACGAGCCATATTTGCGGAGAGGACAGAAGATACGACCGGATACCAAGCTGAAATACACCTGCCATGACGAAACCATGCTTGCTGTTTGTTTCCAAGCGTCGGAAAGCGCATGATTCGTATCGACAACTACTGTAAAAACCACTTATCCCATAGTCACCATTATCAAACATATACAAGTCAATGTATGGGTCATTACGGGGTGATTTGTATCGTCTAATTGTAGTCTGATGAGACAATCCTCCTTTGTCCTTCCCTTGTTAATTTATGGGTTTTGCGTCAACATGTACTGATCAACAGGAAGTCCTTTGTTCGACCTCCAAGGTCTGAACTTAAGGGTCTGACCCTTTCTTGGTTCACCTTAATGATGCCGATGGCACACGTACAGGGTTCAACAGAGGTTAAAGGCGGTAGAAAAAATCTTCAATGAACAGCGTTGCAAATCAACAACCTGGCTAAGCTTCTTAAATTGATACCAATTATGCAAAAGCCTAACAGGATCTGTTGTCTAAGATGGGGGCATTTATTCAGTACTACGTACTATTCTACTCTTCAATTAGCCATGCTTTCCACACACAGTACAAATTAAAATGCACAAAGACACATGAAAATATGAGTACTAGTAGTTAAACCAGCGTTAAAATCCTGAACAAATATAGCAGCATCGAAAATCGCACTATCAAGTTGTTGTCGTCTCAGGGTGACAACAACAGGTTGTCCTTTTCTTGAACTCAATGAGGGGACAAAACACACACAAAAGACACTTATCAAGCAAAATTTCAGGTACAAACTTCCTTCTCAACATGCGTTACCACAACAACTCACCAGTCAGACTGATCAGTTCAACTGACTACGAGAAGAAGCTGGGGCGATGCGTACATTTTTCCAGAGAAAAACGAAGTCTTTGAGTTGGACATGGCGGCGTCGTGTGTCCATGGGGAATAATCCACCTGTAGGAATGTCAGAACTACACTAACGCCTGGCCACAGGGTGTGGGCGGGTGAATGGGCGAGGGGATCAGCAGAAAGACTCAATTACCCGATCACAAAGCAGTATAACGAGTTCAGAGTAGGATTTAAGACCTTCAAAGCCCTTAATCGCTTGCGGAGACCTTGTTGGCAAAATAACATAAGCGCCTTTTCAGTACGTGAATAAGTTGTGTGGCTCACGAGAAAACGTAGGAATGAGGTTAAGACGATTTCATTTTGTCACAAAGGGGGTTTGTCCCAGGTCTTCCTTCGTAATTTTCTAAAAACCTAACACTCTCGTCTACGTCCCTCCCCAATATAAAGTAGAACAGTCCAGTAAATTCGAAACCCTTACGATTGTTGTCCCTGTTGTTGTGTAAAAACTATGATTCCAACAACATCTTTTAAGCGTATTAGTATCATTACGAAAAATGCCTTCTTTTCTTTCTAACTCTATACAAGATGATACATGCACACTTACCGTCATCTTACTCATGAATTCGAACAGAACCTTCCGAACGTTTTCGGCAATCTATCTCAAAAGAGACGCTACGATTATGGCTACTTCTGAAACGCACTACTCATGATTAGAACATGGCCACTACCCATCAGCCAATCAGAGCCCTTCATTTACTGTGTTTATATCTCCATAGCGCAGAAAAGTATGGTACTATGAAAAATGTGTGGTACTATGAACTCATTAGCATGAAATAGAACCACACATTTTTCATAGTACCATAGCACCACTGCTTCGCCTTGTGCGCGGAGCGACCCTATTTGCCCATTGTTTCATGTTCTAACTATATTCAAACCATCAAACGGAATGCCTTCAGTGTTGGGATACTAAGAAATGGCCTCCTATTGTTTAGAAAAGGTATGGATAGGGATATCTTACGTGCAACAACTCATGTAACATTCAGACAGAAAGTGAGCGAAAGGAAAAAACACCGTCTTGTCGTAACAAATTCTAATTTCCGGTCTTTTCGTTGCCTTTAAAGTTGTTAACGACTTTTTGGTATGGCTTGGTATTATGCGGTACATTTCTGTGACGTCCGTACGCGACGTTTGACGTAAATCGTCTACATTCTGTAACAGTTCACATTTTCTGCCCCGTGTATGCTGATTCTTACATCTTAATAAGACATCTTTGAAGACCTATTTTACTTCAAGCGAAGTCCAGAATGCTTACGGAATCGATCAGCTAGACACTAGTACAGCTTGCGCTAGGAGGAACTAACGAGGAAAACACCTCTACTAGATGCACACACGTACCTTTTTAAAACCATCAAATCGCTGTCTTCAGCAGTGACAAAAATTCCGATAACGCCGTATATGGCGATTTTTCTTTCATCAGAAGTAAGATTGAATACGTACGTGCTCTAGCATCGCCTGGCCTAAGTGACGTCGCATGCATGTACATGAGCTCAGGTGATCAAAGTACGTTGTCCTCACAGTCAATGACTCTACACATTTCTAATCACGCCTCTTGCGAAGATCAAACTACACCTTGCGGCACTCCGACCGCCTGTACACACAAACTACGGTCACTCGGACTCCTCTGATGGGAACGGGGGGGGGCTATAATTAGGTACATACCACAGGATTTATTTACTTGTTTTACTTTTACGTGCCATAGGACACAGTTTCGCAGAAGTTGTGCAACATAACTGTGTCATTTGGTTGGGTGCACCTGTTTTTAAACAATAGTGTCACACAATTTGGACGAAGTTACGTGACCCGACTGTGAGTAACATGTTTCCATTGACATGGTTGGTTTGATATTTTTGTAAGATTTAAGATCATTTAACGTGTAAACAAGACAAACTTGACAAACAGGAAGATTTTAATGCAAGTCACGTCCAACAAACATAAATTACCTAACTACTACCTGTAAATGGCAACTGCTTGTCGGTTACTCTTGCTAAACCTTACATAATAGACGACCTCACATATGAATCCTAAATCTGAACCTAGATTTGAAAAAAAAAGCACGATTTGCAAAAGATACAGTTTTGATATCGGCAAGCGGTAATCGCATGACAGAAGATACCTTTGTAGGTCAAGATATAACAATCGTCTTAAACATGATTCACCACAGAGATGTAAACCAGCATACACATTAAGCATTATTTGCCAGCTACTTTTTGTCTTTTTCTTTCTTTAATTAATTAATCAATTAATTAATTAATTCATTCATTTATTCATTCATTCGTTCATTCATTCATTCTTTCTGTCTGTATTTTTTTTCTCTAATTGCATTCTCTAGCATTTATTAATTATAACACAGGAAATGAAGTCACAAGCACGTGCACAATGTCACCGATGATTAAACATCCCGATGCTCACGCCAGTGTCGCTATTTGTTCGCCAGACCCACACGGTCCCGCGTTGGTCTCCCATCAAGATTAATGACTACTCATGACCACCTGGCGACTGATCTGACTTCTCCGAGAACTTTGTACAAACGATAAGAAATGCCACACGTTTGTGGCGTTGAACGAGATGTGATAACTCTGACCCAGCCTGTTCAGACATGTAAACATTTTTTGGGGGATTTAAACACTTGACGGTGGTCATATGAGTTCGTACTGTCGGACAATGTACGAGTAATACTTTCTTAGCTGGCTTCTCAGAAAACTTTGTACAAACGATAAGAGATGTCACATGCATTGAACGAGATGTGTAATAACTCTGACCCACCTTGTTCAAACATGTAAACATTTGTTTGGGATTTAGCACACTTGGTGGTGGTCATAAGAGTTCGTACTGTGACAAGTACGGGTGATACTTTCTTAAAATAGCGATACTTTCCTAAAATAGCGATACGTTTGTACATGTCTATCAAGCATCCACCAGGGGTATTAAAAATGTCACTCACAGCAGAAGGATGTAGGGTAGAGGTCTTTGTCCGAACTTGGCCTTGGTGATAAGTAAAACGTCAATAATGCTGTGAATCTAAAGATCCTGTCAAACCTTGATAGCCGACTACGACCTTCTCCAGACCATGGTTGCGAGTTAGTCGCGAGCAAGCTCTGCATGATTGGTAGTTGGTCTTTGATAGTCGTCTGCACACCAGATTGTGAATTTTGACAAATCAAATACAGAAAACTCAAATTCTTCTTGCGATCAGAACTTTGTTCAAACAAGAGATGTGAGACATTGAACGAGAACGTAATAACTCTGACCCAGCCTGTTCAAATGTGTAAACATTTGTTTGGGATTTAACACACTTGGTGGTGGTCATATGAGTTCGTACTGTTACAAGTAAGAGTAATACTCTCTTAGCTGACTTCTCAGAAAACTTTGTACAAACGATAAGAGATGTCACATGCATTGAACGAGATGTGTAATAAGTCAGACCCAGCATGTTCAAACATGTAAACATTTGTTTGGGATTTAACACACTTGGCGGTGGTCATATGAGTTCGTACTGTGACAGGTACTACTTTCCTAAAATAGCGATACGTTTGTACGTGTCTCTCAAGCATCCACCAGGGGTATTAAAATGTCACTCACAGCAGAAGGATGTGGGGTAGAGGTCTTTGCCCGAACCTGGCCTTTGCGATAAGTCAAACGTCAATAATGCTGTGTATCTACTGAAAGATCCATAGCTGACTTCGACCTTCTCCAGACCATGGTTATGAATTAGTCGCGAGCAAGCTAGGCCATCGGCTCTGATTGGTAGTTGGTCTTTAAAAGTCGTCTGCACCACGGACAGATTGTGAATTTTTAAAAACCAAACACAGAAAACTCAGATTCGTCTTGCAAACAGAGGAGCGAATGGGAGAATAGGATGGATTCAAACTGATTCCCAACCCAGCGCCGACTAGCGTTTTGACTTTTGGGATAAAAATGTCACTCCCTTGGGGCACAAGTGGAAGCTTTTTACCTACACGATTCTATGTACAATGATGATATACAATTGGGACTTCATTGACCGTTGAATGTATAGGAAACTATGCGAATGTAGGTTAACCATTGTTCAAAGGGTTTTGAGGGTAGAGAATAAATGTCTCCACGAATGTCCATTGACAACGAGACTATTGGGAGTAGACACAAAAAAATGAACATTTCATTATACTCGTAGGGTTTCAATCGGATCAGTTTTCTGGACTTTTGGTTTCACGCTTTGGTCAATTTTGCAACCAATGATCCTGCTTAACTGACCTAAAAACCATAGCCATAATATCCCCAACAGTCATCTAATTTTGGACCCTCAAATCCGGCTTGCACATTTTATTTTTTCCTGCCGATGAATTTTTAATCAGACAATCATATCGACATCGTTTCTGCACTATATATGGACTATAGCGGCACAAAAGGCATACACATGACGTTTATACTGAGCCGTTATATCTTACGTATGATTGTCGCAATGTCTTCTTGGAGTGCAACAAATGAAAAGCGCAAACCTACATCTTATGGACTGATATTGTACTAACATATTCGATAAGGATTTGCAAATAGAACTGCAAGCTTATGACACGTTAACGTTTGAAGACCGTCGAACGTAGCATTTATCAGGTCAGTGATAATAGGTTAATAAATTTACCCTTGTACACGGAATAGATAAATCATAAATAGCGAGACATCGCTAGTTCATATTATTACCAAATTGTTTATCAAATTGTCTTAAATTGTTTTAAAGGGACAGGTTCAGTGCAACACCGTGCGGCTGCCTATAGACAACATATTTAATCGGGGTCTAGAAACAGTTTAAACTGACTGGATAAAATTCTGACAAGATTTCTTGTCTTCGCTTCGACAACCATGATGTCATCCAACTACATGCCTGTAACAGACGATTGCTTTGATTGCCAGACAAATGTTTATTTCATCATTCTGCTTGCTAAGATAACCTTATCATGACAAGTGTTTATCAAAACTCCCGGGAGTTTACTCGGACCGGCAAGACAAAATACCTTCACAAGCCGGACATTCTTGTTCAAATCAAGCTAAATTAAGGTTACTCAGACCGAACACAATTCGCCATACCCGCAAGCCAGTCAAACGTACCGTTACCGAACTGCGACGTAACCAGGACCGTAACGGGCAGCTATTACAACAAGGTGGCGATATAAACGTTTCACCTGACGGTGTGCGTGGTGTTTGCTTCTAACGTGTTGGACAAGATCGATCCATATCACTGAATAGGCATATCTCCACCAACACTCATTAACCGTTGGAAGAGGTCTTATAAAGGTATACTAGTAGCAGAAAAGGAATCTAACTCACTTGTGTTCCTGTGTCAGAGAAGAGAACCGTCTGCTGCTGTTAGTTTCCACGTGTATCCAGGCAACACAGCTGGGCTGGGACTGGGCAGCGCGGATTTTTTGCCATATATGCCTCACGTACTTTCCCAGGGGGGTCACATGTGAGAATAGAGTATACGGGAGTTACGGCATACTTCTGTCTCGTTGTATCATCATTGTGATATCAAGCAAACGTCATACTGTTCTTGTTTTAGATGAAGATTTCACTGAAGACGTGACGTAGGTGAAGAAATGTCCAAAGACGCGGGTAGAAGTGGTCCCCCCGGTTGAATGTGACGTTAGTATCCCAACCCGACCGCATCGGTTCGCGACATGTTTAGAGCTGCTAAACAAATATGCTGTCCATTACCAGTGTAAATACACTCCGCGGCCTATGGCACCGAGTCAACAGGGTATGAATGCCTGTTTGGACGGCTTATTTTGACTCACTTGTTATGCAGACAATGACGAATTAAGTAGTCAATCGGCATTAAGAAGAAAAGACGGGACAAACACACGAATCGGGGAAAGTAAGCTTGGAAGAAAAGAAACGCAGTACAAAAGTTTTCTATATAAAACAAATGTTTTTCAATCTACGACCGAGGACAGATTTACTTGGAACAAACGAACTCGCGAAAGTACAACATAGACTAATTAAACGTTCCGTAGTCTTGACAGCAACTATTTTCACGAGGATATTTTTCCATTTAGCCATCGCGGCCAGCTTACAGGTGCACGGTGTGACTACCTGTGACCCTTCAAGTTCTTACGGCGCTTTGAAGGGTGAAAGTTTTGCGCTCTGGTGAAGATTTTCACGCTCGCTGGACCCGATTCAAGCACTTCTCACTGGCGTAGAAAGAAACAATACAGACTTAACCAAACATCTTCAAGGCTAATCCTATAACAGGTCTTTTGTCAGGAACTAAGGCGTCTTGCAAGCATCTTAGATTAAAACCAAACCGGCCTGACTGGGAAACGTGGTCAGATGCTTTCCACGCTGCTCAAAACCTACTAACGGTGTTCCGTTAAAGAAATGGGTAAACAAAAACAGGAAAAGCTGAGGGACATGTTGTTGTTGTTGTTTAAAACTGACGAAGTTCAGCGTTTTTTCCATGACCCAAACATCCTGAGTTTGTACGTTTTGCCACGACCGCATCAAAGCGTAAAGCCGGTCTCAGACAACTAGCATTTGCTTGAAATGTTGTTCTCAGCGCGCAAGTCAGTGTTTTATAGATTAGAATAATTCAGTTTCATGTCGTTTTGTCTGTCCAAGGCCGTTAAATAACTAACGTCCTTGGTCTATCTATCCAGACTCTTAAGCACAAGTCTCTTAATCAACTCATCTAATACATTTTTTTTCTGAAAAATCGCAAGGAAAATAACTTTATTCACCCTTTTTAAAAGGGAACCATGAGTCAGCAAAGTAATCATAGTTAATCACCATATATCATGTTGTGTCTAAAGTACATTCATGTTCAGATAACACTTTTGTTAAGGTCAGCGGGTTATCTCTTCAACACCATAAACGAAGGCCGCTTTGTTCACACTTTTGTAAACAGCTTTTGTACCAAGGATTTAATTGAATATCGATTCCAAATTGATTAAACTAAATACCAAGTTCACAGTGCGGTTGCCACAACGAAGGGATTTTCGCTCAACTTCATGACACTCGGTGATGGAAATATTAGATTGCATTGTACGCATATCAGCGGTAATAAATTGACTGATTAGGGTCTCGTCACAGTTGTCGTACGAGCGCCGTGCAATTGCGAACTCAAGACGTTTTGGGATAGCCGTAAGTGAGTCGTACAAAACTCAACTGTCATAGACCCTTGTTGGCTGCTGTTTTTGTCACAATCTGCTTGAAGAGTCCTCGACACAATAATCGTGGGACGGCCTATCACGTAGCCTCCAGTGTGGTCTTACTCTTAGAACGGGACTGTCTCGAGACGGGGTAAACTCCTTAATTTCCACGCCAAACTACCTTCCTCGGCAAACTCCGAGAACATAGCCAACTTTGAAACTCGCGAACAAGCGCAACCCCCCCCCCCCAATAAAAACTAGCCTCGTTCGAAGACTGACACGGAGGCTACTACGACGAAAGTGATGGCACCGTCAGTCAACGTCCTGACATCTTCCTGAGTTAAGACTGCACATACCCAAATCCTGTAGCCGTTACCCCAGAACAAAATTAGTTTAAATTCAATCACAAGTCCCAATAAGCCAAGTCACACAAAGTGTCACTGAGCGGATATGTACGGACATGACTAAATTCGACATCTCAAATATTTGAGTCAGATAATTTGTCTCATGATTTAGACTGGATCACAAATAAACTCAGTCAAACTCAAACATGAACCAGAACAAATGTTTACTTTTCTTGTAGACAGAGAAACATAAATCTTAATTTACACCTGAGAGGGATGAAAGCTAAAAGTATACCTTTGTAACCATACCTTTTAACGACTGCTACAACTGTATTTCACATATTGATACAAAGCTTAACATTGTCAAAAGTCTAAAATATTTTTCTGTTAGCTTAAAGAACACAGAATTCTAATCATAAGCTAGAACCTTTCAAATACAACATGTACAGCTATTCTGTCAACCCCTGCATTTATAAAATGGAACTGTCCAACACATTTGAATTTTCTGTCCATAAAAGTTACAAATATTCCCCTCCCCATTTATGAAATAGAAACAGGCCTTGATTGAAATACATATGAACTATAATTCTATTCACTTTTACAACAACACTGAAAAGGCACTAGCTGAAATAAAGAGGGTCTGCATGGGGGGTCCTGACAACGCTTTACGCTAAATTCGGGACGGTCGACAGCGCTTTACGTTAAATTCACGAAGGCAGCCAACGTTTTACGCTAAATTCAGACAGGCTGACAACGGTTTACGCTAAATTCTGGAAGGCTGGCAACACTCGACAGAGGCGGGGTCGTGCTCCGCAAGAAAGATTGAAATTTTGACTCTCTGAAACACTATTCCCTGCATTTTGAAGGGAAATTTTCGCTGGCAAACAAAGCTAAGTTAAATGGCATTTCTAATTAAAGAGTCCCATGGGTTCAGCGTAAGCTTATGAGGGTGACGCCAGCCAACTTATTTTTGCAACGTCGAGCGCCGAAGCAAAGTCCGGGAAAATTTTTAAATCCTGCCCCCCTGAAACGCCAGTTTTTTTGGCTATTATAGAAAACTAAGTGAAATTACATTTCTATCAGTAAAAAATGTGTTTGAGGTTGACACGTCACATCCCCCAGCCATGATAACGTTACATATTTTTTACGAAGTCGATGACCGAAGGTGAATAGAGTGGCATGCAAAGGAGATCCGGCTAAATTTTGAAATCTTGACCCTCTATAAAACGATATTTTGTGCATTTTGATGGGCAAATTTCTATTAGCAAAACAGATCTTTGAGGTTGACACACATCCCCGACATATTTTCAGAATTTCGAGTTCCAAAGGCGCGAGGCGGCACAAGGAGGACCATGGAAATTTTGAAATCTTGACCCTCTAAAATGATATTTCCTGCATTCTGATGGGCAAATTTTGCTGGCAGACTAAGCTAACTTCAATGACATTTCTATTTGCAAAAAAAAGAAGATTTTTGAGGGTATATACCATATTTTTACCATGTCGATGACCGAAGACGAAGGTGAAAGGAGTCGCAAGTGAGGTCCGGCGAAATTTTGAAATCTTGATCCTCTGAAACGCAATTTCCTGTGTTTTGAAGGACTAAATTTACTGGTAGACTACGTTTCGACTTACGAAATTTGGGAGGCCAGCTACGATTTACGGGTAATTTTTAGGCTTAATTACGCTTTACGTGAAATTTTTAGGCTAGATTACGCCTTACGTGAAATACACTGGCTACGCTTTACGGTAAATTTTCCATCCTCAATACGAATTACGTGAAATAAAATAGCTTACCCTACGAATTACGGGAATTAAAAAGGCCTGCCTACGCCTTACGGAAAAGAGCATGCAGACCCTCAATAAAGTCATCCTAAGTGAGAAGTTGCATTTGTTTGTAGTATTTTATCATTGCATAGATAAGAGAGTATACATCACATCATATGAAGAAGCCGAACTTTTGTCTTAGACTAGATTTGTGATACTTTTATATGTATATATCCTGACTTGTTGTGACCTGTACTTAGCTTGGTTGGGCAAAATTGTACAATAAATGTCTTCATTCATTCATTCATAAAAAGGTTGTAAAGGCAATGTACAATAATGCATAAAGCATTCCTTTGTCATTATGTGTCATTGACAATATTGATCCCTCTCTTCATATACAAATTCCTTTTCTGTAATGTACATGTATCACAAGGCAACGAGCTGCTTGTAAAGGGGAGAAAAAAAGATTCAGAAGTTGATGAAGTCCAGGTCTCGCACCATCCGTAACGTCACGACTAACGTCTCCTGGTCCTGGACCCACTGTGCTCTGCCGTTCTTACTGTCCACAGGGTGGGGCAGGTGGAGGCCAAGTTTACTGAGGAGGGACAAACAGAACAGTGATTTTATTGTCATCCAATAGTTCATGATGCCTTTATATAAAGGACTTTATTGCCAGTGACACAACATGAACAAAAATGTTGTGGATGGCACCTGCACATAAGGATGTTACAAGAAATACATTCTGCTGATTTTGATAAATGCAAATGATGTACTAGTATACAAGATATACATGGGAAACAAATAAAATGCACCATTTGTACTTCATTCCTAAGGGTGTGACATATTTTTTCGCCTTGTCTATCAGTAGCAAGGAGGACAAATCCATTTTAATTTCCTAGTCTAAATTTAGTGTGTCTGTCTGCATGTGTGTGTGTGTGTGTGTGTGTGTGAATGTGCGAGTGGTTCACAGTGGGTGTGCAAGTGCATGATATGTGTATTCCCAAACTTTATTTTCTGCCAAAGTGAGCACTGCAGTTTCTCTACGTTCTGTCAGAGGGCGTTCTGTCAGAGGGATCACAGCTAGCCTCATAGAGACTGTGAGTACTTACTATTTTGGTGTTCTGCAGTCTAAAAACTTGTCGGTGACATCCAGCTCCACCTCTGAAGACTTGTGACCAGGAAGTTTGATTTTAACCTGAAGATATTCGAACAATGACATTCCTAATGTGCATGTAGGAAATAATAATGAAGTTTATGAAAATAATGAAGTCCATATGTTAATGACTCAATGTATTACTCTCCATAAAATGAATACTTGCATTGATAACCATTTTAAAGTAACATAGATCACTTATTCTGGTTGGACACATCCCCTGCAATAGAGCCTGTACCTACCACCATGTCCTCACAACTGGCTGAAGACAAGTTCTTGTTCCCCATCTGTAGGAACATGTCTTCTGACGTCACAGCCTGCTTGAAAACCACATCATACCTACAATTGTGACAAAAGAAAGAAAGAGTCAACTCTAATTATATTATTAGATATATGGAACTATTGATGAATCGGTAAAAATATCATAAGTTTTGATTATTGTCCGCATATTTAACGAGTAGCAAACCTCCTTCCAGGGACAAAAAAGACAGACACCGAAGGGAACACTTAGCACTATTAAAATGCTTTAACGACCTATTGTCGCAACATTGATTACCTGTTCTTAGCCACAATCCTCCAGTGCCTTTCTACTTGTAAATATGCTTCAAAATGAATTTGTAAGTGATAATTGATTTGTGATTAATGTAATGTCCTGGCGCAATTCAGCTGTTTGGCTGCTATACCTGTGACAGCATTGCTGTATTTTGAAATACTGTCAATGCAGAAATGTTTGCGTTGGTTTTATGATCACTGTTTTTGGGTGGCCGCTTCACTGCAAACTCGAAACCACTGCAAATATTTTCCTTTACAGTATGTGACTGCCGTGTGTGGCGCTACCGCAAACTCAAAACCACTGTGCACACTCCATTGTCCCGTTACCACGAAGTTAAATCCCCTCAAACTTAATGCATTTACAGTAAACCAGTCATATAACTAAGTAAAAGTGTTCTACAGATGTGTCATTTAAACTCACTCGGGCTGCGGCCTGGGGTCCAGAACGTCCTCGTACTCCGCACCTGTTGCGACCTCCTCCTCGTCCCAGATGTCCTTGGTGGGGGGTTTGGGTGCCGTGGGGGGCAGAGCTATGGGAATTGGGACATGCAAACAGTTATCCCATATAGCAAAATATTGAGGGGGTGAGGTTACTTGAGTTTGCTTGAGTTACATGATGTTAAAAATTACATAACGTTAGATCTGTTAGATGTTTGGATTAAAAAAAACAACTTTTTATGATAAACATAGGGACTTGTTAGTGAACTCCCATTGATATCTTATAGGTGTAATATTTACTACAAATCAAATTGATTCGTGCTATAACCAATCAAAATGATTCTAAATGAGTAGGCAATTCAATTAAGCACATATGTATAAATGCTGCATTTGTATTTGTGGGTATAACTTCTTCTGACAAGAAAATTCTATTGCATTAATGAACAAAACCTAAACTTTTATTAGAAAATTCTTACCTGACTTTTCAGTCTTTTTCTTCGGTCCAACATCTGCTGGGCCCATCTTTGCCATTGGTTGTCGAGAAGTCGGCTGTTACAGTAAAACAAATAACGTTAAATAATAAAGTTCAATATAACGTTACATATGCAATCACTTTTAACTATTGTACATTATCATTTATCGTTACTATTAAATCAATAACTCGCATCAACATTGCTTCAGTGGACTTTCCACACGAGTGCGTTCTTGGACTTGCGTCCCAAACGCAAACATCATCACAGAAAATTATGCTATATCAATATTCTTGTCAACGTAAACAACAACAACTTTACTTTGTCTTTAGTAAAAAAATCACTATATAAATTTGAGAGATTGACACTCCTACCTCTTCATCACTGCTGTCGTCCTGTGGCTCTGCCGCCTGCAGCATGTCCCTCAGCTGCAGGATACTGTCTCTGCCCATCAGGTCCATCGCTACAAGTTTTATGGACCTCAAAAATTAGCGGCAAGTTGCCAGGGGGGGAGGGGGGCACAGACCGAATTCTGTTCGGTAAACAAACACAACAACGCGTGAAGTTTGAACAGTTAGGGGAAGAATTGGTGTACCCAGATACATGGGGCAGAAAAGCAAGACTTTAGGTCTTCTACTCGCTTCTATAAAGACAAGTATAGTCCTATTCCAAGTCGTTGGTTACGCAGAGTGTCTGTGTTAGCGTCCTCGGCAACGCGGAAGTGAAAACGACCCACTTGGTTCGCGATGACATCTGGGAAACACCGTACAGAGGTGACACCTTGCGAGGTTTTATAAAACTACAGTATCGTGCAGCCAAGCGGTATTATATATCGTCATTGGTTCAGCAAAGTACGTGAGGACATCACTGATGTGTACTCAAACTTAGCACCGTGATGTATGTGTTTAAACTTTCTCCATATATCTTGTCTAAATAAGCTTGTGCGAAAAAGATAGTGTTCAGTACCAGGGACAGGTATGTTTAGTAGTGTGTGGATAGTGTTCAGCACCAAGGACAGGTGTGTTCACTTTTGTGTGTGGATATTTTTCAGCACCAGAGGCTTGTGCATGGTGTTCAGAACGGCTTTGCAACGGTACCCACGTGTCAACTGCAGAGAATGAAAGTCAAAACAAACATGACAAAATAAAATACAAGTGAAACATGGGAGTTTTATTCATTCAATTACCAACTTTTGTCTGTACAACTACATGTAACTTTCTCAATATATTATTTTCTTTTGTAAATGAAATTTGCAAGAACATTGGGTGTACATGTCTGTATAATCATATCAATTAAAACAAGGTAGCAATGCGCCAATATGGGCAGTATCTTTCTTCATCTACTTGTGACTATGTGTGATCAGTAAAAACGAGAGTTTTGAACAGGGGGTGCATTTATTGGAGTCTGTCATTTCCCTTATGCTATGACTTAACTTATACATAACTGGGGTGAAAGCAGCTCTTTTATACACAATTAAGTACAGATAAAAATATCTCATCCAGTCTGCATTGTATGTAAAGTCTGTTATTGACATAGTTTAGTTGGTCCGTATTGCTTCACTGTATGTGGTAATAGCAAGCAAACTGAACATCTTTCTCCCCATTTTTCAGTAAATCACTATGACCTATTCATCAAGGTAATTCATGCAACATAGTATTGCTATTCAGAAGAATTGTTTATACTGCCAAATTTTTAGACTGGTAATGCATAGTAGAACAGATAACATTAGTCAGAGGATTGCTATTTTGTGAAAACTTGTGTATACGGTGCATTTCTAGCTGTAACTAGTTTGTAATGTGTATTGCCCCCATACAAGTTATCAACAAGTCAATCCTTGTAAAAGCAGCAGTTTTGGCTAAGTTAACTATTGCTTGTACTTTATTTATCATTGCATTTTACCCAAGGCAGCACCTTCTAATGCTGTTCTTTCTATGACTTTGATGTTTACTGCTAAATTATGCGTGATGAAAGTTTTCATAACACAGCAAGCATTGTGGCTTTTAACATTTAACTTGTGAGTGAAATTACCAGGCAAATTTGTTACATTACATAAAATGCGGACGCATTTTTATCTTTCCGTGCTTACCAACGAACAAGTGACAAAAAGACACTTCCTGAACATAATCCTACATTTCTTGTAACACTAGTTCACCTTTATCCACAAAGTAACCTATATCCGTTGTCTATGGTATCTCGGGATATCAAGTCGACAGGCAGTGGTGTCAAATTGCAAGTTTTAAGATACTGCTGTTTGAAACCACCGTCTGTCAAATTGATATCCCTAAATAGTAGGGAATACAGATCTTTACAGCGAATACAGGTTATGATATGGATAAAGGTGAACTGGCATTAAGATAGCAAAGAGTATACAGTATTGTAGTATCAAGGACGTTATATAAGAGTCCTTGGTAGTATATAGACAGTTTCCAGTCTCTTTATGAACAACTAAAGGAGGAACTGTTGAATAGGGTAGCCTTCAACAATACTATGTTTCTGACATACATGTTCATGTAAGCATGACCAAAAACTTCATGTAATGTATGCAGAGAGCACTGCATTTACATTTGCATGCAAAATACATGTATACATGCAGCTTTGTGTTTTCTTTCTTTGCATGAATGTGTCTTTTCAAATTCAGAATCACAAGAACAATTATACAACCCAGTGCTACAAAAATTCTTTTTCCACAACCTACACAAAACTTTATATTTTTGATCAAGTAACAAAATGTTACTGTTTGACACATCACCCTAAAGATGAGGACTTGGTTAGCAAGGGGGAGGATTGAGCCAGCAATGATTACAGAAGATGGTACCCAGGCTAAATGCAACAGTGGCAAGACAAATTATCTTCAGAAAATAATCCTCCACTTTCACATTATGAAAAGTCCAAAATAGCTTTTAAGTGGGTTTCATAGGTGAGAGCATTGCTTGACAGACATTTAAAATCTTGGCAACAAAGAAATGGATATTGAAATGAAAATTAAAACATAATCACAAGTTCTCAATGAAAGTACAGTACTATGTATGTGGACTACATATTACACACATTTTGTCCTTGGTAATATATATACATAAATCTTGAGCTGTCATTACACACACACCTTCAACCTACATCATAGTACATGGCTTGGGCAGTAATAAGTTGATCTTTTTTACTACTGTAACAAGAAAACAAGTCAAAAACCTGTTCATGGTGTTTAAAAAAACCCTAACCTTCAGACATGTCCTCTATAACAGTTTTTACTTAGGAAATAAAAAGAGGGCTGTGACTTGACTTTTCCACAAGGACAGCAAAGATCCTTACCATTTTCTTTCTTAGCTGGATAACTTTGACTAAGTCTAGCTTTGGCTTTACTTCACCCAACCACTTACAAATTTTTCCATCCAAAACATGGAAAGACAAGGCACTGGCAGGCTCCTTGTCTCCTCAGGAAATATGGGACAACAGTTATTTTCCGACCCAGCAAAATGGATTCTCTCTACCACATCAAACCCCACATGGCAAGGTGCATAAAGAATGACACCAGTGTCAAGACAACACACACATTGCACACAGTGGACAGTAAAGGGTATTAGAACTACTGTATATGCAGCATTGGCCTTCAGTATAAAACATACCACATAGAGCAAGTACATCTCTTGAAAAGACAACAACATATAAAGTTTTGTGTTATGAAAGACATGGTCCCTCACCCTGTGTTTTAAGGAAGGGTGCAGTCACATTTGTCGTAAGTCTTAAGGGTTATTACAACAGCTTCTTGAGACAGTTGTGGATTTGTCTTACAAAATCCAGCAGTCTTCTGACAGTATAAGTTGTCATAGTTTTGTTAATGGTTAATTGTGTTCTGGTCTGATTGAAAATCCTACAACTATACGATCATTATTGTGACCACACCTTAAGCACCACCCAGATAACTCTTCATAAGGTCAATGAAAGGATCATTTCAGAAGAGAATCCAATCTTACAGACCTTCCTCAAGAGTAATAGATATCTATATCAACTACACATGTATACTGACCAATTGTGGTATGTTACAACTTTGTTATTTCTGACATCAACATTTGTGACAAAATCTTCAAACTTCCTGTAGGTTTCATACCTACAGAAAGTATGCTGGTGGTCTTCCTAGAGTGAGCTACAGACTAGTCAAAGGGTAAAACTCATTTGTTATTTTCAGTGATTACTAGATATTGTTTCTAGAAATCAACCATCTAAAATATAAATCTTCTGTAAGGAAATATTACACAGTAATACACACATAAACATAATGAAAGTTGCTTTCTACTCCTGAAATAGCCTCGTTTCTTTAGAAGAACGTAGCCCAAGGACTACTGACAGCTTCAGGGCCAAAAATTGGCACCATTGTTTCATCAAGTATCTGGAGATATCTCCCTTTGTCATCTATTTGTAACTTTCCTTCTTATGCTGTCTTGGCTTTTGAGATCAAAGCTGAGAACTTCCCCTTCTTCTTCTTCTTATCCTCTGTGGCTTCTTTTTCTATCAGTTCATCTGTACTGTCCTCAAAGGTCGGACTTGCAGGTCCTGAAGTTGACCCCCTGTCGGCTTTCCTGAACCAAGTCTTCTTCCCCTTTTTTGTGTCCTTTGGGGAGTCCAGTGAACTTTGGGACGTGGTTGACAACATAGGCTGTAGCGTTGCTGGCCGCTGGATGGCTGTCTTCGTGGATGCGTTGTCCGAGAGGTTTGCTTGGGACCCCGCACCATCTTCCTCAAGCGTCTCGGCAGAGGAGCTGTCCGTGAAGTTTGGTTCGTAATTGGAAAGGTTCGAGTCCGTTCCGTTCGTACGCGATCGCGCAAGGTCGTCTTGGATGGACTGGATGGAACTCTGGGACACAAGAGTTCCGGGCAGACTCTGGCTGGTGACTTGTTTGACCATGGGTGGCCTTTGTGGGGAGGCTTGCTCACTCTGTGCTCTATCCAACGTTCTGCGGACTACTGTCTCACTACTGCCATACATTTGTGATGTCATCAGCTGACTGTAAGGGACAACAAAACAACCCAATGTGATCAAAGTACTAACTACCACTGTAAAAGAGAATGAAATGTGTTCTGTATGCATTCAGCGACTGCAAGTTGAAATACAGAGTAATTGAGACACAAACAGTGACAGATGTACGTACATGTAGGAATCCAAACACAAGTCACTGCAGAGGGTTGTCAAGGAGGGAAAAAGGACAGGGAATTAAATTATACAGCACTGAGGGTAACTTCACGAACGACACAAACGACAGTTAAAAAGCTAGAAAGTGGAACAGAAAGGGATAGACTCATGGCGATACATGGTTGTATAAAGGGACAGGACAGGTTTGCAGGCCGCCTCAGTAAACACTGACATGTGGAGAATACGGCGGAGAATATGATGATGATGATGATGACAGGTGATGGAATAGGAATGAAGAGAGGAAGGATGGCAGTTCTTAAAATTGATATTAGAGACATGCAAACTTAGCCAGTCACTCTTGTATTCTTTGAGTAAATACATACAGCCATGCACACACACACATAAATATAGTTCCTCTATGACCACAGAAGGAAGAAATGAATGTACTCAAGTACAGGTACATGTACATGTATCTGACAGGTCTATGTACATGTATGTCGGTTGCACAAAAATCAGTCTGGTGGACATACAATAACTTAAAGTTTGTAAGTAACAATGTACAATAATGTTAATTTTTTGATTAACAATGTTAATGTTTCCCAACATACAGCACACACACAGACTTCTTGATGGCTACAGTGACAAACAGCAACCAAATTTGGACACTGCAAAACGTGAGAAAGAAACAGAGTAGCAAAACACTGCAATCAGAAAGTGTGATCATAAATGATTCTTGTAAGTCGTTAATATGATTACTAAAATGAACCCAAAATCAAAAGAGAAAAGGAAAAAAAGGAAAGCGAGAAGGAAGGGCATAGGGATGTGTGATGAGGCTTACTGGTTATAAATACTGTACTGTATCTGATTCAGTTCTTCAATTCACCTCTCGCCTATTGAGAAGGTTGGTGCCAAAGGTTCAGCGCCACCCCCCGGACGCATCATGGCCTCTCCCAGGGTGGACAAGGACGCAGTGCTATGGGACGAACTCATGGCACCAGATGACCCTATAATAAATCCTGCTTTAGTCTTCAGATCAACCAGGACAAATAGTCTCAATGGTATAATTTCTTTAGCATTCAGATGAGCTTACATAGTTCATCTGGTGAAAATTGCTTGCATATTTGGTATTTATTTATGTTCCGCCTATCATAAATTACATGTGTTACATTTATTGAAGTCCAGTTATGGAATAATACAATTTCCTGATTGATTATGCAACTGAAGTCCCTATTAGCATAACATGTATATCATTATGAACATCTTTGCCTTAGCTATCTGTATGTCTAAAATGATGGAAATCTGTCATTCCTTTCTTCAATTATTCTCTTTGGAATGTCTTGACAAAAACGCAGTTCCAAAGTTAAACGTTAAGGGGCTCAAACCTGTCCAACTTTGTCCTGAAATCATGAAAATCTGTTGTTCCTTTCTTGACTTATTCACCTCTGAACTTTTTGACAAAAATACCAATGCTATGCCAAAACTACCTGCTAGGGGCCCAAACCGGCGTCACTTCTTCCTGAGCACAAAAGCTATCTAACACCCAAAAATCGTGACCATAGCATGCTCAGAACATGAGATAGCATAAGCTGAAATTACCCTGCAGTACCGAGGGAAGCCACAGAGGGCCCAAAATCTAATCATTTCCAGCTGTCATCACATCCCATCCACCAAGTATGAAAGCGATTCCACCATTCCCACCACACCCAGCTGTTCTTGAGTTATTTTGTTTTCAAGAAAGACAGACACAGACAGACAAACACTAGTGAAAATATAACCTCCGTGATATTTCATGGAGGTAATTATGTGCTATGAATTAAAACTTTATGTACCTGTTGAATATGTGGGAGGCTGGTCCTCATCCAAAGAGTCGTCCTCCACACCCTGCACACTGCCTGCAAAACCTGGGCTCCCAGGGACAGAGCCTGCAAAATAAATAATATCAACTTTAACTTCTGCCAAACATGGAGATTGTTCCCAAGAGCTTCCCATAACCTTTCTGGTTTCTGAGAAAAGTTTTTCTTCCAATTGTGATAATTTCAACTCCATATAAAGATTGTGACACACAACAAACATAGACAGACGTTTGTGCTGAGAGGTGTCCATCACACTCTATGCCATTTTCCCAAGCGATGATCTGTAAACTTGATCTGTCAACGCCTAAATACTGCAATGCTCTGGATCCTGTGATGTTATTGACAACATTCCAACATTGCAACTTCCTTCCGGCCACAGTTAAGCTCTGCAACTCATTGCAACAACATAAACTGACTGTCAGGTTCATGTTCAAGACTAGTATCAACAGCCACCTTAGTGACATACATCATCACTAAACTGAGGATTGGTGACCATAGTATAGAAAAAATCAGTTAAGTCACACATTTGTTGGAGGGTGCAAAACAGTGCTGAGAACTGTCAAAGAAATATTGTTCATACCTTTTGATATGATTCTTTTTTATATATTGAATTACGGATACATTTTTCGATCATACGTAACAAAGACAAAATATTTTCTGGCACATAATGTTGATAATGCAGATAATGCATGATTCTTGCCAAAAGTATATCATATTTTTCTATGAAAGAAGACAAAGTTTCAATGCCTGCAACACTCAGATCTGCCAGGAACTTGTTCATAATGATTTCTCCCATGGCAGCGTCCACCTTTCCTGTAAGAAAAGCTGTATTAAAGTACAGCTGATCCAGACATTTAATGAACACAACAACATGTAGGGCTCAAAATCCCTTTTTCGTCTTACCTACAACAGTTGCCACAAACTCCAGAAACATTTTCTGCTGAAGGTACCAAAGACAATACAACTTCTATAATTTTTTCCAATGAATAAAGCCTTTAAAAGTAAAATCTTCTTGTATGGCATTGTAACAGCTACTGTAACAGGTAAGTTTTGCATGCTGCTTCAAAACTGAACTCTTGTTCATAATTATACCAAATGTGAGGGTTTTTTTCTACCTCGCAAAATTGCAAGTTGTTCACATTTCAATCTGAGAATATTCTTGCAAATTGCTCGTTGTAGGTGGCTTATTTTGAGCCCTCATACAAGAAATCAGACAAAAGCAAAACACATTCTCAAAGAGAGACATTCATACCACCATAATCATCTGGAGATTCCGGTACAAAAACTGACATTCCTGTACGAACATAGTTTCCTATAAATGCAACAAAAAACAGCATTATTTTGGTGACAAACTGCTGAATATTAAAAAATAGACATTCCAACTTGGATTGGAGGGTAGGCTTGGCTGAGTTACATGTGTAGGTGGGTGTCAGTAGCCTTCATCATGAACATAAGCATTTTCTATGGTTAGTACACGCATAGTCTGTGTCCGCTGTCCGTGGCTGTAACTGGCCCCTCCCTGAAGGTGGCCGGCGGATATTGTGCGGGCTGCTATAAGCGAGATTCAATCAGCCTAGCACACACACAAAAATAAGCAAGGCACATTGCTGTGTTGAAGATGCACGGAAAGAAATCAACCGTCATGCTACCTTCTGTGAGGACCTGTGACAGCGCCGTCAGCCCAGGGTTGGTGATGATGTTGAAGCCACATAACTTCTCGATCTTCCTCCATCTCACCAACCTCTCCTTCAGGTCAGAGGTCACTTCCTGCAGGGCTGACCTAATTTTTTTGGTGTGCAAAAAGTATGTTGTAAGGTGTATTGTTTTGGAAATCTCATATATTAGAAAAATTCTACAAAATGTACCAAATCTATGAAGTAGACCAACAATGTCACAGATCAACTACAAAATTTGCAGTCTGAAATAGTACCAAGCTGGGTGGGGGCTGCTAGATTTCGTTTTTATGAACATACTTGGATTGTTCCAGCAAACACAATGTTGAGAATAGACAGAAATGTCTGACATACCTGGCTTTTGCTATTCTCTTGTCCACCTCATCTAGTGAGCTGGTGTGTGCTATCTTCAGGGCACCCATCACAGTGATTCTCTTTTTCCTGATCTTCTCACACTATATGGAAGAAAACAACATATTGAAACACATCACCAAACCAGGGCACCAAACACTTTTTTCTGCATACCTGCATACATTGAAAATTACCTGCACCAGACAAATTTTACCTACACCACACTGAATTTAGGAAGTATGGATCATACTAAACTGTTAAGGAACCATTGCTATTTATTCTTTTATACTTTATAGGTGGTAAAGGTCAATGCAGCTAATAACATTTCCATATACACCAATATAATATTATAGGACATTTATGTATAAAACCCAGTACATGGACCAGTGCAGGTTAGGTGCAGGTAGACATCAGAAATACCTGCACAGCTCCAATTTTACCTGCACTAACCTGCATATGCAGGTGGTATTTCGAACCCTGAAACTGAACGTATTAAAGCCACAATGGAAGGGGCAATGACAATGAACCAACTACTGTAGATCACAGGGACTTAATATTGTGGTAGGAAGTGTTTGTGAGTTCTGGCTAGCACTAAAAGATGGACACCTTTAGAAAAATACATGTAGCACTTTGTGGTAGGAGTGTTCACTTCACATTAAAGTATTTCTGCATGTTCAGTATGTTACACAAGATGACACTATGTATCCAATTTTCATCTCCCTGTATAAGGGCTACTGTACTGATAAAGATCAACAACAAAAAATGTTAAGCTCCTTAAATTTGCAAATACATTTCCCAACCAAACTTCAAAAAGGCCACCTACAAAATGTATATTTCATCTTGACACAATTCATAGAGGTGTACAATCTATGTGAAAGCGCCTCCTAGCCTCTGCATGCCTGAACTGCATGTACTTGTCAAACACAATGTATGTAACTGGGATGCAGAAGAGGATCAATGGAGAACTGTCTGAGAGGATAAGTGAAGGATTGGGGATTTAAGTATCACTTGAAGCTCCCTGGTTATAAGAGGATGACCTATTCAAAGATTTGAGGACCACTATGTTTCCTCGCTTTACATAAATTTTAGAGCAGGTAAGTGCAGGTAAGATTGGAACTGTGCAGGTATTCTGGTGTGGCAGTAATACACACCAATCCTGTGCTGGGTATATAGTACTACATGTTTGTGGATTTTTGTTTGCTGACTACTTATCATTACGAAATAAAGAGTCAGACAAGTTGGTTTCTGTATCTGTATCTATATAGCCGGTATAACACAAGCTTTGCAGGCACGCGGTACACCTGTGGCTGGTTACATTACACTGATTGGCCTCTCACACCTAACTTTGGACATATATCTGCAAGTGTTCTTTAAATCTGTCCAGCAAAGTTGCCCTGTGCGATCCATAGTTCATAAAAACTACTTTTTAAGTTCGAGGTGAAGTTGAACTTTACATGTAACTTTACATGTAACGTTGGTTCACCCTTATCCGCAGGGCAACATATATCCGTAGTATTTAACATTAAAAATGGGGTAATTAGGATTACTAGTATCAAGTCAACGACGGTGGTTTCCAACTGCAGTATTTTGAATACTGTAAATGCATTTAAATTTGCGGGGATTTAATTTCGCGGTAGTGGGAAAAAGGACTTTTCGCAGTAGTTTAAAGTTCCCGTTAGCACCATGCAATGTGCACTGTAGTCCCTTTCTGCCATGGAAAAATGTTCGCGGTGGTTTTAAGTTCGCGGTGAAGTGGCCACCGCGAAAACCGTGAATATTAAACCATCGCAAAAAGTTTCTTCATTTACAGTATATTGCTGTTTTAAACCACCGTCCACCGACTTGAAATTCATAAAAAAACTGTTTATAAATACAACGGATAAAGATCTCCCTGCAGATAAAGGTGAACTCGCGTTACACCTAAGAGTTCAGGTATGCAGTAGAAAACTGCCCTGATAGTGATAAATGACTGACCGATTCCTTAGCCTCTGCAAACTGTGTCTCCGCTGCCAGCCTCTTGTTGCTGTAGTTTTTCAGCTCCAGCTCGTAGGTGAGCTGTAGCCACTGTTGGAGCGAGGTGGGGGGATGCCAGCTCCTCCTCTCAAGCTCCTTCTCTGCCTTACGCAGGGCTTGTCGAACCTACATCAACATAAGCATTCAGTACACAGGTATTAGCATACATTAAGTAGAACAAGCAAAAAGGACAAAGACGTGTAGGGGAACTAGTGATAAACAGCCTTTTCAACTGTACCCAATGGTTCCTTCCATAGGGCTTGTCTAACCAACATCAACATAAGCATTTGTACACAGGTATCAGCATACATGTGGTACAATCAAAAAGGACAAAGAGGTGTAGGCAAACTAGTGAAAAGCAGCCTTTTCCAATGTTCCAATGCTTTTTGATTCTTACTAATCTTAGTATTGTTAAAAGATTAAATAAGGTTACATTGTTAAGTTTGATAGGGGTTCAATTTCATGGTGTGATATCTTTCAGAAACTGGAATGCTATTGTTAAGTTTAAGACATTGACTGCAAAGCCATATGCATAGTCTTAGGTGTATCTGACAGTACACAATACACATGTGCATGATACATGTTACATAACATCCTGCTGTTGATGGAAAACCACATTGATTTTAACATTCACCAAGGCACAGCAAAAATGTACAAACAAGTCTAAACTGTGTAGCAAACACTTAGTGAGTTTTCCTTACTTGGTACAGCTCTTCCTCTGCTATTCTGAGCCTGTTGATTTCTGTCTCTGTGTTCTCCCGCACCATCTTGAGTCTCTCGGCCTCTTGTTTGGCATTGGTCATCTCTTCCCTCATTTTGGCCTCCAGGTTCATTTTCTCTTCCACCACAGTCTGCTGTTCCTCCTCTGCCTGCTGTAACCTGCGATGTTACAAACAAACAAACAAACCTGTGATGTGGAAAGTTATAAAAGTGATACAAGAACCTTTTTCACGCCTAAATGATGTTCACTAAATCAACATGAAACTTACAGCACGACATGGACAGCATGAAGGTTTATCTGAGTTGGTTGCCTGTGCAAGCTAGTTGCCTGTGCCGACCAGGTTTTTAAAATAAACTTCATGTATGTATTTCCTGTAGTATAGAGCTTTAATCTGACAAAATTTATACTAGAGATCTTTCATCAAGGGAACTTAAATGTCTCAATCTTTCTTTTGCTAGGGGACCTTCTGTTTTTAGGATTGTAAATGATCCCCGAATGTTATCTGTGCTCTCATGTTGAGCATTTGGATGTACACAAAATGATGTACTGCTAGTGATTGTCTTTTATAATTAACTCCATATACAAATGAAACAGATGCCCACCTAGCCTGCATCTCCCCTAGAGTCTCCTCAGCCTTCTGCAGACTCTCCATCTCCCTCATCATCTTCTTGATGTGCCCCTGGGAGAAACGATGCTGCACGAAGGCAAACCAGCAGCCCCCTATCGCAATCACCAGGGACAGCACCAGAGCTGTGTCCTTGATATAACTGTGGCCCTCTGCAAACACATGAGATACTGTTGTTCAGTAACTGACAAGTTTATTGATGAGTCAGACTGATTTTCAAGATTACAAAATTTCTATCAAAACAATTTCCATCATCTACCAGCTTGAACCTTTCTGACAAAGAGCAATTACTCAATGACAGACTTTTTATTAGATCAACTACTTTTAAGTCTAGACAATGAAAAGTTCAGTAGCAGCTATAATAGCTTTGCATAATGTTTACATGCATGAAAAATCTTAATTAGGATGTTCTTTAGTGGGGAGTGGGATGATGAAGGTTGCAAGAAAAGTAAAGGTGCTACACTCCATTAACAGCTTCCTATGGCACACTGTATCAATCTTTTGGTGAGGTTAAATTGCCAGTTCAAACTGATGTTTGGTTGTCTGATTTTTTTCCCCTCATTACAGCTAGACAAGACATTCTTCATTTGTGAAAGATTTAATTAAACTGCCTGTTGCAAAATGTCAAACGTCAGACTACACTGAGTATTCCTTAATTTGTCAGAATAAGGTTCCACACTGATCAATCAACCACAATGTACATCTGCCAAAGTTTGTTCAAAGCTTTCTATTTAGGTAACGCTAGTTCACCTTTATTTGTTGGGTAACCTATATCCGTTGTTAAAAAAACAAGGTAATTAGGGATACAGTATCAAGTCAACGGACGTTTCAAATTGCAAGATATTCAATATACGGTTTGAAACCACCGTCTGTCAACTTGCTATCCCCAAATACCTTGTTTTTTTCTATAAACAATGGATATAGGTTACCCCGCGGATAGAGGTAAACTAGCGTTAAATCAAAAGTAATTTGGGCAAAAGATTTCCCACATGGAACTATTGAAATGGGCAAGACCTCTGAATGGTTTTTTGTGTCTGAATGGTGTTTTGGGTCTCTGAATGGTAATTAGTTGTTTTTTTTTGTTTCCTAACAGTGTAGTTTGCTGGCATGATGAGTGGGAGATTACGTTTTGCTGGTCCAAAGAGGACGACATCCATGGCTTTGAGTGCGATCTTCTGTCGATGCACAGGGTTGGTGATTCCCAGGATCGTCGTCAGGAAGTGGGGATTGTTGACGGCCAATCTGCAAGGAAGGATAATCAAGAATACGTATTAGAGGTGACATTTATACCAACATGACTGATGTTAGAATGGCGGCCAGAGATACAAAATGGTACATGATTTGCAACTGCGTTAGCCACTGCTGGCACAAGACAATGTACATTGGGGTAGAGGACTCTCTAGGGAGGGTAACTAGTGTTAACATTACCATACCAACTTCCACGTAAATGTACACTGTAACTATAACGCACAACAGTGATGCACAGTTAAACACACAGTAGGGAAACAAAATGTCTGTTTGACTGTCTATGTGTATATTCAATGCCACTATCAATTGAGATGAATCTCAACTTGCCCAAACTACTCGTACATGACATTGTACAACAAAATAGATCTGCATGGACAGCAATCAGGGTCTATGTACATGTATATTGCAAAAACATCGCAGATATCAGCAGGAAGTAACATGTAGGCAGATACAAATTTCATGACATATATTTCCTACAGTAAGCTTTAATCTGACAAAATTATAGAGATCTTTCATGAAGGGAACTAAAATGTCTTAATCTTTCTTTTGCTAGGAGACCGTCTATTTTACGATTGTACATGATCCCTGATTGTTATCTCTACTCTCTTTGATGTTGAGCATATGGATGTACAATAAATGATGCACTGCAAGTAAAAAGAGCAATCTTGCATCTATGCTCTAGATGCTGTTAGGCCAAACCACATCTGCTTGGTTATCAGACAGACACAAGGCATCACACTCTTTCTACACCATGGCCAAACATTGGTGGGATACCTCATTGGAACCAGGTCCAAGGCCAGTCATCAGGTAGTATAGGAAGAGTGAAGAAAATTAGTTCAAGCTTGGTAACTTTTGGGGTTTCATATGCCTTTCCCAAGCTTGGCCTGTACATGTAGTAGCTGACACATATTGGAACACAGAAAAACGCTGGTGGGAGACTGAGAACGCATTCAACAGTTTAGACAACATATGGCATGAAGATTTCAAGGTCACAAATAGCAAAAGGTTGACAAAGAACAACGAAAAGGGAAAATAATTGCAAACAGCAAAGCAAAGTGACAGAAGACAGAAAGAAAAATAGACAAACGAAAAGACAAAAGCAAAATCAGCCTTCAACCTAGTAGACATTTCTAGAGAAAAGACAGAATATAGATTGAAAATTTACAAACTCACATTTCACATACATGTACTACAATGACACAAAATTTGCGCTTATATAAATGTACAGAGTAATTTCAAACATTATTAGCCACAATAAAACCACAGTATGATTAACGTTCATTGACAAAACATATATGTAACATGAAAATATAACAATATGATGTTACACTTCTCATATGCAAACATCATTCTGCTTTAGACATTCAATTAAAGCAAATATTCAGAAGGCTCTGAATTCAGTGACCATTTAGAAGACACACAAAGTGCAGCATGTACATGTAACAGTACAGGAAATTTATATTTAAATATCTTAATCATCCTGTTGGCCCCTCCTACAAATGCTTTTTGGAACAGCCACACCACCATAATTGGTTAGGACTGTTTCAAAGGATCTGAAACAAAATTACAATACAATTTGCATTTTTTGTCCTCGCCCTATTTTTATTGTTTGCTGTAATGTTACTTTATAGTCTTTTGTGATGATTTATTTATCTGAAACTATTACCAAATCACCTTGGAAGGGCTGAGCCATCCACAGCGTTTGTCTCAAACGTAGCAGCATACTGGGGCAGCTCCACAGCGTTCACCAACCATGCCACAGTGTGTTCCACTGTCCAATTGTACACTGGGAGAAAAACAACGCAAGAACATCATCATACAGCCATGCATGCCGATGACCCCATTACACACTGTTTACGAGGCCATGACATCATGTTTCACTCACTGACAGGTTTGTTAACGATTACTGCTAGATATGTTTCCATCTCAAATGTCTTCTATCAAATTTGATCCAACTGTTACAGTCCCATATCATGTACAGCGATAAGTATATTAACACATTTGCTGCAGACAAGGTTTGTTGATTAGTGGCCACAGGGTGACAGGCCATTATGGCCAGCGACACCAGACAGAATGAGGTTATGTTGAGAAAAGCAGGGCTGAAATTCCTGTCCTATAAATGGGGTCTGATTCAGTAGGTGACCATGTCAAAAAAGATGGCCGTCGTTTTGAGTCTAGATCCAGTGTATTCTACATTGTAATGAGTAGAAATGAAACGGCACTAGCCAAACAATGGCTTACTGTGCTTTAATTTCAAATGGCCTTGAAAAATTACTTCCAAGTAAATTGAATACTGCAGGTTGTAGAGTCAGTTAGGCTTAGCCGTTGAATAAATGCATTTAAGTTCGTGGTGGTTTTAAGTTCGCGGTAGCACCATGCACTTACTGCTATGGAAAAATGTTTGCAGTGGTTTTAAGTTTGCAGTGAATTGGCAACGCAAAAACTGCGAACATAAAACCACCGCAAAAATTTCTGCATTTACAGTATACTGCGTACACATGTACTTTGATAATAAAATTCAAAGAATGCTTCATCTTCTCAAGGTGTTTTTAAAAATGAATATAAGTCAAAAACATAAGATGGCGTCTAACAATACCTTCTGAGTGTTTCCAGGCCGTCCACAGGTCATCGACACTGATGAACTTGTCCTCCCCGCTGCGATGGAATGTGCTCTGCCGCTCCGACCCATCCTGGTAGTGAAGCTCGTCACGTAAGAACTGGAAAGGGCGAAAGATGAGTTATATCCAATTGCTATTAATTACTGAGCAGGCCTTGTAATATGCATATGTGTGCATGTTAGTACATGATAGTACAGTACAGGTACAATTGGAGTTGTGAAGGTTTTGAGTTTCTAATGTGTACCTGCACCTATAACCTGCACCAATGTATGTACATGACTTGTACTGTACTAGGTTTGTACATGTTTGCATTTTACCTCCTACATTGTATGAAACAATTGTCAAGGTATCTATACAGTTTTTAGTGTGGTCCCTACAACAAAAATGTACTTCTAGTCTGGTACAGGTGACCTTAAACATTACCTATATTATAAATCAACCATGCTGAATAACGTTTTGTAATACTGAGCAATACAAAATACAAATTTGGTAAACACTGTCAACACACTGGGAGTTAATGTTGAGAGAATTGTCACAAGTGTGATGTAATTGTAAAGGCATGTACATTCTGTTCCATAACTGGTTTCCCAATACACTGTTGAAATTTACTGCTGGTACCAAAAAGGAACCAAGGTGCATACCTAGCAATTAACCCTGTTCACCCCTCTTCTTTTACAGTGGGAGAATTTATTCCAAACATGGACATGTACCAAGTCCTCATTAGGACCCAGGGTCAGACATGAATATTTAAGACTTTGAGTGCAAGATGGGGGAAGCGAGTGTTACAGTGAACAAATATAATATGGATGCCACAATACCGCCACATGAGATAACATGCATGAGGTATCCACACTTCAGATATTTATAATTAGGTGTTTGAGACAATCTTGAGAAGGCCTCTATATAGTATAACAATGTTTTTTTGACGTGGCGGTATTATGGCACTTGGTGGAATCATGAGACTGTTCATGTTACTCCTTTTCTGTCAAATACAATTTCATTCTGTACTATGATTCAGTATAAAAGAATGGAGTTTAAAAAATACAAGCATATTTTCCTGATCATTTTACATTCAAGAATGTATGAAATATTTTTGTAGACTTTTCTTAAATTGCACTATTTATGATAACAATAGGAGCACAATGTGTCTCAGGAACTGGACCCTTTTTTAATAATTAACATTTTCAAATATCCAGACCAAAAATGTCATGATTATTTCAATATTTGTTGAGTAAAGTTACATATACATTCAAAACATAAAAATAAAGGACAGTGTATTGCTAAAATAATTCTATCAATTCTATGTAACACCAAGTTTTGATAGATTACAAAAGGAAAACAGTGTGACTACTACACAGAATGTCAACATTTAGGTGGCTTAAATTACATGGCTCAATGTAAATGTCACCATGTTATTAAAATCCTTACTCAAACAAGGTACAGTGTTACATATGGTAAAAAAGTACCAATTAATGACACTGACAACAGCAACAGCAAGGAAGCTTATTCTTGCATGCAGTATGACAGGAAAAGAAAAAAGTTCAACAAGACAGGTTTATGAGTCAAGGATGAAACCAAGGGGGCTTCTCATGTCAAGAAGTTCAAGACTTTGCCCTGTATTTAACCTAGATAACAGTCTAGGTTTGATGTCAGACATCTCGGTAACACAAGCTGTTGGACTGACACATACCAAACAACTATTTCAGGTATGAGGCCAGACAACATGACCCATGGTCTTCTGTACATAAAAACATCCAAAACCATTTCGATACATCTTGGGATGGCGACTCTGTAACATTTCAGTAGACAGATCTGTACTCCTATATTCATATCTAATTATTGCATGTACTTCTCAAACAACAACATGTTGATTTTAGACCGTTTTGAATCTTGTTTTTGAACCTTAAGCTTGTAGCAACATTCTATTTTGCCATGTCGTGACTGCTTCCGTCATGCAAACGTCTAATTATAGTCTGAGACATTCATCCAGCACCGGTTGCACATATCATTCTATTAACGGCTCTGACGACAAAGCTCACAAACCTGGCCAGCCACACAGGCTGAAGTACTGCTAGCAAGTACGTACCAAAATCGTACACATCTCTGCCAGTAGAAGACACAATATGAGTACAAAAAGCTCATGTGGCATGGAGGATTTGGGGCGCCGGCAGACGTTTCGCGGTGGTGGCGTGGCCCATAATATGTCTGCGACACACGTAAATGCCAATATAACATGCACGGCAGGCTGATGACTAATCAAAGTTTAAAGGATTGGGAGCGTGCTTTCAACTGTTGGCACAGCTCTTCACAGACATTTGCCTGCCTTGATGTGAACCTGGTGCATCATGGAAGGGTCAAAGTGTTACTAACTGTTAGTGCTTTGATCGTGACATTTAAGAATGGCTACAACAGACAGGAAATTGTTACAGTAAAAAACCTTTTACATTTGTGTAGTACTAGGGACTAAGGATAAATACAACATACAATTAACATCGACATTTTGACAAACAACTCATGAATATTCATGACATACTTGTATCACATTTCTGTCCTTCATGCAAAATACAAAAAAATGTACATTCTAAATGAATGAAAAATAAATTTATCAAATTGCTTTCCTACTGAAAAGATCTGTGTAATATACTATGACAGTGCTATAATTTTTTGTGAAGCATCTTGAGCATTTCAAAACATGGGTTGCTACATCATTTTGTCCTTGACTCTGCATACGTAATGTATATGGAAACAATGTTTTCATGTCTACATTACATACATGTACGTATTTACAATACAATAGGGAGGTCCAAAGTATACACAACAATGTACGTATGTCATAAATCCTACAAAGGTTATCCCGGCAACATTACTTTACAATCCTACAACATCAGCAAAGCATGTATGATAATATTAACCTTGCGGCAAGTTGTCAAATGGCAAAACTTATTACTGATAAACAGTTAAGTGTGCGTCATATTGGGCACCACATCCCTCAATACCAGGATAACGCCATCAGAAATCAACACACAACTGGCAACAAATCCTTGACCAAGAAATGCTTCAAACTCCATTATAAGTTTAACTAGTTGTATATAACAAAATTGCAAACATCTACATCTATGTACTAAGAAGATGATTGACAAGCTGATGAGGCAAGAGGACTGATTTTGAGAAGAAGAAAGTAACAACCACTGAAGTCAGGGATTGGATACGAGTAACTCCATTTTTCAAGCAGTATGTTTACTGTTTAGTTCTAACTCACCAGACCATGTAGCAACAGAGACATTTTCCTCCGTAGAACACTCACATATTGTTTTATTGTGTTCCAAGTACATGTGAGTAAAATATGGAAATTCATCAAGATAAATATGACAATTTCCCAGTGCTAATATTTGCTACCAGGCATATAAAAGCATTTGCATAAAATTATTCAGCTCAAAGGCAGGACTGGCGAAACAATTACCCTGGACCATTTCCTTGAGTCATAGTAATATTTTGTTTGGAACAGAGTCAAGCATTTTATTTTACCAATAAAAAAATCAAACAAAAGTTTATTAGCTTTCAGAAGAGTAGAACCATTTCCTGCTTGGTTGATGAAATATTTTGTTTGGAACAGAGTCTAAACAAACACAGTCTAATAAGTGGTCAAATAAACGTTTATTAGCACCAGGGGTTAGAATCAACCATGGGGGCTCCCTTGAGAGCTCTAATGGACCAACAGAACAGTCCATAAAACAGGTGATATTTCCTAAGGCACGATCTACACACAGTTTTTCCCGATATCGGCGAGCCTACAACCATTCGCCGACAGCTTTTTTTCATCGTCTAGATGGAACTGCTATATCGCCATTACGATATCGGGAAAATTTCTCCCGAAAGGTCCGGACCATTCGTACGAAAGCTTAGCAGGGTCCCCGATAGCTTAGCAGGGGTCCCCGACAGCTTCCGCGCGCGTGTAGATGTGTCCCGACTTCGGGAAGGCTCATTAGCATACAACGCGGGCTCATTAGGCTATATAGCTGTTTATGACTGCAAGCGCCACGGGTGTCCCGCGGCCAGCGTTCCAGATCCCTCCCGACACATCCACCGATATCGGTAAAAACTGTGTATAGATTGGGCCTAAGTTTTAGAGTGTGTTTGTGTAACACCCATGGTGTTGCTGTGATATAGGCCAGTTCTAATATCAGGATAGGGCTCAAAAATTATTTTTGGAAGTAGGTGCACACTGGGGCACCCACTAGCCTCCTCCACCGACTTGTCTGTGGGCATTGGCTTAAGTTTTGGGAGGGGAGGGGCTTTCCTTTTCAGGGCGGTGATGGGGAGGTCGACTAGCGATTTTAACCGGGAATATGCCAGGAAAGGATCAGATGTCAGGAAATGAAAAATGCCAGGAATCTTGTAGCCTACCCACCAGGGCTTTAGCCAGCTCGAAATTTTTTTCCGTCAGCCAATTACAATCGTCGCGAAAACCGCGAAAATTAATTAGAAGGACTGAACTGAGACCTTGAAAAACGGGTTTTAATAAGATTATCGTATGCAGAAGGGCGCCGACACACATTGTCAACAATCATAACAATAGCAAAACAAACAGCGTGTGGCTTTTACGGCCGTGGACAGCATCCCCAAGCCGCCTGTAGCTTCTACCAAGGATTTTTGTCCGTCAAGGTTGACGGATTGGTTTTAAAATTTTTCCGTCAGACGCAGCACATTTCCGTCAATTGACGGAAAAACGGACGCTGGCTAGAGCCCTGCTACCCACAGCAATGCTACAAGCTCCCACCAAATGGGTAATTTCGAAATCTTAAACAAGTATATTAATTTACAAAAAAGTTTTTTTGGTTGTCGACGCATGCAACTAAATTGTTAGACTAGCTACACTAGTAGGAAAACTCTTAACAAAACTTGAAAAAGATGTAGACATTCACCCTGACTCTGTGAAATTGAGTGACTTTATCAAATAAAATGCTATGACCAAGATTACAATGTCTATCTTCATTAATCCCTTTCAAAATCAAGATTTATCTATAACGAGCCTACCGCTGCCTGTGAACCACCTGTATTGTATTGTTACAATTTCAACATTCAAAGCAAAACATGAAATACATCTGTACACAATATGACAGGCATACAATGTAACTGATGACCCATTGTAAAATCCCCATGGCACCATCACTGCTGGCGAAAGTTATCTTTCCTCTGCCAATATTGTGCAGTACAAGCCACTTATCCTATAGCCTGCTCTACACCAAAGAGGATAGGAGTCCCAGGATGAAACTAAATTGCAGGAAGTAACTCTGCTGCATTACCTTTCATCTGAGAGCACTTTGTAGTGGAGTGGATGTCAGACTGGAGTATACCAAATTTGGTGATGCTGCACTTTATCAAGTTTCATCCTTTGATTTCATTTTTTGAGATTACTTATTAGTTATAGTGGTCAACAACATAAGCCTTGCTTCTTTATGGTTGTAATAAAATGACAGATATGGCAACTTGATTTTGGACAGCTTTTGAAGATTTTTCTTTTGATTTTTTATTGTATCAGTATATTGTTACATACTACCAAGGAATTAAATAAAAGATATTTTCAACAAGATTACTCTTGCTTCTTTAATTAAGGTTGTAATAAAAATGACAGATATGACAAGTGAGCCTTGATTTTAGACAGCTTTTGAAGATGTCTTCTTTTGATTTTTGTTGTATCTGTATAACGTTATATACTGTTAAGGAATCATATAAAAATATATTCTGTTTTAGTCTACATATCTGACGCTGAAAGTATTGTACCTATTTGAGAATTTCCAACTCGGCAGGGGTCCAAGTATGTCATATGCCACTGAACTGGTGAAAACAATAACCCATGACATTATATTCAAAATATGTCATGCTCCACTTTGAAAATCCAGTCAATTCCAAGTTTTTTAAGTGTTGCAACTGACTGTCTTTTGATTTCACATAACAATGACTATCAATCTATTCCCCACCAACAGATACAATAACTGACAACTTTGATACTACATAATATTTACCTCCCATTCCTAGATGGGTATGTTGCTTCTCTCATGTCTGTTTGTAAGTAATACTGTACACGCTATGCAACATTTGACGATTTATAGTTGTACACACATGTACCAACTATTTCATGCTTGTTGGCAATTCTAGACTCAACAATGACATGTACTCAAACTCATCAAACAATACCCTCAATGATACACAGTAGCTACTTTTTGTGATGTTATGTCTTAGAATGTACATATACTGAAACCAATGTCCTATAGCCATTGCCTTAACTGATGAAGTAACTGCTGGCTCAATTGTTAATGCTAGCATGGAAAAGAGTAGCCTGAGTGCCGCTGGCTCAATACTTTCGCTTTCGTGGTTAGCAAGTGAAAGTATTGAGCCAGCGATCGCTATGGAGGATGGTACTCTGGCTAGGAAAAGAGGCAACCAGCTGCTACTACTAATGATGCATTTCTCTTCCTTCATCATTTTATATTTAGTACAGGAAGTGAGATAAAAGCAATAGGAAGTAGGAAATGTTTAGTACATGCATATAGTATCCTGTGACTAGTTTAAGTGGTTGTTACAGCAATTCCCTGATCCATGCGTTGAGCAGCCAAATTTACAACATTTTAAAAGAATATAATACTGAGTATATTACTATTGGCTAGAGGATACAAAATAGAAAAACATCAGATCAGTGTTGATAAACGATACTGAAACGTGTGTGATAAAAAATTGGAAGGTACATAATCATGTGACGAAGACAAGAACCAAACGTGACAACTGAGGGAAAAAACAGCAAAACTGCTAGACTTTAGCTCCTAAAAATTCTACATTTTATAACAGCTGTTTTCTTTCATCTTTGTGTGCTACCGTATACAATATACGTTTTACATGCACATTAAACAAAACCTGGACATTTTGAGACGATACTAGCATTTATCAAATGTGTAAATAACTGGCAAAGAGAGCATTGCATTACTGTCAGCTAAGAAGGATCTTAACACTAGAATCACAAAGGCATACAGTTATCTAAATACTGGAATCACAGAGGCATGCAAAACTACACGACGCCAACCCATGTGTCAATGTCAAGTACACTGTAACAATAACATAACCATGAAAATGGGACGCATACATTTACATTAACCAATTTCAGCTATCAAGGGTTACATGGAGCATAAACACTTTTTAAGGGCCACATTCCAGAGAACCAGAGATGGGGTAGCAGGGGTTACATAATAACCTACATTATAGAACAGAAAGGAATGCCACAATAAAATTACACAGAGCCAATTATGTTAAAAAATAATCTAGAATAAAATTGAGTATCATAAAAGGGGCCTGGGTACATATAGGTTTTTGAGGAATATGAAAATAAGGAATTAAAAGTATGATATGACATGAGCTCACTATTACTCAATATTTTATAATAGCATATACTTTGCACAGTAACAAACTAGTCCAAAGTTCAAGCTGCACATGCACAGCAGATATTTGAAAGTTTTTGAGACATACAAAACATGTCTGGAAATGTACATACATAGACGTGTTGCATATTACAGGTTATATGTAGGTTAGAGGCCTTCATCTTTGACATATTTGCATACCAACGCAAGATGATCAAGTGAGATGATACTGTAAATGCAGAAATGTTCGCAGTTTTTGCGGTGGTCGCTTTACCGCGAACTTAAAGCCTCTGCAAACATTTTTCGAATACAGTATGTGACTACAATCTATGGTGCTAAGGCGAACTAAAACCACCACGAACCCTCCATTTTCACGTGAACTTAAATGCATTTACAGTATGCAGTTCATACCATGAACCACCTTGTACAACATGCACACTAACCACCTGATATTAGTGTTAATGTTATGTGACAAGCTTATGTCATACATTATGCCACAACTCACCTCATCGCTTTCCGACAGGTCGACGTTCCCGTTGTGGTCATCGTCCAGCATCCTGTGCAGGGTGTGGAGCGCCTCCAGACCTAACCGGTCCTTCTCCTGACGACATTCGTCTGTACATTGTTCTGGGGAGACAGACAAAAACCCAATCATTACAGAGTAAGGACTAACATAGCAACTAATCTCCAAGCAGATCCACGGCTGCGTAGTATACTGTAAATGCATTTAAGTTCGCGGTGATCTAATTTTGCGGTAGCGGGAAAAAAGACTTTTCGCGGTGGTTTTAAGTTCGTGGTAACACCGTAGACTGCAGTCTAATACCATAATAGAAAAATGTTCGCGGTGGATTTTAGTTTGCTGTGAAGTGGTCACCACGAAAACCGTGAACATTAATCCACCGCAAACATTTCTGCATTTACAGTAGTATCAAACCCACCGTAGGTGCCCGTTTGACTCCCTTTGGCCAGCTATACTCCTTGACCAGCTTTTATACTATCTTCTGGCACCGTAGGATCTGCTTGGAGATTACATAGCAACAGCATCTTTGAAAGTGCAAATGTAATAGGTCTGTTTGTATTCTAGTATTATATTCTGTCCTGCAGTACTATGTGAACCAGTCAGAATTGCCCCTAAGAAGGTGACAGATGGTCACCCAAACATTGGTGAGAATACACTTTATAAAGCAATGAAATGTAAAAATGTCTCTTTTTTCATGTATTTTTGAAGTGACAAATTTCATATGCTGGTCAACTTCACCATAGAGTGGATACATGCAGCATTCAAATGAAAACCTTATTGACATGATTAATGTACTACAATTAAACAAGACGTTTGAGAAACTCTAAATATTTCACAGAGGCATGAGGCCATTGAACTCTCAAATGCAGGTGGTTTCAGAAACTGAGAAAGGTCAGTAGGCTAAAGATTATATTACTTTAATTAAAATGTAATTTTACTTTCAAAGAAGAAAACTGAGGCTGGAAAAATTGCCGACAACTGTACTGGCATTTGGGACTGTATTCCACTAGTGGACAACTTCAAATCAATCCGTGTTTATATTGGCTTTGTCACTTTCAACCTTTTGTACGTATACTCTCATCTTTTGTTCCCCAACCCTACAAAAGGAGGTCAAAAAGACCTTGTTGATCTCAATGATACGACATGTAGCTCTGTTATTCCATGACTCATTCTGTTCACAATGTCTTTACAATCTAACAACGTAAATATCAAAACAAAGGAGAACCCGGCTATCCAAATACCAGGTCAGAGATTATGCAAATAACGCTTTGTTCTGTTGGTTGAAACTCACTCAATGATCACCCAGTTTATCGACTGTTGTTGAAATGTGATAAAAACTTCTGAACCATCATCATTGAATTAGAACATGGCCACTACCCCTCAGCCAATGGGAGCCCTTCAATTACTGTGATCATATCCACATAATGCAGGAAAAGTGTTGCAATATCCAAAAAGTGTGGTACTATGTAAAATTTGCATAAAATAGTACCACACTTTTTGGATAGTACCACACTTTTTGGATAGTACCACACTTTTTGGATAATACAACACTTTTTCTGCACCACTGGTTGGCTCGGGTGTTAAAGGAACCCCCTTGTGGGTGGGGCAACCCCTATTTTCACATACTGTAAATCAGTGTTTCCGCCAGACCTCAGCTGGGAGGCCGTCCACCTTGGGGCGTGAAAACCGCGAAAATTAAATTTAATTGCAAAACCGCGAACATTAAATTTAATTGTAAAACCGCGAAAATTAAATTTAATTGTAAAATCGCGAAAATTAAAGTTAATGGTTAACTGTCGCAAGAAAAAACAAAACAAGTAACGTCCGATTAAGTTCAGTGCCGAAGTGTTATGATCCGTGCCGCGTACCGGTATGCCGCACCGAACGGGTACTACGACTTTTAAAAAGTTCTAGAAACGGTTCTTGGACTTTCAAAAAAGAAATAGCATTTGTATATATGCTCTTTTATGCTGTAGTATACTTATAAATCATCTAAAACCTTCCATAGATCGAGAAATTTGCGTTCAGAAATGACGAAAAACATCGTCTATCGGCGACAGTGAGCGTAATGGCGGCCGAAATCCCGCAATCTCACGTGGTGACTTCTCGCGAGATCTGGGAAAACTAGCGACGTCACGGGAAACTAGCGCTGTGATTGGCTAGGATACACAACAGCTACTGACCGCCATTTTTGATGCGTATTTATCCCGAAAATTTCTGCCGTTTTCGGAGATTTTGCGGGCTCAAAACTCATATAAAAAGGAACCAAAGTTATACTTGATGTTTTTTACGTCCATCACCTCTTATGTGAACCCTTTATTTTTCCGCTGTGTTGCCGATAACGAACTTGAAAGAGGTCGGGGATTTCCCGTGCCAAGCACCCGGTGGGCACATGTTTCTGATCATCGTGTTTTGTTTTGTTTACGATGATTGATGATGAAAACAGATCGAGACTAAAGTTTTTTTAATATCTAGACAAAGTTAGTGTGTTTTCTTATTAAGTTATTTCTCCCAATAACAACTATTAGTTTGTAGTGTAATAGCGAGATCGACCTACCGCCAAGTTTTCGAAATGTGGCAGGGAAAATTCGCATAACTGAGACCTTGAAAAACGGGTTTTAGGGATTATCGTATGCGAAAGGCCGCCGACACACATTGTCAACAATCATAACAATAGCAAAACAAACAGTAAGCGGCTTTCTGACTGTGGACGGCGTCCCCAAGCGTCTAGCTTCAATACAAAACACAAAACTGCGGTTTACATTTATCGACTTTGTTAAAGTTTGTAAAGATTTCTCGGCAAAATGTGGGTCGCATTTTTTTTTATGAGGACGGCCTCTGTTTGCGTTCAAGCCGTCCAAAATGAAATGAGACCGTCAATGGACGGGTGGACGCCCCTCTGGCGGAAACACTGCTGTAAATGCATTTAAGTTCGCGGGGATTTAATTTCGCGGTAGCGGGAAAAAGGACTTTTCGCGGTGGATTTAAGTTCGCGGTAACACCATAGACTGCAGTCTAATACCACAATAGAAAAATATTCGCGGTGGTTTTAAGTTCACGGTGAAGTGGTCACCGCAAAAACCGAGAACATTAATCCACCGCGAACATTTCTGCATTTACAGTAATCAAGCCACGCCCATCATCTATCTATTACTTAGTCACTCACAGTGCTTGAAACATGTATGAGCTAAGTTGTAAGTAAGAATGATTCAAACCCTACGTATACCTCCATGAAAATGCTCAGACATCTATGTAATTTCATACAATGTATGAACATCTGTGTTAATTTTAAATGTAAAAAGCTTTTGAAAATAATCATTTTCAATTACATATACTTACAGTTCAGAGGTTTAATGATCACTATGGCCACATTTGTAAAATTGTCCATGATTCTTAGATATTTATAACTGCATCTGACTAGGTGCATATTCACACTCTGACAATATGTACATGTAAACCGAGGTACAGATTTCACATATACCCTTGGATTAAGAATCTATGCTTTTATTATATGCTTTATGCTCTTAATATTAACAGTGATTCTAATATCTAAGAGCCAATGAATTCAATATTGATTTTGCCAGAGATTCAAGGTAACATGCATATACTAAATACCATTTCCGGATACCCTTCCTTGTCAAGCATTTAGCAATTTGCAATCTCTGCTGCCAAATGGATGAAATCTTTCCAGTACTGCACTCTGAATCTGATAACCCATCCTCCATTTCCTGCAGCGTGACAGCTAATTCTTTCCAATTTCTGCCAAACAAGCTCCCATCAACGAGCTCGGCGTCTAATTTGGAATGGGTGACCTTTAGTAGCATCTGCATTGCCAAACGCAAATGCGTTCCTCCGTTTTTGCTCTCGGTAATACTAATACAAATTCATGCCATGGTAAATCCGAAAGCTGGAATGACTTTGGCAGTCTGCCATTTGGTTATGCAATAAAACAAAGTTACCATCTTTGATGTGTATCTAGAAGCGTACACTCTTTGCAGGTTAAAATGTTAATTTGACTTTAAAGTACAGCTTAAGGCAAGGTAACAGCTGTCATACAGTTTTCTTTTGTAGTAGGATTTCCACGGAGGCTATGAATGATAGAACAATCTAGCCCAAGGATCTATGACCATACTAGGAGGACACTATCTGGAGCTGGAGACAGTTGAATTTTGTTTGACACCTGATCTATGACTATGCTGCTTAATAACTTTATGCAATATCATTGTTAATTTGTAGTTTAGGCAATTATGAATCTATGAAAAATGTAGGCATGAGTAAAATTTATACACAACGTATATTGTTTGCATTAGCCTCCAACATCTCTACATCTTACTGCCCCTTGATTTTAATTCGCCTTTGCTTCAGTACAGTAGTTTTACTGGTGCTACTGTACTGTTTAATCACAGCTTGGTGAAATCTACCAGAGTAGAATGAAATTGAAGCAAGCATACCTACAAGCTATTAATGTTTGAATGTGACACTGACAGTTTTCTTTTCCATATGGTGTTACCATGACCCTATCTACCAACTACAAAACCCTGGGCTCTGGTATCTTTCCTGTAAAGGGTTAGCTGGTAGCCAAGGAGGGCTATTCCTTATCTGAACCCCAAACTCTCCTGTGCATTATCTGAAAAATTTGCCTTCCATGTTAATTTGCAGTCCTTATCATCAATGGGTGGTGGTCGTCCATCATTGCAGAAACTTGGGTAATTTGAACATCCTTTAACTGTGAGATGTTGGCAAATGGCCACTGAAGAAAGTGAACATATATTGATATAATGGAAAACTTATCTCTGTTTCTACAGTGGGGGATTACTTTGTTTCAAGGCAAGATGCTTTTTAGGTTTTCAAGGGTGCATGAACACAAAGATACTGTCAACATAGAGAGAGAGCAAACAATCAATCAACCAACCATCTGCTGATGCATGGCTAAAGACAACTCTCTGTAGACATCTCTTCAGGATAGAAGCAGATACAGTACTGAGGCTAGTTCACCTTTATCCATGGGGTAACCTATATCCATCATTTCCAAAAACAGGGTCTTTACGACTTTAGGGTAAAAACAGGGTCTTTAGGGATATCAAGTTGATGGACGATACTTTTTAAACTGCAATATTCTTGATATTCTTTTATACACACATGTATTAAGAATATTGCCTTTGAAATAAATGTCTGTAGATTTTATGTCCCTAAATTCCTGTTTTTAACAACAATCTATATTGCCAAATAATTACCACGTGGACAAAGATGAACTAGCGTTAGATTGGTCAGACTTTTCTTCCAACAATCAGTAGTTTATACAATTCTTTCAAAATTCAATGCTAAAACACCGCCTTAAGCAGAATATTTTGCATATAATGATTGCTTACTATTGTCCTTGAATATTCACATTTCTATAGACTATACAGTCTGTGTGTGACAAAATCAAAACATTGTGTTATTACAATTGTGATTTATATCTGTCAAACACTGTTTTTAGTTTTTCTTATCAGAAGTTATCTGTTGGGAAAGTCCTTTCAACAGGATGGTTGTCCAATGTGATTATATCATAGAGAACCATGTACTTGATGACAGATAAGTATAGGTCATTTAGATATCATATGTATGACAGTAATCATGTAACAAGATTCAAACAGTCTCTAGGGATTTTCCCTACCCCTACTCACACATGATGCCAACAAGTCACATTGCTATGTGATTTAATTACATATCTGGTGTATGTGAGTTCATTTCTTTTCAAGGTCATCACAGAGCCATTGGGACGATTTTCTATGATTAATTCATTTGGGCGCTATGAAAGCATAGCTGAAATACTGTCAGGCAAGGAGATCCTCAGCACTTGAGTATCATTTTGTAACAAGTGCTGATGATTTATAGTGGTGTATAAAACTTTTATCGGTGACCACCCCCTCCTGCTCATAAATTACATGTTTCGTTTTAATTTGTGAAATTAGCAGGCTTGTGGATGACATGGTATCATGTTACACCAATGACCCACATGTCCACAATATATTTCAACGCCTGTCCATTTCAAAATGTCCCATGCCCTTTCCTTGCTGACCCCCGCACATTGTATTTATGGATCCAACAAAACCCTTTAACCACTACTGTTTTTACAACGATGCGACAAATCTTGGGTAAGATTCGGTAAACATACTTTGGCACTCAATCTGCTTATACTTTTTCAAATGACACGAGGAAAGTGTGGTTCGTTTTACGTTCTGAAAGTTTAGAGGAAAATCTTACTGGTATCTGGAAGAAATGTTGCGATTTGTAGTCAAGGCTGCGTGCTAGACCGGTGAAGGGAGGTGTCGGTAACATAACAAAGCATCTGCAACGTGGATCCCATGAAGAATATAAAATCTATTCAAGAACGACGCGCTATAAAAGGCTTTCACAAAATCGAATGGCGTCGACCTTCGCCGCTAAATGTAACGTTACAGACTGTTAGGAAATGGCGTGCGCTATTGGGATGACATTTCTGTATAACTGATGGGCACGATCTTGTCATTTGACAGCACAGAGATGATTTCATGATCAGATCCTGGCAAATGCAAAACATAAAGTCATAAAGCCTTCAGTTTACCTTCTTCGTCCAGGCTGACGTCCCGGCTGTGTACACAAGAGACCGCCAACAGAACGATCATCGCGATCGCCACCAAAACTGGCCTCATGTCTCCGCGGTGCTTGGGGGGTTCAGGAAAAAAACTCTGCTTCCGGAATTTGGCACTGTCGGGCAGCGGTTCTCTGACGCAGTTCAGTCCGCCATCGTCATGTTTGAAATACCAACGATCCCGGATAGAGCGACTCCACCACTAGGAGAACCCCTCTTCTCACATGAGTCACTTCCTCCTTTTCAAAAGGCTGGTGCGTCCTACAATCTCCTCCCTCCAAAAATGACAGTTTTCAAACCCAAACATGCTCGTTTATCCAAACATTCACCGTTCAATATGTTTTTATGACACAACAATTAAGCAGCCGTGTGAAATCTGCCATATGATATCATAGACTAAAAATAGATGTTATATATAAAGGAATTGTTTACTGATCTATAAAAGAACAGTAGAGTAAATGCAACAGCCAAATGTGGCCATGTTGAGCAATCTGATTGGTCAGAAATTTAGTCACGTGGTTAAATAGTCAAACATGGCGGCCACCAGACCCGGTAAGTCCGGAATTTCTTGACAGAATTTTGCTGTTAAAGATGCAATAATTGCCGTCAATTCATATTTTTTTTGCTGCTTCTGAACTGGAAGAATGCTTGCGCCGAAGTTGGACAATATATTTTGCCCGATGATGTAGGTGAATTCTGAATTCCGATAGTTGACAGTCGCTGCTTATTATGGTTTTTTTACATACGTGGCAAAACCGGGGGGAGGGGGGCACTTCCGGGTTAGAATATCAAAATGTCAAAAACTGGTATTAAAAATTAAATAAATTGGCAATAGCAATTGGTAAATTTTTGAACATATCCTCGATTTCACATTGTTAATTGAACCTTTGATATTGACAGGAAACCCAGACCGAGGGTGGAATGACCCGCCCATGTTTATGTACGATGCTCAAAACAAAGCACAGGACTCACCAAGGAGGGCGCTCCCAACTAGACGTGTGGCATTCCCACAAGGTGCACCACCCCAACCTGCGAGTAAGAACCTGCCATACGTTGGCAGACACACGTTGTCCATTGCGTATTGTATCACACCCTTTTCTCCTACTGGTAGACTACGTAAGTCTTACACCAAAAAGTAATTACTCAAGCAACTGGATATGGTTTTGGAAACGGTCAGACGTTTCAACTGGAATCCACCAATTCTTCAGTGACACTGAAGTGATCTGGAAAAAACAGGTATTTTATACTCTAACCATGAACATGTGACTTGTCTTCATTCATAGTTAGAGTATAAAAGACCTGTTTCTTCCAGATCACTTCAGTGTCACTGACGAAAACTGGTGGATTCCAGTTGGAACGACTGACTGTTTCGAAAACCATATCCAGTTGCTTGAGTAACTACTTTTTGGTGTATCTTATTACCTGGATGTCTAAACTACCTCGACGTACGTAAGTCTTAGTTCCAGTGTGTCAGGACAGGTACATAATAAAGGTGTGCGGCCTCACCAGCACGGACAGAGCCACTTGACTATCCAACTGCTGTACGCCTATGACAGGGGCCCGGTAGCAGTATAATCGAATGCTAGATTCTAACTTTTGATGCTAGAAATCAAGCATGAAGGACAGTAGACTACTTTCAATTGTAAATGTCAATAAACATTCCTTTTTTGAAAAAGATTATGTCTGCAATGTTGATAAGCAAAGAATTCATTATTGAATTGGACTGACTTGTTGATACATGTATCTTGTATTGAAGAATGTTGCCCAATATCTGGTCCAAAAATCTTTGACTACTAGTACAGTATTATGAATTTTGTTTAAAATTCTATTCTTGTTCTGTTTTTCTGCAGATGCCCCAAGTGTACCTCCTGCAATACCCCCACCAGGGGGAGCCCCAATAAGGGCACCACCAAAGCTATCAACCTCCCCACCTGACTCCATCCTGTTCACCCCTGCAGATGGTACAGTCCAGAGTAGTACCACTGCAGGGCCTGTCCTCATGCCCCCTGTGACTGACACAGCCCTCCCCCCACCCCCCTCCCTCGCACCAACCTTACCTGTTATGGTCAACGGGCCGCTCTTACTCAACCCAATAGCCCTCAAGTCTTAGCTACATCTTCTGACACCACAAAGAAGACTCCCAAGAAAGCTGAGGAATTGGTAAAGGAACGTGCAAATAACGATGATGAAAATCTTTGCAAAAGGAGTGTGGAAAGTCTCAGGAACACTTTGCATGCAGTCAGTGCTCTTGGAGTGGAAGTAAGTTGTACTAATACTATGTTCTATCCATTTTATTTGTCTATATGAAGAAAAAAAACTTTTAAGAAAGCAACATAATACTAGTCTGTGTAACGCAAACTCCGCTATCCGGAGCTTGTAGACTCCTCCCCGCGGCAATGTACGACGGGCCTGAGAAGCGCGATTAAATCAGGCTAACATAATACGACCCTTTGTTTTTAAAGAAGACTGTGTTTTAATCCAAGTTATGATTCAATCATTTGAATCCTTTCCTCTGGTTACCATATCACTGGCAGCCTATGCAATATACACCTACCTTGTAAGCTTGGAAAGGCTTTGCTTAACTAGGACTTCCACTTTTGTTGGCATGGCCTATATAAACTGCTGTCACCTAAAAGTTTTACTGTTGGTAAAGCTGATTATCTGACAGCTGGTTAGCCAAGCCTCCATAAGATATGCTGTATATTCTGTAGGCTACTGATAGGGCTCTGCATAGGAGAATACTGGTAACAGCCAAGTGTTCCTTTCACAGCCACGAGTCTGTGATGAGGTTGGCAGGAAACTGACAATGCTGGAGAACATGTGGACAACAGGGAAGCTGTCCAGGCCAGTCCAGGTGTACACTGATGTCCTGGCTTCAGGTATGGTACAAATTAAAGCTGTTCCTTTTTGAGGTGGTCAAAGAAGGTTTGGGGATTAAAGTCTTAAATGATGAGTTGGGAAACTTTTTATAAATAAACAAAGCACCAACGATGACAAGACTAGATTAGCCAAAAGGCCTGTTTTTGGTGCATCAATGGAAGTATTACAGTTGATAGCCTGGTATCCAGCCATATTATAGCTCCCGAGTCTTTTCTGTCCTCTCCGTATTTGCAAAGAGGACAGCAGACTTACGACCTATAATATGGCTGAATACCAGGTTATACAGGTGATTCTCAGACAGTGAAGACTCCTTAGAGTTAATTCATTAGTCATATACTGTAAATGCATGTAAGTTCGCGGTAATGGAAAAATGGACTTTTCGCTGTGGTTTTAATTTCGCCATAGCACCATGCACTGTAGTCTCTTACTGCCATGGAAAATGTTTGCGGTGGTTTTAAATTCATGGTGAAGCGACCACCGCAAAAACCGCAAACATTAAACCACCATGAAAGTTTCTACATTTACAGTATTTAATTCTCTTTTCCATAGCCCTGAATGACCGTGACTGTGACTTGGCCCATGACATGCACCTGAAGCTCATGTTGGACCACGTGTCTGAGGTAAAGTGAATCAGTTAACTGTTTTCTTGTTATCTTTACAGGGGGGCTCAAATAGGTTTTCCTCCTGTTACTAGTATTTAGTAGCATGAAAGGATTATACAATGTATACTATTTTTTGTGTTTTTAGAATATGTAAATGACTAAAGAAAACTATATAAATGACTTACGAAAACACACTACTGGGTATCATGTATACAGAAATCTAAGCACAAATTGATACAAAATGATTTTACAGTATATTCTTTTACAAATATAAGAAATAGCAGAATATCTCTTCCATCCTATAGGTCAGGCAGTGGATGGTGGGGGTGAAACGGCTGATCCAAGAAGCAAGAAACCTCCCTCAGAACCCAGCAGGTGCTCCTGAAGCTCAGCAAACAGAACACAGCTCAGACTCAAACAAGGAACAAGTGGAAGATGGTGCAAAAGTTGATGACACAAAACTAGATGAACTCACAATCAGTGACCAGACAGAAAAAGAAACAGATAACACAGACAATGAGATAAAAAGTACAGAAAGCTCTGAGGAAAAATCTGCAAACAATGATGAAACAGATGAAGTTGTAGCCTACAGCAGACAGTACAAGAGTCTTCCCACTGTTGGATGATAAAGGGTTCCTGTGCAGAAAACCGTCTATTGCTTAGGCCACACCAGATTAATTCCTTCATTCTCAGATAAGTAATGCTGAACTGAAAGATCATGAAAAAAAGCCTGGAGCAAAAGCCTGTACCTTGGTACAGGTAGTTACAGTGAGTGGATGTATTTAGATGTAAATGGTTTCCTTGCTGGATTTTAACTTTTGAACATCTGAGAACCAAGGAAATAAGTTGAAGTGTCCTTACCAACCAAAAAGTCAGTACAAACCTGACAATATCAGGGCTAAATTTGTAACATTATATTGATGTTTGCATCCATCTGCAACTGTCCTAGTGTCACTGACGAAAGACAACGAATGTTGTCTGAAGGTCTGACCGTTTCCAAAATCATATCCAGTTGCTTGAAATAATTGCCTTTTCGCATAACTATCCTAGTTGTTAAGATTTAAAGGCTTCAGCACCTTGTGTTGGGGCATCTTGTTACGAGTGATTCCGTTAACAAATCTTATTATTTAAGTTGTGAGTCTTTGTTTAGTGGCTGCCAACCTTATAGTTACTTTCTAAAAATGTTCACAGTATATGTTAGTAATTTGTAAATGTAAGAAGCTATTTTTATACTAGGTAATGTACAGTGTATACAGCTTAATAACTTAATTGATCTTTGAGATCGAAATTATATCAATGTAAAATGCTTTGTGGTGACTGGTTTTATTGAGGTAACAAGATTTATATGAATGTACTAAAAATTTGATAATATTTCGAAGAAAAAAGGTAGATATGTTCAACTTTCGAAGGAACTCTCTCAAGACCCTTGTATCTATTGATGACATCTCAAAAGTTAAATGGGTAGACATTTTCAAAAGCGTTTTTAAATGGTACATTGATTAATTGTATTCTTGGCTTGGCACACTTAATAAAACTGCAATACCTGTGCTTGATTTGCCAGGAAAGCCAATCATGAAATCTTAGTCACCTTTTGTGAAATATAGCTGAATTTATCAAATACGTTTAAGAGAAAGAGCAAGTTATCATCAAGTGATGTGTTTGAAAGTTGGAAGAAATGTTGATTAATATAATAATGCAGGATTACTTGATGTGTATTCTTCTGAAAGAAGGAACATGATTAAGTTAACAATCTAAGATAGTTTGTTGGTGCAATTTTCAAATCTAACTTGTAATCTTGCAATTTGATTGTGTTGCATTTAGGTATGTGCCAGTAGTAAATAAAGGCTTGTGTTTTCTTCCACAATTTCTTTCCATAAATATGGTGGTCAGTTACAACCATTGCAATATGCAACAATGAATTGAATGTATTTCAGGTATATATAGGAAGTAATATGGACATTCATGTAAATGCAAATAGCAATATCTACAACATGTTGCATGTCTAAATAAAGGTGTCCCTGTAGAATGGACAGAGTTTTAAATGAAAGACATTTTATGACTTTCTTGTGAACAATGTACTTACATAAGGTAGTTTCATAATAATAGGAAAGCATTTAAATGTTACCATCACTTTTCAAGTGCAAGTACATGTATATGTATGGCATAAGGCAAAAGTCATACCAATGTCAGACCCCCATTCAGTCATTTAACCCTGACCATGTATCCACTTTGCACACCATGTATACAAAATACCTATCTTGTAGGTCATCACTGCTTATGGTATCACATGCCCATAAAGAGACAATTGTTTATAAGGACTAACCTACTGCTGTAAACCCCTCAACCTGCATGTTTATTGCTAAAAGGCTGTAATGGCAGTAGGGGGATGTTAAGGGAGATCTTGTATGGGGCCTTTTTGTCAGCGCAAAAATCACGAATTTTTGTGAAACTGCTTCTTTTTCTCTTCTGTTTGCTGTGATTGAGTTCAATGATTTTTCAACCCTCGGATACAAAGTGTCAAGTTTTACCAGGTTCCTTTAATCCCCACTCTATTCTATCTAGCCAGTTATAACATAAACCACAGCTTGTCCTAAACTATGCTGACACAGGAAGGCAACATATGGTGAAGTAAGGGCAGTAATTCATCATTGTTACACTTTTGGTGACACCTTAATTGGGTAACACACAAATCCTATATTGTCCAAACACTGTATGGTATTGGTAATAGGCCGTGATATGTATACACTGCACTTGGAATTATGTGACTCTCTATAAATTATATTTGTAGAGTTCCCTTACATTATCCACCCATTTTCAGTTTCCTAGCAGTAACTTTATATTATATGTTGGTGGGACTGAATGTCATTTCTGGGTTAGAGAAAGGTTATAACTGCCAAATACAGACAGGAAATGAAGCATAGATTTATGCATTCATAATGACAGGTTATTTTGATAGAAACATTCTAATCACATGGCCATTACCACTGTTGAGTGCATGGTACCAATTTTAAATACTGTGTAATGTGGAAAAGATGTTTAAGTTAGAAAATTCAATCATACCAAACCATTTTGATGATGGAATCAATTAGAAAGTGGTGAATGCTCTGAAGATGTAACAACTTGGAGATTTCAACATTGGATTCCTAGGTACTGTATAAGCAACATTTGAGGATTGAGGGACGAAGTTTTTACCCTTCTACATTGTACATCATTACTTTCCTTGATTTGGTTTCATGGGAACAAAATATGTGCTGTGAAGCAACGATTGAATATATGGTTTAAATCTTGTTATTTTACAGTTCACAGTAGAAAGAGCAATATATACGTCATGTAGAACTTTTTTTTTTTCATGTGACTACAATGACTCCCTACATTTTCTGTACTGACACAGTGAAGAACTGGTATAACTTGAAATACTAAGAAAAGAGTGGGGTGTTCTGTCTGAAAAGTTTCTGTACAGCCAGTGTCTTCTATGACTAATCTCCATGTCAGCAGGTACTCCTACAATGGTATTCACCTTGGGAATGACTCCTTGTTGATGGATGAGTTGAAAAATGTCTTTTAACAACATGTGTGATTGCAAAGTTGAGATGAGCTATGCTTGGTGCCCAATTATGGGCCTTTCCTTCAATTTCTCCAATTAGCCATGCAAGAGAGCAGGCATCAGCCATCTCCATGGAGTCCCTTATTGTTGAGTTTGTTGTCATTCAGCCTCTGAACCAGGAGACTGATGTCAAAAGTATGCCATATTTGATAGCAAAGTTTGGATGAGCTACGCTTGGTGCCCAATTAGAGAGTTTTCCTTGAAATTCTCCAATTAGTCAAGATCTACGGAGCCATCTCTATGGAGCCCCTTATTGTTGCATTCGTGCCCATTCAGCCTCTTAGTTAGCAGACTGATGTCTAAAAGGAGAAGTTCCAATACGAGTTAACGATTCTCTGTCAGTATTAGTGGCCGCCCATGCCCTGCCAATGTGGAAAGCACATTTCTCTTCTCTTCTGCTCCAGCCTGGTCCCAAGTACTACCAACTCCTTCAGAGTCCAGAACAACTGTAGAGCTCTATCCTATGGGAAACAGAAGAGAGCAGGTAAGTAGCATACATGTGTATTGAAGCAGCAGATTCTTCTCAAAGTCTTTGGTATGATTCAACTGGGGGTGACACCTGAGACCTATAACACATGCAGTATACTTATCAAAAGAGTCAGCTGACAGCACCATTACACACAAAGATGATGCAACCCCTTTCCATCATACACATTGTGAAATTGTGTCATATTCCAAATGGAAACAAGGTGGTACATTCATGACGTCAGAAACCAACATGTGGTGGCCCCAAATCAAAACTGGTTTTGCTATTACAACAGCCTGTAATAAGCTGTCACTGTAAAATAATAGGTCTCTGTTTTCTACTCACATCGTGATCACACAGAGCTCTGACATCTGCACCACCCTCTGCCATCAGATACTTGTGGTGAAACAGCTTTCCATCAAAGTAGTGCCAGGGCATCCCGTCCTGCACCGTGATTGGCCAGCCACATGCACAGTCAGTCAATAGGGCGTAGCTTACACCCTTCAGGAACACTGAAGCAAGATGGACTGGGTGGGATGCAACTCTAGGAACCTGAGACAAAGATATTTGTCAAATTGAGATTATTTAGATACCCTTTAGCCCTAAATGGACCTTATCTTCCAGGGTTAAACATACACCTGCTGTTAGTAATACAAGGCCTAAAAGTTGAAAAATTTTACCAAACTCTCAGTATCTTTTCAAGATCTTCCCAAAGTACATGAATATTCAGTGTTATTCATACAGCCTATCTGCAGACCGGTTCCTACACTACAGGGTTCTTGAATCCACTCTATCTACCTTTAAGCCATGTAGCCTTCCAGCATCTTGGGCAAGGGGGACCACAGCTTGAGCCAGAAAGGCATCCACTTCCCATTCCTGCAATGCTAACATGTGTTTCACCATGTAGTGTAGTACTAAACACAGGATGATGTAGTGTGGGTCTGGTTCTACCCTTAACACAGATTCCAGCAGACCAACACAGTCCATGCAGGCAAAGAAGGTGCGCAGACGGAGGTGTTTAGTCTGTGGTTCACCACTGGAGAACCACAGCATTGTGAGGGATGGGGTCCCTCCTGAAAGCAAACAACACAGAGGTCAGGGTAGGGAAATGTAAGTGTAAGTGTAATACTAATACATGTATTGTCCTCTATGGAGTGTTAACACATATGGCTTGGAGGAAGTACTTTCTGCTAACACTAGACTGATGTTCAAACCTAAAAGTGATTACTGCAACAGGTAGATTTGAATTCACCTGTGTATTATGTAATTATAACATTATACACATTTTCAAAAACACATTTAAACTCATACTTCTCCAGATTTGACCAAAGTCCCCAGAAAGGCTATCAACTTGAGCTATTTTAGAGTTTGGTTACATCTAATACTGATAGTATTTACATGTACCTGTTAGGTTCAGCGGGATAGCATTTATGACATCAGGACGGGTCAAAGAGTTTCCTCTATAGGGGCACCACTCCTTCACTGCATTCTTTCCAACAACAGGTCTACAACTGTGAAGACATAAGTTTAGTACTTTTAAGTACTTTTAAAAATGGCAGTCTAAATCTAAATATTATGCAGACTTTTCAAATTGCAACCATGGTCCATAATTTGAACCTTAGGAAATTCCTCTCACCTGTCAGCATATGCACTTTCCTGAGGTAGTTGGTCTCCCACAGCAGTTGATGAAACATCTGTGTGAAACCCTGTATTTCCGTGGCTAGGCAAGAGAGGAGTTGAAAACCTTGGAGCCAAAAGGACTGGTCTCTGAAGCATTCTCTGAGTCATTACTGCTTTACTTCTGTTTATTTCGTTTGACATGTCACAGTAACAGCCTACTCCATAGAGTACTGCATACATTCTCTGTCGAATTGGACGGAATAGTACAGAAGAAGAGGGGACATCTGTGTTAGTTTCGTCTTCCATTGCCACACTGCTATCTGTCTCGGCTGAGATGAGTATGTTGTAGATTTGCGCAATGTTGTCTGAATTCAGATGCCTTTCCCGAGCAAACTGGAGGACTTTGGTGTCAACCCTGGGTCTAATTTCTTCCACATTCACTTCAAGAGTAATCTCTTCATCCCCCCTCATCTGCCTGCAGTTCCGTTTTACACCAGAAGGTGGCAGTGCATGTGGAGGGCAGTTCTGCATGTACCATGGTAAGGGATCCCCTGGTAACAAGTACATTCTGGCCCCTTCTTCCATTCTCAACCATTTGTCTGGCTCGTTGGGAAACACGTCACGTGAGATGTCCCGAATTGTTGTTCCATGCGGAATTGTTTGCATGTATCTCGACACTGCCATCACTACGTCCTCTACTCTAGGGAACCTGGCATTAGCTGGCACCCCTACTTGCCTTCTCTTAAAAGACTCTAACTCTGTAGACTTGATTATATCATTCCCCATAAGACATGAGAAGAGTGGCAAGTCTTCCAAGCTAATTTGCAGTCGATAACACAGCCTATCCCTTGAATACTGTATTGTATCTAAGGTAGCTATGTCCAGATTGTTGCTAGAATAAAAAGGAACAGTATTGAAGATTACAAAATCACTGTCCTGGCCAAGGATCCCAAAACATGGATACTTTCTACAGTATTCCGCTATTTCTATATCTGCTTCTTTGGTAGAGTTTAGGACAACAGCACCCAGGCTCTTCAGAGCAAACCTAGTCAGTGTTCCCAAGCTGACCGGCATCTGGAACAGGTTATCTGAAGGCTGGGTGCCGTGTTTCTTGATATGTGTGAAAACTATGACCACGTCTCTAGCTGACTGCTGCCTACGGTTTACCCATTCTGCACGTTTAGACTTCTCCACGACCCCATCAAAGATGAACACAAGGTCAATGCCAGCAGTTCTAAAAGACTGGAGAAACCGCCGTAGCTCCTCATAGTATTCTCTCCACTGTCCTCCGTACACCCATGGAAGTTCTGGAAAAAACACATAATCCATTAATTCAAAAATAACAACTCTACATCAAATTAAAATTCAAAAAATTAAAAACCTTGAGCAGGCCGCTTTAAGTGTGATTTAATCAGGCTAGAGGATAGCCAGTGGTGGGCGTCATACATCTTATGTCGTCACAGACTGTGCTTTAACCTTGGTAGGGTTGTAATCATTGACACCACTCCGGACAGCACCTTCTACTGGTTTATTTTCGGAGTCTCTCTTCAGACATCTTCTCAGTCTGAGAGGGTTTATACTTCTGCCTGGTTCCTCTGATACGCATCCATGTTACTATGTTACCATCATGTTACTTCTATGCTGATTAACACCACATTTTACTGTGAGATTCAAACTCTCAACCTCCAATTCTCCAAAGACAAGGTAGGCCGAGATGCTCCTTGAAAATCACTTACCTTGATTGTAGAATTTTCTGAGGCAGCCTAGACCATCCACCACCATGACTGGCCTGGCCCCGTGCTGTCTGTAGTACCGTCTGGATAACTCAGACAGGTTCACTTTAACACAGGCTTCAGGACAATGCCTCTCCAGGTATGTCTGAAGACCACGCACCCCCATCCTGTCTGTCTTATCTAGAATAGAATTTATAAAGTGTGTTGACTTGGTTTCTTTTTGTAAATATTGTGATCTAATTCATGATGACTATATGTGTTTGCAGGATTGGAGTGGGGGATGCAAACAAGACCATAACCTCCTGTAACCTGCAACCTTCTTAGTACATGTAACGTTATCAAACTCAGTTGTCACTACTAGTATCTAAAATGGGGGAGGGGGGCATTCGTACTAAGGAAACGCGTAGATTAACACTTCTGATAAACGCCATCAAAACGCCGACATTGATATCATGAGATCATTAAAATACGATTACGGAATCAATTTAATCTTTTTATCAAAAGTACCTCTTTAGATCAAGATTTTGTAGATTTTATCAAGCAAGCTACTTACCCCCAACTCACTGAGCACCACTTCCGGGATTGCTGGGTTAGACCATTCCATTCATGGGTGGGGTCAGGATGACTTGTTTAAAAAGACCAAAAAATTGTGTTTCTATCCTCCCCGGAAAAAATATTTGAAATTATGAACGTTAACATAACTACGGCTATTTCAGAAGTATGAATGCTCAAACGAAGTTGCAAGTTTTTATTTTATTCATTTTTACCATCCCTAGCTACTGGTATGGTCCGATGCGTGCAATATGACACACCGTGTTCTCAACTGCAAATATAAAAAAAAAATATATCGAGTAAAAGTAGTACAGATCTGGTAGCTCAACATCCTCAAGTAACAGGAATCACAAACACTTTACATGAATTCTCAGGATTAATTTATCATATCCTATCATCAGTAAATCACCCCTTGTTGACATTAAAGCATACATGCTGCATATAAAGTATAATGTTAGGGTCCTAAAACATCTTAGTATAATCCAGATTATCGATGGGATTCAGACGGAAAATAACTGTGACTCATCTATGCAATATACAAACTGCATGCAATGATGACAAGAAGAACTAAGTGACTAACTTCTAGCACTCTCAATGCAAAACATATAATCAAAATCTAGTAGCAACTTGCATGCAACGTTGACAGAAAGTATATCTCGTACTGAGCTCTCACAATGCATGTCATATAGCCAGAATCTAGTACCCTATAGAGGCCGTTGGGCCAATCTCGGGTTTGATAGATATTCAAAAATGCATGATTGAGTAGTTGTAATAGTACTATGATTTAGATTCAGATCTTCTCCGCACCTACAGGTTAACATACATTCGCATAATTCCACCAGGTGCCATTATACCGCCACCTCAAAAAACGTTGTTATAGAGGCCTTCTCAAGATTGTCTTCAACACCTAAATGTCTGAATTGTAGGATATTTAATACTCGGTGTTCAAGACAATTTTGGGAAGACTCTATACTAACGTTGTTTTTTTTTTTAGGTGGCGGTATTATGGCACCTGGTGGAATTATGATAGTCGATGTTAGATCTGGAATTCTAGCGCAATGCGTGGGATGATTTTGATTGATTTCTCACTTTTATTACAAGTAACGTTACTATGAAGGATTTATAGTGAAAAGTGTTGTTAACAATACTTCGTTGGTAGCAGTGGACAGATATCATGAATTCGCGGCGGACTGAAACATACGTTAGTTTCAGTCCCTGCAGACCTAATGACAAGAAATAAAACTTCAAAATCTTTCATTCAGTTATAAAGTAATTCCGCCTATTAACGCGGTGTCGCACAGAGCTGGAACGGAGGCGGCGTCAACGTCAGACCAAAGACACCGTCCGTGTCTCGAGGAGAAGCGCCCTCTGGTGCCTTGAAGGTGAACGACTGCAGCAGGGTCGAGAAGAACAGGAAGAGCTCCATCCTGGCCAGCTGCTCGCCAGGACACACACGTCGGCCTGGAAATAGGACATGTCCAGTAGGAATATCAGGCACACGCAGAATAGAAAGTTTGTTATTACTGTAGTCAAAAACGTTCAAATGTTAAAAACAAGAAATTTACAAAAGCTCTAATGATATTTCAAGTAGGTAGTCGGTTTCCGAATTATTGTTACCTCCTGAAAAAGGCAGGAAAGATTCCGGCTTGTTCAAGACGTTTCCATCCGCGTCCAGAAACCTTTCGGGGTCAAACCTGTCCGGGTCAGGCCAGTAGACGGGGTCCGTGTGGAGAGAGTGCAGGTTCATCAGCACCTGTGCCAACCAAAGAAATGATGAGGTCACAAACACAGTTAGAAAACTCTTTGCATGAATAATCTCCTACGTCACATTTCCAAACCGGACCCCGACGTCCGGGCAACTTTCCGGAACGAAAAATATGATATAAAAGGCACCAAAGTACACAAAACGTAAAGAGCATAGTGGTGGGCATCATTTGTGTATATTTTTACGTATGCATCTCTATTTTTCGATTCCACAAACAGCCTGGCCGGGCCCCGGGTGGAAATGTGACGTCTACCTGCAGATAATTAGACCTTTTCTGTGCAGAAATGTTGTGTAATATGATACATAACAACTCACTACTCATGATCAAACAATCATAGCTGCGTTCCCTTAGGAATGTCGTATTCCTGCACCTTCACATCCTGTGTGGTGGCGTGTGGAATCGCGACGGGAAGAAGGGTGCGGAACCTTATGGTCTCCAGCAGGCAGGCATTCAGGTAGGGCAGCTGGGAACGGTGGGACAGGGCGGGCGGACTCTCGCCAACAACGGCATCAAGCTCCTCATGTACCTGTTAGGATGCAATTACGTACTTACAGACATCTTGAAGTACAGGAAAAGCGCAGAATATCTTGTGATATTTGCCCAGTCCTTCGGAGTACGACATGTACAGAGCCCAACAGCGCAACGTTTTGAAGAAGCTAAACTGCTCACAGGCAACGCTGGTTCACCTTTATCCGAGGGGTAAGCTATGTCCGTTTTAAAGACAGGTTATCTAGGGATATCAAGTCCACGGACGATGGCTTCAAACTGTAATGTTTCAAAATGATGCAATTTGAATTCACCGTCCGTAAATTTGAAACCATCGTCCGTCGACTTGACCTCCCTATATTTCAAGACAACTGATAGAGGCGAACTAGCGTTGCTATTACCTTGTGTTGGATGTCGGGGTTCAAAGTCATGAAGAGTAGACTCCACAGCAGTGTGTTGGTGGTTGTTTCGGTTCCCGCATAGAACAGGTTATCAGCCATGTACAGGATATTCTCCTCCATCAGACCATCAACCTTTTCCTGCCGTTCAAGCTCCAGCAGGCAGAAGTCGAGAAAGTCTCGCGGGTTCTCGCGATCCAGGTGTTCACGATGGCGAGATATCTCCTCTCGTACCACATTTTGGACCTTCAAGTTCTCTTCAAGCGCATTGACGCCGGCTCTATTCACTAAAAAGATGCGTGGATATGAATATTGAAAAAAATCTTTAGACTTTTCGGTAACTCCTCAGCAACCTTCCCCATAGCCTGAATCGACTCTACTTCTTCTTGTCGAGTGGTTGTGCTGTAATCTCCAAGCAGATCCTATGATAGCATAGGATAGTATCAAAAGCTGCCAGAGGAGTGAAGCTGGTCAAGGAGTGTGTTTGGTTACCGGGATACATGGCAAATGTAAACCTCTTGGCTGCCTACACTCCTTGGCCAGTTCAGTACCATCTTATGCCATCGTAGCTCTGCTTGGAGATTTGTTGTGTTGTACCATAGGAAGGATGTTGTCACAAATGTGTCTCGATTCCCGAGAAAGGTAGCTGAGGAGTTAACGTAGCGTCGGTCATGTGCTATGTAAATGCGAAAAAATCATTTATCATATAATGCCATCTTCTTATGACCTACCAATCGTTAGAAAGCCATTCCCTTAACTATAGAAAATGTTGTGCAAAGGGTACTTCTACTTACCAATTGGAACAAACCGCAACAAAGGGAAGACACTGATGATCTGCGCAGATCCGATTTCAAATGTTACGGTGACAATCGCCTCCAAGAGCTCCCGGAACGTTCCATCCTCGTAGTCGTAGCGCTTCCCGAACACCATGGAGCAGATGATGTTCGCAACCGCCACAATGACGTCATGGGCGATGTCAAAGTGCTGCCCGCTGTATACTGCAATCTGAACGAGAGAGGTTTTTTGTCTGTAAAATGATATGTATTTAATGTGATGCAAAAATCTTGTCGGTTTGATTCGCGTTCACGATCCAACTTGAACCCTCAATCAAATGAAAGAAAGAAAGTGATCTCGATCCAATTTTAGCTCACTGAAGAGATAGTCACTGGTCGTGACATAGAGGACAGACGTTATGTACGGTAATTACAGGTTCATTGTACAGGGAAATTCCCCTAGCTCTTTTTGACAAGCACATTGAACAGTGCACCACGACTTAACGTCCCGTCCTAAGGACTGCAACCCTTTCCAGTAGGTGCATGTCGGGTGAGCGACACAGCTGGAATCGAACTCACGGCTTCTCGTTCCAGAGGTAGGGACGCTAACCACTGGATTACGTACGCTACCTAATGCTTTTTGCTAAGTATGTTTTTGATAGAAATGCAGTATGAAAACAATCCCCTCATTATGATACAGGTGTCATCACGAACTGCACAATTTATTTTATCTATCTAGTAATGCAAGAAACAATGACCAGGAGATACAAGCATACGATTGATGATGAGAATCATCAACTTTGTGGTTTTCTCTTACCCTGTTGCGGAGAATGTTCGCATCCTCGCGGATTTTCTCTTCGATGCTGCCACGCCCGACCTTCATGCCCAGGTTCTTCAAAGCGGTGGTGACAAATCTCTTCCTCTGTCTGAACCCGGTCCCCCAGCGTGCGGTGACTATTTCTACAGGAACAAAGAGCATGTCTATCGCGTCCAAAACTACCTGTTATGTGCACTGTCGTCGAGGAACTTAATGTGTGAATCGTTCGATGTATGTAACCTAGGCTTAACACAGGACGTGAAGGGGTATGATACTACAGATTACCCGAGTTAGCGACCGCGACGACTAACAGGCAGTGTTTTATGATGATTGATCTCACCTTGATTTGCTGTGTTGCTGGGGTTTTAGTCACATACGCCGTACGATGTTGAGCGAGACTTGAAATAACCAACGGCAGGGACCTTTTTAATCTCAAGACAGCTGCCAACGCATCCATGACTGTCCTTAAAATGTCGCAGTTTTCTGCTGTACACCTGTCGTTTTAATCTTTCAACATATAGTACATAGAGTGAATAAGAGTTTACCTTGTCCGAAACCAGTTGTCGCATCAAACAGGTAGTTTGGTGGCCTGGACGCGAACAACTCGGACCTGTCCACGAGCGCGTCCTTGACGGCAGTGTAGCCGTTCAGAACCACCACATCTTCCATCCCCATCCTGACGGTGAAGACGTCCCCATACTGCCGCCTCCACGCCGCCAGCTTGAGGTGAGGCGCTCGGCCCAGGGCGAGGAGGTGCCCGAGAACAGGCACACGTCCTGCCGGGTAAGGAGGCAGGTTTTTGGAACGTTTGAAGACGAGACTTGCCAGGACAAAGGCCACACAGAAGACTAGAAACGTCTGAAGGGTGAGCCCAGAGATTTGTAAAACCTCCTGAACGGACTCAATCATCCAGGTGACGACTGCAGCCATATTTGCACGGAAAACGCAGTCAACACTGAGGGTTTATAAACTTTGTGCGGATCCGTTCTCCGCAGCACGAAGTTTTCTCCAACACCAACCCACTTTCGGGGACGGTCAAAGTCCACTTGTTCAAAGTGGCGATCCAATGTCCTCTGGTGACCTCGTAGGTCAATAAGCGTTATGTATTTCTAAAGCAGTAGACTACCAGTGCAAGGCAATGGTAACGGGGATAGAGTGTTCGCTTGCTACTAGTGGACCAGGCCCTTACTGTGCGGCTCATGGGCTATAGAAACGAAGATGGGCACCGTCCCTGTACACTAGTACTGTGGTTGTAATTGTAGTTGTGGTTGTAAAAGAGTGACAGAGAGTAAGTGGTGTAGGTCCGTTCTTATTATGCAAATCAGGACCTAATTTACATAATGAATGAGGAAAACATAGCAGTGCCGTCGACATATAGTCGAGGACAACAGCTGTTAGTCACTGGGATCTAAGGCAGCAAACGTTGAAAAAACAGCCCCCTCCTTCCACTACTGCAGTTTTCCATTGAAAACTTATAATTACCGACTGATAGAACTTGAGTCACAGATTAACATCACTTGCTGAATGTATGGAATCCAGGAACTCTAGCTGTAGATGTAGTTAGATACCGCATTCATATATCACAATGTACTTGGACCTCTGCTTTATCACGTTACTTGTACTTGGCTTGTAAGAGCATTTTAAACCTCAGAACCAATAGCGTAAAGAACCCATAGTGTAAATGATACTCTAGACTCAACATGTCGATATATTGATACTTATCCATACATACAATCGTTTGTTTACATAACGTTATATACTTGTAGTAGACCTTACGAAAGTCGCTATACTTTAGTTGTGTCAATATAAGATAAATTAAAAGTGCAAGAAATGTCTTTCATTCACTATGAAGCCATGCGCGTAACTGTGTGAGTACAATACGCCTAAGGTCATGGTTGAAAGGTATTGCGTTTAGACGTCTAGCTTAAATTGTTTTCAAGAGTTTTAAATTTCCAGTCTTTTAGACTGTCATTTGTTTGATTATCATGTCGCCCTAACTTTTATGTTCCTAAATATTTCTCGGTATATTATTTGCTTTCTTGACCACTCATAGTGTTTCTTAAGTACATTTAATTTTGAGACAGGTGTTTGTTAAAGTCTCTATGTATTGGTTGTCCGGCATGTCTGGTTCCCAAGGTCCTCTTCACTGATATGGTCCTCGTACGGGCGACGTTCGGACTGGAGTTTGTCTCTCACCTGTAAACAACAACAACAATGTTGAACACTTCCTCCCTTTATGTAGATGTTCTGATGTAATTTGTATACCATTTTGACAAGCGACACTTTCATTGATATCATGACAAAACATGTTAATATAGATAAAGAAACATTCAAACGGTAAAACATCCTCAACTAGGACTTCTGTGGCTTGCCCTATGCCTGTTTTCTTGCCATAGATTTCTTGAAAAATGCATATTTTAAACGTAATGGGTTGCCTCCAAAAACAAAAAAGGCCCAGAGAGCCTGCTATGTAATGTGGAATTTTGTCATTTTCCACGTCAGCATTTACCCTATTTTGAAAACATGAAGTCAACCATTGCAATATGAATCATGCCTACCTCTTCTACCTTCCGGAAAACTCTGAGGAAATTGTTTCCCGCCAACTTCTTCAGCTGCTCCTCCGTCCAACCTCTCCGCAGTAGTTCGGCAAACAGGCGCGGGTAAGTGGAGACGTCCTCCAGGCCACGAGGGTGACTTGAAACACAAAAATGCTTCCTCTTAGTTTAAGGTATCGCCATATCAGTGATTAACAACATTTCTCTACGTTTACTACAGTGCCAGTGGGGCCAACTATATATAAAACAAACAGGCTCCATCAGACTTCCTTGAATAAACAAAGAAGCTAAGGTCGGATAGGGTGAACGATTATCCAGTCTAGTTAGCCAGTCATATTGCATTGTATTACAGATTAGATTTCATTCATAATTCATTAACATAATATTCAGTAAATTAGAAAAGCTTGCACCATAGCTGTTCTTTTTCATAAGATATTACGGATTAGGAAAAAAGACAATGGAAGTGAAACTTTTAGGTTGGCACTACAAACGTTCTCAATTTCAACCACCCTAATGTGAGGTCAGCCACACGGCATGTCTATAATTTCTATAGTAGAAAGGCCCACAGTTGTCTCCACTTCCCGAAGCCTATGCAATACACCTTGGGAGGCACTGATCAACCGGACTGAGCTTTCCACTTTTGTGAGCGTAGCCTCTATCCATATCTGTCAGCCAATCAGAGAATTTACTTGATATAAAGAAAACACTTGGGCGATTCTCTGATTGACTGACAACTGGTAAGATGCCACACCCACAAAAGTGGAAACCTTAGCCAGGTCTAGCGGAGCCTCCCCAAGGTAAAGGCCGCAGAAGAAGCCATGCATGCAAAGGAGAAAGGGAACCCATCACAAAATGACAGTTATACGTTACCTGCCACCGATCCCGTCAAAGTCGCCCCCAATCCCCACGTGATCCTCCCCAGCACGGTTTCTGATGTAGTCGACATGATCTGTTAACATAAAAAACTGTTAGGTTTTTCTTGTTGACGTTTAATGTCTCAAGAAACTTACAGTCCTAATTACACTGTCTTCAGTTGGTGAAGGTATTTCGTTGTTGTTTTCTTACCTGCGACCTCCTCCAGGGTGACGTGTTCCCAGTATGTCCAGTTTGCCGTGCAGTTGATAACAGCAGGGAGGAAATTCACCATAACAATCCCTCCGTTTGTTTTCTGAATCGGGTGGAAAACAGGTGAATTGCAAGAAACTTGTTTTTTTTTAATCGTTAGCTAAGTATTTGTGACATACACAAGCTCAGCTGCTGAAAACCAACATATACAGCACACGTTGAATATATTTGCTGCACAGAATTAGAATTTAACTGTGTTACTGGTTTCTTGTATCCGTGAATAGTTTCATCAGATTGTATGGTACTTCAGCCAGGGGGCGCTGTTGTCGTCGCCAATCATAAATCGAGTTGAGGGATATAAACTCAGACACGTTTGGGACCGCATTCCTCACAGCGACACCTGGCTAAAACACATAGCTGCAGTACGAACTAAAATCGGTCAGTATCGCTCTGCATGAGGATGCCGTCAGACAGTCACCAAAACTTTGTTCTCGGTTGTAAAGAAAGAACTTTGTTGTCCTGGCTTATTCAGATCAGACATAAATGTACATGCTGGTACCTTGGGCCAATACGATGCTCGCTATAACTGTTACCAACTTTTTTACGGAGACAAAAATCACCAACATGAACACCTGTGTCCTTACCATTCTGTCCAACACGTCATCCGGCACGTTTCGCGCCACCGGACAGATGGCATAGGCCGAGGAGTGGCTGAAGATGACCGGCGCTTCTGTGACGTCAAGTACGTCGCGCATGGTCCGATGGGATACATGTGAAAGGTCCACGAGCATGCCCAGTCGGTTCATCTCCAGGACAACATTCTGGTAGTGGAAAATTTGATAAAATCACCCCCACAACCCAACAAAATACAATCATTGTCTTTTGCTGTTTTATAGGTCTGACATACGCATACCGTCCTGTATTGGTATAAGCATGTAATGGCATCTTCAATGACAGCAGAAAGTACATAACCAGTATCTTTATAATTACCTTTCCTGTGTGATTCATTCTCTCCGATGTTGCACCTGGGATTTCCATAATCATCGACACACTGTACAATGCACATACTGCAAGTATAAGCAATAACGTTATACCTATTCTTGCATGCCAATGTATTGAATACAAAGCACATGTATATACCTGTCCGAATTCTGTCAGGCCGTCCCCAGCCGGTACCGATGTGTCATGTGTGCTCGAGGCAGCCCTGCAATGTAAAGTACAGCTAAAATACTGCTTTGCTCTTCCAACAGATACCAGAAACAAGTAATTAAAAAGCTATACAAATTCAACAGTTGCATTTAAGTTGCAAGCTTCAAAATTGTACTGCGGACTTGAAAACTGTATCAAGAAATCCCTGATTAAACTGAATAAGGCCCATGTACCACGGCGTGTCGCACGAGTGCGTCAGGGTAACATAGCGCACGCGCAGCTCGTAGAACATGCGCAGTGCCGCCAGGCTGCTGTCTATCCCGTGTCCGCTCTCCAGACCGATCAGACTGGCGATCTTACCCCGGCTGAAGATGTCTGTAATATCTAGTTGAAGCAAACATACATCCGATAAAATACGTTTTGAAATTATATTTAGATGAATGAAAACTTATTGATATTTGTGTAGTACATGTCATCTTTGGTCATTACACAAATTAACGTTATAGATCTAAACACACAGATTAGAAATTCAATTTTGAGACAATTGCACCCTAGCCTGAGTATCATCCTCCGTAATAACCGCTGGCTCACGTTAGCAAGCGAAAGTCGTGAGCCAGCGGTTACTACGGAGGATGATACTCAGGTTAATTGCACCCATCAAAGCATTGATGAGTGGCCATGACACATAATGCAGCGAAAACGATGATCTTATTTCGAAGAGAAACTGAAGACCTAATGGGAAAGTTTTGATAGATTTACTAATTACCATCCGAACTCGTGGCGAATTCAAAGACATCCGGGTACTTTCTAACAATCCTGTAGATGACGTCAATCTGCGCAAGCGCCCTGCGTACAGCGTCCTTGTACTGAGATCTACACGAAAGGAACGAAACCCAGAACTGCAAGAAAGACAATGATGAAAGTAATTAACAAGGACAACCAATAAAAATGCGTATAGTATTTTTATTCACATTTTTCACTAGAAGTGATGTCAACAAATATCTATCAAGCAGAGCTACCCATTGTGGTGGACGCAACGTTAAGTATATAAACGTGGCTACTGTTGACTACACCAATTGACAGCATCGACTTATTGATTATTCATTAGGTCATTTTAAATTGCAGCTTCATTTTTCCTGATTAATTGGTGTCAATATTCCTATAGCTCACAGAACTTTACTAGATCTTGTCTAGTTCAGCAAACAAGTCTCACACATTTGTACAATCTACTAGTATTATTTCATCAAACCTTTAACAGCTGCACTAGGATTGTTTGGTAAAAGTTGGAATGTTAACGAATCACGTGATAAACTGTTTATGTTTGAAGTAAGAGATATTTTTCTCTCGATAGTATACGACAAAAAGTCTATAAAACATGCATATAGAAATCACATTGAACATGTATACATACCTGGGCGCCAACTTTCCCCTCTCTCAGACGAGGGATGTCTGTTTGAGATTCGTTTCCCAGCAACGGACGCAGATCATTGTCAAAGTTGATATTTTCTATGATGTCGTCGACGGTGTATTCCAAAAACATCGGTAAGTCGTTATGGCTAGGGAATGGAAATGTTTGAAATATAAACAAAATGGAAATTCTTACCAATCACTAACCTGGGATAGGTTCTATTTTGTGTAGAATGGACAGCACAGCCTATGGCGCGAGAAGCCAAGAGGACAAAAACGTACGTTGCTTCAGAATCTATTCTCTCTTCCATTTGTTGTAATCTCTCTGTTTACAAATTGAATACTGCTCTTTGAGATAACACGTAAACGCGTGTTCACTGTTCTCAGTGCGCATGTGCAACGACATGATATGTGGGTGATATGTCAAGGCCCCTAACAAAATAGACTGAAATGTTGTACGGGTCTTATTTACGAACAGGTCAGTTGGTCAAAACGGAACCCACTCACCCGTCCACGAGCGGCACTTGACTGAGAATTTCCTTCGCTCTGCTGAGGTAACTGTCGTCTGAACCGTTGTTGAGGTACTGGGGAACCACAATTGCTGCGACAATTGCGCCCACGCCCACAAAACTCCCCAGAATGACAAAGAAAAGTATTCTTGTGCACTTGGGTTGCCTTTCAAACTTGGTGTCCGCCATCTTGAAACAGTTTAGTAAGCTGAAAACCACTCAATTCCTCCTTTTGGATACTATAACATAACAAATTAAAATTGTTTAATTGCAATAATAAAACTGAATTTACAACTGAATGGTACATATGAAGAAGGCACAAGTTATAAGTAATAAACGGTTCCAAACATCAGACTAAAGTGGTTGTAATTGTAGCGACTTGATATGACACGAGTCCGTCTCTCAACATTACCCCTATATCAACTAACCCCCATTAACATTAATCCTCCGGGTTACATAAATCCACAACTTAAACAGTATTGTTGAGCGATCTTTATTATCCATCAGGTATGCACAGTTTGGATATGCAACAGTGCATCGTACTGGAGGGAGGGGCGTTATGTTGAAAATCTGCTTTTTTAAAATTCTGTTTTCTTTAGCCAGGGTAGCCTAACTCAGTGTAACCACACTGCTTTACAGAGGGGCCTTATGATGAGATCGAAGACGAACGTAACTTTGTTATGGATTGTTCGCGATATACTGATAATCGCACAAGCTGTTCATTCCGCTTGCTCTAAAGTATTTGCTATTATCTGTTCGGATAGATAAATTCAACTACATTCTGGGAGGCGATAACCCTCACTGTGTACAAGCAGGCAAATATATCCACTAAATATATATAATGCTTATACTGTAGAACCAATAGCATGAATGGCATGCTAAACCCAATATTCTGACTTATTCATACCTGTAGATATCCATATATGTCTGTTTAGTTGTACTATAAGTAGTTGTTATAGACCTTACAAATTCGCTGTACTTTTGTCGTGTCCATTCTTATTAGTAGATGTTATGCCAAAAGAAAACGGATTTTTACATACACAGTATCTAAAACGTGAGGCAACACGTTGAAGCAACCGGTACTTACTGAAGAAGGGTGTCTCTGTTGGTGATCTAGATAATAGGCGGCTTCGAGAAACACGACTTGTCCAGAAACAAATGATGGAGAAAATGAAGCTATCTGTGTTCTTCTGCCCATCACGTGATAAATCTGACCAACCACGTCTCCTGAATCCTAGCCCATCCCGTGGGAATACCAAAATGGCTGCTTGGACAGTTCTGGAAGCGAACAAGTGTCGAAGGACAAAGCTCACTTATTCACGCAGACCGCAGATTCCGACAGCAACCCTCTCCGTACTTTCCACAAAATTCACTATACGTTCATTATGCTAACAGCATCCCATTTTCCCTTCGAACATATTCGAAAACGATTTGCTACGTCGTCAACTATGGCGCACTGGGGTAAACGAAAACATTTCCTCCACTCTCCCACAGCTATAACGTTTCTTTAGGCATTTCCGTCCTAGTTGCCCTCATAACAGACCACTTGCTATTCAGAATTCTACACTAAGACCTACAAACTGATCAATTGTAGTGTGAAGCTGTCAACTATATTGACCCAAATCTCAACGGTACCGTCTAGTTGTATTGATGTTCAGAGACAAGCTTTGACCAGACACTACAACAATACAATGGACCAAACCACTGAAAGTTTGTTACTATTCCCTTTCGCAATAAACTTCCAGTCAATTTACCGGATCCCCTGGATTTACTGTTAAAAGTTACCAGCCCTACGTAATCTACTATTGTCAATGCAGTCAACGAAGGGCGATATTGATTGTGGCGACTTGTTTTCTCAACTTCCACAACAAAGTCCGTCTCTTAACATTACACGCTATATCAACTAACCACCATTAACGTTAATCCGCCGGGCTACATAAATACACCACTTTGAAAAACAGTGCCGGGCGTGAGAGATAGACTTGATTATTTAGTCCATTTATGTAGTACAGATTTTTTACTTATAAAAACGTGTAAGTTGAAAAACATGTGATAATGTAATTTTTCATGAGTTAACCCTTTTTTTTACCAGACGGTTATTATTGAATCTCTCTTTGGTATAATAAAGGGATAAGACCCCCGCTATCCCATCTTTTTGCCAATAGGTACTTCTTGAAACACTCTTTGGTATAATAAAGGGATAAGACCCCCGCTATCCCATCTTTTTGCCAATGGGTACTTCTTGAAACACTCTTTGGTATAATAAAGGGATAAGACCCCCGCTAACCCATTTTTTTGCCAATAGGTACTTCTTGAAACACTCTTTGGTATGATAAAGGGATAAGACCCCCGCTATCCCATCTTTTTGCCAATAGGTACTTCTTGAAACACTCTTTGGTATAATAAAGGGATAAGACCCCCGCTATCCCATCTTTTGCCAATAAGTACTTCTTGAAACACTCTTTGGTATAATAAAGGGATAAGACCCCCGCTATCCCATCTTTTTGCCAATGGGTACTTCTTGAAACACTCTTTGGTATAATAAAGGGATAAGACCCCCGCTATCCCATCTTTTTGCCAATGGGTACTTCTTGAACACTCTTGGTATAATAAAGGGATAAGACCCCCGCTAACCCATTTTTTTGCCAATAGGTACTTCTTGAAACACTCTTTGGTATGATAAAGGGATAAGACCCCCGCTATCCCATCTTTTTGCCAATAGGTACTTCTTGAAACACTCTTTGGTATAATAAAGGGATAAGACCCCCGCTATCCCATCTTTTTGCCAATAAGTACTTCTTGAAACACTCTTTGTACTTTGTACTTTGTACTTATTGGCAAAAAGATGGGATAGCGGGGGTCTTATCCCTTTATTATACCAGAGAGAAGTTCAAGAACTACCTATTGGCAAAAAGATGGGATAGCGGGGGTCATATCCCTTTATAATACTAAAGAATATTGGTAAAAAATAAATACTGGTATAAAATGGGTTTAAGGTGTGTACCCTATGTTAGCACAACTCTATGTAGATAGCACGTGTTTCTAAAATATTTTTTAAGGGCTAAAACAATGTGATAAATAACCCGTCCTTGAGAGATCTTTATTGCATTACGCGGATGCCATCCATAATCAAATCAACATGGCCTCATTAATTATAAAACAAGAATCCGTGGGCACAATCCTCCGTGAAGTGATTATGATGTTTGCGAGGTGGCCCATGTGTTTGATACCCTCTTCAACTACCAACATGTCAACTGTCAGATTGATACATTAAAAGGATCTTGATCTATCGGTAATCTGTGATGAAATGGAAACATGGGCCGGGATTCTACCAAAGTGAATGACTTTTACACATACATGTCATTTTGGACCACCAGTTAAATTCGATAATGCTAGATATAGCCTTTTTGGCATGATCAATGAGAAAATAAATTATACAGCAGTAAATCTAAAAGGCCCCTAATACGTCATCGAGGCATAAGATCTCCGAATTCTTTTTCATTATAAAGCTATCCGAGTAAACTTTTCGTAAATTCATTTTTACTCGTAGAATACCTGATATAGATTGTTTGAGCTCAATGACTGAAATATATGGCATAATATATCATTTGACTAACTTGTTTTCAACAGATTCGAACTTTCCAGTCTTTTATACCGCCATTCTTCTGATTATCATGGCTCCCCAACATTAACATTCCTAAACATTCCTCAGTAGATTCTTTACTTTCTTGACCAATCGTGGTGTTTCTTATGTACATTTATTCTTAAGGAAACATGTTTGTAAAGTCCTTAAGTATTAGTTGTCCGGCATGTCTGGTTCCCAATGTCCTCTTCACTGATGTGGTCCTCGTACGGGCGACGTTCAGACTGGAGTCTGTCTCTCACCTGTAAACAACAACAACAACAACAATGTTGAACGCTTCCTCCCAGTCCTGGAGATGTTCTGGTGTAACTTGTATCACATTTTGACAAGAGACACTTTCATTTACGCCATTGATATCATGACAAAACATGTTTATATAGATAAAGAAACATTCAAATGGTAAAACATCCTTAACTAGGACTTCTGTGGCCTACCCTATGTCAGTTTTCTTGCCATAGATTTCTTGAAAAATGCATTTTTTTTCAACATAACGTGTTGCCTCCAAAAACAAAAAAGGCCCAGAGAGCCTGCCATGGAGGCTATGTAATGTGGAATTTTGTCACTTTTCCATGTCAGCATTTTCCCTATTTTGCAAACCTGAAGTCAACCTATTGCAATATGCAACATGCCTACCTCCTCTACCTTCCGGAACACTCTGAGGAAATTGTTTCCCGCTAACTTCTTCAGCTGCTCCTCTGTCCAACCTCTCCGCAGTAGTTCGGCAAACAGGCGCGGGTAAGTGGAGACGTCCTCCAGGCCACGAGGGTGACTTGAAAAAGAAAATGCTTCATGTCAGTGATGAACAACATTACTCTACTACTACTACGTTTACTATAGTGCCAGTGGGGCCAACTATATATAATACAAACAGGCTCCATCAGACTTCCATATAGCTAAACTAAACAAAGAAGCTAAGGTCGGATAGGGTGAACGATTATCCAGTGGAGTTAGCCAGTCATTTCATTACAGATTTGATTTCATTTTCACCACAAGGCATTTCTCTAATTTCTACTGTACGTAGAAAGGATCACCATTGCCTGCACTTCCCGAGACCTACGTGATGCACCTTGGAGAGACACTGCTAAACCGGGCTGAGGTTTCCACTTTTGTGGACGTGACCATCTGTGAGACAATCAGGGAATCTGCCACTACAAGTGTTTACGAAAACACGTGGGAGATTCTCTGATTGACTGACAACTGGTCTCCAAAAGTGTAAAACTTAGTCCACTTTAGGCTAATGTCGCATTTGCGAACAGGGGCCGGCCGGGCTGTTTGTGGAAACGATTTTGGTGTCTTTTATCATACCTTTCGTTCCCGAAAGCTGCCCGGCGGTGGACATGTGACGTAGGCCTTATTGGTGCCTCCCTACTCTGCGACGGAGAAAAAGATCCCATTGCAAAATGATTAGTTACCTGCCACCGATCCCGTCAAAGTCGCCGCCAATCCCCACGTGATCCTCCCCAGCACGGTCTCTGATGTAGTCGACATGATCTGTCGTAAAAAAAATTAGTTCTCTGTTGACGCTTAATGTCTTAAGAAACTTACAGGGTGTATCTAATTACACTGTCCAGAGTGGATGCAGATATTCAAATTCTCACCTGCGACCTCCTCCAGAGTGACATGTTCCCAGTGTGTCCAGTTTGCCGTGCAGTTGATGAAACCAGGGTAGAAATTCACCATAACAATCCCTCCGTTTGTTTTCTGAATCAGGAGGAAAACAGACCGTGGAACTGGGTGTTGTTCAATCGTCAATAAAGCGTTTGTGCTATACGATCTAAAATAATGATGAGAGTTGAAATAGAGCTAGAGAGATAAGAATGAATGGACAGCAAACAGCTATATTAAGACCTTAAGCGTGTTTTCCTTTAAATTTTTTACGGAAACATGAAACCCTGTGTCCCTACCATTCTGTCCAACACGTCATCGGGCACGTTTCGCGCCACCGGACAGATGGCGTAGGCCGAGGAGTGGCTGAAGATGACCGGCGCTCCTGTGACGTCAAGTACGTCGCGCATGGTCCGATGGGATACATGTGAAAGGTCCACGAGCATGCCCAGTCGGTTCATCTCCAGGACAACTTTCTGGAAGTGCAAAATTGGCTAAAATAACTCCACAAACCAACAAAATACACTAATAATGTCCTGTTTCATCAGTATGCGATACGCATATCGTCATGATTGGTTGGGGCTCAGTAACGGCATATATTCAATGGCATTAGAAAGCTTATCATCATTATCCTTTTCATTTGTTCCAGTATTGCATGCAGCCGTACGGATTGCCCCAATCATCCACACACTGTGTAATGCACAAACCATGGGTACAAGCTAAGCTAGATACATATTCTTGTCTGTCAATGAAATTATTTACCTGTCCGAATTCTGTCAGGCCGTCCCCTACCGGTGTGTCATGTGTGCTTGAGGCAGCCCTGCAATGTTAAATATTGGCAACATACTGTTTGTCTCTTCCAACAGATACCAGTAACAAAATAGACGCAAAGTAAAACAATAACTAAGCTATAGAAATACATAAGTTGCAAGCTTCAAAAGTACTGCGGACTTGAATGTATGCATGACAAAATCCACGACTAAGCTTAATAAGTCTAATGTACCATGGCGTGTCACACGAGTGCGTCAGAGTGACATAGCGCACGCGCAGCTCGTAGAACATGCGCAGTGCCGCCAGGCTGCTGTCTATCCCGTGTCCGCTCTCCAGACCGATCAGACTGGCGATCTTACCCCGGCTGAAGATATCTGTAATCTCTGGAGGGGTAAATGATGGGGCAAGCACTATAATTACATGCATTTCAAAGACTTTTACCATTTCTGATTAATAAAGGAAGGCCTTACCCCATCTGAAGATGTCTGTAGTAAATAAGTAAAGGTGATTGATTGATTGATTGATTGATTGATTGATTGATTGATTGAGCGATTTATTGATCGATCGATCGATCGATCGATTGATCGATTGTAATCTCTAGTGTGGATTATAAATGGGAAGCAAAAATTCTGATTACATCCATGGAAGTTTAAAATCATTTTGAAAATTAATTCTAACTTACGATAACTTCGTGCAATACATATCATCCTCGGTAAAATATAATCAATCTATCAAGGCAAATGAGTAGGCCGTAAACATATTGCAGAAATAAAGATGCATGAAAATAGAAAAGGGAAGAACTAATGTGAAAGAAGAGTATTTCTTATTTTTAATAGATTAACTGATTACCATCCGAGCTGGTGGCAAACTCAAAGACATCCGGGTACTTTCTAACAATCCTGTAGATGACGTCAATCTGCGCAAGCGCCCTGCGCACAGCATCCTTGTACTGAGATGTACATGAAAAGAACGCACTCCAGAACTGCAATCAAGACAAATAATACGTTTAACTTTTTTAAAAAAATACGTACACCACAATTTTTTTAATTTTCCCCAGCGTTACATTGCTGTTGATAAATTGCTGTAGTACGTTTACATAGATACTGTTGATTAAACAAATTCCAATCTCGATTGTATATCATATATTGCATCTTAATATTACGGTTTGGTTTCAATGTTTTATTAGCTTTATTGGATACACATAATCACCTGTCGAGATCACGTTATTTAGTGTTACTCCTTTGGCTTTGTACAATATATCATTTCAACAAACATTCAAATCTTCTTTCCTTATCATCTCACGTAATATGTTTGCAATATCAAATGGAATTATTTTTCTCTCGATAGTATACGATAAAAGAAGTATGTAAAACACTCATATAGAAACCAAATTCAACATGTATACATACCTGGGCGCCAACTTTACCCTCTCTCAGACGAGGGATGTCCGTCTGAGATTTGTTGCCTAGCAACGGACGCAGATCATTTTCAAAGTTGATATTTTCTATGCCGTCATCGACCGTATATTCTAGGAACGACGGCAGGTCGTTATGTCTAAGGAATGGAGATGTTTTAAAATGTTTTTAAAAGACACTATAAAAGATTGAAGTTCTTACGAACTCCTAACTTGAATAAACAAATGTAAAAGTTTCAGAAGCCAATATGGAACATTATCAAGTTGAATTTTGTTATATCTCCTTCAATATCATAGGTAAGGGCCCCATGCCGTACATGTATACTGAGGGTACAAAATCGATATTGCAGTCATATAACTAACTTGGAGCAAACCATTGTTTAATCAGTCCACGCTTGTTTGGAAGGCAAAGTCCAAAGTTCATTAAGTCTTTTTCTTACCGCTCACATCCCTTCCAATCATGTAACCGACATAACCAATGTTCAGATTTATTCACATGATATATTCTGACATTTGCATGCTGACAAGTTAAAGATCCACATCAATCAATATAATTAACCCAGCCCATATATTCAAATGCTGTATGGTCTTAGTTCCGAACAGGTCAGTTCCTATACGTTGGTAAAAACGGGTTCCACTCACCCGTCCACGAGCGGGACCTGACTGAGAATTTCCTTGGCTCTACTGAGGTCGTCTGAATCGCTGTTGAGGTACTGGGGAACCACAACTGCTGCGACAACTGCGCCCACGCCCACCAAACTCCCCAGAATGACGAAGAAAACTATTCTTGTGCACTTGCATTTCCTAACAAACTTTGTGTCCGCCATCTTGAAACCACATATACTACTACGTATCAATGACTTAGCGCCTAAGGTGTAGTATGTGCTTACCTTAGGGGCCTTTGACATGGCTGTGTGCTTTCAAATGCTGTTTGTGTTTACCTTCGCCAAGAAGGTCATATTTCGGGAAGCGTTTGCGTGTGCATTGTGTTGGAACTACAGGGGCCGGTTAAGTGTCAGTCTTTGAAAGGGAATAACTCATGGCTTGTCATTGACTTAATAAATTTGTTATCTAGAAAGGTCTTTGTAAAGACTATTCGATTGTTCAAGTCAGAGCATTGATGAATATGACACACAAGAGTATTTGTGAATTTTCATGTGTCAAGGGCACTTTATGCTTTGTGTTCCTATAGATAGCAGTCCAGAATTGTTCATGCCATTATTTCTCGTCTAAGTTCAAGGGTAAAATTAGGCAAATAAAGTCAAATCACAATTGTTCTTGAAAAGCTAACCATGTTTTGTTTTCGTCTCTTTGGATGTTGACTTCACGCATACAAACATTTTGATTGATTGTTATCGTCTTATTTCCGTATTTTTACATAGGGCAAACGTTAGATATGGCCTCTGGCAGAATCGGGCGTTTCAGATAGCATCCACTGTCTTTCACCAGATAACTGTGAAATTTTAAAGATTCCCTAAAAGCAAGCAGAAGTAGTAGACTGATACCTGGGATTCTTAGAATATGTATGTAGATGTCATATGAAAAGAGTATTTCATCATGATCATGAAATAGAAGATCCTCTGCTGTTTTTCATTTGAGTTTGAGTCCTTCAAATCTAAATATACGCTAATTAGATTCTAATGGGAAATCACGACCAAAACGCATATCAGTGCAAATTATTATTCTTTTAAAATTTGTTCAAGTGTCAGAAATATACAATCAATATTTCTAGGAATACTACGTAAAGTGCAGTACATGTAGACATTAAATCATTTTCAACTTCTTTTAGGTCGACACCAATATATTCTCCAGCAAGTTATAACTTACACAATTCCTGTCATTGGTATCAAGTAACGCTCTTAAGTACATTTACAGTATAGAAAAAGTACAAAAATGAGAAAATTTGACATCGCCAAACAATATCATCCCGACAATACCAACTGGCGAGGAATGATTGTCACAGTATGAGACCGTGCATCAGTTACCACCAACTGTCCATCCGGTCCACAAGCAAGCCCGACTGGCGATTTTGTGCTAAAAACTGTGCGGACAAACTCCCCACGGCTGGTGAACATGTCAAACCTTTTATTTCTCATGTTGGACACGAAGATGTTCCCCGAGCTGTCCGTACAGATACGTGCAGGGCTGCGCAGTTGACCTTCACCACGCCCTTTACTTCCGAACTGGAAAAGCTTATCTCCATCACGAGTGTACTCATGGACAGTATTACGCATTGCGTCCGTAAAAAGGATGTTACCTTCATTATTGAATGTGACGAAAGAGACGTCTACTCCACCAACCAATTGGAATCTGTTGTATACTGAACCATCGGGCAGAAACACAAAAATAGTGTTACCTTTCGTGACCACAGCGATGTTGCCGTTTAGTACATTCACTGCGATGGCTGGGAAGGAGGTAGAGGACTTGGGGTCGACTGTAGACATTTGCTGGCCGATTTGGCTGTACTGTACTACTTGTAATTCATCTCTTATATCTCCCACTACCCATACAAAACCATTTGCGTCAATTGCGACATCGTAAGGGTGAATAGTTTGTTTCTCTTTACCCGGTACTTCGTACACCGTTTTGAAGAGGCGGAGAAAGACCCCATCCTTGTTGAAGACTTGGATCCGTCTGTTGTCAACATCTAACACATATATTTCATTTTCAGCAGAGACGGCCACTGCGTTAGGATACTGGAACTTTCCTGGAGATTTTCCATTTCCACCAAATGTGATCGGCTTCATCAAAACTCGACCATCGCTTTCTGTAATCAGTGATTTAAAATGTTACTTCACATTGTCTGGAATTTTACTGACACCACTCTAGCAATCAATCGTAAAACTAAAAGGTTGGATGCTGGTATTCAGTATTCATGAATCATTTATTCATTATCATTTGATGACAGAGAACTATAAAGGAACTTAACGCGGGCTCACCTAATAAAACAATGATCTACAACAATTGCTTACAGCCAACTTAATGTAAACCAAACCGCAAAAGTGTGTCCCTCTTGGGAGAAGCACTGGTTGGTAGTCACTACCAAACACTTTTTCATCTCTTGTATTCCATTATCTACACACAAGCTGCTTAAGAAAAAGGAAATCATTACAAGATCTGCTTAGTCCAAAGGAAAAGAAAGAGAAAGAGAAGAAAAGAAAGAAAACCATCATTTGTTCTCCCAGTACCATTTCTTTGCGAATTAGCTCTAACGGTAGCACCTGTATTGTGCATGTTGAACTTAAAGTTTCCAGACATATTCTGTGATCTCAAAGCAGATGTATGACTTTGGTCTGTTTTGTACCCCCCCAACCCCCCCCCCCCTTTGTAGTGTTTGGCCAGCCTTGAAAGTGCTTTCTTGTTTGTTTCGTCGTCTTACTGAACGCTACCTCTTCGACCTCTGAAATAAACACAGCCTTATATCAAAGGCAATTGTCACTTCTCGAGGTGGTTGTTGCCAGAACTATTCTTACTTTGAATCGCACATGAAAACACAAAAAGCCGAATGAACAAGGAAAACACAATAAATCGGATTTGGAAGACACTGTTTGACTGAAAGACACAGAAAACCAATCCCTAGTCACACATCGGCTTCAATTTCTCAAAACTCTGGTCATTAAAGGTTCCTTACCTTTGTTGATGGATGTTGGAACAGCACTATTGATGCTCAGTTCAGTTTCAGGTCGGGTCGTGTCAAACGGTATTGTCGTTTGGTAGGTGGACATCTTCGACGTTGATGTAAAAGTCGTTGTGGCTAACGTCCTTGACGGTGAAGCCGTAGCTGTAGAAGCCGTTGTGGTTGATGTAGAAGTCGTTGCTGTAAAAGTTGTTGCGGTGGAAGCCGTAGACACCATCTTAGCATTCGAGGTTAGCATAGGCACTAGGTCCGTGCTTGCAGTAGAACCTACGGCTGGGGTCATCTATTCATAAAGTAACACCTAGTCAGTTGTTGAATGCACAATGCCGTAAAGATACACCTGTACAAAAGCCTAGGAGTTAGCAGCAATGGGTAGACACCCACCAAATATAAGGCGACTCTGTGCGATCCTGCTTAGCACCGCGAATGTGCACTTAAGTACAAAGTACAATGTGCTATGATTATGTCCTGGTAAAACGGAAAAACTCTAGGGTTGCTTGGAAGATAAAATAAAGTAAAGAAAGACTGATTGCAGCTGATTCCATGGATCATCACTATGACAACTGCACCGCACATGCCCCTTCAAGTAATATTTTCAGAAGATTTATTACAAAAGCATATCGCATTTAACAAGGACAAATGAAGAAGAAATACATAGGCTTGCCTTTTGAATATTCTGCATGTCGTTGACGTATAAACCGACGAAGATTCCACATAAAACTACTGTTGCCAGGAAGGTAAAAACGATTCCAGCAATGACACGCCGTCGCATTGAACACACTAAAAGAATACATGACATGAAAATATCATAAACAAGAGAATACTAAAAACAAGAAAGAACGGAGTACATAACGGAGTGACACGGCCTTTAACAGTCTTTTTTTTTAAAGAAAGGGAATAAACAATAGAGTTCTACGACCCCATACCTTCGGCAAACAATATCAAATTGTATGACTGATGTATTCTTTAATAAGTTTCTTACGCATTGAATAAGGTTTTCATTTGCATATATGAGTGTATCATATCAGTTATATATTTTGTTTACGTAAATAAATGAAAGTCTTACGCATGCATTAACAAAAATGGCTACTCTAGCTTGTTCTCAGTTATCCATTATTTATATTTGATGATGTTCACCTTGAATCAACTTGAATGTCAGGACCCATGTCACCTATAGTCACATGACACATGTAGGACTATCATTGAACGCAACAGATTTCTAAACTTTCTTCATTGATTATGCAAATTACCTTCTATTTGCATGATTAGCATGCGGATCTATATATATATCAATCACAACTTAAGCTAGCCAACACAAAAATTACAACGATCCGTTATCCCCTTCTTGAGTTGCCCCCCCCCCCCCTTCCGATAGATGGTGTCTCCGTATATAATTCATTTATTCATTTTCAAATCCATGCCCGTAGCCTAATTGCAAGGGTACAGACAGTAAAAAGTAACAAGTATAGGTGACCTCCTAAGGGAATGGTAACATCTCGTCATCAATTATGTAAATTAGACTCAGATTTGCATGAAAATCATTTCGTTGTATTGACCATCACCAAACGTGCCTATATATAATTGCCTGAAATGAAGATGCATCAATTTCTGCTTGGCAAACTTTCAACTCTTACTCCCTGTCCCACGAGCTATTCACCAGTCACGACCCTAACGTCTCCTAACCTCAAACTTTGAAGCTCCACTGCAGTACCTTGGAAAGCCGCTACACCTCTTCCAACCTACTGATATACAATAAAGAACCGTCCACAGCATCTTGAGTTATGTTTCTACATGCAAACACACAAAGATATGCATACAAGTTCCGCTGCAGAAGCCGTGGGAAGCCACATTACTTCTTAGCGACACCTACCCACCTACAAAGAACATCCACTCACAAATTCTCTATGCTAGATATGAATATGCTAGAAGCTAGAATATGCTCTCGTATTTGCTAGACAGGCGTCATAACAAGCATTAATGTATATGATATGATAACTCTTACCGCGAGCCTGTTGGGGAGCGTTTGGCACGCACATCGCGTTTGGGATGAGGTCACCGGCGTTTCGCATGGGACTCGGATCTTGATGAAGTCCCCTCCGAAGCTGACCAATTCTCTGTTCGTTGATGTCATTATTGACAGAGTCTGATGTGTCAGTATCAGTCATAGGAGTGCCACGTTGGTCTACGTCAGTCATGTCAAGTTGGGACGCGTATGTGACAGCATATGGTGTAATATTGACGTCATCAGGGGCGGTGTCGTGAGTTACTCTGTTGCCACAAGCACCAACAATGTCATCCTCATTATCTTCCTGATATCTAACGGCGTATGGCAGTTCTGCGAGTGCCTTATTCCCGTCCTGTTCCTGATATCTGACAGCGTATGGCTGGATGTAGACTTCGCTGTTAGCAGGCCCTGGGGTGGGATTAGGACGCACAGAAGGAACAGCAGCTGCTTCTTCTGCTACACCATGCTCTACGTCGTTTATTTCTATGTTATCAGCTGCAGCACCACTTGTTGTTGGTTCTTTATTGTCATTATCATGACGGTCCTGATCCTGGTGTGTAGCTGTAAATGGCTCGGTGCTGGGGTCGCCATCACATTTAGCCGGTCTGTGTGCGGGTTCGGTGCTGGGGTTGCCATCACTGTTAGCCGGTTTGTGTGCGGGTTCGGTGTTGGGGTTGCCATCACTATCGGCGAGTCTGTTTGTGGGTTCGGTGAAGACGTCTGACTCGTAGATCTGATTTGGGTTACGAACGTTTTGCAGGTGTTCTCGATTATCAGGGTTAATGGTGATTGGCGGGTATATCGGATTTGGGCTCACGGCATTTTGCGAGTACGTCATAACAGGGTTTTGTGCGTCCCGTTCACACATCGGATTTTGATACAGCGCACGCGGAGGCTGTCGGATGTCACGCATGCTGCAGCCATCCTCAACAGAAGAGGAGATGCCAGTATTATGTCCAGATACGTCACTTCCGCTCTCAGATGCGTCATCAGTTACCGCTGACGGGTTGGGATGATGATCGCCGTCGTTATTTTCATCACAGGTATTTGGGATGGAGGGATCGCCATGTCTGTCACATGGCCTGAAGATAGTTTTCCCAGGTTCGGAGTCGGGACTTGTTCCATCTTGCTTCTCACAACTGGTTTCGAAAGGATCATTCTTCGGTTGCCTTGGTGCAACATCTGAGGGGATTTCTTCAGCCATGGTTGCAACAGGTCTTGACGATATGGCGACTGTATGTGGTTCTGGTGCAAACGTGCGATTTTACGCGCAGTGCGCATGTGTTACATCCAACACTCAGTCACAGTTTGTGCCGACCGATGTTGGTAATCCCGATATTTCACTGAGCTTAGTTTGCCTTTTGACGAGAAGTCAGGAGATTTTTTTCGGGTTGGACTTCCTTCTGGCTTTGTTTGCTTTTTACTTATTACATTTTCACTACAATGCGTATTGAGCACAGCCCGTACGGATTGTAAAGTTTGAATCTGAACACCGGATTAGGAGTCGAAAATCCCCCTGGATATCTGTGCAAATCCTTGTAGCTTAGCGTACACATCTAAACCTGTGATTGTCTACGTTCTGCTCTGTCACTTTCGGTTCGTTTTTGTGAAAGTGGGTATCAAGAATTCGTTTCCCCAACTTATTCGTTCTTACTGCATGATACTGCATACATTGTGTGGAAATATACATCGATAAAGCTTCGCAACCACGTAATATCAATTAACCATTAATATGTACTGTATTAATTCGAAACTAATATTTGGGGCTGTTACAATAAGAATGTAGATGTCACACGTAAAAAAGAATGTCGTTATGTATTAGAAGAGCATTGTCTCTTCTTCCCATTGAATTTGGGGTTCAATATGTTCCGCAAATGTAAAACATACAACAATCAATATCGTGAAATTAAGTTGTTATTTGGAAGCATTTATGTCATAGATGCTTCCAAAGCACAACCAAAATACATATCAGTGAAGATTATTTTTATTCAAGTCTCATAGCCTATCAGCGTTTCTAGGAATTAGTATTTTCTGCAGTTCTTGCTATTACATAAACTGCAGTATACATTTATTTCAAACAACTTGATTTTGATTGCTTATATGATTTCTGTTCTTGCTATTAAACTAGCCTTTCGGTTATGATAATTGATCAATTCCTTTTGCTGTTAAGATAAAGATTGTCCAATCTACAAAGTTTCGCATCGCCGTATTTGATCATCCTAACATTACCAACCGGCGAGGAATGATAGTTATAGTGTTAGACAATGCATTAGCCACCACTAATTGTCCGTCTGGTCCACAAGCAAGCCCACATGGAGACTCTGTTCTAACAACTGTGCGCACAAAGTCCCCACGGCTGGTGAACATGTCGATCCTGTTATTTTTCATGTTGGACACGAAGATGTTCCCTGAGCTGTCCGTACAGATACCTGATGGAGCTTTCAGTTGACCGTCACCACGTCCTTCACTTCCAAACTGGAAAAGTTTATCTCCATCACGAGTGTACACCTGGACAGTATCACTCACTGCAGTACTTCTCACTATGCCCATTGTGAAAAGAATGTTTCCTTCGTTATTGAATGTGATGAAACCAAAATCTACTCGAACCATTTGGAATCTGTTGTACATTGAACCATCGGGCAGAAACACAAAAATGGTGTCAGGTTTAAAGTACATATTAGCGGCCACAACGATGTTGTTGTTGTTTGGTGCGTTCACTGCAATGGTTGGGCTGTAAACAGAGGACTTGAGGTTGACTATAGACATTTGTTGGCCGCTTTGGCTATACTGTATTATCTGTAGTTCATCTCTTCTACTAGTATCTCCCACTACCCATACAAAACCATTTGCGTCTATTGCGACATCGTTAGGGGTAATAGTTTGTTGCTTTTTACCCGTTACTATGCGTATGGTTTTGAAGCGGCGGAGAAAGACCCCCGACATGTTGAAGACTTGAATTCGTTTGTTATGCTTATCTGCCACATATATTTCATTGCCAGCAGATATGGCCACTCCGTTGGGATATCTGAACTTTCCTGGAGATTTCCCCTTTCCGCCAAATGTGATCGTCTCTGCAGATGGCTTCGTCGAAACTCCACCATCGCTTTCTGCAATCAGTGATTTAAAATGGCACTTTACATTATCCGGAATTTTACTTACACCTCTCTAGGAAGGAATTGTAACAACTGAAAGACTGGATGCTGGCATTTATCAATCTTGGATATCATTTAACAGAGAACTACAAAAGGCGGTCTCACCTAACAAAACAATTATTTACAACAATTGTCTACAGTCAGCTTTATGCTATATAACCAGACCGTCAAAGAGCCCATTTTCGGAGAAGCACTGGTCGTCGGTAGTTCATACTAAACGCTCTTTCATCTCTTTCATTCTAGTGTCCACATACAAGCAGCTTAAGAAAAGGAAATCATCAGTGTATATTTTTGTTGCGCCAAGTATGATTTTGTTGCGAATTAGCTCACACCACAGTTTTCAGACACATTCTGTGATCTTAAAGCAAATGTATGACTTCGGCATAACTTGTTTTGTAGTTTCTTGTTTATTCGGCACCTTACTCTTCGACGTGTGAAATAAAGACAGCCCTATAAGGCCACTTTACGGGGTGGCTGCTGGCAGAAATATTGTTGCTTTAAAGTGTACATGAAAACACAAACAGCCGAATAAACAATAAAGAAAACAAAAAATTCCTTACCTGTGTGGATGGAAGTTGGAACATCACCATTAATGATGCTCAGTTCAGTTTCAGGTCGGGTCGTGTCGAAGGGAATTGTCGTTTGGTAGGAGGACATCTTTGACGTTGATGTAAAAGTCGTTGTGGCAACCGTTGTTTTTGCAACAGTCGTTGAAGAATTCGTTGCGGTAAAAGTTGTTGCTGTAGACGTCCTTGCTGTAGAGGTCGTTGCAGGAGACGTCAACTTCGTTGTGGTAGAAGTCGTTTCGTTGGAAGCCGTAGACACCCTTCTTGTATCTGAGGTTAGCATCGGTGCTAGGTCCGTGCTTGGAGTAGAACCTACGGTTGGGGTCAGCTGTTCATGAATAACACCTAGTCAGTTTTTGAATGCACAATACGCATGTGACATAAAAAATACACCTGCACAAAAGCGTAGCTGAAAAATTGATAAAAAGCAGCCGATTCCATGGATCATCACTGTCAGTAATAACTGCACCGCACATGACCCTTCAAGTAATATTTTCAAAAGAGTCACAAAAGCATAATGCAACTAATGAGGAGAAATTAAGAAATACATAGGCTTACCTTTTGAGTACTCTGAATGTTGTTGAAATATAAACCCGCGAAGACTCCGCAGAAAACCAATAATGCCAGGGAGATAAAAGCGATTCCAGCAACGAAAGCCCTTCGCTTTGAACACACTGATAGAATAAATGAAATTGAAATATCATAAACAAAAATACTGAAAACAAGAAAGAACGGAGTACATACCGGAGAGACACATCCTTTAACAATATTTTTATTTATTTTTTAATAAAAGGAATAAACAATAGAGTTTCACAACCTCATACCTTCACCAAATAGTATTCTAATGTTTCTTACTGATTAAATAAGTTCCTCATTTGCATAAACAAATGTATTATATCCGATAATGATCTTGTCTACCAAAATAACACACGTTTTCCTGAAATTCATATATATAACGTTATATAGAATGTATATATATATATATATGTGTGTGTGAACAGCCTTTTCGGAGAAAAGAGTTCGGAAAGGGAGGTTTTATAAAGGGAGGTTTTATAAAGGGAGAGGAGCTAAGTTCTTTAGAGCCAACGTTCATACTTTTTTCAGACAGTACTAGTGTAGTACTGAAGTCAGGGGACATGTAAAATATAATAGCTCGTTATATATATGTGTATATTTGACGTAATCTATGTTATTGTTTGTTACCATGGTTACTTACACACTTCATTGTATCATTGATTGTAACATTGTGAATGAAGAATAAAATGTGGAAAAAAAAAAAAAAAAAAAAAAAAAAAAAAAGAGTTCGGAGACCCCATTCCTGCATTAAATATATATTTAATATCAATTTTTTGTGAAATTCGTTTTTGTCTTGTTCTATTGATTATACAAACAAGGCTGTGATTAGCGTAATCTAATTCTAAATGATTGTCTTGCCTGTCAAAATAGAAGATGTTGTATGTGAAAATCTTTTGGCAGCATTACATTACATGGTAATGCATTATGGAAACATTGGAATTATATTTTCATTGGTAATGATGATAAGTTGCATGATTCATCACTAACAGGTCTACATATTGCCTTTTTTTTAAATCAATTGACGTACGTCGACATCCATCATAACAAGTATTAAGGTATGATATGATATGATAACTCTTACCGTGAACTGCCTGTTGGGGAGCGTTTGGCACGTACATCGCGTTTGGAATGGAACTCGGATCTTGATGATGAAGTGCCCTCCAATGCTGTCGAATTCTTTGTGCGTTTATGTCATTATTGACAGAGTCTGACGTGTCAGTATCAGTCATGGCCGTGTCACGTCGTTTTACGCCAGGCATGTCATATTGGCGCGAGTATGTGACAGCATGTGGTGTAATATCGACATCATCCTCATTATCTTCCTGATATCTAACGGCGTATGGCGTGCCGCCACATTTCAGGTTTGCTAGTGCCTTATTCCCGCCCTGTTCCTGATATCTGACAGCGTATGGCTGGATGTAGAGTTCGCTGTTAGCAGGCCCTGAGGTTGGATTAGGACGCACAGACGGAACAGCAGTTGCTTCTACTGCTACACCATGCTCTACGTCGTTTATTTCTATGTTCCCGGTTTCAGCACCACTCGTTTGTGGTTCATTATTGTCATTATCATGACGTTCCTGGTGTGTTGCTGTAAAGGGCTCCAAGCTGGGGTTCCCATCACGGTTAGCAGGTCTGTGTGCGGGTTCGGTGCTGGGGTTACCATCACTATCGGCCGAACTGTGTGTGGGTTCGGTGCAGACGTCTGGCTCGTATATCTGATTTGGGTTGCGGACGTTTTGCAGTTCTTCTAGATAGGTTCTAGCATTAATGATGATTGGCGGGTATATCGAATTTGGGCTTACGGCATGTTGTGTGTATATCATAACAGGGTTTAAGTTCTCCTGCTCACACATCGGGTTTTGATACAGCGCACGCGGAGAATGTCGGATGTCACGCATGTTGCTGTCATCCCCATCAGATGAGGACATGCCAGCATCATATCCGGATACGTCACTTAAGTTCTCAGATCTAGATGTGTCATCAGTTACCGCTGACGGGTAGGGATGATGATCGCTGTCCTTAATTTCATCACAGGTATTCGGGGTGGTAGGATCGTCATGTCTGACACATGGACTGAAAATATTTTCTAAAAATTTGGAATCGGGACTTACAGTTATGCCTGCTTGCTGCACACAACTGGTTTTGAAACGATCGGTTTTCGGTTGTCTGGGTACAACGTCCGAGGGAACTTCTTCAGCCATTGTTGCAACAGGTCTTGACTAGACGACTATGTGGCGGCTGTATGCGGTTCTGGTGCAGAAGTGCGACTTTGTCGAGACATATATCAATACGCACGTGTTACATTAAACAGACTGTCACAATCTGGGTCAGCCGATGTTGTCGAATATTTCACTTGGGTTAATATGTCTCCTGGGTAGGAGTCAGGGATTGATATGGATTAGATTTCCTCGTGTGATCTTTACTTACATGTTCACAACAATGCGTCTTGAAAACAGCCCGTACAACAGCAAAGTTTTAATCTGAATACTGGATTAGGAGCCGAAAAGCCTGGATATCTTAGCTCTTAGTTATCTTAACCGGCGATTCAACGGTCTGCGTTTTTCTCGAACCCTTGATTTTGAACTTTATTTTAAAGTACAGGTTCACTTTCACTCTCGCCGAGTTTGTATCAGTGGATGTTAGTCAATTTGTAAAAGCGAGTGTGAAGGATACGTGCTATCTTCTTATTCGGTCTTGCTGTGTGTGCTGCGTGATGTTGCGTAGATTCAAATTGTGTGGAAATATGCACAGATATATTTTCGCAGCCATGTTCATTTGTACTTAAAGAGGGAATAAATCCAAAACAAGCGTTAACAAATTAACAGAACATCATTGTTATCATATTTTGGCCATTTAGGAATCTAATAGTCTGGTTGCAGAGACAGATGAGCGTGCAATGTGGTTCATGCAAAGTTTTTTTTCTGTTTCTATACCTCTGAGGTGTGCTCTATAAGAATCTGGATGATGCCACTCAGTCATCATTGGGCAATCCGCACAATATGAAAATTAAGGCGGTCATTAAGGAAAATCTTGTTTTCTTCAATATCACAGTAACAACACATGCTATCAAATTGATTTTGGTGTCTATACCCATGTTTTAATAAGGTCTGTTCAGAGCCACATAAGACAATTCAAGTTTGGTTGCATCTCAATAGTATCAATAAAGCCCATGTCAAGGTTATTCAAACAACAAGCGACAGTGTAGAATTTGTGTGAAAGGTTTTATTCTACAAACGTTGACATGATATCAGTCCATTTGATGTCTGGAACCTTCTTCAGATATTTTGTCAAAGAACTAGATATTCGTTACTTGAAATTTCTCACATCAACATCTGACACACTTTCATCTGACTGCTTCCTATTCAATACAGTTGTTTTGAAATGAGCAGTTCTTGATTCTAGCAGCAGGATAAACAACACTCCACTACGAACGTGATATTATCCATTCAAAACTATTTAATCAATCTTAATGAAAACTCAATGAGTCCATTCTATTAACTGAACAAACCTAGACTTCCTCAAATTGTTTGAGGGCGTTGGGAAAGTACAAATCCATCAGTGTCCAATGCCTGTTCTTTTGTTCATTGTGTACAATGCCTCTTCACTGGCATGACTGGCATGCATATTCAATGTCCGCTAGGGAAAACGTAGCTCAAAGTAGTCCGTGGATTTATTGAAGTCGGGGAACTAGGGCAAAAGCTACATTTGCGTACCTTGATAAGTAACATCGTCAAAAAACACATAGATACAATAAACAACGTGTGCGCTTCATTCTAAGACAAGTTATGCAGCAAAATGCGTGGCGGCTGTAACGTCCCGTACAAACTAAACTCTGTACTCGTCCTAAAGGTACGTGTAGCACAATGAGTTAGGCCACTGTTGCCCAATGGCTGCCTGACCGTGTCCAAACGCCTGAGGAAAGTCCGGCAAACCGCTGGGCATCTGATGAATCTGAGGCGCGTAGAGTGAACCTGACAGCCCGGCGGAACTTGACGAGGGGTAACCGACCCGTGAAAAGTCGTCCCGACTGGCAGGATAGTTTGATGCAGGTGCGGATGGATAGCTAGGGCTGCCTGACATCCAGCTTTGCGGAGCCGTTGTCAGAAGACCTTGGTTGCTCTGTGTCTGGGGGTAGTTCATGTTGAAGTTGGTTCCGTAAGGTTGTGACGGCATGTGCAGCATGATGGAGGCGTGATCCCCTGGCGCCGCCATGGCGGTGTTTCCTGGCATGGCATGCGCAGACATGGACGGATCGGAAATGTGTCCGGATTCATCTTGCCAGTTCGTGATGAGATCGGCAATGTCCGGATTGAAGATGTCCAGAGAATCGGAAACTCCCGGATGACGATATCCATCCAAGGGCCAGGACCCGGCCACTGCGCATGTCTGGAAGGCGCCGCGAGGCCCTGATTGGTTCCCTGGCTCCGTGAAGAAAGACGGAGGAAGGTTCCTCTTCCGGAGAGGCACGCGCGTCCTTCCTCGGGTGGGTGCCGGGTTCACGGGTCTCTTCAAGGTGTTCGGGTCGAATAAAGCTGCTAGAGACTTGCTCTGTGCGCCGATGTGCGAGTCGCGGCGAGACGTGGGCTTGTTTGCTGTCGCGGCTTCCTTGTCGGAAGCGTTGTCGTCTTTGTCGTCGCTCTCTCCGTCCCCCGGGGACAGCTTCTGTGTACACCGCTTGATCTGCTTCTGCAAGTACTTCCTAATGGTACAGAGGAAAAAAACATATGTAAAGTAAAAGAACAGTTAATCCAACTACGTATACACTCTTAGCTTCGCTGACGAAAAATCAACAACACTATAATTATGGCGACAAATATAGAAACGCTGTCACAAAAAAAAACTCTTTGAAAATCCGCTAAGACAAAGAATTCTTGGCGAATGCATGCCGTACCCTAAAAAGTCTACATAGAAAGTTGATATCAATTTGATGTAGCTTATAGCCATGGATTTAATGTACATCAACAAAGGAACACGTCATCGCGCTTGATGGTTTTGGACCAACTGCGTAACGTTCACAACGGATATTGCTTTCAAGTGTCCATCTAACATCAACTATCAAGTTCCACCGGATGCCATAATACCGCTACATGAGAAAACATGCATGAATTTAAAGTGATTTAAAGAGATTTGCCAATGCAGCATCAGTAATCCTGAGGAATATACACCAGATATTTAGGTGTTCAAGACAATTTTGACAATCTTAAAAAGGAACGAGTTTTTGATGTGGCGGTATTATTGGCAGCCAGTGGAATTATGAGAGTTGATTTTACACTTATAAAGGAGCAAGGAAAGTCAACCCTGCGAACTAATACATTGTGTATATATGCTTGTGTTGGCAAATATGTTTCTCGACAAAACAACCTGTATCTGACCCATATTGGACTTTCGTTTATGTATATTTTAGTGAAAAATACTGCAAAATCCTTACCTATGGTTGACCTTCCGCCGTGACCTTGACGGTCTGTCCAGAGCCAGCTTGATGCTGTTACATGCTGTGTCCATGAACGACAACAGCGAGTCGGTCTCCACTTCGCTCGGTCGGGGGGAGGGACAGGAAGGGGAGTGGCTGGGGGAGGGGGACGGGTTACTCCCGGGGGTGCCCCCGGGAGAGAGCCGCTGGGAGGGGTGGGGAGGGGGGTGGAGTTCCATCAGCATGGGGCTAGAGTCGGTCATATCCAGCCGCATCGGAGAGCTTTGTCGGTCCACGTGGTTCGCGCTAATCTGGTAGACAGAAAGAATTGTGTGAATGAAACACATGAAACGGATTATTCGCCGTAGAATGCGCAGCGTCCCTCTAATCGTTTCACAATACTCGTAAAGTATTGAAAAGGGGGTAGATCAGTGCAGGATGGGGGTTTCTATAGGGTATGTAAAAGCGCTTTAACTGGGGAATGGGGGTGATTCTGAATGACAATGGAACTGTCATTCAATAGGGCGTGAGATACACAAATAAATGCTGCAGACGATGTTGTATTTGGGGAGAAAAAGTTTTTGAATTTTGTCTCTCTCCAATGCTGTTTGTTTGTACGTATAAGCCTTAGGACATATTTTCTGCCCTTAAAAATATGGTGATTTTGGAGAAGCTATACACAAAGAGCAACGTGCGTTATAATGAAACCAGTGCAGTTACAACTTACACAAATGTACAGTGTTTCTCTTTCAAATGATTAGGAATATCCTAGCCATAAATAATCAGTACACAGCAGAATATAAGCCTCCATTTCTAAAACAGAACTACACCGATTATCCAATTTGACGTGTTGACAATTGTGCCATTCGAAATGCGTAAGAAATCGATTGGTCATCATATGGTAGCGGATATATTCGTATCAACTATAGAGGAACTCATATATACGACAATGAATTGATGGCCAAAGGAATTATATGATAAAGCATAATAACTTCTTCTATCTCCAAATGTAGTTTCTGTAAGGCACGATGCTCTGACGGTAGCTTGTCTCTTGAGAATGCGGGTGGTCTTTAGTTTCTGTTCTCTCGGTGAAAGAGATGGTGTTGTTTGAAAAAGGCAAGGGGAACCTCTTGTTTTGATTCACATAATCAATACCATTTCAATAAACAATAAAATTTGTGAGAAAGTTTCTTGTCAGAAAGAAATATTTAGTCACAGAAAAATGTCGGTATACGCATGAGAAACCACATCGTTTTTCTCCAGATGCATATGGCCTGTTGACAGCAACTGTCGGCAGAAAGATAATAATACGAAACGACACATAACTCTGACCAATTTGATTCTGACGTAAAAATTATTATAGTACTTCTCCATTTAGTAACATTTCGAACTACACGGCGAATAGGACGATTGTGCGGTAGGCTGCTAGTTTAAAGATTTGCAAAGCTTCATCTGCATCTCGTAAATTGTGAACCACAGTCGTCTCATTACAAAAGCAGACCTACATACAACAAATGTTATTATGCCTTCTGTGCGTAAGAGCTGCCGTTTTGATGCAACTCGGGGCAACGCGGTAAATTCGGTTATTGCACTCTGCTATTTTGGTGCAAATTGGGGTCAATCAGATCGCGATCCTTTCTTTTTCCCGGTCCCAAGCGGGGTCTCCTCGCAAACTGACCTTCCCCTCCAGGAAACAAGCGGCACATTCTTTACCTGGGTAGCTTTTTAAAACAGAATCGCTGTGTTGGCGAAATCCTCACGTAGAAATAACAGGTCTTAAGTACGAAAACAAGCTTTAATTCAATTTGGGGATTCCATAATGCTATTTATGTCTCTCGTTATCTTCTCATCAAAGCCCCATTTGATCAATTGAAAAGAGATGTCTACAGATCGTCTTATTGTCTGAAGTCATGTAACAGCGGTATAGCAAATTCATGATGGTTTCCAGAGAATATGACGAAATAGCATTTCCATGTCCATCGCATTAGAAATATCTCACACCTCACGTCAATCTCTAATTAAAAGGTTGGTTCTCGACGTCGTGAAAAAAGTTTAAAGAGTATCTAAAAAAGACTTACTTTGTACATCGCCTGTTTACCTTTTGAAGGTTGATTGGCCCCAAACTCTTCTTGAAATGATTTGAATGATTTAGATGAACGTAGCATGATCCATAACATAAACACAAATACCAAAGTTGCGGACAGTTGTGTATATTTCAGTTTGGTCCTTTCAAGAACAGATTGCGTGTCTATAATACGTGTATGTTTCATATCAAAACGTATACTAACCTTGATAAAACTTATTAAAAGAGAAGTCCGCAGGTCCAGGGACGATGGTTTGTTGCTAACTCTCGGAGTCAGCAAGCCACCATCTTCTCGGCAATTCGCTCTGTCCTGCTGCTGGTTCGGCCGTCGGGCGGATGTTGGCGGGAAGAAGAGACGTCAGTGTACGCGATGAGCCTTTTTCGCTCAGGATCCTCACTCCACAACGATGTCGTTGTCTGTCAAGTTTCTAAGTGTTCTTCACGTTCAAGTTCAGCTCCCACGAGACTCGAAAATCTGACACAGCACAAATACAGATGTCCGCTTGTGTTCGGGTAAACGATGGGGACGACTTTACCAACAGTGTCTGTAAACCTCGCACAGTGGTCTCTCTGTGATATGATAGGTCGGTGTCCACGCCGAGACAGATAACTATATTCTATGTATCGATGACTGCGCCGTGATAAGCGGATTAAGGGATCCCCGTGCAGTCAAAGCTTGATCTCTCCCCGTCAATGGCCGCCCTGCTCCGCCGCACGGCACCGTACAAACAACTGGTACCCGCCGGCGCTTTGATGGATGGAGCGGGGAATAAATTTCTCTGAAGCCGCTCACTTCCGCTCGGCTGCCTCCGAAAGAACTCCGTAACGGGCAGCAGCTGGTGTGGTCGACTTCTTGTCTCGATTATGAAAATTAGCTCTCCTTGTGGTGCAAGTCGAGTGGCTCAGTAAGAGGGCAGTTGGCTGCTCGAGATGCGGTGAGAAAAGAGATCCTTACCCGCTGGTGAAATGCCCCGTGTGCACTGTACTCAAATCAGGTCCAATTGAAGATGGTAATGAGCGATTCAAGCACAGAAAAGTTTCTACACCGCTAGTCTTCAAATGCCTCGCCGTAGAGCTTCCTTCCTCCCAAGTTCAGACTGTTGACACCGAAAGCTGACGGAAATGTCGTTTGAAACATGCTAGCAAGGACGTTACATAACTACATAAGACGTCCTTGATATGTAGGTACAATCCAAACTGTGCGGAAGTGTGCTATCGGTAAAGCACGCACGCTGGTCGTCTTCTTGTCAGACGCGAGCGAGTTGTGCACGTCAGCACGGTGGGACTGAAATGGCAAAGTTGACAGTGGCGCGCTCTGTGTAATTGTGTCACGAGCTTTCACACACTAACTGAAGCCCCCTTGTCCTCCCGTGCCCTATTTGCTGCAGTGAAACGAGGCCCCACACGGAGAACAACTGTAAACGAGCAGTTTCGACCCTCCGAGTACCCTGGTCATTCACGGACAGTTTTGTCCCAGAAGAAGCGCCTTTCATCGCCGACACAATGCAGTGTTTTCCGTGCGGATCTGAGAAGAAAAGGACATGCAAATACGTCATGGGAGGGAAACATAACGTGACCTGTTGTACGTCCCCCGTTTGGGGATTTCTCCTCAAAAAACCCACGGGAAAAGTGTTTGCTAACACTAAGAAATAAAATATGTTTCTCGCTACAGCGTGCTCCAGCACCAATTCTAGCTGCAACATCCTCCTTGCAACTACTTGTTGTGCGGGGCAGATGTGGACGCTAATTAAATTGCCATCAAACGTAGCATTAAAGAGACTTTGCTGACAGAATCACTCAGTCGTAACTAAACATCGCATTCGCCATCAAAACGACATTCTGTAGCAAGGAAAAACGTCACGGCAAATTTTCCCGCCATATTGCTCCTATTGAGTCATACGCATAACTCTCAAGGACTGGAAAATGAACAATAGTCGTGCGATATGGGATAATTGTAAGGACGCATTCTCGTCCCAAAGCTGGAACCCATTTCTTTTCTTTTGTTTCATCAGTGAGAGAGAGAGAGCCTTTGTTCCCGTCAGTCATTGTGTTCGGTGATCACAGAAAACCCGCTATGAATAAAGCTGGGATCGCTGAATGCCTGCCTGACATGGATGGAGGTCTGTGACGTCAATACAGATAAAAATAGCCGCTAAGGGACGCTTTATTTAGCTGTGCTGGGTCGCGTCTCATGACTTCTGACTTTCTCTCTTACAAATTAAGGTGAAGCGCTTGCTGGTCACGCAGAGTGCACGGATTCCTTCATTCATTTCTGCCGGATGTAATTGAAATACGACATTAGACACTTCCTTCACAGTACCAAATCATCGGGGAATTGTAAATTAACGAGGATTTAACGACTTTCATTTAAGGCACTCAGCAAAAATTATGCGCTGAATTTGATTAATGGAGAGTGAGAAGGAAGAACAATGGGAAGAATCGAGTAGTTTAAAAACACCGATGTTTGAAACTCCTTCAGTACATCCCTCGTGCGTTACACCATAAGGTGATTAAATTGCCATCAAAGGTAGCATTAAAGAGACTTTGCTGACAGAATCACTCAGTCGTCTTTTATGCAGTACAAACCTGGTGTGTTACACCATCATGTAGTTTCCTTGGTATGCAGTACAAACAAACATTTTTCCCAAAGTGGAATAAGAGGAAAGTAAGTTTTACAGGAACAAATAGCATTCCATAGAGGTATGCGTCAGGCTACATATGATTCACCTTTTAATACCGCGAGTGAAGCGGATGTGATGTGTCAGTGTATATTTGTACGTCCAAATAGGTTGAAATACATCAACCTCCTTCTTGTGTCTTTCTTTTTTAGTTTCTCCAAAAGTAATTAATTCTTCAACCCTTGTAATTGTTTAGCCGGAAGAGATTTAACCCCAGGCATTGATGGATAGTACCCAAGCTGCAGTAGATAGCTTGTTCCGCTAGGTGGCCCGTGACGATGCGCAGGCTAGGTTAGTATTGACTTCATAGTCTCTACCAGACTCCTATAGGTCGCTGGGAAAACCATAGAAATGGAACAAATAGATAAGTAAGCCGGCCAGAGGAGTATGAACCGGCTAGGGAACAGCTTGACCGTCGCAAGCTGTTCCCTAGCCGGTTCATACTCCTCTGGCCGGCTTACTTATCTATTTGTTCCATTTCTATGGTTTTCCCAGCGACCTATAGGAGTCTGGTAGAGACTATTGACTTCATACTCTCCAAGCAGAGGTCGAGTCGCGGAGATATAGTAGTAGTCGAAAAAATACACGCGCGTTCCTCCTACCTCTGCAACAGAACGGAACGGTAGGAAGAGCGCGCGTGTATTTTTTTCGACTACTACTATATCTCCGCGACTCGACCTCTGCTTGGAGAGTATTGACTTCACAGGGCATCGTAAAACATATGTAAAAGCACATGCGTATGATTATCTTGTTGATAAACATAGCACACGCAACAGGATTCATAAAATATCTTTATTGTGCCTTACTATCCAAATTAAGTTTAAATCATAACAAGAACTTACAAACGAAATCAGATATATATGCACATGCATATCTAGATCTAGATATATGATTCTAAGCTACTAGTGTATATTAATATAAACTCCGCTTCCCACCGTTTGGCCAAAGAACCAAAGAAGATTTTAACTGTGCGTTGTACTTATGGATAATCTGCCTGAGATATATCCTGATGCATCTATACAAATCCGATATAGATTTTCATTCTATTGATATCCTAACATTTTACGAATCCCACACACAGATTAAGAACATAAAAGTTACGTTTTTGAGCATTTACTGCATGAATAGCATCAACTAGAAAAAAAATGAAACAGCTAGAACAGGGCGGATTATATCCCCCTTTATTTGTACAAAACAACCAGAATAGCAACTCACGAGGATCTTTTGTGCTTTCTTCTTATACATAGGACAAGTGTGAAACGTTGTTTCATAAGCACGTTTAAAACGTTAAAAAACGGCCGGAGTCTAACCTCTGCTTTGAGAGTAGATGATACATGAGATCCCGTGAACATGTAATCACGTTTAGTCTACAGTGAAAAGTGCAACATCCTACTTTTCGAACAAAGTAGGAAGATGCACTTGTCAGTGTTGACCTAATCTTTACTTGAATGTCCATCTTTAATTTTGGCTCAAATATGGGACACCTTGATCAGGGCTGAGTCAGGGTCGTCGTCCCCAACTTTCGTGTCAGCATGGAGAATCTTCACGTCAGGGTAAAGCTTCCCGTTGCCGTTAACGCTATACGTCACATCCGGTTCCGGTTTGGGTGCTGAGTTGGACGGACCCCACCTAGCGGCGGGTCGACACGCTGCTCGGACTCTCTGCAAAGAACGAGGTGTACATATGTGTGGACGTTAATGTAATCACCAGAAAGCCACTCATGTATTGTCTGCGAGAGAGAAAAGCTGCCTTTTGCTATCCATTTCATATCTTTTCACGGTCTTTTTGCAATGCATGGCACATTGTGAAACATATTTTCTAATCTAGCCTTTCTTGATCTAGCTCTTGGTATTGTTATAAGAAAGTGAGAAACCTATTCACGTTTGTTGACGTTGAATACGATAATATTCTCAATTAACCTAAATATCTCTAGAACCCACAGAAGATCACGAAACACAACAAATATCGTATGTGAGATTTCTTGCACTCTTTAGATCTATAGTTGTAGGTTTACAGATGCTGAAACCTGCTGCAACAATTGCATCCAGAATATCTCACCTGGTGTTTCTCACAAACACAAGAAATTACGTCATGACGCGCATGTGTATACAGTACGTACCTCCAGGAGAGTCCCTTCTTGCCGCCATATTGTTAGGATGGCGACCAGGGGTATCATGACGATGGAGGAGAAGGCCATGAGCAGACCCAGGTTCACCGCCCAGCTCGGGTACTCAATGCCGTTGTACTTCACTGGTGTGTAGGTCACCAGGCTGAAGATTAGTATAAACTGCAAAGGGAGAGGTGCATGTTTTAGATGTATGGACAGATGAGAACATAGTTTGCAACACAACTAAATAACCATGAAATATGTTGTCGCGGATTTCTTTATGATTGCATTGAGGTTATAGAACAAGAAGAGATATAGAGTGCGCCTTATGTTTTACTGGAAACAGAAAATGTTCCTTGATCAAAGTGTTTTTGCAGTTTGAGCCTAAGGGGAAATTAAAAAGTTTACACACAAACTTGAGAAAATGTAAATGAATACAATCGTAAAGCTCATTGTTAGAAGAGTTAGTTTTTGTTCTACGTGTCACAAGTAGAACTCACCATCATCAGCGCTGGTGAGATGAACATCCAGCAGACTTTGAAGTAGATGTTGGGTTCATGTCCGATCATGGATTTGATGTTGGCGCTGAAACGTTTGATTCCTGGAAATAGGTTTGGATAATCGGTACTGAAGTTAGTGAAGCTACTTTATAGGACTGCTTGATAATCGATGGTCACGAGAAGCATGTGCAGACTGTAGTCCAAAATTAAGGAAAAGAAACACCAGGTACTATCATTAATACATGAAGGAGTGCATCACCATAGATCCAGGAGATCCCGATAGCCTGGAAGAAGGCCGTCACGAAGAGACAGAACCCAGCAGCGTACCAGTCCATCAGGGTCAGCCAGTAGATTCCAGCCTGCAACAAAGAGGAGGCAATATTCCTGAGTATTTTAGTTTTATTTTAAAAAGATAACAACAAATGGACTGGTTTGGTCACTGAAGGAATTTGATAAATCTGGTATGACTATACATGCATGATGTTAGCTACGATACCTGGGTGCATTGAGTAAGTCCAAGTAGATACATGCCGACGCAAAAGCCAAACAGCATCCAGGTCTTGTATTTCGACAGCAGCTTCGGAAACTCATCTACCAGGGCTGTGGTGATGGTCTCCACGGTCATGAACTTCATGTGATGTGACGAAGAAAAGAATATATTAAAAGGCGCACACATAAACAGACAAAATGCGATGGCTTGGACTATCAAATGTTACATCAAAATTATGTGGAAAGCATGCTGAAAGATGTGACAACCATCAAGATATCATCTGTTTTTACTGCGATCGGAGCAACAACTGGGTTCTGGTAAAAGCTGATTTAGAAGTGTATAATGAACATGTTTTTAAATTCATACTGTCTATATTACAAAACTCACATATGACAGGTACAAGTTGGTTCCCAGGGAGATAGGAGAGTTCTGGTCAGGAGATGGGGATGAAAGAGGTTGAGACCTAATAGATTAGGAGACATAGCTACAGTCACAAGTGTAATAAGGAAAGGTACATATTATCAGTCAAGACGTGCAAGGGATCGGAAGATGTAACATGGTAACCGGAAAATAGAAAAGTGAAGTACTGTTAAGTGAAAGTGGACCTCAAACCAGAAATTTTCATTGTAGATGAAAGACGTCATCCTTGCGTATGGCATTGAATGACAGAATAAAAGAGACAAATGAAACGATGTTTGGTTGTGAGAGACGGACAGACAGACAATATTTACCATACTGTCCAGACCCAGTGTCAGGATCATGCCGAACAGACAGACGGCCCAGACGGGGGAAATTGGGAGCAGAGTCAGGGCTTCCGGGTAGACAATGAACACCAGTCCGGGTCCTGAAAACAACACAGTACGCAGCGCTTGTCAGAGGAAAACCCAAATCAACTATGTCTTATCACAAGGCGGTAGTGTGTATATTTGATATCGGATGTTTATAACAGTGTCTTACACTGGCATTTATATAGATCAAAAGAACAGCAACTCTAAGAACCATTTCATAATATTTACGTTTATGCTTTGTTCATTTAGATAAAATGCTTAGAAAATGGGCCACTTGTTTTTTTGTTGTTGCGTCAGACAAGTGTGTAAGTGAGGATGTATGTTAAACGATACCTGAGTACACTGAGTAAGTCCAAGTAGATACATGGCGACGCAAAAGCCGAGCAGCATCAATGATGCGCTAATCTCTGGTAAGTACCCATAAACTAGACCATACATATGCACGTTTAACGAAGGACGAAATGTTCACATACATTATGTCATCTAAAGACTACGATAATTATGACAAATCTCTGTAAAGTTGTACACACATATTTCAAGAAGAGGGTAGGGGCTCTGTGTATTGCCATTGTTAGAGAGTAGTGTCAGATAATCCCTGCACTGCTGAGACAATTTTTGACTATAAACTCAAGCTGATGCCTACCGGAAGCGACCACGTCTTTCACCTCCACCTTGAGCTCGTGCGCCATGAAGCCGATAAAACAGAACACGGCAAAGCCGGCAAACACGCTGGAGCCGCAGTTGATCAGCGGAATCATGATGGCGTCCCTGCAACACAGTGTCAAGCAGAACCCAGTTTAGTTGTGGTCGTCAAGTGGCACAGAATATTGTCGGCATCGGCATATGTCATGGATCAGTATTGATGGGAACGTTGATTACGACATTAAAAACTGCAAAGTCTCCTACCTCTGGATGTTGTTGTTAAACTTGTTGTAGCTAGCCATGGTCAGCACCGCTCCGAAAGCGATGGCAAGGGAGTAGAAGATCTGGGAAGCTGCGTCGTACCAGACCTGTGTGAACAAAGGGGGTCAGTCTTCAAAGCAGCCCAAAGTAAGACATTGATCGGCCATTCAGTCAACGAGTCTACGAGCTCTAAATTAAATTTTCAGCATGATATTTATCCCCGGGGCCCAATGTCCTCTCGACTATCTCACGATTTTTAGACTTCAGCTGATGTTCGCAAGTCCCCTTCTAATATGATGGGATAAATTTTCAAATGAAAAATTTATACGCCCGAATCTCTGCCGAAATCTACATTCTGGACTTCTGGGAACATATGAGAGTTGCTAAAGACAAGGATGTTTATGGAACTCTAAATATCACGGAAGTTACCTGGTATTCTGTCAGTCTGTTGAAGTCCGGAGTGATGTAGAACAGCACGCCGTCTATGGCGCCCGGTAGGATCGCACCTCGGATCAGCAGTATGATCAGCATGATGTACGGGAAGGTAGCGGTGAAGTACACAACCTGGAATGGGCCGGGGTAAATACAGGGTTAGTTTACCCGAAGGAGATTGTATTGTAGCCGCTTAACTATGTATCTTTATGAGAGAGTGCATATCAAAGAGGCACGAGCTCAAGTTGCTGGAAAGTTCACCGAATGGTTCATGCCATGGCCTCCCAATTCGGCTAAGAGCTTTAGAGCAACTTGATTGTCGCCACGAGGGACTGTTTTGAAACCCGTATATGAATGCCGGTGAGGTGGTATCAGACAGATATAAAGCTGATAGACGGTTGAAATGTTTCAGTAGAAGAAGGAAGAAAAGGGTAGCTATGTTGTTGTGTGTGGAGTCTGGATATCTTACATGGAGTTCAAACAAATAGCCGAAAACACTGAAGATACCGCAGAAGCAGATCCCGTAGTTTTGTGTCTGATGAGTTGTGTGATGTGTGTTCGTTGAACCACCAGTAGAAAAACACATAATATACTAGAGTTTGGCTTCGTAAGATTACCTTTCCAGTGGACTTGACTCCCTTGAAAAGACAAAAGAAGACTAAGACCCATGCCAGGAGCAGACACAGCGACAGTTCCCAGCTAACCTTCCCGGTCTCAGAGATACTGCTGCTGTACTGCTGGACTCGATGACTGCAACAAGAATAAAAAGGTTTGGCAAACTACAACTTCTCTAAAGGGCCCGATTACATACGTCATACGATCGCACTACTCTTGCAAGCTACTTTGGTTAAGCCGGGTTTACACCGAATGAGGTCCGTATGGAATTAAGTCTAAGCCTACCAGGCTCCACAGGTCGCTGGAGAAACAGTAGAAATTTGTGAAATACAGCCAGATAGCCTGCTAAAGGAGTTAGCTGGTCGCAACCCATACTCCTCGGACAGCTAACTCCTCTGGCATGTTATGTGTCTATATTTGTCCAACTTCTATCATTTTCCAGCAACCTGTAAAGCCTGGTAGAGGCTAAGACTTTCATATCTCATATGGACTTAAACATATACGCATGTGTGAACCCGGCTTTAGGTAGCGATTGTCTCTCTCTTTCTTATGATCATTCCACCAGATTCTTTTCTAATTTTCCTTTTTTTTTTCTCCACCAAACCCTTGCTGTCCTTCTTAGACAATCCCCATTGGCTAATTTTCACTCACTGCCAGTACTCTTCACTGGGGCTGACCCGGGTGAAGTTGGTCATGTTGGCTGTCATGTTGGCCACTTCCACTGTCTCCACACAGGAGGGGGTGTTCCACCAGTGTCCGCAGTGGTGCCACGGCAGCACGCTGGTGAAGGAGGCGAACAGGTAGTACAGGGCCCAGGCGATGATCATGTTGTAGTAGATGCTGGTCCAGGAAGATATGATAATCATGGAATAGCCAATACCTATGTAAACAAAAGAGCGATTAACTTTATGAAATGGTCATGTTGTAGTTAAGTAGATGCAGGAAGATGTGAGAATTATGGAATAGCCAATGCCTATATAAATGAAAAAAGATTAACTTTGTCAACTACACACAGTGCAACAAATCTTCTTGTGACAAAAACACATCGCTACAAACACATTTTATCAGGTACTAGGTAAAATATCCTTTTTAATCCTTTTTTAACAAGTTTCTTACAAAAAAATTGTCTTCAACAGCACTATTTTGCTTGGTAACATTTATTCATGAGAAGCTCAATTCGGCATACAGGCCACTTTTAATTGAGGTCATGATAAGGGTCAGATAAAATATAACAGAGATACAGATTACATCGAGTCGTATTAAATCTTTCAACCCATATCATTACACATACATAGTACAAAACATATAATACATAGTACAAAAGCACATAATACATAGTACAAAAACACATAATAATTGACAGGGCACCTTTGAGTATAGGTAGACAGTCCCACACAGGTAGGGTCCCCAGACCGGCATACTGCCCTAGCGCCAGCTCGATGAAGAACATGGGGATCCCGGCAAGCACCATCATGATGAAGTATGGGATCAGGAAAGCTCCTGTATTTTTTAACGACAAAGATTTTATCTTTATTTATGCCGCCATACAAAGGTCAAAACGTATAAACACATAACGCTATCAGGACTAGTTACAGTCACTAACTACAAGTGGCATGGATAACGAATAGTATTTAGCAGAGAAATAAGTGTCCCGGATGTTGGTAATAACAAAACGCAAAGAAAAGGGTTATTAATAAGCAGTGACAGCCTTCATTGTTATTTTTTGCAATACCGTACTTACTTTGATACATATCAATGATGACATATTAATTATCTTATAGGAAATTCGGTTTCTTTAATATTCAATTAACTGGATAAATTTTCCTTTCCGAAGATGATCTGATCTGATACGAATCAGTTTGTCCCCAGGAGGAAGAAGAATATCAAATCAAAGCATAGCCATAGCAGATCAGGAAAAGTTATTAAGCTATTAAGCATTAAGAGCATTAAGCTATTCAAATAAACAGTTTCTTTACCTTGCAATATGGACTATATATGTATTCTTTTAATCAGATTTCTCAAGAATTTGCTAGATTACCTCCGCCGTTGCGATAGCAGAGATACGGAAACCGCCATATGTTGCCCAGACCCACGCAGTAGCCAATCATGGACAGTAGATATTCCACTTTGGCGCTCCATTGGTCTCTTGTAGGGGTTTCCTCATCGCTGGATTTCTCGCCAGCTTCAGCATCCTGTGTGAAAGAAAAATTCCTATTTATAACTTTTTGATTAGTTGTTAACTTATGTCGGAAGGCTTATTGAAAGACCGGAACACACATGTTAGGGGTTCAACTACTGAAAAGGTGGCTGCATGTCCGTCAAATATCTGTATGTTTATGTCTTTATTTTGCATTTCTACGTTTTGACGAAGGTGGGCGGGGCTATGAGATCAGTCTTTTGAGGTGATGTTTTTCAAGTAGTTAGTCGCAGTGCGGTGCGATTTCGCTGTAATCAAACCGGTAATTTAATCCTAGTAATTCAATCTGATGTGTTAATTTGGAAAGACCAACCATGCTCAGGGCACTTTCATCACTATGTAATTAAAGTGCCGCCCATACCAGAAAAACAGTGTTAGCCAGGGGGCGAGTATCAACAGGGGACATCCTCCCCCTGGAGCAATTGCACAGGAATGTAGATTGTTGGGGCAGGGAATTTTGGCGGGAAAGTACGCAGCACAAGAGGCAATTTCACAGGAATGTAGTTTGTTGGGGCAAGAAATGTTGGCGGAAAAGTATGCAGCACAAGTGGCCCCGTCACATCCATGGGACTGCGACTGCAAACCGAGGGCATTTTAGGGGGACAGAAACTAAAGGACTGGTCGATATTCAGCTGGGGAGGGCCAGTCGTCTGTGGGGAGGGCTAAGAAAAACATTTTGGGTAGGACCTGGGAATTTTATTACCTGGGGAAGGGCCTACGAAAACTTTTTTTAACCCTTCCCCTTGACGACCGGCCCTCCCCCTGCTAAATATCGACCAATCCCTAACCTTTCTATCCCAAGACAGGTAAGGTAGGTCACACAATATGCCACCTGTCTTGGGATGGAAAGGTTGTCTTACATCCTTGTCAATGGCCGCAGACAGAATATGAAAACAAATCGTATGACGAATGTTGCCTCGTTTAGCAGGAAGATCTTTAGTGGATTGTCAGTAGCATGAGGATTGTCCACAGTGTTATATAAACATGGTGACAGCAGTCTTCAAATCTACGACTCCGAGTTGGGAACACAACAAAGGATTCATTGATCAGTCACTATTAACACATTACATGTCATGAAATTAACCAGCCGTGCAAGGACTCCCACATACAATGTACCTCGGAGCCACGCATTAAAATCCATTAAATTTTCATCGCCGACTAACATACGAAATGTTAATGTCTCTTATAAAAACGTGCGTTTTATGCTCAAGTTTCGTAATGGGAAAGTTTCAGTTGCCTAATGTCCCCTTTTAATGGGGTCAAAAACTAGATCATCGCCAGTTGTCAAATCATGAGTACGATCTGCAGAGACAACCAACTTCCGTTCCCCAAGAGAGTTGTCCAAGACCCAGGTCACGTTTCAGACAGCATGGCTTTAAATTGTCTTATCAATGGATGCAAAATAGTCTTGATGTAGGCATTAAGAGGTCTATAGAGCAATATTTGCCATTAAAAACTTAGTATTTTTTCCAAAACATGATCATTTTTGGATCAACAAAAATCCCACGCCCCAAACACACATGGAACAGGCGTGCAGGGCCTAGACACGTTGGCTATCGACCAATTGTTCGGAACAAGCCTAGCTATATATAGCTAACAGCATGTGTTTACAATTTCAAAAGTACTTTTTTCACATCTTACTACCAAATTGATTGATCTATGCAACAGCTTACGCAGAGACTTTGACTCGTACGGCAGTCAACCTGTTTCGGTTACCGTCTAGTATTTCCCTCCTTGCTGAAGATTTCAATCCATGTTGTGATACTACTGAGTCCTGACAACTACTGTACCTTGCTCGGGTTGCCAGTAACTCCGGATCCCAGCCCAACCCACCCCACACCTAACGCCCAATTCAGAACTAGGTACAAATGTAGTTAACCCTGCGTAGAAAACACTACCGTAAAGATTCGATAACAAAATTGTTCGTGTTTTAGCATTCCCACAACTTCACGTGACAACAGGGCTGTTTACACACCTTTGCGTCGCTGTACAGCAGTTCGTTTTTGACGTCTACGTCGTTCTTGGACTCCATCGTAACGTTTCACCGTGCGGTCTGAGGTGGAACACAACTAAAATTGTCTCATTTGTCATCAAAAACTCCCCTGCGCATGCCTTGATGGCACCTTCCGTCATGGAAATTTCCATCGTAGGTTGTCTGTATACGTAACACCGCGGAGTGATTAACTATCATCTAGCAGATCAACACTGCATTGTCTTCTGTGAAAACAGGTCTGTGCCTGAGGCTATTACATGCGTGTCTGAGGGACAGCTGGTACTAGTGCTTAGGCCGTAATTTGTACATTGACCAGGTAGCATAAATATATACAAGTCTGTGAAAATATCGATTTGATAGAACATCTTTGGTTTGTTCATAATAGACGGCGATCGTGAGTTTTTTACAAGCCAGTCAGCGCTGTGTTGAAGAAGCTAGCTAGTGACCAAGACAATTTTGAAAACCAGTAGAATTCCCTCAGGGTAAAGTTTTGGTCGTTTTATATACTCGTAATCAGCTTTCTCAAATGATAGCTACGTACAAGACTAAGTGTGTGATAAACTGCATGCCATGAAGCTTTTTAAACCCTGTTCACGACGACTGAAGACAGCCAGAATCTGTACAGTAAATACATTCCCACCTGTGAGACGAAGTTGGTGACACGTTAGAGCTTTTCAAGCTTGCAGTGCTGACCTGTCCGTGTCACACTCTGTCTGTAAATGCTGTCTATTCACTGTTAACGTGGCTCTTCACTTGACTTGAGGCAAAATATTCTCTAAGTTCAACCACTGAAGTCGGAAACGTATAGATGTTTATTGTGCAAATCAGTATCTAACTTGCATGATTAATTGCGCCATATTCCATGAAAGGACTCTCGAACATGTGACATTTGTTACTGAGACAGGGAGGTGTATCGTTAGACATCATTTATACAAATACATGACTGACTTGCATAATTGACTAGGAAATTAGTAAAAAAAAACATACTGGTAAAAGCTGATGAAAGTCTATGTAAGGGAACATTGTGAGTTAGGGAAAGGAAGCCGACACGATGAAGTTAACAAAACATCAAATCAGCCTACTTGGATTGGCAAATACACCCCCACACTAATAAATGGTATGTTCTATAAATGGAAACGCTGATTGTGCACGTTCGATACTTCCTCCCTTTCGATAAACAAGTACAAAAACACTTATGCCATAGTTTATCAACGGATACCAGCAGTGTCGCTTTCCTCTACCTTTACATTCTTATAACAGGGGACAAAAGTATACATCAGTCTTATTTACATGTACTTCCTCTTACTTTAGATTTGTTGACAAAACTTTGTGATCTAGAAGATAGGGCATGACTATTGATTAAATATTAGATACAGTACATCAATTTACATCAACTTAAAATTGTTCTGTGTTGGTTGCTAAAAGTACCCCTCCCTCTAGACATGGCAGAAATGGACCGTTCTATGGACTTCAAAATAGATGACATTACATTTCGTTGCAGACTCGTCATTTGCCTGACCCCTCTAGACTCAGTGCAGTTGCAGGTCCGGAGAAACTGGTATGTTTTCGGTGGAAATGTCAACGAATCGGAGTTTCTTCATTCTTCTAAATATCTATCTTGATACCTTATCTTCGGGCGACTAGATGATGACGTGAAATGTGTATCTAATGTTTTCTGTTAAACAGGTTTGTTATACATGTATCTTCCATGGTCGTGGGGAAATTCAACTTATTCTATTCCATTCTCGTGCCGTTCTGAATTACTTTCTCTTTTCAGAAGTAAAACCTCGATCCAAAATGACTATGTTGAAACTGCTGATCTGCGCGCTCTTCTTGGTGACGGAAGTGGTGAGTACCCGGCAGTTTACTGCAAACTATATTTAGAAAAGAGTCTGTAAAACACTTGTAAACATATCATCTGATTTCAAGCTTGCGTTGCTGACTACTTTGGTATGGTTGTTCATTCATATAGTACACGTATTGGCAAATACCACACATATCCCCCTGCTTTATCTTCAAAGCTAGTCCTAACACTGTCATCAATCCGTTGTATGGCTTCTGGACCAACACAGTGACAATTACAACACTAGTTCATGTTCATAACCGTCAACTGTCGCGTAATATTCCTGGTTGCCTACGGCTCTATGTAGCTGAAGACCACATTGCGCAGTTCTAATTTTCTAATTTTCATTGATGAGTCTTTTTCATTCATTGATTGGGTCTTTTTCTGTTGTTTATTCGTTGCTTCTTTCAACCATTCCATCATTCGTCCCGCGCCAGGCCCCTGCCCCGTCCCAAGTGCGCCAAAACTTTCACGAGGACAGCGAGGCTGGCATCAACAAGCAGATAAGCTTGGAGCTGTATGCCAGCTATGTCTATATGTCAATGGTAAGGGTTCAACAAACTCTAGAGTCCATGCTTCATTTGTCTTTATCGTAAGGATATGGGCAAGGAATATGTACATGTTCATAAGACGATTCCCTTCCGGTCTACATCTTCTATGTTTGTGTCCATAATAAAGCAATATGTCTAGGCACTAGTAGTATACGTAACATTATCTATACATATATTGCAATAAAAGAAAAAACAAAAACATAAGAAACCCCTCTCCTGCGTATATCGTTATCTTATTGTCATCAAGTTAATCTTTTTCTGCAATGTATAGAAATATGATTATTAAGTGAATCTTAAAAAGTCACAGGGAGCCCCTTATAAACTTAAATTAGACGGAGTCTTAGCGTTACCACCAAATACCAAGGTCACGTGATATGTTGCTCGCTAGGCGTCGTACTTCGGCCACGATGACGTGTCCCTGGACGGTTTCGCCAGGCTGTTCCTGCGCATGTCTGAGGAGGAGCGGCAACACGCCAACGTGCTGGTGGACTACCAGAACAAGCGCGGCGGTCACGTGGTGGGTACAGCTACCTAGTTACCTAGTGGAGGTATTATTTTAGTGTGTATGAGAGTCTGTATTTGGAAATAGATTCGATCTAGTTATTGTGGGTAGATTGAGATGTATTTGGTATGCAGGTACTCTTGAGAAATTAGATGTCCGCCCGATCTCAATCATGAATCATGCATTGTTTATTAGGGTCTAACTCAGGGGGCGTACTGTAGAACTTCCTTGGGGGCATGTTGGTCCTAGAGCCGGGGAGTTGGGCTGTACAGGCCCTTGAAACAATCTGGCATCCAGACTAGTCCGTTCCTGGCATCAATCTTAAATCTACTACAATGTACCAGGTAATCAATATACAATATCTCCCCACCACAGTATTCAGTATTCTTGACACTGAAGAAGAGTGATGGCTGTCACTCGAAACGTCCGGAAGTTAATCTGAATTGTATTTTGAATGTTGTTTACCTTGATGTCTAACCTTCATTAACTCCTCATCACAGGTTTACCGGGAAGTGAAGCAGCCGGATCAGACGCAGTGGGGCAGCGGGCTGGACGCCATGCAGTCGGCTCTGGAGCTGGAGAAGCACATGAACCAGGCGCTACTGGATCTGTACAGGACCGCAGATCGACATCGGGATCCGCAGGTAAGATCATCACAACTGGATCTGTACAAGATCTCAGATCAACATGGGGATCCGCAGGTAAGATCATCACAACTGGATCTGTACAAGATCACACATCAACATGGGGATCTACAGGTATTAAAGATCATCACAACTGGATCTGTACAAGATCGCAGATCAACATGGGGATCCGCAGGTAAGATCATCACAACTGGATCTGTACAAGATCGCAGATCGACATGCGGATCCACAGGTAAGATCATCACACCTGGATATGGACGGGTAAAATCATAGATTAGCACTTAAGTCAAAGAAAATGGATCAGCACAATTGGAATGATCGAGCAAGTTAACGTTCGTGAACTATCGCTAAATATGTACGCAGGAGTTACTGTAACCTGATGAATAGACAGGCCTTGGTGCACCGGATGATAAAGGAAAATTGAATGAAATATGAAAATCATAATTATACATACGCTTTTCCTGCATCGGTTGAGAACAAAAACTAGCAAACACATGAAATGAAACGATGGATGCATGGATAAATGAATAATTGATCAAGAACAAATGAATTCCACTGCAGATGCAGGACTTCCTGAACTATCACTTCCTGAAGGAGGAGGTGACGCGCATCAAACAGCTGGGGGATTACGTCACCAAGCTGAAGCGTGTGGGAGACGGACTGGGCGAGTACAACTTCGACCGTGATATCCTGGGTGGGGGGAAGTAGTGCGCAAGTCTTTGATAGATGTTTACGTTGTTGCTCTTAGTAAGCACAAAATAAAGCAATCATTTTCTCATTTTCAACGAATGATAAAACCAGTAACCTGAGTGATCCTGTGTCTGTTAATAACATTACGTATGTATACAATCTTACGCTAAGATGCATAACATGATGCAGACATTCCGATCAAGTCTTATATCTTTATGTTAGTTCTTTTATGTTAAACAGTGTAAGTAGGGAACATCTTTTATGATCAGAAATGAGCACTTGTCTTGCAGCAGTACGATCAGTGATTTCATCTGGGGAAATGACGTCACTCGGAAAATATCATTTGCTCACTCCTTACAACTGTTACTGCTCTACATATCCAAAAATGTATCTACCTGTAGCAATAACAACGCCACTAGCTGCAGAAAACATCACAAAACAGCCTCAGTTCCTGTTGTCAAAAGCATACAATGACTTAAACCTATTAAAATTGCTTGCAAATCGAACCTGTCCATCTTGGTTGTGTGAAGAGTGTGCTGTCGTGTTATATAAACTTAGCGCTAAATCCTACCGCTAGAGACGCTGACGGCGATGTTTGCCACAAGACAGAGAAGTTGCCCAACTCCTCTGCCACACAAATAATTTTTTGCATGCCATACACTTGGCAACGTTAACAATAAGTATAATCAATCTGTGGTTGTGTCAGCCACACCAAAATTCAAAAGAAGGTAATGGACTTAATAATGTCGACAAACCTTCATAACTTTCATACTCTTAAGGTAGGAAATAATGGAGACTGAGGTGTTCTAAAAATACTATCTTAATCTACGTATGGACCTTGATTTTTTCAGGTGGTACCTTATTGCAAAAAGATAATTTATGCAAATAAGTATTACGTCATAATGACGAGACATCGACAAAACAAGATATATGGATATTGTCTTCAGACTGATTTTGCATCTTCATTGTCTCCACAAGCACTAGAATAGTTTAAATATGGGCCTTTATTTGCATAATATGATTTATTTAGCAACATACTTCTCTTTCTCAGATACAAATGTCACATGTTGCATTAGTATGTTAGTGTGTGTTTGGTGAGGTTAGTCTGTTAGTCTGTTAGTGTGTGTGTGTGTGTGTGTGTGTGTGTGTGTGTGTGTGTGTGTGTGTGTGTGTGTGTGTGTGATTGTGATTGTGTCAGCGCCAACCAAAGCCTTAGGTAGGGAAATTTCCATAGAACTGATTTTAAAAGGCTACCAACAACCTCTACACAGTAAACGGGAACACTAATACAGGTGAAATGCACAAAACGTAAGTGAAAATAAAAAAAAAGGTATACAAAGCCAAAGGTCACGAAACAAACAAAAATCAATTCAGCGCCAGCCACCTCTGTACTGGAGTGATATGATATAATTAATACATTCAAAAACAGCCTGAGACTTCTTACAAAAAGCGTGAAAACTGCACTAACGTTACATCTCCAAACCTCTTCACAATAAAAGACGATACCTTGACTCAGAAATATGGTTATGAATATACTTACTTAACGCGATTATTAACATAAGATTGGACTGATGATAACTTGTACAAAACGTATGAACACGCCGTAAAGGCACTCTCGTGAAGAGCGACCTTAACCTGTTGTCTAAGGTAGGACGCTCAAAGCACAAAGGACTCTGTCACACAACGGCCGTGATGTTATTTTGTACTGGGAAGCTGCGAGGCATATGGTAAATCCGTCACGTCAGACAGCTGGCAGACGAATGACGCGACACCTGGGGCTTCAGACAGGTGAACACAGGAGCTGGTCCACGATTGGTCTAGTCTAGAAAAACTCCACCGTGTTATTGGTCAAAAGAATGCACTTGTACGATTGGTTATCTGAAATAATGCAATTAATTGCTGTCCAGCAGGGGTAGCAGGTGATACTGAACATCACGGCACTGCAGCTGGAAATGAGCCTTGGATGGCTTCCATTCTCTGTCTGTAGTTGCCGCTGACTCAGTCTTTTTGCGTACTTACCAGAGATAGCAAGTAAAACGTATGAGCCAGGGGAAAAAGTATGAGCCAGGCTGAGGGATAACTACGAAGGGTGGTACCACCAAGGCCCGAAAAATGCAGTCAAAGTTTATTTACACACTTGTAGATAACGTTACGGTTATCAATCCCAACATCTGCTTGGAGATTTGCAGTCGGGTGAAGATGGGTGTCAAAGTCATTTGGAAAACGCAACATACGTACATTAGATGAGTAACGTTATGTATGTAAGAATTCCTGACGAAAAATATCTCTAGTCGCCCTCCCAACATCTGCTTGAAGATGAGGTTACTGGAGGTCATATTGCATCATCATCAACATGGCGGCCAAAATCGTCCATATGTTGCCCGTCGTGAAAAAGGTAAAGATTTTCACCATTTGTGGGAATCAAACGATTATATTCGTGTGTTTTTATTACGTATCTGACTGATAAAATAGTATTGACGTTGAACAAGTCGTGATAACAACAATAGTTGTGGATCAAGGCAAATAACATTATGAGCGTCTGAGAGGGAGGGGGGCGTAATGAAGTTACCCAAAATCACAGTGTTTTAGGTAACTTCGGCGCAATGATATTACAAGATCAAGCAGATATGTTATGAAGGGAAGTCAAAAGAAGTGTAACAGTGATGTTCAAGGACTGCTAAACCGAAGACGCCTAACGGCTTAAGCCTTTTGGCCGAACGGTTTGCACGTTCGATTTGTGATCCGGCTGCCCGGGTTCGGCGCGGGTTCGAATCCCGGGAGTCGGGGTGTTGTTTCTTTCTGTTCTACTCGCCCCTCTGGTTGTTTCAGAAGGTCCAGGCTCACAAAATGTTTCCGTGCATGCTTAAAACTAATTGTGCCAAATAAACATACAAATTTATTTGTCATTCTTTGACAAAATTTTGGTGTCACTGAGTCAGGACAAGAAGACTAAGAAAACTTATTCTTAATTTTCGAATTGGGGAATTGGGCCTTCAATAAGCCCTCTCACAGAGATCAGAACCATGTGTGGCGACGGGAATTCTAGTCCCTGTGAAAGAAAACAGACCTTTTGTCCTTTGTCTCGACTATTGTTTCGATATGCATAACATTTACAATTTCCAGACGGGTTTTCTTTTCTTTTACGGGAACTCTACCTTAATACTTGGTGTGTTTCGTTGTGGCTATTGACACACCAAGTACTATGTATATGATGTATGTATCTATACAAGCTTTTCATTTGACGTCGTCTGCCCCATGTTGGATTACAGTGTTTGTAAACCACACGAAGATGCTACTGGTTATTCAATCTCCCGCCAACATTGTCGTTGGTGGATTTAAATCATAATTAGTACGGCGTCAATGAAAAGTCTGTATTACTTATTGTCTTTTCTCTAATATTGAAGCAAGTGAAGCAACATGTAAAGGTTGATGACCCGGGACCCCTGGGGTTCCTCCTGGGAATCTCCAGCACCAAGACTGGCGTCACCACAGTGGTGGGGTTAGGCGCCCTGGTGGGGTTGGACGGTACTGCACTGCAGCAAGAGGCAGAGGACACCTTACTCCACCTGCCCGCAGGTAGGGCTCATAAGTTCCACTCTTACATCAGAGCAAGATTTACTTCAACGTGCTTTTGCACATTTAAAAACCAAATGTTGAAAGAATGTGGAGTACCAGTATTACATTTTCTTCTTTTTGCAGGTATAAGGCTGAGTGGAGTTGCGTACACCTCTGAGAAACCACCGACACCTGATTATGTTTCCTCCCAGTGTTTGAGATTTGTGCAGGCTGGACTAAAGGTAAGCATCATATAATACCCTTTGATAGAGACTAGACAATGTACATTTTTGATGCTTTGGTTTGGAGTGGTTTGCACTTGCATAACTAACTGCTGTCAGCCATACTTCATGGTTAAACCTGGAAGTTGCCAGGTAAACTTGATTTGTGCATGTAAAATTATATGTATCAGCAATTATGAAATGTTCTCCATAGTATGGCAGCTGTGACATCCCACACCCTGTAGTGTAAAGGGCTTCCTTGTTTTCTAACTCTTGAAGCAAAACGGATAATTCGTCCCTTCACAATTCTTTTCCAGGATGTTTTTGTAACAAATGAGTGGATTGTACAGCATATTCAAGTGGACCCAACCACTGAGAGTGACGGGGATGCGCAGCTCTCAAAGGTGTTTGTTTATGACTCTGCCAGTGGCAGTGCCACTCCCGTTGATGTGCGTGAGGTGGAAGATCCCATCCTCCCATCCACCACCCTGTTGTTACGTCTCCAGGGGCAACTGTCACTCGAGTTCGAATACAATCCTGGAGAAGGTGGGACATCTGATATTTTGATACTGTAGTCAATATGTCAAACATCTTTTTTTGTTCCTTATCAAATTGACTGGTCAGTACATAGGAAAATTCTCAAAGAAATGTTATTGCTTGCTTAAAGACATCTAATCCATGTTCATTTAGTCCAAGTCAAACTGCATCAAAACAAAGCAGAAAAGGTTATTGAGGAATAGACATCCCAGCATAATTATTTTTTCTTGTTCTGAAGTTTCTAAGGAAAGCCTCCCTGTAAACTTTCACTTCTCTCTCTCTCTCTCTCTCTCTCTCTCTCTCTCTCTCTCTCTCTCTCTCTCTCATGACAGGGCATTGTCACTCTCTCTGAGGAACCCGTCCCTTGATCTACTCCAAACTTTCACTTCATTATGATAAAACTCTATATGATTATTATACATATACTTATAACGAATATAAATGTAGACAGTGCATATCCATATCGGAGCACCTCCTGTCATAAGAGTATTGCTTACATACAAACCTGTTTACCTGCACTAGATGATGACATGTTCAAGGCCATCGAGGAGGGTTTCAGGAATCTACAGGAGAAGATTGCGACTCCTGCCACCATATTCCACCTCACAGACAGCAACGTCCTCCTGCGTCAGCATGAAACCGTGGACGCAACTTCGCTGCCCTTGTCTTACCAGGACCCCTGCCATAGGTTACTTCAGTTTGTGGCAAGACCAGACACTGAGGGGTTGCCAAAAAAAGGAGGGAGCAAAGATAGCAAAGGAACAAGTAGCACACAGGTATGAAATTTGCCGAAGGTATTATGTACAGCCATAGAAGAAAGTACTGTGATCAAAAGCGTAACTTCTGTTTTGCCTATGATAGAAACTATACAGCTAGTTTTATTAGAGAATTTAAAGTCACATTATGAAAAAGACATTATGACATATAGAAGATGATCCTTTATGAAGTGTTCCCATTGTTTCTTGCCAGGATGTGTTGAGTATGCAGCTCCTGTTCCAACAGACTGGTCTGGAAGCTGTTGCCATGTTACCGTCCTGTGTGCCTCTTATACACTGGGAGAAAAGTAAGTCATGGTCAATATAAAAAGTTAGGGCTCTTGTGTTTTACACTGTTCCAGTTAAGGTGCAACACATTATTTTCCTGTAATAGAAATGGTACTTCGTGAGTCTCTGAAAGTTTGTTTGTTTGCTTTCTTTTATTGGGATCTCCATTGTTCTGAAGTGACACACAAATGGGCAGCAGTTGGCTAATCTTTACAACATATTTCCAAGTGGCTCTGTCCAGTAGGTACAGGCTGGTGAGGCCACACCCTATGATGTCCTACTTGACACACTCTGTCAAAGATAAAGATCTATGTGTAACATACAAACACATACCCTTTGACTTCTGTCCTACAGGAAATTTCCACAACGTGTGCCTGCCCGTGTCCATCAATGCGACTGCCTACATCCACAGAGACGACCCAGTGTCCAGAGTACCCCAGCTCATGGTGGAGGCTGTCAGCAGGCAGCTCGGGGGCATGGAGACATGTCTCAACATGCACTTCCAGGTGGGTTATAGATTAAGTGTGGGGCAGCTATGTCGGAACTGAACTTTCTTTTTACCCTCAACAGAGATGATAATCTTTTATTTTCTTCCTTTGTGCAACTAGCACAGCAATGGAAATTATAACTATTTTTTGGATGATATTTCATTCTTAGGAATATACATGTAAATATTCCCGTGGCACATAGTGGAAAAAAAGATACCTGGCTTACATTTTTGGTAACTCCTCAACTATCTTCCTATGACCTACTTACGTACTATGCACAGATGTTTCATCATGTGTAGGTTGTATTAGCTCCAATATTAGTCAGCAGGGCAAAGGTTCGGTCCCTGATGTGTATGCATATTTTATATATTTTATTGGATATGTATTTTCAGGGAGGCCAGTTCTGTGTGCCCACAGCCTACCACTTCCTAGCACCTGGCATTCCACACCTGCTGACAGCTGTCTATCCCAGCAGTTTACCTGATGACAAGTTGGGTAAGGACAGTATAAAGAAACACTGTGTGAAGTGAGGGTAGACCTCACCTGCTCTGGTAAAACATGCAGAAACTGCACTGCTCCCTCTGGCATAACATAATAGAAACTGCAGTGCAGGTGCACACACACACACACACACACACACACACACAGACACACACACATAGACACACACACACACAGGCACACACATAGACACACACACACACAGACACACACACACACACACACACAAACATGAATATACACATACCTAATTATACGCATACAGATAAATCAGAAACACTACCCCAGTCCCCTGAGGGTGAGGTAATCATATCAGGCATCATTTCAATGTGCCATTGTTGCAGGGGTCTAGCCAGCGTCCGTTTTTCCGTCAATTGACGGAAATTTACTGCGTCTGACGGAAAAATTTTAATACCAATCCGTCAACCTTGACAGACAAAAATCCTCGGTGGAAGCTACAGGCGGCTTGGGGATGCCATCCACGGCCGTAAAAGCCACATTGTTGACAATGTGTGTCGGTGCCCTTTCGCATACGATAATCTCATTAAAACCCGTTTTCAAGGTCTCGGTTCAGTCCTTTTAATTAATTTTCGCGGTTTTCGCGACAATTGGAATTGGCTGACGGAAAAAAATTTCGAGCTGGCTAATGCCCTGCATTGTTGTCTATAGTATATTACATGTACATAGTTTGATCAACTTAATTTGATTTTGACTTTTTTTCCTCTGCAGAATGGTACAGGAAAGACCTACATCAAAGATTCTCCCTTCCTACGGACCGTCCTTTGTTGAGGAGACAAAATGCCTATATTTTTCCTGAGGATCAACATGGAGGTATTTAACATTTTGCTATTGTTTACCACCCATACAATGTACAAATGTATGTCACTTAAACCTTAAAAGTTTATTGTCTTTGTCTCTTTTATGTAATTTGCCGAATGTCTGTAACTAACTCATTTTTATTTTCTGTCAGATATATATTTGACAAACACACATGAGGGGCTACCACCATCTGGAGGTAAGTTACCTTTTTCCAAAGTTCAGTTTGATATTTATAATATCTATAAGTAGTCAAATGTACATTTGTACGTAACGACACAAACACATGTTGAAACTCTGTGATGATCACAACTACATTTGGTATGGTATATAGAATGACATATTTGAATGTGATGAAAAAGTGTTGTTACAACTTTCAAGGTTGGTAAACGTTACACATTGGTACAGATGATATATAACACTGAATAGAAGACAGTGAAAATTATGTACCGTATTAAATCTTCCCTGTACATGTACATGTAGATATGAATGGTCCTTTAGGTATAGACCAGTTAGCTGTCTTGAGGGCTGTCCTTATGGAATTTGGAGTAGAGTCTTTTGTATACTACATAGTGCAGTGATTGAGTTGAAGATATTTTGTTTGTGTTCAGTGAAGGGTGATGTGACCGTGGTGCAGGGCAGGTACACGTACCACCACTACATGCAGGACCGTATGAACGACAGCGGCTGGGGCTGTGCCTACAGGTCCTTACAGACTATCTGCTCCTGGTTCAACCTACAGGGGTACACGGACAGACCTGTCCCAACACACAGGGAGATACAACAGGTATGTTCAACCTACAGGGGTACACAGGGAGATACAACAGGTATGTACAGCCTACAGGGATATACAACAGGTATGTACAACCTACAGGGGTACACAGGGAGATACAACAGGTATGTACAACCTACAGGGGTACACAGACAGGCCTGTCCTAATACATAGGGAGACACAACAGGTATGTACAACCTACAGGGGTACACAGACAGGCCTGTCCCAACACACAAGGAGATACAACAGGTATGTACAACCTACAGGGGTACACAGACAGACCTGTCCTAATACATAGGGAGACACAACAGGTATACAACCTACAGGGGTACACAATGACATACAACAGGTATGTACAATGTTCAGGGGTACACAGGGAGATACAACAGGTATGTACAGCCTACAGGGGTACACAAGGAGATACAACAGGTATGTACAACCTACAGGGGTACACAGACACACCTGTCCCAACACACAGGTAGACAGATAGGTCTGCATGTATGCAGTTAACCTGCAGTTAATCATGGGATATCGGGAATAATGGGAATGATTTTTCACTTTCTTTGTACCTTGTAAGAAGACACTTTATATAATCAAGACAAAGTCTTTTTCTTGATCATGAATCAAATAAATAAGCATTTGTAAAACTGTAATTTTTTACAGAGTTTCAAGTGTTGTTGTATTTCTTGTCCACAGGCCCTGGTTGATGTAGGGGACAAACCACTAAAATTTGTGGGGAGCAGGAAGTGGATCGGTTCCATAGAAGTCAGCACATGTCTGAACCAACTACTTGGGGTCAGTTAGTAATACCCTTTTTTACATGCTGTGAAATTCAATCATCTTGAAAATAATGTGATGCTGAGGCTACTTTGAGACCCTAAGGTTACCCAAGATACCAATGTTACAGAAAGATACCATGAGGAGAAAAATGTCCCTGATTGCAGATATGTGTTTTTTAGATTGCATCAATAAACATTGTTTTCTTCTTTTCAAGTCATTCTAGTGTTCTGCTATCATATGAATCTCCAATGTCTTTTTAATCTAAATGTTACTGAATGCTGAAGTAATATTGACACCGATATGATTTAAAGTTTATGTGCATATACAATGTTTATGTTCAGGTGACGTCCAGAATAATGTGTGTAAACAGTGGGGCTGACCTGGGGGGTAAAGGTCGTGAGCTGGCTCTACACTTCCAGACTCAGGGGACACCTATCATGATAGGTAGGTACTGCACCAAATGTGAAGCAAGGTTTATTACAGAATTATACTTTGGATATCTTTCATGGATGCTACATTATTTTTTTGAGGTTAGTTGGATAGTTTACAGAAGTACTTGTACTACAACGAAGTAAAAGAATTGCCACCTATCCTGTGATATAATGAGAATAAATTGCAATTATACTATAATTAGAATTTTTCTGACATGTAGTACTTGCAGAACTCATGCATGTGCACCCTTCTTCACCCAAAATTGGAGCTATGCACCTAATTTTGGACTAGTGCACTGGTGCCCCTCAATATTTTTGTAGGCTACAAGGTGAAGGTGCTAATGTATACTAGTATTCTGAATATTCTTAAGATTTTGATTATCAGAAAAAGCAATACAACCTTTGTTGTACATATAAATGTGTCTAAAACAACCATTCTCTATAGGTCCTGTGGGTTGTACATATTGAAAATTTTTAATTTAGCTATAGAATACAGATTCATGTTCTAAAGAGACACTGTAAAGTTTGTGTTGTTGTTTTGCTGACATTCTACTTTATTTTATGTTGTGCCCACAAAAATCTTTCTGTGCACTGCATGTGCACAAGAAAACTTTCTGTTCATAGTTTAGGTACACCCCAAAAATGAACTTAGAGCCCTTACTTACCCCTGCAGGTGGTGGTGTCCTGGCTCACACCATCCTGGGAGTGGACTTCAGTGACCAGACAGGACAGATCAAGTTCCTGGTGCTGGACCCTCACTATGAAGGAGGGGAGGACCTGTCAGTCATTCAGGGCAAGGTCAGTCATCAGCCACAGTTGTAGGAACAGAGTTGCCCCTAGGAGCTTTCTGTGAAACTGCAGATTCATGATTCTTCCGTTGATATGATGGATGAGCGTCTCTCGCGTCTCGTCACCACGTAGGTGTATCTAGTCCAGTTTTTTTGGTAATACGGCTGATATTACAAACATGGAAATCCTCCTTCACATAAACTGTAAACCCATTAGATATTTTGTTCTAATTCTAGTGGTTTGGGGCGAAGGAGTATGGAGTAGCTGACAGCATTAAGTCTTAGTGGTGAGAACAAACGCAGTGATCAAACAATTGTGATTATGACATTTTTAGCAGTTGAATAGGGACTGCTAAAGTAGCTAAAATTATGTTACTGTTATCAAATCAATGATTACAGACACATGAGGGTGGCAAATTTGAGTAAAAGTTGTGTTTACAAGTTTGAAGAAATGTTATGGAAATGGTCAGTCTTTTTTTGTTTCTAACAACCCAACTTCTACAACTGTGTACAATGCAGGGCTGGTGTGGCTGGAAGAGTCTAGACTTCTGGGACAAGACAACCTTCTACAACCTGTGCCTTCCTCAGCGACCAGACATCATATGAGAAATGAGACGTTCAACATCACAACATTATTCAGAATCATGGTTGTGTAGCCTCAACACTGTGAACTCACTCTACAGAGCTGCCTGTGGTGTGACGACTAGCCGACTGCTGCCCACCCTTGTCCTCACAGCAGTTTAATCAAATGCTAAATAGTATGACTGCTATTACAGCAGTCTTTAACAGAGTTAACAATTTCTGAATTGCCAGTAGCTTTGTGTAATGCATTGACAGAATTATTGAACAAGTCACTGAAATCTCTAGTCCTGTTGCACTCTGTTTTATGAATCATGATATGTTCAGGTGATATGATTTACATGTAGTTTTACAACAGATTTTTTCAATGAATACTGAGTGTACTCCTCAGGTAATATAGATACATGTATACAAATGAAATTTAGATTAAATGACTGAAAGCAACAAAAGAAAAAAGCTAGAAACCCTGAACAGCTACAATCGCACACTTCTCTAAAGTGCCATGCCCTGTCATGATTTCTTTGTCATCTGATGACTGCAAAATATATTTCCAGATTAAGCAGTTGCTGGAATTAATGTGTTAAAAGAGTTCCCTTTACTGTGATTATAGCCTTGCCATTTACCTGTTCCCTTTTATCAAGTTTTATGTATCTCTAAATAGTCGGAAATTTGAGGAAGTATCCTCACTAATCAGTATGTACCATGCTCTGACAATAACATTCCACCTCTAACAAATTGTAATGTTTATGATAAATGAATGCTAATGTAACTGTTGACTTGTGTTGAAGATAAAAGTTGACTTAAAGCAGGAAAATTTTCAGCATTGGGCTGCATGACATTTTGGTCGATAGTTTGGAATACATAGATCAGTTACATTATTTATTAACTGATTTGTGTAATCTAACTGATCGGTTAGATTAATTTTTCATTTGGAGAACAAGCCTTTTTTCAATCTGTGGTTGTACAAAATATTTGCATAAGTGGTCGTTAGCAGTTGTTATTATATGAGTCAGTTCACCATCAAGTCCAACTCATTGATGCTGGCAGCTGCTTATGAACTTTAGAACACAGGTCACCAAATGGAGTCTGTCATGGAGATATTGGATACACCATATTTGCATTCAACTGAACTAGGATTGTGATATCTACATGTATAACCCTTTGTCAGACTGACTCAACCTAGAACCACAAAAAGTTTGAATAGGCTGAAAGGCTTGAGGATGCACAAAATTGGTTTTATACAACCACACAATTCTCTCAAGTGACCACTTTCATAATTAAACCCCACAGGTATAAATGCACACAGTAAAGAATGAACTGAAGTGAATCTGCTATACAACATTTCTTGTTTAAAGCTAGGAAATTTTTAAAACAGCTGCTGTTGGTAACACCAAGGTGACTTAATTTCAAGACTAGGTCTTAGTCGATCTCCTATTGTTTTGGACTGTTCAAGGCCACTAGCTGGCAACCATGACAAGTTGTCGGACAGGGTGTGATTATGTAGCCACAGATCCCCGCAAGCGGCGCAGTTGACAACAGTACGGGCAGCGAAGAGGTCCTCACCAGGTCAGTCTGTCTCATTTGGTCTTTTTCAGAGAGGAACACTTCCTCATAGATTTGCTTGGGATCTAGAACTTGTGTTATTGTCCTTGTTGTTTTTCGCTTGGAAAGGATGTCTTTAGTATATATTTTTTTAATTTTGGTCCATAGCCCATAGTGAATATCAAAAATATTTTGCCGCGAAAATAAGGAGAAATCGCGTAAGGATCGCTCTGCATTACTGGTATGTGCTCACACGGGCTAAAATGTGTTGAAAAAAACCCACAGGCTGTCTCTCCCCAACGTTATGATACTTGTAAACGCTGGGGGACGTAAGTTACCGCTATCAACAATCAGTCGTGTATTTAGAGCCAAAGACAAAGGAAGATTTCAGACTTCGTAATACAAAGCCGGGGACTGCAATATGACTTAGCCCGCAGGTAACAATTAGAGCTTCAGCTTCTGCTTGGATAATTCGCATAGTTTTAATACGTCATTCGAGTAACCGACCCTACTCTCGAAGCAGAGGTTAGGTTCCTGCTGTTTTTTTACGTTTTTATCGGGCATTCTATTTTGTATTGTATCTTGTATTGTCAAAACCTAACTAGATTTTGACAATACAAGATACAATACAAAATAGAAAGCCCGATAGAAACGAGTGAAAACGTTTTAAAAAACAGCCGGAGCCTAACCTCTGCTTGAAGAGTAAACAGATCCTACTTCAGGTGTTGGAGCCACATAGCAGTTTTGAAATCCCACTGAATGGTTCGTTTCAAACCAGGGCTGTTTGACAAATGTACAGCAGTTTATGTCGTTGGCAATGATCCGGTTAGTGTATAAATGAAAAAGCTTTGGTTGAAGGCGCTTTAACTGCACCCTCCACCCAAATATCCATACATTGTCAAATTCTCAACAATTGACTTCAGGTGTTGGATTCACTCAGCAGTTTTGAATCAAGGCGAATGGATCGTTACAATCCATGGCTGTTTGGTAAACTACAAAAATCTGCAGCAGTTTATGTTGTGGGCAATGATCCGGTTGGTGTAAATGAAACAGCTTTACTTGAAGGTTCTTTAACTCTTCGAATATTTACACCCTACTTACATCCATTTTTGCGAAAATTCTCAATTAGAGAAAACAGAAGAAGCCTCATGTCCCATCTTCTCCATCTCTTTCAGTAGACAGAAGAATCCTTGGCATTGATATAACGTTAAGTATTGAAAAAGAGTATGATTCTACAGGTTGTGTATATGCTCGCCTCTATTTGCTGGAATTTTAAACTCTATGTATACATTGATACTGTAGGTTCCATTATATCAGTCTAGCGAAGCAGACATTATAAGGATTTATATATATTATCAACGTAAGGTAGTTGATGGTTTGGCAGAAAAGACTTTTTCAGTCTAGAGAAAATTGTCTCAGTCGGAGAGTTTGGCAGAATCCTTCCCTCCATCAAGAACAAACAACTTTTGAAACCAATGCTTGGAGCACGAAAATTGCATGTAATATTCATATGATTTCCAGATTTGTTTTGAACAACGCATTGCAGATTGTTTACACTTTGTTGCTTGGGACAAACCGATGCCCTTTGACGATCTTTGATAAGTAATTTCATATCTGGCAGCGATCACGGAATCCTAGCCTGTCGGACAACCTGGCAGTAGCCCCTGGTGCTCGCGTGGTTCGCAGTTTTTAAAACTTGCTTGTCGAGAACGAATCACTGTTGTTTTGATCGGTGTATGCTTTGCCGCTGGCGAGAACTGTGGAATGCCTACCCCTGGCAGACAGCTTTTTTGTCAGTACGCGTCATACAGGCCTTTGGGACAAGATTATACGTAATAGCCTTTATTGCACATTCATGCATTGTCGGGCTAAGTACAGGTATATAGATACAAAAGTTCGTAATACAGTACACATGGTTTATAAGACTAAAACATGGGTTCTAAAACTATTCTAACACAATTGTTCGGCTTTTTCTCGTTTTCTTAGCATGTTAAAAATGTATCTTGAGATGTGTTTGTATAATGCAGTTTGATCAAAACTCATAAGAAAAACTAATAATATATCTTGGAGATCTTTCAACAGAATTTCTAGCCTCAATTGTGGTATCCACCTATTCAGTATCTATTATCAATATTTCTGTTTTGACTCAGTAACAGAACTGTTGTTGAGCAGAACGTTATTTAAGGACTTTTAATTTTTCGGTCTCTGCTGTTACAGTGAAACCTGCCCGAGCGACCACCTCTCCTCAGCGACCACCTGGCCATTTCGACCTCTTTTTCTCGGTCCCGATTTTTTTCCCATTGACGTAAGCATTAAGCGACCTTTACTCAACGACCACCTGACCAACGCGACCGCGACCGGCCCAAATTGGGACCCATAACGACCGCATCATTTTCAAAATTGAGGTTTTCATCGATTTTTTTATGACAACTAGCGCGATATTGTGCCGAAATCGTTGTAAGAAAATCCGAATTTAGTTGTTACAACAGAAGTTGCTTGTTTTTAAAAAAATCTATATCATTATAAAGTGAACGAATGCTGAAACGTATATACAGGGTTAGACAAGTTTTCAAAAATTCACTTGTCCTATCGGGCAAGTACATAAAAAATTTACTTGCCCGAACCAAAATTTCACTTGCCCGAAATTTCAAGTACATTTTTCTAATGTATTTTCACTTTGTTTACCTCACTGACGAGGGAGTTTTTGAGTTTTGATGTGGCCCTATCATCCAAAATCGATGTTTCTACTGGCTTAAAAATGACATGGTCAATATAGGCAGGCATTCAGCCCCATGTGCTGTCACACTCAGTGGTAATTTGAGTGGGTCACATCTGGAAATTCTTACTTGCCCAACGGGCAAGTGGGGAAGCACTTCTGCTTGCCCGAAAAGCACTTTTACTCTCCGGGACAATCGGGCTAATGGACTTGTTTATCCCTGATATAGCCTCATACTTTTTTAACAAAGATCTGTGTAGCTCATACCTTTTTAAAGAAAGATCTGTACGTGTGAGTGCTTTTGTCCAACTGTACTGTACATTCAACCGTGGTACGCTATCGGGACATACCGGGCATTGAATTCGAAAGGTGCACCGTAGTTATTTCAGATCAAGAACATAGCTATATAGCGACACATAAAGGCTTGTATGGTAACTGACAGCATCAAAGTTCCCTTACTGTCTAAAACGTTAGTGAACAAATACTTGAGCTTTAAAACACTATATCGTATAAAAGCTCGATAAAAGCTTGAGGTTAGATTTACAATTTACAGTGTGCGTGTTGTATTTGACATTAAAGACCTCGCTTCTTTGCGTGCGTGCAGTGTGCTTGCTACATGTATTTGCCATTAAACACAACGGAAACCATTTATACTTTGCATCGGGCATGTTCTGAGTCGATACTCTTCTCAGTGACCACCTGTCCAAATCGACCGTTTTTTCCGGTCCCCCGTGTGGTCGTCTTGGGCAGGTTTGACTGTATATTCTTATTGCCTCCCAGGCCCCACCCACCCGATTTTTTGGTAGCCACAATATTTCAAGAGAATCTCCCGTTTTCGCAGCGATGCAGTGCAAACGTTCAACTAACCAGCTGGCTGTATATTGTACATCTGATCAAGGAGATTAAAAAATAGGACCTCTTTTATCAATAAGCCAACCCAAGCAGCTTTCTTCAATGGCAGAGCAACAATGCGTTTTGATTTACTTACTTACTTAGTTTGAGCTCCCGCTCGAACCAATCCTGAGATCTTCCTCCAATGCACTTGGTCCTCCATGGCCCTTTGTAGCTCTTTGGTATCATGCAGACTTGTGTCACTACGTAGGTTGTCTAAGTAGGTCACCCTGGGTCTTCCCCTACCTCCTTTTCCTTTAGTAAAAAGAGGTAGCGTTTTGACTTTGAAAGGCAAAGTGTAAGCTAATTCTGTACAGCTAATGTTCAGACGTTGGACAGTTACAGAACTGCAGACCCATGATGGCGCCAACTGCCAACCCGCTCCCAAACAGGACAACCGTGGCCGTGATTGCCGTGTCGTTACTTGTGCTGCTGACCACCCCAGTCGTGCCGTGTCCGGGACCGTGTTCATGTTCTGGTACAAGTGTTTATTGCCGTGGGAGTGGACTCACGGCCATTCCAGACAACATACCCAATGCTACAACACGGTTATACCTGCGCGATAATGGTATACAAACAATCAAGAACAACACTTTCATTGGTCTGTCAAATCTGATGTATCTATATTTACAAAGCAACGTCATAACCACCCTAACCAACGGTACATTCTCCGGGCTGACCAATCTTCAGGGGCTGTACATTGGTGATAATCTCATCAAAAAAATCTACAGGGACACTTTTAGCGGTTTATTCAACTTGGAAAATCTGGATATGAGCAACAATTTCATTAGGAGCATCACAAATGACACTTTCAAGGGCTTGTCAAATCTACAATATATCTCTGCAGACTACAACTCCATAACAACCCTCAACAACGGTACATTCTCCGGGCTGTCCAATCTTGAGCTGCTATTCATTAGTCATAATCGCATCAAGAGAATCTCCGGCGGTGCTTTCGACGGCCTATTGAGGCTTTCATGGCTTTATCTCGATTACAATGTCATCCGCAACATCACAAATGACACTTTCGTCGGTCTGTTGAACCTACGATATCTTTACCTCAGACATAATTCCATCACAAGCATATCCAGTGACGCTTTCACCGGTCTGTCTAACCTTCTAACACTTGATCTACGTAACAATTTTATCACAAGGATTCACAGTGACACGCTCGCCGGCCTATCCAATCTACGAATTTTGGACCTCGACAAAAATGCTATACCTAACTTCAGTGGCATCGTTTTACCCAACCTTAAACGCTTGTATCTGCGGTATAGTGACATAACAAGGCTAGCAAATGATTTTTTTACCGGTCTTTCAAGCCTAAACTACCTGTATCTTCATCACTGCGACATTACAACTATCGTCAGTGGCACTTTCATTGGTCTTTCCAGGCTTTATTATCTTTACCTACAGAACGACAACATCAAGACTATCACCAATGGTAGTTTTATTGGTCTAACCAGTCTTTCTACGCTGGACCTTCAAAACAACAAGATCACAACTATCACCAATGGTAGTTTTATTGGTCTGTCCAGTCTTTCTACGCTGGACCTTCGGAACAATGACATCACAACTATCTGTAGCGGCGCTTTCAGTGGCCTTGACGATCTTCGGACACTAAATCTCGACGAAAACATAATAACCAACATCAGTAATGACACGTTTGTTGGCCTCTCGCGTCTTGAGAATCTGTACCTTCGTAACAACGTCATCATGGACATCGAGAGTGGTACTTTTAATAGTCTGTTTAGTCTTTCATATCTGCACCTTCAGAACAACAACATTACAACTATCGACAATGGAGTTTTCAGTGGACTAGGCAATCTTTGGGAACTAAATCTCGACGATAATATCATAACCTACATCATTAATGGCACTTTTGCTGGTCTGTCTCGTCTTTGGAGTCTGTACCTTCGTAACAACGGCATCACAACTGTCGCCAGTGGAGCTTTCAGCGGGCTTGTAAATCTTGGCAGACTTTATCTCGACGATAATGTCATAACTAACATCAATAATGATACATTCCTTGGTCTCTCACGCCTTGTGAATCTGTACCTTAGTAATAATGGTATCGCAAATATTGAAAGAGGTACTTTCAGCAGTCTGTCCAATCTTCAGGGTCTGTACCTTCAGAACAACGGCATTAAAACTATCGCCAGAGGAGCTTTCAGTGGGCTGGACAATCTTCGGACACTAAATCTCGATGATAACATGATAACCTACGTCAGTAATGACATCTTCGCTAGTCTGTCCCGTCTGAGGAATCTATACCTTCGTAACAACGGTATCATCGCCATCGAAAGCGGTACTTTCAGCAGTCTGTCTAGTCTTTCATATCTGTATCTACAGAAAAACGGCATCACAACTGTCGCCAGTGGTACATTCAGCGGGCTTGTAAATCTTGGCAGACTTTATCTCGACGATAATGTCATAACTAACATCAGTAATGATGCATTCGTTGGTCTCTCACGCCTTGTGAATCTGTACCTTAGTAATAACGGTATCGCAAATATAGATAGCGGTACTTTCAGTGGTTTGTCCAATCCTGCGGGTCTGTACCTTCGGAACAACAGCATTACAACTATCGCCAGTGGAGCTTTCAGTGGGCTGGACAATCTTCGGGCACTAAATCTCGATGATAACATGATAACCAACATCATTAATAACACTTTCGCTGGTCTGTCCCGTCTTAGCAGTCTGTACCTTCGTAACAACGGCATTACAACTGTCGCCAGTGGAGCTTTCAGTGGGCTTGTGAATCTTAGCACGCTATATCTCGACGATAATGTCATAACTAACATAAGTAATGATACATTCGTTGGTCTCTCACGTCTTGTGAATCTGTATCTTAGTAACAACGGCATCGCAAATATTGAAAGAGGCATTTTCAGTGGTCTGTCCAATCTTCAGGGTCTGTACCTGCAGAGCAACAGCATTAAAATTATCGCCAGTGGAGTTTTCAGTGGACTGGACAATCTTCGGACACTAAATCTCGACGATAATACAATAACCAACATCAGTAATGACACTTTCGCCAGTCTGTCTCGTCTGAGGAATCTGCACCTTCGTAACAACGGCATCACAACTATCATCAACAACGCTTTCAACCGACTGTCCCTAGTCTATGAAATTTTTCTAAAGAACAACTCCATAACCAACATCAAAAGTGACACTTTTGCTGGTCTAACCCATATTCGGCGACTTGATCTCGACAACAACCCAATAGCTAACATCAACAGCGGTTCTTTCTCAAGCCTGTCCAATCTTCAGTACCTGTATCTCCAGAACAGTGGCATCACAAGAATTGACAGTGGCACTTTTATTGGTCTATACAACCTTCGGAAAATGTATCTTAAGAACAATACCATACGTCACATCGGTGCTAAAACGTTTTCTAATCTGCTAAACTTAGAGGAGTTGTACTTAGATGGGAACCCATTAGGAAATCTAACTGACGACCCGCTTGTTCCCTTACCTAAGCTACGAGTCATCAGTTTAGTCAGATGTAAACTCACCAGCATACCGACACTGCCACCGTCTATTAAATCGATCCATCTTGGTGGAAACCCAATACAGACACTACAGTCTGGAGCCTTCAGCTACCTTCGAAACCTTGTAGATCCAGATCTTTGCAACCAATACGTGGACGCACAGGCAGATTATCAGCAAATAGATGAGATTGATCACTACGATGACGACGGCAACTACTACTACTACTACTACAACAACTACAACGATTACGACTACAACTACGATGACAACTGTGACTACATCAGAGCGTACTCGAATACATCAAAGTACCCTCTCAGCACTCTAGCTAAAGGGGCATATGATAACCTTGACCAATTGCACGCTTTAACATTACGAGGTAACGGCATCGTTTACGTTTCGCCAGGAGCTTTCATTAACCTGCAAAGTCTGAGAGATCTGGATTTGAGTTACAATGAGATCGCCTACCTGCTTCCAGACACGTTTGTGAATGTACCACGGCTTCGATTCCTGTATCTACACAGCAATAAACTAACCGCCCTTCCACCGGAGCTGTTTGGGGCACTGCCGAGACTGGGAAAGGTCACTCTACACAACAACCCGTGGTCATGTGACTGTTGGCTGCAGGGCCTCGTCCAATGGATGAAGACCACAGGCGTGACGTACGAGAGTCGGTTCCCGGTCAAGTGCACATCGAGTCCAGTACCATCCCTGCTCAATGTGTCACTGGCACGAGTGGATCCCCAGTCGCTGATCTGTGAGCAAACCACAACACCACAAATAACGGCTTCCAGCGAAGACGCCATTTCCTCACCTACAAGAAGGACCGCTGTAACAGTTACACCACGCCGTGTTCCACCCAGAGCTGTTGACTTGGTCACAACAACAGCGACCGAATCGATAGTTCAATGGGAATCTCCTGCTGATGATGTAATGGGCTTCATAATCTCGTACGTCAGAATAAACGGTGGCAGAATGCAGTGGACACATCCAATCCACCCAAACGTCGAATTCCATACACTAGAGAATTTGTCTCCGGGCACAACATACCACGTGTGTGTGATCGCGCAGTATCCGGTGGGTAGAAGCGCAGTAACAAACGACACGTGCGTCACGGCCACGACAAAAGACAGCGACCAAACACTCGTCATCGCCCTGGCAGCAGTGGGCGTCATTGCAGCGGTGTTCATGGTGGGAACGATAGTTATGTGCAAGGTACGTCTTTCATGTGGTTATGAGCATGGTGGATGGATGGAACTACTTCTTTAGGTGAGCGGTCACTAACAATGCAGGAGACGGGGTTTCAAATAAAGAAAATACCTCACTTGCTAGGAGTTATTTCCAACTGTACTTAAACTCATAGTATCGGCTTGGCACGCGAACACTTTTACTAGTTTATGTGCTTGGAGTGATATCGTCCAATCAAAAGGTCCTGCCTGCAGATAACCCGGCCCGATGAAAAAAGCACACTTTTGCCATTCAGCGCCGATGAACTTGTTACTGAACTAGAGGCTTATATCCCTTTTCAGTTGAGACGGATGCAGCGGTCAACATCCAGTTCTACCCCCCAAACAGCACAGAACATCCAAATGCAGTCAGCGGTGCCTCCGCCCACTACTGACACTCCTCCTGACAACGCACTGGACACGGCAGCAGGCGGGCCAACACCAACCACTCCTGACGACCACTTCTACATGTATCTGCGAAATCCTGCCACACAGGGAGGTGGCGTTACAAACCCAGCAGCGGCGTCAACACCTGGCGAAGGCGCGGCGGTTCCTCCTGACAATGGACTGGACACGGCAGCAGGTGGACCAACACCAACCGCGCCTGATGACGACCACTTCTACATGTATCTGCGAAATCCTGTCCCACAGGGAGGTGGCGTTACAAACCCAGCAGCGACTTTAACACCTGGCGAAGGCGCGGCTGTTCCTCCTGACAACGGGGTGGACACGGCAGCAGGCGGGCCTGATGACGACCACTTCTACATGGATCTTAGGAATCCTGATTCAGAGGGTGTCACAACCCCAGCAGCAGCCCAAGGTAGGCAGTCTGAAGTCGTGTATGAAGATGTTGACGAGACAAGGCAGCGACGTGGTGGAAGTGTCGAGGACCATGTCTATCAGAACGATGTGCTGTAGGGTTACAACGCTCACTTCGATATCATGTTAAAGCTCCAAATGTTAAATGCTACATTGTAAAATATGTACCACAGAGGAATGCACTTGGTAGAAAGTTCAAATTCATATTTACAACATTGTTATTGCACTTATATATACAAACATGTATAAATTTACTTAATTAAATTAATTAATTGATATTCGGACAACAACTATGCAACGTGTGAGGTAGATTTCAGTGTCCGTGATATGTTTAGCCTATATGCGATTTCATGAGGATAAATGTAATACATGTATACTACTATATGTGTTCACATTCTACAAACCAGGACTTCAATCAGGGAGCGGTACTACAGATAAAAGAGCCTATTCTGCAGTACCGCTCCCTGTCGCTCCAAATGGCTGACGATCGCCAAAATTATCGAACTTCCGTCTTCTTTAGGACTGAGGAAATTGCGAAAGGCTTGCAAGGGTCAAGTTTAGTTTTTCAGGCTTCTTTGACTTTTTCCGATAATGCGAACATTCTTAATCAATAATGGCAACATTTACGATATTTCATAAACAAATTTCAGGGCATATGAGAGTCTATTATAATGACACGCATCCTTTACAATTTACACAATAGAAGTGGTCCATGGTCGAGTGTACATGTACATGTCTGGTAATATAACATCACAACAAGAAATTATCTATCGTGCATATAATATTGCAATTTATCCTTGTAAATTTGGCGTCCTGCTTAAAGAAGCTAGCTTTATATATCAAATAACGTAAGCCTGTATTTAATTTTAGAAAGATCTTAATGATATAAGGTGATAATTTATGTAATTTTGTGTAATAGGATGACTATTGCTATTGGAACATAGAAACTGTGAGTATATTTCTGTTGTTCAGGCTGTGTAATAAACCCCTTCGCTGGTATTTTTACATCATAACACACGCACGACAAAACCATAGGGAACCTTTGAAAAGTACTTATTAAATCAAAATTAATATTTTTACTTTGATCAAGTAAAAAATTGTAGCCCCATCCAGAGAGCCAGTTTGACACCCTCAAAAAGCAGAAGTGTCAGCTGTTATCTCGCCAAAGGATTTCGGCCTTTTGGAAATGAGCAAACTCAAAAGGCTTACAGTTTTTACAGAGTATGCTATATTTCGTTGATAACCATTTCATTTTCTGTAAGCTCTGAGTAAAATGTTAATAGCAAGATATCATAATTTACGTATTTCTTGAGGCTAAAAATTTTTCTTTTGTGGGACTGATTTTCAGCTGTTCAAGTTGTCGTCAAATAAATGCATTGTACAAAGAATGACTTATTCTATAATTACAAACGTATATTATGCAGCGTTTTTTAACGTATAGACGTTTTACCCATGGAAAAACTGCAACATGACGATTATATATAGCTGATTCGGTCATCCGTGATACCTCGCCCATACGTTGATGCCTAATCCCAAGTGCCAATTACAATTAGCAGTTCAACCAATGATAGTAAGACACTTAGGGTTCAACTAATGAGAGATTGGATTATATCCGTCAAAATATTTGAATTTTTACGTATATATATATAACTCATTCTTATATCATTAATTTTGAAAGAAGATCAGACAAGGACATGTTCTTAATACATTCGTCTGGGCTTAATCTAGAAAAGGATAACTTTTCAATCGATAACACACGCCTCCCTTTAGATATTCCGGAATTTGACATACTTGACACACGTTTTCAGAAATTTCTACTTGGTGTTCATTCAAAATCATCTAATGACGGCGTGCGAGGAGAGTTAGGAACTTTTCCCATTATTATATCTGCTAGAATTCAGCTCATTAAATACTGGCACCGTTTGGTAAACTTACCTGAGGACTCTCTACTTCGCGATGCATACAACACTGTACTTACTGGTAATCAAGACTGGATTAATCATGTAAAGGACATTCTATGTTACCATGGCTTGGGACACATATGGATGAAACCTGAGGCTTATAATATAGATTATATTGTCAACCAACTGCGCCTCCGGCTACAAGATACATATATACAGAAGTGGTTTAATTCTATTGAAAACAATTCAAAACTGTCTTTTCTTAGCAAGTCAAAACAATGTTATGAGCAAGAAACATACCTTCATGATGTAAATAATTTTGAAATTCGAAAAGCGATAACTCAGTTCAGAATCAGTAGCCATAAATTGAATATTGAAACAGGCAGATATTACAATATAGCCCCTGACCAAAGGTTCTGCCCTTTCTGTCCAAAGCATATTGAAGATGAATTTCACTTCTTAATGGAATGTTCTAGATACGCTATTTTACGTAATGAATTATTCACATTTCTCGAATCCAGTACAGCAGATTTCAAGAGACTCGATGTTACAGACAGATTTGTATATATCTTTAGATGCCACAAATCCCATAATGCAAAGATAGGCAAATATATCAAAGACTGCTTTGCTATTAGAAAAAATAATGAAATTAATGATTAGCCCAACTCCATTGTTATCTTATATCAAAGGCTTGTGTTAGCCCTCATTATGTTATTTAGGATGTTAAGACTTATTCTTTATACCTATCTTTGTACTTTGTGTAATATTCGTTGCCATACTTTGTACCATGTGCAAATGTCGTGCAATAAAGTTCATGTCATGTATATTTTACGGAAGTGGGCGGAGCAATGGGATCAGTCTATTCAGGAACGTAGGTAGAACTGCAAGAGGACGTTTACAGGGGTGCCTAAGCATTTGCACGAACCCTATGAAATTCGTACGAATATTATGTGATACACACGAATCACTATGCGAAAACGCACGAATATTATGAAATTCGCACGAATCACTATGCGAAATCGTACGAATTTTATGAAATTCGCACGAATCACTATGTGACACACACGAGCCTTATGTGATTTGCACGATCCTTATGCAAAAACAGCGGCCGGGAGGAGGCATGATTTTGAGCGTTTCTACCCGAGATATTTATATTTCAAGGCATGGAATGGACATTTACCGTCGCAAAGATGTATTTGATAGCCTGTGAGCTACTGTTTAGCTTCATTTCGGCGTGTTACATCGTATTTTCAGTCGCCGAAGCGGCGAAGCCGCCATCTTGAAAATCCCGCTCCGTTTGTCACGTGACCCCGCCAGTGGTTGCGCAATTTCGCATAAGGATCGTGCAAATCTCATAAGGCTCGTGTGTGTCACATAGTGATTCGTGCGAATTTCATAAAATTCGTACGATTTCGCATAGTGATTCGTGCGAATTTCATAATATTCGTGCGTTTTCGCATAGTGATTCGTGTGTATCACATAATATTCGTACGAATTTCATAGGGTTCGTGCAAATGCTTAGGCACCCCTGGTTTAGCTGGCTAACACACACACACACACACGCACGCACACACACACACACACACACACACACACACACACACACACACACACACACACACACACACACACACACACACACACAAACAATCATTGTGGCAGTAGGGATTCCTAACGGTTAAAGTAATCATTGCATGTTGACACTTAGCGAACGCTGTAATGCTGCTGCAGTACCAACAGTGATTAATAGGAGTCACTTTTGATCCATGAAGAAAAGGAAAACCATGAACAGCAGTTTCAATAGTATGAGGATGACAGAAAATGAGATTACACAACCACCTAACTATCTCAGGGAACCTCAGCCAATCAGACATGCTGTTACAGTGAAAAATGACTATGTTCTTAAACCACACAGGTATGAATAAATTAATGATAGGTGTATAACGTCTGTATTACAGAATGAATTGAATTAGAGCTGATTAACAACATTTTTTCTAACCAAGGGGGCTATAGGTCTGGTTAGAACCTCCATGTTTGAGCCTAGGAAATTGCCTAAGTTGTTGGTAACTCCAAGGTGACTTATATTAATTTCAAGACTAGCTCTAAGTCTGTCTCCTATTGGATAAGCCAAGGCCACTAGCTGGCAGCCATGCCAAGTTGTCGGACAGGGTGTGATTATGTAGCCACAGATCCCCGCAAGCGGCGCAGTTGACAACAGTACGGGCAGCGGAGAGGTCTTCACCAGGTAAGTCGGTCTCGTTTGATCTTTTCTGAGAGGAACACTTCCTCATGGATTTGCTCGGGATCTAGAACTTGTGCTATTGTCCTTATTGTTTTTCAAATGGAAAGGTGGTCTTTATTATATATATTTTTTTTAAGTTTGGTCTATCCTTTGCTCATAGTGAATATCAAAAGTATTTTGGCGCGAAAATGGAGAAACTGTAAGGATTGCTGGTGCATTACTACGTGCTCACGCGGGCTAAAATGTTTTCAAAACCCCACAACACATATCTTCCCCCTGTTATGATACTCGTAGACGCTGGGAGACGTATCGTTGTCAATAGTCAATCGTGTACTAAGAGCTGAAAACAAAGGTTCCCTCCTGATTAAGGCTGTCAGTAAAGAAATCAGTACCGCACTGTTCGCCTTTTTCTGGAACAAAAAGCGTGATATGATCAGCCGAAATGCCATATAACTTCCTCCTGAGAAGGGCGGCTTGGGTCTAATCGACATAGCAAAGGAGGCAAAATGTCTGTACTCTTTCTTTGACATCATGTCCCAGGAAGACTTACCTTGGGTGCAGTTCGCCAGGTACTGGCTTGTTTTTTTTCATGATATTAGACGTTTTGACCCGTCAACATGGTTCAATAACATGCCCCCTCCCAAAATATGCCCCACTACAAAGCTCTAATCTCTGGTATCTGAATTCGTAGAAGCATCTCCCTCTAAAAAGTGGGACCCCGGGTGCACTACGCGGTCTCTATACGACGAACCTTCTGAAGAAAGATGCTCGCGTTCCAAGAGTCTGTCTTAGCAAGCGATCTGTTCCCTGGTTATTAACTTTCCAATCTGTTCAACACCCACTCCTAGATAACAGGCTGAAGGATCAATACTGCAAAGCTGGTTGCATACCACGCCCTCAAAACTAAAACCCTACTTTGCTCAAACTGGGATTACATTCGCTCGGGAACTTGTCCAAGGCAGAACTGTAAAGGCCACGAAACTATAGAGCACGCCATGTGGTACTACAGCGCTTGAAGTACTGCTAACATGGACTTAGGTGGAGGGTTTTCTCTGGAGTTGGGTTATGTCACACTTCCGTATCAATAAACAGATGGTTATCTGTGGTATCTTGCCAACCTCCTGGAAAAAACCTCCTGCTATCACCTACCTCATTGGCGTCACGAGGAAACGCGTATGGTCTTCACATTGTGAAGCCTTCTTTGACAAGACTTTTTCGACTCACGTCGAGATGGTCCTGTACATCAAGGAGTACCTTTGCTCGAGGTTAAAGCTTGACCTTTGTACGTCTGAATGAAACAACGTTTGTGCCTGTGGTGTTCAGTGCAGTGGGCGAGGGTCGACGGGGGAAAACTGCGCCTGCGCTTTTTTTTCAAATCCCCTGCTTCCATGATGTAGTCGCATCAGTCTACTGGTATAAACTGTCTGTCTTGTACGTTTCGTATGTCTTTATTTTGTTTGGATGTATCAAGTCGGCAGGAGTGAGTTGGCGGGAGCTCGGCGGACAAGTACTAGTATTTTGTCGTGCGTAGCTTGACACATCCCTTTTTCTTTCCTTCTTCTCATATTTGTTCTTTGAAATGTTGAAGAAATGAAAACAGTGAAAAAAACTTTTGTTTCTCTTGTCTATTTTGCTTCTTTTTTTAATTTTGTTTTACCCCAATCAAAAAGGGGAGGTTTTAAAGTTAGTAAGTCAAAATTGGGGGCTGCAATATGACTTAGCTCGCGGGTATCAATTAGAGCGTTAGCTTCTGCTTCGATGATTCGCATACGTCATTCGAGTAATTGGTCTTAGTTCAGGAGCCATGTAGTAGTTTTGAATCCCGCCAAATGGGGCGTTTCAAACCAGAGCTGTTTGATCTGAGAAATGTAGAGCAGTTAACGTATATTGTGGGCAATGATCCGGTTGGTGTAAATGAAACAGCTTAGCTCCGCTTTGGTTGAAAGCGCTTTAACTCTTAGAAAATTTACACCCTCCTAACATCAATACTTACGAAACTTCTGAACATTTAAAGTAATTAGAGAAAGCAGAAGCCCTCTTCTTGCAGTAGATAGAAATATGCTTATGTCATCGCCATAAGTCTACGTATTGGAAGAGTATGATTCTACAGGTTGTGTCAAGTTACTGGGATTTCAAACTGAATATGTATACATAGAATTGTATATTATGGGCTCCATGATATCAGTCTAGCGAAGCAGATATTAGAAGGACTTACCAACCAGCTAATTGATGGATTGGCAAAAAAGGCTTTCGAATTTTAGTTTGGACAGGAGGAAATTTTCTAGCTCGGAGAGTTTGACAGAATCTTTCCCTCCATCAAGAATAAACGACCATTGAAATCAATACTTAAAGCACGAAAAAATTCGGCATATGATTCCCCTATTTGTTTTGAACGTTTTGCAGGATTTCTACACTTTGTTGCTTGGGACAAAACGATGCCCTTTTGTGATCTTTGATCAGTAATTTCATATCTGGCAGCGATCACGGAATCCTGTCGAACAACCTGGCAGTAGCCCGGGGTACTTGTGTGGTTCGCAGTTTTTAAAACTTGTTGTCCAGAGAGAATCACAGTTGTTTTGATCGGGGTATGTTTTGCCACTGGCGAGAACTGCAGAATGTCAACCCTTGGCAAACGACTATTTTGCCAGTACAGTACAGTACAGTACAGTACAGTACAGTATAGTATAGTACAGTACAGGACCGCAAAAATGACAGGATGCGAGGCTGGTTAAGTTTAGCTGAACAGTTTTGTGCTGCTCTCTGGCCATTTATCATGAAAACTGCGCGTAACGATATATAATGTTGATAGCAAGTATGTTTGTGTATCGATAAGGAAAAGGCTAACAGACATGTATATTCAGAGATCTCTTCACCAATTTTCTGTTAATGCTGGTAAGTTAAGATTGTATAAGAAACTTAAATCTGAGTACAGTATGGAGAGTTACCTATACTATTCAGATTTTGAGCTAAGATCCGCTTTATGTAAAATGAGGATAAGTGCTCATTCATTAGAAATAGAGAGGGGCAGGTACAAAAAACTGTCCGTTGACGAGAGAACATGTAAATACTGTTCAGAGAAAGCAGTGGAAGATGAAATGCATTTCATTTGTCAATGTTCACATTGCAGTTCCGAAAGAATCAAACTTTTCCTTGAAATCTACAAAAATTTTTCAAGCTTTTATAATCTTACCGACGAACAAAAATCCATCTTCTTGTTTAAGTCGTCCAACCCCTTTATATATGAAAATGTTGGACAATTCATCTTCTACTGCATACGGAAAAGAAGTCAAACCCATCAATTAGCTTAAGAGTCATTGCACGAGAAAACCAGGCAATACCAGGCAGAGGCCGGAAGATGGGGGTCGGCCAAATCGACTGAAACTTTTTATGTGTGATAGGTATGTGGAACTATGAACAGCCATATACTTAAAACCCTCCAGCTATTTTTCGTTATGGCGTTCTGGGACCCCCCTCAGGGACCCTCCAAAATCCAACAATTTATGCCTGAAAATTACTGAAATTTCGATGGCTATTCTGAAAAATCTAATTAAGGTACGAACAAAAGTTTTGCATTTCCATATAGCATGGGGTTTAAAGTGTTACAGACCAAAAGTTGAATATGATGCATTAAAGATAAGAGGGTGTGCAAGGGGTTACCTGAACCATTGAAAGCAGAATTTTTGTCACTGTAAATTTTAGTCATTTTTAAGGCGCAATAAAATCTATGCGCAGCGGGTTTGGTGAATGGTTTTAATGTTGATAGAGAGAGAAACATCTACTTATTCAAAAACAATCGTCGTCTAATTGGGCCATACATAACGCGAGCCGTGAGAGGGGGGTCTTTATGGGGATTTTTCGGGTTTTGGTCTTTAGTAAATCGGGTGATTATATTACTCTATGGGGGGTAAGTCATGGCGAATGTTTGCGAAGTTGTTTGTGAACTATGCATAATTGTAGAAATATCATGATTAATTGGCGATATTAATTTGGGCTCCATATGGGGGATTTGGGGATACTATAAAATTAATTTTGCTGATTTTATACATGTTTACTGTTACTTTTTAATGTTATTAAACTGGTATCTGTTCCTAAATTACTTTGTACCTACCACCTATGTCGTACATGATGAGAAGGCTCTACATGGGGGTTACCAGGACTCCACAAATGTGATACCATTTAATAGAAAGGGCACATGCAGGCGGATATACTTCATACATATTGAGAATCATAGAACAAGACCACAACAAAGGTCAAGATTAACGCTTTTGGGGATGGATACGTGTACATTATACTTTTTTTCATCAATATGAGTGCATTATAGGTACTGCTATAGACAAACAGCATTACATCAATGGTTTGTTAATATGCCTGACTATTCATTCACCACTATAAGGTCATGCTGATTTGTGGAACTGATGTGAGTATACGAATACAGAAATGCCCGGAAAAAGTTGCCTTTCTCATGTCAATATTCAATAAGGCTATTTAGATGATGACCACATGTCAACTACGGTATACCATAGCGCACAGTTTAGGTTACAAAGTGCTGTACATCAATTGCTATTCATTCATTACCGTAAGGACAAACCAAAAACGAAATATATGACAAACCCTTTACATATAGAACAATTTTAGTATCAAGTAAACTGTCGAGACGCAAATTCAAACGCAGAAGACAGTTCACTTTTGTTTAAGTGGTGATATAGCACTTTTTTGACGCTACGAAAGAATAAATTAAAGTAACAAATTACGAAAATTACAGCTAAGCAGGTTACAATATTGAGCCTTTCAGTAGCACAGAGACAGCATGAAAGCACAGAATTTGTGGCCACTAACATGGAGTCAATTAACTAAATTTAGATGGAGTGCTTTCAAGAGACTTTGTACCCAATTGCAATATGTCTAGTATTAGGTCCTACCAGGGTCTGTTAGCAATTACAGCTAAATGTTTAATCAGATTTTTAAAATCTAATGTAGTTCTTTGTAAAGGATTCGTCAAAGACTTTGTTTTTTGGCTTGTGGTGTGCACATCAATTATAAGCTTTTTTCATTGTCAGAAAAAAAAACATTTAGATTTAAACCATACTATAATTCATACAAAGCAGCTACAAAATGAGCAAATCATCATCAGTCACTGTGTTCTGCATATAGTCTGGGAAGTCCTATAGCTGCATTCAGTCTTTCTGCATATAATGAGCAAATATATGCCGTAGATTGCAAACACATCAGCAAACGTTAATGTGTACTAATTACTAAAAGTGCCAACGTCAATTCCAAGGTCAAACGAGAAGATGTGATAGAACGAAAATGAAGAATCTGTTGTTTGGTATATCTTACCCTGTTTGTCATTTGTTCAGCTTTCCTGACCACACCACCTCACCATAATGGGTGCAAATTTTTTCGGCCATTTTTTTATTAGCCTACTTGCATCAGTTCCCTAATCAGCATGACCTTATGGTGGTGAATGAATAGTCAGGCATGTTAACAAACCATTGATGTAATGCTGTTTGTCTATAGCAGTACTTATAGTGCACCCGCATTGATGGAAAAAGTATAATGTACACGTATCCATCCCCAAAAGCATTAATCTTGACCTTTGTTGTGGTCTTGTTCTATGTTATTTTTCAATATGCATGAAGTATATCCGCATCCATGTGCCCTTTCTATTAAATGGTATCACATTTGTGGAGTCCTGGTAACCCCCATGTAGAGCCTCCTCATTATGCATAACATAGCTGGTATGAACAAGAAATTTAGGAACAGATACCAGTTTAATAACATTAAAAAGTAACAGTAAACATGTATTTAATAAGCATAATGCCTTTTATAGTATCCCCAATTCCCCCATATGGAGCCCAAATTAATATTGGCTATCAATCATGATATTTTGACAATTATGCATAGTTCACAAACAACTTCGCAAACATTCGCCATGACTTACCCCCCATAGAGTAATATAATCACCCGATTTACTAAAGACCAAAACCCGAAAAATCCCCATAAAGACCCCCCTCTCACGGCTCGCGTTATGTATGGCCCAATTAGACGACGATTGTTTTTGAATAAGTAGATGTTCCTCTCTCTATCAACATTAAAACCATTCACCAGACCCGCTGCGCATAGATTTTATTGCGCCTTAAAAATGACTAAAATTTACAGTGACAAAAATTCTGCTTTCAATGGTTCAGGTAACCCCCTAGCACACCCTCTTATCTTCAATGCATCATCTTCAACTTTTGGTCTGTAACACTTTAAAACCCAAGCTATATGGAAATGCAAAACTTTTGTTCGTACCTTAATTAGATTTTTCAGAATAGCCATCGAAATTTCAGTAATTTTCAGGCATAAATTGTTGGATTTTGGAGGGTCCCTGAGGGGGGTCCCAGAACGCCATAACGAAAAATAGCTGGAGGGTTTTAAGTATATGGCTGTTCATAGTTCCACATACCTATCACACATACAAAGTATGAGCCGATTTGGCCGACCCCCATCTTCCGGCCTCTGCCTGGTTTTCTCGTGCAATGACTCTTAAGTAGATATTGATTTAGTTTAGACGTTATTCCCTTTTTATTTATCTATGATTATCATTTCCCTTCTTTGTTAAGTATGTTTATGGATACCACTACTACCTTACCCTGTATGCAATTAGCCCTCGGGCATGAATTTGCAATAAAGATTATTATTATTATTATAATAAACTACATTATAAAGATAACATTCCATAGTTCGTCTAAACAAGCTGTAGTCATTTAGCATACGGAAAATTCAGTCTCTGGTCATATGAAAGCATTGGAACAGAACAAGTTGTGCTATCTACCTATTTAGTTAAGTCTGTTTTGACTCCGTAACAGAACTGTTGTTGAGCAGAAGGGTTACTGTAAGGGACTTGAAGTGCATCTTCAAATGCACATTTGTATTAATTTTGCGTTCTCTACTGCTAGTACCTCCCAAGCTACACCCTATTTTTGCGACGCCATGGCATTTCATGAAAGTCTCCCGTTTTCGCAGCGATGCAGTTCAACTAACTTGGCTTTTTATTGTACATCTGAACAAGGAGGTTAAAAAATAGAACCTCCTTGCAATTGATCTGACGAATAACCCAACCCAAGCAGCTTTTTTCAATGGTCGAGCAACAATGCCTTTAGAGAATAGTTGCAATGCAAAGTGTTACCTAACTATGTACAGCTAATGTTCAGACGTTGGACAGTTGCAGGACTGCAGACCCATGATGGCGACGACTGCCAACCCACTCCTAAACAGGACAACCGTGGCCGTGATTGTCGTGTCGTTACTCGTGCTGCTGACCACCCCCGTCGTGCCGTGTCCGGGATCGTGTTATTGTTATCATACAACTGTTCGTTGCAGTGGTCGTGGACTCACGGCCATTCCAGACAACATACCCAATGCTACAACACAGTTATACCTGCGCGATAATTTTATACAAACAATCAAGAACAACACATTCTCCGGGCTGTCCAATCTTCAGGGGCTGTACATTTGGTATAATCTCATCAGAAAAATCCACAGTGGCACTTTGAACGGTTTATTCAACCTTAGAGTTCTGTATATGAACCACAATTTCATTAGGAGCATCACAAATGGCGCTTTCATGGGCTTGTCAAATTTAGAATATCTCGGCGTAAGCTACAACGACATAACAACCCTCAACAACGGGACATTCTCCGGGCTGTCCAATCTTCGGGGGCTGTACAGTCGTCATAATCGCATCAAGAGAATCTCCGGCGGCGCTTTCGACGGCCTATTAAGGCTTTCACGGCTTGATCTCGACTACAATCTCATCCGCAACATCACAAATGACACTTTCGTCGGTCTGTTGGACCTACGAGGTCTTTACCTCAGACATAATTCCATCACAAGCATATCCAGTGGCGCTTTCACCGGTCTGTCTAACCTTCTAACACTTGATCTACGTGACAATTTTATCACAAGGATTCACAGTAACACGCTCGCCGGCCTATCCAATCTACGAATTTTGGACCTCGACAAAAATGATATACCTAACTTCAGTGGCATCGTTTTACCCAACCTTAGACGCTTGTATCTGCGGTATAGTCACATAACAAGGCTAGCAAATGATTTTTTTACCGGTCTTTCAAGCCTAAACTACCTGTATCTTCATCACAGCGACATTACAACTATCGTCAGTGGCACTTTCATTGGTGTGTCCAGGCTTTATTATCTTTACCTACAGAACAACAACATCAAGACTATCACCAATGGTAGTTTTATTGGTCTGTCCAGTCTTTCTACGCTGGACCTTCGGAACAATGACATCGCAACTATCTGTAGCGGCGCTTTCAGTGGCCTTGACAATCTTCGGACACTAAATCTCGACGAAAACATAATAACCAACATCAGTAATGACACGTTTGTTGGCCTCTCGCGTCTTGAGAATCTGTACCTTCATAACAACGTCATCGTGGACATCGAGAGAGGTACTTTTAGCAGTCTGTCTAATCTTTCATATCTGCAACTTCAGAACAACAACATTACAACTATCGACAATGGAGTTTTCAGTGGACTAGGCAATCTTCGGACACTAAATCTCGACGAAAACATAATAACCAACATCAGTAATGACACGTTTGTTGGCCTCTCGCGTCTTGAGAATCTGTACCTTCATAACAACGTCATCGTGGACATCGAGAGAGGTACTTTTAGCAGTCTGTCTAGTCTTTCAAATCTGCAACTTCAGAACAACAACATTACAACTATCGACAATGGAGTTTTCAGTGGACTAGGCAATCTTCTGACACTAAATCTCGACGATAATATCATAACCTACATCATTAATGACACTTTTGCTGGTCTGTCTCGTCTTAGGAACCTGTACCTTCGTAACAATGGCATCACAACTGTCGCCAGTGGAGCTTTCAGTGGGCTTGTAAATCTTGGCACTCTGTATCTCGACGATAATGTCATAACTAACATCAGTAATGATACATTCGTTGGTCTCTCACGACTTGTGAATCTGTACCTTAGTAACAACGGTATCGCAAATATCGAAAGTGGTACTTTCAGTGGTCTGTCCAATCTTCAGGGTCTGTACCTTCACAACAACGGCATTAAAACTATCGCCAGAGGAGCTTTCAGTGGGCTGGACAATCTTCGGACACTAAATCTCGATTATAACATAATAACCTATGTCAGTAATGACATCTTCGCTGGTCTGTCCAGTCTTAGCCGTCTGTACCTTCGTAACAACGGTATCATGGCCATCGAAAGCGGTACTTTCAGAAGTCTTTCTAGTCTTTCATATCTGTATCTGCAGAACAACGTCATTACAACTGTCGCCAGTGGAGTTTTCAGTGGGCTTGTGAATCTTGGCACACTATATCTCGACGATAATGTCATAACTAACATCAATAATGATGCATTCGTTGGGCTCTCACATCTTGTGAATCTGTACCTTAGTAACAACGACATCGCAAATATCGAAAGCGGTACTTTCAGCAGTCTGTCCAATCTTCAGGGTCTGTACCTTCAGAACAACGACATTAACACTATCGTCAGCGGTGTTTTCAGTGGACTGGGCAATCTTCGGACACTAAATCTTGATGGTAACACGATAACCAACATCAGCAATAACACTTTCGCTGGTCTGCCGCGTCTTGTATTTCTATACCTCCGTAACAACGGCATCGTAACTATCATCAGCAACGCATTCAACCAACTGTTCCAACTTTTTCTAAAAAATAACTCCATAACCAACATCAATATTGACACTTTTGCTGGTCTAACCCATATTAACCGACTAGAGCTCGACAACAACCCAATAGCTAACATCAACAGCGGTTCATTTTCAAGCTTGTCCAATCTTCAGTACCTGTATCTCCAGAACAGTGGCATCACAGGAATTGACAGTGACACTTTCATTGGTCTATACAACCTTCAAAAGTTGTATCTGCAGAACAATAACATACGTTTCATCGATGCAAAAACGTTTTCTAATCTGCTAAACTTACAGGAGTTGTACTTAGACGGGAATCCCTTAGAAAATCTAACTGAAGACCCATTAGGTCACTTACCTAAGCTACGAGTCATCAGTTTCGTCAGATGTAAACTTTCCATCATACCGACACTACCACCATCCATCGAATCGATCCATCTTGGTGGGAACCCAATACAGACCCTACAGTCGGGAGCCTTCAGCGACTTCCGAAACCTTGTGGATCCAGATCTTTGCAACCAATACGTGAACGCACAGGCAGATTATCAGCAAATAGATGATCACTACTACTATGATTGGTACTACGACCATTACTACTACTTAAACTACCACGACTACAACTACGGTGACGACAACTGTGACTACATCAGAGCATACAAGAATGCATCAGAGTACCCGCTCGTCACTGTAGCTAAAGGAGCGTACAACAGCCTTGACTTACTTAGCGCCATCACTTTACGGGGAAACGGCATCGTTTACGTTTCGCCAGGAGCTTTCATCAACCTGCAAAGTCTGCTCGACCTAGATATGAGTTACAATGAGATCACCTACCTGCTTCCAGACACATTTGTGAACGTACCACGCCTTAAGTTTTTGTATCTACACGGCAATAAGCTAACCGCCCTTCCCCCGGAGCTGTTTGGGACACTGCCGAGACTGGGAAAGGTCACTCTGCACAACAACCCGTGGACGTGTGACTGTTGGCTGCAGGGCCTCGTCCAATGGATGAAGACCACAGGCGTGACGTACGAGAGTCTGTTCCCGGTCAAGTGCACATCGAGTCCAGTACCATCCCTGCTCAACGTGTCACTGGCACGAGTGGATCCCCAGTCGCTGATCTGTGAGCAAACCACAACGCCACAAATAACGGCTTCCAGCGAAGACGCCATTCCCTCACCTACAAGAAGGACCGCTGTAACAGTTACACCCCGCCTTGTTCCACCAAGAGCTATTGCCTTGGTCACAACAACAACAACCGAATCGATAGTTCAATGGGACTCTCCTTCTGGTGATGTCATGGGCTTCATAATCTCGTACGTCAAAACAAACGGTGGCAGAATGAAGTGGACACAACCAATCCACCCAAGCGTCAAAGTCTACAGGCTACTGAATTTGTCTCCGGGCACAACATACCACGTGTGTGTGATCGCACAGTATCCGGTGGGCAGAAGCGCAGTAACAAACGACACGTGCGTCACGGCCACGACAAAAGACAGCGACCAAACACTCGTCATCGCCCTGGCAGCAGTGGGCGTCATTGCAGCGGTGTTCCTGGTGGGGACGATAGTGATGTGCAAGGTACGTGTGTCGTACTTCACTTTGGCCAGGGTGAATGGATACAGCTTTTTCTTTAGGTTGTAGTCACTTGCAATGCAGGAGACGGGGTCCCGGATAGAGCTTCAAATAAAGACAATACCTCACTTGCTAGGAGTTATTTCCAACTGTAGCTCAAACTCACAAGTACATACTTCAGTATCAGTGCGTTAGCCATATTGATACTGTTGTTCCAGCTACCTAACACTAGTCCTGCATGTGAAATGCTTTGAAAACAGCTTTATAAACATCTGGCCTGACGCATTTTAGAAGCACAGCGCACTTCTGCCACACAGCGCCGATGAAGTTGTCATTAAAGTAGACTTTATCCCTTTCCAGTTGAGACGGATGCAACGGTCTACACCCAGTTCTACCGCCCAAACGGCACAGAACATCCAAATGCAGTCAGCGGTTCCTCCTGACAACGGACTGGATACAGCAGCAGGCGGACCAAAACCAGCCACTCCTGATGACGACCACTTCTACATGGATCTTATGAATACTGATCGACAGGGCGCCACAACCCCAGCAGCAGCCCGAGGCAGGCAGTCTGAAGCCGTGTATGAAGATGTTGATGAGACAAGGCAGCGACGTGGTGGAAGTGTCGAGGACCATATCTATCAGAACGATGTGATGTAGCGTTACAACGTTTACTTTGATATCATGTAATAGTAAAAACCATAGCTCCACATTGTAGCATCTGTTTCACAGAGGAATACACTTGGCATTCATATTTACAACCTTGTAATATAGAACTAATCGATTTGTGGACAAAAATTATGTAACTTGTGAGTTACTTTTAAATTTGTCCTCTTCGTGATATGCTTGCCTATACGATAAATGTAATATATGTTTTCACATTTTATAAGTCAGGACTACATACCTTTTGAGTGCAGTACTGCTCCCGGTCGCTCCAACGGGCTAAAATGACTGAAAAAGTTTTCCGATTTCCGAAAGGCTAGCAAAGGGGTTTTACTTCTTCAGTCTTTTTTGTACCTTTTCCGATAAAGCAACCATTCAAAATCAGTAAATACAATACCTACGATTTTCACAAATTTGAGGGCATATTAGTGTCTGTGATAATGATACTCATCCTTAACAATTTACCAATAGAAGTGGTCCATGGTTTAGTGTACATGTCTGGTAACATAACAAGCATAGACTGAAATTGAGCACCGTGCATATAATAGTAACATCATAATCTATCCATGTGAATTTGGTGTTCTACTTATATAGTAGGGATATAGAAGCTAGCTTTTATCAAAGACCGTTAGTTTGCATTTCATGTAAGACACGTTTGTATATTGGTAATATAAGTGTATTTTGTGTAGTTGGTTGGCTATTACTATTGGGATATAGAAATTGTGAGTATATTGGCTGTTCAAGCTGTGTAATAAAAGTGGTATTTGTACATCATAACAAATGCACGACAAACCATAGGAAACTTTTGGAAAATACTTAGCATACTTGAACAAATTAATCGGTACTAAGTTGTAAGTGTAATTTTGTGTAATTGGTTGGATATTGCTATTGGGATATAGAAATTGTGAGTATATTTCTGTTGTTCAGGCTGTGTAATAGTGATTACAGGGTCAGAAATAGCTAGTGACTGTTGAAGGGCTTCTCTTGTTTGCAGTCTTACACATTAGATCTATCAACATGCACAAGACTAGCCTGGGTACCATCCAGATAGCAGTTTGCTCCTATGTTCGCTTTTGCTGTGTGTCTGGAGACCTGCACATTCAAGGATCCCAGGCGGAACAGCAGAGAAGCGATATATACATTGTATAATGAACGTCAGAGCTAGAAGCGACTGTACATAAACGCCGGAGCGAACTTCTTTCCAGATGGTACCCAGGCTGGCACAAGACTGCAAGCAAGAGAAAACCTCCAACAGTCACCCTTGTTAGGTCAAAAAGAACCTTAGAAATGTATAAAGTAATAATCAAACAAAATAGAATATGAATATCATGTATAAAAAACGAGGCAAGTCGACATGACGGCTGAATGTTTATTGTTCATATGATAATCTTTAAAATTTGTTACATTGTTTGGAAAGTTCCCAATAAAATGGCAAGAGCTGTACCAGTGTCATGTTTGACTTTGAAACAGTGGAAAGACTTTATAATAGAAAATTAAGTACTTCCTTCATGACTCTTTATCTTGAGTTGGATCCTATAGAGTAAAATATCATATGGCTATAAAACTATGGCATACTTACAAGATATCCTCTTCTTTCAATTAAATACAAATCACTAAAGACATTTTACCTCAGAGTCAGATAGCTAGGCCACCATGACAAGGTAGCCAAATACACGTCTCCTATACATACTCATGCAGTTCTTTTAAAATATGAATTACATACTTCTTTTTTTGTTATCATGGTACACAAGCCTATATATTCATTCATAAACTTTAGGGCATTTATCATAAGTTTAAACATTTTATTTCTGCACTGTATTTCTACCTTTCTTGTACAAAAAGAAACTTTCCTATTATTCTTTTCAGTTTTGTTTTAAAAATATTGGTTTGCAAGTAAAAAAGAATTACAGGAAGGGGAAAATTCACTGTTCACTTAATATGCTATCACTGTACACAGCTAAGGTTCATATCTTTATAACATATATAACATTCGGATTCCTATTATTATAATTGGCACAAGATACAGAGGAGTAGTCATATGATCAATACAAGTGATTACTATTACTACCCTTCATATAGCTGCTTTTAACTCATTTAACAAACATATAATGTAAAGGAATGTCTTTTACTTTCAAGTGAGTTTGGAAGCAGCTTTGATTTCAGCAAAGTAAAAGTGGTTGTCATCATAAAATAAGATGTTCCCTTCATGTATGGCTTACTCACTACCATGATCATTAACAAGTTTTTCTTTACGTGCATAACAGAGTCAAACACACGGGCACTGGTTTAAGTGTTGGCTCTCCCACCTTGTGAAAAATCACACATTTATAATAATTTTGATATTCTCTCAAAGCTCCATTCACATCATAAACATCAAAATACTGTTAGGAAAAAAACATCACATTCAAATACCATTCTTGAAAAATGGGCCTTTCTGTGTTTAAAACTCACTCAGCTCCCAGTCCCATGTCTGACTTATAAAACACACCCCATACAAGCCATGTACCACTATGTAACGATATTACAGAAAATGTAAAATTGGTGCATATTTATGTTTTACACAGATCTCCCTGTGCTGGGTGCAAAATTCATTCATCTTGTAAAAATAATCATATACATTAACAGTGGACTTATGAGAAGTTATTTAACACAAGTGTTCTTAATATCATCATAATATATATGTTTGTCTGAGGTCAAGGCAACAATTAAAATAGGCATTGAGAGCTGATCCCTATATAAGGATTTTTACATACATTTGATCTCTTGGGGTATATAAACTATGATACAGGTGGGTTGGAGGGGCGACTACACCTGCCACAGTAGTAAGTGGTTGGTGCTGTCGTCGCGCCCGGCAGTGTCCGAGGGGAAACTGAGATGGAAGTCTTCGTAACCGTCCCCGCCGCTGATCACTAACATCGACAGCGCAGGGGTGACGGGACTCACCTCGTCCTGGGAGCGCCAGCTGCTACTGCTTTTCAACGATCCTACAGACATCAAACAAACTTCAGTAAATGTCAAGCTAATAGTGTATGTACTTCACAGCTTATAAAACCAGGATTTCAATTGCCTTTCAAAAATTTGCTGAAACAGTTTCAACTTACATTTCAAATCTGTATTTCCTTTATTAATGAAAATCCAATTATCTATATATTCAAATTCATCACAGATTCAAGTGGATTATTTTTTGCAATATTCAAAGCACGCTACATAGAAAATGAAAGTGTCACACACACAGAGGCAAATACAAACAAACACACTCACAGACACACACACACACTCATGTACATACATATACACACAGATTTCGTAACTTCGTACATACATATACACACAGAGGTACAAAACATAGTTGTGAGCAAAGTTTGTATTTTCCTCATGAAGGCTTAACTGCCAAACACCATATAAAGACCCCTATCTCTTTGTAATGTACAAGAACAACAGTTTTGCTGCACAGTACGAGGACATACTCAGCTTACCCATGATGACATTGCCCATCCTCTTGGTGGAGGCGAGCTCCACGGCGGTGAGGAAGCGTACATGTCCGGTGTGCCCGTGTGACGACCCCAGGACGGTGGGGACGTGGCGTAGGCTGGTGGTGTTGGTGGTGATGTGGGGGAGGGGGACCGTGACCACCACCCCAGCGCTGGTCCCCACCCACAGGAGATCCTTACAGGCCAGCAGGGCTGTGATCCGCAAACATGCTGCCTTGTGCTGACGTATAATAGCATCCGAACCTTTGCATAAACGGTTTAAATATTGTCATAAAGCTATTTCATACATTTTGTAACAATGACATCCGATGCAGATTTCTGGTTACGAACAGGTACAGAAACACTGCTGACATAGTTATAAGGGTAAATCAATGAAGGTTGGACATCCAGGTAATAACTAATTAAAGATATGCCAAAAAGCAGTTACTCAAGCAACTGGATATGATTTTGGATATGATTCGGTTTCCAAAATCATATCCAGTTGCTAGAGTTACAGCTTTTTGGCGGGAGCTATAAGGATAGTCAGTCACAGTCAGTCTCACAAAACTATAATTACACTATCCGATGTCAAGTGTATCTTTCCGCAAAACATCAGAGTATCACAGAATCATACCAGACACCATTCAGAAGCCCCACCTGCCAGCATCTTGTGAACTGCAGGTGCGACGTCCACCTCCAGCAGTAGTGAGTAGGACGTGGCGTGAAACAGACGCAGCTGTGCCGACCCCAGCAGCGACACCCACACACCCAGGCCCATGCTCACGATGCAGTTGATCACACGACTGCTGTCATCAGTCACTTCATAGGAGTGCTGCAAGTAATAGATAAGAGAAAAAAAATAACATTTCACTTCATGAAACAAGCTCTTAAAAAGTGAGTGGGTGTAACCATGAATTATCTTGGCTTACTAGCCTATTGGACTCAAGCCGAACTGTATTTGCCACTTTCGTATTACACTACTGCCGCCTTACATGCTGCAATATCACTGTGGACTCACAACAAGACAAACAAACAAACACACTAACTGATTTCAACACTTCCGTTTTCATGGAGCTAACAATAATGTTTCAACTTGCATCAGTTAGTTCATCTGTAAGTTTATGAAAAGGAAATATTCCCTTAACATAGCACATGGTTTTCATTCTCTTTGCAATTTTGATGGAAGCTTTTTCTTTCTGTTTGTTGTGAAGACACCTTTAATAGACTGATTTAGCAGACTACAAAAGTACCCATACTCCATAAGGAGGGCTGTGTCAATGTGTTTAGCAGCCCTTGAGACTAAATAGACAGTAAATAATAAGTGTCTCCCTTCCCTTGGGTGTTGTCAAAAAAAGAGAATGCATACCTCCACGGTGAGAGAAGTGGTGTTCATGATCATGATGTTGTTCTGACATCCACACCAGACCCTCCCCGCCACGGCCAGCATACGTGTGATGGGACTGTTCACGTTACCTATGGTCAGGGTGATGGGCTGCTGTAGGTCCCAACCACAACCTGGGAACAACCAATCAGAATGGTTAATACATGTCAACATGGAGGGGACTGTTCACGTTACCTATGGTCAGGGTGATGGGCTGCTGTAGGTCCCAACCACAACCTGGGAACAACCAATCATAATGGTTAATACAACATGGAGGGGACTGTTCACATTACCTATGGTCAGGGTGATAGGCTGCTGTAGGTCCCAACCACAACCTGGGAACAACCAATCATAATGGTTAATACAACATGGAGGGGACTGTTCACGTTACCTATGGTCAGGGTGATAGGCTGCTGTAGGTCCCAACCACAGCCTGGGAACAACCAATCATAATGGTTAATACAACATGGAGGGGACTGTTCACGTTACCTATGGTCAGGGTGATGGGCTGCTGTAGGTCCCAACCACAGCCTGGGAACAACCAATCATAATGGTTAATACAACATGGAGGGGACTGTTCACGTTACCTATGGTCAGGGTGATGGGCTGCTGTAGGTCCCAACCACAGCCTGGGAACAACCAATCATAATGGTTAATATATGTCAACATGGAGGGGACTGTTCATGTTACCTATGGTCAGGGTGATGGGCTGCTGTTGTCACCATGGGAATGTTCAATTACTTAACGTGCTGAGATAACTAGTAAGATATTCTGAAGATGAAGTACATGTTGTAGCACTCAATGCCAGAAAAATATACATTATGTAGAAGCAAAACAAATGCGTATGATTCTTACCTGGTTCCCTTCTGTACACAACCATGTCACCATTGGCCAGGGACACAAACACCTTGTTGTCCAGATACCTGCATTAGAAACATATCAGAACTGTTAACACAGAAACAAAAATAGGCACACTTTGTATTTCCACTGGTTCTCTGTGTGCTGTATTTCTGCACTGTTAATATGAAAAATTGGTCTTCAATAGCAAGCAGGGCTTGAAGTGCACCTAAAATTGCACCTAATTATTTTCTGTGGGTGCACAGGGTGCACCCAAATATTTTCTTAGGTTTATGTATGTAAAGATATCAAAGTATACTAAGTATACATCATATTCTTGACATCTAAGTGTTAGAAAGATGTTAAAAATGTCTGTCTTGGTACTTGTTTAAGAATTTGATAGCTTGTAACTAAGTTTTGCTATTAGGTTATACTTAAATTTATGTGGTGCACCCAAATTTTTTTTGGTGCACCTAATTTTTTAAGCTGGGTGCACCCGTGCACCTAATCCCAAAGATGAATTTCGAGCCCTGGCAAGTCAAGTGAAAATCCTAGAGACACACACATTAGATAGTCTACATAATGAAAATGAACCCTGAAAAATGCAGTGCCGTGTTGCAATCTGTTCTGTAGATTTCTTGTGAAGAAAATTTTCTATAAATATAATTCCATGATAATAAGTCTTGGGCCCCTGTGCCACATAATGAGTGAGACTTGACCTGAGACACTTACAGAATGTCCTGTACAGCTGCAGTGTGCTGTAGCTTGGTTCTGTTCTTGCTCTTCCTGATGTTCTCTGGGTCTCCACACTGGTAGATGTGGATGCTAGAAATGAGAAAACAATACATAAATTCATTATCTAGTTTCAGATACAGAAGTTAGGCATTAAGTGTTTTCCATGTGTCATACATAACCCAAGAGCACTGAATAACAATAGAGCCAAAAATGCTGCTTCAAAGCCCTGGGCCACACAGCAGGGGGCTAGTCCACTGGTAGTGCAGTGTGTTTTTATTAGCTTCCATACTCTTCCTGAAGAGAGAAAGAAGTATGTACCATTTCTAAGAGTATTTAGTATGACTCGGCTAGAACATCTAGTCTTCCTTGGTGGTCTAGCATCCAAGTGCTGGCCCGACTGCACATTGCTTAACTTCTGAGATCAAGGGATCGGGTGTTTAAAAACCATTAAGACGCCATCCTTACCAGCCATCCTCGGTGCCCAGCCACATGGTGTTGTGAGCAGCACTAGGAGACACCAGCAGGTCCTCCAGGCTCCCCTGCACCGCTGTGCCGAAACTTGTCTTCCTGAAGGCGAATCCCTCCCCCAGGGCGGCCCGGCGCGCCTTCTCGTCTTCGCCCTCCTCCCGCATCTGTGCCTCGTGTTTTTGTTTGTCCGTCATCTCCGTCCACACGTCGGGAGACTTCTTGTTGTTGGTGTCTTTTGCATCATCTTCTGTATCTGAAGAAAAGTTTAGAAAAAGTTGGCATTAGTTTTACAACATTACTAGAATATCGTTCTCCCAACTCTTGAACTAGGTCACTCGGTGATCAAGATGGACTGATAGCCATCGAAAATTTTAGAGGTACTTGTGCTTACCTTATAATAGTCACTGATTGATGAAAACTTCTATTAACAGTACTAGAACAATTTTCAAAGCTCTATGTTTACAGTTACTACGAGGTAAGGTACAAAATATCATGTCACTCTGAGGTTAATTCTTGGGGACCAAATATTTGTCACTTAGACAAAAATAACAGCTAATGCTTTTCACTAGGTGGTAGCTTTTACTGTATAAAATAAAAGTTCAATTGTAAGCAGAAAGCCAACCATTCTTAAATACTACAACTTCCTTATGTATTTGGCTAGAGTAAAACTCGATGCCATATCGTAACATCAATGCAATCTTGTTGATTCAGCTTCTGTATCTAATTTCTTTCCACATTACCTGAGTCGCTTTCTTCAGATATCACTAGTGCATGTCTCTTGTTCCCTGAAGGATAAATGGAACACAGAACTGGTCATGTACCAGTAACAGTCAATTTACAAATTTATATCAACCCCTCCTTTCCACACATAACACAAACTTATTTTGACATATTGTAAAAAAACATAGTATTACACACATACACAATTCATAGACAACCCATACCAGTTCGTAAATAAACCCAGACAATGTTTTCATTTCCAGCCACTATATAACAATAAAAAATGTGTATAGTTAATATGGGGTTTTCATGTTAATGGTACATGCAACAAATACAACTACACAAGTATTTGTATTGGTTTGTTCATTTTCATTCATTAATTGATTAATCAATTCATTCATTACCTCACTACCACTGCATGAATCAATCAATCAATCAATCAATCCATGAATCACCTGTAGCGACTTGTTGCGGTGCGAGGAATGGTGCGAGTGAGGGCTGTGTGCGGATGGGGGGGATGTGAGTGGGTGAGGACACCTCCTCATCACTGCTGTCAGTGTTCCCACCTTTAGACTCCTGCTGTGCCTCCTTCTTGGCTGCAGCCTGGGCTTTCTCGTCTGTTTTTGATGTTCTGCAACATAAAAAATCACTACTTTTATTACACTTAACATGCAAGGTTTATACAATTATATTGCATAAAAATCTCACATATTAGCACGGTTTAGATATTTCAGTATCACAACTTCAGGACACAATTCCAAGCTGCACAAGCTAATGCTTCTTCAACTGTCCATTTTCTTAGGACTTGTATGTTAAGGTTTGCATAAACGGAGCGGTATAAAATTTCACCAAGTAAATATGGAATATGGGTAACAAATAATTAAGTAAAAGTACCTAATGTAAGTTGATGTTCAGTAAATGTTGGTAATACAGATCTAGAGATGCAATAAAATGCTTAAAGCAGACAGTAGTAATATTGTGCTTTGTGTATATTTGCCAACTTAAGGCATGAAAAGAAATGCATACATGTACAGGTATAACTTTATTGTGCAACAATTGTAGTAGGTACTGTAACAATACATGGCAACTTGTACATAGAGGCCACTTCAACTACAATGTCATGTATTGCTAGCTGTCTATAATTAGCATAATTGTTAAGATCTAACTTATGAATAACAGTAGAGAGTCTAGAGACAATCTAGCTAATATTATGCATACTAATGCTGAATATGAAAAGAAAAATGACAATGTTATTCCAGTCCCCACCTTTTGGCCCCGTTGATGGCAGGAACAGCCGTGATACAGAAGATACGAGCGGAACACACCGAGATGCAGGCAGCAAGGCTCGGGTCTTTCTCCATGCTCAACAGGCAGACCTACAGGTGAAACAAACTGTTAGTCTCCATTCCTGTAGTAACACAACTGCTATCTGAACCATGCTGTTTTACACTGCAGAATCTTCTGTCTTTCCTGTAGTAACACAACTGCTATCAAGACGTACAATTTGAAAATAAAACTTATCCATAAAAAAGAAGCGTTTGAAAGCAAGTGAAATAAGATAGAGATAAGATGTTGAAAGGCTGTCTTACCTGTCCCACGTAACCATCACTGTTGCAGATCCACACAAACCGGTTACTCCCCTTCACACTGCTCAGGCTTGGAGACGCACAGGAAAACTGGATAAACAAACGGCTTTTGTTACACCAGAAATCATGAATTACACCTTACACAATGCTTTTTATTCTGTGCCTCAATGACATCAGTCTGACCAGTTCATCTTCTAAGAATATTTCTGTAAAGACTTCGATGAAATACTCACTAATAGACACTACAACATTCTACATAAACCAATGATAGATTTTGTAGAAAAAATGTCATGAAAATAATGTACCATAATATGCCTGTACATTGCCTACCTGCATGCCACTGCGTGTCTTCATGATGGGGATAGGTTTGAGGAATACAGGGTCCCAGCACTGTTTGGACGAAGCTGTCAAATCAAGATGAAAGCAAGTCAAGTATTGAATACTGCATTTTCTGTATGTTTTCTACCAAAGCTGAAGCAATGAATTCAGATACTTTAGGACCCATTTAGCAATCTCATTGTGTTATGACACCAAAACAGACAAGTTGATTCTATCTTATATATATATATATATACAGGGCTCGAAATACACTTTTCAGTCAACTTGCACCTGTGCAAGTTAAGCCAAAGGTAACTTGCACCAAAAGAAACTTACTTGCACAACCCAAAATAGTGAACTGTTAAACCCTTATCTCCTCTTCTGAAAATTTGCAAATGTACGTGACTAGTAGTAAATGGGGATACATACCGGTAAAGACCACATGTTTGGATATTTTTTTTGTCCGTAGCGTATTTTATTTTTGGTTTGAAATTGTATAAACTGTTTCATAAAAACTGTGAATTTAGCCTCAATTAAAGACAATTCAATGTCTACAACTCGATAAGATCCATAGATTTCTTCTGGACTCTTCAAGTGACATCCATCACAGTAACTAGTCTTAAGCATCTCCAGAATGAAGTGGTAGAACAACTCAATACAATACATATAACTGGAAAAACCAGTTGAACATATTTAGTATGCAAATGTAACTCATATGCAAATCAAGGTAAGACAGCACCTTAGGAATCATTAGCATTGTAGAGATGGATTTGTTTAAAAAAATAGTTTACCTGGATGTCTAACCAAATTTAGAAATAACAAATTTAGGCTTTTTTTTATTCAGTGTTATTTTCTTTTACCTTTCAATGACAGACAATATTCTCGGTGTGTGTAAGCTTTTTCTAATGTCAGGTATTAGAGGACAAAAGTAACTTGCACTGGTGCAAGTTTGGTCTAAACTTACTTGCACCACACCAATTTTACTTGCACAAACTTGCATATGCATGTGGTATTTCGAGCCCTGATATATAAACTCGGCACAAAAAGTTTGGAATATCAACTTTGGCTGATCATATTTCCGTTGTTTCTGCATCAATTGTAATGTGTTATATATCAATAGAAAGGGTGTGTGGTTTCCTTTTATATGGTATCAAACTTCTTATGATTATAAATTCTTGGAACGAGCACCAGGGCTACTTACGTCAATGGGTCGAAAAAAAAGTGCCCAAATTTCAATTTTTGTGTTCAACTCGTTGTCATCCTGCTGGTATGGGTGCGGTGTCAGGGAATCAATCTATCATTTTTTCATGTAATCTTTGGTATACAGAACATCCAAGTTTATCTTTAACATTTAATAAGAGTATATGTGCCCTTTTGGCTGTTGGATGACCGAATCGAGGTGTGTAGGCGGCAAGGAGAATGCCACGCTGACTGTCGCACGGATAGAGCGTAGCGCTTGGTGGAGGCAGTGTCATGCTGTGGTGTACTGTATGGCTGCCACAGGAAAAACAAGTTTCACCCTCATCCCAGACAAGACAACCTCACTGCTGTGAGATACAGGGACACCATTCTCCATGCAGTCGCAATTCTTCAGCGTGTGTGGGGGACCAAATGCAATTACGCAAGTGTTATTATACTACAACGCTCTTCCACACAGAGCAATGTCCATTGCAAACTGTGTGCTTGGACGGGCGGTGTAATCTTACAGAATGTCATTCGACCCCATATTGAAGGGGTAAGACATTGCGACCGAATGGAGAATGGTGTCCCTGTATCTCATAGCACTGAAGCTGTCTTGTCTGGGATGATAGTGAACGTTGTTTTTCCTGTGGCAGCCATACATACACCACACCAAGCACTACGCGCTGTTACGCTCTATCCGTGCGACAGTCAGCGTGGCGCATCCACACTTCGATTCGGTCATCCAACAGCCAAAAAGGGCACATATACTCTTATCAAATGTTAAAGATAAACTTGGATGTTCTGTATAGCAAAGATTATGTGAAAAAAGGATAGATTGAATCATTGACACCCGCACCCATACCAGCAGGATGATACAGAGTTGAACACAAAAATTGAAATTTGGGCACTTTTTTTCGTGACCCACTAACGTAAGTAGCCCTGGTGATCGTTTCACGAATATATAATTGTAAAGAGTTTGATACCATATGAAAGGAAAACACGCTTTCTATTGATACATAACACATTAAAATTGATGCAAAACAACGGAAATATGATCAGCCCAAAGTAATATTCCAAACTTTTTGTGCCGAGTTTATATATTTAGAAGTTCAGACTCATCCAGACTATAGACACAGAAATGCGCCAAATGTTGGGTACTTACCTAGCTTCTGCTTTGCATCCGTGAATGCCGTCTCCCACGAGGACTTTGTCTCCGGAGTACCAAAGATATAGATGAAGTTCTCCATGCCTTCACTGTGAATGAATCACCAAGACAAAGGTTAGCTTCTAAAGTTACAGAAAACAGAAACCTAGCATACCTTTGAGAAATACCTTATGATGATGCAGTTCCTTCGTGGCCCATTAAGTGGCACTTGTCTACTTGGTCAACTCTTTTGTTGTTTTAAACACATTATAGCCAGCTCATATAGGATGCATGGAAAAGACTTATACAGTGTCTTCAAAATCAAATGCTTGTCAAGTGATGAAACTATATCACAAAAGGAAAAGGATCTTCTGAATTGTGCAGTGCCTTTATAAAGAACTAGGTGGCGCAAGTGTATAGTGCACACTTAAAATGCATTAGGAACTTACAGTGAAGAAGTGGTGAGTTCCAGTTTAGTGTTGGCATGTGTCTTCATGGTCAGCTGTAGGGCCTGCTTCTCCTGTAGCTGTTTCTCTGCCACTTCCAGCAAATCATGCAGGAGCTCAGTCAGGGTCTTAAAAAAAAAATCATCAGTTTGACATGCATTTTCGATCACAAAGTCATCAAAGTCCAATAACAGTTATTCGTTTAAACATGGGACAAAACAATAAAAAGACCACACCAATGCATTTCCATACAGCACAGACATTTTAAGATAAAAAGGTAGCAAAAGGTTACAATGAAAACTGCCTACAATCACCAAATGTGAAACTCTGTGTGCCAAAGGAGGGACATTTCCTTCCAACTGTTTTCATGTTGAATTTCAACTTCAGCATGTATTCATTTTAAATCTAAGAACAGAGAGCTAACATGGAGTGGCCTCAAAGTGCAAACTCCTGTCTGACCTGGTGTGGTGAGTTGAGAGAGTCGGCCATGTTGACCATCTCCCTGATAGCTGACAGGTCCTCCTCTAACTTCTGTATACTGTGTTCTAGGTTCACACGGCTGCTGCCAACTGCCTCGCCTGGGGAGAAGGGAAGGAACAGAAGGAATAAATGAATAAATAAACAAAGGAAGGAAGGAAATAACCAAACAGAGCCATGCTTTTAGTCCCTCCACACTCCTGAAAGTAACAGAGTTAAAAAAAATTGTCACACTTCAAGCTACATGATTCAGGTACTGTATTAAAGACTACTAGCTTATAAAATCTTATAGCTATATCTCTAAATTATGTTTGGCCACATTACAGCTATGTACTGCATTTGAGAAACCACTGCAAAATCTATGATAGTTTGATAGCAATAGCACAATGAAGCTCAGTTAAAAAGCCCAGGCATTTCCAAAGGAATAAATGCAAATAGAACACATGGCTTTACCTTTGATGACCTCTATTTGGTCCAAGGACAGTTTCCACAGAACCTTGTATTTGCTGGCAGTGTCGATGTTACTGCTCATGGAAAACCTGGGCAGAAAATAAGTAGGATTTCCAACCTTGTAAATTCAGATAATACTTTTTCAGCTTTTGGTAGGGTAAATGTGAGACATTTGGCATTGATTCTTATATTGAATAATACCAAATGCAAGAAATGAACATGTTGTAGCCTAAAGGTGCACTCTCAATGCACTTGTGTCAAGCTTACGTCACTACGGGGTTCCATCACTGCGTCACTGTTTTTGTTTTTTGTCTGATTTTCTATAATTAAGATATTGCGTAATACGCAAAAGTATGACTTTGAAGACGACAAAATACACAAAAAGTAAGAAAATTCATTCTCTATCTCTGAGTATCTTCCGAACCAGGTGCAGTGACGCAAGCATGACACAAGTGCAGTGAGAGTGCACCTTTAGTCAGCATCTTTGAAGGGTCTGGTATATGATGACTTACAGGTTCATGGAGCTCCTCCTGAGAGACCCAGTCCTCCTCTTGTATGTGGTACAGACAAGCTGGTCAGAGAACAGGAACAGACTCCTCTCCTTCTTGGAACCGGGCTGACCTTTTTGCTGTAACAGGTAACAAGTAACAGTTATTGTGATACATTGCAATAATTATGGCTTCAATAATGCCAAAATAGAAATGTAAAATCCATTCAACCTGGTGGTTATGTTCGTTTTCCTTCCATTTCCTTCTTTCAAAAATTGATTATATACTTGACACTGTAACGAGTATTCCCTTTACTATGTATTCAATGTTCAAATCCATGGCTCTTAAAAGAATGAACAGAAGTTTATTTATTTATTTTTTTATTAGGATTCTCCACACTGGAGGGTATGGCGGAACAGGTGTCAAAAGACACCTTTTCGAAGCCGCCATACCTTAAACATAACAATGATACACCAAATCATAATATACATAAAATACAAGAACAGATATCATAATCAATGTAACGTTCAAATCAAGATAAATCAACTTAACAACACACATACATTATTGAGTCCAAATTTATGAAATAGATATACATGTGGTCATAATATAGAGTAAAATTATGATATCATAACAGGATGTAAGACTTACCATTTCATATATAATGTCTTGGTGAATGAATCTCCGATGGGCTGCAACAAGCTGAAACGACAAACTATATTTTAGCTGTTGTAATTAGCATACATGGGTGGAAAGGGTTAATATAATCTTAGAGTAGATATCAACTTAAAGGCACAGTTCTGACAGTCACTATGACAATTAGCTTTCAGAATCTGCTGCGTGGAACAGCAATGATCCTTACTAGATTATGTCCATTACATGGGAAATCTATAGAATATGCCAGTGTCATTTTTAACTACTTGAATGATGTTGACATTTCATGTAGTGTACTACAATCTTACCAAAGTTACTACAGCCGCCACAGCTGATATCAAAATTACTACACTTCCCAGACCATGTAATATAGTTAAATGGACAAGACGTTAAATGGAGGTCCCTTGTTTGAGGAGAGGCACACCTCACGCATGTTAAAAAAACCCACCGCACTTATCGAAAAGAGTAGGGGTCCTACCCGGTGTGAGTGGTTCAAAACCTGCAGTCCTTTGGCCACACATGGGGCAATAGCTGTCGTTTGAGGTCACCTGAGTGGCGCCAAATGGCAGCCACTCCAGACCCCTGCAAATTAGCCCTGCCTATTGTAAGCTCCTCGCAATTCAGCCCCTGGCTGCAAAGAGGGAGTAGTCGGCCCACCCAATAACAATATCAATAATGGTGCCCACCTCCCCCACCCCCTCGATGAGTGCCTCCAGCTCCCGGAGCAGCTGCATGTGTCTCTCCATCTCCTCCACCTCCTGTTCCCCCCTGTTCATCCTCTCCGCCAGCGTGCGGATCTCCTCCTGAGCCAGTCTCAGGCTGCTGTAGTCGGGGTGGTCCTCGTCTGTGTGCTTCAACAGGTCCTGTAACGGAAACTTCCAGCGTCATTTCAACTAATAGAGAATGACAACCTATGTAGAAACCTAAAATTTGTGAATTGTTTCATCAGGTTGGTATGTCCCTGAATAAATAATCAGAATAAATGACTCATTTACACAATCACAGCTTTATTTTAAAGACATTTGTGACCTCATCTATAAGCAGTGACACATTTTGCTGTGGTACAATGTAAACCAGTCAGAATTGTCCTGAAAATGGTGACAGATGGTCACTGAAATGCCGGTGAAAATAAAGCTGTGGTTGTGTAAAAAGAGTCTTTATTCGGAAACCTAGAATGTTGCAAACTCAAGTGTCAAATAAAACAAGAAAAGAAGAACTCACTGTAGTAATGTTTGAATGGTGAGATTTCATACATATAGGACAACCAAAGTTTTAGTAACCCCTTCTTTTTTTGTTAATGATGTTCTAGTTTGTGATAGTGTCATGTACATCAATGATAAACACAGATGAAGTTTCAGCTTACCGGAGCCATTTAATACAGAGGTTTCCAATAACAATTGCAACATCTTAGGCTTCCTTATCACTGAACCATTGCTGATATACAATGTAACAGTGTCTGCCCTGTTCCAATCATGTTCATGCAATGGATGCTGCATTACAACACAAATGTTATGGGCTCTTATAACAGTTAACTTGGCCAAAAAATGTTTACTATACAAATTTCACCTGTTTCCTGTCAGAAACAGAAATAAGAAATTCTTACCTGCTAAAATTCACATCTGCATAAAATACTGTAGTTCATTCACAACATCAATTTTGTACAAAGGAAAATTGAGGAGCATAGGCACCGGTACAGTGTTATGATTATTAAGGGAGACAGGATATACATGTATAAGTGTTAGCTTACCCAAACATTTGGTACTCCTAAGGGAAGACCTGAAGGGGAACATTCATTAGCACCTAGGGTGGGTGGATCTATTGATGTATAGACCATACAAAGGGTTGCAGGGGCTATACAAGTCTTGCAACATGCGAGTTGGTAAGTTGGAGGGTTAAGACACAAAGTGGGAAACAAAATAGTCTTGTTAGAGAGAATAGTGGGTAATTCCAGTTCAACAACAGCCTGCACTTCTCACATGGAGTGCTAGGTGTCACCAATGTACTGGGATACAACGTCATCTGAGCCTTGTTCACTGAAGGAGCAAAATCTTTCAAATCTCTGCTCTATGTCTATCAATCAAATGTCTTTTTTTTTTGTCAACAGATGGACACTGCTGTAGGGTTTTGTTGTTGTCCTATACCTTTATATTGGTTTATAAAATGTCTGACTTGCTTCCCTTTTCAACAGGTTGGATACTGGCGCAGGGTTTTGTTGGAGTCCCGTACCTTTATAAGCAGTTCGTAGCGGGGAATCCTCTGTACAGGTTTGATCATCAGGTCAGCCAAGCCCTGCTTCTCTTTGTTCTCACGGACACATTGCTGAAACAGATTCAATGCTGTATTCAAACTTTCCACACATAAAACAATAGAGACTGGTACTGAGACTAAAGTCTGGACAACTTATTTTATGGAAAAAGGAGGCCAAATTTATAAATGCAACAGATATTTCATCGGCATACACAAGAAGCCCTTCCCACTTAAAACTACACTATGGTAGATTTTTCTTAAGTCCCATAAACAAAGATTCACTGCATGATACAACACTTTCGACTTCATGCAACATTTCTGATTCTGTAGACTTGAGAGTATACAAGGTGGAACAGCAATGATTTTTGCTAGATTATGTCTACTACAGTGGGAAAATCTATAGACTATACCATTGTCATTTTGATCTTCTTGAATCATTTTGACATCTTGTGTTGTGTACATTTACTAGAGCTCCCACGGCTGATGTTACATTATTATACTTCCCAATAAGAGAGATATCTCAAGCCAAAGAAAGGCCTAGACTTTGGCTTACCTCTAAAAACTTGCTGAAGACAGGCTTGGCCTGCTCGGCCATCCGCACAGCTGCCTTCGCCGTCAAGAAGTTGTTGATGTAGGCTCTGTACGACTCCACCAACAAGTCTTTGGTGAACTGAGTATCAAAACAAACAAACAAATATCAGTCTCCCGTGATATTAGTAAACACTGATCACATTCATCGACAGGAAAACTCTGACAGATTACTTCAAGTCTAATTTTAGATGTCTCCACAAGTTAGTCTACTGTGTGGGTTAATTAGAGTTTGAGACACCCACTCAATTCTTTACTATTTAGGCACCCAGCCAAGTGTTCAGTAATGTGCTGGAATGATGCGTACTGTGTTGACGATGATGTCCCCTATCTTCTGCCTGGGGTGCCATGAGCGGGTGCGGTTGGTGATCTGCTCCAGGAAGTGCTGATGGTGCTCCAGGATCTCCGGAATCTGGTAGAAGATCTTGTCCACCAGCTCTGACTCGCAGATTCCCGCATTTTCCGGCCTCTTCAGTGGCTTCAGGTACCCCTAGAATTTTTGAGGCAACATTAGTGTGTTAAAACTGACCTGGAAGTGAGTAAAAATCTTTTTGATTCCGTGTAGAAAATATGACTTGGCTTCCTCTAGATATTCAGCCGCACCCCCCTCCCCGGAGACAAGGTGAAGGCTTTAAGTATGGTACGTACATGTCATCGCTCCTGGAAGCTTGTGGCCCATACATGTCATCACGCACCACATAGCTTCCCAGTAAAAACGTCATTACACATTAAGTGCTCGCAAAATGGCATCGTTGGCAATTTTCTGTACATGATCTACCTCGCCAATTAAATCAATTTCTCGCTTTTCTTGAGTAATTCTACCGTCCATGTCTCCTTGCAGATTCCTACACTCCTGGTTGGGTCACCAATGCCATGGAATAGAGGGAGTGATGACAAATTGTTTCCGAGCTACAACAAAGTGTGCCATTCAAAAAGGGGACCAAGCCGTATCTTTCTGTATGCCAAATCTGTATCAACAAGTTGATAAAATAATCCTACTATCTATGTTAACCAAAACTCTAACAATAGATGTCTAGAGGTATCATTTATAGTTAAATACTCTTATCTCTGAACATATAAGAAACCATACTTTGTTGACCCTTTTCTCTATATAACACATGTATATGATAAGGGAAAACTGCCGCTTCAGTCCAAGGTTAGTGCATCTAGATCTGGATTCATCCTATACTTTATTCTAGTTACTGTCAAATGCAACAATTGATGTTAGCAATGGTGAAGAGGCAATCACAATCTGTAGGGCTTCAATCTACTAAAAAGAATGTGATTTTTTGCTAACTTATTCATGTCCACATTTCTATCTACTCTACTTACTAGAATAAATCCTAGTATCTTCCAACAAACCTACATGTATATACTCTAATGTTACAGTACACCAGAAGCGATAGGCAATGTACTCTCACAAGCCAGACTTTCAACCATTACTTTATAATTGTACCTATATTTCTGGCTGGATGCCCTGTAAGACTTGTGTACAGTAAGTTCCCTGAAGGTTGGAATGTAAGTTCTGTTATAGCATCTAATTGGGGGCAATCTGTGACATGTTTACTTTTAACTCCTGAAGTGTAAATGACAGAATGGACAGGTGTAGAGCTGAGCTGAGCATACAACTCATCAAGTTTGACATATAACAAAGATGCTGATTTTCCACATCTGTGTACTATTAGTATTACTACACAGATCTTCAAAATATAAAATGATGGGCTTTTTATTCTCCTTGAAAACTAGAAATATAAAAACTAACAGCAATAACAATTCTTGTGAATTTCGCATTTTATTCATTATTGTTAATGTGCATTTCTTGCCAATTCTGACTATGCATTTCCCTGCCTTTCTGCGGCACTTTGGAACCCAGGCCAAGCCTGCAGCACCAACTTTGAACCCGGGTCAAAACAGCCTTCCCATCCTGCAAGTCTCCAGATACACCGTTTTCCTCACATTCTGTCACTCTGCAATATTCCAATAACTAACTTGAAAGGCCGACATTTGCTTGAGAGCAAATACAGCATATTTCAGCCATCTCTCTCCAACAATAGATTGTTCCAAAATCGCCCATGTGCAAAAATGGAACACTTCTGCTTAAAATTACATACTTAAGCCAAAAAAATGAATCTTAAAATCTCAACATGCAAGAATGAACTCTTCCAGTGCGCCACATGTAGAAAGGAAAAATACACTTCCGCTAAAAAATGGATTTTGAATCATCACCCATCCAAAACTGAATTTTCAAAACAATCCCCTCTCCATGCAAGAATAGACTCTTCCTGTGATATCCCTATGTAAAGTTGAGCAGTCCAAAAATACTTCCACTAAAATATGACTTTGACATAATCACCAAAGTCCAAAAATAGATTTAAAATGTAGGAGCAGTGGTGCCGCGCGGCAGTGCCGCAATTTTGTACATTAAATTGTTGTCCTAAATATCACATTCAAAGGTTACCATATACATATGCTACAAAATTTGCTTTCAAGTTCAACATCTTGGTGTTTTTGGAGGATTTGGAGGAACAACGTACATGTACTTAAAATAGTAGACTGCTGACGCACATTAGGTGGCACCATTCCCGAAAACCACAAGCTGGCAGGCAAGAATGTACCCTAACCTCATAAAACCCACTGATAAGCATTTTACTTTCCATCTTCAACAATCAAAGCCATAGTTACCAGATGGCTGATCCACAAACAAGAAAAATTCATCAATCACAAAGTTTTGCTCTATGTGTTCCTAAATGTTTCCTCAAACTTGAAAATTTGGAAAATGTTTCTCTCAAAAGACTCCTTGTAAACTGGAGTAGGTTTCTTATCAGTCAATGACCTTTCACTGTCTCAGGTTTTATCAGTGAGAAGGTACTTAAGGGCGGGTCCACAATTCTGAGAGGGGGTGAACTAAATTTTGCATCCTCTGTCCCCCACAAATAAGTGCAGTGTTGGTATGACCCTCAAGCACCTATAATTGTTGTTTAGTAAATAATCATTGTTGTTGTTGTCAATTTTGAGAATTATTTGTGGAATGTTAAACTGGTATTGATGAGAAAGTATTTCATAAGATGTTTTTGTGATACAGACCTGTCTTCAAAAATCTTGTTTACCCCAAAACATTTGTCTTCTAATCCCACACCTTTAAGATAATGTGATTGTAAGTGAGTGTAAGAGTGTAAGATAATGTATGGTTACATAACATGTGGTTATATAACAAACAACACAAGACTTGCCTGCAGCACTCTGTGTCTACTACAGAAGGCAGGGTGCAAAACAGATTAATTACAATTTACACCTCTCTACGTCTTACATTCTAGCTCTTGGCATCTTACCCTTATATAAGACATCTTGCAAGATCTCCTTAAGTTTATGTTGATGAGCTGATAAACACTTGAGACAGTCCTACAACTATCACACTGACCCGGATTACAACTTAAGGTAAACAATTTGCCTTAAGATTGGGAAGGAAGGCCCCTTCTGCTTTGCAAGCAGTCTAGAAGTCGGGATTGTATTTTTTACAATGGACAGCTAACTTGTTTGTACTGTGAGTGTCAAAGTTAATCTTTACACTTAACTTGATAGAACACATGGGTGAAGAAGTGGTGCGAAGTATACACAGCTAGCCAAGCAGGGCTCTTTCCAGCTCTATTATTAGTGTCCACCCTCTCACTTTGGCACAGCGTAATTCCATGTTGATGGCAAGAAGATTTTAAGGGACCAGAAATAAATTCTGAACTTCTTAACCCTACAAATGATATCTAGTTCATTTTGAAAATTTTGAATCGTTTCAAATGTCATGATGTTTCAGTTTGTGTCCATCAGGGAGTGAATGAAATTATTGTTTCTTCCAAACCACAAAATTATGTCAATGGATGAACAGAGGAAAGAGCCCTGTATACGTAGCCATGAGTCTTTTCTTACCTCAATCAATGCTTGTAGACCATCTACATACGAACGTTCCGTCTCCAGGAGATTCTGCGCCACATGCTTTCTCATGTCCTGAAATAAGAGTGAATACAATTTTAGCATAAAAACAAAGGTGTGGACATTCCATAAAGAGTTAACCCTGGCACTCAGGTACTACAATAGTTTGTCATTCTCATAAACCAGTGATTTCAAAACATTTAAAATAGACCGGTCGACGCGGTCGTCATCATATATCAGACAGTACGTATAACTACGTACAATAATGATACATTGAGGAGAAATCTAAAAGTCAAACTAAACTTTAATACAAGCAAAAATCATGAGGTCCTGAGGTCCATGCTAGAGGTCCTGGCTTAAGTTAAGGATTGTGAATTTTGAGTACATGCCAAGGCATTTTCGCAACCTGTTAAGAACATTATTCCACAAAGGCAAGCACTACTTCTGTCAACATCACTGCTCTAAATTGGTGCTGGTTTACAGACAATTCAGCAAAGATACAGTCTACATACTGTACTTTCTCTAATAAGGGTGTACAATGTTAGATAGTACTGCTCTAAGGAGCAGTATCACAGGACCAAATGAGCACTTATTGGCAGTTAATCAAGTTTCAAGTCAAACTTAGCATACAACATTCATTAAAATGTCCTGGCAGGTATTTCTGAAAAAAACATATTGAGAGAATTTGACAAAAGAAAGATACAAATGTACGAGTTGAGTTACATGAAAACAGAAATTCTCATTAATGTCAATTTTCTCATGTCTGAGTTAATAGGTGCTGTAAGGAGTGTACATGTAAATACTGAAAACTATATCACAGTAAATGCCGAAGGGAAATTAATTGGTTGAGCCTGAGAGTTGTGTTGCCAGATAAACATTTGTAGGATCTTGAATGGTTCTCGTTGAAAGTCAACTATAAGTATATCTATGTTATGACTAGGGAACCTGCAATGAATATAAAATGTAACTTTGTAAGTATTGTCTACCATGAGGCTGGAAATTTCTTTTTAGTTTAACTTGAAGTTCAAACCTTAGAAAATATCAGGTAAGTTCAAACTTGTATATACATGTAGCACCTTACACATGCAGATTTATAGGTCTGACACTTTGGGATAAACTAACTACAACAGCCACTGTGACCCCTTGTGGAGGCGCCCTTTAATTTATGATTTTCTTCCAATTATATACTGTATATGTGCATGTAAAGCTGCTAACTTAGCAGGTTTAAAACATCACACTTCCCCTCTTCATACGGTTCATTTCTTGTGTTGTAATTTATGTCGTTATGTCCGAATTTATCTTTGAACATGTCATTTTAATCCTTATTCTGCAAGCCAAAAATTTCTTGGTGAGGGTCATGGCAAAACTGACTAGCTAGAGATTGTGTACAGGAAAGGTTTATCAGTTTCTAATGAGAGCTGGGACAATGAGCTGTTATTTCTAGGCTATCTTGAAATGAAAGAAAACTTAAGAGAGTGGCATGTATGTTTTTCTGAGTCAAAAAAGGGACCTATTTCAATCATCCTTAGCGCTGGTGAAAGTGTGTGTATACAGTTTCTGCGATCATTATCACTATGATTATGTAACTAAGGAAAAGCATTACATAACAGATACAGAGCACAGTCCTTTCTCCAGATGTTGCAGTACATGTATTACAAGAATGAACTAGTAACTTGCACTTTGAAAGTGAACTGCTAGGGGCCCAAAATTTAACAGCGGCAATAAAATGCCAAAAAGTAGGTATTCCAAAATGATATCCAGTTGCTTATTAATAAGTAATTGCTTTTTGTCATATCTTATTACCTGTATGTCTAAAGTTCATCACCATTCCATGGATAAAATACCTTTTACTTGGCAAACCCGGCATATAGAATTATGAATATCAACCTCATGAATGAAACATAAAAAATTCAATCAAGAATTTCTGGAAAAAACACAACCCTGCCCATGTTCCAAAGTTAAGTACACAGTCACTCTTTCTAGGATAGCTAATATTAATAAGCTATGATTCAGAAAATTTAATTATTTATCCAAAAATACTACCTTTACTGGCTTTTGGCCAAAGGTTTCATTTTTTTCATGTAACTTTGTGTATAAATGTGTACATTTTTCTCTTGGCTTGCATAGTTCCCATACTTCAGAGTGTGTTATTGTAAGTATTCCATGGGGGCTGTTCGTCCTTGTCAGTAAAAGTAGACTGAGCTCTCTGTTTGGATTGGGTCTGGATTAAAATTCTACAGATAGTGGCTACTTGTAGCTACTTGCAGCATTCCCAACATGGGGTTAGCACCCACTATATAGCTACATTCTGTAACAGATTATTTTGTACTTTTAGAACATTGTCCTTCATAGTGTAAGACAGGGAGTGAAAAGTCACTATACATTACTTCCTTGGTTCATGGACATCTTAAAGTTGAATTACTTAAATTAAAAGTTAATGTCAACATGAAAACAAGAGGGCTTGCTGAGTCTGCTTAAATCTTTAAAATTAAATACATAATCACTACCTGAAACTACTTTTGTATGTGTATGTGTGTACATGTTATTTTCCATACATAAACACAAAATAAACACAAGGGTTGGAAAAGCAGCTTCCGTTATGAGCAAACTCAACAAAAGAGTTTGGGAAAACAAAAACCTGACAACAAACACCAAGCTGAAGGCGTACCAGGCCTGTGTGCTAAGCACCCTCCTCTATGGCAGTGAAACATGGACGACATATACCAAACAAGAAGCAAAGCTCAATGCATTTCACATGCGGTGCCTTCGCCGGATTCTGGGAATCAAATGGCAGGACAAGGTCACAAACACTGATGTTCTTGAGAGGTCCAACTCCAGGACTTTATTTGCAATGATCAGTGAACGCCGCCGGAGATGGCTGGGACATGTTCGCCGTATGGGGAAAGGGCGTATTCCGAAGGATCTTCTGTATGGCCAGCTTGAGTGCGGTTCACGTCCAACTGGTCGCCCACACCTGAGATACAGAGATGTGTGCAAGAGGGATCTTAAGTCGGCCAACATTGACATAGACTCTTGGGAAGAAGTAGCAACTGACCGATCAGCATGGAGACAGACTGTAAAAGCAGGGGTGAAGGAAGCTGACGCTACCAGATCCCAACTCAGAGACCAGCGTCGTCAGAAGACAGCATCTACCATCACAAACACCTTCATATGTGCAGGATGCGGCAGAGACTGTCACTCCAGGATCGGCTTGTTCAGCCACCAAAGAAGATGTCGGCCATGACCAAAACCCATCGTCTCTTTAGACGGATGGAGGCCAATGATGTACCTGTTGCAATTGTTGTGCAATAAACTTAACTTGACTTGTATGAGTATATACATGTATGTGCATGTAAATTTGTATGCATATATGTATTTGTATGTGAATAATACATGTATATGTATGTGCAGATGTGTATGTGGACAAGTATGTTATGTGGAGATGTGTATGTGGGTGTGTATGTGCATGTGTATTGTGAATGTGTATGCATATGTTCGCATGTGTATTGTGGATATGGATGTGTACATTTGTACATGTATGTGTATGTGTATGTGTATGTGTATGCGCAGCGTTCGTATGTGTATTGTATATGTATATGTTTATGAATGTATGTGTATGAGTGCAGACTTTCTCTGTTTTCATGAACATGTTGATCTTCTAGCTGAGCAGTACTAAGATCACATAAATCAAATCAGTATGGCCTTATATTATAATGATGTAAGCAACTTCTTTCCACAGAAGTTTTGCTTTGGATCTCTTTTTACAAAGTCTCAAGCATTAACTGAAATTGAAAATGCCAGCCAGGCTTGTTTTCTTGGTTAATTTAGACTAGGATAGGCCATCTAATTCCAAACAATCCCCATGTGACCTGGATAAATTCTGGTCCTGACACCTGTCACAGGTTGGAACTACAGTACTACTACACCATACATGTGTAGGGTCACATGCACTTACATGTGTTCAAACTAGTTACCATTTTGGTTCTCTTAAAGGTTCCCTTTCCACAAGATGGCCACTAAAAATTGGATTTATGTTAATATGTCACCCTTGATTTCATAATTGGACACAAGATGAAAAAGTAAGTTTCAAAGATTACAAAACACAAAAAAATGTTTTAAAAATGTCAAACATTTGGTCACTCTGTGGTTAAAGGAGGGTCTGCCTGCTCTTTTACGTAAAGCGTAGGCAGCCTATTCTTATTTACCTTAATTCGTAGGGATAACCTTCCTTAATTTAGCGTTATAGGTAGGGGGTTGTTCTTAATTCAGCATAAATCATTGTGGGGACCCCCCATGCAGACCCTGCTTGAAGAGCAAGATGTAAAAGTATGACTAAAAGATTACAAACCAAAAAAAAAATGCATTACAAATTGTTCTTAATCTACAAAATTCATTAAGTGATCTGTCAAAAAGTTTTTGTCACTGAATAAAGGGCCTCATTGACAAGGAGCACTGAAGAGCAATTTTGCTTTGGCTCTAACAATGTTCGGGGTCATTTGCTTGTGTATTGCACATACTACAAGAGTGCTTCATTTCAGGACATCCTATCCTTCCAGGTTATGGCACATAGGACAGGATACAGGGTCCACCAACTAACCGTAATGGGAAGGGATCCAACCCTCATTCTGCCCATATATACAACAGTACTGGACTCCGTCCAAATGTTGTTTCTTTTAGATTTCTCTGGCATGCCTCTCTGATAGCATGATTTAAACACCTAAATCTACTGCTTTTGAGTGACCAATGCAAGCTGACCTTTGGAGAAGGGGGCACTTAGTTGGTTTCTTACAGAGCATACAGATATCAATAGTATTTTTGGTACTTAATATGTAGAAATGAATGGTTCATTCATAGTCATACACTCATCTCTTTCAATCACCTGGTCCTGAATGATCCTTCAGAACTGTTCAGTGTTATCATGTTGCACCATGACTTTTTGTTCCTCTGGTCATTCAAAACTTCAACCCATTTGAGTTCAATGCACTTGAGAGTGTAAATATGAAACATCTGTGAGGGTTTAAGTAGTTAGATTAAAGGCAACCAAAGCGGTATCTGCTTGTCCCAGGGCAGTAGAACTAGAATTTGCAAAGTTAATTTTCTGGGCACTTTCTTACGTTCTAAGATGAATCAACCCTACCCCATTCCATACCGACATTCAGGGAGCAAAAGTTCGATGTCACTGTGTCACGAGAACGCCGTGAAAATCTGGTCACTTCTATCACCAATTTGACACAAATGTATCATTCAAAACGTTGTCTACCTTACAAGAGTGATTCCAAAGTTAGATTCCCAAGATAAAGGCAACAGGTTAATTTCTCGGGGTAATGCAGGATCTACGTTTTGTGACTGACATTAACCTTTAGTAAACTGCAGTAGACAATAAGCTACAAATTCTCATGGTTACTAGTATGGTGTGGCAAGTAGAAGGTTAAGAGGTTAGAGTCAAGGGAATGTGATACCACATTTCCTGACACCTCTTCACACTGGCACGTCAAGAAAACATGCCATAATTTTACAAGTGAGTCATTACTTAACTTAAGTTAACTCAAGTGCAGGAGACCAAATGTTTAATTGATTTTCTTCAGTGCTTCCATAACTGATAATTAAACTAATGTCACAAATCTCAGTAGCCTTTGGTCCCTCCATAATATTGAATCATGTAAAATTTACAGGAATCTTATCATATCTTGTCTATCACCTTTGGCTTGAACGCTGAGATGAAAAGTGGATTAAAAGAGTATCATTAATCCCCGGGTTTATAGCACAGAATAACAAGGATTCTCACTGCCAGCTGGCCTTAAGCTTAAAATCACTCTCTAGCATGTCAAGAAAACAAATTGAGATACGGTCATGTATAAAAGTGAGTTGAGATCTTAAGATTTGTTGGCATCTTGGCAAAGATAGAACCAAGATGCTTTTGAGTCAGAGATTAATTACTACAACTATCCATAATAGATTTTACAGACCTATGCAGAGAATTTGTCTGAGGAAGGTAATTTTGGTGCGTGCAAAAAGTAATTCTTGCCCTGTAGATCCCAGGATGATTCAAGTATCAGCCCAAGGCTGGACTATGAGGTTATCACAGAGTCAACCCTATCACTGCCTAGGGTACAAGTCATATCAGTCATGTAAAACAACATGTGCTCAACACATGTACATGTTATATAGGTGAGGCTTGTCTACAGAAAAAAAAAACTGTTTGTACAAATGCAGGTGTTCAAATTGAATTTCAGACATTGTATAATTAGTTGTTATCACTAGCTTTAATAACTTCTTGCATTATCGCCAGTAGCTTACACAGGTATCTAGCCTTGGTGAACTTCAACAGCAGTGTCTAGTTCAGGGTTGGTTGGAGAGTAGTAAGTTTGGGTAATCCCCGGGGACTAAAGTGCAGGGTAAAGGTAGTTAGGGTCAGCCTGGGCTGTTGACACCTGCCACCATTTGACAGGTCTTGATGAAAAGATAACCACATGTTATTGTGGCCTGGGAACTCATGCATATGAGGCCAAGAGTACAAGTATGCTTATGTCAAAAGCAATTGGGTGAAACTTTGCCAGATCATTGACTTTCAAAGGCCATATCCACAGCCCCATTGCTACTAGGAAAAAAAGAACATTTCAATTTTGATGACACTGTCATTGTCAGTTAACAACTCTTTTCACTTTCAACTCTGGTCAGTTTCATATGAACGGTAACAAATAAGAAATTTGGACAATGGACAATTAAACTTTAAAAAGTTGTTTTCCACTATGTTAGCTATTCAGTCTCCTTCTCATTTTTCAATACTTTTGCCAAAGACTTTAAAGCCAGATAAAAATATTGGCATAGCCTCAACACATGTGTTCTAAACCTGGTTCTATATAATAATGATATACATGTATGACACAACTACAAATGTTATCTGAAATCTTTTCAAATCTACTACATCTTTAAAGTTTTAAAAATAATATCTGTAAGTGGTCATTCATTAAGACTGTGTGGGAGAATTTACTTTATTGTATTAGTATTACACAACAATTAATGAATATCTAAGATAAACCTTTTGTAAAATTTTGCCATTTTTGTAATGATTGGAAAATGTGGGAATTAAAGCAAACCAATTTTGCAAGAAATTTAAGAGACAAGCCTTAAATTGCACTTCTATATATAGTGAATAATTGACACTGTTGTTAACCTATTACGCGTCTGTCCATAACTACGCCACGCGCCAGACCAAATTCGGTAATACTTCTCCGCCAAACAGTATACAGCCCCGCATTTCAAATAGAGTTTGACAATGTGTTTTAGTGCGCACTGATAGTATCCAACTGGGTTCCAAAGTACACAAATGTACCACTAATCAAGCAATGGGCACGCTGCCCGACCTAATCATACAGTTTCCCTCCATATCAATTTCAGAAATCAATTGTGGAAACCATTAAGTGATTAATGCTAATTATCTAAAGTTTCTTTTGCTACCTACAACAGTATGGAATTTGAGATGATCCGGTAGAGCTAATCATGTTAATATAAGAGGACACAAATGGCTTTTGTTTTTGTAACGCTGCTACTCAGCAAGCTGAGACCAGTGACATTAGGCTTTCCATAGATATAGTACGTAAGGAATAAACCCAATTTCGCTATCAAAACTCCAGGTTTATACTCAAATAACTCAATTGAACACTTTGTATGCAGGTCTACGCCTAAACAAGTGAAATAAGTTATATACACCGCAGGAAAGCCCCCCACTCTCTAACTAAAACTGGTGGAAAACACCGCGGAATGAGTAAACAAGCTTTCAGTGCTCTTGAGTTGTGTTTAGGTAACCTGGCCCACAGGTTAGTTGGCTGCAATGCAAACAGCTGTCACTCCATGGGTCACTTGTACTTGCAGGTGACTGGACAGAATTTGATATCTTACAGATTTTCACAACCCTTAAAAGACAATGCAAAGAGTGGACGGTTTGTGATACTTTAAAACCTTTCAGCTATTTTGGTTTATATTAAGTTGTTAGTGACACAGTAGGTTTTGACAGATGGAAAGCATGTAATTGTACCTTGTAGATTACATAGATCTTATCATTAAAAAATCCTTCACTTACATTATGGACATGCAAACATCTCTGTAAAAGTACAACTGTGCCCATCTGGATAATACATGCAACTTACATGTAGGTTTGAAACTTTGATACTAAGAGGTAGCTAAGAGCCCATCAACTGAATGTGTCAGAAGAATGTAAACTTTGTATCAACTTACATGCTCCTTGGGAGAAGTTGGGCTTGTTGGGGTTTCTTCACTTGGAACTGGCTGCTCTTTTTCTGGTGAGGGCGTAACTACGCCTGCATCCTTCGTTGTGATGGTCAGGTCACTTGTGGTTGTTTTCTTGCTCCCAGTTCGCCTTAGTTGCACTGGCGTTTCCTTTTTCGGACTTGCAATAACCTCCGTGAGAGGCGTTTCGATTTTGGGACTGTTAACAGAGGATGCAGCATCGCTAGTACTACTTTTTTTCTGTTGTTTTGGAAGATCAAAACTTTGAACTCCTATGGAAACTGACTTAGTATCCACCTTTTCTGTATGAACTTCAGCCTCTCCTTCTGTTTCTTCCTCTTCATCTCCATCCTCCTCTGTGCACACCTGAATCCCAATACTCACTGTGGCCTTTCCACTTGGCGACACAACATGTTCAACTTCGCCATTTCCGTGGCCATTCCGTCCGTTTTCCCCACGACTTCTCTTTGCCTTCCTACGCATCATCTGCGGGGACATTTCCACTGTGGCGTCCCGAACAGCTTCAAGTGGCGCATTTATAACCTGTACTCTCTCCTCTTCTGTTAGCAGTCTGTTCATTCTTTGTTCTTCAAAACTATATGCGCCTCTCACAGACACAACCCTTTCTTCCTTATCCTTGCTCAGCACTGGTTCACTATTAGATGTGGCTAAGTGCTCACTCTCGTTCATGGTGTCTACTAGACCCGTTAGCTCGTTATTTTTCGCAGGGCTTGGGTCACTGAGCGACTTTTTCTTGTTCTTGCCGTTCTTTTCCTCTGCTTTGTCCATTGCTCCGGGTTCGTTTATAATGCTACTAATGACATTGTAAGAATCGTCTGGTTCGCTCCACGAAGCTTGGTCGCTGCAAGCAGATATATCGCTTTCTACACTAGTCGCTCTGTCCACAATGTTTGAGCTGGCCATAGCAGGTTGATGTGAGCTAAGTGATCCCAGTAAGTTGCTATCCAAGACAAAATTATCTTCTGTGTATGCATGTTTCCTGTTTGGTGTTGGGTCGCTCAACGATCTATTTTCACCGTTTGATTCGGAACTGCTAGCGCTTCCATCGGAGCCATTTGCGGCCGATCCTTTGCGTTGTCTACGCCTCCCCCCTGGTAGACTTCCTCCAGTAACATCATCGTTTTTACTGCCTACATCCCCTGAATGTGCACTCAAAGCTTCTGTTTGTGTTGTGGCACTGTCCGTTACACAAACAACAGTGCCCGATGTTTGGCTTTGCAACAAGGGGACACTCTCACTCTCTGGACTCCTACTAGTCTTACCTTCTCGTTTAATAGCGTCCCAGCTTTGAAAGAGTTGCGTCATGGTCGGCGGAGAAATTGTCATGTCTGCTTCCGTTACTATTCCTTCATCTTGAATGTCACTTTTTGCTGTTCCCGTGTCAATAGTATCAAAAGTTGTACTTTTTGTGGTTGGGGGATAAGTTGTCACTTCTACAGCAACAGTGGGAGGATCCATCTGTTGTTTGGTCGGTGAGTCCTGCCAAGTGCCCATGTTTGTCCTACCACTAGAGACAGACGTGCTAGATGCCAACGACTCCATACTCCCTTGTATGCTTTCACTTTGGAATGGCTTTGTCAACTGGTTTATTTTGTCTCCCATTTTCAGCCAGGATAAGTCATGACTCCTACTACTCGAGTCAGAGCCATGTTCTTGGGACGTGTCTCGCGTCTCCTTGCTTTTGCCGTAATCTCGAGGCAGAGTAGCCGAGAGGGAATGTGGACCTTGCATTGGTGAATACGATAGGGTTTGACTCTCTAGCCCTAGTTGGTAGTCAAAGTCTTTTGAGCCGTCCAAACTTGAGCGGCGGCTACTACAGCGCGAGCTAGCCGGGCTGCTCAGTTCACTGAAGGAAGAGAGAGTCACTTTGGAATGTTTAAGCATCCTGACTGGAAGATGTGGAAATGCCTTCTTGGGTGAAAGTGTAACCCCATAAGCAGGGCGTGCGCTACTACTGTACATGTAGGGGGAAAGATACTGTTGTTGTGGCCGCTCGACTTGAGGGTATCTCTCCCTAGGAGAGACAGAGGGATGAGGTATGGGAGTAGATCTTGACACAGGAAGCGATCTGGAGTACTGTGGCTCCATTGTTGACATCAGTTGGCCCCTTGTTTGCATGTTTGCTTGAATGTCCATCGGCGGAGTGTAGCTCCTTGTCTGTGCCTGCAGATGTTCCCCAACAATGCCCCCAACCCTGCTATCGTAACCGTACGGGCTAGCAGGATAACTGTACTTCTGATGTTCAGTCTGCGGCGCCATGGAAAATGCCGCCATGTCTGCGATGCCCCCCCTCCTACCTGGCCGATAGCCCTGCTGTTGCATGACATTGGTAGGCGCCCCTGTGCCTGGCATAGGAGGGTACTGCCTGGCTTCTTCATGATAAGTCGTGCTTGGCTGTGAACTTGGCGGGGGAAAAAGCCCCGGGGCGACTGAGGTGACTTGCGGCATGGAGGGAGGGGGGTGCTCCAATTTGTAGTGGGCTTCAGCAAGGTCGGCATAACTGATGGGAGTTCTTTGAGGGATGCCCCCCTGGCCCTGAGCTTGGTAGGGGGAGGGGGGCTCCACTTGGTGGTACAGGACTCCCCTGTTGTCGTGAGAAGTGGTGGTTATGTAGGGGTGGGGAGGGCTAGGCTGGTGTGTGTATGGCAGTGACGTTCTACCGTGCAGGTACACACCTTGCAGACGTCCCTGTTCTTCCTCCTCCACCCATTCTCGTCTCTGGGACATAGGGACGTTCGCTGGTGGGTTGGTCTGCTGTGGGTAATACAAAAGTCGTAGCTCAGGATCCAGAGGGTCTAAGCCGGCGGCCTGACCTTGAGAGTGAGCCTCAAGTCCGGCTGCCGCCTCCCAGATCTGTTGCTGCAGTCTCTCGACTTCCTCTCGACGATTCCGCTCTTGAACGTAGCGTACCTCGGCGCCCAGACGGCCCCTACCCCTGCCGACGACATTGTGAAGTTGCTCGCCATTATTTGAAGTGCCTCCCTGCGGGGAGAACCCCCCAGAGTCCGGGCGACGCGGCGGTTCCACCGGCATCCCCCTACTCCCCTGGGGCAAGATAACGGGACCGGGGGATGCAGAAGGCGGTGGCGTCTCCTCAAGATTCACCGTCTTCTCCGTAAGAAGGGCGTAGACGTCACTTGAGGAGCGATGAGGCTTGGCAGCGAAAGCTGCTCTACGTTTGCTTACATTTCGACCGCCATCTTGAAAATACACAGACCCTGCCTCCGCCTCTCTGTCTTCCTGATCTGCCATTTTTTCCAGCGCTGTCCTTTCCAAGTTTGTACGGCACTTTTTTTTCAGAACATCCTCCCTTCTTCCAAAGCGTCTTGGGTTACTGACTGACTAGACATGTCAACAACCAGCCCCACCGCGGCCCAAACAGCAGGACTGCTGTCTCTGCCCCGGCTGCGCGTTTGCGTGCGGCTGAGGGCATGTGTACTTCACGACGTCATCCACTAAAGTAAACACACAGGACCTCAGGACCGCTAGGAATGATGTTGTACAGACAGTTGGGCCAAACCGTCCCGAATCTCGGCGGAAAACAGCTCCATTTGGCTCAGCTGAGGGGAAAACGTCGCCTTTCTCAGGGAAATGTGAGTTGACTACTTGCGGCGTGTGGCGCTGCGTGACGTCATCAACCCAAGTGTGAAGTGAACTGGCCTAATGAGAGAAATGTTGGTTCAGATCAGGAAAGAGTTGAAAGACAGAACCCTGCTTGCTAGATTTGCGCTTCTAGGGCCTTCTGGAGTAATTCTGACAAGAATGGGGCGTTTTCTTTTAATATCAGATCCTTTTGCTTGTGGGGAAGTTGACTGATAAAAGAACCCAACACACTTATCGAAAAGATATCCCGGTGTAGGCTCAGGCTCACGCCTTCTTTCTTCTATAATTGTTCGCGGTCATCACACACTAATTGACGTACCTTGCGCACAAGCGGTGCTTCAGACCAACTAAAGGATGTCAAACAGACAAGCTATTGTTCTACTGTTAAAAAAAACCTCACCATTGTGGCTTTATTCCGACTTCCCGATGGGTACTAACAATAGAGGTATGGTTTCAGGTGATCAACAAAGATATTCGATACTTTTCCGTCTCAAACTCACATTAAGTTTTATTGTTGCCCATTGGAGTTAAATTCCCAAACCTTTGTTTCTGACAGTGTTATGGAAAAGGCATTGTCCTGGTGGCGTTAATGCAAAAGGTAAACACTGATCATGAAAATAGAAATAAATAAAAAGAATCCAACTTTTGATAATGACTACAGTATATGAACGTTATATGGCATGTCGTATGGAGGGGGTTGAGAAATTGGCCAGCGATTTCGGTAGGCGAAACACCGCACAGTATTGGAGTAACGTTAGAATTATACATGTATACAATGCAACAAAGTGGAAAGAATAGAAAAGGCGATTAAAAACGTAAAACAAAAACTTATGAGCAATAAGCACGGGGGCCCAAAACTGAGGTAAAAATGACACTGTGCGAAAGGGTGTCATTTCCGGACGTTTCTATGTTTGTATACATCCGGATCGGGACCGTTTCTGGATATATCCGGACAATATCCGGACGAAATCTGACATGACTCCCCTGCGTTTTCGGAAAATTTCAGGAGTCCGGAACGGGACCATTTAATTCCTGCCTCATATCCGGATTTCCAGTAATGGAACGTTTTCGGACTCTTTGGAGACAAACCACGTTCCGAATATTTCGTATATATCCGGATAATTTCAGAAGTCCGGAACGGGACCAAATAATTACGTCTCATATCCGGATTTCCAGTAATGGAACGTGTTCGGACTCTTTGGATACAAATCACGTTCCGAATATTTCGTATTAATCCGGATAATTTCAGGAGTCAAGAATGGGACCATATAATCATGTCGCATATCCGGATTTCAAGTAATGGAACGTTCTAGGACTCTTTGGAGACAAAACACGTTCCGAATATTTCATATTTTCTGAGCGCGTTCGGGGCTATTACGCCCCGGAAAGGTTGCATAAACTTAAGATATACTGAAACATCATAGGAACAATACAACACATTATTTCAGAATATCCAGTAACTTAACGATCATGCTAAATACCTAATATTTAACGTTTCCTGTCCGTTTTAACCCCGAAAATGCTAACTCGGTAAGGCTACATTTTGTGAAAGCTTTTCAAAGACTTTCCTGTATAAATCAGATGACACATTAGTATCACAACAAATACATTATGTGGAGGAACAGATCATGTTAACGTCAAGGGGCAAATCAATATGCATTTGTCTCTTAGTCTTACCAAGGAAGTTTTAGCTCACTACAACCTCATTGGTCTTCACAAAAAGTGAAGCTCGAATGAAGCCAAAGTTAAACAGTTCACTGTCAGATCCAATAATATCAAGCCCAAGTCAATAACATCATAACAAAACTGATCAGTTTAAATGTACAATATCAAATGTACAGTATCCGACACAAGTCTAACGTTATAAACCATACAATCAATATTCGTAGGATAAAAATGTCATTACGAAATCAGTACGACAGTCCATTTTCAAGTCCTCTATAAGTCCGTATCGTGTTGACTGTGGAATCATCGTCCGGGGCGCCCTCTTCTGCGTCTTTGTGGTAGTGGACGATCATTGGCGACGGAAGATGCTCTGGCAAGACCCCGCAATATCGACGGCACGTCTCGAGGACAGTCCGCTCCATTGCATAGTCCAGGCACCGTCCGTCTTCAGAGTAGAAGTTCTGGCAGGATATTCCGGATACAACGGCACCGGGCACAGACTGTCGTAAGTGTTACCAGGAGGTAGGCCTCGGTCGTCGGCATGGCAGGACAGGCGATTGGGAAACAGAGGCTCAGCGGCTGGAATGAAAAAAAAAACGGCTAGTAACTGCCCCGAACCCATGAACGGTACATGTAAAATTATTCAAACAACACGGCCATAAAAATCACAGCAGGACAAGACGGGGACAAAGGCAGGAATCTGGAGTCGGCTATCATCAAAGGGTGCGGGCCACACAGATGGCACAGATAAGGACCCCCAGAGAACGAATGGAATTTTATATGCACACAGTCACATTGGTCCAAGTGTGGAGATTACAGTTTCTCCTTGGTTCTATTAAAGATTTAGCCAGCCTAAACAACAGGACAGGAAAGTTTAGAAGCAACCGTTACGGCACTTACAGCTAACTATGGAACGGGCAATTTGTAAACAAGCCGGGGATGACAGGCGGGGGTTCCAGCTGAAAGAGAAGTGATCTATCATACAACAATCTTTACAAAGAGATCACACTACTAATTATTGAATACACAAAACACTAGGAAGGGATAACAGACATTGCTGACAGACATATACGGAACTAAGAACGGTAACTGCTATGTATATACAATCTATGAACTAGAGAGCTACACCACTCACTTCTTGGTCCGGTAGCGGCTAGCGGCAGCGGCAACTGAGATTCAAATCTAGTTTCAAACCTAACTGCTGTCACCAGCTGGTCTACTATTGGTCTAGTCAAGTCATGTGACTTCCTAATATAGTCTTGTTACCTAAGGACTCCTCCAGATGGTTCCAAGCAAGTTAGTGTCATCCATCATGCCTGTTTCACGGAAACACATGGCATTGTGCATTTTTTTGTGAATAAATGCATCATGTACTTACCAGTTTCAAAGTTGTACACAGCTGCAAACGCTGTGGCGCGGTGTAGGCTGTTATCTGCAACGACTGCCCCAGTAGGCGCGCCGTTGACATGCCAACGTACTGGTCTGCTCGGCACTTTGCACAGCTTGCATAACCGCTTTACGAGTAAAGTTGCCTCGTGATATTGTCCGGATATGGGCCATTCCCACACAGCAACGCTGGTATTCAATATCATGAGTGACTTTTTGTCATGATATTGTCCGGATATGGACCTATCCCAAACTGCACCGCTGGTGTGGAGTGTTTTGACTGAACTTTTTCAAGATATTGTCCGGATATGGACCTATCCCAAACTGCACCGCTGGGGTGGAGTGTTTTGACTGAACTTTGTTCAAGATATTGTCCGGATATGGACCTATCCCAAACTGCACCGCTGGGGTGGAGTGTTTTGACTGAACTTTATTCATGATATTGTCCGGATATGGACCTATCCCAAACTGCACCGCTGGGGTGGAGTGTTTTGACTGAACTTTGTTCAAGATATTGTCCGGATATGCAAAGAAACAATAATACTTGGCTCATGATTGTTACCATCGCAAAGATTGCTTTCTGTGTCATTTGATTGTAAATGTCGATGTCAGTATATTTGCACATGCATATGGAAGCTTAAGCTTCAATTACCAGAAAATTAAAGAGTAAACATACATTGACATCGGGCATACTCGTTGTAGAATAAAAACACATATACAGAAGCAAAAACGTTAATGACGTGTATTTGACAAGATAGGAAACATTTTTAAGGATACCCAACAAAACAATATCAGATTCATGTATGACAAGAAAAGTAATTTGTTAATCATTAAGTTGTCCGAAAACTTATCTCTGGAATGTTTCTGTTTTGGACATCTGTCGTAAATGGAACGGAATATGAATTCGGAAGGAGCGAAAATTTCGGCAAAAAAATGCAGTCTTATTTGTTCAGATGCGCAATAAAACAATCACCGGTTCACAATTCACGTATAGAATACCTTTATCGGTAACGGTCAGAATATGCTAACTTCGAATCTGTCCTAAAACTAATCCATGGAATATCTGTCGCGGATATGTCTCGTAAATGGAAAGAAAAGAAAATAGTATGAATTCGAAAACATGAAACGTCCCTGACACGTATTCGGAAGAACGGGAAATTCTATCCGTCCGGGCATGTGCTGAAACATTTCATGACTCATGATATTCTGAGACATAATGAATTGAAAATGTCATCTGACAATGGCCCAGAAATAATGCACATCATGCTTCGTGCAAACTCCTAATTTGTCCGGGTATTCCTTATCGAAATATATGGACCTTTGATATGTAAAGAATGTAAAACATATCACGTATTCGGAGGCAAGAAACGTCAATGGCGCGTATCTTGAAAAGCAGGAAAGTCTTATTTGTCCGGATACATAACAAGACAATTCCTGACTCATGATATTTCCAGATATGGGAAATATTGAACATCGTGCCCGGACACAGTCCGGATATTTAGCATGTCCAAAAATATGTCAACTCCGACTTTGTCCGGAAATCACACCCTTTCGCACAGTGTGAGATAACCATTACTTTGATCGACAGAAAAAAGTTCTGTGTTGGGGGTACTGTAAACTTGGATGGTTACGCGGATAAATGATACGCCACCTTTCTTCTGTGTTCTTATTTTGGGCTAAACAGTCTCCCAGTCTCTTCAGCGGACTGCTTTCAAAGAAGAAGCACAGATCTTGGCCCATTGTATAAAGCTAACACGATCATATGCATGATGATTGGAAAAGAAAATTCATAACTTTCCATAGCTACATGTAGAGGCAATTGGCTCTCCACCAATACGTCCATCGGTCCGTATTTCAGTCTGTCATTACAAAATTAACGTTATCGAAAAAGGAGCTTCAATTTGTTTATGGCAGTTTTGAATGTACTATTTGTTTTTGTGCGCTATTCTACTTTCGTCACGAAAAGAAGTTTTTTTTTTTCTTGTTTGCTTTATGGCCATGCAACCAACATTCAAGAATTTATAAAGCTCTCAGTCAGACTGTCCATGTATTTGGAATATTTGCACAAGAACTTGAAGAAGAATTTCAAGAGCTGTTCAAATTCCAGCTAAAAATTGACGTGCACAATGTAGTCTGGCATAGTGAGTGTGGCTCCAAGGCTCTGCTGCCAACACTGTCTGGAACTCTGAAGGGTAAGTTGGATAATTGGCAGCATAGTCAGTTCTAGGCGGTAGACATCTCCACCCCACCTTCAGGCTAAATCTTAACTTCGTAAAGATTATAGGGATCAAACGAACTGGGATTGAATTCCATTCGAGACACCGCCGGGCGTACTACGCCAAGTTCATTATTATGACAAGGAAGTGACTCCACAGACAAGTTCGCCAACAAGCGATCGAGCTTCAAGAAGAAGACTGCTGTGGAGAGTAATTGGGTCTTCGGTATTTTCTTGCGTTAACACGGTTAGGTTGGGCGTAGTTTCAACCTGTCTGGTCTGGGGCGAGTTAGCCCGCGCACCAGGACTACCAGTCAGTGGAAAAGTTCAACCCAAATTTATTACCCCCTTCCCGGTCCTCTGGTTCGATGGTCGAATTTACGGCCGCAACAAATAGACTTAGGGACAATGCAGCCTAACCGCTACCTGAAAGTCCTGTTAGTGTACATCTGCAATATCACAAGAAACAATAGAACCACTCCCAGGATCTTCCAGGGAAATCAAAGCCTGTCGCAGTTGACTGTTGCAGACTCCGTCGTGGCCGTGGCGCTACTAATACTATGCGTGAGGTTTTCTCATAATGCCGATTTCTAATTGCATTTGCTAAATGTGGATCCAAATAAAGTCAAGTCAAGTCAATTGCCTTTGCTTTGTTAATTGGCGCCAGAAAACTACAATATCGGTACAATTCTCGAGCAATGGGGCAACGTTAGCAATAAAGTATAAACGTTTTGCGTCATCGGGTCATTGTCCCGAACGTGATGATTTTGTCTACTCTAGATCTTAGGGTTGTTTCAGTATCACCATGATTTATCCCCTAATGATATATTATAACGTTGTTCACAAAGTATACAAAAAGAGTAAGAAAGATCAGCCGAAGATTGGATTGAGCTAATTTTTGTAGTTCTATGTCTGCTCACTGCCATATCCCGTAACCTTCAAGTTCTTTTCGTTTCTTGTTACTCAGAGTGACAAACGAGTGTTCTCCAAGCAGAGGTTGGGACGCGGAGATAGTAGTGGTCGATATTTTTACCACGGAGCGTGCCGGTAAAAATTAGCAAATGTGTAGCGAGTGCAAGGAGCCCTGGTAGAAATCGCATGGTACCCAGGCTAGGTAAAAATCCCGACCACTACTATTTCCGGATCCTCGACCCAGCCTCTGCTCAGTGAACGTGAAGTAGAGCAGACTGAAGTAGAGTACAAAAAGTCCAATTTTGAAAGTAAAAAAAAAAGAATAATCCAAGAGAAATCAATGATAATATCAAAGTTATGTTTTGCTATACGTATTTTGTTACGAACATTATAAATGTAATAGCCTTTATTGCACATTCATGCCCTATCGGGCTATATATTATAAAACGTCTTCAGTCCACGACATTTCAACACCCCGTCATCACATCAAATGGTCCGTCCCCGCTTGGTCAGCGCCTGCGTTCTCGAACCCAGATCTGCGTGTGTCCACGTTGGGAACGAGAGTGAGATTGCGTGAACTTAGGAAACCTCGGCGCAGCAGCTGGCTCGTAGTGAATGGAGAAGCTCAAATGTCTAAAGTTTTTAACTCCCAAACTCCAGCAACTACTCGATCAGGCCCTGAAACACAAGACGTCTGGTAGGTAGGCTGTCATGACGTTATCTTTGAGCGATTTTGACTGACGCCGAATAAAAGTAAAATGATTTCGCAGTTTCGGTATGGGGGAGGGGGGCGTGCAGACGTATGAATAAATTTGGCATATATTTTATGCAACAAGCAACGTAGCGAAATGGTGGTGTCATAATCGTAAAGTCTCCTTTTGGTATAGTGTTTTAACCTCTAGACTTGACTTGTTAGAAACGTTTATGCTAGTGATATAAACTTAATAACAGTTAAATATTATATGCACTTTATGAATTATCACTAACAGTTAGTATCAGTGAAAAGTTTCCCAGTCCGAAAGGGGTGAACCACGAAGAATAAAGGGCGAGGGGAAAAACTATAAAACTAGAACAGCGAACCTGTAGCCTGGGTACCTTGATGATTTCTACCGGGACTCCTTGCACTTGCTGCGAGTGCACAGAGCCCTGATAGAAATCGGATGGTACCCAGGCTAGGAAACCTGCACAGCAAATTATGAAACAAAATTTCACACTTTGGAAGAATATGTCCCTGTGCATAGCAGCATACACGTGTCTGTCTGTCTCAGTGTGTGTGTGCATGCGTGTATGTGTCTGTGTGTGTGTGCGTATGGGTGTTTCTACCTTGAGTGACCTGACTCCTTAGAGGCAGCAAATGGAGGACTTGCTACCCATCTCCCGCAGCTGACAAACTTTAGCCTGGTATCCAGCCATATTATAGTCAGCACGTCACCAGAACGTACTGCGCCTGCGCAAACCCTGGTAGTTTGGGGCTTGGTTTGGTCAACGTTGCATTAAAATCCCGCTTGTTGCACAGTATATGTTAGAGACGTGGTTTCGTGTAAAACGTACACGGAGTTTTACCCTTATATACGCACGTACTTTCTTAAATGCGGCCCTTTAGTAAACCGGGGGTTTAGCATGTCTATACTTTTCGCGCAGGCGCAGTACGTTCCGGTGACGTGCTATTATAGTCTCTTCTGTTCTCTCGCAGAGAGAACTCGGGAGCTTTAAGGTTAGTACGGCTGGATACCAGGCTAGACAAACTTTGCACCCGTGAGGCAAAGGGAAGGGTGTAAAGTTCATGTTATACACATGTGGTAAAGGATCCTTTATTAGAAATAAATGATAGTATACACATGCAGTTTACTGTAACAGATGATTATATAACTTCACATTTATCTGTTTCAGATTGTCTGAACTAGTACTGTAATCTAGCTATACCAACCAACCAATCAGCATGGTGCAGCTTCCTCGCCTGACCAGTGCTCTGCGAGCCTTTTCTGGTGTCTCCAGCGGCAGCGAAGCCAACGGGACGAACACGATATCACTACAGGAGAAGCGCCAGCTGCAGTCAGCCAGGCTGTCCAAGTTGGTTATGATTTTAGAAGTTGATATCATCAGTTTAATTTTCCTGTGTGAACAGGGCACAAGTATGTTATATATGCCTTGCATGTATTAAGTTTAAGTATGTCGTAAAGGACTTATGATTCATCATATGAAGCCTGTAGTTTTTAGCTTGCTATGCTAATATGTTTTTTGATATATTTGTTATATCCATCTTTAGCCAGGATAGACCAGTTCAATGACTTTGCCAGTGCTTTATAGTGGGGCCCTAGACATACACACATAGCAAGGCCACGTTTATTTGATTGTTTGGATGACATCCTCCAAGAACACAAAAACTGATGCGAGTAGGCAAATCAAAAGAAAAATTGACCAAAAGAAAAGTTGCCTTTATTATGAAATCTGAGTGGCCAGGAAGGTTGAACAAATGACTGAACACACGGAATATCGTATACCGAACAATAGATTCTTCATTTTTATTCTTTCACATCAAGTATAAGAAGTATAAGAAAAAAAAGTCCCATGGATAAAAAAAAATTAGATTTATGTACAATCAATCATCAAGTCCGAATCATACAACCTATAGATCATCTGTGTAACACCCATGCATCTGTGAATGGTGAGGTGACCGATGTGTTTATTTGGACAGGTCTGAGGTGACCTTGGACACCCTGACAGCAGAACTGTTGAAGAGATGTGTCCGAGGACAGGAGCATCAGCTCCAAGCAGATGTGAAGGAGCTGTGTCATGCAGCCTCAGCCATTGGTCAGGAGATAAGAAAATTCCCTAATATGGCATGTCTGACTAAGTGTAATCAAGAGATTGGTAACCAATGATACCGATATGAAGCAAAGTTTAAGTTTTGCTCACATATTAATGATGTCTGCATTTCAATTCCAAATGTGACAGTAAATTGGTTGGCATTACTAGTACTTACCCATGAATCACATTCAATTTTCGTTGATAAGATCTGCATGCTTATACAGTTATGATATGATATGATATGATATGCATATGCAGGGCTCGGAATACTTTTTCTGCATAAACAAATTTTACCTACACCACTCTGAATTTAGGAAGTATGGATCATACTAAAATTGTTTAGGAACCATTGCTATTGTTTCTTTTATACTCTATAGATCAATACAGCTAATAAGGATCCATATACACCTACATTATAGAACATTTGACCAGTGCAGGTTAGGTGCAGGTAAAGTAATACCTGCACAGCTCCAATTCTATCTGCACTAACCTGCATATGCAGGTGGTATTTTGAGTCTTGCATATGTATAAGAGCTTTCTTTGTTTTTTGTTTCCTAGTTGGTGATATCGGGGTAGAGTACATCCATGATGCTGCTGTTGTCCTTTTCCGCACCCTGTCACCGGTCGACAAAGTTGGCAGGGAAGAAACTTCCAAACTCAGGGCGATCTTCGGGCCGTTTCCCGCCAGCGCCGTGAACAAAGCCATGAAATCGGTCAAGGACATTTGCTCCTGCCTTTCCGAAGGTTCCCTAAAGTCACTGACGTGCTTCTCCAGTCGTCAGTCGCAAGAAATTAAAGAGTTTGGACAAGGAATTCATTTCTCCCACGAAGGTCTGAAGCTTGTGACACTTTCTGAAAGACCTGGAACTGAGCCTAAGTCCGCACACATGAACAGGGAAGATTTCTCTGCTGCCAACGCAAACATAAACGGAGCGGCGGAGAGTTTATTTACCGAAGCGTGGCTTTTTGAAAGGTTGCAGCAGATTTTTGGCGAGGGCTCGGAGTTCGGAGCGGGGTTACCTCCGGGAGAGCTATGCGATACTTTGATTGACATCTTGAGCACAAGCCAAAGCGACTCTGTGTTACAGAATGAGGTATGGTCTGTCTCAGTAGTCTTTAAAGTTCCCAAAATAACTTTTGAAAAGCATTAAAATGATACATTTCATTATTATAATATTTTGATATTAGTCATACCGACAGATGAATCTTATCATAGAATTCGAGTTGTGCTAAATTTGGCCTTAAATAAAGAAATCTCCTGTGTCCCTCCCTCTGGATTGAATGGAATATTCCCTGGACAGAAAAGCCTTGACAGTGAACTTGTGCAGAGTGGGCCATGGCTTCAGCAGGGCTTAATTAGTGTCATCTGGGGAGGGGCCACTGTGCCAAATTCCCAGCATCTGTATCCAGCTACTGAAACATGTGTACTGCAGGATTTTAATAGCTTGCATCACTCTGCACTTGTCAATACCATCCCAAGGGTGGCCAGTTTACAATATAAATACTGCTTTCATAGAACCCTCAAGTGTGGTCACCCCCTTTCCTCCAAGATTATATTGATAGCTTCCCTCCATCAACAGTCTCCAAAAGACAATACAGTCAACACTGCCCAAGAAGGCCACTTACTAGTATGGGACATATAAAATCTAGTCCATGTGCTGTATGTGAACAGGTGGTCTCATGACAGGATTCTTAAGGCTTTTGTTAAAGTGGTTACATTGGCCATAGGTGGTCATTATGTAGAGATGGTCACTTGCACAGGTTTGTTTGTACTGTAACTAGATTCCATGAAAGTTGAACCAATGAGTATATATATGTTTGTTTGTTTGTTGTACAGTTGTTTGAACTCCTGGGTTCCGGATGTTTGGACCTGATCCAAGACCTTCTGGACCACAGGAGTGAGCTGGTACAGAGTGCTGCAAGTCAGAGGCAGAGGGAACTCAGAGGTTCAGGTATAACTACAAGTGCCTGTGCAATAATCACATGTCTCTATACTTCGATAAAACTACACATCTCATATGTATTGGCTTCTAAAATATGCTAGTTTGTTGTTGTTGAACAAAACTCATCTACTGTATGGAAGGGCAATGCAGTTTGTTGCTGGGTAAAGGCTGCAATTATGTTGCTAACTGCTAGAAGGAGCTAATGCTCCACAGCCTACTTCTGATGAGTTAAAAATGTATATCGTGATAGTCATATTCTGAACACCTTGGTTCTTAGTATGACAAAAAATAAGCTGACAAAGAGAAAGATGTTAAATGTTTCCAAAGGCACAAGATTACAAAAATTCAGTGTAGGCTAAGAAATGCAAATGATGCTCAGAAGTTGAGTGACCAATTTTGTTTTTGCAAATATGTATAATCCTCATGTTTTACAAACACACAAAACATTACATGTAGTGGTTCCTAAAAAGTACTCTGTCTTCCTACAGTTGATGTTTCTGGAATTGCAGGGAAGAAAACCCCTATTGTTGCACCCACAGTGACAGTACAGGTACGTTTGCTGTTATAAAATTCGAAGAACATTTTGCCTCAAAATGTATACCTGTAGTAGTGTTTTCTTCTGAGATAATTGTAATAATAAGAGGAGGCATCTTTCTTGTTTCCACAAAGTTAACAAATATAGGAGGTAACTTGCCTTTAGTATGATCCAGAAGACGTTATATAAAATGTAGTGTGACAATTTTTCAGTCAGAAAAAGAGCGCCAGCTTCTCAAGCAGTATCGGAAAGATGAGCGTCGTATGGCCAAAAAAGACGTCACCAATCAACAAGGGGTGGCATCTAACAGATTTGATCCCCGTGACCTAAGAGCACATAGGTAAGATCACTTAAGAAGGTTCAGTTTTTGATGATATGTAGGGATGATATCAACACTTTGTGCATTGTTCAGAACAGTATTTGTTAGGTGGTTTTACTTTAGAATAGAGGACAAGGTCTTGTATTTGATTATTGTTCCACTATGGGTGATTCATACATGTAGTATGTAACCTGTAGATGCTACTAATCTATGAGAGATCTGTGAAACCTCCATTCAAATATCTGTTAAAGCGTTTCTGACATAAACACTTTAAGATGCAGTACCCTAAATGTCTGTAGGGAGGCGCTACTTCAAGAGGCGGCCAGCACGCCATTGTTCAGTGACCCCTACACAGAGCTGAGGCCAATCCGCTACCCCAATGTGTACGACTCCTTTTCTGACGCTCGCAAGTCCTCCTCTTTCATTGGAGGCTGCAAAGTAAGTCCAAAGAAAGAAAATCATTTTTTCTTGACTTCTCTTTCTTCAGATTCAATTTCTTTTGTGAATCTTGATTCTGAACACCAATGTATGCGCTGTTTGTGTTCTAGATGATCCTGCCTGCAGGGTTTGAGCGTAAGGTGAGCAACATGTATGAGGAAGTGTCCATTCCACCGAGTGACCCCCCACCATTGACCATCGGCAATGACCGCATCAACATTAGCCAACTGGATGAGGTAACCATTATGTGTTTTGATTGACATATTTCAATTATGTCACTGTTGAGAGGAAATTGTTCGATTGGCAACTCAAGTTTCTTTTTTGCCCTTACACAATCAACACCCTTTGTTGTACATGTATTTATGTTGCATGGCAATTGGTGATTTTCTTCTTAAGTTTCAGTCAGCTGTTGTTTGATTCTCAAATTGCTGTCGTCTTTGGATTTTTAGTTTTGAGTCATGTTGTTTTGGAACAACCTTGACAAAAACTCTTGTGAAAAGAAAATCACAAAAGTTTGCCCCTAAAGGCTTGAAAATCAAGCCTAATATGGGAAATGTGTTATGTGTATGTCCAAGAAATGCGAGCACCGTCATGAAAGGTCACTTGAGTCCTGAGTTGGTAAATTATATCATGGAGAAATTTAACTGTTCTCCAACTAAAAAAAATTGGGCTCACCAAGAATTTTCAACTGAATCACTTATTGTGCATAAAGTCTCATTTTGTTGGATAGCTAAAGATGGCTAAATTTGGATAGCTAAAGAGGAAAACAGTTCAATTTCTCCATGTCATTAATTAGGCTATTTTGATAAATCATGTCATAGAGTATTTCATGGCTTGTACATATAAACATTTTTTTTTCTCCCTGCCAGATTGCCCAGCTGGCGTTCCAGGGTATGAAGAAACTGAACCGTGTGCAGTCAGTCGTGTGTGAGATGGCGTACGGAACTAACGAAAACCTGCTCGTCTGTGCTCCGACGGGCGCTGGCAAGACCAATGTCGCCATGCTTACTGTCCTGCATGAACTCATGCAACATGTCCAACATGGCGTCCTGCAGAAAAAGGACTTCAAGGTACAGCAGGTGTAGGGGTTTTAAAACAGAGTATCTGTCGTGTACATGTACCTGAAAATTAGCATTCAATTTTATTATGCAGCCCTTGTTATCATTATCATTAGGTTTTTAAGGTTTAGGGCAACACTTGTGGGAGAATATAGATGTTGATTGAATCATTCAATATGCAAAATTTTAGAAGTGACTAGAAAGGCCGACATTTGCTTCAGAGCAAATACAGCATATTTCAGCCATACCCGTTCCCATGCAAAATTGAACTGTTCCAAATCACCCGTGCAGAAATCGAACATTCTAACAGAAACTTGTCGAAATGAACGACAAGAAAGGCCGACATTTACTTATGAGCAAATGCACCATTTTCACTCCGCCCCTCTGCCGATGCAACAATGCTCTTCCACAATCACACATAGAATAACATGGAATTTGGTATAAGGGTGCCCTCGACATATGCACGGTAGAACGAAACATTTTTGGCATACATCACTTCAAGAGGATTAATTTTTGGCCATTTTTAGTATCATTTTTGGCCCCTCTGTATTGCCATGGTATTGGAACAAATTTTGTATGGAAATGCCTGAGTGTGATACATTTTGTATATACCTCCAGGGCCTTTGCAATTTTGGTATACATGTCTTGACAATGATGAAGTCTCTGGTCTTCTTGTATTAAAAAAAATGGTGATGGCATGTTGGATAGCAAGTGGGATGAAGTTCAGAATGATTATCTCTTCTCTCTCTCTTACAAACACACACACATACACACACACAGACAGCAAACAGTAAGAAAGAAAAAATCTTTCAATTTTTACAGTTTTACTTTCACAAAATTGCAATTTTACACTTGTCTGCTCTCACAATCTGATTGACTTAATGTAAATACAATGTAATTTGAGCTTAAGTTTTTACATTGTTTAAAGTTAATCTGGAAAAATAGCAAACTACATAATAGATCTTATTTGCATAAAAATTACAATTCCGTCAAAATATATAAATCTTTTCAGAATCGGTTGCGATCAATATCTACGTGTCCTTTTCTGGCTGGTTGGAATCAAGTCAGTCTGCTTCTTCCACATACAGTCATAGACCAAGCTCTGCTTCTCTTCTGTAGAGGGGTATGGAGGACAGAAACAGGGAAGTTAGAATTGCAAATTTCAATGCAAAGCAGAAACATCAAACTATAGGCAGATTTGGAAACAGTACACATTTCCACAACTATTTACAATCTGCCATCAATCTGTTGCTGCCTGGGACAAAATCTGTGTGCCTCCTCCAAATACAGCTTCTCATGGACCAATTGTTTTCTTCTCTTGAGGTCTCATCTTAACAATGCAAACAGGAGAGTGAGATTTGGCATTTCAAGGCAGACATCAATCAAATATTTGATGAAATAATTATACCATTGATTTGGAAAGTATACATATTGTTGCCAGAAGATAACAATGTGTTTGTGTTACACATAAACCTTCTCTTCGATCCCAATTCTGCACTTGTCTCTACAGTCTACACCTACATGTACATGCAAGTCTAGCGACAAGAAAACAGGCCCTACCTGCTGTGTGTCATGAGCACAATGTTCTCACTGCTGAAAAAAAACAACAGAGACATGTCAATCTTTGTTTTACACATTTGTGGACACTTCAAAATGTTAATGCACAATGCTTTTGAATGATAAAGGAATATTGCAACAGAGGTATAATAAATACATATACACAACTTGTACTTGCAAATGAAAAGGTACAACTGACAGGATCAAAAAGGATTGACATGAATGAAATTAAAGCAATCATATAGAAGTCAAACGAGTGACATTTGGTATAACATCTACACAAATTCTAAAAACAAGTCCAAAGGATGAATTAATATTAACAAAAATGATTCATAAATCCACATGGCTCCCAATCACTGAGCCTCCACCAGGCTCCCTCTTGTCCTTTGGCAAGAGCCGGAGCGGGAACCTTTGTCATTCCCCATCCCCCTTGCCACCACTGAATGTGCCGTGTGGCAAGGGCCGGAAGCTGGCAACAAATATTTCATTCACAGGCATCCACCAGGCTCCCTCTTACCAGTTTTGGCAAGAGCCAGAGCGGGAACCTTTGTCATTCCCCATCCCCCTTGCCACCACTGAATATGCTGTGTGGCAAGGGCCGGAAGCTGGCGCCAAGTACTTCATTCACAGGCATCCACCAGGCTCCCTCTTACCAATTTTGGCAAGAGCCAGAGCGGGAACCTTTGTCATTCCCCATCCCCCTTGCCACCACTGAATGTGCTGTGTGGCAAGGGCCGGAAGCTGGCGCCAAGTACTTCATTCACAGGCATCCACCAGGCTCCCTCTTACCAGTTTTGGCAAGAGCCAGAGCGGGAACCTTTGTCATTCCCCTTCCCCCTTGCCACCACTGAATGTGCTGTGTGGCAAGGGCCGGAAGCTGGCGCCAAGTACTTCATTCACAGGCATCCACCAGGCTCCCTCTTACCAGTTTTGGCAAGAGCCAGAGCGGGAACCTTTGTCATTCCCCATCCCCCTTGCCACCACTGAATGTGCCGTGTGGCAAGGGCGGAAGCTGGTGCCAAGTATTTCTCAATTATGGAGCACCATAGACTCCCATTTCTCATCCACTCATCTCGACAAGTCCTGAGCTGGTACAATACACACACACTCCATTCCTTTGATTCTGATTTCTGTTTTATCTCATCATTACACAACGTACGGTACACAGCATCATGGTGACTATAGAAATTGTCAACCTTCCACTTAGGTCAACAAGGCCTGAGCTGGTACAATACACATACTCCCTTCCTTTGACTCTGATTTCTGTTTTATCTCATCATTACACAACGTACAGTACACAGCATCATGGTGACTATAGAAATTGTCAACCTTCCACTCAGCTCGACAAGGCCTGAGCTGGTACAATACACTCACACACCATTCCTTTGACTCTGATTTCTGTTTTATCTCATCATTACACAACGTACAGTACACAGCATCATGGTGACTATAGAGATTGTCAACCTTCCACTCAGCTCGACAAGGCCCGAGCTGGTACAATACACACACTCCCTTCTTTTGACTCTGATTTCTGTTTTATCTCATCATTACACAACGTACAGTACACAGCATCATGGTGACTATAGAGATTGTCAACCTTCCACTCAGCTCGACAAGGCCCGAGCTGGTACAATACACACACTCCCTTCTTTTGACTCTGATTTCTGTTTTATCTCTCATTACACAACGTACAGTATACAGCATCATGGTAGCTATAGAATGTCTGTATTACACCATGATTAACAACAGCTGACAGTTGTGAAATGTACACATGGTCAATGAGAGTACATCTTTCAGTTGTAGGAGACTCTATCAACTGTTTGAAGCCATTTTGCATCAAGAAAGAAAGGATCATTTTGTTTTCACTTGACATCAAATTTTCATTAAAGTCACCAAGAATCACTGTGTTACTTCTTTCCACTGCAGACAAGTGCCCCAAGAGTTTCTCCAAACTGGATATGAATGAGTCTTTGCGTCAAGTTTGCGAACATTTGGGGGTCTATAAATGGCTACAATTAGATGTTTCACAGGCATGCAGTCAGCAGAAACTTGCGTAACCACACATTCTAGACTGATATCATTTGGGATGGGAATTTCAGAACACTTGTATATGTCACGTACATATATTGCCACGCCTCCACGACTGGAATTCTTTGTCGCATTAGAAGCTTCCTCGCAAGCATGCCCACTTGATCTGTCTTTACGAAACATGTTGAAACTCTCCAACTGAAACTGGGAGGACTGCACATTTTCTGACAGCCATGTCTCAGTCAGGCATATGATATCAGCTTCAACCAAACAAGTTGACTTCAGACTTTCAAAGTTCTTTTTAGTAAGTCCTTCAGTATTGTGATGGACAATGTTCAACACTTCACCGACAGATCTGTCACCAACATTTGTAAATGGGTTGGATACAGATTCGAAATGCTTCATCTTATTAACTGCCTCCTGCACTGCCTCATCACAGTAGATGGACTCCTGTTTATAGTGTGTAATGTGAAGACCGCCTATGGAACATACCCTACTCAAGGCCACATACGCCATACCTGATGCAAAAATATTTTTCATTGGGACAACTACTTCAGGAACTGTCATTCCCTGTACTTTGTGTACTGTGCAGGCCCAAGCTAGCTTGATAGGAATTTGGTAGCGTTTGACTTTACTTAATTTCTTCAAGTTGTCCTCAATCTGACGAATCGGAACTGAATTCTCTGGTAGACTACTAGGAACTGCACTTTTTTCTCTTTCAAGCACACCTGCCTTTGGATTATCAAACTTTACAAAGACAGTTGCACCATCACTTGCATCTTGCTGGCCACCTGTTACACCTGTCACTGTTCCAAATGCACCGTTAACTAGACCATCCTCAACATTGACATTTCTACAAAGCATGACACGAGCACCAATCCCAACTTTGACCACATCAAGGAGGTCGTCTTTATCTCCTTTTGCATGAGGTCGTCTTGTCATTGAACCTGTTGTGGGATCTTTGACAAAATCGGAGGCTTCGAAACATGTAACATCTGAACACCTGAGATTCAACATCTTGTCATTATAATCTACAACAGCTTTATTCGTGGAAAAGATGTGAAGTGCATCCTTAGGATAATCATTTGATGCAAAGTCTGTAGATAACACCCGTGATGATAGAGTTTTGTCATCTTCATCAGAAAGTTTGTCTTTTTTTCTCTTTACCCTCATTCTATTCAAAAGGTTTGCAAAGGCAGCATCATCCTTCTGTCTCATGATTTCCTCAAGTTCCACAACTTCAAAGATTGGATTCCACAAGTCAATGAAATCTTTTCCCCTGTAGAGACTTTGTCCCCTGACTGGAGGGATCTGATACATGTCACCTACTGCCAAGATGCTCACATTTCCAAAGATTGCACTTGACCTTGACTGGGTCAGCTGACCCAATCTACCATGAATAGAAGACATGAGCTTCATGTCGACCATCGATACTTCATCTACAATCACAATTTTGAGGCTTTCATACTGTGCACGCAAAGTGTTAAGGGTACTTTCAGACAAGGGCTGATACGTCTTCGTAACACACATCAGATGAAAGGCATGGTGTACAGTGCTCCCACCGATATTGAATGCAGCAGTTCCTGTGGGTGCCGTAAGAAGGACAGAGACCTTGTCAGGGTTTTCTTGTGCCTTTCCTAGTAACCTGGTAGCCTCATAATATATGCATTTTATGAGGTGGCTCTTTCCAGTCCCCGCACCACCCGTCACAAAAATATGAAAGGGATCTGGTCGCTTTCCCTGTGCAGTTTCCATACACCACTTCCTTACAAAATAGAAGACCCCCTGTTGCATTGGGTTGAGTGACTGCATCATGGGGACCGCAGTTTTAAACTGGATCTTTGTCTGGCAGGCTTCTAGGGTAAAGCTTCTTTCTTTTGATTTGTCAGTTGTCGCTAGGTCAGGAATGTCATCCTCAGTGCCCTCAATAACCCCACCCACTTCATTTTCTCCCCTCTTATCTAGACAATCAAGTCTTTCTTGTTCCACTTCGGGAAGATCTGGGCCCAAACATCTTCTAGATTACCATCTTCTACGTCTTTACGAGCCTGCTCAAGTTCCTCAACATTTTGCTCAAATTTACGCCTATTCCCATTCACAATGACATTTACTCTATCCTCCCTGTCTGATATGGGAGCAAAGCCATTCGAGTAGAATTCTTCATACTTGGCATATTGTGGTGGTTTCAACTGTGCATCAAGGTAGTGTGGCAAGTACAACTTGAGCAATGTCAAGTAGAATCGCTCTGGCTCTTTCTTTTATTAAATTTGGCAAAGCGGATGACGGCTGGATCAGATCTTGTACGTTTTTGTACAGCCCCATAATTATCCCTCAACACATGCCTTGCTTCCCCTCTGGAAGACTGCTGAGCATTTTCTTGCTGGCCTGAACAAGAAACGATGCGATACTCGGAGACAAACTCTGCAGCACACATTGATCGGAAAGGTTCTTCTCGTGGCCTCGCCTTGTACCGATCCATAATGCTTGGCATCCAGATGTTTTCTTCATCACCATTTCCCTCGCTGGCAAGCTTCTGAATGTCGGCCAAAGGTTTTGACAAGCGATTAGCTTGCTCATCTGTTGGTATGAATGTGACTGCTCTTGAGCACTCCTTCAAGTTCAGGCTACAGACCCGATAGACAGCCTCCTGTGCACTCACTTCCCTGTGGTGAAGGTAGGTGTTGCCAACTTTCCTCATTTCTGTCAGTACATCCTCGTTGCCTTCCCTTGCCTCTTTCTGAGCCTGTTTGAGCAGCTTTCCCATTTCTCTTTCTGCTTTGCTGATATATGATACTATGTACTTGACACAACTGTACGCATCGAGAACATATTGGATGTCCATGTTCGCATTCCAAGCCCGGAGCAGATGTGGATTGAAATTGTTCACCCACATGTCCTTGGGCTCACGTCTGAGGAATACTTGCTTCCTGTTTGCAATCAAGTTCAAAGCGTCACAGACCTGTGCAGTGGTGAGATTGGCCTCCTTGAGAACGTCCTCAGTGGAGCACTTCTCTGGCTCTGTTTTCTTGTCCAACACATCCCAGAATTTTTTCAGGTCAGATTCGGCTTGCTTCTTCCTTCCAGCAATGGATGCTGATTCTTCATCGGTCAGGTCCTGTAGGGAGACAGGGCTGCACAGAAATGTCTGATTCACTGGAGGCTTAGGGAATCCAAACCTACAGATCTTGCCACCTTTCTTGCATGACGATGTATGACCCTTTCGGTGCATTTGAACCTGGCTAACTATGTCAAATAACTCCTTATCTGTTTCTGAGTTAGGCAGCTGACAGCACACATATCTGTCCACAAAAGAGCAGATCTCTTCTTCAGAATTTACACCCAATTTTGGTGCATCTTTCACCCAAAACAAACAATGGATATGGGGTGAGCCCCTTTGCTGGAATTCAGTCCTCGTGAACGTGTCTATGACCTCACCGATTGGCTGCGATGGAGATTTAATGAGATGTTTGAAAAACAGCTTGACTCTGCGATCAAACATGCGAGCGGCTGTGACAGGATTACTCTTCAAAATGTCACAACGCTCTTCCCACGACAACTCGCTTACTGGTACCGTGCCATGATCTTGTCGAATCGCCTCTAACACTTCTGGCCAGCGCAAATCTGCAGCAGAAAATGTAGCAAACCACGTGGGAATTCCCAGCTGTCTTATCATTGCATATAATTCATTTAGCGCCTTGTCCCAGAACTGCGGAGTACCCCTGACTGGCTGAAGGAAGCGATAGCCTTCATCTGACTTAAGTATAGCCTGTAAGTCCTCTTTGTTTGACAACATACTAGCAGATATTTTACGGCCGCCACTTGTCGTCGGCGAACCTTTGCGCATAGATATGGAAATATTCGACTGTATGAAGCGCAACTCTGTTACGTATTGTGCAAAGAATATGTAGTTAGTGTCGCTTGCAAACCGCGTATCTGCACCCATAAGGCGTGCCTTGAAGTACTTGCTGGGCGTAATACGTACATCACGATCAACATTAAAAGAAAACTTTCCAGTAGGGAATTGAACAGGGAAGGACATTGCCTCTCCCCCAACCTCCTGGAACACAGAAATTGGTTTGCTACCCTCTCCTGGAGCCACACACATGACGCGTTCATCGTGGTGGTCAAGAAAATCCTGTCCTATATCTACTGGCTGGAGGCAAGTGTCATGCGGCAGTCCCCGCAAGCGGCTGTCTAGTTCCTCTTCCTCGCTCAGAGCTGCTTCTTCCACAGTTTCTTCCTCGCTCAGAGCTGCTTCTTTTATGGTTTCTTCCTCGCTGAGAGCTGCTTCTTCCACAGTTTCTTCCTCGCTCAGAGCTGCTTCTTCCATGGCTTCTTCCACATTCACCTGTCGAATAATGTTGTCTGTTTCATCATCTTCTATATCATTCCTGGTTGGCCCTTCCATATCATTCCCCTCTTCATTGACAGACTCACCGTGCTCAGGGGCTGTATGATCTTCTAAGGTGCCATTCCCTCCTTGTTCAGCATCAGATGGTTCAACAAGGCCTCCTTCTTCATTCCAAAACACAGCCCAGTCTGCATCGATAGACGTACCGCTGTAATGTTCATTATTTTCAACAAGATACTTCAAAGCAACATCAACCTTCATTGGACTGATTTGTCTATACATGTGATGCCCACTGTACTGTAGCTTCCTCTTAAGTTTCACCTTGATTAACTGAGCTTCTGACGGCATTCTGGGAAGGATTGCATGTGTTTCACTCACATCTGCTGGTACACACACTACTGGGCCAACAACACCTTTCTGACCCCCTTTCGGGAGAGCTGCAACTTTCATGAATGGTATTCTCTTGGCTATCAGTTGGGACTCCAGAGTATTGAGACTTTTCAGCTCAGGGGGTATTTCTGGGACCTTCATCTTATTACTCTGAGCCTCGTATGGAATTGTCTTTTTATCTATCATGTGCCTATGACAACAGTGACATATCCACTCTGTGCCCCTAGATGATTTTGCAATGGGACACGCATGTGGGCTGCAGTCCTCGTTGCATTGATGTACATACGTACCTGTAAGACAGTGCTTAACAGCCTGAACATACCTTGATTTTTCACCATCACGATGACAGATTACGACTTGATTGTGAAACAAAAGCCTGTGACATACAGTGCAAACATATTCTGGTCCCTCTTTGCATTCCATCTGGAACTGTTCAATGTCCTTATTGACATCTGCTAAATTCTGCTTCTTCTCTCTGTTAATCTGCACATTCCTTTTTTTCTGCTGGGCATAGTCATCATCAGTGTGATAGCGCTCCAGCGCTCGCTCCTGCTCCCTTTCGCGCTTCTGCTGGGCATAGTCATCATCAGTGTGATAGCGCTCCAGCGCTCGCTCCTGCTCCCTTTCGCGCTTCTGCTTGGCATAGTCATCATCAGTGTGATAGCGCTCCAGCGCTCGCTCCTGCTCCCTTTCGCGCTTCTGCTTGGCATAGTCATCATCAGTGTGATAGCGCTCCAGCGCTCGCTCCTGCTCCCTTTCGCGTTTCTGCTTGGCATAGTCATCATCAGTGTGATAGCGCTCCAGCGCTCGCTCCTGCTCCCTTTCGCGCTTCTGCTTGGCATAGTCATCATCAGTGTGATAGCGCTCCAGTGCTCGCTCCCGTTCCCTTTCGCGCTTCTCCTGGGCGTGCTGTTTATCTGTGCTATATCGAGTCTTCTTTCCATCCCGTTGGGCCTTGGCATATTCCGGATCCTCCTGGTACCGTTTCCTTTCTCGGTCTCGTCTGGCCCTTTTCCGGTCGTCGTCATCATTATTGGCATTCGGCATGGTCTTTCTCTTGATGCAGGCAACTTGTGAGGCTTCTGTAGTTTCCTCTCTGTGGCGCCGTGACATACTCCTTGTCTGTCTTTTGTTGAAAACTGTTGCTGTGACAACATCAAAATGGTTACCATTGGTATGTTGCATGTATATAGCATTTCTACCATCTAACATGCTTGTATTACTCTCACACCATGGGTACTTCATCCATTCCCACTTAACGTTAAAGCCATGCTTACCGTACACAAAGATGCGTCTTCCCAGTAGTGAAGACATCGCATTTATTTCTACCTGTGTGGCCCATGCTCGAGGATCTGCTGGATGACGATTCTGCATGCTTCGACCATCACGAGACAGGTACTGGTCCATGGTTTTTTCAGGGTGCTCGAATGCCAACCAAGGCCTGTAAACATCTTCAGACAATGTTGACATATATTCAACTGTACGCTGTCTTAATACATCATGATAGTCTTGGGTGCCACAAATAAGGTAACTAATAGCTCTATAGAAACAATTACCATCCCCAATAATTCTGATGGGATTGATTGGTGCCTCCAAAGGGACATTCCTTTCCTGAATATTGAGATATCGTTCAACAGAAAGGTTCAGCTGGTCTGCCAGTTCCAATTGATCATTTCCTGTGAAGGGATTGAACATGAACTCTTCCTTCCACTCCCCTGTTTCCACTACCTCTGGGCTATCAGCTGGTTCCCGCTCCCTTACCTCTACATCCTGGTCATCTGCTGGCTCCCGCACTCTTACCTGTACTTCCGGGTCATCTGCTGGCTCCTGCACTCTTACCTGTACTTCCGGGTCATCTGCTGGCTCCTGCACTGTTACCTCCAATTTCTGCTCATCAGCTGGTTTCTTTGTTTCCTGCTTTGCCTTCCAGGCATTCAACTTCGTCAATTTCTTACGCCGAGGCATTCTTCCTGAAAGATCACAAGTGCTAGAATGTAGCAACATTCTTTGAGACTATAGCATATTTAAAAGTATAGTGTCAACAAATTTTAAATGTATAATATTAATATAACATAAGATAATAAGTAGACATTGGGTCGACAATTATGAAACATTCAACTTCCAAGAAATAAAGAAAACAGCTGCAGATCATATGCTAAAAACATATCTGTAGATAACACCTTTTTATCTGCAAGTTCAAAAATACCATCATGCATGCATAAAATGGGTGTCCTCCATAACAATTGCATTATTTGTAACAACAATCGTCCCAGTCGTCCCATCAATTTTTGTCACTAGTATTTACTAACACACATTGCATAGTCTATCCACTGAAAAGTTGTGTCAACTTAAACTGTAGAGTTTGCAGAGAATCATACACTTAAACACACTGTTTACTCGGTCCACTAAAAGACTGCCAAGAATCGCACCTATTTGACACACTGCCTGATTCACTGTCGATTCCAAATGACCACCCTGATAGCTCAGAGCCAAATGCTTTGGTTGCATTAAGAAGAATAGCTAGGTGGTAAAAGCTGTTTCAAAAGCTCTTCTTTTGGGCAAAATGGTGCAATAAAATTTAATAAACATGTTGACACCACTTATCATTCTAGGGGTCACGTAAAATTTCCTTGGACATAAGAATAAATAGGCAACATAAAATATAAATCATTATGAATAAATGCCAGTATTTTACTTCGTCCATTATTCTTATTGCCCCCCCCCACACACACAAACACATTACCACAATGAAAATAGAATAAAACAACACAAATGATGCATGATGGAGAGTAGAAAGTTCATCACTTCTTTCCTAACAAGATTTTAAGGAACTAATCTATCTGTTGGTTGATGCGCTTTTCTTTATTGGAGTACAGTGTAAATTTTTCACAAAGACTACGCCAGGTCACATAAAATGTCGTCCGATTGTTGGCAGCAAAACGTAACACTTTGGAGACGTTACCTACCACCAAAATAAATTAACTCGCCAGTAATCATCACTTCACAGAAATGTACAAAATTCAAGGGTCACCGGGGTGACGTTTCGAAGTATTTTCAGTCGTTCTTGATGGAAAACGAAGAGGTTTTTTGTTTGTTTTTTGGAGCACATAACGACACTGGTGGTACAACACGTTTGCCTGCGGTTCAAGTTCCAGATTCCAGTACTAGTGTGGCGCTAGGGGTACGTAAATATATTGACATAAAACGCACCTTTCAATGCACAAAAACAACGGATGCAAGAAAGCAAGAATAGCCAGTTCTTACCTGATGATATTTTGTGCTGTATATGACGACAGCTAACGCAAAATTTGACGCAGAGCGCTAGCTAACTCAGTGTGGAAACACGTCTGAACTTGTCTGGACGCAGCTCGAAGTAAACATCCGGGTCCTTTCTATCTTGACCTCTCCTGACCTCCGCCTGATTACCCGGTTACAGTAGTAAAGTAGCCTACAGGGGTGATGTATCAAAGAGGCCTACTAAACATGTCGGACCTGAAGATGTCTTTCCTTGTATATACCGTGCCTCTATTTAGAGTCAATTCTTTTCTTTATCAAATCTTTTAAACTATATTCATGTATGCTTTGCATTACCTATCATACGGTACAACAAAACTCGCTGACCCCGTAAAACCTTAAATGGCCGGATCCAAATACCGCGTGATCCATCATCTGTTGCTTTCAGTTGCTGATTGGCTGAACGGCTAATTGATTTGCACGCAGTGGGCCGGCCAGCTGCTCTCTACGGTGAGACGTGCATCTGGTACAAAGCACAGTTTAGTCAAAAAAGGAATCTTAAATGACGGTTTAACCCAAAAATGAATCTTACAAAATTCCCCCGTTCAAGAATGGACTCCAGTGCACCCTATGTGAAATTTTCACAATAGACCAGTCCAGAAATACTCCCACTGAAACCATGGCCTTTTGAATAAGAAACCAAATCCAAAATTGAATTTAGCAAAAAAGGTCCCAGTGCATGAAAAGGTATAATAGACCAGTCTAAAAACACTTCCACTAAAAATTTAATTTTGAATCATCACCCGTTCAAAAATGAATTTGAAAAAATCCCCCTTCCGTGTGCAAAAAATGGACTCTTCGATGTAAAGTAGAGCAGTCCAAAAATACATCCGCCAAAATAAGACTTTGACATAATCACTGAAGTCCAAAAAATGGATTTTTAAAAAAGCCCCCTCTATGCAAGAATGGACTCTTCCAGAACACCCATGTAAAATTGCAAATTAGACCAGTCCAAAAATAACCCTACTGAAAGACTTTGACAAACTAGAAGTCACCAAAGTCCAAAATATGAATTTTGAAAAATCCCCCTCCGTGCGAGAATAGACTCTTCCAGCACACATTCTGTAAAATTGCAAAATAGACCTGTCCAAAAATACATCCACTGAAAGACTTCACCAGTCCAATGATGAATTTTAAAAAAAGAAATGAACCCCTCCGTGTAAGAATGGACTCTTCCAGATAACACCGGGCTCGCTGATTGGCTGCCATCCCCCCCCCCCTCTTTAGGATATAGATTCGGGCTAAGTGATTGGTTACCTATCTAATTACATTAAATAGACATATATGCCAGTAGGTGCAATCTGCAGCTGGGGGTCAACGACCTTAAGGTCATTGACCCCTCTGGCAATTGGAAAATGACAAAAAAATCCCCAAATATATCATTTTGACGTAGTCTATGACAAAAATTTTACATGTGTCATTTGAATAAATATCTAGTGCACCCTTTTACCAAAATTTAGGTCATTTGGTTTTAAAACCAGAGCACAAGAGCCAAAAGTTTACTTTTTGGTCATAAAATGGCCAAATAATCGTAAAATTAAGCATTTTGTTGTACTGTATGCCTCAAGTGTTATTGAATCCATGTGCGCACATGTCTAGGGCACTCCTATACTAAATTTCAGGTCATCCGGTTCTAAAACCAAGGTACAGGAGCCAAAAGTGTCCTTTTTTGGTAAAAAAATGACCAAAAAATCGCAAAAAAAAGCATTTCCTTATACTGTACACCAAAAGTGATATTGAATCTATATGGGGGATTTATCAAGGCACATCTGTGCCAAATCTCAGCTCATTCGGTTCTAATACCAGGGTACAGGGGGCCCAAATATACAGTTTTGGTCTTAAGATGACCCAAAAACCTTAATAAAATCATTTAAGAGACAGATATGGGAAAAATGAAAAAAACGTCCGAGGGTATTGGCCCACTCTACCCTTGTGCCAAATTTCAAGTCATTCAGTTGAGAAACAACGGAGATACCGTGTTCTGAAGATTTGACAGGAGAAAGAAAGAAAGAAAGAAAGAAACATTACGAATACAATATATTTCACCATACCTATGGTATGGCTGAAATATAAAAACGCTACATGCTGTTTTATGTGTTGGATCTTGTTTCCTACTCGTTAATTGTTGTCCATTGGTAATTAAAAGTCAAAGCTAATGTTAGATAACAGTCGCTGTCAAAAATTCTCCACATTCTCTGTAATCAAGACAAAGAACATTTCTATTATTGACTAATCAGTTCATTCTGTAACATTTAGTTCTACAAGATGGTATGTTGATATAGAAAAATTAGAGCAAACGTTTTTCTATTGGCAATTTATTTGTGTTGCAGGTTTTTACTTGTCAGTTGTTGTTACAAAGATTTAAATACTAGTAACATGCGGTTGTGTGTGGTGAATGGTTCACAACCCAGAGGTTCCGGGTTCAAATCCATTGACGTGCCACCAATGTGTCCTTGGGAAAGGCACTTTGCTTTGGTGAAGATGAGTACAAACCTGGTGTGTCATGCCATAAAGCAGTTTACCGGGTATGCAAAACAAACCAAAAAAACATAAACATTTTTCTTACTATTGATCCCAACAGATCATCTACATCGCTCCAATGAAAGCGCTGGCAGCAGAGATGGTGTCCACATTCGGCTCCCGTCTGCAGGCGCTGGGCGTGGCTGTACGCGAGCTGACCGGAGACATGCAGCTCACCAAGCGGGAGATCGTGGAGACACAGATGATCGTCACCACGCCCGAGAAATGGGACGTGGTGACCAGGAAAAGCACAGGTCAGAGATAGGCTCTGAGGCTGGGTTGTATGTTGTCAGTTTTCTTACCATTGCTGCTTCAGCCTAGGCAATTTGTTTTGTTTTGGTCTCCTTTTTTTTATTTAAATTACTAAATGCGCTTATTCCGACCCCTAATTCAAGGTTTTTTACTGTAACAGTGAATAAACAATGACAATCTATTTCTCCCTGAATAGCAGTTGTTAAAATTGGCTCTACCCTTAAAACCTCTCAAGTAAATGTTCCCCCTATAATTCACTTCTTTGTTCAAATTACTGTCAGATAGAGCAATGAAATATCACTGAGCTATAATTGATATTAATGATTTAAGCTAAATTATTGCTACCCTAGTGGTACGTGTAAATTACCTCAACTTTGGACATTACACTAATTAATTTGCATGTGTGTACAGTATTTGGAAGACTTTTAAGTCTTCCAAAATAACAAGCATACATTTACTCAAAGAACCAATTAAAAACTGAATGCAGCACTATAGCAGTTGTGTGACTTCTGTGTGATGTTTGATTGACAGGTGACGTAGCCCTGGCGCAGGCTGTCAGACTGCTGATTATTGACGAGGTCCACATCCTGAATGATGACCGAGGACACGTCATCGAGAGCCTGGTAGCAAGGACACTACGTCAGGTGGGATTGTCTCCCATGTATAGTTGATCAGCCTACTCCCTCCGAATGTTACCTTTTTCATCACTGCACAATCAAGGCCTTTGAGTCACTGGTATTTGGATTAGTCGCTGTCCAAATACCAGTCCGAAAGGCCTTGTACAGCAACATCTTTTATCCTCTGACTGCAAAATTAAGGAACTCGCCCTGTTTCCTTCTGAATACAACCCACTAATCTTTAAAATGAACTTTTACTGCCATCTCCCAACATGTTATGGTGATCTTTCACCAGATATGAGACCCCTTACATGTTCCAAAACTGAAGAACAGAATGGCGGATTTCCATCATTTTAGGCATGTACATAGCCTAGGCAGAGATGTACACGATCAGATACATATTATGCAAATGAGTATTTCATTTTTAATATTTTTCATAATTAATCAGGTAATTTTATAATAAGATTTTTATTCCATAACTGGGCTAACAATAAATGTAACACATGTAATTTATGGCAGATGCACATGGAATTTTAACAAATACCATGTACACAATATTTCCAGGTTGAGACCTCACAAAGCATGATCCGAATTGTTGGCCTGTCTGCGACCGTGCCCAACTACTTGGATGTAGCACGTTTCCTGAACGTTAACCCGGAGAAGGGGCTGTTTTTCTTCGACAGCCGTTTCCGCCCCGTCCCCTTGCGACAGACCTACATTGGCATCAAGTCCACCAGTCGTATGCAGCAGCTCCAAGACATGGAACAGGTGATTGACACATTGTCAATCTGTCAGTCATTTTCCCTTTCCTCGTTTCTGTATACGCAACACTTAAAAGGTCCTATGTAATCTCTTGACATCGCTGTGTTGTGTCTTCCCAATGCTTTTTTGTGCCTTAAAGCAACTATTAGACAGTTTTCAATGAGTGGTATTAAGTGACGTTTTGTTGTCTCCACCAAACAGGTGTGTTATGACAAGGTGGAACATATGGTCAGGCAGAGCCACCAGGTGAGTCTTGTTATAAATGATATGCCATACTTGCCACAAAGTATCATCATCCATGGTTTAGTGTAAGCTCCTCTTGCCAATTGCTACATACTGAATTTAGAAATAGCCCTATATATGATATAATGTTATATACAAATGTAGAAGTGTGAAAAACCGCTCCAGAAAGGTTTTTAGAAGAATTTTTGAATCAAGAAGAAAAAGTTGAACTTACCAACATACAGTATAGTATCAACATGCTAACATAGGACATCAAACAATGGGAAATCTCAAACATACCATATACACTTAGGCAAGATGATACTTGATTTATAAATGCTTGCATTATATGTTTGTAGGTGCTTGTGTTTGTCCATGCCCGTAACGCCACCGTGAGGACAGCCACCGCTCTGAGAGACATGGCCACCAGCAGTGGGAATGGGAGCATCTTCTGTAGTCAGCAGAGTCATGAGTATGGAGCTGCGGAGAAACAGGTGGGGCCTGAGATGGTTATGATTACCATACAATATGCCTTTGGTATTGGTATATGACATCACAGCTGCCATGCTGGTTAATTGAACCCAGGACTGTCTACAGGACCCGTCCCTCTGTCCTGGGACAGAAATTTGCTTGTTGGGACAGAAAATGTTTTTACCCCAACCGTTCCCAAAAGTAGTACCTTGCAACCTCTCACTTATATCTGTAATGATATACGGTACCTTGCAACCTCTGACATATATTTCAATTAGTGAAATAACTTCCCACTGTCCAGGTAAACCGATCACGGAACAAGCAGCTACGGGATCTGTTCCCTGATGGCTTTGGGATCCACCACGCGGGGATGTTACGCCAGGACCGTAACCTGATGGAGCGACTGTTCTCTCGTGGTTTGATCCGAGTGCTGGTCTGTACAGCCACGCTGGCCTGGGGCGTCAACCTACCGGCACATGCTGTTGTCATCAAAGTGAGTTGGTGGTTACAGCCCTTTCACACATAGCCGACCATGCCGTCCCAACCTTCCCCCCTGACCGTGGTTGGGAGTAAGTCCTAAGCAAGGTCTGCCCACTGGCTTTTAAAGTCAAACTGTGGATATCAAAGTCAGGGAAGTTGTATTCTGTTTGCTAGAATAGGATAAACTCCCAGGCTACTCCCAACCCAGCAGGGGCCTTATTTTGGGACTGGTTTGGAGGAGAATCATTGTAAAGGTGCTGAATTTTTGTGACAGGGGCTTAATTGTCCTCCATATTTGATGAAAAAAAGGCTACATGTACCTCAGCAGATAAAAGGCTAACATACACTCAGAACATCAGACAACACTTTTGCTTTTAATCATTATGATCACACTTTTTCTAACCTAAGGAAACAATGATTTGCCAAGGCAGTGTGTTTTAGGCTTCTTTTGTTTTAATCTGCAGATTTTAGGTTTTGCAAACTGTCTAGAAGTGTTTCTTGCATGTGACTTATTTGATTTTATAAGCTAATAGAACTAACTTCTTTGTTACCAGGGAACACAAATCTACGATGCCAAGCGGGGTTCTTTTGTAGACCTCAGCATCCTGGACGTGATGCAGATCTTCGGTCGCGCCGGTCGTCCGCAGTACGATACGTTTGGCGAAGGCGTGATCCTGACTACCCATGACAAGCTGAGCCACTACCTGTCACTCATGACTCAACAGACTCCCATAGAGAGCCAGTTTATACAGAACCTCACCGACAACCTCAATGCTGAGGTGAGAATAGTCAAAATGTTTACATTTGTGGTGAATTATTGTACTGAAAATTGGGTGGATTACAAGAGACACACCCAAGGTATGGAAGAGGATATTTGTCCATTTGTTAAGTATTTGCAGTACGGTCAGGTTCGTCATTGGTCATTGTACGATTTTTGGTTTAGGATTTCCATACAGCAGGATGTGACATAATCCGATCTCTGACTGGGATCTACATAAGACTGCCTTTTTGGTAACAATACAGCTGAACTTTGTACGGCATACATTTTTGCATGACTACCCCAAGAATACTCTTATATGTAGTTTGCAATCATATGAGGAATGCAACTACATCCTTTAGTGAGTGAGTTGGAAGGTGCATATTGTCTTGGGACATTTACTAAAGTTGCTGTGTGTCTGCAAGGTCAATGATAGAGAAGGAGATATGGGGTAAAATCCTGCAGAATTCTCTTTAAAATTTCTTTTGTTAACTTTTCACAATTTCTTAAATGTTGACAGGTGTCCCTGGGCACAGTCACCAACGTGGAGGAGGCTGTCAGGTGGCTCAGCTACACGTACCTGTATGTCAGGATGAAGGCCAACCCACTGGCTTATGGGATATCCTACACTAACGCACAGGTAGGAAAATAAACGTTGACATTGATAGCCCAGATTCTGAAGTTAAACATACTTGGAGTAAAGATTTACAACCCTTTGGTTGCAAATATTTTTTTTTTTTGCAAAATGCAATCATTGCATCTGACTTTAAAAATACTAGTACTGTAAATTTAGTTTCCTATAATGTGTTGATTGCAAAATCTGAAACAGCTGTCCCTCTTTTGTGTTGGTCATTATCATTTAAGTCATTGCTGTGAAAGAAGCAAAATGTATATCATATTCTGTAACAATTATTATGGTCATCTTTAATCCAGTTACACATGAAGCTATTTGAGAATAATTCTCCCTAAACCCTACTGAAATTGAGTGCATTTTTTCTCTCACACTGCTATATGCCATAACCTTCACAAATTTGAAAACGTAGAAAGATCCAGATTTGGAGGAGTTCCGTCGCGAGCTGATTGTTGCAGCCGGTCGCCAGCTGGACAAGGCACGTATGATACGGTTTGAGGAGAGAACCGGTTACCTCCACCCCACCGACCCCGGACGCACAGCCAGCCATTTCTACATCAAACACGACAGTGTGCAGGTAAGAGTTATATTAAGAAAGGTTCATCAAGTCTAAATTCATTCAGATCAGTGTATTCTGTAACATTTTGAAGCAGGTAAGGAAAAACAATTTCATCAATTAATCAGAACTTAACACTGATAGTGTGTATTTTTTTAGGGCAAGTACTTTTTCTAAACCTAATGTGAAATGTCAATATATATATTATATGCCTTTCATATTGAAAACATATTGCACTAGAACTATGTACTCTAACTAAATATACGTTGGAAGAATCTCTCAAATTAACTTTCTTAGTTTCTGTTCCACTGTGAGTTAGTAGCTGACACTTCGTTACGTTTTATGAAAAACAATTAGCTGTGCCTTCAAGTCACCCACTTCCATACCAATTTCCAGGTATACAATGAGTTTCTGAAACCCCTGATGACGGAGTCAGACATCTTAGCCATGGTGGCCAAGTCCCATGAGTTTGATCAAATCAAGGTGAGGTCAGCTTTGTTGTTGTCCAGCTATAGTGTATGTATACATGTTGTATATTTTTTATATGTTGTATAGTTTTTTTGCAACACCTATGAGGCAAAGACCTTGATTACAATTATTGCCATTTAATTAAGATGAAAATAATCCCAAAAATATTCATTTGCATGCCCTGTGGAATTGCTATTTTTTGTAGCCCTTTGCTGTATGACTTTTGGCCAGAGCAGGAAATGCCAAAATTTGTTGCTGTTTTCATTTTTTTTTCCTTGAGAAACTTTTGTCTTTTTGCATTGACTATATGTATATCTATTTTTATGTTTATGTAGCAAATGGCTTAGCACAAAGCTAGTGGGGCTTCGGTCACTAAACATAAATGTGTTGGAGTAAGAATAGACATAACAGTATTCAATGTTAGACTACAACATGTGGAGGTAAACATTACATATTTGCTTGCAAATGTCACCTTTCCAGTTACCTGTTGTTTTTCAGGTACGAGATGATGAGATGTCAGAGTTGGACGAGCTTCTGGACTCCGTCTGTCCGCTGCCCGTGCCCGGCGGGGTGGAGAACAGTTACGGGAAAGTCAACATCCTGCTGCAGACGTACATCTGTCGTCATCGCGTGGACAGCTTCTCACTCATGTCCGACATGGCGTATGTGGTGCAGGTGGGGCTGATGGCATCTATGTTTACTGTAACGGCAGGAAACACCATGAATTCAGCATCCCTTTGAATCATTCAGCACTTTTCAGTACCTTAAGCAAATATTCAGCAGGGTGATGCAAATACTGATAATTGCATTCAAAAAATGAGTAAAATACAGACGTGTATAAGTTACATTGTATGATCCTGAAGATTAAAGTTTATCAATTAATGTTGTCCCTTAAATATGATTCTGAAAAAAGGTTAGATGTATGGCTTGTTGCTATTATCCCAGGAATGCTGCACCAGTAAAACATAAATCAGGAATGGGGTAAACAACACACGTGTACAATGCTCTAAACAGTTGTTGTAATACTGAATAGCGTGCTTTTTTATGTATGATTTTGTGATGTGTACACCCATCCCAAAAGTATTGAATTGATAGTTCCTGACATAACAAAACATTTTCAAATTGATTTTAAGTTTTTATTGGCAAATTTGGCGCCTACTATACTGGATATCAAAATCTGCAGATATGTTTTAGACCTCCTTGATGCTACAACATCCTACATTTCCCCACCAGAATGCAGGACGTATCCTGAGGGGGCTGTTTGAGATCACCCTGAGGAAAGGCTGGCCCCTGATGGCCGGCAAACTCCTGGAGCTCAGTAAGGTGGTGGACCGCCAGCTCTGGCCCTTCGAACACCCCCTGCACCAGTTCTCCATCCTGTCCAAGGAGATCCTGCACAAGCTGGAGGCACGAAGCCTCAGTGTGCACAGGATCAAGGACCTGCAGGCTGACGAGATTGGTGAGAACTAGTTAAGGTGTTTAGTTGATGTTGTGTGTTCTTTGTGAGACGGTCACGTCAAGGCTGCTGTTCTTCAAACCCTTGTGATCTGTAAGGACTCCTTGCATGGTTCAGGCTCTCATGTATTGATAACAAGTGTCATTTTAGTTGGACAAGTATCAAAGGACTGATGAAAAGCTTGTAGGTAAGGACTTTGCTTTGTGTATGGAAATAGCACATTACATCATTCTTTCTACATGTACCATCACAGATGAACTTTAACTTTATTTGTAAGAAATAAGTTGGTTATCCTACATTTTTTTTACTGTAAACATGTATCTGCCTGCATGCATTGGTTCTGTATTAAAACGTTTCATTTCAAACTTGTATAGGGAGAATGATTCATCACGTGAGGATGGGTAAGATAGTGAAACAAGCTGTGTACCAGCTACCTTCTCTGGAATTGGATGCAGCTATCCAACCCATCACTCGCACGGTGCTACGGGTGCGCCTGACCATCTCGCCAACCTTCACGTGGAACGACCGCGTACACGGAACGGTGTCGGAGCCATGGTGGATCTGGGTGGAGGACCCGGAGAACCACCACATCTATCACTCCGAGTACTTCCTCATACAGAAAAAACAGGTACACAGTGACTGAGTGACTGAGTGAGTGTGTGAGTGAGTGAGTGAGTGAGTGAGTGAGTGAGTGAGTGAGTGAGTGAGTGAGTGAGTGAGTGAGTGAGTGAGTGGTGAGTGAGTGAGTGAGTACATTATTATGCTGTAGCTTTAATTTGATTCACTTAAAATGGTTTATTACTGATGGGCTACTTCAGTACTATTTCTGGAGGATGGTACATTTTTCACTGGGTGGGTGGGTGAATGGATGGGTGGGTTGGAGTGAGTGAGTGAGTGAGTGAGTAATTGAGAGCACTGGGTGGGTGGGTGAATGGGTGGGTGGGTTGGAGTGAGTGAGTGAGTAAATGAGTTTGGTGAATGGGTGGGAACTTTTGAGTGAGTGAATGGGTATGTGAATGAGAGAGTGAGTGAGACTGAGTGAGTGAGTGAGTGAGTGAGTGAGTGGGTGGGTGGGTGAATGACAGAGTGAGTGAGACTGAGAGAGTGAGTGGGTGGGTGAGTGGATGGTTGGTTGGTGGTCTGAGTGAGTGAGTGGAGTGAGTTAGTGAGTGCATCATTATTTTTATTTTTATAACTTAGATTTCATTCACTTAGAATGGTTTGTTGCTTGTGGGCTACTTCAGTACTATTTCTGGAGGATGGTACATTTTTCCATATCTTGACCAACATGTCCTTATTCACAACCCCCTCCTTCAGCTATTAAAAACAGCCCTACTAAGGTTGGGTTTACCTTATTTGCAGGTGAAGACAGAGGAAGCACAGACCCTTGTGTTCACCATCCCCATCTTCGAGCCCCTGCCCAGCCAGTACTACGTGCGGGCCATCTCAGATCGCTGGCTCGGCGCCGAGGCCATGTGTGCCATCTCCTTCCAACACCTTATCTTACCTGAGAGACATCCTCCACATACAGGTGACGGTCTTCAGAAAATGGTCCAAAGATTTGTGTACTACATGTAGTTTGCAAGATTTAAAGACTGCAAGATCAAGTCTGTGGTATTTGGTTAACAACAAACTTAAACCAATGTGTTCATTTTATTTTTCTAGGACTTTGACCCTGGTATTCATACCATACCCAGGGCTTGAAATACAGGGTACATGATTGATGCACCCAAAATTAGAGCTGTCCACCCAATTTTTTCAATGCATGTACTGGTGCACCCAATTATATACGTAGTTTGACATACGTAAAGCTGTGTATGTCATATGACTTGAATAGAAGTGTCATTTCAACTTCAGAAGGATCAAAGGGTACTGTAACATTAAATTTTGTATATCAATGTCAATTACCTCACAGATGACCTTCAATTTTTTCACTTATTAAGTTGTTCTGTTTTATTTGCTCAGTGTGAAATAGATCAGAATCTTACATTTTTATTTACTTCAAATTGTTGTATTGGTTCTGCTTTAAATCTTTTTTCTGACTTGTATACAGGTAGAATTATTCATCGTGTGAACATATTGAAAAAAATTTTGGCATACACAATTTTCTAGGCTGGGTGCATCAGTGCAGCTAATCCCAAAAAAAATTTTCTAGCCCTAAAACCAGTATCTCTGTTTCAGAACTGCTGGACTTGCAGCCTCTCCCAGTCACAGCACTGAGGGATCCATCGTTGGAGAGTCTGTACAACTTCACCCACTTCAACCCCATCCAGACCCAGATCTTCCACACCATGTACCACACTGACACCAACGCCCTGCTGGGGGCGCCCACCGGATCAGGCAAGACTGTCGCTGCAGAGCTTGCTATCTTCAGGATCTTCAGAGAGTACCCCAAGACTAAGGTGTGCGGTTGATAGGGAATTGATTTGAAGGGCACACCAATTTGTCACCTTGATTTTCTTTGTTAGCAAAAAATCAGCAAGATATCAAGATGAAAACAGCAGTCCAAAAGCTATATAAGGCATAGGCTTTCCTTTCTGACTCAGTTTTCTGGTTGATTTTGCTTTCAAGCAGTAGGAATAGAATATAGTACTAAATTAAAGTCATTCAGTCAATGAGAATTTTAGATATTAATCTGTGATACCAATGGGCACAAAGCCTGCAGCACATAATTTTTGTACCGTGGCTGATAGGTTTCTACTCCCTTTCTTTAGCAGTGCAACACCGCAGCTAATTTGTGCACGGCTAGTATTTTAAAGTAAAGTCAACTTTTCATATTATATTTTACCTTAAATTTAAGCTATGGTTTACTTCTCATATTATATATATATATATAGACCTTGAGTTTATCTCCAATACTTTAGGCTGTGTATATAGCTCCACTGAAGGCCCTGGTCAGAGAGCGTATAGAAGACTGGAAGATTCGCTTTGAGAAGAAACTGGGCAAAAGGTAGGCAGTTTAAGTCATATGTATATTACATTTACATGTATTACATGTATCTCTAATTATAAGCAGTCTTGTAAGCGTACATGTGGGACAAAGTTAGTTGTTGCTGCATTTTTAGTCTATTGAATCTTAATGCAGAGATGCATTGTGCAAGGTATCAATTTGGAATGAATTAAGAGATTTTTGATAATTATACTTTTATTAGAAAGTAAAGAATATCAAACACAGAGTTTGAGATTTTGTATGTAAATGACCAATAAATCTTGCTATCTTTGTTGTATGTTTATAAAAAGTATAATGTAAATATGTGATAAATCATTTAATTTCACAAAATGTTAAAGTCCTGAGTCAGCTTGTGGATGGACCTTATAAGACTGACTAGCCATTGCAAATACTGTATAGCTGATGTGAAGTAGATATAGAGTTTTGCCATCCTCAATATTGACCAATATTGACATATATGATAATGTTGCACAGCAGATAACTTATCACCAAACTTTAACAAACATTGGATCCAGACATTATCATTATGTGCCTCCATATCCTGTATTGTTGACATGTTGCTTACAGAGTTGTTGAGTTGACTGGAGACGTGACGCCCGACATGAAGGCCATCTCACAGTCGGACGTCATCGTGACCACGCCCGAGAAATGGGACGGAGTCAGCCGCAGCTGGCAGACACGCAGCTACGTCAAAGCTGTGACGCTTCTTATCATAGACGAGATCCACCTGCTAGGTGTGGTTGGGTTGTTTGTTTATATCTATTTATTTTACTGACATGCAGTCAAGGCTGCCCAAATTGTTATTGGGTGGGACAACTCCTTTCTCTTCACAGCCAGGGGTTGAATTGTGAGGAATTAAGCAATAGGTGGGGCTAAATCACAAGGGTCTGGAGCAAGCTGCCATTCAGCGCTAACTCAGGTAACCTCAATATGACAGCAATTTCCCCATGTGCAGCCAAAGAACTGTAGGTTTTGAAACACTCACACCAAGAAGGACCCTTATTTGGTAGCAGTTGCTATAAAGGGACTTTCAGACTGGTGTTCGTACATTAAAAATTTGATGCAGAGGAGAAACTAGACTAGTGGTATGCTGAAAATCTTTGTTTGTATGACTTGGTAGATAAGTTGCTTGTGACACAACATACTGTAAATGTATAAATGTTCGCGGTGGTTTTATGTTCGTCACTTCACCGCGAACTTAAAACCACCGCAAACATTTATCCATGGCAGTAAGAGACTACAGTGCATGGTGCTACCTGGAACTTAAAACCACTGCAAACAGTCCTTTTTCCCGCTATCACAAAATTAAATCCCTGCAAACTTAAATGTATTTACAGTACCGATTCTATGCTTAGAGAGGTTTGAGTAAAACCTGCCTTTGTGCCATTTCACAGGACATTAAGTCTATGGTTAGGAAAAAGTATATAGTTAGGCCTTCACAATAACTGTCATTGTCATGTATCCTATACCTGTCGAAGTGTCTACTGACTGACTTTGTTGGCCTGACACAGGTGAGGATCGAGGTCCAGTGTTGGAGGTGATCGTGTCGCGTACAAACTTCATCTCCTCACACACGGACAGGTCCGTCAGGGTGGTGGGACTGTCCACTGCGCTGGCCAATGCTAGGGACCTCGCTGACTGGCTCGGGATAAATCAGGTAATGCACAAATTGTAACAGTAAGACATGTTTTGGTATTGTGTTATATCATCAACACATGTATTGTGAAGGGGCCCTCAAAGACTGTCACAACGTGGACCTTTATTACAACATGGACACTCCATGAAGCAAGATGGTAAACACTTAAAGAACAACTTAAGTCACGTGACCTACTTAACATACTGAGGCATACCTAGGTGGCATTATGTCATACCTTCATCTTCATGGCTACCTTGTCCCCCCAACGACCTGGAGGTCAAGAGACTAGGTAGGTAGGTAGGTACCTACTAGTATTTAGCTGTATCACAAGAGCTTTCAGTACCATGCCCTAGGCATAGTGAATAATAACCCACTACCCCTCTTTCACTCACTCCTACAGCATCAAAAAGGCTGTTGAATTACATTTTAATAGAATGATTGAACTAATGATCAGTTGAACAACATGTTATCAACACTTAGATTTATTGCCCAACACTGAATGAAGGGCACTACATAAACCACTGATAACACAACACCTTGAGGTGAACCAGTTTGATTTCTGTGGGATGCAGGGTTTACTCCATCACAAAGGCCAGAAATGCATTTAGTCAGCATCTGTTCTTAATTCTTAATTTTGAAGTTAAATTGGCTGATACATCTTGAATATGTTTGTTACCCCTAATATGGAGATTTTCACTCCTTTGATGGTTCATTTATAAAGCCAGATCCCCTATAGTAACCATACTGGTTAACCCCTTACAAGTTCAATATTGTATTAGTTATCAGGCTTTAGCCACTGCAAAAACCTACCTCTGCATTATATCAACAACTGGCCTAAGGTTGGCGTAAAGTGTCAGGCCACAGCAAGTAGCTTTTATGGATGATATCAGTGTGCATATGTACTATTCAAAATCAAAGCCTATTTGATTATAATGCCATGTTTTATCAGTCTGCAATTCTTTTTACAAGGTTTCTGGTCTCCAAATCTTTTTATTTTTTCCACCTTGTTTTTTTTCGCCTGTGCGCATTAGATTTGGAGTCTCAAGAGGATATCATCCATAAAATTTACTTCTTGTGGCCTTAACAAATTTACTACAAAGACTAAACAGATATTGGGAGTGATCAAGCATATTTTGTGAGCATGCCCAGCAAGGACAAAATCACTAAATTGCATACACATCACTAGTAAGACTAAACCTGAATATGAAGAATATGCCTCAACAGTATGGGATCCATGTATAAAGAAAGACAAACTGGAAAGGGTACAGAACTACATGTAAGCTACCAGATTCTGAACAACCAACTATGACATGGGTCCTAATGTCACCAATTGAAGACAAAGTTACAGTGGATGTCACTCAAAAATGTCCAGACTATGCATAATGTACAGACTATCCAATGCCATGTCTAAAGATCGAAGACAAAAATGTTGAATGAATAATTCTCAGTTACTGGCTACACTTAAATCTATATAGTACCCAACACTGAATAAATGGCACATAAACCACTGATAACACAATACCTTGAGGTGAACCAGTTTGATTTCTGTGGAATGCAGGGTTTACTCCATCACAAAGACCAGAGAATGATGCATTTCTTAAGCATCTGTTCTTAGTTCTTTAAATCAAGTTTTATTTGGCCTCTGCATATTGAATATGTTTCTTAGTATGGAGATTTTTGCTGCTATTTACCTCTGATGTATTTTCATCTCAAAATATTTCTGGATTGTCCATTTATATTTTAGCCAGATCCCCTAGTTACCATACTGGTTAACCCCTTATAAGAATTATCAGGCTTCAGCAACTACAAAAACTCACTTGTACAACTGGTCTCAAGTAGGGTGCCTATATTAACAATTAACAACTACATGTAATTTAAAGGCTAAACAAACGTTGGGAGTGATCCAAACATACAATGTAATTTGTGGGCCATGCCCAGCAAGGAGAAAATCACTTAAGCCCCGGTCACAAAGCGCGTACGATTCCTTGCGATGGACTATTCCGCATATCGTACGATGAGCGCAGTACATCGCAAGAAAATCGTAAGCATCGCAAGCCATCGCAACGCATCGGATGGTGTTCAAAATTTTTCCAGCGTCGCACGATTTTTCACTTGTGTCTCTTCTGTATAGCCGTCTGACCGCTTTTGTGCTTCTTTAACCAACAAAATGTGGACATAGCTGTTAAATACCTTCCTATAATATCTTTAACTGTAAAAATAAATTTAAAAAGACCATGACAACAAGAGTATTAGAAGCAAAAGTTCAAATCAAGCGTGAGTACTGGTATGGTTATCTCGGCCTGCTTGCCGGCTCTTCGTGTCAGGCTTTTTCGAAGATCGTATCATGATATGCTATCAACAAAAAGATGCCATCATACAAAATCATATGATAAGCATTATATCATATATATTTCCGACTCATAGAGCCTGCCTTTATGTTCGAGTTGTCCCCATGGTTATTACGATTATGGTAAACTGACCCAAGACCGACGAGAGCTGAGATTTGATCCAATTATAAACTCACGTGCATGAAGCGATCAAACAATTGTCTGCATCACCTGTGCGGGGCGCGCTGTTCTCTTGTTGCGACTGTGGCAGTTGCGACTGATATATTTCCCCTTTTCGTCAATATCGACAATATCAGGGAAAACTGAAACCATCACAACATGCTAAAAAATCATAAATCTATAACCTCATCAGTAGACAAAAATTGCCGTAATGAACTCTGCTATGGGGGCAAATAAAATCTTACGACGATAGCGAAATTTGAACATGTTCAAAATCCATTTCAGCTCTATTTTTCGCCATACGACGCTCCCCGATTTACTATGATTCACTGCGATTGACACAGGCACGCTCTTATGACCTCATCGTACGATGCACTACGCGCTTTGTGACCACGGCTTTATATACTTAAACCATTGCTTCCGATTTTCTTCCGACTTACGTCGCACTGCGCTTATCCTGCGCATCGGAAGGAATCGCAAGGAATCGTACGCGCTTTGTGACCGGGGCTTTACATACATTATACACATCACTTGTAAAACCAAACCTAGAATATGCCCCAACAGTATGGATGCCATGTACAAAGAAAGCCCAGGATAAACAAGAAAGGATACAGAAGCAACCTGAAGTACGAACAACTGTGACATCGGTGCTAAAATCTCCAAATGAAGACAAGTCTACGGAGGCTGTCACTCAAAGATGGAAGAAAATTGTCCAGACTATGCATGATGTACAAAATGACGAATAAACTGTTTGACATACCAACTACCAATTACCTAATTCCAGGTCAGAAAAGAACTAGAAATAATGTGTAGTGAGTAATGTAATGAGTAACCATCCACATTTTTCCTATACAACAAAATGAAAATAAATAATTATAAGAATACAGTTAGATACAAATACAAGACAGCCGACATTTTGGCGTGCTCCAAATTGGCAATTTTGGCCGAAGAACGACCAACGTCCTGGCAATTACGCGGCCTTCGGACAATTCTTAGCAGCCCAGGTGACGTTCGAGCTGTGCTTAAATTTAGTGAGGCCTTGGTGACGTTTTTTGAGCATTTTATGAGATTTTGGATTGGTCTATCACAAAGTCCATGTTTAATATTATCATTTTAGATTGCCTGTCCAACCAACTCATGCCCTACATAGTATTTCCCACAACTTAGAAATCAAAGTTGATCCAAATAGTTCCCTTTTTACCGGGTTAGTTAATTCTGACTTCGCTTATGTCCAAGAGATGCTACCATCTCATGGGGGATATATATATAATATTATATAATCATTAGCGTTGGATAGACATCGTCCAACCCCGTCCAATTTATGACAGTGCAGATTTTCAGAGAAAAATACAGCTGATGCTCAGGCGATTGTGTAATTTGGTGAGCTCTAACCAGTCTTCAAATCCGGCCGGCGTTCACTTGAATTGTGACGCAGGCTTTACCACCACAGAGCAAGTACAAAGGCAGAGCCGGCAGTGACTTCGGAGGATCGTACCCAGGCTATTCTCAATGCACACTAAATGAAGGCATGCCAGATCACAGGTCATTCAAATCCTATGGTCTTTATTTCCTATGTACCCACCCGCACCCCTATGTAAAAGTTAAGGTTAATGCTAGAACACATAGGGACAAAATGTATGATTTTAAACTGGCCTAGAAACCTCAAAAAATAATTCCCTAGAAACCTATGAGGCAATAAAATAATTCTCAAGGCCTACATGAAAGAAACATGATTGAAAAAATAAAAATGTAGTCCACTTCAATGTACATGTATCCATGGTATGTGTGAAATATAAGGATTTCAAAGCAAATTATGCCTGAAAAGTGAGCATCATTGTAGTCACTTATTTGGAATTTAGTTGTACCACTGTCAATCATTTTACACTAAATTACAGAAAAAGTGATGTCCTATAATGATAGTCCATGTAAAGGTATGGTATGATGCACTTACATTTAGGTGATCTTGTTTCCACTTTGTATCCATCTTTTGACTCTGCAGTTCAAATGTCTTATGGTCCTGTAATTAGACTGTTTCTTGCCCAGTATAATGTTCGGTAAGCCTGTGGACCACTTTGGATTATGATTGTCCTTGCTGTCTTCAAGGTCGGCATCTGTTGTGTCCAGGATTCTGCCATGCCATCTTTGGAGGTGGTTTGTCCATCACGAACAGTTCCGCTGTGTTTTGGTCAGGGGTGTCGTTGTCTTGGAGACAGATGGTGTCCAGGTTAGCCTCTGTGTCGTGTGTTGACTGAAGATGGGTCTCCATGTTTTCATCTCTGAGCTGATCTGAGGACTCTGCTGTGAAGCTGTGGTATTGTATGGGAGGAGCATTTGCACGGTGTTGTTGGTGATCATTCAGAGGTGGTGTTGGTTCTCTGTGTATGTCTGCTTGTACAGTGAAGCTGTTTGATTGTTTCGGAGAAGGGCCTTCTGTCTTCAGTCCTTGCCCTCTGGGAGGTGGTCCTTGCTCTGGCCGTGTGTCTGATAGCTGGAGAGATGGTGTGGAAGGGGTACCTTCTGTCTGCATCATTTTGGAGGCGCGGCCAGCTCCATCACTACTGCTTCCGGCCTTGTTAGTGTGGCGGGTTGTGCTGGAGGTGTCGTGTTCCATCTGTAGCCTTGAAGAAGGTGGTGCTTCTGCCACTTCTATTGTAGATCCTCCTTGTCCATGGACAGGCCCACTGAAGACAGCCATCTCCAAGTCTTGACCCTGTTGACCATGAGGTGGTGGTGCCAGTGCCACAGGAGCATTGCTCGGCCAGCCAAATGTCTCCCTCAGTGCTCTGCGGAAGTCTGGCATCCTGAAGCTGTAGACAATGGGGTTGACCATAGATGACAGAGTCATATACAGCAGTACAGCTATTTGTGTGGTGATGCGCATTGGAGAGGATGGCTGTTGTTTTGCAACTGCATTCATTACAACCAGAAGCACGAGGGTTCCAACCCACACAGCTAGGCTTATGGCATGAGGTGCCAACTTTTTGAAGGCCCTGGTCTGGTAGAGCCACAAGTCACGGTTTTCATCCCTCTGCTGTTGTTTTCTTGCCTCTTTGAAGATGAGGAAGTAGAAAATGGAGATGATGAGATAGGCCAGGACAATCAATCCTGTCATGATGTTTTGAATGACAGCTGTTGAGGCAGACTGTGAACCACACTGTGGGGTTGTGTTGGGATTCTCCAGTCTTTCAATGGTTATGTACATAACTCGCGACAGCAAGGAAAGGGCCAGGACCACAAGTGTGCCAACAGCCACACGCTTTGTGGTGACTTTCTGGTGGTAGTGCAGGGGTTGGCAGATGAAGTAATACAGTTCCATTGCCATCAGGAGATATGTGCCACTCATGGATTCTCCAAACCATCGATACAGCTGTCCCCGCACCCAACATGCTCTCTTGATTTTGCTGTCATCCGTCTCGAAAATGGTGTAGATATATGTGGGAATGATACAGCACATGAAAATGATGTCATATACAGCTAGGCTGCATCGAAGGTAGTTACAAGGCTTTTGGAGATAGTCCTTCTTGTAGACCAAGTAGATAACCAGCAGGCCACACCCCACGGCCACCACCAGGCTGACCATGAGATATGCAGTCTGGAGAACAAGAGACGTTGAAGATTGGGCCGTATTCCAGCCGGAAACCTGGTCATCCGCCGCCATTTTTGTTTCATCACCAGTCTACAGACTAGTCAACATGTTTATCACAAAGAACGCTCTACATTTAAAAGGGTTAGCTTGGCTGGTGTTGAAGTAAACAGCAACGCCTTTCTCCCGCAAGTGCTAGATGGAAATGATGCTTTCCCCTTGAGATAAGATATTAAATTGTGGATCATCAATGTGGTTGTTTGCAAAATGTCTTGGAGAAAAAATGCTATCAATTACCACCATTCATATGAAGCAATTAAGCCTCATTCATGCCTCTGACATCAAGCACCCTTCAGAAAGCTTCATCATGCCCTTATTAAAGGTGTTGGCTTCCTCAATTGAAGTTTGAGGAAAACTGCAGTAGGACCAGTCAAAGTTTGATTCCCTGACATTTTGTACTTTAGGCCACACCAAAATCTATTTGTTGCTCTCTCGAATTTTTTCAGAAAAAAATTTGACCGGCAGGTAAAAAAAGATGAATAAATAAATTTTTTCAAAAGGGTCTGGGGTGAAGATATTATGGCTTAAATAACATAAAAAAAGCCAGAGGAGTCTAATGACACGTTTTATGCCATGATTTGTTACTAAAAATTAGTATATAAATGTTCTGAATAAAAGGCCTTGTTTTTAGACTGTAATTATGTGTATGTGGCTCTGGTGGGCAATATTTACAGGTTTGTGATAGCAAAACCTGTATTATTTTTTCTTGGGACTTTTTTTTGGAAAATGAAAAAAAATGGACAGGTGAATCCAAGAACCAATGAAAAAATGGTGTGGCCTTATTATTGTGTTAAGACATCATATATCAGGAAACATAAATCAATAACAGACAGCTATTTATCTAAATTAAGTTCTTGACATGATGTATGTAAGTGTGTGTGTGTGTGTGTGTGTGTCTGTGTGAGTGCGATGAAGAATCTCAGCCATGACTTGTTTTCATACTAAGCAAAAAAAGAGCTGTTTGGTTCCTGTAAAGCATATCTAGAAAACGCTTTGACAATGTTCTAGATGTGTAATCTTTCCCTATAAGAGAAAGATTTCATATGAGTAGAATACAGTCCTGCCATGTCATCAATGTTGAAGAAAAATTTACATGCAAAGAATTCAGACCCTACATACTATGGGGTTCATTGACGTACTCTGGACAAAGAGATATTTGTGACAATAAGCTAATCAAACTTTCGAGTTGCACAGGTGCTGAATATTATACTTACCAACACCAGACATTGCAGTCTGGTGATAGACATATTCAATCTGGATGCTTCACGACACAAAAGCCTAGCCTACATAAAGTATGCATCTTGTGCCCACAAAAATATGTTCTTGCATGTTTACTGCTTCAAAGGATTCACAAAGGACACGTGTATGTAAGGAGGTTAAAACGTGATACATAATGGCTTACATTTACAGTCAGTAATCTCGTGCTGTATAGGGGTGGGTACAGGTGCAGAAAATTCAGGATACAGGTACGGTCTAGAGGATCAACTTCCGGTCTGGACCTAATTGTCTGTGAAAACTTGTGAATTTGCGATGCACAAAACAATACTGTAGTCCATTTTGCTCTAGGATTTGGTTTGGTGGAGTATCTGATGTCCACTGGCATTTTAAAATCCTATCTCCATGTTAAGAACACTGATTTTGACCAAGTTTGACTATAGAAACTTGGTTAAAAATGACTGTCAACTCTCCTTCAACTCTCATGGACCAGTAAGTACCTAAAAAAAAGTTTATAATCAGAACTATTTTTTGTCCCTACTGCATGAGTATAGATAAAGGAAAGCTTGTCCTGAAAAATGGGAATTTGCTAAAAGTTGGGAGGAGCTGAATGGAAAAGTTAACTTAGCCAAGATGAAAGTAACTTTAAATTTGTCTTGTGTTCTTACCCAGCTTGGCATGTTCAACTTCCGTCCGTCTGTCCGTCCTGTTCCACTGGAGGTTCACATCCATGGTTATCCTGGCAAGCACTACTGTCCCCGCATGGCCACCATGAACAAACCAACATTCCAAGGTACCGTAAATAGTGAAAGTTTTGCAGTGACCTTTTGTCACAAACTTAAAAATGCCTTGAAAATTTTTGTTCCGTCTTCTGCACTCCTATCTGTGCTTGATAATTGCACCATGCAATTAAGGCTACATGGGGCTATGACAATTGTACTGTACACACATGCACACACTGTACTTTATCATCATGTATAGGCACCTGTTATGGCGAATGTGCACTAAGGCACTTTTGAAAGTAGATTTGATTTCTGATTTTGATTTATTTATGATTTATTAGGATTCTCCATATGCAATGACAATGGCAGAACAGATGCGATCTGCAAACATTGACTACAAATATCTAAAGCACTGTCCAATGCCAAAAGTGACTACTAGTATTCTGTCCATCCATAGCATCCTTGCTGCATCTCTACTGTACATTTGCAGGTGTATGGCTGTGCACTATCTTGTTTTCTGACTGGCTGCCAATAAATGAAGGGGCCAGTGTTTCCATTGTATATCACCACTACTGCAGGCTTTCAAGTAACCATATCAAAAATGCTCCATTTTCTCCCATTGAAAAATTTCTTCCTTGCAAACGTAAAGCAAGTCACGGTAAGTCTGCCATATTATAGGCTTGGTAGTGGGCACCAATGTGTATGGAGGATCCTTGAGCATTAAACCGCTGCATGTTATAGCACCCAACTACACATGTAGCAACACACCAATATAAGTCACTTTGGCCATATATGGTAATTCTAGAAAATTACAGTTGAGATGTTTGTAACCATGTTTGTTTGGTTGTTTGGTTGTACAGCTGTCCGCACCCACTCTCCCCTGAAGCCAGCCCTGGTGTTCGTGTCGTCACGGCGACAGACCAGACTGACAGCTCTGGACCTCATCGCTTTCCTGGCTGTGGAAGACAACCCCAAACAGTGGCTGCACATGCCGGAAAATGAGGTTCAGCCAGCGATTGCTGTCACTTTGTAAACTATTGTCATATAGCAGAGATTTTATCTACCGATGGAGAAACTGTATTTTATGTGTATAGGGTATTACCACACAACTTCTTGTTGCCTTTTAACGTGTGTGAGAAGTCTGATATTTTGGGGTTTTCCCCGCACTAAGAATGCAATCTTGGCAACCAAGAGCTCACCTCTTGCCATGATTTGACTTGAATTTCAGTAGCCAATCCTGTCAGTCAGCATGACAAAATGGCAATCATATTTATCTGTTATTCTACAGCAACAAGATGCCACCGATCAACACTGATGAAATTTGTAAATTTCACTCAATCTTTGTCTGTAGATGGAGGCAGTGATAAAACATGTCAATGACAACAACCTGAAGTTGACCCTGGCGTTTGGCATCGGCCTGCACCATGCTGGGTTACATGAGAGGGACAGGAAGACAGTGGAGGAGCTGTTCGTCCATCAGAAGATTCAGGTAAGACTCAACACGTTCACACCAGGATTCCTGAATTGGGGTCTTGAAAAATTAGATGATGTTGTCAGAAAGAGAAAACTCTTGAGAGTAATCGAGCCAATTGCAGTGTATAAAGAAATTCTAGTACTACTGTAATCATCCACGGCACGCAGTATTGCAGCTCTATTCATTAGTAATTTATTTATTTATTTATTGCTGTCATTCTTAACCAGGGTTGCTCTCTCAATGATTAACACTGCTTTTCAGTGGGTCCCTGCATTACACAAGTAAAACAAAACAAGCTTCACTTACACAGGACCTCAGAGGTCAATCTAGGTCATGGAACTGCTTTACATTCAAGGCATACGGATACCTGGAAATGAGTCTCAGGCTTTGAACGTAGACCCTGAAAGCAGCACATTGTAAAAGGATGCGTTAATAGATGTCATTCAAAATGTTTGGTCCAAGTCTAATCCTTAAAGATTTTCATCTTCTTGTCTTGTTCAGGTGTTGATAGCCACCAGCACCTTGGCCTGGGGCGTCAACTTCCCTGCACATCTTGTCGTGGTCAAGGGTACGGAGTACTACGACGGGAAGACCTGTCGCTATGTGGACTTCCCTATCACTGGTAGGTCCTGGTTCCATTTGATACGGTATAGTGGTGCTTTTCATGACAGATTGAGAAAGTGAGGAATTGCATAAACTGGTGGTAGACTGAAATGAGTGTTGTTAACTTGGAAGACCAGCAAACACATCTATTCTTTGTCTACAGGTCAGCCAGCAAAATAAGTCTGTTCACAATTTAAATTTCATGTGAGCAGTGAGGTGCGTGGTGGGTAATTACATGCCAAAGATGAAGGCCACTTACTTGTAAACAGCTCTTGTCTTAGGCCATGTTTGATATATGTCTTGTTTACATCTCAGGGGTTTTAACTTTGGCATATTATCGACAATGCGTCTTGCTGCACATGTGCAGTTTTACAGTTAACTGGCTTTACATTATGTTCCTTTGTTTGTTTGTTCCAATCAATTGGAACCAGGTGCTCAACTGTAAGGCTACTACCAGTTGAGCTACAGGGACATCCCTACATACAGAATGTAACGTTACCTCTCTATTTTGTCTAGATGTACTACAGATGATGGGGAGGGCAGGCAGACCACAGTATGATGATCAGGGCAAGGCTGTCATCCTGGTACACGACATCAAGAAGCACTTCTACAAGAAGTTCCTATATGAACCCTTCCCTGTGGAGTCCAGGTAACAAGAAACACAAACAGTCTCTATAGGACCTGGTATTATAAGGTGTTTTGAACTGTCACTATAAGGTGGTTTAAACTGAGAAAGGAAACAGTCAGAGAACTTCAAGCACTATTTTAGAAGGACTCTAAAACTGTAATTGCAAAATCTGGTCTCCAATTCACAATATTGCATAAAGGAAAATGTCTCAATACATTTGTAACCTTGTACAGTTTGTGTACTATAATACAGGCAAAGCTAACTCCATGCAATTCCGTGTAGAATAGATTTTGCAAAGTGAACAGGATGTCTTATTAATAATCATATGAACGAGACATATTGTTTATCATGATAAACTTTTTCCCTTCCCAGCCTGTTGTCTGTACTAGCTGAACATCTGAACGCAGAGATCGTAGCAGGAACCATCACATCCAAACAAGACGCCATGGACTACATAACGTGGACTTACTTCTTCAGGAGGCTCGTTATGAACCCCAGGTTCGTTAAGTAACATCCCACATAGGTCTCATCAGTAGTAGATGCAATGCAGTCTGTTTAGTCATTGGGTAGACGTATACATTTTGATATTGCCACCTTGCTTAGATGACATTTCCACTTACTGTGCACTCCCTGGCCTTGGTGCTGAATTCCTGGCCTTGGTGCTGAATGACATTCATATGTGTGTGAGGGACACAAATGTTAATGAAATGTTCCAGAATTGGACCATTTTCAGTATAGAAATGCTTGGGATGATTACCTCATGTAAATGGAGGACTGGAACTGTATTCCACGGTGTGTTTGTTTGTCTTGATGTGTGTCTGTAGTTATTCGTATGTTGTAGAGTGACAGGATGTGAGGTGGAAGATGGTGTAACTGGATACTGGCAGGATGGAAAGTTTTGTGTGTGCTGGGTCCAGAGTTGGTCCTGCAGGCTGGTAAGAAAATGCATAGAAACAATTAGTGAAATATTCACATTGTCAACACAAAACATTTGCAAAAAGTCTAGATATTTTGTGGGGGGACATGTATAAAGGCTACTGTACAGTTTTAGGTTTGTAAATGATACATGATGAGAGTTCTGTGTTCCTTACAGTTACTATGAGTTGGAGGATGCAGACCATGACAGCATCAACACCTTCCTGTCAGGACTGGTGGAAAAGGCCTTGTTAGACCTGGAGTCCTGTTACTGTATCGCAACTGCAGAGGTTCGTTTTAATATGGACATTCTCTTGTTCTTTTGTCTCTGTCAGCGTAGGCCTTGTCACATTCGTAATATACGGTAAATCCTAAAATGCTGGTGGTTACATTTTTGTGGTAACCTCTCCGCCACAAATTTGTAACACCGCGAACATGTCTCCCTTATATTACTGCTGTACAACAGAAAAGATTCAACCACAGACTTTAGACACCAGAAAAGCCTCCTTTTTCCTCTTACTGCAACATTAAACAACGATGACACAAAATGAATTTACAGTACATGATGTTAGGTTTACCACAGCAAATCTGTGGTAATTCTTGGCATATGTAGCCGTCATAACATTTACTTTAAATAAGTCAACGAATGTTAGACATTCAGGTAATAAGTTGAGCCAAAAAGCTGTCACTCTAGCAACTGGATATGATTTTGGAAATGGTCAGACGTTTCAGATAGCATCCAGTATCTTTTGTCAGTGACTCTTAAGCGATCTGGGAAAAGCTGGTCTTTCATACCCTAACTATGAATGCAAAATAGTTGAAGACAATTTTGGGAGTCCAATAGGAAACAATTCATGACATTGATTTTAATTTTTTAGGACAACCGTGGAGTGGAGCCCCAGACCCTGGGGAGGATCGCCTCCTACTACTACCTGAGTCACTACACTGTCAAGATGTTTAGGGACAGGATGTCTGCAACTACTACCATGAAGGATCTCATCTCTCTGCTTGCTGTAAGTAGAAACCTTGCTTATGAACTTGAATCTTCAAAACATGTATTTTTAATTTGAAATTTTATCGTAGACTTGATTTTTATGGGGTTTTAGGGGGATATACTTAGCCTAGTATATAGAATGATATGGTTGTTTGGACAGTATACCCCTCAAATCCATTTTTTTGTACATCTGTCTTAGAAATTTGTTAGAGAGCCCAATCATATTTTCTATGCTTGCTTTCTGCCTCCTTCCAAAATGGCCAGATAGAATGTCTGTTATGTCTGTTTTTTGTTGTTGTAAACATTTCCAGAAAAAAAGGTTTCACCTGCTGAATGTCAATACTCCTGTGGTAATGATCTCTGCATGTTACCATTTCTGCATTGATTCTAAAGACATTTCACCATGTGACTTTTTCACATTACAGGACACTAAGGAGTATGCAGAGTTGCCTGTCCGACACAATGAAGATGCACTGAACAGGTAAAATCACATATCATTTATGCATATATGCAGGTACATGTATCACCTTTCATTCCAGTGTATGGTCATTAATGCTGAGAACTTTTTAGTCGACTAAGCAGAATAAAAAATCATTTAATCTCAGTGCTAAGTTTTCACTGAAATGAAAGAATGTTCAAAATTGTTTGCAACCACCCCCTCCTTATATGTGTGTGTTAAAACAGAATAGCCCTCAATTGTACTTTAAGTCTACACTTCTTGCAATTGGTCATGATACATGTATATAGTCAACACACTCAAGAACAAAATATAATGTTCACACCACAAATTTGTTCAACTACCTCCAATTTCCCAACCACATGAATTAAACAAAAATGAAAACCTGTATTTGCTGATGCAGATACTTATTTCTATTCTGTTTTTGTTCAGTGAGCTAGCGAAGCACCTTCCCCTGGAAGTGGACCCGTACAGTTATGACAGCTCCCACACCAAGGCCCACCTCCTTCTGCAGGCTCACTTCTCCCGTCAGCAGCTGCCCAGTACTGACTACCTCACTGACACCAAGTCTGTACTGGATCAGGCACTCAGGATCTTACAGGTTAGGATCTCATCTTCTCCTTTGGACATAAAACTTTGTAAGGATACAAACAACAAACTCATAGCAGGTTCTTAGGCCACACCAATTTAATTTGTTGGTTCACGGATTCGCTCGCTCCAATTTTTTGGAAAAAAAAATAAAAAATAAAAATTACCACTCAGCAAATTTTCACCATTAATGAAACCATTCACCAGCTTTCTGGTGTAGCAAATTGGCCTTTATATTATAAGCTCCTTAAAGTGTGGGTACAGGTGCTGTTACTGTACAATAATAGTGTTTTTGTACTTTTTTCAAGCTGAAAACGTTTTTTCTCTATGTTTTGGATTAGCCATTACCTTTACCCCAACCATTTTACAATTTTTATTTTTATTTTTATTTCGCCCTCTCGCTCCATATTTTTTATGAAAAAATCCGTGAACCAAGAAATTAAATTGGTGTGGCCTTATGCCTAATAAGTAAACATGGCACTGATGTCACAATAATGGACAAGCAAGTCAGTAGTAGTATAAGACTAATTACAAGTAAATACAAAGCTTACTGTAATACAATATATACATGTAAAAGAAAAGGCACATTGTTATATACAGTAGAAGCTGCTTAATTGCACACCCCATTTGCCAGCACTTTTCGAGCAATTATCTGGGTGGTGCAACAATACAAGTTTATCCAGCTGGACTGCACTGGTTTGGGATTTCCTGCAGAAGTGTGCGATAATCTGTTGTGCAATTAACTGGCTTCTACTGTAGTAATTGAAGGAGAGAGTAAAATGCTTTGTATACTAATAAAATTTCCCCTAAATACATCATATATTGTCTCAGTTCACATAGCAATGTCATAATTCAGGTCTCCGGAGCTAAGCCACAATGATACATCATGTGGATTGCATGTTCTTGTACATCTTTGTTACATGTATTCCTCTCCCCAGGCCATGACTGACGTGACAGCTGACGAGGGCTGGCTCATCCCCACCCTGTCCATCATGCAGCTGATACAGATGGCGGTACAGGGCTGCTGGGCTAACGACTCCAGCCTGCTCAACCTGCCACACATACAGAAACAACAGCTGCACTGTTTCAGGTAAACTGTCTGAACATGTTGAGAACAAAGTAACTGTATTACCTGAGACCGTGAAATCAGAGGTATTGTTTTCGGTTTGTTCATTTGGCCTTGGTGTGGTACAGCGTTTCCAGCTTGCAATCAAGAGGTCCCAAGTTCGATACCCACCATGCCCCAACTCTGTGCCCTTGGGAAAGGCAGTTTACACGGCTTTGCCTTACGGTGGAGTCTGCTCACTGGGCCTCTTTGGCTAAATTTTTGTTTCTACATTTGTCCCCAAAAACACACTATTGATTTGGTGCGCCAATGTGTTAACATCTGCACATTTACATTCATTAGTAGTATTGTTTCTTCTGGCTAGGGTCCAACTTTTGTTCCTGGGCTTAGTTATATGAACAGGACTAGAGGGAAAATTAAACCTGAAGTATAAGTGGGAAAGGTAATCTATAATGTTGACATGTTGTATCAGTAAGATATGAAGGTTTACTGGATTGGTGTCATTTTACACTTGACAAATAAAGCACCGAGTAAAGGTCACCTAGGGTCAATCATGAGTCTGAAGTTTTGCTGCCATGTTGTCCTGTACAGACACAGCAATGGCCGCCCCATCCAGTGTCTGCCTGAGCTGATGGCAGTTTGTAGGAAGGGACCTCACATCCTCAGGAACATGCTGCAGGATTCTCTCACCCCGCAGCAAATAGAACAGGTAAGGGTAATGTCACATTACCCGAGTCTATACACAAATAATGCCCACAACTCTTTTTTAGTATGGTGCCTTTTATTATGGACTTAATATAAAACGCCCTTGCTTTTATATCATCCTTATCATTCCAGAAAGTTGCCGAACAGGCCCCTGTTTGGAAATGTGACATAGGCTTAAGTAGGGGACTACCATATGTGCAACTGTTCATACTGTAATTTTCTGTAGAATTAGTAAGAAATATATTCAGAGGACACTCTAGAGCATCATGAGCATGTTTTCAAACTGTTGTCTTATATTTTAGTCTAAGACTTCTAAAACAAGCCTGTCATTGAAACATTAGTGTCGTATAGCCAGTATACAACTGCTGCTATCCATTTCTTGATTATACAACTAATTACTAGTATATTGATTGAACAAACTGTCACACCTTACCTTTGCAGACCTTATTCCAGGTTTAGAAAACTGTTTGCTTGACAAGAAAGTCTTAGTTCTGTCATATTCAAAACATTATGCTTTGTTCATGAGACATACTGATGAGACACCTGTTACTCTGTGCTGCAGGTGTGGAAGGTTGTGCAGCAGCTCCCCCTAGTGGATGTTGCCATGAGTGTAGTGGGCTGGTGGGAGGACAACCCAGACCAGCAGCAGACTAAGCCTGTCACCGTCACTGCCAGTAAGTACAAATACCACACTACCTTACACTGGAGATCAATAGCATTATTGATTTTGGCAGTACCTCTTGTGGTGGAGCCGTACTGTGTAAGGTGGCAACTACTTGTGGCTTGTGGCTGTTAATAACAGTAGGTGTTGCCTGTACCAGGTGGTTGCCTGGCCAGGTTTGACTGTGCATGTTTTGCATTTACATAAAAAAAGGCTGTCCGTCTGCCAGTCTGTCTTTCCGCCCAGATACAAGACTTGCGTGAATGTATTTCAATCGAAAGAGATATGTGAAGACAGATATTGTTTGGCTGTTACTTATGATCGTAAATGCTGTTAGAAATCCTTGACTTCAAGGTCTTCATGCTACTTCCTTGATCAACAGGTCGGAGAAAGACTGACTCGGAGTGGATGAAGGTCCATGCTGACCAGCAGTATGTACTACAGGTCAACCTGGCGTGCCTCAACAAGGCTGGCAAGGTATCACCACTTCTGTACTCTTCACACACCTTCTGTACTCTTCAAACACCTTCTGTACTCTTCAAACACATGTCTTCAAACTCTAAAAACAGTGTAGGTATTTGACATAGTGACGTCACAGCTGTCATGCTAGTTGTTTCTGGAACAATCAAACATTTGAAGTTGCAGATATCATTATGTGTATTGACACATACATCAGTATGTCCGAGTGGCCTAACAGTTAGAGCATTGGAATCCAGGTTCAATACTTGCCATGGCCTGATGCTATGCATTGGGAAAGGCACTGAACACCACTTCCCCTGACATGGAGTGTTTGTTTGATGTCCACCGATCGCCTGGGTCTCAAGTGTTCCAACCAAAAATGCGAACAGCTTTGGTATGCCAGTGTGGTAACATCTGCACATTTGCCGCTAAGAGGTGTAAAAGTTTTTAACTTTGATTCTATTCTTTATTGACAAACACAAACACAAATTCAAATTTACATGGACCATTTTCATACTTAATCATTCAACCTAACGTTGTAGTTAAAAACCCAGAACATGTCAACAGTAAGACAGTAAAAGAACAAATCATTACCTTGACATAGATTTTATACTCACAGTGCTTTAAACATGGATTCATACTGACTTTCATAGACTAACTTAAAGGCTGTTATGTTGAAATACTGTTTTCTGTTGTGTTGACAGAGGAAGGCCCATGCACCCCGGTTCCCTAAGGCTAAAGACGAGGGCTGGTGGTTGGTGCTGGGGGATATGGACAGGAGAGAACTGCTGGCCATGAAGAGACTGGGACCCATCAGACAACAGAGAGTTCCTCTGGCCTTCTACACACCAGAGACTGTGGGCAGGTAGGGATGGCACTGGCACATTTAAAGTTACAGCTACAAGTTACGGTTTAGAGTTAGCCTTTAGACTAGAGTAGACATATGTTCTACACCATTTGTTCTACACCCCTTTCTTGTTACAGCCCTTGGAATTTTCAATAAACTGTTATTATTTAACGGGGCATTCAACTTCAGGAGGGGTGTTATTTTCCATAAACAACCAACATTTTGTTACATTCCACTTGTGATGAATTACGCGATGTGTGTTTTGTAAAACAATTTTACAAATTAAAATGTCATTTGCATTTAAGCTATAAAAGCCACATGTATGATGATTCCAATTGTTAACTCAGGTACCTGTACGTTGTCTACCTGATGAGTGACTGTTATGTGGGGCTGGACCAGCAATATGATGTTGCTCTGGAGGTCATCCCGGCCGACATTCAAACTCAGGTAACGTATGCATTAATCTAGAACGCTAAAAAAAAGCTAAAGTTGCCAATACATCAGAACAAGGGGGTTAAACTCCTTGATCAGAAGATGCATCGGACCCGGCACCCATCTCCTCTTCAAAGCCCTGGGCCACACACAGGTGCAAGCACTACAGCAGGGGGGTAGTCCACTGGTAGTGCAGTGTGTTTAGCTTCCATACTATTCCTCTTAGCAGAGAAAAAAGTATGTACCATTTTTAAGACTTTTTGGTATGACCCGGCTACAGCATCCTTGGTAGTCTCCCATCCAAGCACTGACCACAGTGCACTTTGCTTAACTCCTGAGATCAAGGGATCGGGTGTATCAGGGCACCACAGCCGTAGCCCTTAATCTAGAATGCAAACACCATTAAATGAATAAATGACAACTTTTCTTGTTCTGTTCCGTTCTGTTGTAGGTGAACTCAGAGGTGGTTGGTGAGTGACAGCCTTCTGGAGTGATGCACACCCCTGATCCACCATCACATTTTGCAATGGTCACCATAGCAATGGAAAAGTGGTTTTGAATCAACTGCAATATGGACTTTCATGACAAGTCATAGATTATCAATGCCAATGTCTGCTTCAGGTTCAAATACCCATTTGCCATTATTCTGCATATGGTTAAAACAAGAAATGTTACATAGCAAGTACAGTCGATATTTAAGGATACAGAGAGAATATAAGACAGATATGATAACCCTAGATTGTATGTATTTTGGAAATTAAACTTTAAAGAAATGGATATACAGTTAGGTAAGACAGATAAGTGCCCCTTCGTATTTCCCAGAAAAGTTATTTTAAGAAGACAATTGAAAAATGTACATAGAGTTGAGGTTGTTGACAAATTGAAATGAATTGTATTTCTGTCACATGTTAAAAATCCTTGATCTTGATACATGTAAGTCCCTTAAAAACGGTTTAAGACTAAGCAAAGCACTCCATGTACTTAGAGAAAACAAAAACTGCAACATTACTGTTGAAATGGTCTTTTTTTATAATTTATTTAGTATGATATGGAATGAAAACACCATGAATATTATACAAACTACTGAACTGTAATAATGGGCTTACTGGACCTCTTCAAAGTGCCAAAATTCTTGACAATGTTGGAACCTGTTTAAAGCATATGTTGAATGAAATCAAAACAATATGTTGGAATGAATAGTCATTACAAAACCACCTAATATGCTCAATGAACATAATGAGAATAGCTTTGCCTTGAAAAGAGTATTGCTCTCTATATATAACAGATAACAGGATGTCAGATATTCATATTATATTTACATCCCTTATGTTATAATTCAAAGCTGACATCCAACACTTATTTAACATACAGGAATCAGTATGTGTTTCTGACATATGTTCCTTGATATGATAAACAAGTTTATTTGCAAAATCATGCCCGAAGGCTAATTGCAAGAACATTCTTGAGGGAAACAAAATACAATGTAGTACATTTTGCCTTGCAAGGTTTTTGCCCCATGTACACTGCATACTAGAGCCGTTTGAGGTGTTAAAAGCAGACTGGAAAGAGTAGTCATGTTTAGCTTCTGTGCATTAGAAAGCAATCGCCATGTGTTACATCTGCTTCCCAAGTATTCATGTGACAATAAAGATCATGATTACTTACATGATTGTTGATGATGTGTTTTCACTTTATTGTCATTTTTTTGGAGTTAATGTAACTGTTGGTTTTCCAAAACTTGTTCTTCCAAAAAGTACCAGTTGTTTTCTAACACCTGTAACTTATTTGAAAAATGTCTTGAACACCAGTATATCTAAAGGTGGGTTCACACCTGCGTATTTACTCAATCCATATGAGGCCCGTATGGAAGTGTAAGTCTCTACCAGGCTCCACAGGTTGTTGGAAAAATGATAGAAATTGGACAAATATACAAAGATAACATGCCAAAGGGGTTACGGGTCACAAACCATACTACTCGGCCAGCTAACTCAACTGGCATGTTCTGCATCTATATTTGTCCAATTTGTACTACTGTAAATGCATTTAAGTTCGCGGGGATTTAATTTCGCGGTAGCGGGAAAAATTAAGTTTGGATTTAAGTTTGCGGTAACACCATCGACTGCAGTCTAATACCATAATAAAAAAATGTTCGCAGTGGATTTAAGTTCGCGGTGAAGTGGTCGCCGCGAAAACCGCGAATATTAATCCACCGCAAACATTTCAGCATTTACAGTATTTTTGTAGTGACCCGTGGAGCCTGGAAGAGGCTAAGAACTCCATACGACCTCAAACGGACTTGAATATATACGCATGTGTGAACACTGAACATGAAGTGTGCATGTGTACTAGTGCCTCATTACTAGATCTCTTTATTAGCTTTAAACCATCCTGTTTTAGATGTTGCGGTCTTATGATTTGGGTAACCGACGATAAATAAGAAATTGAATATCAATTTTTAAGAATATTGTTGGTATGCCGTTTTTGCGACAGCTGATATTCCAGATTTGTTTATCTGCAGCGTTTGCTGTACACATTTCAGTCAGTTGTCTATAGACCCACTGAAACGTAACAATTTGGGGGTCACGTAAGGTTGAAAACACACGATATGTACATTGGGCACGTGGGCACAACAAAGGTTTAGGGAAACCGGTGCGCTATTTTAGTACTAACGAATAAACACTAGAGTGCACAGACCACCGATGTCTCATATATATTTAAATACCAGTAGTAATGTCGCCTACAATTATGATAATTAGCGCCTGAATGTTCACAGGGGAGATTCGTCTCACACACAATCGGTTCTGACAACAGCTTCATTTTCTCCCAGGTGAATTATTTTCTTGTGTGTTAGTACATATGTGCATTGCTTTTGATATTTACTTCTCTCTTAAGGTGACAATTTCCCTAAGTTTAGCAATTCTATACGACCGATGAATATGTGTAGTTTGACCTAATTCTGATCAGTAATTGGGCAACTGTGCGACAGCAAATTGGGGACATTGTTTGGATTGCATTGATCGTTTGTGCCTTGTGCCGGTGATATTTGGTTGTCTTCCGACGGTAAACAAACGTTGTCGTAAATCCTCATCAACGTTCTACCTACATGTAGGTAAGAAAAAACAACGCTTCGTTTATTGTGACTCAGTGTGAGGAAAGGTGACTCCAAATTCAGGCATTTCTTCCGTGACTGTGCATGTATTACTGTAAACAAATTACTCCTTTGAAAGGTTTCTGTTGTGTTTGAAACCTAGATTGATGTTGAAGCTGTTGCACCTCCCCTCTCCATGACTGTTGTGTCGCAGCTATGTGGTCTTGTCCCTTAAAACATACCCTTCCACAGTTCTTAATTAAGTTCTGTACCGACCTCTGTTGCCGTGTTCTAGTTCTATGTCCTTCTCTGTCACTGTAAAAACGCTAGTTCTGGTCTGTGCGCACGTAAAGCCCTATCCGGGAAAGGTCGCACCTATTCAAAGTGGGTTATTCGGTTAAAGTTCGTCGAAAGGGACAGGTAAACATAACACCTGAGTAGGGTAAAGGTTGAAAAGGTGTGCTGTACCGGATAACAATAACTGTACTGTGAAAGTGCTTTAAATAGTCATAATTTCCGTTAGATACAATGTAGTCTGTTATTCGTGAGGCCGTGGTATATCATGAAATATCGTTAGTCCGACGAAGTTCTTGGCTATTCATAAAGTTGAGTGTGCACATGTGTGACCTTTGTGACGACTGACCCGAGCCCCACTGTGAAGGTCACATGAGCTTATGACATCGATTTGTTTTTGTAGGGCACAGGTGTCAGCTGAAAGCTTACAAGATATCGTCAACATTTTTTACTCTTCGAATGTTGTTTTGTTTAGCTTTCGTGTGGCAGAAATAGTATCGTTTGATGCCGTGAGCATTATGTTAATGTTTATAATCAAGTAGTGATCATGCGAGAACATGCTATACTATGTTCATTCTAGCCCATAACACCGAGGAAGCCACGCGCGGCGAAACATGTTTGTTGTGTACTGGTTCGGAAAAAAAAGTTCCTATACGGGGAACATGCGGCTCCAGCGTCTTTTCTGAAGATGTGGCGTAAGTGTGGACGGTTGGCTTGAGGGTGTCCTTCCCCACGTACTGTATAATCATGAATCAAGTTTCAACGGCACAAGTATAGTAAACATGATCATAGTGGTGCGTTTGTTACGTGCGGGTTTTTTTTCTTTTATTTACGTAATGTGTTATAAAATCAAGGTCAATCTCCTTGGTTGTACTACCAAGCAAGTGCATTCAGACTGTTTTATTCTCAAATTTTTGGTCGTCCTTTTTGTTCGCTGTGTCCACTCTTTTCGCATGTTTTATGGATTTTTGTTCCTGAAATATTCACGTAGAAATCATTTCAGTAGCATAGCTACATTGATAGAATTATGGTATGAAAATTAAGTCACACAAAATACTTTAATGTAGGTGAAACGTCAACGCTGCAAGGTCCAAACAAACATTGAATGTTTTCTGTAAAATATTAGCTTTGTTTCTTACTCTATGTTACAGTGACCCAGCTTGGAACTCAGTGGCTGCCTGTAAAAACGGTAAATTCGCTACTACATATACTTGACGTTTTCGACGTGCATTGTCTTGCAATTGTATCATGAAGGTTTAAGAAATACTCATTGTCTGTATATTAACATGGGGACCTTCCAATTGTGGTTTTAGCTAGTCCGCCACCCGATCGCTTCTCCGCAAAATCTCTGTGAAGGTACTAGTATACGATTGAGACTGAAAGTGCACGCTGGGGTTAGAAGAATGTTGAGTCCAGGATATGTCTATGGTGTTTCTCTCGCGTTAGCAAAGTCCTGCAAACTCCACCCATTTTTATGGTCAATCACTGGCAAGGGACAGAAAATGTTCGATCTGACATCTGACTTTTCTGAGTAATGAAACGAAACGGAATTCCAACTAGTCTTGCAAATTTCAATCTAACAACTGCACCAAACCCATGTCTCAGTACCGACTATCCCCAATAAATATATCTACCGCATTCAACAGCCTTCAAAATTCATTAGGATATTGAAAATAGCACGTATCAGCGGCAGTTAGCATGTTTTCATTCCTGTGTTACTTGTTGTGGGTGTGTTGTATTTTGACAGTAGAACATCGTTCCTTACACAATACTGGGGGGTATTGAAACATAATTTCCATATTGACAGAAAATATTGACAGAAAATATAGAAACCGTATTCAGGATATTTTGTTTGTGGAGCAGTTTTCCGATTAGCAATCCGGTCTTGTCAATCTCATCATATGTATATGCCATCCACCATTGTAAACTTATCATAAAAAGACTTATGAATATCGTCTTTTTGAATGAAATTACTTTCAGCACGCGAAATGATAGCATTGCTTATTCCATCTATTCCATACCCCCCCCCCCCCCCCCAAAAAAAAACATTCGATTTGTGATAAATGGGTGGACTAAGTCATATGACCGTGGTTTTAGCTGTCGTTTGAAATCTAACGATCTTTGAAAACAGGCGTGATAGTAAATACCCCTAACTAGGTGAAAGGTGGTTCTCGTGTCTACAATGTAAATATTCCGTCTGGTGAGTTCATTGGCACAGACGTGGCGCGCCGCCAAAGCTTACTGAAAAGGTACGGAGTTCCGTTAGCTAGAACACTTTTGTAGTGTAATCTTCGTTCCAGTAGCCCATTTCTGTGTGGACAAACGCACAAACGAGTATGAATTTTTCTACATTTGCTATGAAACCATTAACCGACAGATTTACATTTTTAGCCTGACGAGTAGCGCTGAAAGTCGCCAGCCCTTCCCTGGTGTTCGTCCACATGTACATGAAGTTAAAATCATTCAGTCAGAAAAGAGCTTTCTTTTGTTTGATCATATCATGCTGTGACGGTAAAATGTTCTTAAACTAAAGAAGAAAAACTTTACCTTACCGGAAATCCAGCTCTTTAGACTTGTTTTAACATGTTAAACAGCAGATCTAAAAAGCATAAAGCTGGTAATTTATAGTTCTGCCTTTAACCTTTCCTTGTCTAGGGTGACATTTTCTGTCTGCAAATCGTCTGCTTGGCTAGGGATCCAACATACTCTGCTTTCGTCACATTTACACAGTTTTTTTAACCTCCTTGATTTACATTTCTACCTAACGTTTCAGACCGTTTGAGGGGGGGATGCGAATAGCCAACTGTTTGCTTGGAATCTATTTTCTTAACTTAAAGTTAATGTCAAAGTTGCCTCATGTATAGCTATTGTCACACTGTAAACGTAGCGAACAATTCCAGCAAACCATAAAAACTGTCACACAAACACGATCAGTTCCAGTAGTATTTAGACCTGCCCGAGCCATTTTTAGCTTGTACCCTGCACCCTTCTTGTTTTTATAAGCCCGGGGGCATAAGGGGTCACGTGTGTGTCCATAGGCCTTGGCCTTGGCAGTCCGATTTACTGAATATGTCATCAAATGGGCTGGTTGGTTGCCTCCTTCTCAGACAAACGGGTTTTTTTTTGGGGGGGGGGGGACTTGCGATTTTTAACATGGGTCAGTTTCTCAAAAGCAGGGAACCTCGAAGCCGAATTTAAGAGCTTGAATCAATCCACCCCCCCACACACCCCCCCCCCCCCCCATAATAAAGTGCCGTTACGTAGTAGTAGACGGTCTACGAAGGAGACTTCCTGGTTGGAGGGTGCTTTGGCTGCCGTATTTGATCGATGTTACTATTAACGAATGCTTTCGATTGAAAGGGCCGCCTTCAGCTACAAAAACTAACTGCCAGCCGATTATAACGACAAAGTGACTCGTTGTGCCAAGGCGCCCGTCTTTTGACTGATTGCACGAACACAAAAGCCTTTGGAACTGCTGCTACTACTCAGGATAAAGTTGGGTCGGGGCGCACTACCCGGGTACGCTGCTCCAGTGCAAGAAGCACCAAAGAAACCCTATATAAGCGCGAATTTTGAGTATCACAACGTTTAAGTCTAGTGAAGTAGACTCGAAATGATGTTTCTACTAGGAAACTTTGCCGCTTCATTTTCTTCAGTGAGAGACGATTGCGATGCTAGCAAGCCGGTGGGCTACATTATCCTTCCTATCGAGAAAGACTGCTGAAAATGCAGTCTTGCTTGCATATTTATCTGTCCATTTCATTATTTCTTTTTATTATGTCCGTTATCACTTTTATTTCATTTTCATTTTATTTCAATTCATTTCGTCTTTTAGACAATGTTGTATCCTGTTTCAACGAATCGTCGATGCAGCCACCTGTGGGTCGCCATCTTGTTTCTGACGACATTTTGGACTCCCGCGCTTTCAGACGACACCAGGCCAAATTTTGTGTTGATCATGGTAGACGACCTCGGCATTGGCGATGTCGGCTGTTTTGGTAATGGTACGATCAGGTAAGCCTGTTAATTTTTTTTCGAGCCTCTGTAGGTCATATAACGTTACATGTCTAAAAACCACAACTTTTGGTGCGGTCAGCAACAGCCGGCCGTAATAAATGAAAAAGTCTTTGCGATCTTTCTTCTTGTAACGTTATTTACGAAACATTACAGAACTGTCATAACGTTATCATAAATCTGCACCATAGGTAGAAAAAAATACTGAAATATAGAGACTGTTGCTTTATATGTGCTTAGGCCACAGCAAGTAAATTCTATGGATGACATTGGCGCGCTCAGAAAAATAGAGTTCCACGACCTCATACCTCCATGAAATATTTAAGAGCTTATAGATATACAGACTTATAGATATACAGACTCAAAAATATGACTTTTGAATTATACGTAATATCAAAACATGTAGAACTGAACAACGCTACATCATTTTCTTCGAATGATATCTGCATACACATGCTTTGGCATCTTGTCTGTATCTTGGAGATATAATGTTCTGTTTTAATCATTTACTTCCGCAGAACGCCAAACATAGATCGGATCGCGTCAGAAGGCGCCAAGCTGACACAACACCTCACAGCGGAGGCGATCTGTACTCCAAGCAGAGCCGCGTTCCTTACCGGGCGCTACCCTGTGAGGACGGGTACGTCACGAATTACTACTTCTGCTAGGTTATCACTCTACCAACATGTTTTCTTGATCTATGAATGTAGCTAATTAAATAACACTGTTTTTTTGGTATGATAGAAATTTTATTTGCAAGTTCATTGCCGTAGGCTAATTACAAGTACATAGTGGAAACATAGGAGACATGCATGTAACAATAGAAACTAGAGTTCCACGAACACATACCTTTGCCAAATAAACCAGGTTTGTTATGAAGAATGATGTCTGTAGACAAATGCGTTACTCATTTCATTTTCTTCATAATTATATGCTTGGAGTTGGTTTATAAAATTTCGGCATTTATTATGCAAATTAGATCCCAAGTTACAATTAATTGATATCAAATTGTATCAAGCCTAACTTAAGCTATCAGCATACCAAAAATCAAGATGATCCTTTGATCCATTCTTGACTTATTCTCTTTCAAAGTCTTTAAATACACCCCTTACTCTCTTCCCTCTTTCTCAGTTACATATGTGACAACTTTGATGAAAGTACTATAATGGAATGCAGTGGATTTATAAACTTTTCCTCATCAATTATGCAAATTAGCTGTTAATTTGCATAATAAGTATCACATTATATAAGTCTTCACTTAGGCTATCTACATGCCAAAAATCATGACGATCCGTCAACACGTTCACATTTTCTCATTAATTATGCAAATGAGATCATCATTTGACATTTCTCTCTTTCTCAACTACATATGTGACAAGTTTTAAAGTCATATCATGGAACGTAGTGAATTTATAAAATATCCTCATTAATTATGCAAATTAGCTGTTGATTTGCATAATTGGTATCTCATTATGTTTGTCTTCACTTACGCTACCTACATACCAAAAAACATGATGATCCGTCAACATCTTCATATTTTCTCATTAATTATGCAAATGAGGCCACATTTGCATAATTGATATCTATCGACATTTCTCTCCTTCCCAGCTACATATGTGACAAGTTTGAAAGTCCTATCATGGAATGCAGTGGATTTATAAATTTTCCTCATTAATTATGCAAATTAGCTGTTGATTTGCATAATTAGTATACCATTATGTAAGTCATCACTCATTCTATCTACATACCAAAAAGCATGACGATCCGTCAACACGTTGTAAAGTTATTCTCGTCCAAAGTTTGAAAGGAAACCGGCGCCTGCAGTTCCAAAAAAGCCGCTAGGGGGCCCAAACTCACAGCACTTACTCTCTGCCTCGAGGGCTATCTACCACTCAAAAATCATGATCACAGCATGTCCAGAACAGGAGATATCAAAAATTGAGGTTCTGCTGCAGTACCTTAGCAAGCCGCTAGGGGGCCATTATCGAAGTTTTCCCGACCCCTACCCACCTACCAAATAATATCGGGATTCATCCAAGACTTCTTGAGTTATGCTGTTAACACACACACACAGAGACACACACACAGACTCACAAGCCCAAAACATAACCTTAGCCATTCTGGCAAAGGTAATGAAACAAGTCATTACACTGAGACGGCCAAAGTAGCTCTCTCACGTAACGGACAGAAGGACATACAACGCTTGTGTTTGCATTCAAGAAGGGAAATAGTTGGTGGCAGCATTCCGCAAAGAATTACCCCATACATATTGATTAATGAATCCACGAGAAGTGATTGCATGACTCTGAAATTATGATATTATTTGTCGTTTCAGGCATGGCCGCTGGTGGGCACAACTGGCGATATTTGCCGTTTGTCGCCGGTGCAGGCGGACTGCCTCAGAACGAGACAACCTTCGCGACCTTGCTGAAGGATGCTGGGTACTCTACAGCTTTAGTAGGTGCGTGCGTCACAGAAGTTTCTCTCTCTCGGAACAGGAAATTTTGGTATCACTTTACGGGTCACTTGTTTACGACGTACATGGTTAGCGTCCGCCATATTGGTTGGTTAAAGTCACCTGCGAATTCAATTTGTGGAAAATGTTAAGGTAATTGATTTTCTTCTATCATGCACATTGTCTCTGTATAATATGTTTAGAACGCACACCACTATATAGAATAGTTTTAACTTCAGAATAACTCTTGTTAAGTGTTAGTATGTGTTGTCTCTTGTATCAGGAAAGTGGCACCTCGGTCTCAACTGTAAGACAAGGGATGACCACTGCCATCATCCGAACAAACACGGGTTCGACTTTTTCTTCGGCACTCCGATCACGAACTTCCGAGAGTGTGCGGAAGGAGCCGAAACCATGTATGTCACCACCCGACCTTACAGACGGTGGCGCAACGGCTGTACAGCTGTCCTGTTCGGCAGCTTAGCACTTCTTCTCTTGAAAGTCATGGGAAAAAACAAGATGTCATGGAAGACCGTATTTGCCTTACTTCTCATCGCACCTGGTTTTTGGATCCCATCGAGATTTTTCTTCTCCCATCGCTTGCGCTGGATGAACTGCATTCTCATGAATAATGATAAGCTAGTTGCCCAACCGTTTGACTTGGAGGATGACATGACACCGCGTCTTCTCGCTAAGTCTTTGAACTTTCTCAGGGAAAACCAGAACCGTCCGTTTCTTCTGTATCACTCCTTCCTGAAGGTGCACACGGCGCTGTTTGCGACCGAGCGGTTCAGGGGGCGGAGCCAACATGGTCCATACGGGGATAACGTGGAGGAAATGGATTGGGCGGTGGGAGAGATACTGAAGGAGATTGACAGGCTGGGGATGTCCGAGAACACGTTTGTGTACCTGTCGTCTGACAATGGAGGACACCTGGAGGAAATCACACCTGAGGGGGAGGTGCATGGTGGATGGAACGGCATCTATAAAGGTACATTTCTGGAAGAATAGCTGTGTGTAGGAAGGGTTTGATTGTTGCATTACCATTGGGCGTGAGTAAATTCAAGTTCCTTGCTTACATGTACAAAATGCTGATGGTACAGAGCAAAATAGTCATTGACTTTTTCTTGACATTCGACTTTTTCTCGACAATAGGTTTGGTTGTAACTTGGGAATGGTCGATATAAACTAAATGTAAGACATCCATGTAATAAGATACACCAGAAAGCAGTTACTCAAGCAACTGAATATGATTTTGGACATGGTCAGACGTTTCAGATATCATTCACTACCTTTCGTCAGTGATATAAAACTGCTGTTTGTCGTAACTTGTGATTTGTTTGCAACTTGCTTCATTCAGGTGGGAAATCCATGGGAGGTTGGGAAGGAGGAATCCGTGTGCCTACCGTACTGCGCTGGCCTAGGTGAGTACTCTTAACGCTTTGACCATCTCTTCGCGTGTGTGTGAGTGCGCGTACCTGTGTGCGTTGTGTGTGCATATAGCGGACAGCAAGAAAAGAAAAGAACTTAACGGGAGGTGCCCCAACACGGTACGCTTTTCCTTGCGCTCAAACTCATGGCGCTCCATCGCTAGTTGCCTGAGTATAGTGGTCAAGTTTTGATGCCTGAATTTTTTTACACATAGATTTGAACAACATACTTGAATAAGAAATGCATTCATGTGGTTCATGAACCTTTCGCGCTGCATTTTACGAGCGGCAAACACTGTGAGACAATTTCGTGTATGTAACCTTCCAATTTTGTGCTGCGCTGGACAGTGTGCCTAACTCGGTACGCTTTTTTTTACATTTTGCTCTCTTCAGAAGTAAGTGGTAAATTTAAGTACACAGAAAAAAATTAATAATATGATATTTTAGCTTTCTTTTGACAGTAAAATCGTGACTGTATGTACTTCTTGTCTCACATGAGGAAGGCTGTACAATCCAGCTCATGTTTTTACGGGCAATGGGCTGAATGCACTGATTGTGAATGCCCGACTAAAAAAACCATTACGAAAAAAAGACACCGCTAACATCCACAAAACTCGGTCTTATTATATGAAAATATCGTCTACATCTTTCTATCAAGTCTTATTTTCATAGACAGCACGAATCATTTGTTACAGTCAAATAAATCTTTGGAGCGTTCTCTAGTCTGCCACCTTCACGGCCACACTCCCTTGGGAGTACAATGGTGGCAATGTTTATGTCGCTTCCTTTTGGTTGCTTTTCTACTCAACAGACATTTGAAGACCCATATTCATAGTGTTTTATGGAGCTTTATTTATGTGTATCATGGCAGTTGTGTGACTGCTTGAAAGAGTTCGTATAGTTAGCGACACGAGCCGCCAATACGCAGAGGCCGGTGACCGCAGTGACGGTGACCGCAGTGATTCAGCACTGCCAACATTACTGTTAGAATTCTGTTTTTTTTTAAAACATGAAGTAAATATGTTAAAGTATACTTGGAATGCAAATTAAAGCTGTGTGCATGAGCTTGGTTTATTTACCTTTGTAATCAGCATAGTCAGTGGCAACAAACACGGTGTACTTATGGATAATAAGATCAGCAAAACATCCGTTCCGTCTTACGACGGGAACCGTCTTAGGGCGGCCCCCGTTACCAAACTGATGAATGACTGTACGAGTGAACAAATGCCATAAACGTAGTCGATAGTATCCTTGATCCTGGCTCGAACTATCGATTGATTGGTTGTTTCGATTTATTCATTGATTATGATCAATAATGATTATCTCTGTCCACCAGACAAATCCGTCCCGGTACAGTCATCTCCGAGCCGACCAGTATGATGGACGTATTCCCCACCGTCCTGAAGCTGGCCGGCACGGAAACTCCCGAGGACCGAGTCATCGATGGCCGGGACATGATGCCGCTGTTGGCGGGAGACAGGACGGTGACAGAGCACGAGTTTCTCATCCACTATTGTGGGCAGTCCCTCGCCGCAGCTCGGTACAGACCACTCACAGGTGAGTGTTAATGCTGCAATACTTAACATAGCCTATAGCAAGGTATATCCCTTTACGCTGATTGGTCAATATCTTAATGAAGTTAGAGCGTCCTGCACCAAGGGGGTACAGAAAATGTATAAAAGCGGGAGTGGTCCTATCTCTGTCATTCTTGAGAAAAACGAATAAAGTCGGAACTGGTCGAATTTAGTCTCTGAGCTGTCACTTCCCAAAGCCGCAAATGACGTCAATACTGCAATACACACACGAACCGCTAGTTATTTTTAATCGATAGAAGGAGGTCATCAGTCTTATACACTGTTACAATACCCTTGTCCGGGATTCGAATAACACATGTACAGATTAAACATAGATTGAAACTTATTGATATGATATTTCATGTTTTTTCATTTCCTATCGCTTCAGGAAACTCGGTGTACAAGGCTCACTACATCACGCCCATCTGGGACGAGGGCACAGGTGCGTGCTACTCCGCGTTCGGGTGCAGCTGTGACGACAGGTGGGTGACCCACCACGACCCCCCTCTACTCTTCGACATAACGAACGATCCCTCCGAGAGCAGGCTCATGACACCCGAGAACGAGCCGAAGTTTGCCGAAATAGTTGCGAACATCAGCCGAGGAGTGGAGACGCATAAGAAGACGCTTGTACCGGTGGAGAGCCAGTTTTCTTACCGTAACATCCTGTGGAGGCCTTGGATGCAGCCGTGTTGTAATTTCCCGTACTGCTCGTGCGACTTAAATGAGACGTCGCCTACATTGGAAACGTTACCTGTGTATGAGCAGGAGTCTATTTCAGAGTCATAGAAAACGGATGCTCTCTTATCAACTTCTACGAAGAAGATTGCTTCCCAAGTTCATATATGACCAAACCATTATTTAGTGACAAACTCATATCACGTGAAATCCCAGAAATAACGTTAAATGCAAACAAGTCTGTATTAAGGCTATGCAAAACGCCTATAATTCTGTGTACAGACACTGTATGTACTGCCTTGTATTCAATATTGTTTCATATTAGCATCTTTTATTTCTAATTTTGTAATATTCCAGTGGGATGGCCAATAACTCTATAATTTTATTTCTTTAAGATTTTTAACTTTTGTTACTTTTTCGATACAATTGTATAGACATAAGTGCGGCAAGCACGATTTTTCAATCTATTTTACCATGTAAACGTAGTTGTGATAGAGGCGTCTATGAGCATTTGGGGGTGATAAAATAGTTTTGATAATTAAGTTTATTTGCGTTATCAACTGTCAATTCAAGATACATGTAACGTTAGTACGTCTGTTAAAGTAGTGATTTACAAAACCCTGTCTTCATCATGCTAATTTGATTTTTATAGGAAAGAAATACTCCTCTCAGGTATGGTGTTTGCCAGCTACAGACATTTGTGGATGATGTCAATTGGAATATTTAACTTAAGAATTAAAGAACTTAAACAGAACAATTAGCGGTATTACCATATGACAGAGCGCTGAAATGGCGCGCTTTGAAATTTCAATGAAATTGATACGAGAATTTAATAAAGTTTTCGAAGCGATGTCCTGTCGCATTCATTCTTTTTGTTGTGAAGAGAATGTCTAATCTAGCTGTTTTAAAAACCCGGGCGTGGAGTTGTTTGTCCGTAAAGCGCAACAAATCTGTTTGGCGTTGAGGTCTTCTTCCTACCATCTGCTTGAATTCACACGCAATGTTCTGACGTCACCGATTTACACGTAGTTGTGACGTTTACACAAGCCTACACACCCGCCTGTAAAAGTTGACGTGGTCTAAACATATCTTGCGGCGGTTTACTGCATATATATTGTTAGTCTCATAATTTATCGCCAGTGAACCGTTACTGCATGTGCTGAGGTTTCACTCACCTGAACGTCAACTAGAACAGCTGTACAAACATCGCCCGGGTGAGGCCGTAGCTTGTAGTAGTTTCTTGGCGGTAGTAGCGACGACTGAGCCCGAAACAGAGGAGTCGCCTGGTCCGGTCGGTTTGTGCAGTGGGTCCGGATCCCGGACAGAATCTACCATGGTGTCTGTTGAGCTGGGGTTCACACTAGGGTACATCCTGGTGTGTCTGTGCTTCGTGGCACCTCCATCAGAGTTCAGGGCTGCTGGAATAACGGTTCAGGTATTTAAAAGTTTCTCTGTAATGCGCCCCCCTCCCCATCAAAAACACTCCGGAGATTTTTGACGTCAAGCTTAAAATTAGCCTTACGTTGTTGTGTGGAATGTTAACATTTGAACAATAATGTCAGCATGTAACATGTTATTGTGTTCATCATGAAGAATTTGATATGTTCAGGGGGTATGTCGAGACAGTTTAATAGATGTCTGAAAATTACGTGAATGACGTGTTTCCTCCTTCATGTTTCTCCTGCAGAATATTCTAGCTGGCTGGCTTGGCAGTGAGGACCTGCACTTTATCTACTATCACGTCAAGAGAACAGCAGCCACTACCCTCATACATGCAGCGCTACCCCTGGGTTACTATGTAGGGTTGAGCATCGTATCCCCTCATCTTGAACTATGGGACTTTGCACTGGCTCCTACCCCTGCCTTTGTCTACTTTGCAGTTTTTAGCACCATCTTCTGTGGAGTTGTCGTGATGAACTATATCTGGTCACGTAAGGGATGGGAGAGACATCCCATAGTCGCACGACTGAAGAGTCTTGGAGGAAACTCCTGGCGAGCCACTGCATCCAACATCAACGTAGAATTCCGCAGGATCGACAAGTTCTCATCTGGAATTGGGGGTACGCGGTTGTACATCACGGATTCATGGATCTTGAAGACTGGACCGTACAACGTCGACATAGCACACCAAGCAAACGTCCATCTGCACGTGATCAGGACGGAAGACCACGTAATCTCGCATGAGACTGGCACCTCCATTCAGTATCTGAGAATAGCAGTCAAACAGCTATCCCAAGGGGGCAAAACATTCACAATTCGGTTAAACTCCACAGAGTACGGCGACCTAAAGAATAAACTAAGTGCACCGATACATGCTGCAAGAGATGTGGTCATACGGCAGTCTTTGTCAGACATGTTCTTGGAAGCGTTCCGTGAGCAAGTCTCCCAAAACCCCCATTACACCCTCCCAGAGGATGCCCCTCCCACCGAGCCCTGTATAGGCTGTATGCAGACTCAGTCTAACATCAAGCTAGTAAAGCATTGTGAGGAGGGTGATCATGGGGAATGTGTGCAGTGTTACTGTAGGCCCATGTGGTGTTTGGAGTGTATGGGGAAGTGGTTCTCTAGTAGGCAGGATCAGGCCCACCCTGAGAGGTGGTTGGCTGGTGATTCACCATGTCCAACATGTCGGGCTAAGTTCTGTATGCTGGATGTTTGTTTCATAGCTTGATATGAATGTCAGGGAAGATAATTGTACTATATGCTGTAACTTGCCTAAGTTTCTTGGGGCATACATTTGCTTGTGATTGAATTGATTATGAAAATGGATCTGTGGCAGTCCTTTGGGGAGTGACTAAATGCACAAGGCTGGACCTCAGACAAGTTCTGTTATTTTGTGGGGTCTTTCTTTGCATTTAGCATATGCATGTGATAGACAAGAATTATTCTTTTGTCATAAAGTTGGGAAGCAAACTTAAGATTATGTTGATGTAAGACATGCATAAGATTATGCTGATGTGCGATGCAAGTCTCTGTAAAATATGAAAGTAAAAGAGTCCATTGGTATGTCAGATACCCTGAATCAGGGAGGTACACTTCAAGTCAGAAGATGCAGTGAAAATTTGTTGGAGAGCACTTTTGCCCAAACAAAAAATGATATGCTCCCCCAGGCAGAAATAGCACAGTCCTGGAATGTCATCTTTCATTTCTAGCCCATTTTGTGTTAGACGAAATACAGCAGATATTGTTTCTTTGTAATTATGCACTTGTCATATAGATTTTGTGTATGCAAATACACATACTGTACTCTATCACTTCAGCTGGAAGTTTTAAAATCACTCAATGAAATTAAGGAAAAACTTTGATACCATGTGGAGACTTGTCTTTTTTTGTGTTGTGTGTTGATTATGTTTAAAACTGAAGTTTGAAAGTATTGTGGTTAGGTAAAAACAGTTGTTCAAGAGCTTAAATTATGCCAGAAGATCTTGGATCTCTTGTAAACATTGATGGTGACTTTAGCTTGCAAGCCTAAATCCATTGTATCAAAAACATCCACACAATCGTGACTGAAGTTTTCAAAAAACATCAAGTATGTTTGTAAACATCTTCATAAACATTGTCACTTCAATCTAACTTCTTGGTTCTTCGATTCTTTGTTTGATATCTCTGATTCTCTTATACAATGTACCTTGTTTGACCTAGCACCTGTAGAGTTCAGGTTGTCTTGTTTCAGGAGACGATTAAAAAACACTTTACATGGTCCTTCCTTGGGTAGGTTGTCGTTTTTAAAAGACGGTGTAACGAATTGGAAAACTTGATAAGCCCGGGGCGTGGACGTCTGGTAAAAATCAGGTCAGCGTGGACTGAACATGTTCAGTCATCACGTCCTTCCGGCAATCCTTCAACAACCGTTTAAAACGCCTGGTGTCCTGTGTGTGGTACCTCATCCATCACCCAGAGATGTGGGACGGTCGGACTTCTCAACTTACTTAAACTTAAATTGTGTCACACTTTTCGTCTCACTGTTTATATGAAGACAATCAATCAATCAATTAATAACCTGTATTTAGACTGGAATGCACTGTCGGCATTGGTCTCGTGAACACAGAGAATTAAAAGACAAGTTATACATTCAATAAATACAGAATCGGCTTTCTTTCATATTTCCTTCATTTAACTTCTTTCATTTTTGTCTCAATGCCTATCTGTATTGTTCCTTTGCAACAGTTTGTTGCGTTGTAGTAGCTTACTTAAAAACTTGTTCCTATTACCCCACCATTCATGATTTGTACTGTTCCCACCCTTTCCAAACCTGTGTGCAGTACCCTGTGCAGTACATAGCCCTGACCCACATACCTGTGCTTCAGTTTTGACAGCACACTACGGTGTGCGGTTCCTTATCCGTCCTTTTAACTCACAAGGCTTAGTATAGCCCTATAGGGAACCCTGGTCACGGTTTATCAAATAACGGGTCCTTCTTTCCTCCACGGACGGACGGCTTGCTTCGGTGTACCTGAGGAGAGAGAAACCCAAAACTGTGGGACTAAACAATTTAAACAGATTATTTCAATACTCTTCTTTAAAAAAATCGCCAGTACTGATGATTTAGCTGAAAGCGGCCTCATATAGAAATGCTTACAGGAAGTTTGGGTTATGTGGCCTCCTTAGCAGTCTCTATGGAGTAGGCTTTCTGGCTTATAATGCTCACAAGAAATCGAGTACAAATAGCTATGCCATCACTGGCATCAAGAAAAAGGCACATCATAAGCCACTCACCACCCCATTAAAAAACACTCGTAGAGAGCTGACTAACGGAGGTTATTAAAGATGTCCCCTCCAACCTCTGCTTGGAGAGAACAAATGAACATCCTACAGACGACTTCTTACCATAATCCTGACTGGGCCTGTGAGCAATTATCTTATCCGGGCTTAAGGGCCGTCAGATAATGATTGTCTCTAGAGACACCAAATGCTCCTTTAATCTGCGCGTTCGTCGAACGACTTGTTCGCCGTCACAATCGTCGTGTGGGGAAGTTTCATGATTTCGTTGGTGTTACCGCACATAGCCATTCCTATAAGATACAGAAAAAGAAACGTAGTACTAGTACTGGCCAGTATTAAAGAGGTATCTCTATTCCATTCTCTCACGGAGAATTTTATTGACTATATTGAAACTTAAGTTGAATACTATTAGATTGTGTGACACGGAGCTAGAAAAAAGAAACCCTCCTGGAAAAATAAATTATAAGTTTCAACGTCCTTCCAATTAAAATTTAAAAAAGTTAAATAAGCTATCCAACGTGAATGTTTGCAAATATGAAATGATCAGAAATGGAATTCACAGAAAGACAAAACATGCAAAGGAATAGAGAACCCACGTAGTTTTATAAAAGTCTCCTAAATTGATTCTTGTCAAAACATTACACATGACCTTTGGGGGTTTCGTGTACCGTACCCGTATGAACCACCCTTTGCCAAATGTCTGATTATACAAAGAAATCCCCTTGGGACTGTGATGACAAACAAAAGCCACTCGGCCCGAACCAGGCGATCCTCCCCTTGCATTGGTGCGCACACACGCCTACACGTAAGGCGCACACACCGCCCCCGGTCAGATCCATACGGAACGAACTCGCAGAACAAGTTGGTCTAGTCGCCTTTCAAATTAGCTATTCCAACCGTCGCGCGTGTCGTCATTCTATTAGTATGCGGCAGCTACATAAGGAACTACGTGTCTGAGCTAAACATTGGAAAGATCTCCAAGAACAGGACGTGTTCTAGACTTGGAGTCGCGTTGGCGTCCGGGTGTCCTGCAGGTAAGACAACACACATTGTTCTTCAGTCATATCATTGTAGTCGCCTCTAGAAAACGTTTAATTTTTGTGAGTATACGACGAAACAAGTTACATCGGGGTCGTACATGTTAAAGATCACCCTTTAAAAATTCTACTTACAAGCCATTCTTGTACACAACGCCTCTCTTAAAAGTGTACTGTTTGTTCTTCGTGTTTTGAAAGGGACGGGAAACAAAAGGTACGGCCGAATTTGTTGACAGTTTTGTGTAATTCGCTTGTAATTGTCTATCCGTTCACCTGTAGGTGATAGGTGAGAGGGTAAGACCTTTGTCGTGCTTAGAGTGATGATACGACAGTACTAGTGGTTCATGAAAGGTAAGGAATGACCCTACAACAACAAATCTTAGTCCTGTCCCTTTTCCCGGCCTCACCTGGCACTCCAGCCCACAAAAGGGCGGCGGACTTAAGTGCCGGGACGCCAGGGTTCGGGCATGCCTGTTTTGCTTTCACCCGTAGCTTGGGCACTAGGTTTTGTTGTAGCGTGCACCTTTTGGCCTAGATTCAGCTCAGACAGACATTTCCCACAGAGCGAGAGACTGGAGCTCGTCCAAAGGCCAATGTTATCCGTATTTGGAAAGGAGAACTGAGCTGTGTCCGCGGTTTCAGTAGTGAGTATGGGGACAGGAGGCGCTTAAGGGTTAGAGGGAGGTTATGTGAGTGTTGTCAGCAAATACTTCAGTGGAGGAAGCTTGGTTTAAAAATTACAAAACAACCGCAGTGTCACGATGTTCGGACACAAGCGTATGCTACAGGATTCAAAGATAACGGTAACATTGAATGCGGTTGTTGTGGCTTTTCAAGGTTGTACTCGTGACTAAAAATAGATTATCTCAGTTATCTTATCTTTGGCATTCTATGTATCTACAAAGAGAGGGAGAGAGAGAGAGAGAGAGATCAGCTAACAATTAAGTCTGTAAAAGATAAGAAGTCTTCAACAGGTGGCTAAACAGTACAACTTAGAGTTGTGAGAACACCTTAAAATATCATTTCAACAACTATAAGAAATACGTTTAGATGCAAGCAATGAAGGAATGTAAGTTAATCTTAATTGATCTTATTCCAAGAGTCATATTTTTCTTTCAGTATTCTTTGTAGGCTTGTACTGTATATTTTCCAAGTTTTACTCAATGATATGTATTGTCCAGTGTTGTATATGCTGTGTTCCACCTTTTCCTAAGTTATGTTACAGCCAAACTTCTGGTTTCTAACATGATGAAGTGCTGACAGGACCATATAAACACTGTACTCTGCTGAAGTTTTCCAAAAGTGCAAAAGAAAAAAAAATATTATGATACTGTTGATATGAATTACAACACATCATAAGACATAATATATTACAAACAAAATCTCAACAAGTTTTCCTGTTTTTCTTGAAAAACTAAAGATACATGTGGCCTAATATGTCTGCTCAACATTTTCATCAAGTTTGTGAAATGTTTACATTCCAACAGATCAAGTGATGAACTGGTCTTCACAGTCTTAGCTCTCTTGGTGGGAGTTTTCTGCAAAGTTTACTTTCCAGGAGCTTTTGTTTACTAAAGGTGTTGTTTACATTTACTCTGTGATGTTTCTCCGTGTTTACCTCTGTTTTCTGTATCTGTAGGTTTGGAAGAATAAAACAAACATGGCAGGCAGCCAAGAGGGAGGGTATCCTCCTGCACACGCACTGACCGACAGCGAAGTCCGGTTTCTGGTCGCGACAATCCAGGGCGACCATACCGACGTAAGAACTGCCCTCCAGAACAGAGGTGATGTGGATGTTACATGCACCGACACTATGGGCAGAAATGCACTCTTACTAGCAGTGCAAAATGGACATATCAACATAGTGAAGACTCTCCTTCAGACTGATGAATGTGAATTATTGCACCTGGAGGAAGCTCTTTTAGTTGCAGTTGCCAAAAACGATCTTCGCATTACCGATGTGTTGGTAAAAGCGGTGTACGATGACCGCTTGGATGACGATGATGATGAAGAAGATCGAAGAATATCGAGAGCGTCGAACTCCCAGTTTCCGGAGGAAATGACAGCGACGATGTTAGCAGCACAGTTGGACAGAACTGAAATCCTGAACATCCTCGTAACACGGGGACTGCGGGTGCCAAACCCACACGACTATCTGTGCTCGTGTCAGGTGTGTCATGACAACCGGAGCAGCGACAGTTTTGGGTACGCCAGGAGGAGGCTGAACACGTACAGAGCGCTGACGAGTCCAACGTACATCTCTTTAACGTGCAGGAATCCAATAGCACGGGCCTTCCACCTGACGGAGGAGATACGGAAGGTGACAACGGTAGAACCTGAACACAAGGTGAGCTAGAGAGGCAAAGAGCAAAACTATATGAAAATTATAATGCACACATCAGTATAATCCAATGAGAGTCACACTGATACCTTATCTAAACTAGACTGTATTGACGGTATACCCGTGTTTAACATTGATAGCTGCAAAATTAAATCTATACTTCTAGAAGTTAAGCAAATCCCTCTTCCAAAGGAATCCAGGTCACCACAATCCATTGTATTTTCAGATATGATTACAGCACTGCACAGATGCACATATCTGTTTGTGTTACATGACTCAAAAGATTACATGACCATCTCACCTCTAATTCATTTATGACAGCTGAAACAACGCCGCAAAATGACAACATGACATTTTCAATAAGCATCATTCAAATCCCAAATTTGGGTCATTCCCTCAGACTGTCCTGAACAATTCACTGTGTCAAACCCCTAAAAGACAGGTAATAACTATCTTAGGCACATCTCTACTTATGGCTAATGGCCAGATAATGATAATATTTGAGGAGTGAAAGAGTTACCCGTGTAATCAGTGAGATGGATGAGTTGCTAGGTTTTTCAAACAAACGTAGACTGCTCTTAAGTTTGTTCGAACCTTTGTTTATTCATGAAAGTCAAATCGGCCTGCAGGCTGTTTTTCATTGAGGTCATGAGGGAAGAGGCAAGGGTCAGACAACGTATATACAGTTTACATCATTTAAAGTCCTGATGGGTCTTAAAAGTTTATATACACAATTTTACATCTATAGTACAACATACATAATAGTGAGAACTGCTACATGTTTGAGTCTGTTCATTTCGTTGGTTTCTGTTACTTTGAGAGTGTCTTAATACCCCCTTCACATTAGGCGCGATTCGATCGGACGACGAGTCTGCGAGCTCTAATGTACGAGGAGGCATGACCCTGATGCCGACGAAGAAATGGCAGAGTTCCCCCTTCCCGTCAGGGTCATGCCTCCTCGTAATTTAGAGCTCGCAGACTCATCGTCCGATCGAATCGCGCCTAATGTGAAGGGGGTATAAAGGAAGCCAGACAACCTGTTTGAAGACGACCTGTTTGAAGAATGGTTCAGAAATAGTAACAGTTCCTAGAACCCCTGTCGATCAACTACAGAAATATATTCCAAATTTCTTGGCATAGAAAGCTCTTCTATCCACTATCTAGACCACCTGTTAACACTTGTCACTGACAAAGTACAATAGACCCTGCATACACTGTAACCTACAATGTTTACATAATGTCTACTGGTTACTCCTGTCTTATTGTGTAACTGGCATTACTTTGAAACCCTCAGGATTCTTGTCCTCCCCACATTGTTCTGAATCGAAAGCACTGATGTAAAGGAATGTTGCTATTCAATTGTACCACCTTTGTTATTGGCCTATTTTTGAGCAGCATTTCAGCAATAGACAAAGAATGCACATCCCTTTTCAAGTGGTTTGTCTATTGATAAAATGACATAAAAATGTTCTCTGCAACAAGTACTGGTGGCAGTTTTTTTGAGTTACAAATAGGAAGTTATACCATCAAAGTGAAAAAAAATGCAAAGATACATAATAATACTATACTAATATTCTTTCATAATGCTGGTTATAGTAAATAAATAGCTTTTCCAAAGCATTAAATCATGTTTTTCAAAGTCCTTCACATTTCCTCTTTAAATCTATTATAAAACTTGGTAGATTTGAAACAACTAGGCTAATGATATCAACACTAATGCTCTGAACTCCCAACCATGTTTTCACTTGAATAACAATGATCAACAATGTACCTTTTTCCACACACAGGAAGAGTACAGGAGGATTCTGGCAAAACTGGAGACGTTTGTGACAGAGTTGTTGGACCACTGCAGGTCTAAAGATGAGATGGCGGTGACAGTGGGAGGAGGGGAGGGGGAGAAGTGGCACAAGACCTCCCCTGGGGTGGGGAGACTACAATCTGCAGTGCAGTGCAACCAGCAGAAGGTGAGAAATCCTTTTCATGCAAGAGATTTGTACTGAATTGAAAATATGAAATACATTGTATTGCTCTTTTTGGTACTTCTTTGTTAGAAAATGGTGATTATTTTGAGGCCATTTGATATTGGGATTTGCAAAAAAATTCCATCAGACATGAGATAATCAGTGTTATGAAAAAAAACACCTAAAGAGCGTTGTTTCTGAACACTTCCAATGGCATGGAAAATATCTGACCTAAACCGAACAATGCATTCACTGGTCTGCATCAAATGAGTTCTTAAAAGCCATCTCAAGCTTGGACAACAAAAGAAAAAAATGTTCCCTATCTAAAATAGGGAAAAACATGTTTGAGATTTGCCTAGGAGGAAAATGATGCAAACACGTCTTAATGTGTTATTCTAAAAACAATTGTGGAAAATGGGGAAAATTTAGTTTTGCTCTAATACCTCATGCAAAAGTATATTTAAGTAAGCCCTGAGGGTAGAATAATAGACTAAAGAGACTCAAAAGATCTTTAAGTCTGGTGTACCTAAAATAGACTTAAAACTGGATGGAAGCCTTTCATAGTTTCAACCCCAATCATCTAGAGGATTTGACACGTATCTTCCTTTATGCTGAGTGGAGTATCATTCTTTTGTGTGGGTAAACTGCAACTTTATGGTGTGGCAATAGTACATTGTGATGGTGGCATTTGTAGTGTACACAGGCCGTGCGTTGCTTATCAGATCAAAATGTAGCTTGATGTTTTCTGCGTTTTTTAAAAACAGAAGATATTTTAGACATTTGATTATTGTAACAAAAATCGAGTCTATAGCCCTTTTACTACCGTAACAGTGGTTTTCTGTACAGCAGAATCCTTATAAAATATATATAGTCCTCTTAGATAGATGTCTTATTTTGTGATCAGAGCTACTGTAGTATTTTGTTAAAATGATAGCAAAAAAGAGTTTTTACTCACGAAAATCTTCAATGCTATAAAACGGGGGTCCCGTGCTCGAGGAGGTGCCTCAACCACGTTAAACAGCCTCATTACTCATAATTTGGGTACCTACTGGCTGGCAAAATACACCTTGTGATTATATAACTCAATGGAAAAACAATGAACGCCGACTGGTCAACTTATTATGGGAACCACAATTCAGTATACTTTAGTTTTAAGAAAGACTGAACATAAAAGCAAACATCAATTTTTTATGTCTTTTTTCCCCAGTTTGTAGCCCATCCCCTAAGCCAGCACTGTCTGCAGCAGATGTGGCACTACAGGTTCCCGACATGGAGGCAGCTGGGCTGGGTGCTGAAACTCCTGGTGTCAGTGGGGATAACTCTCACCTTACCTGTCCTGGCTCTGCTCTACTGGGTCATGCCTACTGGAAAGGTGAAGTAATGCTAAATTCACCTTTATTCACACGGTAAACTACATGTTTATCCATTGTTTTTAAAAACAGGGCCTATGACAGTGACTGTCGTCGACCCTGTTTTGGAAAACAACAGATTGAGTGCAATGGTATCAAACTGCAATATTTTGAAAAAGACACTTTGTACATTACAATTTGACACCACCGTCCTAAACTTGATATCCCTAGATACCCTGTTTCTAGACACAAAGTAATGTAGCTACCCCATGGATAGAAGAAATAGCATCATATGAAATGCAATTGAATGTTAGTTTAGTGTTCTACAATTTGCTATCTGTCAAATCATCACAACTCCTGCAGAAGTAATTGCTATTAAAAGAATTGTGTATTTTGGGGAATATGAGGGATGATGTGGAATTTCTTCTCTCTTTTTCATCACAGTTTGGGAAGTGGTTAAAAACACCTGTAGTGAAGTGCATCATGTACCTGGCTTCCTACGTGGCGTTTCTCGTCTTTGTGTGCCTGGTAACGGTGGAGAAACTGACAGCGCCCCAGCTGGATAACGTGCAAGTGGCGGCGGCAGACTTCAACCTACCACAAGACTTGGTGGGCGGGGCCACGTTCTTGAGGAGACCAACATTCCCGGGGGTGGTGCAGTGGCTCATATCCATCTGGGTATTGGGTAAGATACACTTCATGTTCAATAAGACACAGCCAAACTTGTGTATAGCAATAACTCAAGGGACTTGTAGAATGGGTGGTCACTATAAACACGATCGTTCATGACCTTAGTGCTAGGCCAATGAAAAAAAAAGAAAATTGAACACCAAAGAGTCTTTACCAGAGACTAAGTATACTTGCTAAATCTGGGAGAATTGTTTGCCGGAGAAATTTAGCAACCACTGTAAGTATATGGTTTCATTTAGTTTCATGAAGTTAGTCTGTGTAATGTTGTTATGATCTTTGAAGCCTATTAATCCCTATCTAATAGGTGCTAAATAGAAAAGTAATCCTTTTATTGTTTTGCGAATTGACCATGTTGGACAGACCCAGGGCATGTAACAGCAAGAGTCAACGCCTACAGTGTGCCAATTGATTTATGGCTTAAATGAACTGTAAAGTAAAGCTACTGTCTTTGTTCAGAAAATGACCAGACTAATTACCTTTGAAGATAGCAACATTACACAGCCTGTCCAAGGGTAAATGATACCCTACATGCAGGCTGACTCTCAGGGTTAGTTTATTCACCTAATTTGCTGAATTCTATCCATAACCCCACCAAAATGTGTCAATTGAAATGTTATTATCAGCAAGTACATGGTTTTTATCACTGGTAACATATCTCTGTGAATTTTGTATTCTCCTTAGCTTCCATAGCAGGCTCTCTGGGCCTTCTTTTTTGGTCTTTTTGGGGCTCATTACATACTTTTGCTGGACAGTTCTTTTGTACTGGGTCTCTAGGCCGTAGTACTGGGTCACTTGTGCCGCTCTATTGGGCTCAATGATTTATGAGCGCCCCAAAAAATGAAAAAAAGACCAGAGAGCCTGCTATGGAGGGTACATTATCCTGTATATTTCAGCTGTTTTAAGTCTTGTATTTTATGTTCTGCACAGGTTTCCTGTGGCAAGAGGTGAAGCAGCTTTACCACATGAGGTGGACCTGGTATTGGAAGAGCAGTCCATACAAGGTCATCGACCTGCTGTCCCTCACCCTGTACATCACACACTTTGTGCTGGTCTACGTCTTATACTACTTCACCAGTAGGGCTGGGGACTACTTCAAGGAACAAGACAGAACCACGCTGCTAAGGAACAAAGATGCGGTGGCAACTCTGCATCTGTATCACCTTGTTGGAGGTATCAAGAAGTTTCAAAATTTGAAATAAGCTTTAACATATCAGCTTTGTCCAACAAAGAAGAAGAAGATCTTAAAGAACAACTTTTGGTAATGTGTCAAGTAATAGATTAAATGTTTGTCAAAGCATCATTTCCAGTCTTGCAAAAATTCCAATAGCTGAAGTTTTACATCTTAATCATCTTTTTTTTCTAGATCGACCTCAATGGAACTCAGGCGATCCAGTCTTTGTGGCTGAATCCCTGTTTGCCTTTGCAAATATTTTGTCTTTCCTGCGGCTCGGGGAATTCCTGGTGCTCAATGACTCATTTGGTGCTCTTTCCGTCACAGTAGGTAAGGCACGATTCTCAATAAGTTCTGAATTAAAATGTAGGAAGTTTACAGTGTTATTCTTTTATTAGAATGTGCAATTTCTTTTCATGTCAAAATGCGTTCAACTGTTTCCTAAATTCTAGAATTTAAAAATCAATGTCTTGAATTTTTTGCTTTACAGAGCGGTGCATACCAGTGATAGTGAACTTCCTACTGATGCTTCTTTTGATTGCTGTCGGTTTCCTCTTTGCCATCTTTAACCTGTATTTCCTATACAGTGGAAATATCCACATCACAAGGTGAGTTAGATAACTTTAGTTCACCTATCTCTGTGGGGTAAACTATGACCGATGTCTTTAAAAACGGGCTATTTAGGGATATAAAGTCAAATTGATGGACAATGGTCTCAAATTGCAATTTTTTCAAAACAATGCAGTTTGAAACGGCTCGTCGCCAACTTGAAACAATGTAAACCCGAAGACCCTATGTTTACAAGTAACATTGCTTGTATTGGTTGAATTTTTGTTGTTGTCTGGTAGCAAAAGTGTATCTTGGCTGCATGATCTAATGACATTAGATAAGACAATTCAACACCTTTCTTTGGTACGATGTTGAAGCTAAAGCTAAGGGCACAACCCGCCATATGTGCAACTGCATTTCAACTGGCTCACGACCAGGCAGACCACATATTTACACCTTGCGCAACCATGCGAGTGACGTGTGTTGAGACATACGCCTTTCCTCCTCTTGCAATTCCTTCCCCACATTCTCAGAAGAATGTGGATGGGACCTAAAAAAAAACAACGTCCGGACAAAAAGAATGTACATGGGTTGTGCCTTTAACTTAATGGCAGAGATGTATGCAAAAGCGGTGTTAGTATACCTGAGGTAAAAGGTGCACAAAAATGTACCGTTAGAGATATCGTATGAAGCTATCAGCAACCCCTAACCTGTCCCAAAAGCCCTATAGTTATGAAACTCACAAACTTTTTTTGTTTTTGCAGCCTGGACAGGGCCTTCTCTTCCCTGCTCCAGATAGTGACAGGGTCTCCCACCAACATCCTGGTGGTCTCCTCAGAGAGTTCTGCTGAAGTGACAGGTTGGCTGCTGTACGGCGCCTATTACATCATCGTTGTCATCGCTGTCTTCAGCCTGATCGCTGTGATCTTCAATCATGCAACCTGCAGTGATAATAAGGTAAAAGATGAGGAAAAAAGATAAAAACATAACATGTTTTCAAATATTGCAGGTAACATTTTCTGTGACGGCAATAAGTTTTCCTAATATCCCCCCCCCCCCCCACATCAGGCGAAAATCGATCTGACGATGAGTCTGCGAGCTCTAAATTACAAGGAGGTATGACCCTGCTGCCGACGAAGAAATGACAAAGTTCCCCCCTTCCCGTCAGGGTCATGCCTCCTTGTAATTTAGACCTCGCAGACTCGTCGTCCGATCGATTTTCGCCTAATGTGAGGGGGGTATAAACAAAGTAGCTACTCCTTTTTTTTGTGCCTTTAATTTAGACTCGAAAAAGGCTTTTCGTGGAGGTCAAGAATCCATTTTAAGGACCACTAAAAAGTGGCCAAGATGTCTTACGGATAAACGGTAACTTGTACAACTTTGACCATGCATTGTAATCCTTTATATGAAAATTGTTACAGGGAGATTACAAGACCCATCTGAAGTTTGCCCAGGCCAAGGTGTACTTGTCCTTTATCCAGAGAGGAACGCTCCCTCCCCCCCTGAACCTGGTCCCCACCCCCAAATCTGTGTGGTACGCTGCACTGGCCGTCTACAGGCACTTATGCTGCTGCTGTAATAAAAGGAAGGTAAGTAGATGAAAATCAAATTCTTTGATAAATAGTAATCTCATAGACAGTTAAATTGTTTTGAATTATTAGGTTTATGTTGAAAATTAATCTTACCACATGAATTCTACTGTCAAAGCAGAGGTTTGGCTGCGGCTGTTTTTTTATGTGTTTTTATCAGGCTTTCTATTTTGTACTGTTTTCTTTATCTTTGGCGGCCAAACATGATAAAAATGCCTTTAAACATGTCAAAAAACAGCCAGAGCCAAACCTATGCTTGGAGAGTAATGAATTTAACTGCAAAGACTTGGCACAAAACTTTCTCTATTTGCTACAATTTTTCCCATGCTTCCCATTACAAATACATTAGTCTTGGGTTTGCTTTGACCATTCATCTTAAATATATCTTAGAACAGTAAAGATTGTTGATGTACATGTAGTTGTATCACATGATGTCTAACATCACTATTCCTTTGTTCAGACCCAGGAGATGTCAGGTGCTGATGTGGAGATTGGTGAGGAGATCACAGAAAACCTACCTGGGCAGTCAGACAGAGCTCAGCAAGTAAGATTCAGTACAGTGATAGAGAGGATAGCTCTGCAAATAGCACAAGAAATATCTAATAAATGTTTATGTTGGAAAGAATCAACTTAACAGGGAGATAGAATGATTAATAATGCGACTAGACACCGCGAGTTGTTGGCTGACATAATTTTGAGCATGCAAGGTTTTGAAAATATTTCTCTTCCTTCCAAATCAACTACTATATGTACAAACTGTCTGAACAGACCAAATAGATTAGCTTTGAAGATAGGATATGTACAATGTATACAACGATTCTTTCATTTGCAACCAATGAGTGACAACAGCCAGTATTTAAAGAAGATGGGGCTTACTTGTTTTTGTACCAACTGCGTTCTTTCTGAATGTTTTGCCTTATCAGATTGCCCAGCAGCGTGTTATACAGCGGTATCTCATCTCATCTACAAAGCAGCGGATGGACTGGGACTGGGGTGAGTAGTTGTACATGTTACGACTGCAAATTAATCAACTTCAAGATAAATAGTTCAATTGGGGACAATAGAAGGAACTAGCAGGAAAATGAGAACATGATTTTGCACAAGAGCTTTGACACAAAAGTGTGCAGAATGAAAGATTATACTTGAGTAGTGATAGGAAAAAGAATACTGATGAGCAGTTACACAGAAAAGGGGACCATGATAACTGCACCATGTTGTATATAAGGTATTCTATGACTTTGGTCTGAGTTACATGTACATTGTAGACAATCAAAACTGGCTGAGACGACTACTCAAGGGCCTGACCTGGTCTATGTGGACAGGTGGTTGCAATTGACAGGAATCTTAATGCTTGAGTTAGTAGCAAAAATGAATCTACGGAACTGAAATGTGGGACATTGGCCAGGTGGCAATCATTGAATGCATATACATAAAATCTTACTTCCAGAAGACGACGATACCGAATGGCTGCACTTGTCGTACAAAGATGGTCGCCACCCCAGGAAGTCGCACAGTCTGACGGCGCTGGTGGAGCGACAGTTTGAGCACATGGTGCGTAACCAGCACGAGGTATTTGGGAACATGCTGGGACACCTGGAGCAGATGACTGGAGCTCTGAGGGGCATCCTGTCTCACCTGCAGGTCAGTTCAGGGCACTGTTGTGGAATCTAGAATGTACAATTTAAGTATGCTTACAGTCTAAATTTATAATACATTTCAATGCTTTACATGCTGCACTGTCAATTGTATGGAAATCTTTTTATTAATCTATTTCTTGTCCTTTGGAATCAACGAGATAAAATTTAGAGTTCAACAGTTGTACGAAAAAACGGCATGATTGTTGAGGGATTTTATGGAAGACAAATGAATACGCAAATTTGTTTCCACAAGAAAAGGAATGAAGGACATAGACAATGATTTGGCATCAATAGTGCGACCACAATGATCCTTCCTGGCACTCCCTTTGTCTGGCACCTTCAGGACATTGGTACTAGAACAGATGAATTACTGAATCACACAAGAAAAGACTTGGAAATCAAGGAAGATTGCCAAAAATGTCCATTTAGTATCCTGGACACCAGACCCCAGCCCGATCTCTATCTCTGTTGTGTGGGGAACATGATATTTTTGAGATCGAGCTAGTGTGCGGTATCCAAGCTAATCAATTTGGTAGCCACATGTTCAAAAGAGGTTCCATATTTTTCAAACTGTTAGGTACTTCTTTAGGTTAAACACATTGACAATTTTTCATCATCCCTGCAGGTGGTGGAAAGTGAAGTGAAGGAGAGTTCAGACACCTTGAAGAAGAAGTCCACCATGCTGAAGCTGACCAGTTCACTCCTGTTTGGTGCCCAGCCGCACAGCGATAACGGTACACAGACTGACGCCATGCCGCATCATGTAGACCAGGGGATCCAGGCAGAGATTGCGTCTCCTAGTCCGCAGTCAAGCCGACAGCACGAAAGTGCGAGCAGCCGGATGCGGCGGAAACAGGGCCGTTCACAGACCAGTTCCGTCAACTCTCCCACTGGTAGTAGCTCCAATGCCTCCCTTTCCCCAAGTGCAACCTCGGGTAAGAGAGGGCTGGACCTCTTGTTGCCGCTCGATACAGTGACAGCTGAAGACCTACAGATGATAAAACAGCTACAGGAGGCAAGGAGAGGAGGCACCATGCCATCTAACCAACCAAAGAAGAGTAAAAACTCACTGGCCACTGTTCGCAAGCTTGGACAGCTGACAAAAGCTCCTTCTGATGACCGTATGAATGGCCCAAGCCTCGATGGTGATGTCTTAAACGACATCAGCTACCTGACTGACCCTGGGTTTGTCCCAGGGAAGTCTAAGAGTACTCACAACAAAGAATCAAGCCTTAGGAGAAACAAAGCTCCACAACAGAGCGGTGTGTCTTCAAGCAAAGGGAGCACAGGGAGGCTGTCTCCAGGGATGGGTATTTTGAATGCCATCTCCAGGAAACTCAGTTCTGCAAAAGACAGAAGAAGACCGGCACAAGACTATGTGATAAGTAACGTACAGCAGAGGCCTGGGGTGGCGGGTGGCATGGTCTCTACCAGGATAGATGATTCTGTGTTTGACAGTGAGTCCAGGAACTCCGACACCTCTGATGAGTACATCATCTAAACAAAGAACACTTGAGAAATATTGAAGAATCTTCCACAAGTTTTAGATTGCTAAGAGTAAGAAAAAGCATTTTCCCCAGTGTATGAAAATTCCTATAGCCTGCCCTTTTTGGTTAGCAATATTGTACATGGTTAATGAATACTTACCTAGAGGATCAAAATTGTCAAGAGATGTTTCTTAGGGCCTATCTATTAATATAATCTGGCTTGCCAAGTTCTGTGATAGAAATTTTGGGGAATTATGATATGATTTTGAACACCCAATAGCCAGCAATTAAAAAATATTATGTATAGGCGAGTTACTCCTTTCTACCTCAAACTTAGCAGATGTCCATTGGAGAAGTAAAATGCATGGTGTAGGGAATAGTTTTCATATTTTCTACAGGTTAATATATGTTAGATTGTTGTGTAACATTGTCAGATTTATGTTAGTCAAATAATATGTTAGATGGTAGGGAATGAAAGATATATTGACTGTTATAATCGTATGTTCAATTAATTCTCTGTAAAAAAGAAATACACTTTGACATTTCTAGAATTTATAGAAAATGTTGACTGTATTACATAGATCTTCAAAAGTTAATGAAGATATCTGTACAATACTTGATCGCAATGCGAGGTAGTATAATATGTTCAGGCTTTACAATGTTAGACTTATTCTCTATGAGACTCTTTAAGACTATGGCATTGTATTATATTTATTGTAAACATAATATCCATTTTATTAGGCCACTGTTACTGTGTCAAAGGGAGATTGCTGTTGAACACATTATGTAATATGCAGGATTGGTTGGTTGCATCTCTACAACAGTGTGTTTGTATGTGACGCCACAGCTACCATGTTGGTCGGTTGAAGCTGGAAGAGTTAGGTCTATAATGTCATTGTAATGTAATTACCAAGGACTGGGTGGGTAAACAACTGTTGTGGTTTACATCAAGTAATATTGGTTGCTGTGGTCTGTTGTGATGATATTTGTTGGACAATAGTTGGAATATGGTTTGAAATGTGTCTTACCAGGTTACCTAGTACTACAAACTACAATGGTAGTATGTAAATATTGGTTTGTGGCACACAAATATGTTTTGTGCATGGTCTGAAACTAACTTTTTATTCTGATACCAAGAATATCTTATATTCCAATTTGTACTGCTTTGTCCAATAAACTGTGATTTGAAGACTGAATTTCTGTCCCTTGTTCTGCAGTTAAGACATAGATTCATATAATACAAAGATACTGTATTAAGTAAGACCAAACATTTTTAAGCAGTGTAACTGTACTAGAAAAGGCAGTAAAATCAGGTTTTGAACTTACCTGTGCACCATATATGATGTTTGCCACCAGTTGCAGGCCATGCTGTTGGGTTGGACCTGAAAGAGGCAGACCTACCAATATGTTATGTTTACTGCAATTCGACATTCAAATCTACCTGGTACTTGTGCTGTATTGGAAACAAGTCATTAGTCATATAATATCGTTATAGCTGCATTGAGTGTAATTTCCACAATGCAATTTTGGCAAAAACAATTTCAATTTGTCACCAGTCTGGGGACTAACTAAACTTTACACAATATGCACATAACACAGCCAAACATTACACCTGCCTACACAAGGAATTTGCAAGCATAGAGAGACTACAAAAGGAAACACCAAGTTTTCAAGTATGACTTTCTTTATTCTGGCGGCACTTGCCAGTGCTCTATCTACAGTGAGCTCCTCTTCCGGTGGCATGCGTTTCCACAATCTACATGTAGTCTTGGTGAAGGCAAAAACAAATAATTTACAATGCTTGTAAAATCATCCTCAAACCTAGCTCCAAAATAAATGGCTATGCCTGTTCTACAATAATTACATGGTTCTTTTACTGCATCGTTCTCAGCACATCAAACAAAAAAGGGACCCATTCTGTACAAATTGTTCCACTGTATGATACTAAGTGTAGCTTCATTTCCCAGCCTACACATATCTACTATAACTACTAGAAAATTCAGCACTTCCTTCATGTACACATACATATAAAACTTGTTACATACAGGGCTTATCACACAAGTGGCCATTATTACTATTGATATTCCAAAAAATGTACACAGTGGATGATTTGGACAAAGAAAAAGCAATTACAGTTCATTCTTGTCCTGTAGTTTTATAAACCTGTTTTCTCTCAATCAAATGAATACTTTTCCATACTTCCAACCAATTTAAAAGGCACTTGATACATGGAAACAGCTAGTCTTCCTGGCCTTTCATCTTCTTGGAATCTTTTACCTTTCTTAACTTAGTTAAAACATTTACTGTTGATGGGTGTCAACTTGGCTACCAATAATTCAACAGTGTTCAGGCAAAGAAGTATGGTTTTGGTACTTAGAATGCATGTAGATTTGTAATGTGCCTGATCATGAGTTGATAATGGCTGGAAAAGTGTTAACTGGGAAATGAATCTACAAAACATTATGAATGCATACTGTACACACAACAAATATTGGAGAGGAATTTAAGGTCTTCCCAGATTTTTTTCTGTCATCTCTGCATATCAATGCACCAACATTTTCATAGAAGACATATCAATTTTACTGCCAAGATGACAGACTGGCCATAATTTTTCTCCTTCATTGGAAGCGAGGTATGACAGACTTGGGGTAAAACCCAGGTTGAATTTCAACAAACCAGCCAAACGAATGGTATGTAACGTCATCTAACCTGCTTTTTGTAAGCAGTGTGCTTAAAATAGAAAATCTGGAGAAGCGTAGCGAACAAGACAAAGTTTAAAAATCTGCAGTCGATTTCTGGGATTGGGTACATTTATACAGAACTTCCGGAGTAGGTAAACTATTATAATCTACAATAACTGCAGAGAGTGATGTTACAGATCATTTCTTACAATATCTTCAGAGCTGTACAGAGGTTTCAGTAAAAATGACATAAAATCAGCAGACTTGTCACTTACAATGTCAGTTACAATAGTCCTGGAAGTTTGGTCATGAGTTGACCAAGATAAAACATGGACGTTACTATCCGTTAATATGTACACTCGTGTCTGTAGTATGTGCTGCGGTCTGAGTTACACATCTACAAACTATTTGTTTGCAAAAATCACTTCGTCAATGAAGTTCAAATCATGTGGATCCATGTAGTTCATGTTTGAATTTGGTCCCATTGTCATCTGTCTGTCTGGTAAGTTCTCTACCATGTTCCCGTGGAATTCTGTGCCCGATGGCTTTGGGTACGCTGCCAACTGGGGCATCTGGCCCATCGCCATTGGTTGGGACATCCTCGCCATATTGGTTCCCGATTGGTTCATCATCTGCACCCCGGGGGGTATTGTCATTTGGCCCTTGTTTGGCATTTGACCAATCAGCTGCCTTTGTTGGTTCATGTGTGCAGCCAGGTTCATCCTATTGGAATAGTTCTGCGCTGCCATTGGTCCGTCTTGCGAGTTCGGTGGGAACGAGCCGCCCATGTACTGGCCCTGTCTGGTGAACGCGGCCGACGTAGGTGGTTGGTTAGGAGCCGCGTTGCCGTAGCCTTCCCGCTGGTATTGTGCCCACATTTCTTGATCCGTGGTCGATCGACATGCGCTGGTGGTGTAGACTCTCTGGGCGGTGGATATGGTCGCGGCGGCCGAGTGGGGTCCCGCCATGTGCGGTGGCAGGGGCTGCGTGGTGGGCGGGTGTCCGGGATTGTAGCCCTGTCTGCCATCTAATGGCATCTCCCCCCCAAACCCCTGCATCGAAGACTGGGAATGTGTCCTATCTCTTGGTCCCCCCGGCATCATCTGTGCCTGGCCCATGTCCATGTGTGCTTTGGCTGTGCTGATGTGTTGTACGTTCTGTTTAAAAACCTGGTTGGCGGAAGCCTGTGGTTGGCTCCAACCTATTTCTTGCTTCACCTCCGCCTGTCGGAAACCCACTGCATGTGGGTTAACCACACTGGCCTGACTTTTCAAACTGGACAGGCCCATAGCTGGAACCCCTGCTTTCATGGCCTGGAAGTTAGGGTTGCCTTGCTGGGCCTTCATCTGCGCCGTGGCTTCTCCATAGTCCGGTGGGGGTCGGTTCAGGTAATGCTGCATCTGGTTCTGCATGTGCTGCTCCATAAGATGTTCTGGCATACCTGGGTGCTGTTGTTGTTGCTGCTGCTGCTGTTGTTGTTGCTGCCGCTGTACAAGCTGCGCCTGCACAGCGTTTCTGGCAGCTAAGCCGCTGGTCTTGTCCACAGCAGCCTGGGAATGTGTGGGGAGGGCGCGGTACTGCAGGTTCAGCTTCTGCTGCTGCTGTTGCTGCTGCCTGGCCTGGAGGAGCCGCATGTGCTCCACCGTCATACCCTGCTGCTGCGCAGCCTGCCATTGGCCGTTCCCTGCCGGTCCTGGCTGCTGCGGGTGGTACTGCGTGACGTTTTGTTTCATCGTCGGTGGTGGCGGTCTAACCGGCTCCTGCTGTCCAAATGCATGCATCTGCGATATTGGCGGGAGCTGGGGCTTCATCTCTGGCCCAGAGTAGTGCGAGAGTGGCTTAGTGTTGGCCATGGTCAGGGACGTGATGGCTCTGTTGGCCTCGCTATGACTGGAGTGTGCTGGGTGGCTGTTCAGCGGACCACCTGGCATGTTTTGCTCCAGGTGCATGATGGGCTGCTGTTCGGGGTGGAACCCGTGGGGAGAGCCCATCGGTCCCGCGCCGTCCATGTAGCCAGAACACGTGGTGGTGCGGGAGGGCTGAGCCTGAGATGGGATCCCTGGGTGGGGGTTGGCCTGCATGTGGGGTAAAGACTGGGGCACGGCTTGCTGTACTCTACACGGCGCCACCTGGTGGGGCGGCATGGAGGTGTTCCAGTGCTCCGTCCCACTCTGCTTCTGCGCTGCCATCTGTTTCAGCTGTTCTGCTGCCAAACTCACGTTCTCCTGCGGCAGAGAAACCATCCCCCTCTGGTTACCTGTGCTTGTGCTGTCCTGGCCACTGTTCATGCGGCCTGACATGTTGGGGTCGTTTTGGCCATAGTTCATGGGACTACACTGGTTCTGAATGGAGTCCTGTGCTGCCTTACTGAAACTGGCATCACTAGTGGGTAGTATGTGATCTATTGGTTGTTTCTGATCAGGATGGAATGGACTGCCCTGTTGTTCCCCGTTCACCGCACCATCCAACAATCCCGCATCACCCTTTTCCCTTATACTGTCCAGAATCTTGTCGAATTCGTTTATCTGTGACCGCAAATCTTCCTCCGGCCACTCTGGGTTTTCTAGTTCATCCAGAATGTTCATGAAGTCTTTGTCGCTCATGTTGATGTCACTGGAACTCAGCGCTGCTTTCAATGTGTTCAGGACATCGGGGAAACCTTGGTCGTTCTGACAGGAGTTGTCCTCCAGCTGAGGCTCCTGCTTGCACTCCACGGGCAGGCTCGTGGCAGGAGAGTGCGAGTTAGCGCCAGCAGCCTCGGCAACGTGGTCCTGCGGCCGCGTATCCTCAAGTCCAGCTTCGGATTTCATGACCGCGTCGGGCGTGTGGCTCTGTTTGATGGTGCCGACATTTTCCACCGGGTTACCGACAGGGAAGCCGTGCAGGTTGTGTGACTGGTTGGTTGCTTCGCTGGTTTTGGTCTTCTTCGTGGTGTGATTTTCTTCCACACCGTCCGCTGCTGAATCAGAGGCCTGGCTCCCCGAGCCCCCCAGTTTTCTCTTCAACTGAAACACATCATATAAACACTTGGTTACAATACTGAAACACATCATATAAACACTTGGTTACAATACTGAAACACATCATATAAACACTTGGGTACGATACATGAACTGAAAGACAGGCTGTTTTGACAGTCTTTGAGGTGGACTGAAAAGAAGGTATTGCTTTTTTTTTTTTAAAGAGGTAACTAAGTTAAATTTTATACATGTACAAGTATTAGAATTTTACAAGTTGTTTTATATCTATTTGAAGCAAAACTGATGACAACCTTTTCCCTATATCTGGGAATGGGCCAATTGTATACTTTTATACGGTCAAAATTCAACATCGCTACCTATGATAACAAATACACATGTCAAGTTTACCTAAGAAAATACACTTCAGATACTTACAAGAAAAGGGCTGAATATAACATAAACGTACGAAGATACCGGGCTTTCTACAGTACCATACAATATGATGCCCCGCTAATTTTGACCAAAGGAGGGACAGTGCAAAGAATAACAAGGTGCTGAATCAGTGTCTGTGTAGCCAGGTCATTTTTCCACACCACTTCACACCATACACTCTGTACGACCAGAGGAATGTACTGTAATGAGTACAAGAATCTCTGGACTTTGCAATCACAACCCCAGCCCTTTTTTACTGCATCGCAAGAACCCAAATGCAACTGGAATATTCTAATAGACAACCAAATGTTAGCCTAGTTGTCATGTAGCGTACATAACATAGTAACTTTTCAACTAGCGATGGTTGAACTAAAGGCCAATTGGCAACAACAACAGAACATGCCGCCAGCTTCCTGTTGACACAATCATGTTTGTGACCAATGGGTAGACTAGCTAGCCTAGCCTACGTCATGATTCATTGAAGGCTGGGGGTACAGTGGGATGGAATGTAGACTGGAATGTGGCGGGTATTCTGGCCCCCTTGTCCACTCATACCCTGCATTTGTCTGCCGGGACACAGCCTGCTGTTACAAACAAAGACACAGAGGAACCCGCATATGTGGCAACCTCTCCTGGACCCTAGCCTCCCAGCTAGTGCTGAGGAAGAGCACAATTTTGTGGAATCTTTCTCTCTGAGCTGGAGTAACTAACAGCATGAAATCTGAAAGAAGCATGAATCTATTTCTATAAAATCCTTGTGTTTTGCTAATCAAATGAAACTACTTTGGCTTTGACAGGTAGAATGTCTGCATTTTTTTACCAATTTTTGTGACTTTCTGGAGTCTGAATCTGTCCAGTCATTTATAAGGCTTTATTCTTTCAAGAACATTTTGACAAATGCCTGTGGTGTTTGGACAAGCTGTATTCATCTTTGCTGAGTGACTGAATATTCTACACATGAAGACACTGACTAGAATTGCTAAGTGGGTGGCAGCTAGACCAGGTAACACCAGTGGGAATAGCTAATCAGGTCAATATTCCCCAAATAGATCAACTCTTCTTTCATCTGCCACTTGTCCTTATTCATTGTGTTGGAAGCTAGCTGGGGACGGTGCATGAATTATCATGGAGAGGATGCTTGAAAAATGGTCAAAATCATCATGCCAAAAGGACACCCCCAGCAAATACCAACAAGTTAGCAACGACAAAAATTAGAATAATAAAGATCAGCACAAAACCAAACAAAAATGAACCAAAACTTTCAGCTACGCACTGTCTCTCAGCCAGAATATTACAAACAGATGCTTCTCTGTTTGCCCTAATTACCATTATCAGCTGCAATTTCTATCATGTCCAAATATATCACACTTTTACATTATAACATACTTTCCCCCAAAAAAATCCTTACAGGTATGTACAAAATGTACATGGAAGGATGAAAGTAATTGTTGCTGACAGACTGTTATGTATTGACAACATGCTGGTACATGTAAGGATGGAATCATTATAAATACATGTGCTTCCAATGGATGGACTGGTTTACACTAATCACTGATAATTAATTCCTCTTAATGATACATCTAATTGATCTAATGACATTTAATTTCCCTATTAAGACCTGTCAGACAGTGGTGTGACAGGACTGAGGTACATGTGGCCAGAACCACAGAAACTCGCCCATTAAACATTATCTATAAAATTGAGGCCTTTTTTATTTTACAAAAATCAGTGTACAAAATACTTTTCTGAGCCAGGTTGCACAGTGTGCAACCTGGGGCAAAAATAGGTTGCACAACTGAATTTCAAGTTGCACTACCTACAATTCACTGATTTCCGAAAAAAAGTACACTACATACACTGTACATACAAACATAATAGACATGTTTGGCTGATATGAAACGGAGCTGCCTCAGTCCATTTATTTCTTCCAAGTAAATTGACAGCAAAATCTGTTCTGAGGCTCAAAATCTAAGTTGCAACCTGTGCAACCTGACTTTAGAAGTAAGTTGCACCAAGCAAAAAGTGGTTGCAATGTGCAAGTGTGCAAGTGGGTATTTTGCACGCTGAAAAATACAAGTAGATCTACTAGTACCGACATCAGAATCTCACAACTCATAAGACCTACACATTGGTGTACAAACACCTTTATCAAACTTCTCCCAACCGTGTCATCATGATCTAGCAACCGACTTGTGCCAAAAGGCTAACTTACCAGCAAGGGGGTTAAATGGGCAGAAAATGAGACTTTTATGCAATATTTTGAATCAAGAATAAGCTGACTGTTCATACCGGCCATTGTTTTACTAGGGGATAAGCTACGCATATAACAAGCATAAACTTGGATACGCTCTGTTTACGTACAACACCGCAATCCCCCCATACCAACGTCCTGCCAAGTCTAACCCTCCCCAAACTAACAACAAGGGGATCTTGACATGGCATTTCTAGAATGCAGTGTGGGAGCATTTACATCGCTTGAGAGATGTCAGAATGGATTGAATCCCCAGCGCAGGGATGCCTCCTGTGAAAAGTGGCCAGAAATGAAAAGAAAGTCGTCACGGCCAGTTAACCCTGAATAGATCCTGTCTGTCAATTGGGGGTAGGTGTGTCCGCATAAATGTCTGGCACTTTGACTTTGCAACTCAACCTAGTACGGGAACGCTTGAACAAATACAACCAGGCGCTGCAAATGGCTTTACTGCTGCAGGTAATTTTACATACCTTGTCAACATGCTCAATGTATCATTTTGTTAGTTCAGACACATAGAATTAGAAAGAGTGAACTGCATCGTGTACAGTTTGGTGAGACATTTCCCTAGACATTCTCAAATATATCTTCACTATGGACATTGATTTTCTTTTGCATCTGTTGACAAGCATTTCCTGATGAAAACAGATCTACAGGCATCTTTTTTTTACTTGTTACAATCATTTATTATTCCAGCATAATTGTGACACACAAAAGGACGTTCAACATTGTCATAAGCCTTCTTGCACCCCTTGCCAAAGGTTTACATTTTTTCTTTGTCTGAAAACAGACACAGTTTCAATATTGGCCTTTCAATGAACTTAGGCACAAGCTGATAGTGATTGATATCCGTACAAAGATTAGCACAATAATGACAAAAAATAAGGACCTTCTTGTTTCCTCCCCAATTGTTTTTGTTTTTTTCTTATGCCTCTGTTATTTGTGTGATTAGTCTACAGTACCGAGGGCCACATATTCTAACCACAAATTTGTCTGCCAAAGAGAACAAAACATCAGAGTCTCCTGTGCTGAAATGGAATGCCAAATTGTTGCCCCGAGCAAACATTTTGCTGACATGCCTGCGTCGCCAGTGAAATGGCATCTGCATGTACGTGAGAGGGATAGATTTGGCTGTGGAACTACTGTGCTTCGTGCACAAAAATACATGGCAAGGTACACACACCTTTGCGTAAAACAATATATACAGAGCATCCCTTGTGATTGTTGTTCAATATTGAACTTGACAACTAACTAGAAGACGCACAAAACAAATACTTGGTAGATATTGAGCACAAATTAAGATATATGACCTAAGTGGGCTAAAGAATTGCTGGGAAAACAGCATAATTTCTGATGTATTAGCAGCTGAGATGAAAAAAAGACTACAATCCACCAATGTGCATTGTAAAATTGTATCTCAATTTTGATTAGATAAGATACTACTTTGTATGAACCAAAGATTACGAAGAAAAACTTGAACATTAAGTCAACAATTCCTATCTTGTTACACGTAGATTTTCCCACTTTTTTACTACTAGTATTTGGCAAACAGGAAAGAAGTATCTGTCTTACTCCGTTTCCGAGAAAACTTTGTTGTTAGTAATGTTACTCACAACTTATATTCTACCATGGGACATGAGGCCAATCCTGAATTGTGGGGAAAGGCAGGGGATTATTTTTGTTTGCTACAATGATTTCGAAACATGTGTCTATATAAACAAAACCAAAAAAGTCCCTTTGAACAAACTCTCAACAACTTCTGCCTTTTTTCCAAGAACTCCGCTAAGGTTGTTTTCCTGTACACTCATGGACCATTCCACTCTTGCCAGAGGGGTGTCCTGAATATAGGCAGCATTTAATAAGATTAGTAAAATATCCCTTTTGTGTTTCAGTAATCTTTGCCACCTGCCACTTCTAGGAATCAAGTGTTTTGAGTGTTTCTTTCAAGGAACCCATATTAAAGCAAAGGATTTTTTTCACTCCAGTAAACAGGTTGGAGTATTTGACCTGTTGTTGGAATAGCACATTGAATACTTTCTTTTTGTGGTTTTCTTTATTCTACGAATTTTAGATGGAATGTTTCCATTCATGTTTCATATTTTAAATAACATGTACTTGAAGTTTCCTTCTCGAAAATAGATCAGAATAGTCGCTTATTTTTAACTACAGGAAAGTATGTTGGATATATGATATCGTGTGTAAAACTCATCCCCTGCTGTTGAAATGACCTGACAATGTTAATTTTGGAGCACAGGTAGACTGGTGTTAGTTATAACTTAAAGGAATGACAGGGTAAAACTAATACATTCAAGATATAACTAACCTACTATCATACATCCCCCAAAGAACTTTAAAAAGTGATAATAAAGATTTTTTTTTAAAAGATGCTCCAAAATTTGGTCTGACAAAGATTTCGTCCAAAACAAAAATATCCCTAGAAAACATTCGTAGTACGTACTTTTACAAACCAGACAGTCATATTGGTATTACATGTAATAATTAATATGTGATATGAACGATACCACCTAGTTTGCTCCTTTATTTATTCATGAAGGCTTCCAATCAACCTGAGAGCAGGCCACTTTTCATTGACTGAGGCCATGAGGCAGGAGGCAATAATCAGCACACAATTACAAAATATGAACATGCACTGAAGGCTGAAAAATCTTTGGAAGGCCTCTAGTGGACTCAATACAACAAATTTTTTTCTGTTAGTGTACGTTACTGTTATGTGGCAGTTACATTTCGTGGCAGGAAGGAAAATGAGGTTTTCGCAGTTTATCAAATTTGCGGTGTTGTACAGTAGAAATAAATTGGAAATTCATAATTGTAATTTGTAATTAATATGCAGTGGGAAGCTGCAAAAAATAAAACCATGGCAAATGTTTCATGATTTCGAGAATTTTGTGAGCTCCCTGATGTTTGTCGTGACAGCCTAAGGCAATTGAATCTGAATGTAGCCAAGTGTTAAACAACAGTCTCCTGTCTGGCTACAAACTGTGGTACCAGTTACGTTATAGCATTGAAGTGTTTTTTAATCTTGAAGGTTCACTATCCTAGCGGACTACACCCACCTGATCAGGATATCAGTTGCAAGACAAGTTGAACAACCCTGCCTAAAAAAATCGACCCTTCAAGGTCCCTTGTTTTTCTGGCACCTACTAGACGAGGACCTGAAAGGGGGTACTGTATATATTATATGTTACTCTAAAAAAGGCATTTGGGATTAGATTCCAGATTAGGTGACGTCTTGAAAAAATGCAGTATAATTAAATTAACGTTAACGTTATATAACGTTATCTTAATTTGATGAAGTTCTTTTTTTTACTAAAACTTCATTGAAAAAAAAAGTACCTAGTGGTTACTTCTTGCCATAAATATATTTCTTCCAATCCCTGTCTAACAAATACCATCCCATCAAATTAGATTTCCTTAATCGATTTATTGCTAAATTAGAGGGGTCGCTAACAACCCCTAAAGATCCCCCCAAGAGAAATGAAAAATCACATGCATCATTTCATTTTAAAAACGTCTCCAACCAGTGAACCCCGAACAGCGCTACATTAGGTGGATTTCTGCCCAGGGTTCACGCTAAAACAATACCGCTGCTATTGTTTGGTTAGATCGAGCAAACAGACTTGAAAACCAGAAGAAAGGAGGTTTGTGTGATCAGGTTACTTACCGTAAGCAGTAAACTTCTCTGCGGCTGAGTCGCTTCGGGGTCAGCCGAGGAAGACCCGCTGGCGTTGGCGTCGTTTTTACACATTTTGGCGGTGACTGGCTCTTGCTTGCTGCCTTTAGACTTCTTGGTACGACTGTCGCAGACTCTCTGGTGGAGTACCAAGGTGTCTTGGCGCTCCTGTTGAAGGCGAGCGGCTTGGGTCTGGACATCGCGTGCCTGGCATTCGTTATGATGCTTGCGGTAGAGTTCGATTCTGGCCCGCAGTCGGTCCACGATCGCCCGGCGTTTGGGGGATTGGAGATCCCCCATGGCTCCACTTGCGCACAGAATGGTGAAGAAATTTCCTACGAACCACCGTAAGGCACGCAAAAATATTCACACTGCACCGGGACGTTGAGATCTTTTCTCTTTCCCCCCGACGTACCCAGAGAGGTGGGGAGGGGGGCAACTGTTGACAGTATGAAGAATGGGGAGACTGTCAGAGCCCGGCTCGACTCCACCTCGCCTCACAAAAGCGGGGACCCAGCTGGCCACCTGGTCAGGGCATCTGGGTTCTTCTCTGGACTCTAGCAGGCTATAGCCGGTGTTGGGAAGGCTTGCACAGCTCGCTGTAGCGCAGACTAGGCTGTACACGGCGCTCCTCCACCCTAATGCCTAGGTTGTGGCTTGTAACTTGTTGTCGTCACGGAAGCCATTGATGTATTCAAGCGGACTGATACCGTCGCACCACATGACGTAAAAAGGCGCGGCGTGCGTGGGAAAAAGTGCGTGAAGCGGAGAGACGCCCGTCTGGGTACATCCGCGCCGTAAGAATGTGCGGCTTTTGAAGGGGATAATATATAAAACGCGAAAACGAAAACAAAGCATGCCTGAACTAGTATACACATGAATTTGAACTAATGGCAAACTTTTCAATGTTTTTCTGACATCGTTTGTACTTTCCGTTCCACTTTGGGACAGAACATATGTCACATATGATTCTCAAAGCGGTACGGTACTAACCGTACGTCAGTAGTACCCAGTGCCCATGTTATCGTTCGATGCTTCTCCTACTGACGGTTTGTAAAAAAAAAAAGCTGATGTTATCACTGTTTTAAATTGTACATTTGTCAAGTTAACTGTTTACCATACACATAACAAAGGCGCCTTTAAAAATGTGACGTCAAGGACAAATGCGTTCACACATTATTTCCCCGGTGACAACATCCTTGAATTTTGAATTTACATTGTTCACGGCGTTTCTCTAGCAGTAAATCAGGTTATAATACAGAGGGCTGAGGGTTCATTGACTTCTGCCTGGCCACAACGCCAAAGCTGTGTACACGCACAAGGACGTGACCAGGGGATCATCCGTTAGACACAGAGGAAGGGGTGGGTACGGAATTAGCCCACTACTACCACGCGTATCCAAGAACATGCTGAAGTGGAAAATTGTAATGTTTCTGACTGTCGGACTTTTCTGACAGCACCAGGAGTGTTTGGCTATTCAGAAAAGTTCGACAGTCAGAAAACATTACAATGTTCCACCCCACATCTGCTTTTAGATCCATTTATTCATTTATTTAGGCCATGTTGATTTGATTATATGGATGGCATCCTCTGGGAACTCCAAAACTGATGCGAGCGAGCGAATAAAAAAAAAGTTTGGCAAAAAAAAAAAGTTTCCTTCGAAGCTTCAGTATGAAATCTAAGTGGTCAGGAAGGTTGAACATAGGACTAAAAACACATAGTATGAATATTCAGCGACGTACCAACCTGATGAAACTTCACGAACACATAGTATGGTATATCAACAGTTACACGTTGGGACCAGTACATCCTACGGGTGCAAAACATTTTTTTTTTCTTCTTGGACCGATCCGAAAAAAAACAAAGCTGAAAAAAATCAGTTGGAACGGCTTTTGCCAATTATAAAATGGACACACTGTGTCGGCATGCAACTGGGGTCTTACCGGGCCAAGAAGACAACAAGAGCGAAGTCGAGTAGAGTTGTTTGTACCAAGTTTCTACAGTCAATGGTACAGAGAGATGGGATTGTAAAATGGCAGTGGGAGTCGGATAATCAACCAAACAGATTCATTTGTAGCAAAATTGACCAATTACCATTGTTTTGAGTATTGCCAATTCTCAAGTTTTCACATACAATCAGGTCAGGTCCGGACCTGGAAATGATCCTCTGGACCTGAACAGGACCTACACCTGAATTTTCTGTACTGGTACCTACCCCTACCAACAATAGATTTTTATCTTTCTGTCCATTCATATCTTATTAGTTATCTGTTTTCTGATACTTTTTTTTCAATCTACGGTATATATGTGCTCAATTTACAGCTGATTTCCACAATTTACTGTGTGGTCGAAAACTTTTTTTTGTGGAAATGGCCGAAAATTGATGCGAGCGCGGATGTCATCCATATAATCAAATCAACATGGCCTTATTGAAGAGTAGTATCCGTTGTCATCTCACCACATGTACAGATTCAACATAGAAAAACAAACACATGCAGCTATGAAAAATACATTTTACTATCACAGTTTTAAAATCAAGATGAAATCAAAATGATGCCCTTAAAATGAGAGAAAAGATTATGTGAGCGAGCTAGCTCCTAAATAATTGATTACCCCTGGCCCTGTATATGCTAGAGTTGGTGACTCGTGACAACCAAACGTAATACTTCTCATCATGATGACGAATGCACCGAATTTGAAGAACTTGCAAACATCCACCGGGATAATCATGTCATCTATTCCACTTACCCACTTCTGACCAATTGTATTCTTTACCGGGTGGGGTGGTAAGAATTCCCGGCCACTACTTAGCCTCTTCCAGGCTCCACAGGTCGCTGGAGAAAAACAATTGGCCAAAGAGACAGGTAAAATGTCAGAAGGGTTAGCTGGACGTCCTTGGTCTATTTGGCCAATTTTTCATATTTTTCCTGCGACTATTGGAGCCTGGAACACTGTAACACTGAATTGAGATCCGAATTCGGTATGGTATCAACTTTTCTTGTTATCAAAGATCCTAGCCGTCTGACAGAAAGTACAAAGCATAACAAAACTTGTAACTGTACAGAATATCAAACAGAGTACAGATTTTATAGACAACGCACAACCCCTCGAAACAAAATCGGTTCTACCATGCTACAACCCCTGCGATGCTTAATGGTTTGTCCCTCACGTCCAGAGTGTAGGTCCTTGAACTCCACGCAACGATCTCTGTTTACGGTGAGGGAGAGAGCAAAAGTCCTCTGACCGTCTGAGAACCGCCGCAGTGTGACTAATGTTTGCGAAGGGATGGCTCATCTTCGTGGACAGTATCTCACCGACTAGTCTCTTTCCTGTCGGTCATCTCTAAACTGGACCATGCTGGCCAAATTTGAGAAAATGTGCAAGTCACAATGTAAGCATGTTTTTAGTGAGACGGAAACAAGGAATAGCTTTCCGATATTTCGGGTTGTGGTCGATAATTTAAACACGAGAAAGTTCCAAAGCGCTGAACGGATATAGGTTACCCAGTGGATAAAGGTGAACTAGCGTTATATACTACGGGAGTCTTTATCATGTCGGGCGAAAATTACTTATTAACGATTTCTAACGTTAACGTTCTACCAATAAGGATTTTGCTGCAGTACTGAGAAGAAATTAGGATTTTACAAAAAGCACCCGAGTATGAATTTCAAGCAGACACGTAACATTAAAAGCACGAATATGCAGAAAACATTTAAAGCGTCGCAAAATAACCGTTACATCTGCTTGGCTTATCTCTGGTTTATCCCCATCACAACTTGCTTCTAATTTTAGCCTTTATGTAGTACACTACTCCATATACTATTGGCAGCTCATGAACCCACAATCCTTTCCCTTACGTGTGTTGTTTTCAAATGGCGACACACAAGTCAACGTATATAACGCAGTAACCATTGGCGGCTGCCATTATACATGCCAAATATTACCATTTAACTAGCTCATACTAGCTACCACCGGTCCGACGACGTGACACCGGTAACGTAGACACCCTAGAAAATCGATTCACATTCAGCCTGTGTTCAAGTTGACGCCGTACGTATAGGAAGACACGCGTCGATGGAAGTGGATCCCCAGGGAGTTACAAGACTGACAACCAGTTGGATTTGTAAAGGAATGCAAGAGGACCAACATTCTGTATACTGAGTAGAACCAATGTGGTTGATATTGATAGAAAGTCCGTAGTCTATTAGACGTTTGTTTTGACGTTTGTAAAGGTAAACGCTTCCGGGTTGCAAATATCATCCAGTGGATTTCTCTGTGGGTGCAGTACGTGCGGCGCAACCAACAATATGATGATGGCGCGGTGCACCATTATCATAGCCTGTTCAAGGGCGAGGACGGCGAACGTCATGTTCAAGAATCCATGGAGCTGCAACGGACTGCTGTATCATGGTACAGTTGGAAGACAAGCTGTGTCAACGTAAGCCTCTATTGTTGATATTCTATAGGTAGGAGTGCAGCAACATATAATTGGTGTATTCTATATATCTATATATGAAAGGAAGCATTTGAGCGTAGATCAAATTAGTTATTTAGCGGCTCGAACTCTGACCTCAGAAGACTCCACTTGGGAGGTAGGAGTGTTTTCTCTCGAACCATTAGTGCATTCAATAACGTTTGTTCAATATTACAAACCACAGAACATGGCAAATAATTTCACCCACCCCGAAGTTCGAAGTAGAACATCTCGAAACTTTAAGAAGCCTCCATGCGGCCACGCCAAATTAAAGCAACGTGTCTATGGGAAGGGGGTCGAAATCTACTATTCTTTGATATAGCAAGGAGTGAACTTCAAGGCCCTTTTTCAACCTCCTCGGATATAGATAAGTCACACATTCAACAGCTTTACACCAAAAGGGCAAAAGAGAACAAGATGATTGGTTCACGTTTTGGGGACGGAAGGCCGATGAATGTCCTTTGGTCTCTTTTCTCGGATCTTTCGGATTCTGTATTCTGCACCAAACTTCAGCAAAGTGGCGGCAGAAAGAAACAAAGAACGGAGCTTCATCATGGTCAAACCTAACGGTGTCCAACGCGGGTTGGTGGGAGAAGTCATCAAGCGCTTCGAACAGAAGGGTTTCAAGCTGGTGGCCATGAAGTTTATGCAGGTATACTAGAAAAGGACATTAGGGGTTTAACTTTTAAAGTTCGTCGCTGCACATGTTGTCTTTGGTCAACATTTTGCCGTGTTTGCCATGGGTGACGGAAATGCTTCGCTTTTTAATAGGAATGTTTGCTGGATTTCAATATCGTTGCATTTAGCTTTTACAGTGATAGAGCAGGCATGCCGACTCCTCTCTCATTCTGCAACAGTTTATTACCGACCAAAATGTACAAATATCTCTCTTTAAAGTGCCACAAGACTAGTAAATGTTGTAATAGATAACGTGTAATTGCAGGCTTCTGAAGAACATATGCAGAAGCATTACACCCACCTGAAGTCAAAGGGATTCTACGCTGGTCTGTGCAAGTACATGTCAAGTTCACCTGTCGTTCCAATGGTGAGGATACTTTGTTTATTGTTGTTTATTTTTTATTCCCTCAATATGTCCAACAGTGATATATGGCTTATCTTCAAATTCATTAAATATATGTTTGACTAATATTTTACTATACCTGGTAGGTAAATGCGATAGTGAGTTGTTTGTGTGTTGTTTGCAGGTGTGGGAAGGTTTGGATATGGTGAGGGCCGGGCGTGTTATGCTGGGAGAGACCGACCCTGTAAGTCCTTTCTTTTACTTTTGCTGTGAATTATCGGGTTTACGGAAAAGGCTGGTCTGTGTCCCTGGGCTGTCTACCTGGGCTGTCTACCTGGGCTGGCTATCACATCAGGCTACTTGGACCTACGAAAGCCGATTGGGACAAAAGCTGTTTTAGCAGTAGGGGTTGTTTGTACTCAATGAAGAATCTATGTGTGAAGCTATTGTGTGTGTTACATAACCCAAAGGTTCTGGGTTCAAATCAGTTGATATGTCACCGATCTTGTACCCTTGGGAAGGGCTATTAACACGACTTATCGGGCTGATTGGATTAGTCTTAAGACTGGTGGCTAGTTGGTCCAAGGCGTCCAGGAGAGGTTCTTTAGTGGCTGTCAGGGTCCAGGCTTCTGCGCCATACATTAGGATCGACAATTGAATTGTGAGGAGCTTTAAAAAAGCGTTGCTAAAGTGCAAGGGTCTGGAACTGCTGCCATTCGGTGCTAACTCAGATGACCTCAATACGACAGCAATTACCCCAGGTGTTAATGGGGCATTCCACTCCACACGGGAGTGTTATTTTCCGATAGATATTAATTTTAGGAAGTGATAACTGCATACTACTTCACATTATACGATAAAGTACCCAGTTTCTTCACATGCCTCAAAAGCATTCAGTCTTCTACTAAACTCCCCAAGTACCCTCTAATTGAATCAATCCTATGGCTGAATACAATGCAAAACTTTTAGGTAAGGTTACAAAACTAATTTCAGGTTCGCTAAGAAATCTCGTCTTGTTCTTGTATGCTTTGCTATCTTATGAGCAATTTGCCTTCTCGGTGTGCTTAGCATACCTCATTTATTCCGAAAATATGTACGATAAACACAGTGTCTATGCGTATAGGGAATGCATGGGTAGAGTCTGCATGGGTTTAGTGAGTGTCCTTATTGTACACATCACGTAATTCATCCCAAGGTGAATTCCACAAAATTCGGCAGATTATGTATTCATTGCCACATTATCTATTGGAAAACAAGACTCCCTTCTGGAGTGGAATGCCCCTTTAAGAGCCCTTCCCAAACGCATAAGATCGGTGGCATATCAACTGATTCGAACCTAGAACCTCTGGGTTATGTAACATACACAGCTCCTTCAAACACAGCTGCTTCACACACAGCCCGTTCACACACTACCACTTCACACAGCTCTTTCTCATAATAACACACAGATCCTTCAGACACAGCTTCTTCGCTGAGCACAAACAACCCCTACTGCTAAAACAGCTTTTGTCCTAATGGGCTTTCATAGGTCCAAGTAACCTGACGTGATAGCCAGCCCAGGTAGACAGCCCAGGTAGACAGCCCAGCCTTTTCCGTAAACTCGTGAATTATCTGGAACTTCACCACACTGTCACCTCCCTTTATTTGTACCTCATTATATATTTATTAAACTTCTTGTTAAAAAATTTTCCTTCATATGATCTACTTATTTGCCTATCACTCTGCTGATGTTTTTTTTTTTTTTTTTGTTTCTTAATGTAAAATGGCATAACAACTGTGAAGATACAGCAATACAAACTGCGATGAAAACTGTATGACATGCTCGCTTGCAAAAGGGCACATCTACTGACTTGACACTTGTAAAAGTAATGCACCTATCAATGAAAATCCACAGAGAACCTCCTAGGATCTCAGTGGGGACCTTCTATTTTTCAGGCTGACTCCAAGCCTGGCTCCATCCGTGGTGACTTCTGTGTACACGTTGGCAGGTAGGTGTAAACAACAACAACTCAGAGGGAATACTACAATTCAAAAGTTAAGGGAGGGTACAGTTATTTCAAACTACTTTTTCAGTCCCTCCGTCCCTGTTTGAATGTCTTTTTTTTCTGTCAAAACTTCTTGACATATTTTTGTATAATCTTTTGTAATATTTTGTTCTCTGTTATAGTACATAATGCGATACAGTCTTGTTTTTTGCAAATGGCAACAATTCTCTTGCAATTGCTTTACCACCATCACTGTACTGAGAAAACTAGAATCATCTGCAGTCATTGGAGATTTCATGGGGCTGACTGAAAAAAACATTCTAGGGTCATACTCTACTGATAGCAATACAAAGGCATGTACATCAGCTTTCAAAGTTGCTCTCAAAAGTGTTATGATTTCAATGCTTACTGAATACTTACCCATCAATCAACTTTATGATGCCATGCAACATTACATACACTATAAGACATAGTTGAAAAAGTTTAAACTTTGTTCTAACACAACAGAAGACTTGCCATAACTTTTTGGTTGAGTACTATGACCTTCTTCAGATAGATGATTTGCTGCACTGATGTTCAACTATGGACTCCACCAACACAGAGGAGCTTTCATTACGATACATTATAATAGGGGTGTTGGACAAAAAATTAAAATTGTTGTATGCCAGTCACAATTAAGTTATTCAGAAAGAGCTCACTGAAAGAAACAAAATGGTATTTGTTTGAAGTGAATTGGATGTTGTATAGCTGAGATATTGGCAATTTAAGTTTCAATTTCGAGCCTCCGATTTTACGGATTTCTTAGATATGCCATTTCTATTGTTTTTTCATACTGTTATATATCGACAACAGAACATCACAAAGCCAGCAATTCACCTTTAAAAGACTTTAATGTGGTGATATTAACTCTTGTACAAAAAACAGTCACCTCGTATCATTATTTACCGAGCTACGTAATCCTGAACTATAGCAAATATTGACATTTCAGAGGCCGTACGCCAAACAAGCTAGTCGCGAAAACGCCTAAGTCCCCTCATTAAATATGCGAACTCAATGTATTTCTAACATGCTTTGATCAATTTCAGCAAAGCTTGCATTCTGTGGGTTTTGGGACCTGCTGAATCCAAATATGATATCAAAATTGACACATTTCAACAAGAAGTATGGTTTTATGACCTTAAACGAGATTTCAGGCGCGATAATTTCTAAGTCCCCTCATTAAATATGCGTAATTACAATATTTCATTACTACTTTGATCAAACTCTACAAACTTTACTCCTAGGGGGTTTTGGCACCTGCTGAATCCAAATATGCTATCAGAATTGATGTATTTTATCATTAAATATGAGTTTTCTGACATCATGTGATTTTTTTACTGCGTATGACCATATAATGAATTATGCAAGTACTAGTATCACCTTTGACAGCCAGAACAGATTTCCCTACCCTGGGCTTAGTTTTAGACAAGCTGAATTCTTAGTAAGAATCTATCTGCTCATCATTTTACCAGCAAGTTAATCACAGATACGTTGTCTATAGCCAACAGTGCAGTAAATATTCTAACATGTTCTCACTCAATTTTTTTTTCTTTTTCAGGTTGGTACATCAGTCACAGTGGACTGCTTCACAGTGATATCCTCATCTTCCCTTTCTTCTTCGTCTTCCTCCTCCTCACTATCATTCTCACTTTCCAATTCACTCTAATCTAACTCAGAGTCCGTATCAGTGAAACAGTCCTCTTCATCATTCTCCGTGTTCCCCTCAGGTGTTTCTGTAACACTTCCGAATACTTCATCTTCACTGTTTGCACTTTGCTGGTTTGATGGCAAACTGGGCATTGAGCCTTGACACATCTTCTTCCTCAAAGGTCTGATGGTCAGCATCATGTGATGTGGACTGCACTGGATGGTTCATGGAGGCTTGGTCCTGGCTTGTTTCAGTAGAATTGGAGCAGTGAGGAGAACATCAAGTGTGATGCCTGCCTCTTCACACGCCTCCCCAATTGGTTTTGTGTTTCCTATAAAGTTGAACAAGAAAAGGCAACTTAGATTTCTGAGCAACATTCACAACCCAACCAGAAACACTAACCATAAGTTGTATGTACAAGTATAGTGTAACTTAGAATATTTAACCAACAATAAAAGAATTTAGCATTAACCATAAAAATATACTTACAATTTCATACTGATATACATAAAACAATATATGCACAGCTATATACACCGTAATACACACATTTATTATCATGATATAGATATTGATATGAAAAAAGAAATGTCACAAGGAATGGAGTCAACCAAGAAAGCTAAGACAAATTCCAAATCTAAACATAAAGGAAAAAATTGTCGTAGCTCGATGCATGCATGCCAAACAAACATACAACTTGTGACACACCCCTCCCCCTTCCGATTGGAAGCCACGGATTTTTATCTTGGCTTACGATATCAAAAAGTGACAAGAAGATGAAAAAGTGGCATAACATTACTAAAGGGACCTTCAGAATAATTAATCGCCCGTATTCTCCCGCAAAAATCAACGTAAACACAGTGTCTGAGCTAGAAAACGATCTTCTGAGACCAAGCTATGCTGTAGTATATGTACACGTATTTGAGTACAGTATTTACCAATATTCATACGGCAAAATCTACAACAAAATAGCCGTTAACTATCTAAATATTCCACAAAAATGTTGAAGAAATATATTACCTGGATTTTGGGAGGTATCAGCGGTCGCAGTGACGTCGGATGCCGCGGGAATCGCACCCGGAAGGTAGCGTGCGTCATCGTCGCCGCCGGCGTCCGCCATCTTGGATTTCTTTCTCCAAACTCGCCGAGGTATGGTAAATGTAGCCCCATGTTTCTAGCACCATTTTTGGTCAGAAATATGCGAATCTAGTACCAAAATGACGGCAAACTTCTGAATTTTTAGAAAATCGATGCCCTTGAAAATTTTTAGGGAGGTAACTTCGAGAGATATTTCACTTTTAAAGTTTAACTTGCGGATATTTTTTGACTCGGAGGTCGTAGCTTCGATGGGCAGTAGTCATTTTGAAGCTCGTATTGTTGGCTACAAATTGGTGGCTAGCTTTCTTGGCTGTTGTGTACACGTCATCGGGAAATGAGCTCCAAGTGATGACGGATCGCCGCGCAAGTACGCGCGGGCGCGGGGTGCACGGGCCCCGCGGACGAAACTCGCGTCGCCCGATGGGCCATTTCTCGCTTACTATTCAAGGTATTTTAATAAAAATTGCACAAATGGTAAGAGAAAGACTTTATTCAACTACTGATACTAAATTTTAAACACATTTACTTTGAAAAATATCTGTTTGAAGGCGGTGAAGTTGACCCATTTTCAGTGTTTTTCGACCTCGTAAAGGGTTTCAACCGGCGTGCGCCACCCCTAATTATAATATTGTTTTTTGCAGGAACCTTGTCCATGGTAGTGACTCCATTGAGAATGCAGAGAAGGAGATAGCGCTGTGGTTCAGGGAAGATGAACTTGTGAACTACAGAGCCGGTCAGTACGACTGGGTGTATGATGACTAGGAAACTGTGGTGCTGCTCATACCAGTCTAGCCTACACCAATAAACGGATTAAAGTATATCACTATGATGCATGGATACCAGCCATGTATTTTCCATACCGATGTGCAATTTACTGAACTACGGTCATGTTGATTTGATTTAATGGATGACATCTGCGCATGCTCGTTATGAACCATACTGTGAATCGTACAAAGCTGCTGCAAAATGAGCGTCGTCCAAACATCCATCTTACTTTTTCGTGGAAGAAACCGGTATCTGTCTTGCAGTGACCGTCCAACTTTGGCTTCTTGCTGCTGGTTCTGCCATCGTACCTAGTAGTAGTACATGTAATGGTTTATTCCTTCTAAAAGTACACAGCAATAAGAAAAGATACACCAGAAAATGCATACTGCCATAAAATGGCAATGTCAATTCCAAGGTCAAAGAACAAAATGTGAAAGAACAAAAATGTTTGGTATACTGTTACTTTGTACAGTGTTTGTTGGGCATATTTTTTTTGGCCAAACTTTTTTGTTATCCGCACCCTAGAATCAGTTTTGGGGTTCCCAGAGGATGTCGTCCATATAATCAAATCAACATGGCCTAAACTCTGCTCAATATAACACAAATAGTAGAATACTCCATTCTGCATATTATGCTCTTAGGTTTATCACTACCCTTGTACTGGCTCATATGCAATGTCTTGACAGCAATTAAAAAATGTAATTCTGTAAGGTGTAATTATTATGCAAAAATAGTATATTTTAAATTTTGTATTATAGTGTAAATGCTTTTAGATGGTATATGAATTATGATGGTATATTAAAGAAATACATTTCCAATGTACAGGTTATGAAAGTCATATTTATTCAAACTAGAAAACTTAAGTACTATAAGTGTGAAACGTTGCTTGTACAATGAGATGCATGATAATACATGTGCATGACTTTGCAGACTTATTGTTATTGCTCAATGTACATATTAAATGAAAGTGCCTGTATCTTAGCAAGTGCAGTTGTAAGTATTTTGCTCACTATGGCTTATAACAATGTAACCAAATGTTAAACCAAGTGATAAACATAAACATATATACCAGTTTACAGCTTGCACATACATGTAGTATTCTGAATTACAAAACTGTGAAAGGTAAATGTCTATGAATGTACCTTTTTGTCATCTTGCACTACACGTACCAGTATATCAAACTACCTAGAATGAAAACTATGCATGATCTTACTTCATTTGAACACAAGTAACCATGTAAGCAACATAACATGTCTGTCTACTTTATTCAGTAGAGTGCAGAGCTGCCTCTTGCCACTAGGGGGCATTGAAGTAACAATGCCAACCTAACATGGCTGAGTCTGTATCCCCCCCCCCCCCCCCCCCCCCAAATCCTGGTAGCTCCAGTCATCATGCTGTGGTTAGTAGTAGACTGACTAGCACCAAACCTTTTGCTGATGAAAGCTATTAAAATGGAAGTGTGCAAGAAAACTCCAATGTACTATCAACCCCATGATACTCAGTTCATATGAATTTCAACTTCTTGAGAACTATTCTATGATACCGAACCATGACAACTACATGTACTTGTAAGCTACTAACTTGGGGCACTAACTTTCTTCCTCTTCCTCATAGTCTGGTTCAAAGAATATATCGTCATTCTCACTTTCACCAGAAGACGGCACATCAAAGTACCCTGTGTAGTAACAATCAAAGGAAGCTTTCTCTTTAGACTGTTCTGACTCAGCATCTAACTCTGTCTCAAAACCTGGATGTGGAATGTCATCAAACACTTCGGAGATGATAAGTAAGATTTCCTTGGCATGTGCCTGACGGAACACAGGTAGTTTGTTCACATCCTCTAGCATGAATATGTGAGCACAGTGTTTGACAACAGCATCAATCAGTTCATCAGTGAACAAATGGTAACACTGAGCAGGTAAGAAAAGTGGAACATTGGGATGCAGAGATGCCTGGTACTCCAACAACAACTCCCTTAAAAGCTCTTGCTGTTCCTCATCTACCTCTCTAGTTTGGCCTGGCCAGTTGAACTCTGATTTGTTGAAAAGCTTTTCAGACAGTGAACATGACATAGAGCAATCATCACCTGCACACTTACATGTACCGTGGCAGCTGGTGCAACACTTATGGCCTGGCTGTACAGATACAGGAGTGTCTTCAAAATGACCCAACAACCGTTTCCTGATACAAGTTTCGCCACTGTTCCCTTCCACAAACTCTTTCACAGCTTTATCAACTTTCATGAGTTGCTCATTCTTGTAATATAACACGGCATGACCCTCCTTACCATCACAGCCTGCTCTATTTGTCATCAGGAGAATATTCTCCATGTCCTCTGGAGGACCGTACATCACCACTTTGCCAACATTCTTGACATCAACCCCCTGACCCAGGGCAGCAGTAGCCACCACCACCCTACAGCTCCCCTCTCCCACTAAGGACTTCCTAACTCTGTCCTTGTACTTGGCCAGAGTAGCGCTGTGGTATATTCCAATGAGCATATTAGCAGAGATTTTCTCCTCCCCAATCCAGGCATCATCTCCCAGTTCATGCTTAAGATAGTTAAACACTTTCCCCACTGCATTTAAGTGTCTACAGTAAATAATGATACACTCCATATCCAGCCCTTTGTCGCGCACTTCATCAACTATCCAGTCAAGAGATTCCATCTTGCACATGTCGTCAGGAAAGGGTACAAGAGCTAGTCGAACACTGCGCTTGTTGGGACTGGCTCTTACAACGTGGGCTTCCTCCAGCTGCAAGATGCTCCTCACCCTCCCTACAGCCTGCAGGTCTGCTGATGCTGTCAGTGCCATGATCGGGGTTCCTACAGGAGAAAAGTTTCAACAACTATCAATGAGTGAATGATGAATTGAGACCTGTATTGCATATCTATGCCCCATTGAGTTAAGTATAAACCACAACAAAGGCATGTTTACAAACATGTGGATCATTATACAAATGTGTAGGATGGGGCAACAGAATCTTTTTGTTCATTTTCCATAAACACAAAAAATAAACAGACATTTGGTAAATAATCAGATGAAACCTTGCTTTGAAACTTTGTTTCTTAGAAGGAAAATTGATAAATTACAATCATATGATTCATCCTTCACTCACCTTCCTTTACCAGAGACCTGAGCTCTAGAAGTTCATAGAAGGCCTGTCTGAGTTCAGACTGATATTTTGACTGCCGGCCCCTATATTAAAGAAAACAGAGATTGCGTCAGAAAGATTATAGAAATCACAACAATGCGGTTTTATCCTACTCTTCAACTTCAAGCAGTGGTTAGGCTCCGGCTTTTTTTTTACTTTCAGTTATGCGTTTGTATCGGGCTTTCTATTTTGTACCCGTTTTCTTGATGCCTCGCGGTCCATTTTTCTCACCTCCATGATATGGGACGGGAAGTCAGAGACACTATGATAAACTATGCATATGTAAAGCCATTTCAAGCGATAGACCGCTGAGCGGTAAGATAAAGGACTCGAAGGAGTCGCCGAGGCAGATTTCCGTTTCGTAAACCGTCGTTGCCTTCGAGAAGCGTCGTTGCCAAATTTTAGAACCCTCGTTGCCTTTTAAACCGACGATGCCATTTCCGAGCGACCGATCGTGAATTCCGAGTGCTCGCGGCATGTTCGTGAAATTTTCGTTAATTCTCGGAACTCTTAGTATTGTGGGTAATTGCATCCCTCGAAGCATGTGACTCTGGCGCTGGTTCTCTATCATCGCTCAAACCTTTTCTTATTCTACTTTTCTCGCAACTTGTGGAAGAACAGAAATGTGTTGTGCTGTTACGTACTGTAAGGCAGGCTGGAATAAGCAGGTCTTGACTTTGAGTTGTACAGGATACTGTTCTTTATTCAAAACAGATGTTAGTTGGAGTGGCTGGGTTAGTGCATTATATTTATATATGGGATATCGGTATGCTGACAATACAACAGTATGCATAAGAAATATTAGAAGTATCACTAGTTGATGACCCCTATTCAATATCATTATCATCATTGTACTTTCATACATGTATTTTTGCAATTAGCCTTCGGGCATGAGTTTGCAATAAATATATTATATTATCATGTTATTAAAGATGTGCTTTATTTCTAAGCGCTTGTATCAAAGTTATTACTTCTTATGTCTACATGAAGGGTGAATTAGTGTAAGAAGGGGCAAAGTGTCCACAAATTTATTTCTTTTGTTACCAGACTTCATCTGTATGTAAATCCGACATTTGAATCAGGTCGCGATCGCACATGCATCAATGTAATGCCATGCATGTGAGAAGTGTCAAATACATACATACATTATCGACCTGACCGTAAGAGCCTAGTACATTTACAAGTACAACAGCTATTGTCTGCTATATGCTCTAGCGTCTACTGAAAAAAAGGTGTTGGTGACGTTGTGATTCAGTTTGTCAGACTCTGACTTACTGACTCCCAACTCCACTAACACCGTACGTGAATGACAATGCCTGCCGCTTGTTTGTGTTACCAGCCCCTCCTTCAATAATGGACTGTTCCAAAAAATGTGGTGAGGGTGGAAGAGGTAAAAATCAGGTTCTATCCCTAACCTTAGATGCAACCCAGAAATATCTTAAAAGTTCCTTCCAAAGTGCCCAAACCCTTCCTTGATCCAGTCCAGAATTGGTCAGTAACCTTTACCAATTTCCAATCCGGTGACTTCAGTCCACCCCCCTCTACTGTTAGTGTTAGAGTCGGAGAAAAATCCTACATAACCAATGACTCCAGTCTATCTACATGGCACTCTGGCCAAATTTACTCACAAAATGGTGTACGTATATCGTCATGTGACGCTTCGGTACACCTCAGCAAAGTAGAAGACAGAGTTACAGTCCGACTGAGAAGGTCTTTACTGATCTTCTTCCCACAGTGGATCAAGATCTGGCCCTCATGAATTATAGAAACTTCCCGAGAAGCTACGGAAACTTCACGAACATGCCGCGAGCACTCGGAATTCAAGATCGGTCGCTCGGAAATGGCATCGTCGGTTAAAAAGGCAACGAGGGTTCCAAAATTTGGCAACGACGCTTCTCGAAGGCAACGTCGGTTTACGAAACGGAAATCTGCGTCGCCGAGGCGATGCAAGGTCATGCAAAATGCATGGCATCATTTCCACGAAATAGTAGAAGGTTCTGCATTTGATAACGTAAAATTATTTCAAGCACGTTGTGATTAAAGGCGATATGCACAAGCTCTAGATTATGAGAAGTGAATGGTACCATTTGTATGCCAGATGGGCGTCGTCTACAACAACTCCAGCGAGGTTTTCCTGATAGACTGCAGACGACAGCATTTCCCTCCACTCATCTTCCAGCATCCACCGCTCAGGACCTCCCAACACCAGCGGGAACTCTCCTTTCGCGATCCCTTCGGCGTCATTCCCACCAAGCTGGGCCACTTTCACACCAACTTTTGTTGCTGCTCGTATTTTGTCCTCCATCAAGTCGACGGGCTGAAGATGCTCCGTGTTTTGAAACTCCTTGATCAGAGCCACCCGCGGTGTCAACACGATGACAATAGGGTTGACGCGACCTAACTTTTCGAACACCATTGGGGCGATCTGATAGACCAAATCTTTGCCAAACCCAGGGGGTAAGAACGCCAAAACATCTTTCCCACCAGCGAAAGCCTTCAAGGCCTCAATTTGCTCAGGTTTTAGTGAAGGAATGCCGTCCAGTTCAGCCAAAACTGATGCGATTGCTGAGTCGACTTCACTCTCACTTCGTGTGGCAGCCATGTTGAAGGAGATGAGGGACCGTACGGCAATTCCCCGGGGGACGTACAGGGGAGGGGGTGCTGTTCAGATGGAGTGGGTGGCCATGGAAAGTAGTAATTGGTGAAGAGAAGGACCAATGGAAAATAGACTTGTCCTGGTGGTAGGGCCGCGTTTAGAATGAAAAGAATTAGTCAAGCCATCCAAGTACCGATCATCCCTCTGGTAAATAACGCCTAGTCCCTAACTCAAAAGTTATTTTCAAGCAGATGCAAGGCAGATTTACGTCAAGGGGATCGGGAAGACTTTATGATAAGTGCGTGTTATAACCAGACAAGGTCAGAATACTGGGCAGGACTACTTTGAAAGGTAATAAAGGAGACCATATACATCAGGGCACCCCAGCCATCACTGAACAGAGACGTGCGTCTTGTTAACCTCATTGGTTCTTCCAACTCTGAAAGAAAGACGATGTGGCCTCAGTAAAATGTTAAAGGGCATACATTATGAGAAACAGCTACTCTCCAAGCAGAAGCTAGGCTCCGGCTGTTTTTTTAACGTTTTTTAGTCGTTTTTTTTTCGGGCTTTCTATTTTTTTATTTTATCTTGCTGTGTCAAAACCTAACACAAGGTGGCGTACTTCAAGAAAAATGACAAAATAGAAAGCCCGATAAAAACGACAACAAAAAAACGTTAAAAACAGCTGGAGCCTAATCTCTGCTTGGAGAGTAAGAAACAGCCCCTTCATGACATTGTAACGCCAATCACTACAAAAAAAGTTCAACTGTATTTATACGTCAAACATTTTCAAGGTATCCGAAGTATGTAACGGTTCAATAGACAATGTATTGTAAAAAGAAATCACGATTTAATTGTAGATTCTACAATCAGCCTGATGATCTTACTAATTATCTAGAAGGCTGATATGCGTAGTTATTACACATATAACTAGATCTTTAATGCTAGTTTAGGCACACTGCTAGCCTATGGCTCATACGCGCTAGTCATGAATAATCTACAGTGTGCTAGAGTCTAAATGATTTTCCCTTCAGTTCCAACTCTAGAAGTGTTGAGTAGATTAATTGAGTGCTTCTCCCCAAAAGGACCTCTTTCTTTTGTCCAAAAGCCATATACATTACACTCGCCACAGTACAAGCCATAACCTCCCATGACCCCACGCCCTTCTCCCTTACGTGTGTTGTTTTCAAATAGAGACGTCACACGCAGTTAAAACTGGCGGCAGTGTATACTAGCTACCACCGGTCTGGCGATTTGAGGCCGATTAAAAATCGATTCTACCGTGGCCGATATCAACAATGTCCAACACACTTACTTTTCTGCTCAAGACACTTACTCTTCTGCTCAACACACTTACTTTTCTGCTCAAGACACTTACTTTTCTGCTCAAGACACTTACTTTTCTGCTCAACACACTTACTTTTCTGCTCAACACACTTACTTTTTTGTGCGGGAGACACTTACTTTTTTCTGCGCGAGCCACTTACTCTTCTGCGCGAGCCACTTACTCTTCTGCGCTGCACTTACTCTTCTGCGCTGCACTTACTTACTTTTCCTGTGGTGCGCACCCCTCCCTTTATCAATGGATGGTCCCTGAATCCGGCCAAACGTCACAAAGACCGCATAAAATGTAGTATTGACCGCATGTCAATCCTAAATTATCCTCCTTCGGATGACCCTATGAAATGACCCTTACCCTAGCGCGTTTTTGTGGATTCAATTTAATTCTTTTTGGTCTTTAGTATAGCATTTTGACAATGCAGATCGATAACGACAAGTCTCGATTTGATCATCACAACATCGCGTTTTGTTGCCATCACAACGTATTGTCAACTTTGAAAACATTCAGTTGAATGGTGGGTGGGCGTCTCTGACTTAGTCAATTTATTTGTTACTTAGTACCCCTACCCCTTTGGAGACCCTACTATGTGGATTTGGTCACAAGAAATACCCGCTTCTGATTAACAATTAGATCCTGGGAGTGGCCTGACTATTTATATAGCCTCCTTCACCGGCCTCTCTGGGAAGCTTGGCAATTTTTTTTTGTTGGGGGGGGGGGGGGGCGGTGGTAGGTCGATTCGCGATTTTTAACCGGGAATATGCCGGGAAAGGAAATATGCCGGGAAAGGAATATACACTGGAAAGCTTGTACGGGCTAGGCGAAATCGGCTACTGGGAAGGCGATTTCGCCTAGCCCGTACAAGCTTTCCGGTGTATATTCCTTTCCCGGCATATTTCCTTTCCCGGCATATTCCCGGTTAAAAATCGCGAATCGACCTACCGCCCCCCCCCCCAAAAAAAAAATTGCCAAGCTTCCCAGAGAGGCCGGTGAAGGAGGCTACCTGACTATGTGGATTTGGTACTGTTCCGCCCACCTAGTAGGGTCTCCAAAGGGGTAGGGGTGTACTAAGTAACAAGTCCACTCCGTCCAAAGTTAGTCCGGATCCGGGTAGTAAAATTCAGTGCTCCCACCAAAACATTACGTGCGGCAACTTGGCTATTTATTACTAAACAGACGCCGAATTCTGGACAGAGGAGCTACCAAGGCCTACCTGCCTTCTTACTCCTATCTACAGAGGAGTTAAGAGCCTCTGCCTGGTTTAGGTAAACCCTGGTAAATAAAAGTTTAAAGCTGCGCGCCAGAAACGCGCGCAGAATTTGTTTTCAAAGTTGACAATACGTTGTGATGGCAACAAAACGCGATGTTGTGATGATCAAATCGAGACTTGTCGTTATCGATCTGCATTGTCAAAATGCTATACTAAAGACCAAAAAGAAGAATTAAATTGAATCCACAAAAACGCGCTAGGGTAAGGGTCAATTCATAGGGTCATCCGAAGGAGGATAATTTAGGATTGACATGCGGTCAATACTACATTTTATGCGGTCTTTGTGACCTTTGGCCTGATTCAGGGACCATCCATTGATAAAGGGAGGGGTGCACACCACAGGAAAAGTAAGTAAGTGCAGCGCAGAAGAGTAAGTGCAGCGCAGAAGAGTAAGTGGCTCGCGCAGAAGAGTAAGTGGCTCGCGCAGAAAAAAGTAAGTGTCTCACGCAGAAAAAAGTAAGTGTGTTGAGCAGAAAAGTAAGTGTGTTGAGCAGAAAAGTAAGTGTGTTGAGCAGAAAAGTAAGTGTGTTGAGCAGAAAAGTAAGTGTCTTGAGCAGAAAAGTAAGTGTCTTGAGCAGAAAAGTAAGTGTGTTGAGCAGAAGAGTAAGTGTCTTGAGCAGAAAAGTAAGTGTGTTGCACATTGTTGATATCGGCCACGGTACGATTCAGTTCGACACGCAGGAAGACACGCCCCCCCATATGGAACATCAGTGGATCTCTTGCCGACTTCTGATTTGTGTGCATGATCTCAGCGACGCTTAAAGATCAAGGACATTGTATGTAGAAGCTTGTAAATGTCAACGCAAAGATTGTCCGCTGGATTTCCCCACGGGTGCAGTACGTGCGCAACCGGTACCACATTATGACGCGGTGCGCGATTATCTATGCTTGTTCAAGGGCGAGCAAGACGGCCTTTGTGTTGAACAAGCCATGGAGCTGCGTTGGACTGCTGTATCATGGTAGAGTGGGACAACAAGCTATGTCATCGATATCTACCTCGTAAGGACTATCCTATTTGATTTTCAGAGATGAGTGCATATGATCTTTTTCTCTGGTACATCATGCATGAAACGACTATTATATTGGAGGGGCCTCAATCCATATCGAGAGTCTAAACACGACAGGTCAAAAGTTGATGAACGCCAACTAGTACATAGTACAACAGATCATACGGATTAAAACACTTCTGGGATTTATGAATGATGGCATGGGTAAAACTTCCTACGTTTGAAATGGAATATTTCAAAGTTTTTACTTCAGAAAAGCTTCTAAAGATCCCACCAATTAGATACTTGCTTGGCGGCTCTAATCCATGATAAGCCTTGGCCAACCGGCCAAATACTGTAAATGGGTCAGTGAACTAACCAGGCTGATACTCAGGCTAAAATGTCCTAGATATGAGCTAATTTGGTGGGGGTGGGTCACATGAGGGACAGTTTTATTTTGTCACAAAATTTGTGTTATTCCAAGGACTGAAGGAGGTTAAAAAAAAAGTGAAAAGCTTTCGCCTCCTTGGTAATTCTTTGTGTGTAGTGGGAGGATTTATATGTAGATATTTGTAGATAATGTCAATGAATAGGAAACTTCGTAAATGCAACCAATTCTACAGATTTAACAAAAAAGAAAATGTATATGTGTCAATGACCTAATCTCAGCGAAAGGTGATTAACAAGAAGAAAGTCCCCCAAAAGTTGTTGGAACAAATTTTAACGAAAAAATTTGGTAAGACTAAGAGCATGACGTTAGTATTCTTATAAGCAATCCTATAATGATAAAGCTTCTTATGTCGTTATGCGAACTGTTGACCCCATTATCAGCTGAACTCTGTCCATAGATAAATCATATTACTGTATATCACATGGTTCCCCAAGTACCGCACATACGATTAGGACGATATCAATAGCTTCTACTTATTGGGGTGTTTTCTTACTAATGGAGGGGATGGCAAGTTTTTGTCACTTTCTAAATGAAACATCAAATAATAAACGGTACTATTGTAAGGTGACAATAACATTTAAACATCAATTTTGATACCATATTGCTACAGCAGATTCAGTATTTTAAGTTTTAGTAGGTTTAAGAAATTGACACCCCTATGTGTAAAGTAAACTAGTCTAGCTTGCCGCGTGTCACATGTCAACCGGTCTCTTTTTCTCCCCGGCCGCCATCTTGTGCCTGCATGCTTGCTACTCTCCTGTGGATCTTGCACCAAATCTTCAGTAAAATGGCAGAAAAGAACAAGGAACGCAGCTTCATCATGATCAAGCCCGACGGTGTCCAACGCGGGCTGGTCGGAGAAGTCATCAAGCGCTTCGAACAGAAGGGCTTCAAGCTGGTGGCCATGAAGTTCATGCAGGTATAGAAAAGGCTACAGGCCATGCATGCATGCCATGAGGTCTGGGGTTTAAATTTTAAAAGGCTTGACGTTGCACGTGTCGGTCCGTTAAGTAATTTAAACGCGTTTTCCTGCTTCCAAGTTGCCGGATACAAAAGTTATGCACAGTTTACAAATTAATTTTCCTGAAATTTATTTTCTGTGGAGTGTCGATTCGCGTGGTTGTCAGGTTTTTGTTCTCAAATTCTGCACCCATGCAACAGATCAAGATGAAAAGAACTTCGTATTTTAAAAAGCTTGCTATGTCCTTTTTTGTCATAATAGCTGTCTTTTTTTAAAAGGGGAAATCAGGAAGGCTTACATTTTGAATGTATTAAAGGAAATGATTGACATACTAGTATGACGTCATTGTTCAGAAGGCCATGGTAGGGTGTGGTCAGTCAATCAACCAATGAATGAAGCGGTCTGTGTCATAATGTTGTACAAATGTGGTGTTCTGTCTTGTTTGCAGGCTTCTGAAGACCACATGAAGAAGCACTACATTGACCTGGAGTCAAAGGGGTTCTATGCTGGTCTGTGCAAGTACATGTCAAGCTCACCTGTCGTTCCAATGGTGAGGATACGTTCATTGCAATATGATTAAGTTTTCTGTAGTTCATACAGTTCCTGTATCTGTATCAATAACGTTATAGCCGGTATAATCGCCCTTTCGGAGTAACACGCAAAACACATACTTAGCAGGCATGCAGCAGCTGGTTATATCACACCGAACGACTTGTCACCAGCTTGTGAGGATGTGCCTACTGTACTTGATGGCAATGAATTCCACTCAGTGATAGTTCTTGGAAAGAACGAGTATTTGAACACATCAACCATATTCCTTGTTCTTGTTTGAGCTGGTTTAGATACTCAGCTTTATTCTATTGATCAATATCAACTCGACACCACAAAATTTGAACAGATAACTTTCCATGTTCAAGGTTAACTAAGATTAAGAAGACAACATTGACTGTTGAGCAAATATACAAGGTATAATATCCAGTTATCCATTCGTAACATTTTTTTTAATGACAAGAGAGAAGCTATGTATCCTGGTAACCATAACATCATGACCTCCACAGTATCTATGTGCTGGGAATGTTGCCCACTCACCCAGCTCATTAGTACATGCTGGGAGGGGGATGCTTAACAGGTTTATAGTTTCAAACATTGCACCTCATTGGTTTCAGTTAATTATATATTACGGTAGTAATCAGAAAGGCCAGCTGGAAATATGACATTGGCTGTGAGAAGAAGAAAAACATGTGCTTCGTAGGACTGGACCCAGGAAACTCCACTAATCTGACCAATGGAAAAAGGTTGCCAGGCTTGTGAGAAGCCAGATTTACTTAAGTCTCACGTTTTCCGTGTGTTGTTTTCAGGTGTGGGAAGGTCTGGGTGTGGTCAAGACTGGACGTGTGATGCTGGGAGAGACCAACCCTGTAAGTAGTTAGTCCTTTCTTTCCAATTTTGCTGTCTAAATCTAGAACAACAAAACTCTGCTGCTTTCTTGCAATTGTTCAAATTGTGCACCCGTCTGAAAATCTTCAGGAGTTAAGTGGGGAACTAAGTCATGATTCCATTCTTTTCCTCAGGCTGACTCCAAGCCAGGGACCATCAGGGGCGACTTCTGTGTACAAATTGGAAGGTAGGTGTCAACTATAACAAGGATAACGTATTCCTATTTGAATATCTTTGTCCCATAGCTTCTTGAGTTGTTTTGTTATCTGTTTGCAACACATTTTTCTTCTATTAGAGTTGTGTTTACCCCAAACTGTGTTACACCCCTCTGAAAATGATTAGAACAGCCCCTTTTTTTTCAGTTCAAGGTGACCTTAAAAGACAGGTGGTTATCAGTAGGCCATTAATATAATAATGCTAAGACATCACTTAAGCTGTGTTACGAAGTGTACATGATAGTACTTAACCATTTCTGTAGGAACCTTGTCCACGGTAGCGACTCCGTTGAGAGCGCAAAGAAGGAAATCGCGCTGTGGTTCAAGGACGACGAGATCCCGACCTATACTGCCGGCCAGTACGACTGGGTGTACGAAGACTAGGAAACCACCGTCTTACACAAGCCAAGTCACAGCCTTAGCAGACTCTAGCAGATTCCCCTACATTCCTGTAAGCGTGTCTTTGTGATTTTGTGACGTCCTGTCTTTCAAGATGAACATGTAACACAAGAATGTACCTTAAATCTCAGTCTGTAAACTAATCCCTGGTATTGGCGCCCACTGTGTGAGCAGACTAGTTCTGAGAAATCGTGTACTGGATGACCTGAAGTATAACTTTAGTCCAGTTCAGTATCCAATGTGAGCAGTTTACAGACAAACCACATCTTGTCTTTGTTCATTTGAAACTAGGACTACTTCTCTACTTTACATGAAACACACTTCAGTCATTACAGGAAGGGTGTCATTTGTTGTGCATGTCATGTACAAAATGTGTGATTTATCGTACAATGAATTCCAGCATTGATTTGTGCGTGTACTGCAGGGGTTTGTGTTGGGCCCCAGCTTGGTTTGTGCAGGACTACCGAATATCATTAAAGCTAGATTGCACCACAAACTTTCATGTTTTGTCCTTTGTGAACTGGTCTAAATTCAATGACAAATATTAATTGTAGGTAGTGTTGCAAGAAAATGCTGTCTGAAGTTCACACAATTTTTCTTTTTTTGCAACAGTTAATGCCAATTTTTCAAGCGAGATGCCATAACATATTCATGTAAGTGGCCTGTCCATGTTTTTTGTATCATATTGTGCACAGATTTTTCATCCACTTCCAATGATATGCAGAATACCCAACTCCTCTCAGTGACAGCTTTCCTAGCAGTACAGTCCCTAGCCACAGCCTCACACCTAGCAAGACTTAGTCACGTGTCTACCCTACCATGTTAAGACATGACATAAGCAAATGATGGTAGCACACCGTCCTTTATTTTATTACAAAATCCATAGCATTTTATGTGCATGGAATGATCACCGACGTATGATATTGGTGTGGCATATTGTTATGCACGCAAATATTTGTTAAACAAGAAAGCTTTTAAAAAAAGCTGGCCGGGGCGCATTTGGAAGGACTACCTCAAAATTTCATGTTGTGTTCCAGTAAAATGTGCATCATTATTAAACTAGAAGTTTATATCTAAAATCTATGGGAAGTTGGCTGGAAACCTTTGTTCACTGGTATAATTGGATTTTCCGGCGTACTTTTGTGGGCGGAATTGTATCCCTTGTGTGCGCTGTGTGCCGGATATAAAAATCGTAAAAGAAACTCCGGTGCGAGACCACAGCCAAAGGCGGGAAGAGGTCCCGGATGTGCATTGTCGTTCTTTCTTCGTGACAGAAATTTCACTGTGGAGAACCTCTTAATTGGAATTCCACACGAATCCAGTGATCTTTGATTCTACCAATGGGATGTTGTGGACTCTTCAGTATGAAGCGTAGAAGTGCATCAGTGCGTCTATTAAAGTGTATCGCACACATGACAGGGTCTGATCTCATTAGGTTCCATTTGTCTTGTTGTGGTAATGCTTTAGCTTCTTCATAGGTCAGGTCAGGATTCAGGGTCATGAACAATTCTGGCCAGTTTAAATCATTAGCAGACACAGTGACAAACCATGTTGGTGGTCCAATAGTGTTTATTTTTGCTAGCAAGTTTAGCAGTTGGTCCTTGAAGTAAGCTGCTGTTCCACGTATATTCTTCATAAAAGTGTATGATGTGCTTTCAACATGTTGATCAATTTCATGATGCAGATCGCCTGCTGTTAGTGGCTGTGCTATGGATTGTGATCTAACATTACTCTGCTTTTGCATTCTACATACAATGGATATCTGACTGTACAATTTCTTGATTTCATACGAGTTCAAGGCAAAGAAGAGCCATGGGATGTTTTTTCTCCAGCAATCATTGATATTGAGCAAACGTGATTGGAAGTACTGTAAGTCTGTTAGTTGTACATCACGCGTCTGTTTGAAGCCATTTTTACCATATGGGTATAACTGTGGAAAACAGTGTTCCTCAAGATCAGTCTCTTTAAATATGCTTTGTGGTGGTGATGTTTCACGTGGTAGTGATATCACTGGGACATTGTCTGTTACATTCTGCAACAGAGATTGTAACTGGACATTTGGATTAATGTAGTTACAGGGAAAAGCTGAGAGTTCTTGGACAGTAGAAGGTGCACTTGAGAAGTCTGGTTCATTGGCGTCTGTGATCATTGGATTGAATTCACTTGACTTTTTTACCCAGTTTTCAAAGGTAGCTATGTTCACATGTGAATATAGATGATTATGCGTTACCAGCCATGTAAGAGCTTCATGCATTTTGGAAAATCGTACAATGTGTTGTGGGTCTGTTCTTTGTGTTTTACTTTCATTTGTCTGACAAGGGTGTACTATTACTAGCCCAGCTGTATCTTGGCTATGTGGTAACAGTTGGCAAGTAGTTTCAATGTTGGTAGGGAAACTTATGGCTTGACCTTGTTCACCAAATTGTCCACCTGGTAATACAATTAACTTGATGAAGGTGTATTTCAAACTGACAAGTCTTGTTTCCATTCTACTGAGTTGTTTCAGGCATGATGGAATGTCACCTGGATCCATATTGTTAGTCCAAGCATTGGGTATGGGTTTGTCTTTTTCAAGACAAATCAAACACTTTGAACAGAGATGATGTTGACCAGAAATATCATTGACTATTTTGTCTATGACAGCATTGTTGCAGTTTCGCACTTGGTCATGAAATAACAATTGTCTACATATGCTACAGTAGTACTTTGGCTGCTGTTTTATATAGCAATGAAATGCAGGAAAGTCTGATTTGTATTGTTCACTGGTATAGTCTATGCTATGTTCTCTAACATATTTTGTAGCCAATGTTTTTCTCACTCTATCACAGTTTTTCCTCTGTCGTTGCGTTTTTTCTTGTGAAGATTCTTGTTCAGCTCTTTTTGCTTTGCTAGCTTTGCGTGATGTCCTTTGTTTTGCAAGTCTTTCGGCTTTTTGCTCAGGGGTCTCATTTGCTTGTTTTGCTTTGTATGATGCTCTTCGTTTTGCAAGTCTATCGTCTTTTTGCTCAGGGGTCTCATTTGCTCGTTTTGCTCTTTCCTGTGCAAGTCTATCTGCTTTTTGCTCAGTTGTCTCATCTGCCTGTTTTGCTTTGTATGAAGCTCTTCGTTTTGCAAGTCTTTCATCTTTTTGCTCACGGGTCTCATTTGCTTGTTTTGCTTTGTATGATGTTCTTCGTTTTGCAAGTCTTTCATCTTTTTCCTCAGGGGTCTCATTTGCTCGTTTTGCTTTATATGATGCTCTTTGCTGTGCTGCTTTTTGCTCACAGGTCTCATTTGCTTTCTTTGCTTTGTATGATGTTCTTTGTTCTGCAAGACTCTCTGTCTTCTGTTGATAGGTTTGTTTTTCTTGTTTGTCCTTGCATATTGCGCTTTGGATTGCAAGACCTTGCACTTTTTATCATTTAAATTTGATGCTGCATTTGGTGACATTACTAATTGATTCAAGAGGCCTTCATTCCTGTTCTCTGGCATAGCACTTGGATGTTTGCTTGTGGTGCATGGCACAATGTTTTTCCCAGTACTTTGGTTACAATGTGGTGCAAATGGAAATGCTGTGTTTGGTTGTTGTAGGTTCTCTTTCGTAGATACAAACTCTGGTTTAACCAAGGTGTATGTGTGTTGTTGTTGAACTTGAAAGCAGTTTTCTGACTCAATCATAGAAGAAACATTGCTAGTCAGATTGATAATGTGTATACCAGTAGGTTCAACTGATAAGAAAACATTTTCTGCTTGTACTGGGACAACCTCAAAATTGCATGTTGTGTTCCAGTTAAGTTGTTGCAAGAATGAAACTAGATTGCTGTTTGAACTGTGCATGCTTAAAGTAGAAGTGCCATGGCTATCTGGCAATGCTGTTATGGGACTTCTGGCATGTGAGTCATAAACAAAATACTTGTTATCAGCGTGCAACAATGCTACTGTTGAACCAGTTATTCCATGTGCTGTTATGAAAAGACAAGTGTTGGATTCAGCAAATGCTGCTTCTAGGGCTTTCTTTAAGGTGTAATAAGGATAGACTGCTTCTGTGGCAAATATGTCTCCAGTGTAAGACTCTTTTATTGATACACGTACAGTATTGTTGTAAAGTTGCAAATAGTCTGGAATATCATCAACGGAGAGGAACTCCACACCAGATCTTAGTGATGGTTTTATGTAGGTGTATAGTGCATCTCCTTGAAAAAGTACACCATCAAGGTCTGTACTTGTCCAGGTAATTGCTTGTCTGCAAGTACTGTGGTTAACAACTGCCATTAAAGCATTTGCAGTGCATTGTTTGCCTCTATTATCTCCACTGAAAATGATGTCACCTTGGTGGTATTTTCCCGATAAAATAGATTCACACATTGTTCACAATATATGTGTTCTTTGCTTGACTTTATTTGCACAATGCACAGTGCTCAGTGGCACGATTGAGTCTGGTGTGTGCAAAATGCACAGTGCTCAATGGCACGATTGGTCTGGTGTGTGCAAAATGCACAGTGCTCAATGGCACGATTGGTCTGGTGTGTGCAAAATGCACAGTGCTCAATGGCACGATAGGTCTGGTGTGTGCAAAATGCACAGTGCTCAATGGCACGATAGGTCTGGTGTGTGCAAAATGCACAGTGCTCAGTGGCACAATTGGTCTGGTGTGTGCAAAATGCAGTGCTCAGTGGCACGATTGAGTCTGGTATGTGCAAAATGCACAGTGATCAATGATCTGTTAATAGGTCTCAAGGTCTAATTTGGTTGGATCAAGGACTCTCTTTCAAACCTCTTTGGTTGGATGCAAAATGTAATGCGTAGATTTCAGCAGAAGAAGTATAAATGTGTACTGTGTAAAATCTTATTGAGTACAGACTTTTGCTAGCTGTAAGTTTCTGTATATTACTGTGTCACTTGTATATATAGCAGAGAACAGTCTAAGGCGTCACTGAAACAGAAAGAAAATATTGTCTTGATCACATAACATCTTACTAGTACCAACAAAAAGCAAAAATCTACAAAAGTTCAGGTGTGACATCTTGCCAACTGCTTTGCTGATTGTTTAACAGTTAGCTACAATCCGTTGTTTTCTACTATTCTTTGGAAATGTATGTTTTAATGTATTAGAATCCGATCCATCTTTTCAACTTGTACGATATTTTTACAATCAAAAATGCCCTGCATAATGCCTCGCATCGGCTCAAGCACAGTGCACCATTAAACTATCTAAATTCTCGTCAATCCCCACACACTGGTTTTACTAAAAAAACTATATACCGTTCCTTGGAAATATGTTTCAATGTGTCCGAATTCATGATCACTATCTTTTCAAATTGTACGTTACTCTTACGATCGAAAATGTCCTGCAGGACCTCCTGCAGCTGCATATATAGACGCACGCCCCCCTCCCACCCGCACGTAAACTGTTCCAATCGTTGCACAATAAACTTGACTGTATACCCTCCACAAAATCTTTCGTCAAATGTCGTGCTCATTTTACTCACATGACACTACGCCTTAGAATGTAATGTTATATTTTAATACATCCGAATTCCAGAAAGATAACTTTACAAACTGTACCAATTTCTGTACGATAAAAATCTCACCTCCTCCGCACCGTCAACGCCCGTGAGGGTATTTACCGGAATAACCCGAAATGACCCGGAATAACCCGGAATAACCGTAATATTTCTTGTTCCCATGGCCATATATACATTATTTTATGCCAAAATATTGCATTCTGCGATCTTAACTTATCAAAGCACACTGTATTTCGGTAGCTTTCATCCTTTATTAAGGTTATTCCGGGTTATTCCGGGTTATTCCGGGTTATTCCGCTAAATACCCGGACCCGTCAACGCTATCGCAAAATGAACCGTGCGATTTAACGACAACTCCTCAAATGTTACATGACCAGTGTTTTACTGCAAATCAAGAAACATTTTCCTTTCCTAGACTTTGCTAATGAGCGCTGCAATGTTTTCTGTACGAGTAGAGGTCATGGATAAACAGTATTGTTACAACGTTTATTTGAAGGGCTAAGAAGGGCTGAGAATTGTCGTAAAAACGCACGGTACATTGCGTTTATTTGAAGGGCTGAGAAGGGCTGAGAATTGTCGTAAAAACGCACGGTACATTTTGCGACCATAGCAGACCCATCCAAGGACGAACCATTAAACCGGGGACAAAGCCGGGCGCCTGCGGCGCCCCGGCAAAAAATAGATAACTTCCTGCATGAGCAGGATGGTTACTCTTAACCACTCAAATCTTACCTTTTTGAAACACAAGAAGTTAGTTATCGTGTCCATCATGTAATAATAATAGCCATTTCAAAGGTACAAGATCTTCTTAGGAATAAATGCATACATGTAATTGATATACGTTGTCAACGTGAATGGCCCCAAATAGTTTTGAATCAATGAATAAATCTATATGACAAACATGTTCACCTGTAACTTGTGACTACAACTCGCTTTTTTTGACAACTTACAAGTCTCTCAAATATGTCCTCATGACCGACCATTTGATGGGAATAGTAGACTTTTGAGATAATATTTGCAACTATTTCAGATGCACATTTGTCAAGTAGACAAGAAGATTGATAAACAATGGGGTCTCCATTGAAGTTGAGTTCAGAAGAATGTAAATTTACAAATTATTGCAAAGCAAACTTAGACTAGCCTGGGCACCATCAGCATTTTTGATTTGTATTTCTGCATCCATATGCATGGATATTTCTAAGTCAGAGCTGCCTCAAACAAGAGAAAAGCAAGCCCGATGACAAAAACGTATTGTGAATTTCATGAAGCAAATATTACACAAGATTTAATTTAGTTTTCTGCCCTTGTACGTTTTGTTGTGCTGTGAAAATGAAGTTGACTGTATTCTTTGAGTTTGTAGCTGAAAGTATGGTAGTAGTACAATGGATGTGAAACAAACCTTCACAGTGGAGATCAGTGAAAACTGCAAACTAAATACCAATTTCACAATATACAGCAATCTTTTTGGCCAATCACATTGTTGATGTCATGGCTGGTGCCATTATTTAAGATATTATACATGATAGGAGGTAGCTGTATACATGTGGCCATAAATGCATGATATCTCCTAATGATATAAACACATATAATATCACATATAGAAATTTACCATATATTGTTGGCATAGACCTATCTATCAACAGTATTGTTACAACATCTTTCACAAGCAACACACATTTAAGACAAAATGGTTCTCCTTTCCTTGCATAATGCACATTTTCTGAGTCATGACAAACTTTCGTTAAATTTCCTATGATCACAAACTTTCCAGTCTGATAGGCTTAATTGCACCTATTTTTTCATAAATATTTCTCCAAGAAATTCAACTGGTTGCTTTAAGTTTACATGTATCTCCTTGTAACATTCATCAGATAGTTCTTATAGTGTAATAGAATTATTGGAAATTATAAAATCTATCCTTTAACAGCAGCTATTGTACAGACTGTTAGGTCTGCTGCTTTTAGCAAAGCATAATTATATAACTTACAAGCTACTAGGTAGTTTAGCCAGACTAAAACTATGCTTTTGGTTGCACACCTGACCAAATAATGGCCAGTCAACTACAGGTTAAGTAAGCCAACATCATAATAACAAGAAATAAAATCTGACAGGCTTACTAAACAGCTTGGAGGGTTCATACCTTTTAGACACCTATGATTTAGATGCAAAAGAAAAATTATATTACAACATGGTACATTGTGAAAAGTCATAAGTCTTACTGCAACCTCTGTCACAAGGAGCCATTATCTACTAAGTTTGATTTTGACATTGCACAAAAATCTGAACCTAGAGTCTTTTTTAATCTTTTCTTTTATACCCGAACTTGTCTTGATTTGACCTTTTGGAAGATGTTACATGTACTGCAGGAATTTTATGTATGTTTATTGCTATGTTTTCAATCCCTGCATACACAGTTTCGTTTTTGCTTCACCAGACAAGTCAGAGAAAAAAAGAATATGACAAGGAATTTCATTTACACAAAACACTCAATAAGTTAATTATCTTTCTTCTGTCATGGATTGTCTCTGGTACAAAAAGTAAAATTATCTTCTTTGATGACCATTTCAGATTCTGTTGTCCATCTCAGCATATGGTAGAACACCAGTTCTCTGAACTATAGAGGATGGCAACATTGACATACACACTGTAATGCTACCAAAATCTTACCTCTCAACAGCTGATATTACATGAGGATGTGTTAATGGGTGGATAGTAGATACCTCTGGTAATACTTTGTTAGCTTTTGATGCAACATGGGCTTAGGCCACACTGACTTAATTTTATGGATGACATCCTCTAGAGACCCCAAGACTAATAGTGCTAAACCACATGACTAAATATCCAGTCCATTCTTTTACTTTGTCTTATGTTTGTCTTATGTTTACCTCTAGTAATACTGTAAGAGACAATCGTCGCCATTTCATTTTTCTACCATGCTCCCTGACCATGTACCCCCTTTAAAATACCCTGGATAGCAGATCTTCTGGCAAGCATAGAATTCTGGTCGACGAGAAAAACTTTTCGGTCACATGTGGCCACATTTTTTTTTAGAACAGGCAAAAATCAATGCATGCGCGAATGTCATCCATAAAATGAAGTCTGAGTAATAAGCGCTGACATGGCAGAAATTGAGACAACTATAGTTAAAGAACGGATTGGATATATTAATGCATCTATAGTAGTCAAAGCATTCTGCAGGAAAGAGAGGGTATTGGCAAAGCATCCACCCATATTTGAGTCATTTTTTAAACACTTTTCAGATGTTGTTCTCTAAGATATAGCCAGGTTGAGTCACAATGTCATAGGAAGCATCATTTCTCAAGAAAGATTTATGCTTTCAAGTTTAAAGTTCATAACACATCACCAGCTGTAGCCTACAGTGCTGGTTACTGCAGGATGCTTAGCAAACATAGATTAATTGATTTCCATGATGCTCCTCTGCCTTCTCCTGGAAAAGCCATGACAGTGCCGCCCTCTTTTCAGACCATCAAAATACATCAGATCAGGATTTAAAGGTGTCAGCATATATTTTCTGTATATTCTGATTCCCTCCAGTGGCCATAGCCACTGTCTGACTCTTGCATTATTTATATGAACTCTGAGAGGTATATATCATGACCAGATGTCTGTGTTAGGAACCGCCTCACATGTATATTTTTTATAACTCGTCTTATTTCCAACCCTTTCCAGTTATCAAGCAAGCATGAGCCTCAATTTATGAGAGGGAGTTTGATATGACATGCACACTCCTATCAGTCACACACAGCCTCTTTTGAAAAGCTGGTGCACATATCATTACACCAACAGCATTGACTTTGCTTTAATGCTACTTTCAACCACCTCTTTATACCTTTCACATACTCCCCACATATTTTAAACCACCCTGTTTATTTTGATTTGTTGGATGGTTGAAGCTTCACAATCAGTTAAGTTGGCTTTCTTCCATATTGCACATATTTGCTATAAGTGATTTGATAATCTGCTGATACATTTCAGAAATTAATTTTTTTCTACCAAGCAGTTGATTTTTTTGTGTGCCTTCTTTTAACTTTGTGAGGCAACATGATATCCGATATGGAATATCTCAACATTTTGCAACACTGCTCCCCAAAAGCTTTCAAGTTTCAGCAAGTTTTTTCTTTCTTAGGCCACACCAATTTAATTTCTTGGTTCTCGGATTTTTTTAGAAAAATATTGGGGCGGTCGGTCGAAAAAAAATTAAAAATAAAATTTTGCAAAAAGTCTGGGGTGAACATTTGAAGCTTAGATCTATATAACACAAAAAACAAGGTTAGTAGTCAAGTTTTCAGCTTTTCAAGGCATGATTTATCCAATGATTCTCTTCCCTTGATTTGATACCATTGTTTTGAATAGAGGGAATTGTTTTTATACTGAAATTATGTGTGTTGAAGAAATGCAAGAAGCTTATTGGTTGTTTTCTATCATGCGACTACAAAGAAGCTCTCTGATTGGTTTATAAGCAGTATGTACTCCTGGAATGAGTTTTGTTTACAGGTCTGCAATAACAAAACCTACTTATTTTTGTTGGGAGCAAATTTTTTTTTTTCCAAAATCCGAGAACCAAGACATTAAATTGGTGTGGCCTTACGTATAAGACCCAAAGGATGGAACCTACACCTTTATTGCTGCTTGCAGGTGATGGCATCAGCTATCTTATTAACATCAGGCAAACCGAAGGGGCTTCCAGGAGGACTGCAGGCATTCCGAGTGCGATGCCTGGGCGGTGGTTCAATGGGCTTTTGCGCCGGCGGTGGCTGGTCTCCTGAAGAAAAAAGGAAATATTAGGAAATTCCATCAAAATTCCTTTTATTAAAGCAGTCAACAAAATAGCACTAAACTATGAAATCTCCTGATTTTTTAGTGAGTGTAACATAGAAGCTACTGTAGGACACAAAAGTGGTGAAAATTCAAGATGAGTAATGTGTATGCTTATGGAGTTATGAAAAACAAACTCCATAGAAGTCAATACAAAATTAAAATCACACAAAGCAAATTTCCACAAGCAAGCAAGTGTACCATGAGTCATCCTCTTGAACCCGCTGGCACAACTTACCTGGTCCGAAAAGTGACATGGCCAGTGCAACGTCACTTGGGACGTCCCCCTTGGCATCCTGCACTTTCTCCTGCAGCAGGCTATAAGGGCTAGGGTCCTCGTTCCATCCTCGAGACCTACGTCTCTCCCTTGGCATGGACAAAGTACTCGGTCGGGAACCGCTGTCACGCCTATCCCTCGAAGAGTCGCCAGAGCCGTCTCTGTCTTGTTCTCCCAACTTGTCGTCCTCGGAATCAGGAAGTTGGAGTTTCCAGTCAATAATGGTGGACTGAGACTGTCTGATGGGGTACGACCTCATGTCAGGTTTGCCATGGATATGTTCGGTTGTGTTAGCCCGGTGGAGCTCGTAACGCGAGTCCAGGTCAGAAAACTGCTCAGAGGAGGATCTGGTGGGTCCAACCCGTCTCTTTGATTGGTCCTTGCGGGGCTGCTGGGCAGCCTGGGGTTGACTAGTGCTAGCGCTTACTTCGGTGTCTGCACGGCCCAGTTCGTGTGACGAGGCACGCGCTGGGTCTAGTTTGGACGAACTAGTGCCAGCTGCATAACGGGCTTGGTCCAGTTGGGACATGGCATGGACACTGACCGATTGAGGTGGGAGGGTGGTTATGGCATATCCGTGAGTCGGAGGGTGACCTCTTCTGGAGCGGCTGCGACGTGAGTGACGGCTGCTACGGGATTGCATGTCATGTCGGGGCTGGGTATGTGTCAGGTGAGGGCCAGCCTGGGCATGCAAATGGTCCAATAAAGGCCTGCTTCGGGAATGCCCCTGGTCTTGAGAGGAAGTGCTTTGGCCATGGGAGGGGCGCTCTTGAGCATGAGAGGTTTTGGCATGGGCATGACCAGGATCAAGGAGGGTGCTACATTTAGCATCAATCTCATCATGATGCATGTGCAGACTGTCCTGACTCCGGAACCTGTCCCTCGCTTGGGCAGGATCTGGCTGAAACTGTGAGGAATCTTGCAAATTTGGGACGCTTCCTAAGTCTACATAGTCCGGCAGTGGAGGGAGGCTGCCCATTGCATTGATGTCAATGTAGTCAGGTAGTGGGGGAAGTTCCCCCATTGACGCGATATAGTCAGGTAGGGGAGGAAGATCACCCATGGAGCTAGCATAGTCAGGCAGGGGAGGGAGCTCTCCCTTTTCAAGGATCTGTTTCGTTGTTGGTGACAAGGTTAAACTTTGTTTCTTAGATTTAGGGAGAAGCTGCCCTTTATGTTTGATGTTTAAAGAGGAGGCTTGGCTTCCACCATCTTGAGTGTAACTCAAACCAAGAGATGACCCACTCCTGACCTTTAAGACTTCAGGCTCTTGCTCTATGTTGTAATCAGACTCTGCCTGTGCCAGTACGCGTTGAGCCTTCTTATTGTGATGCTCTATCCTTTCATCAACTGATCTTTGTCTCTCCCGTGAGTCTAGCGTTCTGTGAGATCCTTGGTGACGATGTCGCTCGGCAGGTGCAGACTTGTGTCTCTGCCTGGCTCTCTCCCCAGCCTCTGCCTTTGCCCTGGCCTCTGCCTGTTGTCTCTTCTGCCTCCTGCTTGCCTTTGTATCTCGGGGTAACGAGGTAGAAGTAGGCCATCTACTTAGACTAGTGTGCTCTCCCAATATCACTTGTGGTTCTGGAAGCTTTTGTTCTTTGCTCTTAGATTGAGCAGTGGACGATCCTTTCCTCTTGGGTTGAGCGGCAACATGCTCCGGCCTTGCGACTCCCCTTTTGTCGACATGCTGCGGCGCCACCTTTCCAGGTGTTGGTATTGCAGTGGGAGTGTCCATGCCCATTGTCAACTCTGTCAACACCTGCTGCCTTGAGCGAGGACGTCTCACATTTGAAGAGGTTGGTAATGACCCTTCTTTCGGTTGGCCGGCAAAACTTTGCAATGTCTTACCCGAACCCTCTGCACTGCCCATGATTTCTTGACTCGATCGTTTCTGACCTGGACCTGTTTTTGCTCCCTTGTCCTGCTTCGAATCACCTCTTGTCTGTGCTGTCTCGGGCACTTTACCATCTATCGAATCTCTTTGCGACTTGTCATCACTACCTTTTGATTGCGTTACCGTTTTATCCGGTTGACTTTCTGCTTGAACTTTCTTTGCAACATATTCATTTTTGTTGGGCTTTTCAACTAAGGAGTCACCTGTGGGGGGTTGTTCTTGTGATTTGTTCTGTGGTTGTGGGATTGTGTCGTCCTTCTCTGTTTGGCTCGGCTGTGGCGGCTGACAGTTCTCCTCGTCAGCACAGGTAATCTCTAACTTCTGGATCTGGTGAACTACATATTCCATCGCCTCCGGGGAGATAACTGCCCTGCAAAAGTCAACAGCACAACCAAAAGTCACAATTGAGGCTTGAGGTTGATCTGGTGCCAAACAACTTTTATAATACTATATAATGGTATATCCACCACAAATCACAAGAAATATTGAATGAGCAATGGACCTATTACTACAGCCACGTCAATTGGACAAATAGATTCAAATGTCAAGTGCGGCATACATGTACACTTTACTTAAATTGAAATTCTAACTGCAGCAGAAAGATCCTTGCCACAGCATTGGCAATGACGATAGGTTGTTGCATTTGCAATTATCAAAGTTTGTTTTACCTAAAATGAGCCATCAAATGTTGTAGAGGTACATACTTCAATGTACCTTTGCCATTTTTATGGCTTCTTGCAGTCAACCAGGAATAGCATTGTAAACTTCAATTAACTACTGAAGTGCAGATGGGTTCATCATCCTAATACATTGTAGATACATTGTACATAAGGTTCATTTTTCCTAACTCTTGTGTTCAGATATCTATTAGATAATAGAAGTAGTTGTGGAAGCTAGTAGTCAAAGTGTGAGGCAGTAGGTATGTACAAACTTTACAGGTACCTGAAATGTAACATGCAACACTGTAACGCTGATCAATTTCTCGCTGAGCTGCAGGCTTGGTCATGGGCACTTCCTGTGGCTGTTCTGTTTTTGGAAGATCTTGTTACCAAGTTTGGAACATTTTGGATTGTACAGAGTTTGATCAGCACCGAAATTCACCAGGTTAGTAGTTGTAAGCAATGACTATACAGCATTAGGTTTTATGTTATGATGGTTGCTTTTGTTAGTAGTGTGGGATTTTGTGTGCCACTTCTCATTACACCTTTGGGGCACAGTTGATTCTTACTGACAGTGTGTTGGGATTAGATTTCGAGGGATACAAAAGGATAGAGACCCAGGTATTCAATAGAGAAGTTTTCTTTTAAAACAAATTTTAAAATAAGCACATAGTTTTCCATTTTAGTCTAACTTTAAGTGAGAGGCAGATAGTGGTTCAACAAGCTGGTTGTGTAATAGGCAAGAAATTTACTGCAGTTGTCTACATTGTAAATTGCAAGTTATGAAGCAATTAAAGCAGCTTTTATGATAAGTCACCTTTCCTTTGGGGATGGGTAAGACTTTTCACAATCAGAGGACTGACTGAGACTGTCCTCGTCTGTGGTGCAGGAGGTGATACTGCTGGAGCGCTCCCTGGGAGGGTGGAGCAGGCTGGGGCCCTGATCTGAGGACTGGCTCTCCCTGTCTTCACTGGAGTCTCGCTTCTGGGACCTTCTCTCTCTTTTTCTATGTGAAATGACAGGATAAGCATCAATTACTAACAAGGTTCTCAAACCCATATTAGCACGAACGGACATTTACAAATATTCCTTTTTTCCCCCGAACTATACCTGAGTGGAACTCCCTGCCTGGCACAGTTGTGACAGCCCCACTGTTGGGTCGCTCTGTGCTGGAAGCTTACCCGCCTTAGCCCAGGACCTCAACTCCCCCCTATAGTTTGCCCCTGACGGGGTTATCTGGGGGTAGTGTAATGTAATATAGATGAGATGATTGTACATAAAAATGTTGTGTAAGCTATTTACTGTTATCAATTATGTATCAATCTTCAGGGAGGGAGAGAGCTTAATATTCTATGGAGTTGACTTCACTGTGATTACATAAGTCAATGACTTAAAGAATAAATCTGCTTCTCTTAAGAAGAACAAAATCCCTTTGCCTGTGATGATCAGGACATTAATCTGTATGTTGTCATCTGTCCTGTCATGCATAAATGTTCTGCTGACATAGCAAATGATTTCATTTTGCCCTGATTTGGAATGAAGGAAGCCAGGCTTGTGCACTGCTGTATCACCTATCCTTAGCTGATGTGTAGGATGATTTGTCACTCTCTGATGTCTGGCTGATGATGCTGATGCTGTCCTCATCAGTGGTACATGATGTCACACTGCTGGAGCGGTCCCTCGGCACAGGTAAGTTCTGGGGCACGATCTGGGTGCGATCCACCTGACGTTCTCTATTCTCGCTGGGGTCTCGCTTGTGTGATCTCTTGTCCCTTTTCCTGGAATCAGAGAATTTGTGATAGAATCAAATGCAAATTCTGTGTCAGTTGTGCCATGAACATTGCAGTACAAACAAAGGAATGTGAATTCTGTTTGCACAACCTTTCAATCCTTGCACGTATTTTTCGCAACATGAAAAAAAGCCACTCAATTAGCATGCCTGCGGTTAGTTTCCAATTACAGCAAACAGAACTACTGTATTCAATGCATATGCTCACTATTTGTGAACCTGAAGTTGTATCTAATGATTCTAGAGGTTGGATTTGTGCTGATTATAGTCACATAAAGTTGTGGTACCTGGCTGGACTGGCAGTTTTAGTTTTCCCGTGAGGCTTCTTCATCTTGAAGCCACGCCTGATGTCCTCCAGCAGGTTGTCCACCATACCTGGTGCTGCAAGTGCACAAAGGTATCACAGTATGCAACCTAGTGTTCATTAAGCATCTTCAATGCATCTTAAGATATTACCTGCATGCACCAGATAGTTCAGGTAAGATAATAGCTGTAACGTTATATCTGTCAGATATTTGTGATGTCTTGCACACATACACTTATTTGTACATGAACCAGTTATACTGGTAGGCACTGGTATAACTGGTTCATGTACAGATAAGTGTATACTATGTGGATTTTTGTTTTCTGTACTGCAGTACTGATTAACCATTTGTGAGATCAATGCAAGGTACTTGTATGTACAATTATACTGCTCTGAGATACTACTACCAGTACTACTACTACTACTACAGTAACTACTGACTGAGAACTGAGAACAGATTTGTTTCTCTCTACCTTCTGTTTCCGTTGGAGAGGCGGGGGCGCTGAAGCGTCCAGGTGGCGGGGCGTCGGCCTTCATGGCCTTCCTCCTGGCCTCGAACTCCTCCCGCTCACGGCGCTTCTTCTCCGCCATGTCCTCCTGCAACCGGCGCTGGATGTTCTCCTGAGCACGGCAGATTTAAAGAAATTTAGCGGCCTGCAAATCTAAACAATGTCATACAGTCACAACATCTCTGTATCTGTATCTATATAGCCGGTATAACCGCCCTTCGGCGTAACACACCAGATTTGCAGGCATACAGTGTGGCAGCAGCTGGTTATATTACACTAAACAACCTGTCATGCCTAACCTTTGCACATCTATCTGCATGATACCTCTATTTGGCAATAAAAGTTCCTGGTGCATTTAACTGATATGTCAACTGCAGTATTCAACCAAACATAACCTCCAAAATATGCTATCATCTGTAAATACTGGAAAGACTTTGTTCGTCATTTTGACCTGGATGATGACCACACCTTGTGAGCTGTCTTGACCCTCTCACAGAATGTCTTGAAGATCTGCAGGCACTCCTCGAGTTGGAAGCTGTTGGGGTCCTCGCAGAAGTGGACAGCCAGCTTCCTGGCCAGCTGCTTGATGCCAGCCAGCTCTTTCTGCAGCTCGCAGACACTCACCATGGCTCGCTACACAATTAGGATTTTACATTAGAAACAGGAGTTCAAAGATATGACACATCCATGAAATATTTAGAGTTTCTCATGTCTTGTTTAATTGTAGTCCATCAAATATGCAAATGGGGTATTGATTACCTTTGCATGTGTTCATTGATCACTTCCTGTCACTCTACAGTGAACGGGACTGGCATGTGGAAAATGGCCTACTATTTTCTGCCATCATGCAGGAAAATCATTTTGACCTCCAAGTCAACCTGTCCATCCTGCCAGTCTCTGGTTACAATGCATTACACTGCACTTGGCTCTCTACACAGTGTAGACAGCTGGTCAAACTAATGTTAAGTGCTCAGACTAGAGCATGTTCATATTGTCTAACTTCATAAACTCTTTACAATGTTTTGCACTAAGCCTGCTTAGTCATTGTGTGAAATGAGCAGATTCCAAAGATTTTTTTCAGACAACTGCCCCCTATGAGTTAAAGAGAAGCCGTACCTCAACAAATGTTTGGAACTGCTCCTTAACATCATCCTCAGAGTTGGACAGCTGTTTGTGGAGACGGTGCAGTCCTGTCATCAGCTGCTGGATCTCACTGCTCAGCCCTTCCATGGATAACCTAGGGGTCATTACATACATGACTAACAAACTAGAGGTTTTTTACATTCGTAGAATTCATAGATTTATTCTATTACATAGGAAGCTTTAGGATTGATGGTGAAGATGAAGGGTTATTCCTGACCTTGCTGCTTCTTCCAGATGTTTCATGTCATCTGGGAAAGTCAATATGGCTGGGTCCTTCTCCTCTGCTTCCTACATGAGCAGCAAACATAGAACCTAAGTTACAGTATCTTAGTTTATACCATGCATGCACAAATATGAACTACAAATCCAAGACTTAGTTGAAAAATACATTCTACTGGTAAATTCCATTTGATACAATTGGTTTCTTTTTGAAAAAAAAAAAAACACAAACCATTTTGTTTCATCTTGAGTTATTTTGTGCAGGGTAACACCTAATTATGATGTTGATGACTGCAATGTTTGTAGACCATGAACAAGAAGTATAAAGATTACAGATAAGTATTAATCTGAAAAGATAAATGCTCTTTTACTTGAACCACAAAGTGCATCAGGTTCATCTTGGGCTTGTTGGCCCTGGTGTCGACCAGGCGCAGAAGAGAGTGGAGCCGGAAACCTGCAGCATTGCCAGCATAACCACCCTGCACAAAGATTTAGGTCCTTTTGGTTAGTAAGACATGCAGAACATGATTGGTACAGACCCATCAAATGTAAAACAGAAAGGGTTGGAACTCAAAAGAAAGCAAGAAAACTTAAAGGGGTGTACTACGCACTAAAAAAAACAAAAGTGTATTAATAATACAGAACATCTTGCACATACCCCATTGACTGCCCACAGCTCTGGAATAAATGCAAGATTTCACGATTCTTTTTTTGTCTATTTTTTAAAAGTAAAAGGGAAATACAAGAAGGACAGCTTTTAACATCTTTTTGCCCTAAAGATCGAGACTTAAGGTAAATTTACATTTGTGCTCATCAGATTTTCATAATAGGTCAATAAAACATGTTTCCATTGGAAATTAAACAAATTTGGTTTGTCCACTTGTATTGGAAAAATGAAAATTTTGATTTGAGGTAAAAACAGCTGCAATGTTCTGATAAGGATGTTTCACCATTCTAATCCCCTTGCAGCTGTAACCATGCCTAGAATTTTCCTTTGACCAGATAAATGTCAGTGGACCCCCTACGTATACTATCAGTTGCATAAGTCATTACAGAACCATTGTGTGGGCTGTAAATCTTAAGCAACAAAAAACGCACAGGAAGAAATGTAAATCACAAAATTCTAAACAAAGTCTTAGTACAAAACTTCCAACAAACTCTTAGCACAAAATTTACAATGTCAGGTAAATTTGCACATGTGAGGGGTAGCTGAAATATAACTCACGAAGTTGAGGAAGTTTCCAGTCAGCAGGATGAGCTGTAGGAGCCGTTGGAGTTTCTTGTTCTCCAGCAGGTCCTGGCACGCCTGCTGGATGGTACGGATGGACGGCTTCAGGAACGCCATGCTGGCCGAGAACTCCTCCTTCATCACCATGCCTTCCACACGCAGGCGATAACTACACGCGGGAACGGACATGACAGGATGGGACAAGTCCACTAGCCCGACTCAGGGCAAGTGAAAGTGCTGATCAGTGCATGTCCTACCCACTTGTCCGATCAGGCAAGTAAGATTTTTCCATGAGAGAGATTTTTATATACTTGTTACTGTTCACAGTGTTAGCATCAAGCATTGGTCAACACAGAAAAATAGAGACAATAATAAAAGAATTCCAATGATGGAATTGAAAATACTTAGACAAATGTCATTCAAATGTTTGGACATGTAAAAAGTTAATTGGGGCAAGTAAATTTTCTATGTACTAGCCCGATAGAACAAGTGAATTTTAGAAAACTTGTCCAACCCTGCATGATATTAAGCGAGTCTTATCTCCATCTCAAGTTGATTTTGTTTCATTTAAGTCTTAATTCAACTTTCTCTTCATCATTCTTCCCAAATGATGTAACTGTATTCATACATGACTGATGAACCTCTTCAACGATCCTCCCAAATGCCTCTCCATATATGCAGAGATTTCAAAACGTATTTCCTTTATTTCTAGGGTTATACCATATGTCTCATCAATGTGTTCTGATGTATACATCAACTATGATAATCTCTTCTTTCTGACATTTGAGGCATGAAGCACTTTAGATAAGGGGAGCAGGTGCTTACTGCAGATTAATGAGAATCTGATTATTTCTGGTAATGACTGTAGAAATGCCCAATCACACAATGAAGTATTCCATCATCATCGTAGGTGACTGATGGCCAATGATTCAGCCTTTCATTCTAAATGACTCATGAAAAACCTGGCTCAATAAGTGCTATTGACAGCATATGCATGGGAAATGATTAAAAAACAGCACCAGTAATAGTATTGATTTTGCCATTGGTACGTTCTCAAATTCTAGAATACGTATAATTTCCTCCAGTATGTATCACAAATAGGGTGCAAGATAGTCTCGTCTAAGAAAATTAAGATGGATTCTAATTGGAAGGTCAGGACGTTATTTCACCTTGGAAGCTCTAATAGAAGGAGGAAGAATTTCTCAGCTGCTCCCAGCTTGGTCTTGTCACCTTCGTAGGATGTCAGGAGCTCAATCTGTATTCAGACATATTGGGTTTGGAATATTATTTCCATATCAAACGCCAATATACAGAAAAGTTGCGAAATGAAAACAACTAGATTTAGTTATAATATGACACAGATTCCAGAAAGTAGAGCATACATCGTTAAGTTTAAAAGGGTATGGTACTCCTGATTTCAGCATTGGAAAATCTGTGTCGAACATCCGGAAAATCAGCACCATGGACAGAAACCATCAATATTTCATTTTGCAGATGCCCATCTTTTGCAGCATAAGCCTTTACCCAAAATGAAAAATTGTACAACAGAGAAGCTATCCTATATCATGACATAACCAGCAGCTATATGTAAATAGAATTACAGCCAAAGCCTTTGCCAAGTGTAGGCAAAGTTAGCCTTCACGTTACTGCCTTTTGTCCCACTAACATCACATCACCTTATGTACTCAGCCTAGGAGGTAATTTCATAAGAGTGGCTGGCACAGGACAGGTTTTATGACTTCATTGCATGCATTGCCGAACACAAGCACATACCTCATGAGCCTGTGGCAGCAGCCTCAGCAGTCCCTTAAGTCTCTCAGCACCCATTTTCTCAGGGTCACCTTGCTGTACCATGTCTATAATCTCTTCATGGGAGCTAGAAATGGAAACAAAATTCGTTCTGCATAAGAGGGCTCTTTTCTAATCCCTTCCTGGGGGAGACCTAGGCCTGGTTCTGGTTTATGCTTCGTAGTCTTTAAACCTGTTCAGGCTTAGTTTAGAAATACTAACATTGCATGCTCAACTTTTCGTTCTGAGGCTTACATGGCTCTAATGGGAAAATCCTGTCACATCCCAATTGTTCCATCTGTTTTCTTTGAAACCTCACAGAAGCAGGGGATTATATTCTCTATTTGCTGATCTTCTGAAATTTATTCTAGAACATTTTACAGCTGACTGCTGATTCTTTGGGATATCTTCTAAGACCTTCTCATCCCTTGCTATGGTCTCCTGGATATAGGCTTGAATGTTTAGTCTAAGAAATTTCACACAAAGAAAATTGACAAAGGACAGGAGTTTTCATAAAATAATTTGCTTAAGATTTCTACACATCCAACAAGTGTAATTTGTAGATATTGAATCTTTTGAAATGATATTGCTGAAAATGTGCTATTTCAAAAAGGTTAAGATTGCTTTCATTAGTAAATGTATCTATTTAGTTCTGCGTACATATAGGGTACCTATATATGGGTACTGATCTTTCACCTTACCCTTGTAGGTATAATGCTGGGCAATGTGCACAGAATTTAAAATGAGTACACTTCTATAGATCTAAAACCTAAAAATTACTAATCTGCTATCCTTGGAATCTTGTACCACCTAGTCCATCCACCGCACCCTCTAAGTAGCAGTAAACGACCTACCATTTGAACTGACGAAGGTAGATGTTGATGTTCAGACTCCTCTTCCCCTCTAGAAGGTTGACCTGCAACAATTGTTTTGTCTCACCACCGGGCAAGTAATGTATGAAGTTAGTAAAGGGACTGCATGCATTGTTATATACCACTACCTGATGCATGGGAACTTAACTCGGTTTGTCACAGTTTTATTCTCTGCTTAGGAGCAGTCTATGGTGACATGTTCAGATCATCTTTGCCAGCTCTATACGTAATAAGTGAAATGTATCTGAAAAATAGCTGTAACGATTTTATAGGACCGGTGAGGTGAGGTGAGGTGAGAAACATCAGTCCCCACCTTTTATAGCATAAAATCACTTCATGAGGTCTAAAGAAAACTGCTTTCTGCAGCTACTTGCACCTCAACAAAACCACCTTTTCCTTTGTATTGTTAACATACTGCCATCTATCTTTAAGTTACCATGTCAGTTGCATTCCAGGAGATGCTCCCAAATTTTTCAGTCCCAATTTGATGGGATATGGCCATTACTTGCTGAAGAATTACAAGGAGATCTTCCAGTAGACATTGATAAGACAAGTCAAAGGTGATCCCTACCTCCTCCTGTTTTTTCTTCCTCTCTCTGGTGGGAAGCTCTGTTTGACGGAAAAGCTCTTCTGCTCGGGAGAAATCTGGTTCGATCCTTTCCTCCCACTCACGGATCTTCGTCCAGACATTGTTCTTACCTGAAAGTAAAGTTTACAGTTGACCAGGGTCATTTCTAGCCCTTTGAATTGACAAAAAGAGGTCTTGATTGGATGATGCATTAAACTAAGCATTCAAATATTCCTTGAGTTGCAAATGCCTCATGAAAATCAAAGGTTCTCTAATTTAGTTTCTCCTCTCTTTATCTCCTTCTGACATGTTAAAACATCTTTGAGATGATATCATAAAGATGATCATTATCTTCTTTCAAGATATCATATGGAAGGGATATACATATAGTAGTAATAAGCCTCACCTGACATAGCATGCTGTGGGATTTTAACCCAGTTGACATGCTTTAGCTTCCCAGCTGGTTTGGGTACATTTGGATGTACTGTCTCCTCCTTCCGCTCGATGAATGCAACTGGGATGCTCACACGTCCGGGGGGAGGGGGCGGCACGGGGGGAGAGGACGGAGCCGACTGAGGGGGATTTCTGGTCAGCAGGGGTGGGGGAGGGCCCGGTGGGGGTGGGGACGGGGAAGGGGACATTGATGTAGGTATGGGGGAGACGGTTTCTGTGGCAACTACTGCTTGCCCCTCTGCTGTGAAGACAACAATCGTGCCTGGTTGGGAAGACTGAGGTTGGGTGTAGCTGTAGGTGCCCTCAATCAGGGCATTTGCCGTGCTGATTGGGTACGCGTTTGTGGCAACTGTGGCCGCTAAGGTAGAGGATGCAATGGTGACAATTGTTGTACCAGCTATTCCTGTTGATGGGATAACCTGGCCAGTGGTGGTGTACAGCATTGGTGCCGTTGTGGTTGGGTACGCTGCTACAGTGCTCGGGTATGGTACTAATGTGCTTGGGTATGACGCTATAGTACTTGGGTATGATGCTACAGTACTTGGGTATGACGCTGCAGTGCTTGGGTATGATGCTACAGTACTTGGGTATGACGCTACAGTACTTGGGAACGACGCAGGAGCAAGGGCAGAACCAACTGCAGTTGGTACACCTGTGTACCCTGCTTCTGCATAAGAAGCTTGGTGTCGGCCTTCCTGGATGGTTTCGGAATAGCCAGGTCCTGGGTATGGTGCAGGAACAATGTCCCCACCCCCTTGCCTCTGGATGGCTTCAGCCCCTGCCTGGTTAGGGACCACTTGAGTCATTGATGTTGTGTGAGTTGCAGAGACTACAGCACTGCCCCCACTACTTGCTGCCCTGGCATTAACGCCCCCCACCTTGTCTGATATTGGTATGCCCTGGCTTGGCATGGCTGCCTGAATGGGCATACTGGTACCAGAGGGTGCATATTGGACTGCTGGGTGATATGTCGGAGCCCCCATTTGTGGTCGAGGTGCCGTGGACAAAGGTGCGTTTGCAACGTTGGGCTGTGCTGGATATGGATAACGCACAGGAGGGTACTGCTCTGGGGGGAACGGGCCACGTCTGTCGGGTACGTTCATGGAAGACATAGGAATAGCTTCTTCTCCAGTCTCTGTGTATTGCTGCATGAGGGCATTAAAGCTAGCTAACATACGGTTAACTGCCTGGGAGGGTTCAGGGGGAGCGGGGACGGAGGCATCGGCCTGTTGGATGGACAGAACTGTTGTTGTTGACGAGGGAAACACGTCCGTTACAATAGAACGTGGGAAAGGTGGTCGTGGGCCAATTCTTGTACCAGACAGTTCTGCACTCTCCTCTCCCATTGTGAAGGGAGTTGGTATAGCTCCTGTCGGAATTGCCGCTTTCCTGTGAACTTGTTGGCCAACTAGTTCCTCTTCTATCCGTAACAACTCATTATAATTGTACCTGTACAGCTCTTCTTCAGTTGGCCTGTGTGTAACAGGTCCTGTTTCCCTTGGAACACTCCTCACTGTCTCACCCCCAGTTTTTCCACATGATTGACACATCATGGTCCTGACTTTCTCCAGATCTATTGTCTTTTTACCCATTCTCTTTCTTTCATTCATGAGAGCCTCTATGTCTTTCATCAGGAGATCGGTCTGTGCCTCTGAGTGAAGGTTCTTTCTGGGTCTTTCAAGTGTCCTGTTGCCACCATCGTCGGTTCCCAGCGCTAACGTGTTCTCAATTTGCCATCTTATTTCCCGCACACCCTGCGCCAGTAGCATGTCGGCCTGGTAACGTCTTTCTAATAACGTGGCCTTCTGTACGAGCCTATCTAGGGTATCCCAGACGACATCACTGAAGGAGTCGGTAGGGTCCAGTTGTAGAAGGTTGACAAGGATGTTGAGGAATGAGGAAGCCTGAGGACTGTATGAAACCTGAAATAGAAAGAAATTTTAAATGAGAAACTTGCAAGAAAAACCTATACCTAGTTTAAAATAAGAGAATGCCCGATTAATAATGAAGGTATATAATGTCAAAGAAGAAACAGTTGAATTGTTACCCTCACAGTTAGTAAATTCAACGTATTTCTGTTGTGAATTTTCTCACAGGAAAAGGTTGTTGCAACGATACGTTATCTAGGTACACCACAGCTGTGAAAGGAGATACCTTTTTAAAGATTGCATAGAAGACATCAATGTGAGATCCCAAATCTATCTCCTCTGGATTGGACAACTCTTCCTCATCACTGAGTTTTTGCTCGTCAAAGACTTCACATTGGATCAGCAGGTCTGGGTCGTCTCCACGCCTGTGCACATGTTTAGAATGACAAGCATCAATACAACATACTGTGTGTACTATTAGTCATTGGGAAAGAAACCGTAAGCAACATTGTTGGGATAATGTCTGCCATTTTGGTCAAAGACAAGAGACTGCCTCTGTATACAGTCATTTTGTTTTCAATGTGTCTGGATGTTTGTGCTCTTGTGTGTTTGTAACTTTTTGCATACAGTAGGTAGGCAGATCAGGAGGTGTGTGCATGTGGGAAGATGGTGTCACCTTAAAGGTCAGGCTTGCAGGAGTGACAGGAAGTAGAATGGTAGAACTAGTTGTTTATCAGACATGACAGACATTCCAGGTCATGGGGTCAATCAAAGAGGCTACTAATTCATGGGGAAATATTGTTTTGGGTCTGTCTGTTTGTGTTTTCTCTGTTACCAGTATATATTTTCCATATGCTAGTCATTGTTCACAATGGAAGTGATCAATACATACAACAGACATTTATAATGGTGATCAAGACCTTATTTTCATAATCCATGAACTACAATTATACAAGCCACATGAGAGATGCTTAAACATTCCATGGAGTCATCTCATTCCATGGAGATCTTTTAACTTGCTAATACCTTCTGCATACCTTTTGAATGTTTTGATTTTGTGTAACTCAAACATATCACAACACTGCTGTTGAATGACGACACTATGGAAAGTTCTTAATGATGTACAGTGTTTTAGAGAAGATGAGTAACTTACCTGAGATCTGTCATGATGTCAAGGAGCTGAAGCCCTAGAAGATAACATATATAATTTGGTGAAATTTTAATTGTAACTAGTTAAATTATGTAAATGTCTAATTTACCTGACATAATGTCTAGTGCTGCTTTGAAATGACTGGAAAGTGCTAAGGGCAAGTTAGTGATTTCTTCCATACATTTCTACAAAGAAAATGTTGAAGCCATTAACACTTGATCAACTTAACACTTGATGACCTTTGAAATTTGAAATGCAGGACAAATCCTTAGATCTTTGCTCCCTACTTCATTCAGGGCAGAGCATAAGACTCAAGACTACTTGAAGAATTTTAAAGCATGCCCACCAATTTATCCAAATCTCTAGGTCCCAATTAGACTCTGTACAAGGGCAATTCCAGGCTACTCAAATGGGTCCCAAGAAAGAGTGTTAAAACTTAAGAATTGATTCTCGTCATGTAATGATTGATTCTAAGGATTACCGATAAACTCATTGCGGATGCGGATCCTGTCCTCCAGATCCTCGGTGGCCACAATGATACAGTTGATGAAGGCCATGAGGGTAGACTTGTAAGTTGTCACGTCTGCGAAGCGTAGCTCGTTGATGATGAGGCTGAAGCGGTACCGCTGGTTCTTGGCAAGCTGCAAAAATGGGAAGTTTACATAAAAATCCTTTTAGAAACTCTCTGTTTCACATAGACCTTCTATATTTTTTTCTGTCTTATCAGCCCATCCAAATCAACTTTATTACCTCCTTCCATCTGAAACTTGGGCTGCGATCAGTTGCTTCTTGCCAAACTTTTAGGCAGAAATTCAGTAAAGGATGCTCACTTAGCGACCACTACCAATAATGGCAGACAAGCCATGCCTGATGGTACAAACACAACTAGACTACCAGCCAATCAGAAAGCTAGAAAGCTATTCTGCTACTCTCAGTTTGTTGTCTCTTTTTTCACTGGCTGATGGCAGAAGAAATAAGAAGAAAGGGCCAGTATAAACAATATGTTTTCCTTCAGACACATAACTAAATACTAACAAAGAGATGGTGCTGGTGCAAGAGACACAATTTTACTTATATTGAGCAATAGGCTCTGATTGTTTATATCAAGAGTGATGTATCAAAAGTGGTGGCAGGGTAGTCTTGTGGTTAGCATTGTTGCCTTACATGCTCAAAGGTTCAAATCCCTGGCAGGCCTCAGTGAAAGGCACTTCACCTTTGACTCAGATGAAAATGAATATATATCTTTGATTAGTTATGTCTTCTTGGATAGGACATAAAGGGAGGTCCTGTGTTGGAGGAGATGGACACCTCGAGCATGTTATTAAAATCTACCACACTTATTGAAAAGGCAAGAGTTACATCCTGGTCTGAGTGTATCAACCCTAAACGTCTTGTCTGTATTGACAAATCGAAATGGTGAAATTCACTTGTTACATCAATCCTTCCAAAAATGTGGTAAACCTCAGTGAACAAATAGATAAAAATATGTTTGAATAACTTTATCATAAGCTGCCCATGGATATCAGCTTCAACATATCCAATGCACTAAGATTTCTGTCTACGGCAGTACAAGCAACATTTCACACCCAATATACTCTTTTGCACTCCACCCAATATGCCTCCTTTACGCTTAGACGGAGCATAGAAATAGGCTAGAGCAACAGTAACTACTTCTTGGGGAAATTTTGCCCATCCATTTGAGGGAACATATAGGCAAGGTTATTTCATTTGACAGATGATAGCTTCCATTAGTATGGTACTCCTAAAAACATCTTGGTGCAGCCTTTCATAAGCAGATGTAAATTGCTTGTCAGTATGGAAGTTGCTGTTAGGTAGTCCATCCTTCACTCATACCAATGCTCGAATGTATCATCTAATGGGAATGTGTCCCAGGCTATATCGCTTGGGCATTAAAGCTTTACTATAAGTGGGTTGGGTTGTACATATATTTGCTAATAAGATAATCACAATAAATGCACATATTATAATGGAATTAAGTGAGAATAGTCCAGCCATCCATTCATGATGTTCTTCGTCTAATAACAGTTTCATTTTCAGCACCAAGGAGATGTACACCCATGGAAGACATGTTGTGCCTAAAATGACTTGATTCAATGAAAATCTATTTGAAACCAGCCTATTTTTGTGTCAACATATAATTTGTACATGAATCCACGGCATAATTTCCATGAATCCAGGTGTTTCATATGTCAAAACTTAAATCTCTGGGGATCTACTTTGTGAAAATCTGACTAAACTTTAATCTCTGGTGGTCTATTTTGTGAAAATCTGACATTAATACTCAATAACACTTGCAATGCATCACTTCATTTCCACATTAACAGAATGTTAAAAATCAATGATAAACCTGCACTGTGCTTAAATGTGATGCATGATTCTCCAGAAGGGACTCTATTCACAGTTTATGAAGATACAGAGTGGTGGCAGAATAAGCAGTAAATGAACAGTAAAATAACAATTAAAAGTAAATAGAGAATAAGTAGTCACTATATTGTCTTAGATTTACCTTATCTATATGTGTTACAAGAGAAAAATAACATCTCACAGTGGAACATCTAGTGTTCAAAAAAACATTTTTAAATGGTGCAAATTGCTAAAATAGAGCAACACTGATTGCCAAATCTTTTTGTATTGCAGCCTATGTGAAGTACAAGCTATCTGAACATTTATCACATAGGACAGGTATTGATTTGGGAAACCCTTATCTGTATACTGCATAACACGTCATATTGCCATTGGCTATTCTGTGCACTTGTTTTGAAACATTTTCTTTTTGGAAAGATTGACCAGATCATCAGAAGTACTAAAACTATCAAGAATCTAAAGTGAATCAAATAATAAAACACAATGACTAGAAAAAATAGTTCAACCCATTCCAAGATACCACTAGGCGATATTTTACACTTGCAATATTGACATTACACTTATTACTGGAGTTTCTACTTGATTAATTGGCCACACATCACATCAGTGTACCAATATGAAATGGAATATTTACTCCAATTCATGCGAAATGTTAAGAATCAACAAAATGAAAAGGTGAAAAGTCTCCCATAGGAAATTCCCTCCTCTCTGCAGGTGGGATATGGAATCCCCCTGGGATATTCCAGCATGCAACGTTTCCGCAATATTCCAGGAAAGGTGTGAACAGAATTTTAATGAGAGAAGTACTTGCTTTATGCATATAGACCTTCCATTGTCAATTACTCAAGGTGCCTCAAGGTTGGAAATGCTCATGTGCATCAGTGCGAGGGAAGTGTTTTCATCTATTATTTACAGCTCTTCCAAGTATACAAGTGCCAAGAATAATCTATCAGGATGCATTACATACTCCAATACACACCACTAATCATAACATAGTACATCAGAAAAGTTTGCAAAATGATTCAAACATTAACAATAGGTATTATGACAAAGTCATGTCTAAGGATTTTAGCTAGAAACCCTGGCTTTAAGCATGCCTCTACTTAATACATGATGTATAATTCATATTTCAGCTGAACCTATATCTAAAGTAGGCTTAGGTATCAGATGATAGAAGAATAAATGAATACTATGATCAACAAAGCCTGAACATACTGGTCACAAATGTCATCCCACCTAGTTTTGCAGAGGATGAAATTAGGCAAATCATTTATATTGGGGAGGGAGCTGAAATGAAAGAACCTCACTATTTTGAAAAAGAATTGGCCACAAACAGAGTGCTAAAGGAATAACATAAGCAGAGAATATGTGACAGCATACAGACAGGGTTGGACAAGTCCACTAGCCCTAATGTTCTGGGCAAGTGAAATAGCCCATTGGGCAAGCTCATGGCCCACTCGCCCGATTGGGTAAGGAAGATTTCTCAATGAGTGAGATTTTGATATGTTTGTTTCTTTTCACAGTCATGGCATCAAGAATTGTTCAACGCAGATAAAGTAGAGTCAATAATAAAAGAATTACATCGCTGGAAGTGAAAATGTATGGAAAAAAATCATTTAATTAAAGTAGATTTTTTCATGTACTTTTTCATGTACAAGTGAATTTTAGAAAACTTGTCCAACCCTGATACAGAGTTTTGCACCATAGTGCTACAAAGATATGAAACATAAGGATGTTGTTACCTTATAGTTTTCCAGGGCATCAATTGCGAGCTCGTAACCCTCCAGCGAGTAGACACAGATGGCAGAGAGCAGCTCAAAGACTTGTTTCTTCACCATCGTGTTCTCTGTGTCCAAGGCTGCACAAACAAATCACATATTTGTAATTCTTACTGTCAAACATTTAAGAAATTTCTTTTTAGGCTAGTAGCATGTAGGCATTGTCATTGAAGAGAAGGATAATTTTTCTTTTTAGAATGGTGTATTTTCAGAATGGTGTAAGAATATTTCCTCAGGAAAAGGTTTGATATTGAATGTCTTCTTTTTTATGGATTGTTTAACTTTATACAGCAACTTCATTTTAACAACTCTACTGCCCTTTTAATATATTCATAAAATCAATCATGTTTCATACGTCTTCCTGGCCTGCTGATTCAAGATCTTCTATATTAAATTCTCCTGCATATTCAATATGCTCTATTACCCCCATTTTTCACAGGACGCTCTTTTCATAAGAATACCAGTCATGCCATATTTCTTCTTTCACATTTGTAAGGAGATGAACCATAGAAGTACAAGAATGATCATAACATATTTATGTCATCCATAAATCATTTTTTCTTGTATTAGGCCATACCAAATTTTTTTTTGTTGCTTCTCAGAAATGCCTCCTTTTTTTTCATTTTGAACAAAAAAAAATCCCCCCCAAAATAATACCTGTGTCAGGTTTTGCTAATTACAGACCTGTAAATATTGCCATTCAGAGCCTTATAGACATAATTTCAGTCTAAAAACAATGCCTATTATTCAGAACATTAGTACCAAATCAAAGGAAGGGATTCATTGCATAAAAAATGTCATTAAAATCTGAAAACTTGAATGATCCTGTTGTTTTTTTGTGTTATTTAAGCCGTATACCTTTACCCAATTAAAATTTTTTTTGGCCTATTGGGCTAATTTTCTCCTGAAAAATCCAAGAAGCAACAAATAAATGTTGTGTGGTCTTAGTTGTTGATTCTGACTGTAACACCTCGAGATCATCTCCATGTCCTTGAGCCAAATTGCATATCTTCATCTTTCAGCGCATAGAAGGTAAATGTGATGTTAAGAGAGGGGTTAGCTCAATTGGCTCGGACTATTTCAGGGCACTGTTGGCAGCCATCTTGTGGATTGATGCGTGTTTTGATAAAGCATGAATGCCTTAGAGAACCATTCTACTCCATGCATCAAAGAAACCATTTTTGGCCTGGAACAACTGAACACAAAGATAAAGATTATCTCACTGGACACTTCGGTATCTATACTGAAGGAAGAACCTAATGTCTATTCGTACAGTACTGTTTATAACATTTACAATAATTGTAGATGTGAGATATCAAATGTAGCTACAAAGCTAATTTTACATCATCCTTGCAAAGGTGGACTGTTGAGAAAACCTTACAGATGTAACTGACATCATGCATGTGGTAGTACGTCCCTACAATGGTGAGTTTGAATGTGGTTTTAATGCAGCTCTCTCAAAATCCAAGAATTTTACTGCTGTCAGGGACATTTTGCAATACTGAATATTTACTCTGCCAATTAGGCCACACCAAATTCATTTGTTGCTTCTCAGATTTTTTCGAAAAAAAATTAGACAGAGCGAAAAAAATTGATTAGAATAATTTTTTCCAAAAGGTCTCAGGTGAAGATAGATGGCTTAAATAACACAAAAAAACAACAGCCTGAGGAATATAATGGCACGTTTTATACAATAAATCCCTCCTAATGTTTTGAATTAAAGGCATTGTTTTTAGATTGAAATTATGTGTATGCGGCTCTGACTGGTAATATTCACACATTTGTGATAGCAAAACCTGTGTCAACTTTTATTTGGAGTTAATTTTTTTTAAGATGAAAAAATACAAAATTGGTCTGGCCCTACTAATAAAAGTAACAAAATAAGAAATACTAATGCTGACCAAGGTCACTGAGCCACACCCTGAAAACAAGGGATAGGATGTTATCACATGTACGCATGCAAAATCATGCATGCCAGTTTTCAAATGAACTAACAGTCTTTCTTCCTTTGAGTCAGTTGAAGGGATACTGAAGCAAAATGACATACTACCCAATCCATCCAGAACAGTTACATCCTATGGAATCTGATAAAGGAAACTGCATCACCGTGAATTGTTGAGCGAACGATAGGGTGGGGCCGTAGCCATGCCATAAAATGTCTCATACGCAAAATGCTATTCTCCTTTTACACAACTATCAAAATGTAGGGATAAATAAATGTATGCTAACAGATTGAGCCATTCATCTGCACATAGATTTTGATTATTACAATTTAAGATTTTTTCTTATTCATTTAATGTATATTGAAACACAAATTTGCATGAATCCTTACGAAGATGTTATCCTGAAGGCTATGTAGGTACACAGGGTGTGAAATGTTCTCAAGTTGCATGACGCACACTACCTTTGATTTATTATGGTTATCAATGATTCCGCATGATTTATCGTCTTCCTATGTTGAAAACTGGATTCATAATAAATCACATGTAGTATGATGTAGCCCCTGTGCCTTTGTGACCTCAGTGAAAACAAAATCCTGTTTGTCACAAAACAAAGTTACAACAATATACACATATCCTATCTTGTGCAAACAAACAAAAATGAACAGTTTGATCCTAAAGGGAACATTGGAGCATAGACTTCATTGACTAAGTGAAGCATTTCTAACTCTTTGTTTTGCTTGTCTATGATCAAACTTTGCTTTGGCTTTTACACAAAGAAGGGGTACTGATACCTTATTTTTATGTAACAAAAACTGTGTTAATTTGTAGCTCTGAATTGAAATATTGTGACTTTTGAAATCACATAAAATCCAGATATAATGCCAAGATTTGTTGGTCAAGAATATCATTAAAAGCAGATGAGTAGAAATTTTACATGTATATGTAATTATCATATGATAAAATTCTATGATAATATTGTGGTTACATGACCAAGAAGCCCTAAATTGAAAGGATCACATTTCTGTTATCCTTAATTACAGTAGACATTATCTATATCAGTATCACACACAAATATTCTCCATCAAATACAAATCTATATATGAAATGAAATGATAACAAACGTGTGTCCCTTTGGATTCTATGTGTCTTACAAATCCAAAATAACCAAGTCTCCTGCCTACAAATGATAGGATCTTGATGGAAGTATGGGGCAGGGGCCAGTATCACTCAGCACGCTTCATTATCTTTCATCCCTCACACCGGCGTCCCCTGGGGGTTCCCATGATTGGACGTTGGCACTGCCGTGATTTGGGAGAGGTCACATTGCCGAGCTGAACCCCCCACTGGTGACAACATCTGATCCTAGCTGCCAACTAAATGATTATCATTTCTGACTGTGTATAGACCCCTGAATATTGCCGTCCATATTTTAGAACTGTAACATGAATGTTTTGTCCACAGAATTTTTGCAATGTCCTAGTATTTCAATGGTTATATAGTGAGGGACAAGATTTGCAAAACTGTCACGAAGTGAAATCGTGAAAATCGGGTAAATTACGAAGTAATGAAATATTCTCACATCAAGCTGTCCAATGTGGTTTGATGCTTGAGTTGGAACGATGAATGGCTTGTAATGTACTTTTCCCCTGTGACTTTGGACTCTGCATGAAGTCCATGTGTTTATGTATGAGCTAATAAAGTCTCCTGTTATCATCCTTGCCAAAAAGGTGTAATCACGATGACATTCACAGGTAATTTGAGCCAGCCTACTGAAAACCCACCCCTGCTAGTGATGCAGACACTGGCTGATCAAGACAGATGAGTGGTGACACAAATAGGAATATTTTTTAATACGCCCACCTTTGGCCAGTGTTCTGGTGAATTCCCTGTTTTCGATGATGTATTCCAGCCCAGTGCGCGAGTTCATCACCGCGCGAACACACCCGACACACTCCAGTTGGATGTAAGCGTTGGTAAAGCTGGAGAAGCCACGGTCGGACAGACGATCCAGACATTCGAACAAAACGCCCAGCCCATCCAGCTGCAGGAAGTCCTGCATCCACTCCGCGTCGCAGTGCTCCAGCTTCTTCTTCAACCCGGAGTAGTTCTGTACGGTCGGCGTACGCAGCAAACGGATGCATAGCTCGGGGTCGGCATTCTCCAGGTTGGAGAGGGAGTCCCGGTCGAACCCCCCGTGCTGCTCGGCCGGGGGCTTCCGGGGGAGGATCCAACGCCGGCGAAACATTTAGGCAGCTCAGACAGCATTCATAGAGAGCAAGACTTAATCAGAGCTTAGAGATGCTGTTTCAGACAAACAACATAAGCTACGGGGCAGCCCTAACATCATTGTACCGCCCATTGTCTGTATTTTACCTGGACTGCATCGCATAGAAAGGTGAGAACCACCACAGCCCATATGCATCCTCCCATCATGCAGCTGCATTAAATATTAATGGCCCTCTGACAAAATGGAGAGATAATCAGGAGAGGGCCTCATGAATTATTCATGAGCAGCATGCCTGCGGACATGCATTCAGCCAACCGGCACTTCACGCCATTTTGTGCAATGACTAGCTGACGGCTCAGCCATTAGTAAGCAATTCATAATGCATCCAATGCCATACAGTGCTAGTACATTGATATCAAGCTTCATATTGACAACACATAGCAATAATCCTCCTCTGTTGTGATATTGGAGCTGCACCGACCATGTACCAAAGGAGTTGACATGCCCAAATAATTTTTTGGGAAAAGTTATCAATTTCAGGGGCAATTTCGTTTGTCAAGTGAATTTAATGCATTGCTCCAAATGTTATGGAATATTTGGAATGAAATTGAGCTATAGGTTGCTGTTTTTCACCTTTTGATATACTGTAAATGCATTTAAGTTCGCGGGGATTTAATTTCGTGGTAGCGGGAAAAATGACTTTTCCCGGTGGATTTAATTTCGCTGTAACACCATCGACTGCAGTCTAACACCTTAATAGAAAAATGTTCGCGGTGGATTTAAGTTCGCGGTAAAGTGGTCGCCGCGAAAACCGCGAACATTAATCCACCGCGAACATTTCTGCATTTACAGTATATTGTTGTATTTGGTCATTGGGCACATGTTATAGTTTTCCAGCTATTATAATTAAACAATAGCTGAGAGCTTGAAGGCTGAAATCTCATGTTTGATTCTAAGGTTTTTAATTTTCATCTCCTTGATTTTTTCCTGAAAATATGGAGGAAAATCTTAAATACTAGTCAGTAAATGTCATAATGTTACATATTACAACAAGGCTATTTCTATATACTTGTGAAGTAATAGATTCTATTTCCCATCAATACTGATATGGAATGTATACAGCACTTTTTATCCAACATTTTGTTCGATTTCGAAAATAATTCCTTATTGTTATCCTTATCACCATGAAATAGTGAATGCCACCCCCTCCCCCTTTATCGACCAATCACCCCACATAATCAAGCTGTTTCGGTCAGAATAAACAGGGTTTAGACATAAGCAATAAAAGAAAACATTGTTGTTACCAGCATTTCTTGGCTCAGAAGTGTAAATACAAAAAACAAGCAGCTTTCAGCAATTTCAGACCACCCGATGGCCATATTTTTATTTTTTTCAACCAAATTGAAACCTGAACTGAAACTAGCAGACAATTCAGATCATCGTGTCGGATTTACCTCAGTCTCCTTTCAATCTTCGTCAAAAGCAGGATATTAAGGAATGTTTATTTGCTTGTCTGAGGTTAGCTAAACGCGTGTTTGTTTCTTTAAATATTCTGTTTGTTTGTTTGTTTGTTTGTTAAGAACCGGTATAATCGAAGAATCTATTAGGTACCGGTATGAGGGTAACTTAAGATATTAACGTTAACTTAAACATACAGATTCGGAACCAACTATGATGATTTGGATGTTATGTTCAGCACCAAGGAAAGGCCAGGCAGTGCGGCTGCAATTTACAACAACAGGGGCAGGTCTGACAGTGCGGATGTTATGTTCAGCACAAAGGACAGGTCGGACAGTGCGGCTGCAATGTAACGTTACAGCAGCCAGGCAGGTCTGACAGTGCGGATGTTATGTTCAGCACAAAGGACAGGTCAGACAGTGCGGCTGCAATGTACAGCAACCGGGGCAGGTCTGACAGTGCGGATGTTATGTTCAGCACAAAGGACAGGTCAGACATGCAGTGCGGCTGCAATGTACAGCAGCCAGGCAGGTCTGACAGTGCGGATGTTATGTTCAGCACTAAGGACAGGTCTGACAGTGTGGCTGCAATGTACATCGTACTTCATTGGAAGTTTTGTGAAATGTAGGGATGCTAACCTTAACCCGTTACATGTAAGTGGCTTCCAACTGTGCAACGACATACTGCGGATATACTCGGAATTGCACAGAACACCCTATTAATTATTCTACCCACGTACCTTTCGCTCACGCACACGCTACATTTCACTCGTTCTCCGATTTGCTTTTTGTCTCATCTCTGGAAACGGCTTTTATTCAATACAAATTAAAAAAACACAAATGAATGTTTGAACTGACAGAATTTTGTGTGACTTGGCCAGTTTTGTACAAGACGCGTATACGAAATGTGTTCTTGATTCCCAAGACCGTCACTGAGAATTATAACACATGTTTTATTGTGATTTATCTATTCACATGACCTCAATATACTGTGAATTTCTTCGTATTTTGCTCAATAGTTCAAAGGAGCTTTTATACCATCTGATATGAAAGCTCATTGATAGTTCACATTGTCAAGTTTTAGATATCGTTAAGACAATAGTTCTGATATTCTTTGATTAGGTTACAATATGCATGGGTTTCTTGTTAATTTGGACCTTATTTCTAAAATCTTTGTTAAATTATCGTAGTCCTGAATAGCCTTGATACACCACACACATGTACACACGCACGCACGCACGCACACATACAAACACACACACACACACACACACAAACACACACATACAAACACACACATACACACACAGACACACATACAAACACACACATATACATATATATATATGTTAATATAAATATGACGTTCATTACTTCATATTGATTCATTAATTTTGAAATCATTCTTTAATTCTGAAGTAAAGTAAGCTTTCGATCGGAAAGTTTCCTCAAATAAGATTCCTTTACACTTGTTTCAACTCATGCAGTCAAACAATGCTGTCACAATTTCATTGGTTCTACTACGTAACCTTCTCACTGCTGCCTGCCCCTTAGCCAATACAACTTTGATGGCAAACAGCTACCTTAGCGTGCTAAGGGTTAACTGTCCTGATTTCGCACTTTTCCCTGTGTTCATTTATTCCTTTCATTATTCAACTTTTTTGAACTGAAAATCGTTAATACAAACACGATCCCCTACATAAATCTGTTACTTCAAATGGAAAGTAAAAACATAAAGGAATTAATCAATAGATCAATGAAATATTGATGTATTGTCAAGTCAATTGATCAATTATCAGTACGTTATGAATTATGAATAGAAAAGTAAAGATAACTCGTTGATTTGTCAAGAAATGAACAGGTTAATAAATCAAATTCGTTTAGTAATATAGTTAGCTTTCGAATTTTCAATGAATTCATTGATTCATTAACTAATCTATTAGTCATTCATCAGACTTAATCCATTTATTGTTTTAGCAATCGATCGATCCATTAAATCATTGAATTCATAAAATAAAATGTTTCATCATTAATTGATAATCAACCTATAAGATCAATTAATTGCAATAGATTTATTTCCATTGATCTTTACCGTTAAGGGGTTTGGAACATGGCCCTGAATGTTTCTCTTTCCTATGCGTGTTAAACACTACGAATTATGGTCGACTACGGAGTATATCATATAAAACCGAAACGTGAAAAGCATCTACAGCTGAACCAATAATAAAGAAATGTATAATTTTCCAACTGCCAAGATGCAGCTCAACTCTGACCCTCGAATCTGCGTAGTAAAAGCTATTAGTGAAAATGTTGAAAAGATACAGCATCAATACATAGTGTTCGCTTTGCTACCTTGAAATGAGCATCAACCGCATTTCACTCAAATGCAGAATACACTCAAGTATATGTCTTAAGAAGCAGACGTTACCATATATTACACAATTGTTGGGAAATAAAGTTAATCACTTTTAATCACTTTTATTATTTGCCATTTCTATAACAGCGTTATCACTATCAGAACATTCCCCTAATGGTCACAAGTCACAATTAACACTGTTGTCCTAAATTTCAGGTTTTGAACAAATTCTTTGCTATCATCTTTTACTGAAAGGTGCTCAACAACATGACTTCCAATACTATTAAGGCACTGAAGTCAACCCTTTTTTTTAAATCTTGTTGCCATTATTTACTTGACATAAGGTGCCATTTTTATTTCCTTGCGACCCTTGCACACGAAGGGATAGGGATCGACACAGGGAGCGTCGTTCCAGTGGCCTTGCTTCTTCTTCTTTCCCAACCAAGGCGAATAGGTCTGTCGAGAACGTTACAAACATCATAAGTTATTCAGGTCATCATTGTCTCTTTCTGGAATGACATTCATCAGTTTCCTTACTTTTGAAGAGAAGGTCTCTTACTGAGCTATTAATGACATTATGATACGGTGTAAGAAAATCAGCAAAAACAATTCCAATAGCTGATCTGTATGTACTGACTGAGAGATTGATCTAGATACCGTACAAAATAAAAACAATACTATACAACACGGTACATACGTAATATCTTAATCTAATCCATCTCATCCTCAGTACCATACTTCCGTCATCCTCTTACATTATAACAAGTTAAACAGTGTGTCTGACAAGCTTTTCCCTGTTGTGTTACCACTTTTACACACCTTGATGTACATGGCGCCACAGTGCTCTCCGTGGAACAAAGACGGAGAAAACAGAGACTTGTAGTTGTTAGGTTCACCAGGGGCCCAGTTCTTGTAGACGACACGTGACCCATCCGTCCACTTCAATGGTCCTTTCTTGTGTATACCCGTCAGTCCGAGCCAAACAATATTTAGTCGTCCTTCAGGGCCTACAAAAAGGAAAACGTCCCGAGTTTATCAGCCTGGCACATCTGTAAGGGTCTGACTTATAGTAAGATACATCTGCAAAATAGTCATATTGTTCCAGTCTACAAATGCTAGATCAAGAAGAGTCTCTTCACATATGAGTTTTTGGGAGTTCGAAGGAAGATTTGCTTTTTTCTCGTTTGAAGTATGGTTTCTTTAAATTTGAATAACGGAAAAGAAAAGGTGTCAATAAGGATTTCGACGAAAATGTTAGTCCCACTTGTGAAGATGAGGTAAGATACATCAACATTACTATGTATAACCAACCTTTGGTGACGAAGGATGCAATGAAGTTGTTCTCTTGTGCGTTCTTGACAGACGCAAGATTTGCACCCATGATTTTGCACAGATAGTTTGCTTCACCCCAGCTGGCCTTGTGTTTTACCAGCATGTAGCAGTAGTCGTTGTGCTCTCTCCACCCAGGACGACATCGCAGGGCTGTGAACAACGAGAGTGTAGTAGGGCATGGACAAAGGGTTCTGATGGAGTTCAATTGTCAATTTTTTCTCAAAGGAATTGCAGCTACAGGAACATGCCTTCAAACCCAATCAAGCTTTTTGGTTCATCTAGACTAGCTCAAGTCGAGTGGCAATGGATTTCTCTACCCATACATATTTGTATGTGTCCTGAAAATTAAAAAAATCCTAGATCCTACAAACAACCGTTAACGGGTAAATATTCACCATACAACCTACCCAGTTGGCAAGTAGGTCCAGTCCACCCAGATGAGCACGAGCATTTGTAGCTTCCAAGCCTGTTCATGCACTTCCCATGCCGGCAAGGCGAGGGCTTCTTCATGCACTCGTTGATATCTGTGCCATAGACGGTAGAAGGGTTGTTATTGTTGTTAATTCAGGTATAGAAGCTGACCTTTATCATCAGAATTTGCACCACCAGATTTTAGTCCAAGTTAGAACTTGAGGAAAGAAAAGGAAAGGGAAAAAGGACAATAAAAACATTTCAGATATAAGAAGTGAAAATAAGAAGACAGGATACCCTGGTGACAGTTCTGTCCAGTCCATCCAGGCGAGCAGGTACATTTGTATCCGCCATCTTTGTTCACACAGCGTCCATGTTGACAAGGGTTCCTGGTACACTCGTTTTTATCTGTATGATAATTGTGGAATATCTTGTCATAAAAATCGAGTTCATTCAGCTGCAGCTTGTAACGTTAATGATTATTAATTCAAATAGTTTTTTTCATTGTCTTGAATAATATTCTAAAATGAAGAAAATGTTGAAATATGCTTTTCCTCATAATCATAATATCCAACCTTTTACATGAAGGGTTCTCACCTTGCTGACAGTTCTGTCCAGTCCATCCACGGGAGCAGATACATGTGTATCCGCCATCCTTGTTCACACAGCGCCCATGTTGACAAGGGTTCCTGGTACACTCGTTTATATCTGTGTGATAATGGTGGAATATCTTGTCTGTGTGATTTAATTCAGCTGCAGCTTGTCATGATTATCAATTCAAGTCTTACATAGTTTTGACTAATTTACCAAAATGAAGAAAATGTCAAAGCATACTTTTCCTCAAAGAATAATACCCAGCCTTTGAAAGGAAGGGTTCTCACATTGCTGACAGTTCTGTCCAGTCCATCCAAGCAAGCAGGTACATTTGCATCCGCTAACTTTGTTCACATAGCGTCCATGTTGGCAAGGCTTTCTGGTACACTCATCTGTGTCTGTGTGAAAATGGTGGAATATCTTCAGTCATGAAAAAACAAAAAACAAATAGTGTTTATCTAGATACAATTGGCAATTTACTGTTTCATTTCTGGTTTCCTCAATTTTCAACCTAGGAAAGCAATCATATTGGCGTCACCAATGGTTTTTAAATTATAACAACTAACCTTGCTGGCAGTTCTTCCCAGTCCATCCAGGCGAGCAGGTACATTTGTATCCGCCATCTTTGTTCACGCAGCGTCCATGTTGACAAGGGTTCCTGGTACACTCGTTTATGTCTGTGTGATAATGGTGGGATATCTTGTCATTAAAAAACAACAAATACTGTTCTTTTAGATACAATTGGTAATTGAATGTTTCATTTTTGGTTTCCTCAGAAATAGAAGATATTAGCTTTGGAATACTTTTCAACCAAGAAAAGCAATATTGGCATTACCAATATCTTTCAACTTATAACCAGATAAAAACTAGCCTTGGTGACAGTTCTGTCCAGTCCATCCAGGCGAGCAGGTACATTTGTATCCGCCATCTGTGTTCAAACAGCGTCCATGTTGACAAGGGTTCCTGGTACACTCGTTTATGTCTGTATGAAAATAGTTGAATATCTTGTCATTAAAAACAATTAGTGCTCCTTCAGATACACTTAAGGATTTGATTTTTCCTTTTTGTTTTTCCTCAGAAGAAATATTTTGGAACACGTATAAACCTTAAACAAGAAGAATTGTAACCTTGGTGACAGTTCTGCCCAGTCCATCCAGGCGAGCAGGTACATTTGTATCCGCCATCTTGGTTCACACAGCGTCCATGTTGACAAGGGTTCCTGGTACACTCGTTTATATCTGTGTGGTAATGACGGGATATCTTGTCATTAAAAACAATAAATGCTCCTTCAGATACACTGAACTATTCAATTCTTTTCTTTGGGGGGGGGGGGGGGGTTAACCATAAGAAATATTTCTGGAACACTTTTAAACCTTCAACAATAAAATGCTTACCTTGCTGACAGTTCTGTCCAGTCCATCCAGGCGAGCAGGTACATTTGTATCCGCCGTCTTTGTTCACACAGCGTCCATGCTGACAAGGGCTCCTGGTACACTCGTTTATATCTGTGTGATAATGGTGGAATATTTTTTCATAAAATTCCTTCAGCCACAGCCTGCAACAAATGGTAATCCATATAACTTCTCAGCAAAGCTCATAGAATTAAGAAAACGTTTCTCTATATGCTCTTCCTCAGAAGAGAGGCATTTTTAATGATATCCATCCTTCTACAAGAAGGGTTCTCACCTTGCTGACAGTTCTGTCCAGTCCATCCAGGTGAGCAGGTACATTTGTATCCACCATCTTTGTTCACACAGCGTCCATGTTGACAATGTTTTCTGGTACACTCATTCATGCCTGTGAAAATGGCGAAATGTCTATGTCATAACAAATCGATTTCATTTAGTTACAGCCTGTAATGATCATCAGTTCAAACCATTTCAAGGCTTTCCTGACGAACAGAGAGCAAACGGTAGTGGTTGAAGGGAAGGCCTCAGCTCCAGTTAAAGTAGCGTCGGGAGTTCCACAAGGGACTGTCCTGGGACCATTGCTCTTGCTATTGTACATAAACGACTTGCCAGACCAGCTCGATTCAAGTGTGAGGTTATTCGCCGATGATTGTCTGCTATATATAGAGGTATCTGCAAAGAATGACTCGCAACTTCTTCAGAAAGATCTGAACACCCTGGAAGAATGGCAAAGGAAATGGCTTATGCAGTTCAATCCTGATAAGTGCTATATCATGCACATAACGAACAAACGCACACCAAATGTGTCCCCTTACCAGTTTTGTGGTCAGACATTAGCAACCACGAAAAGCCACCCATACCTAGGTGTTACGTTAACAACTGGGCTGAAGTGGGGTGTCCATGTTAACAAAATAACAACCAAGGCTAAACAGACATTGGGAGTTATCAAACGCAACTTGTGGGCATGCCCAGCCAGGGTAAAATCACTGGCATACACATCACTGGTAAGACCTAACCTTGAATATACTGCAACAGTATGGGATCCGTATACAAAGAAAGACAAAGATAAACTGAAAGGGTACAGAACCAAGCTGCCAGATTCTGTACAAACAACTATAACAGGGATGCTAGTGTTACCAAAATGAAAACAGATCTGCAGTGGACATCACTTGAAGACAGGAGGAAAAGGTCTAGACTTTGCATGATGTACAAAATGACCAATAAACTGGTGGACGTACCGACTGATAAGTATCTAATACCAGCTCAGAAACGAACAAGAAACAGCCATGACTGCAAATACAAGAGTTACCAACCTAGGATTGATGTGTTCAAAAATTCGTATTTTCCCAGAACTATCGTAGAGTGGAACTTGTTATCACCAAGCACAGTAGGGGCATCTTCTCTGGATAGTTTTAAAGAACGCTTGCAGATAGATGAGCAAAAGTTAGGTGTGACGGATCGCCCAGTGTAATATAACCAGCTGCTACTGCACCGCGTGCCTGCGAAGCTGGTGTGTTACGCCGAAGGGCGGTTATACCGGCTATATAGATACAGATACAGACAGATACAGATTTCTTCATATAGTCTTGACTAATTTTAGAAAATAAAGAAAATGTCAAAATATGCCTTTCCTCGAAGAATTAACCTTTTACAGGAAGGGTTCTCACCTTGCTGACAGTTCTGTCCAGTCCATCCGGGGTAACAGGTACATCTGTATCCACCGTCTTTGTTCACACAGCGTCCATGTTGACAAGGGTTCATGGTACACTCATTCATGTCTGTGTGATAATGGTGGAATATCTTGTCATTAAAAAACAACAAATACTGTTCTTTTAGATACAATTGGTAATTCAATTTTTCATTTTTGGTTTCCTCAGAAATAGAAGATATTAGCTTTGGAATACTATTCAACCAAGAAAAGCAATATTGGCATTACCAATATCTTTCAACTTATAACAAGATAAAAACTAGCCTTGCTGACAGTTCTGTCCAGTCCATCCAGGTGAGCAGGTACATTTGTATCCACCATCTGTGTTCACACAGCGTCCATGTTGACAAGGGCTCTTGGTACACTCATTCATGTCTGTGTGATAATGGTGGAATATCTTGTCACAAAAAACTAGTTCAATTAGTTACCTAAGGCCTTAGTAAATTAATGCTTTCAATTTTTTCAATAGAGAAAAATGGTAATAAAAAGCCAATATAGTAAAATAGTAAAAAGCCAACCTTGCTGACAGTTCTGTCCAGTCCATCCACCGAAGCAGGTACATTTGTATCCGCCATCTTTGTTCACACAGCGTCCATGTTGACAAGGTTTCCTCGTACACTCATTTATGCCTGTGTGAAAATGGCGAAATATCTTGTTATAAAATATCGAACTCAATCAGTTGCAGCATGTATCGATCATTAATTCAAATCATATCTTCACATTATAAATCTTGAATGATTTGAAAAATGTCAAAGTATAATATCCAAAATGTCAAAATATACCATTCCGCAAAGAATGATTAATATCCAGCCCTTTACAGGAAGGGTTCTCACCTTGCTGACAGTTCTGTCCAGCCCACCCACGGGAGCAGGTACATTTGTATCCGCCATCTTTGTTCACACAGCGTCCATGTTGACAAGGGTTCCTGGTACACTCATTTATGTCTGTGTGATAATGGTGAAATATATTGTAATTAGAAAAAATGTAATTTTATAGTGGCTTAAAGTTGTTTTTCTTACTTGTAACATGCCTAGAATGGGTAATTCAGCGTCTTCTGTTAGAGATCAAAGATCGAATTAATAAACCAAAGATATATACAGGACTATCCTGAGTAGAGGGAAAGAGGGAACTCACCATGCTGACAGTTCTGTCCAGTCCATCCTGGGTTACAGGTACATTTGTATCCGCCATCTTTGTTCTCACAGCGTCCATGTTCACAGGGGTTCCTGGCACACCCATTCATATTTGTGTGGTCAAACATTCCTGTCATGGAACAACATATCAACTAATTATCGTCTTAGTTTTTTTTTTCATCTCACAGAGAGGACGCTATTACTTACAACACAATCCAAAAAGGAAACAGGATTATCTTTAGTGACAGGAAATAGTAGACTCACGTGCACCTTGCTTGCAGTTTTGTCCATTCCCTCCAGGCGAGCAGGTAGAGTTGTATCCTCCATCTTTGTTCACACAGCGTCCATGTTCACTGGAGTTCCAGGTACATCCATCAATGTCTGTATGATGAGGAAAACAAGTATTGTACGTAAAAAAATGATCCAACGTAAAGCAATAGCATTTGAAATGCAATACATATGAATGTTGCCTAGTTCTTGAATTACAGTTGAGAGGCAATTTGAGCAAAAAAGGACTAACCAGACCAGACAAATTATTATTCATTCCATTGCTTACCTTGCGTACAGTTTGGTCCTGTCCATCCGGGGAAACAATTGCAGTCATAACCAGAACTATGGTTCACACAGGTCCCATGGTGACATGGTTTTGTGATACACCCGTCCATGTCTATGTTGGAGGAACGTATCAAAATGACTAATCTGATGAAGAATTTCGATAACTCGTTAACGTTATATAGTATCTGAATATAGTACTCACCGCGAAATGTTCTTCTTTATTTTGGCTTATTCATAGAAACTGTCTGTAAGACCTTGTCTGACTTAGCCTGGGTACTATCCGGTTAATAACTCGCTCCTATGTTTGTGAAGGTTAGACATCCAGGAATCGTTAAAACTTTTCACTGAGGAAGGAAGGCGGATGCCTTCCGAAACGTCTGTATAAAAATAAAGTATCCAGAAGTAAAGATTTATTCGTCTTCAATTTTAACTCGCTCCTATGTTAGCTTCTTCTATATTTATGTAACGTTATGTATCATAAACGACGAGCTGTTATCCGGGTGGTACCCATGCTATGTCTGACTGTAGATTCAAGGACATTGCAGAGGATCAAGTTCAAGTTATGCTAACACATGGGTCCTACGCATCTACACAATGTATTAACATTGTTTACCCGTGGTTGACAGGTATGTGCTCATTGTTGGTAAGGCCATGGTGTTCACAGTGGTGACAGTCCAGTTGTTTTCCATCGGGAGAGTCATCATCAGTAGAGGACCTGCCCCCATCAAGGCATCCTGCTGATGCGTTGGGTCATGTGGTACATATAGCTACAACGGGTCAACAAAGTTAATACAGTCAGTTTGAGTTTTAAAATTCCATTTCGATATCCTTATAGGGATAATCATCTATAGAAACAAAGCACAGATATGTACAAGCGGGTGGTCAGAGGGTGACAATACGCAAAAGTACGACAAAAAAAATAATTCAACTTTTATGATATCCATCATTCTGCCGATGAACTGATAAACGTTTCATATGGTATCTACATCAGTAGGTAGAAGATAGCAGAGCTACACAGATCTATGCACAAACATCATCTTTCCACTATTAACTTGGGGTTTTGGTAATGAAAATTGTATATTAAATGTCTTATTGCATGCCATTGCGTTCCTGCATTGGTACATTATACATTTTGTATTTGTTGATATCCCTTGATTCACCTGTAGCAACAATTCTAAACAGCAATTTGAAATTACTTTTAAACTTGGTTTATCTCTTGTGATCAGTATACAGTCTAAAATCGAGTGGCCGGTATATCATACTGACATGTCGATTTTGGAAGGTCACATTGAGATATCACTATTGGCTTCTGACATATTGGAAGTTCTTAATCAAGCAAAGAAGATGGTAATGCTTTCTGGCCCACCTTGCCTCCAGGTAAGAGATGAGTTGCCAGGACCACAGTAATGACAACTGTGACTACCACGAGGAGACCACAACCGGTACCCAGCGCTAGCCAGAAGACTCTGTTAGATGTCAACTTTTGCCACATGTCCCAGACGCGCTCTGAGATATAAGGATTTTGATTAAACTTAGTCACCAACTGAACAAAATATGTGCCCTGGTAATCAAAATATATCACATTCGCTTATGCCAAGGAGCGGCATTGCACAAGCCAGTTAATTGCACAACGGATTAACGCACACTCCTATTAATTGCACGGAATCCCCAAATCCCAAACCGGTGCAGTCCAGTTTGATAATAGCACGAAATACGCTGGCAAATAGGCTGCGCAATTAAACGGCTTCTATTGTACAAGCTTTGCAATAGTAGAACTAGATTAAACTAGAGTTCCCCGACCTCATACCTTCCCCAAATAATGTTAACCTGTTAACCTTTTTGAGTGACGTAAGTCCTGGTGGAAGGAAAGAAAGGAGAAACCCCCAAATCTTATTATTCCTTTAGTAAGCCAAGACCTAACCACACACTAAATTAACTATCAATCTATCCATAGCTTCTGGACTTATACAGCTATACAACAAGCGCTGCTACAAATGCTAACAAAAACATAACCTTCTTATTGGTGAAGATGATAATTCCGCCCGATGAAGCATATTAATTGTTTGCAATGTTATGTAAGTATTGCAAAGTATGGAGTTGAAATGTTTATAATGGCCCAACAGTAATCAGTTGTAACATTAACATAAACACACGTGACCCGACTAAAATATATTTTGACGGGCAGTTACTGATGTTTACCATCCCACTCCGCTTAACAGGCCCGTCAAATTAGTAGATGAAAAACAGATCTGAGACATTCTAGCTTTTCATCACACCGAGATGACTTACGTTTACAGATTCGAGCACCTTTGATCAATATTCCCATAAGGCTTACGTGGCGTTTGCTTATTTCTCTGACTCACACATTCTTCAAGGGGCACAACTAAAATTTCGGAGCATAGTTATAAAGTATGGAGTCATTAATGCATGGATATGCCTGCCAAAAGCAAACAAAAACGATGGATACGTTTATCGGTGTCTTTATCCTCCACAAGGGCCCACGCTCTCACTGATCCCTTGACTGTCTACTAATACCTCCAAATAAGTTGGCAAGAGACAAATCAGCCATCTTGTCAACCCATACATAAATCCATAATTATTACATCGAATGCTAAACAAACTTGCTTCATTGCAGAAAACAACAACAAAACTACGACATAGCCCTAACACAATGCGCATAATCCATATCGTCAATTCAAAACATCGCTTTAGCCAGGTAACCATATCACCGTGAGCTCAGTGTGATTCACGCCGTGCTGGGAGTGTTGCCCGCCCGCCCAGTCATTGGCGGACGCCGGGGGGGTGGGGGTGGGGGTGGAGGGGTTTACGGGGTTGGTTTTCAATCACTTCGCTCACGAAGGGGTGGCATTAATTAGACGGGCCGGCTGGAAAGATGAGCTAGCAGAAATAGACTAATGCTTAGTAGAAATGGGGCTGGCAAAATACCCTTTTGAAAGCCTGCGTCACAATTCAAGCGAACGCTGGTCGAATTTTAAGGTCGGCTGGAGCTCGCCGAATTTCAAAATCGCACAAGCGTCGAGCGTATTTTCCACTGAAAACTTGACCCGTCACAAATTGGACTGGGCTTGGTATTTCATCCAAGAAAGTTTAATTTATGTCTTTTCTGCATTTTTGGCGCACAGCTGACGTCACAAGGAGGTTTAAATCCCAACAGACGAGGTGCTAAAAGTCACTCGAAGCCCTATAGTTAGGTGTGTCGGGTCTTTCAGTGTAATATAACCAGCTGCTGCCGCGCCGCGTGCCTGCGAAGCTGGTGTGCCGGTTATACCGGCTATAATGCTACAGATACAGATACAGCAATCGTCAGGACGCCGGTCGTACATGTACTTTGGCCGAGAATGCCCTTTTGGAGTTTGGCGACACGATAGCCGAGCTCAGTTCTTTATTTGTGACGGGGGCTTTAAGCCGGGGCGTATAGAGGCGTTTACAATTGTTTGAAGGCAATATGGACTTGCCTCCAAAAGAATTTCCTACCAAAATGTTTTCACCATTTTGTAGTATAACGGCATGAATTTGGACGTACCTTGAACCCTGTAGCCCGGGCCAACCTCCTCAGGCTGTTTGTAGGGATGCTCGTGCTCTGGTTTGGGCGGGCTATCCGAGGACGACTCCGAGTTTGTGCCCAAGTGAAGAACACCACCCACTGCTGGACCAGTGCAAGCCTCTTTGATGGTGGATGAGCGGCGTTTTACTCCTGCCATTTTGTCGTTATTTCCAGCCATCGATACTTTTGTATCCGCCGTTTCTGGGTCCAACAGACAAAGCGCAATTATTACACACACAAAAAAAAACATTCATTTTATTATCTCGCTTATGTTATGTTATGTTATATTATGTTATGTTATGTTATGTTATGTTATGTTATCTTATACATTCCCAAGAATATACTCCCGTGGTGTCTTCACGGAGAAAGATTGATTTCTAAATCTACATCTATACACTATGTTACAAGAGAAGACCCTTTGCTAGGGCAACACGTTAAGGTGCACTTCTCAGTGCGGCGGGCGGAGGTAGTGTGAGCAGTAAGGGCGTCGACAAAACAAAGAAAATTTACGTAGTAAATTATGTGCATGGCCGCACTATCAGAGCCCGATACATACGGGGTGGGGGTGGTTGGGATAAACTTTAAGTCACATATACCTACTGTTGATGCTGTCAATGCGAATGTTCTACCAAGGAGCTTTTATTCTTGGTTCTTTTGAATAACTGGTCTTGGGAAAAAGCCGACTCTGTAAGTACCTGTGCTGCAAGTATATAGTATAACGTATCGATCGATTTGGCAAATTGTACTGATAATATCCTGGACAACATAAAGCCAAATTGTTTTTCTACATTTTTGTCACAATAACAATAGAAACAAAAAGAACCTACAACCTAACAGAACCATGTTTTCTTACTGAAAGAAAGGATAACAAAAACAACAAGACACACCTTATCGGTCCGTCCCCATGCTGACAGCAAAGCTCTGAGTTCTGTATGCAGCAGAATATTGGAAACTGAATGAACGGATTCGTGGCTGTTAAGATTTTGTGATGCGCAGCACCAATCACAAGTAAGTTCGTGTAAATGATATGCCGAAAACAACAACTCTAGACTAATTTTTAAGGTCTTACACAAATGCATGAATCCTATGTGATCACGTAAGATACGAATGCATGTATATGGTCGTATGTTTCAGCGTCAAAAGTTTACTAACCAAACAGAAACACTTTGTTGGGCACAACTCAAAGATTTATGCTGGAGCTGAAAAACGAGTTGACGTTGAGGCTTTTCCGTGTCAATCTCTAAAGATCCCTCAACCGCCTATTTATCCTTTGTTTTTGTGAAAATGAAAGTCATTCAGGGACAAGATGAAGCTTTCAACTTTCTTTCATCCGTCAGTCAGACATGCATATGCTTTCCTTAACTTCTATATTGTATCTGAGCAAACTGACCGTTGCAACTCTTCTATCAGGTCTGACAGTGTGGATGTTATATTCAGCACTAAGGACAGATCTGAAAGTGCGGCTGTTATATTCAGCACTAAGGATAGGTAAGGCAATGCGGATGTTATGTTCAGCACCAAGGTCAGGCCAGGTAGTACGGATGTTATGTTCAGGACCAAGGACAGGTCTGACAGTGCGGATGTTATATTCTGCAATAAGGGCAGGTAAGACAGTGCGGCTTCAATGCACAATAACAGGGGTAGGTCTGACAGTGCGGATGTTATGTTCAGCATTAAGGACAGGTGTGGCTGCAAAGTACTGCAACCAGGGCAGGTCTGACAGGGCGGATGTAATGTTCAGCACCGGGGAAAGGTCATGCTAGCACAAGGGGAGGGGTTACATTTCTGGCCTCCTAAAACTTTCCTTTGGTACTGTAGAGGAATGATAATGTAATAGTTCATTTACTTCTTTTCTATCTGATTCACACAACGCCAAACTCTTAAATCATTCATTATGTACAATGTACAAATCATTCATTATGAAAATAAACCAAAAGATTTTTCACTCACGTGCACCAATCTTCCTACCAAACTGACTTGGAAGTACTTGCGCACAATTTAGCTGTGACGTTATATAAAATTCACTTTCCTTACATGACACGTCATAACATGAATTATGTTACATTATGGTTTATCCTACATTTCTTTGTCATTCTATCGCTTTGTCTGTCTGTATTTGTTTTCAGTGTTACTACATTTTCTTTTGATGTCACACGCAAATAATCATCGAGCTTGAGTGTGTCATCTTGTCTTGTAAATGTTGCAATAAAAAGATCTGTTGTAGATGAAAGGTGGCGTTTTAACATTAAAGTGATACACAGAATGTCGCACATCGGCGCTCTTTAGGCAGTAAATTGCAGGTGATACATGTGCATGGATGACACAAAATGTTAGTATGATTCACATCATACTTCATTGGAAGTTTTGTGGACTGTAGGGTAGGGCTGCTATCTTACGCTTGGTACGTGTAAGTGGCTTTCAACTGTGCAACGACATACTGCGGATATACACGGAATTGCACAGAACACCCTATTAATCATTCTACCTTTCGCTCACGTACATGATACCTTTCACTTGTTGCCCTATAGTTTGTTATTTGTCTAATCTCTGGAAACGGCTTTTATTCAAGACAAAGAAAATCCCCACAAGCGAATGATTGAACCGACAGAACCTGTGTGACCGGGCTACTTTTTTTTACACAAACACGCACACCAAATGTTTTCTTGGCTCCCAAGACCATTATTATTATTTTGATTTATCTGTTCACGTGGCCTCAATATACTGTATATTTCTTCGTATTGTCTTCAATAGTTGCACATTGTCAAGTTTCAGTTACCGTAAAGACGATGGCTGTAACATTCTTTAATTAGGTTTCGATATTCTCTTGTTGATTTGGATCATATTATTAAAATCTTCATAACTCAATTGAAGTTATCGTAGTGCTAAACAACCACACTTGTGCGCACGCACATACACATACATACACACACGCACGTGTAAATGTAAATATTACGTACGTTACTTCATATTGATTCATGAATTTTTAAATGATCATTTAATTCTGAAGCAAATCCTTGCTAAAATTAAGCTTTCGTTCGGTAAGTTATGAGTTTCCTCACACAAGATTCCTTTACACTTGCTTCACCTCATGTAGTCAAACCATGATGTCACAATTTCATTGGTTCTACTACGTAACCTTCTCACTGCTGTCTACCCCTTAGCCAATACAACTTTGATGTCAAACAGCTACCTTAGCGTGCTAAGGGTTAGCTGTCCTGATTTGGCACTTTTCCCTGTGTCCATTTATTCCTTCCATTATTCAACTTTTTCCGATGCAAGCATTTACATACAATGGAAAACGTATTAATAGTTATGACATCCAATCATGATGCACGGATTCATTACTTCTTACATTATCACTCACACACCGAAAATCCAGACTACAAACACGACTCCCTACAGAAAGATGTTACTTAAAAATGGAAAGTAAAAACATAAATGAATAGATAAGTATAAATGTATTGATGTATTATCAGTACACCTATACATTAATAGAAGAATGGTAATAATCCGTTAATAAAACAATAAATGAATCAATAGATTAATTAGCTATGATTTATCGATGGTTAATTGATATTTCAAGTCGTAAGATTTCACATTGTTAATGAAACAATAATTGCATTGTTAAATCATTAACATATTTAAAGAATTATAAATTGATAGCTTAATGAATGAACTGAATTGACTAGAAATTTAATGAATGAAATATAAGCAATTGTTAATTCGTTTTGTCCTTTTAGTTATTCATCGATTTCAATGTATTCATTGAACCATTAACTAATTCATCAGTCATTCATTTTAGTTGATCCATTTACTGTTTTAGAAATCGATCGATGTTAAATCATTGTATTTATCAAATGGACTGTGTCATCATTGATTGATAATTAAGCTATAAGATCATAAATTTATTTGCTGTATCTTTAACGTTAAGGGGTGGGAAAATGGCACTAAATGTTTCTCCCGCCTATATGCATGTTAAGCACTACGACTTGTGGTCCATTACGGAGTTTATCATATAGATCCCAAACGTGTAAAACATCTACAGTTGAACTATTTATAAACAAATGTATAATTTTACAACTGTTAAGGCTCAGCTCAACTCAGACCCGTCAAATCTGTATTGGTGAAAGCTGTTAGTAAAAATGTTGAAAAGACACACTTATAAGTACACTTTATCTGTAATTTCAATACATGGTGTCCGCTTTGCTACATTGAAATGAAGATCAATTCTACTTCAAATACGGAATACACTTAAGTATATGTCTTAAGTAGCAGACCTTGCCATATTTTATATTATTGTTGAGCAAAATTATTTGTCATTTCTACAACTGCGTTATCACCACCAGAACATTCCCATAATGTTCACAAGTCACAATTAACACTGTTGTCCTAAGTTTCGGATTTCGAACAAATTCTTTGCTATGATCATAGGGTCTTCAACAAGGTGAATTCCATTCACTATTAAGACACTGAAGTCAACCCTTTCTTTGAAATCTTGTTGTCATTCTTTACTTGGCTTAAGGTGGCCGTTTTATGTCCTTGCGAGCCTTGCACACGAAGGGATAGGGCTCGTCACAGTAAGCGTCGTTCCAGTGGCCTTGCTTCTTCTTCTTTCCAGTCCAGGAGTTATAGGTCTGTGGAAAATATTACAAACATCGTGTTATTCAGGCCATTTTTGTATATTCATTTTTGGAATGACATTCATCAGTTTCCTTACTTTTGAAAAGAAGGTCTCTTGCTGAGCTATTAATGACATTTTGATACGGTGTAAGAAAACCAGCAGAAACGATTTCAATCTTTGATCTGTACATGTATGTACTGAGAGATTCTAGAAATCGTACAAAATAAAAACAACAAGAATATACCACATGGCACAGACATAATCTTAATCTAATTCATCTAATCATCAGTACCATATGCATAATCCGCCATCTTCTTGCATTATAACAAGTTAAACATTGTGTTATTCTGACCAGCTTTCCCTGTTGTGTTGGGAATGCAGGCCACTTTTGCCAGAGACGAGTAGAAATTAAAGAGCAGCACACACCTTGATGTACATAGCGCCACAGTGCTCTCCGCGGAACAGAGACATTATCTTCAAGTTGTTAGGTTCACCAGGGGCCCAGTTCTTGTAGACAACACGTGACCCATCCGTCCACATCAATGGTCCTTTCTTGTGTATACCCGTCAGTCCGAGCCAAACCATTTTTTGCCTCCCTTCAGGAGCTAAAATGAAGGAAAACGTCTCGAGTTTTGTCAGTCAGCCGGGCACATCTGTAAGAGTCTGACTAGAATAAATTTAGTAAGATAGATACAGCTGCAAAATAGTCATGTTAACGTTGTCTACAAATGCTAGACAAGAGGAGTATCTATCAATACATATGCATTATTGGGAGTTCGAAGTAAGATTTGCTTTTTTTTCTCGTTTGAAGTATGGTTTCTTTGACATTAAAGGTAAAAGGTGGCAATAAGGATTTCTGACTGGTTGGTTTACGAAAATGTTGGTCCTACTGGTGATAAGGTAAGACTCAAGATCCATCATCATTGTTATGTATGACCCACCTTTGGAGACGAAGGATGCAATGAAGTTGTTCTCTTGTGAGTTCTTGACAGACGCAAGATGTGCACTCATTATTTTGCACCTATCATTCGCATTACTCCAGCCGACTTTGTGTTTCACCAGCATGTAGCAGTAGTTGTTGTGCTCTTTCCACACAGGAGAACATCGCAGGGCTGTGAACAACGAGAGTGTAGTATGGCGTGGGCAAAGGCTCCTAATGGAGTTAAATTGTCAATTTTTTTCTCAAATGAATTGCAGCTACATAAACATGACTTCAAACCCAATCAAGTCTTTTGGTTCAACTGGACTAACTCAAGTCGAGTGGCAATGAATTTCCCATAGATATTTGTATGTGTCCTGAAAATAGAAAATCCTAGATCCTACAAACAACCGTTAAAGGGTACGAGTTCACCATACAATTGACAATTGATAAACAATAACCTACCACGTTGGCAAGTAGGTCCGGTCCACCCAGATGAGCACGAACATTTGTAGCGTCCAAGCCTGTTCATGCACTTCCCATGCCGGCAAGGCGAGGGCTTCTTCACACACTTATTGATATCTGTGACAGACGACAGAGTGGTTGTTATTGTTGTTAATTTAGGTATAGAAGCTCATCTTTATAATCAGAATTTGCACCGCCAGATTTTAGTCCCAGTTAGACCTTAAGGAAAGAAAAGAAAGGGGAAAAAAGGACAATTAAAACATTTCAGACATAAGAAGTGAAAATAAGAAGACAAGATACCTTGGTGACAGTTCTGTCCAGTCCATCCACGGAAGCAGGTACATTTGTATCCGCCATCGTTGTTCACACAGCGTCCATGTTGACAAGGGTTCCTGGTACACTCGTTTTTATCTGTATGATAATTGTGGAATATCTTGTCATAAAAATCGAGTTCATTCAGCTGCAGCTTGTAACGTTAATGATTATTAATTCAAATCGTTTTTTCCTTGTCTTGAATAATATTCCAAAATGAAGAAAATGTTAAAATTATTTGCTTTTCCTCATAATCATAATATCCAACCTTTTACATGAAGGGTTCTCACCTTGCTGACAGTTCTGTCCAGTCCATCCACGGGAGCAGGTACATTTGTATCCGCCATCTTTGTTCACACAGCGTCCATGTTGACAAGGGTTCTTGGTACACTCGTTTATATCTGTGTGATAATGGTGGAATATCATGTCTGTGTTATAATGCCGAAAATATCTTCTCGTAAAAAGATCTAATTCAGTGGCAGCTTTTCGTGATTATTAATTCAAGTCATTTCCATATATAGTCTTGACTGATTTACCAAAATGAAGAAAATGTCAAAGTATGCCTTGCCTTTCTTCAAAGAATAATATCCAGCCTTTGACAGGAAGGGTTCTCACCTTGCTGACAGTTCTGCCCAGTCCATCCAGGCAAGCAGATACATTTGTATCCGCCATCTTTGTTCACACAGTGTCCATGTAGACAAGGCTTTCTGGTACACTCATCTGTGTCTGTGTGAAAATGGTGGAATATCTTCAGTCTTTGAAAAAGCAAATAGTGATCCTTTAGATGTAATTCGCAATTCAATGTTTCATTTTGGTTTCCTCAGAACTAAGAAGATATTAGCTTGGAATACTTTTCAACTAAGAAAAACACTATTGGCATTACCAATATCTTTCAAATTATAACAAGATAAAAACTAACCTTGCTGACAGTTCTGTCCAGTCCATCCAGGCGAGCAGGTACATCTGTATCCGCCATCTTTGTTCAGACAGCGTCCATGTTGACAAGGTTTCCTGGTACACTCAATTATGTCTGTGTGAAAATGGTGGAATATCTTCAGTCTTTGAAAAAGCAAATAGTGATCCTTTAGATGCAATTCGCAATTCAATGTTTCATTTTGGTTTCCTCAGAACTAGTAAGAAAATATTAGCTTGGAATACGTTTCAACCAAGAAAAGCAATATTGGCATTACCAATATCTTTCAAATTATAACAAGATAGAAACTAACCTTGCTGACAGTTCTGTCCAGTCCATCCACGAGAGCAGGTACATCTGTATCCGCCATCTCTGTTCACACAGCGTCCATGTAGACAAGGTTTTCTGGTACACTCATTTATATCTGTGTGAGAATGGCAGGATATCTTGTCATAACAAATCGAGTTCAGTTACAGCCTGTAATGAACATCAATTCAAATCATTTCTTCACATAGTCTTGACTAATTTTCGAGAGAAAATGTCAAAATATGCCTTTCCTCAAAGAATAATATCCAGCCTTTTACAGGAAGGTTTCTTACCTTGCTGGCAGTTCTGTCCAGCCCATCCAGGCATACAGGTACATTTGTATCCGCCGTCTTTGTTCACACAGTGTCCATGTAGACAAGGCTTCCTGGTACACTCGTTTATGTCTGTGTGATAATGGTGGGATATCTTTTCATTAAGAAACAAAAACAAAAAACAATTCGAGATCATTGAGTTGCAGAAAAGAGCCTTTACGAAAGATTCCCATATGTCTCTTTATACACATTTTAAGGTGTATAAAGAGACATATGGGAAAAAAAGTTTCGCAATTTAAGTGTCGAAAACCAATTTTCAAATTCAATCCTGATTTTAATCTGGACTTGGTTTTTTGATAAGTTTCATGTTGTCTTATATTATTACGTTAAGTTTACACTCGTCTGTTGTTCCACGCGTTTGGTTGTATGACATGTTATGGTATCCGGCTTTGCTTTAATACGGTTTTGTTTAACTTGAACCGGCAGCAGGATGTTCCTATAACATATTTAGCTTCACAGTACTAGTAATATACGTTTGTCTAACTTCAGACATGGCTTTTGGTCAAATCTTGGTAAATACAGGAAGTCTGAAAAACAACTTGTTTGGTTTACTTTATTCAAAAGTGAAACCAAACACTACTGTTACTTATTGTAGCAGTTAAGGTTGCATGTACAACCGGCAAAAAATGATATTTCCTTACCTGATGAAATTATGAAAAGGTTCAGTTCTGTGAGATATGGTTGCCAGCCCGAGTGGGTCCGAGTGATGAGGAACCTCCAGTACCGCGCTGTTCCCCGGAACCCGCCGAACTCCTGCCGCCGGTCCGTCCCTCTTTGTACGTTAGTAACGGTCAGGACATCCTCCCAGTTGTACGGACTCCCAACCTGCGACTTTTGCAGCGTGAATGCTGCGATGTCATGGGTGGTGTCTCCGTAGCTGTTGACTGCGATGCGGGTCAGAGTTTGGGGCACAGTGAGATCGAATGCGATGTACCAGTTGTTGTAGTTTTGGTCGGTATGAGGGTTCCAGTAGGTTCCAATATCGCCATCCAAGGCTTTTGTGGCATCATATGTCACCCCGTTCTTGACCCACGGTGTGCCAGTGGACCCCACAACCCATGACGAGTGCCGTGTTAACCATCCCCGGGAACACGCATTACAACCATCGAAATGCCTTTCATCTAGTCGAATAAGAAACAGATGTGCAAATAAGGCATATGCTGATAGACCAAAATTCCAATAGCAAACCAAATGGCGGCATTCCTCAATTTAATAGAGTGTGGGGCTTTGTAAACTGTCATACCATATCATATCATATCATGTATCATATCATATCATATCATATCATATCATCCTGTGTCATTGATTATGGAAATAACCGTTGTAATTAGTATACTCTATCATAATTGATGTTTCCTCTACTTAACGGCCAAATTACATTGTGGGTGTAAAAAACTATCATTTGGCAGGATCGTGCATCCGTTTTCTTGATAGACTCTTAGAAAAAAAGCAATACATGGGTGAGACCTGAAAATGATTTGCGATGTGTGTAAGATGCACGCAGCGTTTTAGGAGGGGTAGAGATGATTCAATGTCTCACATCATCATAGTGACATTTGTTAAGTGTTTATAGATCACAGAAAAGAGTACGAGAAGAAGGAAAACGAGAAGAATTTGATGAATGCAGTGTAAACGTCGGCCCTTTGAACGGCAAATCAAGCACGTGCACACCAACATCGTGCTAAACACCTGCCTATGTTGATATGGAAGCTCTGTACATTATGCATGACCATGTACACTAAATGTAGTAAATGCCTACCAGAGAATACTTGGACTTCACACAGGGTCAATATTCTGGAGGATCCGGGAAGACCGACGCCCACATAGCGACCCTTCATCCCCTGACAGGAGACGGAAATGGACGGCTGGTTCACGTCGATCTGATGATCACCTCCACACCTGGGGTTCGTGCTGACCTGGTCGGAATCCCCGATGTGGATGTTGAAGGGGTTAAGGCGTTTGGAGCAACAGTCCTGGCGGTTGAAGATGACCACTCTGTAGATATTGGAGACAAAACAGTGGCATTTGCTTTTCATACACGGTGTATGGTCTAATGAACGTCCTTATACCCTTGTCACATTTGGCGAAAATCGGTTGGACGACGATTCTGCGGCAATCGCCCGAGCCTCGCTTACATTAATAGGTTTTTTTGCACAACAATTATACAAGGTACAAAGTATGGCCTATATGTGACAGGGACGGTTTTCAAGTAAAAAATACGCACAATTCTCTGTCGATCTTAAATATGTCCGATCTTCAATCGATACGCCTGAAGATCGTGGATAATGTGATAGGGGTATTTTAAACCCACTTAATACTTGTAAATCTTTATATATATCCATATAGCCAGGCGCCCTGGACCAATCAGAAGGCCCCGTTCCACGTTCACGGGTTATGACGCAGTAACATATAGATTCTGGCCAGGCCGGTGTGTTTGCTCCTTCTGATTGTTCAGAATGAATCGACATCGGCACCGTTGTCGATTTGAATCGACAACGGCATAAGTTTCGATGCAAATCGACACCAGTGTCGGTGTCGATTCATTCTGACCAATCAGAAAGGAGCGATACACACAGGGAAGTAAGGGATATGCAGGCATTGGCCAATCAAAAGGAGTGAAACATATGCCAGAGCAGAGGGAATAAGTACAAACTGCAAGAGGGGGATGGCTCCTTCTGTTAACATTGGTAATAGTATTGTTGTTCTAAAAATCCAAAGACTGCAGTGTTTCGAATATTTTCTGTGGAAATTTTGGTTTCAAAATGCAATCTGTAATCTCCTTACAAAAAACAAATGTGAATTTTCAGAAACTGGACAACGGAATTCACACGTATAGTACCAAGGGAAATATGCGTCATACAGGAGTTTGCAAGTTTGGGTAGGCTATATGATAATAACGTTAATGACCCGCCGATCCTCGGTGTACATGGTGTCATAATGCCTGGTCCTTTGCTATAACCACCTCATAAAACCACCTCGTTCGCTTCGCTCACTCCGTGGTTTTATTCGGTGGTTATAGCAAAGAACCAGGCATTATGACACCACATACACCTCGGGGCGGGTAATTAACCCTTAAATAGTCACTTAAATTACTAATGACATTGGGACATGCAGATCAAGCTTTTCCTTTATCAGGTACTGATTGATTCATCCACGTAAATTGCGATTCAAATCAGAACGAAATATATAGACGCGCATATAAGGCCAATTAATGCTATAATGCTAGTAATCACACACTAACAGACACACAAAAACTCACGCGCCTTCACACACACACACACACACCTGTCTATAGTGAACACTCGGGGACCATAAATTATGGTCATGTGTGTTTGTGTGTGCGTCTGTCTGAGTGGACTTAATTCTTTGGCATATTTACTGTAATGTCGATATTTGATATTTCAGATTGCATTTAAAGATTTATCTAATGCTTCAGGATATTCAGTGTATCAATGTCATGTGTATATGTTTATGTGTTTATGTGAGTGTGTCACAGCACCAACAATCGCTGCCTGTGACACTTGTATTGTTCACAATCCGAATAAAGACAAAGTCATTAATGATATATTAACCTACTGTACATCTATATATACGTACCTGTCAATCACATACGATTGACCAAGATCCACCCACCAGCTCGGGTTAGTCTCCCCCGGGTTACCTGAAGTGTGTGTACAGGATCCATCATGGAACGTGGTATCGGTGTTCCCGTCTACGGCACGACTAGCAGCCCCCCCGGTAGGATTCAAACGGCTTGTTTGGAACGCTGCCTTCCTCAGGGCGACATTGACTCCTGCATCAGACGAGAGGACTGTCATTAATATTAAGTACTCTCATTTCTCTATCGATGCCTCAAGCTGAAGAAAACGTTCTATTCCTAACAAAACTACTACTTCCAGGTGCAGCACACCAAGTCAATATTGGCCACCAGGCGTAGCTCACATGTAGGGTAACGATGATTTGACTTTCAAGTGGGACATAATCATGTTTGAATAGGGGAAGGGAGGGCTTTCGAAGGAATAAATTACCAATGTTCTAGTTGTAAGACAAACGAAATGTTGACTTGATTATGTAGGCCATGTTGACTTGATTATATGATTAAACTAATATAACTGTTAACGGTTATATCATATCATATCATATCATATCATATCATCCTGCCTCATTATGGAAATAACCGTTGTAATTAGCATACTCTATCATAATTGATGTTTTCCCTGCCTAACAGCCAAATTACATAATTGTGGGTGAAAAAGTACTATCATTTGGCAGGATTGTGCATCCGTTTTCATTTTAGATTAAATTCTTTTAGAAAAAAAAAAGCAATACATGAGTGAGACCTGAAAATAATTTGCGATGTGTGTAAGATGCACGCAGCGTTTTAGGAGGGGGAGAGATAATCTAATATCTCACGTAATCATAGTAACATTTGTTAAGTGTTTATAGATCACAGAAAAGAGTACGAGAAGAAGGAAAACGAGAAGAATTTGATGAATGCAGTGTAAACGTCGGCGCTTTGAACGGCAAATCAAGTACACCAACATAGTGCCCAACACCTACCTGCTATGTTGATATGGAAGCTCTATACATTATGCATGACCATGTAAACTAATTGCAGTAAATGCCTACCAGAGAATACTTGGACTTCGCAAAGGATCAGTACTCGGTAGGATCCAGGAAGACGGACGCCCACATAGCGACCCTTCATCCCCTGACAGGAGACGGAAATGGACGGCTGGTTCAGGTTCATTTGATGATTACCTCCACACTTGGGGTTCGCGCTGACCTGGTCGGAATCCCCGATGTGGATGTTGAAGGGGTGAAGGCGTTCGGAGCAACAGTCCTGGCGGTTGAAGATGACCACTCTGTAGATATTGGAGACAAAGCAGTGGCATTTGCTTTTCATACACTGTGTATGTTCTAATGAATGTCCTTATACCCCTGTCACATTTGGCGAAAATCGGTCGGACGACGATTCTGCGGCAATCGCCCGAGCCTCGCTCTTTTTTTGCGACTAAAATGACCGAGTGGGGTCCAAACGGACCCCAAAATGTTTTGTTCATAAAAGCTCTGTTCCAATTCCTATCTGTGATAATTGTACATACATTGCTTCGTCAATGTAAGAGGAATATTTCGACATATTAAGGTGTTGCTAATTCCACCTCATTATCATAATTAATGCAAAAGATCAGAAGGACCATCTTTTGCACTAAACCTATTCTGACCAGAGAGGGGAATTTTGAGGCCCTCAGCAACCTTTATGTCGCATAACTCATGAACGGCTAGGGCTAAAGCTACAAAACTTGGTAATTTATCACAAAATATTGTTAGCAAAATTTTTTTGTCAATAAAATAAATTTATCATTATTTGGCGTTGCCATGGCAACGGAATTATGACAGGCATATTTTTGCCAAAATTTGCCAATTTCGATTTAAACAAGGTTTTCTTGGTAAACAATGCTTGTTTTCTTACAACAATAAAATTCTATGAAATTCAATGCGATTTTTATTATTCAAAATTTACAATTTATGCTACTTTCATGACGTCATTAGTCCAAATCCAAGATGGCCGCCCTTATTAGCTAAATGACGTCATAATGTCGTCATATTATACGGTGATAACACAGAAGTTTTTATGAGGATCTAGTTTTACATGTTTGTTATCTTCTGAAAGTTTGGTTGGGATACAATAAGTGGTTAGGGAGTTTCAAAAGCTGCACTTTTTTGCTGGGGTCCGTTTGGACCCCAGACGGACTGATCACGGACTTTCTTTATAGCTTCTACAGCATTGTACCAATGTTCATAAAAACTTAGGAGAAGGTATAAAAGATATTTGCTGACAAAGTCACGGAAGGAATTTTTCTTCAGATTAAAAATGTCCAAATGGTACTTCAAAATTTATGCCTGGGGTCCAAATGGACCCCACTCGGGTGTTTGAGGGTTTTTTGCACAACAATTATACAAGGTACAAAGTATGGCCTATATGTGACAGGGACGGTTTTCAGGTGAAAAATACGCACAATGTCGATCTTAGATATGGCCGATCTTCCATCGATACGCCTGAAGATCGTGGATAATGTGACAGGGGTATTTTGAAACCCACTTAATACTTGTAAACCTTTATATATACATAGTCAATTAAATTACTAATGATACTGGGACCTGCAGATCAAGCTTTTCGTTTATCAGGTATTGATTGATTCATCTACGTAAATTGCCGATTCAAATCAGAACGAAATATATAGACACGCATATAAGGCAAATTAATGCTAATGCTAATAATCACACACTAACAGACACACAAAAACTCACACGCCTGCACACACACACACACACACACACACACCTGTCTATAGTGAACACTCGGGTACTATAAGAAAATGGTCATGTGTGTTTGTGTGTGCGTCTGTCTGAGTGGACTTAATTCTTTGGCATATTTACTGTAATGTCGATATTTGATATTTCAGACTGTATTTAAAGATTTATCTAATGCTTCAGGATATTCAGTGTATCAATGTCATGTGTATATGTTTATGTGTTTATGTGTGTGTGTCATAGCACCAACAATCGCTGCCTGTGACACTTGTATTGTTCACAATCCGAATAAACACAAAGTCATTAATGATATGTTAACCTAGTGTACATCTATATATACGTACCTGTCAATCACATACGATCGCCCAAGATCCACCCACCAGCTCGGGTTAGTCTCCCACGGGAAACCTTTAGTGTGTGTACAGGAACCATGGTGGTAGTGGGTATCGGTGTTCCCGTCTACGGCACGACTAGCAGCCCCGTCCGGAAGCCTGCTTGTTTGGAACGCTGTCTTCCCCAGGGCGACATTCATTCCTACCTCAGACGAGAGGACTGTCATTAGCACTCTAATTTTTCTGTCAATAGTCCAAGCTGAAGAAAATGTTCTATTCCTAACAAAAATACTATTCCCAGGTGCAGTACACCAAGTCAACTTAATTGGCCACCAGACATGGCGGCAGAGGGACATGTAAGATAACGATGATTTGACTTTCAAGTGGGACATAATCATGTTTGAATAGGGGAAGGGAAAGGTGCCGAAAGGCTAATGAACAATGCTTCAAGTATAGAACAAACGAAATATAACTTTATTGTCTGTCCAATGTCACTTATCGCAAGGCCATGTTGACTTGATTTTGTGTATGACATCCTCTGGGAACCCCAAAACTGATGCGAGCGTGGAAATAAAAAAAGGCCCCCGCCCAAAAATCTCTCTTCATTATGAAATCTAAGTTGTCAGGAAGACTGAAAAATGACTAAACACACAGTATGGTATTCCAAACACTAACTATAGATTTTTCATTTTGTTCTTTGACTTCGTCTTCTTTGACTCTGAAATTTACTTTGATATTCTATGACACTAAGTTTCTATTTTTCAATTGCCGGCATATGTGCGCTCATTTCACAGCTGCTTTGTACAAGTTCCAGGTTGGTCGAAAACATTTTTTGGAAAACGAAGGAAAATTGATGCTGGATGTCACCCATATACACTGCCCGCGTACACCTTAGTGTTGGGAGGAAGATTAGCACTGTACTATGATAATTACCAACACAGATTAGATCCCATGATAAGAGAATGCACTTACTTGATACTCGCCGATCGTACATGTTGCCGTTTGCTGCATGCCCTTTTTGCCCTGCTGAACAGAGCTTGTTTTTCAAATAGCAATTTGACCGGGTGCTATACTGGAACGACAGACAGGCGTGGTCTGAACAGCAAGCGTCTGCACAGAACTGGAGAGAAACGCCAGTGTGCCTGGCTATATCCCACCCAGGACAGTCACTTTGAGGGACGCGGGTAAACGTCGATACTCCACAGGTCTCTGAAACACAAGAATGTGGAATCTACCGATTGGCATCAGCAAATAGCCTGCAACAAGATGTGGGATTTGGATGCATTTGCATGATACATCACTTGAGGGCTCACTTCTGCATAAAATGCAAATGTAAAAACATGATTTTTTATCATTCATCAATGATTGTGTACAGCCTTTGCTCCTTACATACCTTACATTTCTTTCTCATTTCTGGTTTCATCATACGAAATACCTTGGGACCTTTAACAAGACAAATGCTAACCTTCCTGACAGTTCTGTCCAGTCCATCCAGGCGAGCAGGTACATTTGTATCCGCCATCTTTGTTCACACAGCGTCCATGTTGACAAGGATTCCTGGTACACTCGTTTATATCTGTGTGGTAATGACGGGATATCTTGTCATTAAAAACAATTAGTGCTCCTTCAGATACACTTAACTATTCAATTATTTTTTGGGGGGTTTTACCTATAAGAAATATTTCTGGAACACTTCTCAACCTTCAGCAAGAAACTGCTAACCTTGCTGACAGTTCTGTCCAGTCCATCCAGGCGAGCAGGTACATTTGTATCCGCCATCTTTGTTCACACAGTGTCCATGTTGACAAGGGTTCCTGGTACACTCGTTTATATCTGTGTGGTAATGACGGGATATCTTGTCATTAAAAACAATTAGTGCTCCTTCAAATACACTTAACTATTCATTTCTTTTGTTTGTTTTACCCATAAGAAATATTTCTGGAACACTTTTCAATCTTCAGTAATAAAATGCTAACCTTGCTGACAGTTCTGTCCAGTCCATCCAGGCGAGCAGGTACATTTGTATCCGCCATCTTTGTTCACACAGCGTCCATGTTGACAAGGGTTCCTGGTACACTCGTTTATGTCTGTATGAAAATAGTTGGATATCTTGCCATTACAAACAAATAGTGTTCCTTCAGATACACTTAAGGACTTGATTTTTCATTTTTGTTTTTCCTCAGAAGAAATATTTTGGAACACGTATAAACCTTAAACAACAAGAATTGTAACCTTGGTGACAGTTCTGCCCAGTCCATCCAGGCGAGCAGGTACATTTGTATCCGCCATCTTGGTTCACACAACGTCCATGTTGACAAGGGTTCCTGGTACACTCGTTTATATCTGTGTGGTAATGACGGGATATCTTGTCATTAAAAACAATTAGTGCTCCTTCAGATACACTTAACTATTCAATTATTTTTTTGGGGGGGTTTTACCTATAAGAAATATTTCTGGAACACTTCTCAACCTTCAGCAAGAAACTGCTAACCTTGCTGACAGTTCTGTCCAGTCCATCCAGGCGAGCAGGTACATTTGTATCCGCCATCTTTGTTCACACAGTGTCCATGTTGACAAGGGTTCCTGGTACACTCGTTTATATCTGTGTGGTAATGACGGGATATCTTGTCATTAAAAACAATTAGTGCTCCTTCAAATACACTTAACTATTCATTTCTTTTGTTTGTTTTACCCATAAGAAATATTTCTGGAACACTTTTCAATCTTCAGTAATAAAATGCTAACCTTGCTGACAGTTCTGTCCAGTCCATCCAGGCGAGCAGGTACATTTGTATCCGCCATCTTTGTTCACACAGCGTCCATGTTGACAAGGGTTCCTGGTACACTCGTTTATGTCTGTATGAAAATAGTTGGATATCTTGCCATTACAAACAAATAGTGTTCCTTCAGATACACTTAAGGACTTGATTTTTCATTTTTGTTTTTCCTCAGAAGAAATATTTTGGAACACGTATAAACCTTAAACAACAAGAATTGTAACCTTGGTGACAGTTCTGCCCAGTCCATCCAGGCGAGCAGGTACATTTGTATCCGCCATCTTGGTTCACACAACGTCCATGTTGACAAGGGTTCTTGGTACACTCGTTTATGTCTGTATGGTAATGACGAGATATCTTGTCATTAAAAACAATTAGTGCTTCTTCAGATACACTTAACTATTCAATATTTTTTTTTGGGGGGGGGGGTTACCCATAAGAAATACTTCTGGAACACTTTTCAACCTTCAGCAAGAATATGCTAACCTTGCTGACAGTTCTGTCCAGTCCATCCAGGCGAGCAGGTACATTTGTATCCGCCATCTTGGTTCACACAATGTCCATGTTGACAAGGATTCCTGGTACACTCGTTTATATCTGTGTGGTAATGACGGGATATCTTGTCATTAAAAACAATTAGTGCTTCTTCAGATACACTTAACTATTCAATTTTTTCTTTGTTTTACCCATAAGAAATATTTCTGGAACACTTTTCAATCTTCAGCAATAAAATGCTTACCTTGCTGACAGTTCTGTCCAGTCCATCCAGGCGAGCAGGTACATTTGTATCCGCCATCTTTGTTCACACAGTGTCCATGTTGACAAGGGTTCCTGGTACACTCGTTTATGTCTGTATGAAAATAGTTGAATATCTTGCCATTACAAACAAATAGTGTTCCTTCAGATACACTTAAGGTTTTGATTTTTCCTTTTTGTTTTTCCTCAGAAGAAATAATAATTCTATGATAATGAACCTCCCATGACCTCTTGCACGAGGACAAGGTAACACAAAACGACCCTCAAAAAAGGCAAGAGATCAATAAATGTTCCTTATTTTGTTTATATTTTTAACCAATGAATGGAATGCGCGGGCATAATAGAAATGACACAAGAAAGTAAAGTGTGTCACAAAGCCAGCCTACATACTGCTACAGGGGCCACAATGTTAGAATTACCCTCAAATTCCCAGAAATTTAATATTTGCAAACAAACGGAAGTCGGACGAACGTCACCCGAACGTTCGCCCGACTGACGGGCGGTCGCCATCCGATTTGCGCTCGATGATTAATAACTATGTATGTGCTCGCCTATCGGTCTTCAATCGTTGGATTGACACAAGACTATTGACCGATACCCTTGAGGGGTACGCACGATTTGCACGCACGATCTGCGACTCGGTAACGAGCTCTGCGACCTCAGAGATCTCCGGCGACTTGTCGCTTATGAACATGTTTCGCTGCAACGTGACCATCGTTCGACCCCTGAAAATCGCCGGCGATCCCTAAAAATCGCAAGATGATCGTGAGAATACCGGACGTCTTACTCACGAAAATGTCATTTAGAGCTCGTAGACTAGTCTTCCGATCGATTTTCGCCTAATGTGAGAGAGGGATTACGACACAGCGACTGTTATGAAATACAAAAACAGAATAACTTCTGTACAAGGAAAGCATGAAGAAAAGAAAGTGCATTATCAGGTAATTTTGTGAAAGTTGAATGCCACCCTGCTTCAATAATTCATATGGCATGCCAATCAATTTCCATCATGTACATGTATGCTCACCATCCTGTTCAATGCTACTTTCCTGTCTGGTACTGGCTGTGTACGTCTTGTTCCCGTAGACGTCATCTCGCAAACCCTGGGCAACAAATCCAGACGGCTGTGCCTTCACGGCGAAGGCTCCTGTGGCTGTCAAAGCATCAATGTCTTTGAATTAGCAGTGGAAGTACACCTGTACTGGCATAGCTAAAACTGAATTAGTTCAAAAGAAAAGTTATGACATTGAATTCAACATCACGAAACACATATTACAGACAAAATGGGAGTGAGCACTTGTTACCTGCATTTGGCCTACAGGTAAGAATTTGCAATAAACTTTGCACAATTGAATTGAAGAAAAGAAACAGGATTTTTCTTTGTGAGAAGAAAGTGAGAACATACCATACTGACAGTTCTTTCCAGTCCATCCAGGCGAGCAGGTACATTTGTATCCGCTATCTTTGTTCACACAGCGTCCATGCTGACAAGTGTTTCTGGTGCATTCATCTATGTCTGGATGAAGATGTCTGGATGAAACTTATTCTTAACTCAGTTTTAAACATATAAAGGCATAATTATTTGTTTTACAAGACAACATTGCATTTTCTTTTCTTTCGCTACTTAGTACAATAAGAATTCCTGTAATTGTTTTTCCTCGTATGAATTTTTTTCATCTTTCAATGCACTTATGTAAGTGAACCTATGGTTATTGATGAAATTGTACATGACATCAGTTATACCCTTGTAATTATGTTGTTGCTTAAAGGTAGAATCTGTATTTCGTATTCCACGTATTTTGTAATTCTATCATTTACATCAATTGTACATAGCTTTTATCATTCCCTCGTAATTTTATAGTGGCTTTAAGCTAGTTTTTTTACTTGTAACATGCCTAAAATGTGCAATTCAGCAACATATGGACCAACATATTAACTAATTGTCGGCTTAGTTTTTCAGCTTACAGAGAGGACGCTATTACTTACAACACAATACAAAAAGGAAACAGGATTATCTTTAGTGACAGGAAATAGTGGACTCACGTGCACCTTGCTTGCAGTTTTGTCCATTCCCTCCAGGCGAGCAGGTAGAGTTGTATCCTCCATCTTTGTTCACACAGCGTCCATGTTCACTGGGGTTCTTGGTACATCCATCAATGTCTGTATAATGAAGAAAACAATTGTTGTATGTATAGAAATAATCCAACGCAAAGCAATAGCATTTGAAATGTTATACACATAAATGAATAAATGTCTATATCTGCTTTTTGAAAAGCAGCTACCAGGTAATTTGAGCAAAAAAAGATAACCAGACCAAATTATTCTTAATTGTGATGCTTTTAAATTAAGAAAGGTACTTACCTTCTGTACAGTTTGGTCCACTCCATCCGGGGAAACAATCGCAGCCATAACCAGAATGATGATTCACACAAGTCCCATGGTGACATGGTTTTGTGATACAACTATTCATGTCTATGTTGGAGGAAAGTATCAAAATGACTAATCTGATGAAGAATTTCCATGACTCGTTATATAGTTCCTGAATAAAACTTCACAACAGAACTTTCTTCTTTATTTTAGCTCTTCATTTACAGAAACTGCCTGTAAGACATTGTCTGACTTAGCCTGGGTACCATACGTGTAGTACCTCGCTCCTATACTCGCTTCTTATAGGAATAGCAGAAAAAGCGACTGTCTATAGTGTAGAACAAAAGTCGGAACGAAAAGTGACTGTATATTATACAGTGTATAATAAATATCGAAGCGAACTGCTATCCGGGTGTACTCAGGCTATGGCTGACTGTAGATCCAAGGTCATTCCAGAGGAACAAGTTCAAGTTATGCTAAAGCTGAAACACAACAACATTGTTTACCCGTGGTTGACAGGTATGTGCTCATCGTTGGTAAGGCCATGGTGTTCACAGTGGCGACAGTCGAGCTATTTGACATCGGGAGAGTCGTCATCAGTAGAGGACCTGCCCCCATCAGGGCGTCCTGCTGATACATTGGGTCATGTGGTGCCTACCACGGGTCAACAAAGTTTGAGTTTATTTCGATATCCTTATGGGGCTAATCCTGTAAAGGTTAAGTCAGAAGCAAACTAAGATACGAAATGTACATACATTTACACCGATATGTACAGTTGTCAGAGAATGACAATGCACACAAAAAATACGAGAAAAATAAAAAGTCATTCAACTTTTACGATATCAATCATTTTGCCGGTGAACTATTAACCATTGGATACGGTCTCTACACCAGTAGGTAGTCGATTCCAGAGCTTTGCAGATCTACGCACAATCGTCCTCTTTCCATTCTTACTTTTGGGTTTGGGTAATAAAAATTGTACAGTAACAGTCTTGTTACATGCCATCGCGTTCGTGCATTGAAACGTTGTATTTGTTGGTGTCCCTCGATTCGCCTGTAGCAACAATTCTAAACAGTAGTTTCAAAGTACGTAAACTTGGTTTTATATTTTACCAGTATGTAGCCTAAATCCACCATGTTAATTTGGAAAGTTACATTTAGATATCACTATTGTTGTCTGATATATGGGAAGTTCATTATCAATCAAAGAAGACGGTAATACTTTGGCCCACCTTGCCTCCAGGTAAGAGATGAGTTGCCAGGACCACAGTGATGACAACTGTGACTACCACAAGGAGACCACAACCGGTACCCAGCGCTAGCCAGAAGACTCTGTTAGATGTCAACTTTTGCCACATGTCCAAGACGCGCTCTAAGATGGAAGGAATTTGATTGACATGTATTCACCAGCTATGTGGCCTGGTAATCAAAATATGTCACATAATGCCTATGAGATACATTGTACAAGCTTTGGAATAATAGTTCCAGATGAAATTAACGTTCTACGACCTCATGCCGCGTAATGTTAACCTTTTGAGTGACGCAGCGTAAATGTTTCTCATTGATTATGCAAATAAGGCGTGTTTCCAAAGAAAGCTGCTAGGGGGCCAGACTTTGTCACCTCTTTGTAGGCACAAGAGCTATCTGTCACCAAAAAAGTCCATTCCTTTGATAAGCGCCAAGCCAAGATCTAACCACACACTAAGCTCATATCAATCCATTGATAGCTTCTTGAGTTAGGCAGCCAAACCACCAACACTAGTACGGCAAACGGTAACAAAAACATAACCACCTTGGCAAAGTAACGTTTTGCAAAGTACACCTCAGGAACTTTTTATTTCTGTTCAAGCTGTGGCATTGACATGCATGTAAAATATGGTCCCAGTTTTCAGAAAGCACTCGTGACTACATTATATTTCGACGGACAATAGTTAATGTTTGCCCTCCCACTCTGTTTAACAAGCCCGTCAAAAAAGAGATTCTAACTTTTCACCACAGAGCGTCGCCTGCAATGTAACGACCAAAATTTGTTGAGTTTTATATATTCATAAAAGGCTTCATATACATTACACTCAAGCCTGAAAATGTGAGTTGTAACGTTACTTCTTGTTTCTGGGTGGCGGCATTGGACGCCCTTCCTAATGCAGATAAATAAATTTAAATAAGATAAACTACGCAGCGTCATTATACTAGTACGCGCACTGTTTGCCTCTGTTTACCACACCTTCGTCATTCGGAGGGCCTTTTTTAAATGATACGCATATTGCGGTACATCTCATGCCAAAATAGTCGAGAAAAATTGACACAAAAAAAAACGACTGATTCTCCAGTAGTCCCAATCCTTAACATTGACCACACTCTTGTTAGTCCACTTAGGGGGACACATGAAAAATACATTAATGTGGACACATGAAAAAAATCAACCATTGGTTAACCGTTTATGGTCCATACATATAATTCTAGAAGAACGATGTCGAACGGTAAGCAACTCTGCTCCCAAATCATATCCAGGCAACAACAGCCTTTCATAGGCCGAGACCGTCTAACCACACAGTAAATTTCAATCAATCGAGCCATTGATAGCTTCCTGAGTTATGCAGCTAAACGTTACCACCAACACTGCTACAAACGCTAAGAAAAACATGACCTCCCTGGCGAAGTAACGATACATATCTACAAGTGTTGCAAAATATGCATGGGGAACATTATTCTAAAGTTTCTGACGTTTTGTGGATCACTGAGTTCAAACGCTTGCAATTGCCTGTCTGTAATAAGTAAAACATTAACATAAAATATGGTCTCAGTCTCCAGGAAGCACATATGACTATACTAGACTAAAACATATTTCGACTGACAATAGCTAATGTTTGCCCTCCCACTCCGTTTAACAAACCCGTCAAATTAGTTGATGGAAAAAGAGATCTGAGAAATTCATCACACTGATTCTAGCACACAAGGCTTGCGTAACGCTTAATTAGTTCTCAGCCTCACCCAAACTCCAGGGGCACAACTAAAATCTAAGGGCATAGTTATTAAGTATGAAACCATTAATGCACGCCCACCAAAACTCAACCAGTTCTGATCATCTGTGACGTTGTAGGTGATAAAGACGAAAAACATTGGCAACTTAGCTGCGATCCGAGGTGTCTTGGTCAACTTTAGGGCTCTTCTTGGTCTACTTACAGTCATCCGTCCACTTCTTTCCGGTTAAAATATGGAGAGATTCCGCATCAAGCATTTTGACAATGTCGTCGTAGATATATTCGAAAGGGTGTCGCCTGCAATGAAACGACTTCAGTTTTTTGAGTTTTGGATATTCTTAAAAATGCTTCATACTTAATATTCAAGCCCGGAGGCGTAAGTTGTGATTCAGGGTGGATGCATTGAACGCCCGTTGTACAGATAAATATAACTGAAATAAGATAAAATAAACTACGCAGCGTCTTTGTACTTGTAAATGCATTTTTTGCCTTTGTTTACTGCACATTCATTATTCACCGCATTATTCGTATCGCTGTTCAAAATTGTTTCGCATATTGTGATATATTCAATCCCCAAAATCCTCGAGGACATTCGACTGAAAAACGACTGATTCCCCAGCAGTGCCTTTATCCTCAATAAGGACCAGGTTCTTGCAAATCCCCTTTGTTTACTGTCCACTTACCTCAAGATACATTTATGAGGTCACAAGAAAAATCGACCATAGCCTATGCCATATAGGTTAACCCATTCTGGTTTATACATATAATTCCATAAGCCCACAGAACGCTATGCAACTATGCTTCCAAATCATATTCAGACAACAACAAAATACCACGAAATAGGTTTAATACAATGTGCATGACAATACAATGTGTGTATGACGCATATCGTCAAAGTATCGCCATAAGCCAGATAACCATATCACCGTGAGCTCAGTGGGAATCACGCGGTCCTAAGGTGGTGCCCGTCCGCCCAGTAATTGGAGTAAGCCGGGGGATTTTGCGGGGTTGGTTTTTAATCACTTTGCTCACGAAAGGGCGGCAGTAATTAAACGGGTTGGGTGGAAAGGTGAGCTAGCATAAAGAGACTAATGCTTAGTAGAACTGGGGCCGGTAAAAACCATTAAGCCTGCGTCACACTTCAAGCGAACGCCGGTCGAATTTTAAGATCGGTTGGAGCTCGCCGAATTTCAAAATCGCCCGAGCGTCGACCGTATTTTTCGCTGAAAACTTGCCCCGTCACAAATTGGTCTGGGCTTGGTATTTCATTCCAGAAAGTTTAAGTTATGTCTTTTCTGCATTTTTGGTGCACAGCTGACATCACAAGGAGGTTAAAAAAGATCCCAACAGACAAGGTGCTAAAAGTCACCCGAAGCCCTAGCAATCGTCAGGACGCCGGCCGTACATGTACTTTAGCCTAAAATGCCCTTTTGTATTTTGTATTTTATTATCATTCCTCAAAAGTACATAGGCAGGGGGAGCTATACAAGCCTCCCTGAATTGGGTACAATTTGTACAAAAATTTTACTAAACAGTCATAGTCGAAACGTTAAACATACACGCTTTTGGAGCTTGCCGACACGTTGGCTGAGCTCAGTTCTTTATTTGTGACATGAACTTTAAACCGTCGGGTACAGAGGTGTTTACAATTGTTTCAAAGCAATATGGACTTGCTTCCAGTAAATAATTTGCTATCAGAATGTTTTCACCATTTTGTAGGATTAAGGTATGAATCTGGACGTACCTTGAACCCTGTAGCCCGGGCCAACCTCCTCAGCCTGTTTGTAGGGATGCTCGCGCTCTGGTTCGGGCAGGTTATCCGAGGACGACTCCGTTTTTGCGCCCAAGTGGAGAACATGGGTGTGGTCACCACCCACTGCTGGATCGGTGCACGCCTCTTTCATGGTGGATGAGCGGCGTTTTACACCTGCCATTTTGTCATCATCACCAGCCGTCGATACTTTTGTATCCGCCATTTCTGGTTGGCAATAAAACACAATTATTAGATACAAAACAATCACCATATTCTCTAGCTCCCTATATCCTGAGTGTCAAGGCCAGAGAATATACCCGCGCGATGTCTTCACGGTGAGAGGTTAATGGCCAGATCTAACGTTACATCTATACACTTCCGTCGACAAAACAAAGAAAATCTGTGCAGAAAATTATGTGCATGGCCGCACTATAAGAGCCCGATGCACACTTTAAGCTGCTGTTGATGCTGTAACTCTGAATGTTCTATCAATGAGCTTTTATCCTTGGTTATATCAAATAACTGCTCTTGTGGAAAAGCCAACTCTGTAAGTATTTGTGATGCAAGTAAATAGTATCGGTCGATTCGGCAAATTTTACTGATTATGTCCTGGACAAAATACAGCCGGATTATTTTTACATTTTTGTCACAACAACAACAGCCCAACAGAAACATGTTTTCTTACTGAAAGAAAGGATAACAAAAACAACAAGACACACCTTATCGGTCTGTCCTCATGCTGACAGCGAAGGTCTGAGTTCTGTATGCAGCAGAATATTGGAAACTGAATGAACGGATTCGTGGCTGTTAAGATTTTGTGGTGCGCAGCACCAATCACAAATAAGTTCGTGTAAATGATATGCCGAAAACAACAACTCTAGACTAATTTTCAAGAACTAACAAATGCATGAATCTCTTAGGATCACGTAAGATATGCATGTATATAGTCGTGCGTTTCAGCGTCACAACTTTTTATCGTACGAACAGAAACACTTTGCTGGGCACAAATCAAAGATTTATACTGAAGCTGAAAAACGGGTTGACGTTGAAAATACCGCTATTTGCATTTGGTTGAGGCTTTCCTTGTCAATCTCTGAAGACCCGTCTAACTTTAAACGGCCTATTCATCCTTTCTTTGGTGTAGATGAAAGTCAGTTAAGGACAAGCTTAAGCTTGGTCTTTTATCCGTCAGTTAGACATGCATATTCTTTCCTTCACATTTATATTGTATCTGTGCGTACTGACTGTTGTATGTCATAATCCAATATCCTAATACATATTTTACATATTCTGGCAAAACTGAAAAAGGAATTATCTTAGTACCGTGCCAATGTATGGCTGCGAAAGGAAATAAAAGGTGTATCGAAATAAACAAACACGTTGCCATTTAAAAGACAGACACATTAGATATAGGTCCTTTGAGAACTACATGCCCATTATTCATACATCGGCGTATGTTGTGTCATTGGGAAGGGCACTTAACACAGGTGAAAATAAGTATCCTGACTTACTCCAGTGAAAACGTGTACATTATCTACATAGCTTCGGTTAGGGACGTCTCTAGGATAGGACTTCAAATGGAGGCCCGCGTTTGAGGTGACCGACACATTGAACACGTTTAAGATTCCGCCACACTTACCAAAAAGAGTATAATTCTACACCATGGGGGTGTATCAAACATTACAGTCTGGTATCCGGGTTGACATCTTGATATAGGTGTTTTCACGATTCTTAGTGGCAATGTTGGCACGTACGTGTGAATATTGGCACACCACATCCGTGTGTGCTTTTGGTAGATTAGCCGAAAAGGCTCTATCATGTCTATGGGCGTCACTCCACCGCCAGGGAAACTCGTGTAAACTGTAAAAGTGCCGTTCCCAGGGGCACAACACCAGGGGCATGGCGAGCACCGAACCCGGGACCGCTAGGTTCCGAGCCTAACACTCCACCAGCTACGCCACACACAACTATGTAGGTGATCACCTGTTATCCTTTCAAGAAATGTGTGCATCTCAATGAATAAATAAATGAATGAATACAGTATACTAGACTAAAGATACATGAATACAAAGTAAGTAAAAAAGTCTAGCAGTTTTTGCTGCATTTTTGTGTTGTGTATATGTTATGTGTCCATGTGTAATTATCACTCCTGGAAGAGTGGATGTTGCAGTTATAAGCTGTACATGTCAACAACTAATAAATAAAGGAGTCAATAAACAATAAACAATCTGGCTATCGCGCCATGTACGCATGGTCCCTATTCTATGTTACACACGAATTACTGCAGAAACTGAATTGTTTACCGATTCGTCACGGTAACTGCGTTACATCCTCAAAGCAAACAGGTGTCATTCTCTCTTCTGACTGCCATTACAGATGTTTTCATATCGATATTAATGGAAAATGTTGTTGAAATGGGGTACTTGGGCATAAGAACATAGTATCACCCAGTAAAAAACATCAATACGTGTACTACAGTGCTGACCCGAAAGCCTGATATGGAGGCTATCTATTCTTTATGTGTTTCGTTGTAGGCTATATCGCTAAACCTGTTCAACCGCTCTTGGTCAAAGGTCACGGATCTTGACAATGCGTGTCATTTTCTCTGGAACAAATTTGGTGACTACAGCACAAAACTCTTGCCAGACTGTTGTAAATGTATCATACTTATCATTTTCGACCATGGTTTGACTTCGTCGACAGCAACAAGAAAGGATTAACGTTACTGTAGTAGCGTGCTTTGTGAGACTACCTACAGGACGAGACAACACACTGACAGCTATTGTGTGAGTCATTGTCTATACAGGTATGGCACACACGCCCATGGAACACCTTTTACCCTCATTTCATATTTTTGACAGTTTTTTTACACGACTTAAGCACGATTTAGAACAGAAATGAGTTGTGAAAGTCCGCATATCTTCTATTTGCTTGGTCCAGTACAAGAAGGTGCAATATATTTTAGGTGACTTAGGTTTCTCTGGTAATAATAGATATGCCGCCATTTTGTCCGGTTTAAAAAGGCTCCGCCCAGAATTATCAGGCATGAAGCCAACATATACAGGATACGAGAACACTGATTTATAATACGGTATTGTTGTCATGGAAGTATTTTAGACTGTTCTGGCTATACCTTGGACAATGTTAGCAAGATAGGGCATAAGACCAACAAAGAGTACTTGTTAAAATCAAACCCTTTGAGAATATGCTTACGCAGATCAGTTTGGTACAGTTCTGCTATAGACGCTTAATACAACGTTTGCCACAATGGCAGCGGAAGCCATGTGTAACGTTATTTCTATTTGTAGAATGTAACATAACTGCCGTAGGCGTTTGACATCACCCTCACTCACTGTGGCTGGTAGCCGTAGGCGCTGTCTGTCTGCCAACAAAGGTTAAAGTGACCCAACATTGTGTGAAACCGTAATCTAGCGTATCTGTCTCAAAACATATTTGTTTACTACTAGTCATGTTTAAAGTATTCCATACGTTTTCTCCACAGAAGAGACATAAAGGTCAGGCAATGACAACATTTGAGAAACTCTACTCAAATCACTGTGTTGCTTTCAAACGCTATTGTATCATAAATATAATACATATAATGTATCATAAATCCTGCGTCGTCACGACTCCGTAGACTCATCAATATAAATCTTAAAACATCAAATTTTGCTGTCTTGAATTCTCAGCTGCTGTGCTGATTGTAGTCAACAACACTTAATATAGATGTGCGATCAGCCATTTTCGTATGTAAAGGAATATAACCAACACTATAAACCTGCACAGATAGCCTTTTGCACTTGGCATGGATACAACAATTGACTTTTTAACAACTTATTCCCAGTGGAAAATGTTATGGACGAAGTGAAAGAGTTATCCCCATTGGTGTATACTTGTTATCAAATATGAATAGGATAAAGACGTGTTGAGCATACATATTCCGCAATAGACCTTTCCCGGCAACCAGAAGCAACTTTCACACGAACGTCTTACACCTTTTTTAACGAAAACGAGGAAAGCGGATGTGTTAATCACAACGTCATCCATGTTATCAATTAGAACAAATCATACGAAACCATAATACTAGTAGTAATAGGCTTTCGTCAGTCTAGTGAGACTATGAATAGTACGTTTTCTACACAATGTACTTATTTTTTGTTTCTACATTGTATGTCTGAGTTCTGGGGCAAGTTTATGCTTTTCTTCCCCCCGTTTCAAACCCTCCTTTACTTCCTGCCTCCACAGATTTTTCCTTTGTTCTTCTTACAATGTAGATAGCTGAGTCTAAGAATGGAGACTGAAGAACACAAAGTTGAGACGGACCGTAGTTGGAGGGACTTATGGGATACCTACCATCCCACCACGGACTCCATCCGGATCTACGTCCTGTCGCTGGGCGTGCTGGCCCTGGTGTGGCTGGTGGGGTACTGGGGCTTCAGCGTCACCTGGGTCATGCTGGGGCTCTTCATCTGGATGTGGCGCGAAAAGAAGATCAAGAAGAAGAACTACAAGATCCGCACGGCTCGCGGGGTGGCCCAGAACGAGCAGGCCACCATACTGTCCTGTGTACAAGATCTGCCGTCCTGGGTACGAGAGTTTTGTGTTCTTGAGACAAGCGGTCAATGATCATTTCATATCGAATTTTTTCTATGTCAAACTTATCTACTTGGCTCATATCAACAAATGCAAAATGACCAGGAAAATAGACGAGCAAAAAGCCTACATAAACTTTACCAATACATGAAAATTACATGTAAAAACTAAGTTAATGCAATGCTTCCAGAGTTTGCTTTGAATAACGGTAAGCTGGTTGTTTCAGGTTTACTTCCCAGATGTGGAGAAAGCAGAATGGCTAAACAAGGTAAGTCTCAAAGATTTCAGAATCTTAAAGAATCTTCTCTAGGATACAAGATGTTGGCAATTGCACTTGTACCATCAAGTTTTATACGAACATATTTTTTCTGAAATACCACAAGTTATGTATGAAATACCATTAGTTATATAATTGGTTTAGATGTGAGAGAAGCGATATAAAAGCGTTTCTCTGATAATCTTGCAGATTTTGGCCCAAGTCTGGCCGAACCTTGACCGTTACGTGGAGGAGACACTGCGCATGTCCGTGGAGCCGGCTGTGCAGCAGGCGAACGAGATGCTGAGGTCATTCCAGTTCAGTAAGATCGACCTGGGGGATGAGGTGGGTGGTTGCATTAAGCTATAAGGCCATGTTGATTTGATTATATGGGCGACATCCACACGCGCATCAATGTTCCGCCGTTTCCAAAAATAAAAATAAAGTTTTCAACTATACTGCAAAACGTATAAAGCAGCAGCAAAATGAGTAAAAACACATGCCGTAGATCCGAAAAGAAATATCGGAAAACGCATACTAATGTCATAGAATGTCTACAATTACAATATCTTGATTTTACAATGTTGCCTTTTTAAGTATATTATGACGTGAAAACAATTACGTGGCCTCTGCATTTGACAAGAAACGTATCGTTAAAGTTGTCAAAGTCACATCATCATCATCAACATCATGAGCTCACCGAAGTGACAGACACTTTTTAACATCACATTAACGTAAAACATGCTGGGAAACACTTAGATTCAATAACTAAACCTTGGATAATATACCATTCTCCAGCCACCTCGGGTAGCAGGTGTTCAAGTCTACACCGAGTATGTCAAGAAGAACGAAATCGTTATGGACATGGATCTCATGTAAGCACATTTTCTCCTTTATAGAGTAGGGTTAGATGTATGCTATGCATATAACATACAAAAATGACTCAATTGACCTTTCCTCAAAGTAGAACACAGTGATGGTCTCTCCGGAATATGTCATAAGGCCCGTTGTGCTTTAAGTCTCTGTTACCCTGTATGTTATATGTATAGATACACTTATCTGAAATCAAAATTCATAATGGACTTTTCATATTTCTATTGTGTTTTTGTAAGTGGCTTCAGTTTGAGCCGAATGATTTTGTTTATCAGTTACATACGAGTGAGGGACGACAGAGAAATTTAATAATTCTGTTCTACCTCAGGTACTCCGGAGACTGTGACATTCAAATTCGCATCAAGCGTTTCCTGGCTGGTGTCCAAGATCTACAGGTAAGTCTTATAAAATTTGTCCTCACTGCGTCCTTTCTTTTGACAAGTAAAAGAGCGTGTCAAAGATTTTGTTCCTTGAAGTAACGTTAACGTGTCATACAAGCCTTCATAACTACTGCTCACAAGCATCTCCTAGCACAGTCACCTTTATCTACCGCCGATGTGAAGTGGTCTTGCACCGAACCTTACGGTCGGAAGCAATTTCATTGCCATTGACGCACTTGACAATTCAAGAAACAAAGAACATAGAGATTATTTTCCGACATTATTATAAACAGACTTTCAGATGTATACGGGCTGGAAAATGTTTCTTTCAGCAGCCAGTCTTCCGTGAAAGAAATTCGGGGTTTTGTTTCAGGTCCAGGGTACCGTCCGAGTAGTGATGAAACCGCTGATGAGTCAACATCCGCTGGTGGGAGGAATCACCGTGTTTTTCCTTAATAGACCGGTGAGAGACATTCGTTAGAAAATAGTATGTCAATAAAGCTACAACGTAATATTTTGCATAATATATATAGTCAATAGGTCGGAATTTAAGTCAGCAAAGAGTGTTCAAGAAAACTACTACATAGTGTATATACATATGCAGATAGGAATGCATTCTTATCTTATTGTGCTATTCTCTTTACTGTTTTGGGACTATCATCATCCATTAACACGTACGCACTGATACCCACAGGATATCAACTTCAATCTCAGTAACATTGGAGAGGTGTTGAATTTTCCTGGCTTAAGGTAGGATTTTCTTCCATGTGGCAAAGGTCGTTCGCACTTGAGACTTCTTATCTAGCTACGAAAGAGCATGGCCACTAAAATCACACTTCTTTCATGTGTATGGCAGTATGTGTGATATACTCATGAGAGTTGTAGAGTGATAATCACTACCGCTATATCAAGGTGACCACCAAGTTACCCACTAAATCGCTCATACAAATACTGATTTCTTAAACTCGGGGATTAAAGTGTTAATATAATTTCATTTCTCCCTTTGCTTTCAAGTCATTTATGTTCACATTTCAAGCTACGCCCATGCTAGATCAACATAATAACAAACGTTATCCATATTTTCAAGTTACCAATATTACTACTTCCATTGTTTACAACATGTCAAACAAAGTAATTCCTGCATTTACGACGAAACATTTTTATTTTGTCTATAATCAACAGCTCCATGCTGAAGGGTGTGGTAGCTGACCAAGTAGCGGCGTTCATGGTCCTGCCGAACCGTTTCCCCATTCCTCTGGTACCGGACCTGGACATCAGCAGGCTTAGGTACCCCATGCCTAAGGTAAGCTCAAAACAACAGTTTTCCGGATGACGTTTGCTTGTTATCAGTGTAAAAAAGTAACCAGGGAACTAGCAACACTTTACTGCCATCTGCTTAACACTTGAGCCAAAGGCAACAAGCTGAAAAACTACTCCAGGACATTAACTGGTACTAACTCTTTGGTACACACTGCCATTGCATGCACGATCAATAACTACTTATGAATAAATGGATATCTACCGTAGGCAATATACCCATGACGTGCACACATAACATTCCAGTTTTGATCTAATGATTTGTGTGTAATATATGCACTTTTTGTCTTTTAAACGGTATCAGAACAGTCCGTGCTGATATATTTGTTCTGATGACCAGTCCGATGATGTTTTCAGGGAGTACTGCGTATCCAGTTGAAGGAGGCCAAACAACTGATGTCAGCTGATCCGGATTTCTTCACCAAGAAGGGAAAATCAGATCCTTACTGTACTCTACATGGTAAGTGTCGATATAAGATGTATTTACTACGTCAACTGAAGTCGAAGGAAAAATCATAACTCACGAACTATTCGAAACTCAGATGACACGATTTGAATTACTACCTATTATGAGTATAAGGCTATTATTATCTGCATGATGTTACAAGGAATAATAAATGAGTATAATGTATGCTTTATGTTATTTAGTTGGAGCTCAGTTCTTCAAGAGTAAGGTCATTCAGAGGACCCTGGACCCGAAGTGGAACCAGTATTTTGAGGTATGGGAAAATGAAAGTAGAACAGAGCCTCTGACTTTCCTAATGGTGTTCTTTGACTGAAATGTTGTGTCAACTGTTGAAGTTTCCTCGTATCTATACTATCTATACATATTTAAAATGACATCATACTTGAATGACATGTGGTGGTCTCGTTCCTCCAGGCTGTGGTGTACGAAGTAGAAGGACAGACCATGCAGGTCAACGTCTTTGACGAGGACCCCGGAGTTAAAGATGATCCTCTTGGAAAGTGAGTTTTTCACTATGCTTGTAGTTCATAACGAGTGAACCATCCTGGACATCAGCGGTATACATCACTATTAACCTCAAATTTCACTGTTGCTTTTTATCATTGCAGTGCAGCAGTGAGTATCGGACAAGTCGCCAAGGAAGGTTTCACGGATGTGGTAAGCTAGGGTTTACATTTGACGACTTTTCTGGGAATCATTTTAAGGCCTGTTACTGCAACAGGAACGCGTGTCCTCCAACATTCCTACGCATACTGGAGCTTAAAGGTAGAGATCACCAAGTCTTTTTATAGCTATTTATGTGTTATTTATTTCTTCTTCAGTGGCTACCGCTGGAGGACGCCACGAGCGGACAAGTGCGCTTGCGGATGACTTGGCTTGGACTAAGTTCCCAACGGGAGGCGCTGGAAAAGGTAAGGGCACTGGTAGAAAACTCCGGATCCATACGGTGTCTCAAGGATAGTGGTAATAGATACGTTTCATCTGAATCATCATAAAAAGATTTTAAGGAAATCACTTCCAGTTCTAGTTGGTGCTTTACCTTTGTGTTTTTGAATGTGTAGAACCAGCATGGTTGACATTTTCAGCACGTGAGCTAAGTTTTGTATCCCTTTACCCTTCTCCTTCATATACTTGTGTTGATGACGGCATGCCGACCTGATCTGCACGCAAAATGAAATCCACCTGGTGAGTTTTATGTCACAGATCACACTTGTACATCACTGAATAGCACCAATGATAACCTTAAGAGGTTTAATTTGTAACTCCTGATGTCCGGCATGATATTGAACTTTTTCTTTCACTATTGATTACTGGCAATGGATACGACGATTTCGTCGGGAAAAGCACCATGTAAGATTAAATAAACATCGTGAGAAACATTATGGACGCTATCTCACGCATATAGTAGACAGAGACAGGCACACGTTGATACAAATATGCTATTGAAGAGTCATTACCTTATAGCAATTTACGATGGATATTTCTGCTTGCGTTGACAGATGTACACACAGATGGAAAACATGAAAAGAGTGACTGACATGGATGACATGTCGTCTGCTCTTCTCTTCGTTCGTGTGGATTCTGCATCCGGTCTGCCGGTGAGTCATTTACCTGCACTCTATAACTGTCATTACTCTCTCTTGACATTTGCTACGTAACCGCACTTTGCATCTAGGATTGATATTGGCTTTCTGCCAACCATTATACGGTAGTAGTAATTGGTGATCAATGCTTTGTATTGGACTTTGTGTCGAACGCGCAATGTCAAATCTGTGTGCTTATCTTTCAGAGTAAGAAGAAGGTTGAGGACATGAACACCTACGTGGAACTGACGATGGGGAAGAAGCACGAAAAGTCATGGGTAAGTTCGGTCACGTTGTTTTCTTGTCAAGCAGCAACAAAAAGTCACGTTTTGATGTATGTCTGGAATGTTTATTAGGGCGATAATGTGCTTAACCCATCGATGTGCATAACCAAGTTCCTTTTTATCTCTCAATGTTAGATTCAATGGGGTACGGACAAACCAGTGTGGGGACAAGGGTTTACTTTTCTTGTGAAGGATCCTCACTCTGAAGAACTGCTGATTGAGGTACGAATTCCAGAGAATTATAATGTCTGCCTTCTGTTCATGTACAAGATTGTGTAGTTACGAAGATTCTGCACAGTATCTACTAACCATGTGCTGATGTAGTAATTTGACCTTCCAAGGGTATAAAAAACAATGACCAATTTTCGATACATTAAAGAATCTTTGGAGTCGCTCTCTCTCACAATATGCATGACTTGTGAGTAACTCTCAACTGCGACAATCGTTCCTCAGATCAAGGATGAGAAGTCCAAGAAGATGATGGGCAAGAAAATCGTTCCGGTGGCGACGGTGTTGGAGAAGATGAAGTCCAGTGATCCTGTCTTCCTAGAAGGCCCAAAAGGAGTCAAGATCGAGCTAAAAATGGAGCTGATTCTCCGGGTACAGAACTTCATATTCTAGCAACTTTGTTAGTCTGTTGTCGTACATTTGCTATCAACCTTTATCACCATTTGCCATACCTTGTTTTTAAGGGTTGCTTTCTAATGCCTCGGTATTTTTCTGGTCGAGAATGCACAATATGCATTTTTACCAGAAAAAGAAGAAATCAAACATTCCCATTGTTTTAGATTCTGTCCTCCGAAGTTGGAGAGGAGTCGTTGGAAGAGGAGGAGATTCCCCTGACGCCGACCCTGACCCCTCCCTCCACACCTGACGGCGGACCGCCCGGCAGCCCCCTGATGATCCCGGAGATCCGGCTGGCCAGCATCTCCGAGACGGAACTGTCCTCTACTCCGGAGTAGGTTACTCGTACCGAGATACTCAATACTATCGAGGAGTGTAGTAACAACAAATAAGAAATGTACGGTCACGATAAGGCTTAGGTCCTATTGGAAAAAGGGCCCTGCCGGGCAGTTCACGTGCTATATCCCAAGAGCGGCCTATCCCAGATTCATCCGAAACAGGGACGCAAACGGGACGTGTCCGGGATATCCCGAACACGTCCCAAGCCGTCAGAGGGATGGAGACGAGATCGGACTGTTTTTTGGCACTTTCGGGCGTGACACCCACGCGGCCCCGTGGGACACCTTGAGGATCCCGGAGTATTTTGAGCCCGGTCTGACACCGGGTTGAATGTAAGTCTTAAAATGAACCCGGGACCCGGTAACAAATAGACACCGTTGGAAACACCAAGGGTTACCCCCGGTATCCGGCTATCCACCGGGATAAATTTGTGACTTCGGTGCCCAGCCGGGGCTACATCGCTGACGGGCACCAATGTAATTAGGACCTAGGCCTTAGACGATTCAATTTAAACATTTTAAAGGTTGATTAATCAGCCGCAAAGATTTCTGAAAAAGCGTTCAATTTATCTTGCCATTACCCTGTCAGTTCACCGGTTACACCAATGGCCAAGGGAGAAGCAGGTCAACTCCTGATGACGATCTACCATAGTCTGAACAGCAGCAAGGTGTTGGTCACCGTGCATAAGGCCAGGTGAGGAGGAACTATACATGAAACTTCTGTGGTCATTTCATGTCACTTACATTTGAGTGCGATTCGCGGGGACTCTTGTTAGGGACGCATACAAAATGTAGCATCACGTTTAACGTGATCTTATAAGAACAACACAATATCATACATTGTTTTGGGTGCGTCTGTGTGTGTGCGCGCGTCTGTGTGTGCAATTGTGTTTCTGGATCTTGGTAGACTGCATAACCTGCAAGTACCTCTTGATGGATCACCTTTTTGACAAGAAGCAATGGTCTCACAAAGGTGTTATCATCTATGTTTTAGACATTTGGTGGTATGGTGTATCATAGGACAATTACTCGGGCACATTCGTCATATGTCAAAGTGACTGTCAATTTGTTTATCTTGTATTCTAAAGAACTGTATGACGTTTTTTCTTCCAGGAATCTCCTTCCACCGCGTGGATCAAAGATCTGTGACGCGTATGTGCGCATGCGCTTTTGCGCTGGTCAGAAGAAGTCAGAGATAAAGAAAACAGGCGTCGTCAAGCAGAACCTTAACCCTGCCTGGGATGAAACGTGAGCATTATGATCTGGTGACGTCTGCAAATCTGAAAATGGTTTCATTTTTGCAAAACTCAAAATGTGTGTTTCCAATGTATTACTACAGAATCGCTTCAGAAAGTGAAAACCTCTTCCCTCCAATAATGCAAAATAAGACCACAAAACTAAATGAATTCACTGTACTACATGATAGTTACTGAACCTCCAAGCCCTGTCATGTTCATCAATTACAATAAGTTTATGACGGCAGGTTATTTGGGGGAGAGTTAGAGCTGCACTGTCTTGTGTCAGAACAGATTGTCATATATCCTAGTTGACCGTGAGGTCTGTCACAGCCTTACTGATTGTTGTACGAGAAATGTGACTGCATCTTTTAAGATGAAAGAAAATGTTTGACTAAAGTCATGTTGAAATCGTAGACATCAGTTACCATGATGACTATTACTCCATCATTTATGTTCTGTACTGTAATCATGTATTACACAGGCTCGGCTTTCCTGCCAGTCTCGCTGAGGCCAAGCAGGGTCGTCTGGAAGTGGCCGTGAAACACAAGAGGTCCCTACTGAAGAGCTTTCGTGGAACTGATGCCTGGTTCCTCGGAGAGGTGAGGTAGTTTTGATAGTTGGTTCAGATTACCATCACTGAATGTGATACATTTTGTACATGTGTCATGAGAGCCACAACTTACATGTGCATGCAGTACATCACTGCTGTATCAACACTCAAAACAGTTTCCATCAATAAATGATGTTGAGTGAAGTGGTCATGTACATTTTAAGTAACTTGCTCTCACTTCCTACTAACAATGCATACTGTCAATAAGTGAAACATTATTGTTTTTGTTTAGTCTAGAAATAATCTGGTAAGCCTCACAAATAGGACAAGATGTAGAAATGCACAAAAACATAATCATTAAGTTCTTGTTCTTGTTCTGCTGCTCCAGGTGGAGGTGGACCTTTCAAAAGTGGAGCGACTGGAGATTAAAGGCCAGCCTCAATGGTAGTGTCTGCATTTGGCATCTTTCTTCATCCAAACTTACGATGCTGGTTTTATAGCAACTGCATTAACACATGATCAATAACTTATTCAATCTTCACTTAATCTGATATTAGTTTAGAATACAAGTAAACTTCACATGCATGAGGAGAGGTAGGCAGATTTATGGGAATCGGGGAGATTACTGTGTAGAAAATGCACCACATGGGGGATATGGGAATCTCTCCCTGGGGAAGCAAGGGTTCCAGCACGGGAATCTCTCCAAAGGTTCCCGGATGGGAATTTCACAACTCACACTGGACACTGTACCTACAATGTAGGTACATAAAATTTCCCGTCAACGCTGGAAGTTGCTGCTGGGAATCTCTCCAACTCCCGTAGCTCGGCTTACATGACGAGGAACGGAGCACAACCATGTAGGAACTCTCTCATTATGTGAACTGAACCACACAAACATTTTCAGTATTGATCAGTATGGTTCTGTTATTCTCTAGGTTTGACCTGAAGAGGGATGCTGGAGCAAAGCTGTCCAGATATGCCTCCTTCATGAGCACAAGATCGGGGGCGGAGTCGTAATGTGGACACTGCAGATGGACTCTCCTGCTATCGGAGAGCAGACTGACTAGGGGCACATAAGGTCTCAAGTCCTAGATTTGTGATCAAAAGTTGTGGGTGTTCTGAGATGGTTCACAAATGTACAGAATTCAGCTGTTTTAAGAGAAAAAAGGATATCAAATAGTCAGTTCTGTGAAAATTCTACAACAAAAACATCATATTACGAATGTGACTAAAAGATGACAGATGCGGAATACATGGCCCTATGACTATGGCATACCACAATGTGATAAGTAGTTTATACATGATATATGAAATAATGAAACAAATGGTTGTAAGATATTGATGTTGTGTTTCTAGCTGTTAAGATATTGTAAATTTGTAGTACCGAATAGTGGCAACATACAACGCAATCATGAGCTTATGTAAGAATCAGAGTAGTGATTTAAAAAGTTAGACCACATTTCATTACAGACCCTACCATTGGTTAGTCTTCCTGTCCTTTAATAAGGAGAATATATCAAGTTATAAAAATCAATGTTGACAGGTCTGTGATTTTCAAATTTCGAATCCATCACAGAAAACAATACCAGTGGACTGAGCATATCAAAACGATTCTTCCATAGTTGACATGAAAGTAATTCAGCACCAAGGACAGCATAAATATTAAGTTATTATAACCAATGTGGACAGGTCTGTGATCTTCAAATGCAATAATTTCAAATCAAATCTCACAGAAAGCAATACTAGTGGACTGAGTACATCAAAATGTTTCTTCTGTCCTTTATTTGGGACTAGTTGATAAGAAAGTAATTCAGCACCAAGGACAGAATATATTAATGGCCTTTGCAAGACCAATGAGATAAGCTGCAAGAGACCCCACAGCTACCATGCTGCTTACAATGTAAATGAACCTGAAAAAGTCAGACATACAGTTTTGCATGTCTACAATGTCATGTACAATGTTATGGTTAAGTTGCTGTTATTACAAAATGTACATGTACAGATCTAAATTTACCTGGCAGCTTCCTGGTTTAACCATCCAGCATGGTAAAATATTTGTCAGGCATAAAAACTCTATAGATAGCATATTGATCTGACTTCTGCATGTGCATGTTTGTACAGTGGATTCAGAAAAATGATACTAGGTCACCCCTACTCTTCTCCATAAGCGTGTTCTTGGAAAATATCCCCCCTCCCCATTTTATGAATGGAATAGTCCTGTCTACATTCATTTCTCTCCAAATGTAATTATAGCCCATGAAGTCCTGGGGTAGAACAGGACTGCCCATCTATTTTCATCTGTGAGTACACTGATGGAGGAAGAAATATTGGTAAGAAAATAACAAGTAGGGGACAAACCGCTCAACATATAGGGGATGAGGCAGGAATCTAGTTTAATACAAATACTTATTACATGTAGGGATGGTGACATTGACAAACAATAAAGCCAACATATTTTATGTGAAAATGCTCAGAAACAAAATGGATAAAACAAAGACTGCATCCATCAAGATGGGCCATGCAAGCAACAAACTTCATGGTGGCAATTATAGATGAATTCATTAGAGAGCTACTAGTACCTTGCATAATATTATGTAGATACTAGTTCCGGAAGTATTCATTTTCATGGTAGTTTGAAATGAAGTACATGTATGAATCAAAGAAAGTGGAGAAATTCTGTGTACTTGTGTGTTAGTCTACAAAAAACTTCTTTCATTACCATCTCTTCCATTTGTGAATGCAAGAGTCTAGGAGACATAGCTATAAACAAACCATAATCTCACAACAACATCTTGCTAAAATCCCCTTTCCACTAGACAGGGATCACATCAGCGGCCATACATCAACAAAAATTGGATTTCTGTAAAATATTTTCATAATTGAAGGTATCATTAAATGATATATTATGTAAACATATGATATAAAAGACAACAAAGCACAAAAAACGTTTATAAAATGTTTTGTTTTTATATCTACATTTGTGAAATTCGTTGAGAGATCTTTCAAACCCTTGTCCCAGACTCTAGTGTAAGAAGCACCATATTTGGACATGACAGGTGCATTTCTATCAGCAAGTCCAGAATGTGTGCCTGGACTGAAATATGTGAGCTTGAGCCTGGATGCCTGTAGGGTTTCCCAGATCAAATGCCCAACCACTGGGGACCTGCATACATGAATATGTAACAAGTACATGTAGACTATTACAGCATCTGTTCTGCCTGGGTGGAGCCCCACCAAAATACAATACAAGCTGAGTCTGGACAGCCACAAAATCACTGAGCCCCAATTTTCAACTGTGCCCCGATTTTCAACTGTGCCCCAATATTCAGGAGCTTGCCAATTGAGGTCCCTATGGTGATTTTGAATTAAGATATTCAAACACACATTGACAGCTCTAAGTGAGAATTATTACTTTTATAATTTATATTTCAGTGTAAAATAAAAATGAGTTAAAGTGGTGAGTTGCATAGTGCACGTGGCTGAGAATTTTCCATCGATTTGATTTTTTACTTATTTAAGGGTCTACAAATTTCAAATGCTCGACGCTTGATTTATGAGTGGATAGTAATTTTTGGGGCACCCCTAGAGAGACACCCCAGCATTAGTGACTCCCCCCCATGAGGGAGGGTCTAGAGATAAGAGCAGCATGTTGGATAGCTTCCAGATCCTTGCCAGTCATGGGGTACAGCCTGATTAATTTGCATGGTCAGGTGACCAGGTCTGACCTCCATAGATGTAGGGTAGGCGTTGGCGGAGAGGCTGTCACACATACTGGGGAGGTACATGCTCAACACATCTCAGGAAGATGACCAGCAGTCGCAAAAGGTAAATCACACCAGTTAACCTTCTTATATCTCATATTTGTCAAGGGATATTTATATGGTTACTGTGTAATTCTACACCACATGTATCAAACATTGGGATTTGTTGCACGGCGGGTTTAAATGTAAATGATAGTGCCTGTATGATGGCAGTCTCGTACCCACGTTATCTGCCACTGTATGATGATACATGTTGAACCTTGAATCTTAATTTCACAGATTCTTCATTTTCCTATTCAACCATTAACATTTCTATATTCTCTATGATATGTTACTATACATATGTAAAATAATCAATAGCTCCATATGATATCATACAGCACCATTTGAAGCTACATCTTCAATACATTTTCTCATATAGTTAGATGATGTGAATAATACCCTTCCTTTGAACAGGAAAAGCTTTAGATTTAAAGGGAAATAGAAAGGGAAGGGGGAAGGATGTCATTTGTCTGTTTTGCAACATGATACATGGGCCATTAGCTCAGCCTTCAATGTGGAATTTGAGAAACAACATGTTGTTCATTACAGGCTGTATGCAAACAAACACATCGTATAGCATAGTGGGGAGGGGGGCACATTCTGTCCGACAATATATAATACATTGTGTCTGCATGCATGATACCATCACATTAATTTTGCAGAAAGGTCAATTAGTGGAGGCGAAGTATGCGAAATGCAAGCTAAGCAAATTTCTCTCAGCAATGCTCAGCTGACAATTCCATATTATATATCATGACCTCTACAAATTGACAGAATGACCATACCTAAAAAAATTTGTATCAGCTACCAGCATTTGTAACATATAGCATATATGACAGTTATAATACAGTAGCAGTGGTGTCTACCATGTGGCCTTCTCTTCCAATTTTGCCCTTTCAGTAGAATCCATTAGGGTCAGCAGTCGTCACTGCATGTCTCTGCTAATCCATTCAGTCCCCCATTGATCAAGAATATTAAACATGAGGTCATTCTCCTGTGTTATGAATTATTCATATTCATTGCCCCCCCAAAAATGCCACATATATGAGGGCATGATGAAACAATTCCAGTAGTCACTCAAATTCTGTACAAATGTCACTCTCAAACAATTGTGGAAGGTTAATGTAATGATAAATGCTTATCCTATTGTTTAGTTGTTGACTTACAGGAGACAATTGTCTAATACTGTATTTTAACAGGTGTTTTATTTTTTTATATTATACAAATAATTCCTAATATCAGACATATTACCTTGTAATATTATCAATTTGAAGAGCAAAATATTTATCAGATTACTTCCCTATGCTAAAAGACCAGAATTATAGTTCAACTATTGAACCTATACCTATAAAAACAAATTGTTTATTCACATTGAATTCACAATCCAATGATGGTGGCAATTTATTCCAAACATTTGTTGACCCAAACGTAGGATTCCTTATTTAAAATACAACATCCAGTTGTAAGATTTGGTGACAGATGGTTCTATAATACCCTCCAGGTCGGAGTCCAAGTCTTTTGTGTCTCGCTGCTTGTTGAAGAACAAAACATTCCAACATTTGAATTATAGCTCAATCCAAAGTGTGTTACATGCTTGGCCCAGTTTTGACCTTACCATCTGTACTAACGTACTCTTCCACTGCAAATATGCCAAAGCTAGAGCAGCTGCTATGTATCTCTGTGATAGTTTAGAGTGCTGACAATTATAAGTATTCAAATTTCTACTTAGCATTCCTTGACATACTTTATCTACAAAATTGCTTTCATTTATATTCTTAAGAAACAACGTAACGTTATATACCTATCTTGGATATCATCCAGTAAAATAACAAGCAAGATAACCCAATGTCAAGAGTATTTACAAGTCAATGTAGAACTTCACAGCACCCTCTAAGAACTGTTTGTACAGTAAACCAGACCTAGACCCCCCAGGGGTTCAGGTTGGGTGAACATCAATTTCATAGTGGTATGTTGGGTTTACAAAATACAAAGAGTACGTAGCTAAGCTAAAAGTAAACTTGTTTTGACACTAACATTTTTAAGTGTCTATCCTGACAAACTGTTATCTGTTTGGTTGGACCTTGAATTATAAATTTATCTGGCTAGAAGGTTATATATAGGAAAACAATTTTCTTGTGATGCGACATAGACCATAATTAACTGACCAACGTTCATTACCTTCAGGCCCTGACAAAGGTAGGCTGGTACATTTTCTCTGTCTTGGCACAAAAAAGAATCATTTTGCTACATTTCAAATCGTCAGAAATTTGTCACCATAATGCAGTTCATCCTTTTCTATCAGCATTACTATGAATACCCAAATGCAATAGGTTGATGACTCTATCTGAAACGCCCCCCCCCCCCCCCTCCATCCCCCTTTCACTCACCTCATAACTACAAATTACCCCTTATTACGTAACAAGTGTGTCATTCAGTGATTCAGCCAGGTGATGACAAATCCTATAACCCTAGCAGTAACTCCCCAAACAAGTCAGACCACATGAGTGGGTTGTGTGACATTACATGTTCAGAGGTGACTCAGGTTCACTGCACCTAGCAGTCACTTACAGCTACCAGGTGTCTGGCAGGGAAGGAGGTAAAGTTACTGTAGTTACAATTTTCTCTGATACAATTACTGTCCTCTTGTGGTAAGAGTCCTTTTTGACCACCTGCTAGGACTGTGTAGTGTATGATTGCAGTAATATCATATAATTTTGTTCAATCACAATCCTCTAGGATGACACATAGTGCTGTGTGAATGTTGCAGCTAGGCAATGATAAGCTTTAAATTTTTGCCATCATCATTCTATGATTTGAGAAAGGAGATGGTGACCAAAAAGAAGTTCACCCTGCAGGTTTGAGAAGGAATCCCTGTAAATCTAGGTGGGGCATGATTTTCTTTCTTGATATTTACCCCATACAGATTTAGGTTCCTGAAAGACCTAGCAAGAATGCCCCAAGTAATTTCCCTTAAAGCTTCCCTTTCAAGTTAAAGGTCTTATTCCCAAGGCTTTACCAGCTGTTTCTTTGATTCTTCTTCCAGAAAAGGAAGGAATTAGGGGTCAATCATTTTTCACCCTTGCAGACGGGGAACTAGGGGTCACTCATTTGTCTCCTTTAAAGAAGACCAATTAGGGAGGAACCATTTGCAACTACAACATTGTATAGTCGATATGTGTACATATATACATGGCAGCCATTGCAACCTGGTTTCCTTGAGTGTTTGAACAAAGATAATTTTTATTCAAATGCTGTCAAAATGAAAACAAAATATTCTTTATGAAGCTTGGAGTAGAGTCGTTGGGTACTCAATCTCTATCCGCCTTCTTTATATTTCATTATTCTCTGGTATTCAATCCCTCCTCTTCAGGAGATCAATTGTACCACCCCTTTAGTTTATGAAGGATCATGCCCAGTCTGGAGATACATGCTTGTCCCAGCCTTTTGCGATTGAACAAATTTTACACCTGAATGATGGATGCCCCAGTTCTTCCTCATCACCAAAACTCCAAATTACATTCTTATTTGCATCAGGTCAATCAATTGTGATGGACTGTCACCAGAATTGCAATTTGGGTGTAGATTAGCTGCTGCTGTGTTTGATGGAACAAACGAGGTCAATCAATCGGCAGCAGTGATTGGTCAGGCATTTTATGTGCAAGAACAGATGTAAGCAGTGATGACTCCCATAATAGTGCACATTCCGTGCAATATATCTTCCGGCTCGAAATATTCTTTTATGCATGCCTGCACTTGGGCAAGTCACATTCAAGATTACTTGTACCACTCATTTTCTTAAAAATTTCCCATCAAAAATAAGTTCCATTGTACATAGTATATCACTGCACATTGTGTAATTATTAGTGCAGGTCAGAGGTACACATCAGACACACCTGCACAATTTAACTGCACCATCCTGTATATGCAGGTGGCATTTGGAGTCCTATAATACGAATAATTGATATTATGCTTCCTTTCATACATCTTCTTTAGCCAGAATTGAATAATTCATTATGATAGCTTAATCCAAAAAGAGATCATTATCAAATCAGAGTAAGTCACAAGATGTACAGAGAATTTCAATGAAAGCTGTAATTTGCATATGATCATTAATCATACTATTGCTAGCAACTAGTAGGTAAAAATATTTCACCAGAATATAACCAGGCAGTTGCTGTTTGCTCAAATGTAGCATTATAAGTCTCATGCAAAACATGTCACTGATTATGAAATTGCTTGACAATCAAACTTATACCCCACAATTCCTTTAGTCCTGGGAGGGAGGTTTTCAGTTCTGCAGTTGCTCCCATATTTGAGAAACGCAACACTTTCAGCATGTTACAGGACCCACCAGACTGATAACACTGAGTATGCTCTGGTGTATGAAGGGCAAAACCCAATTCAGTTTCCAACTCCCAGCTAGCCCCTTAGAAAGGGTTATTGGCTTATTGGTTTGGCTATGTGTCAGTCACACCAATAGAATACAGTACAAGCTTATAGACCTGTTGTAGCTATATTTGGTCATGAAATATCAACTGTAAAACAGAAATTTGACCTCAGCAGCCAATCAGATACAATGTACAGTCACTCCTTGTAATTTCGCATGTAATAGTAATGCTCACAAATTCCACAAAAAATGCAGTCAGGAGGAGAATACAGAAGAGTTCTTATCTTAGCAAGCCATAGACTAATGCATTGTAACAATGTACTTCTGGAATTACAATAAGATTTAAGATCTAAATTAGATAATTTAATGATTAAATGATTTAATTCTTCATGCCTAACTTAATTATAAAATCCTGCAGCATATACCTTGCATATGATATGAATGATATAAAACCACATTATATGATATGATATAGACTATGACATAAAATATTACCAAAGCTGACTGGTGGATTTATTTTCTTGCAATATTAGACCAGTCTGAGATAGACTTGTGTATCCCACAGGGCTGGCTGCAGAATGTTTCACACATTGCAGGCAATCCGATGGCATGATGGCTTAGAGAATTTGTTACACACTTAATAGTACATAAACCCATTTGAAACTTGATAAAATGTCCCTTGGATTTTAAAGATTTAGATATATGAAGTTCTGCCTTTTGGTACTTTGGTCTTGGATTTTGGAGATGGAGACAGGACCTGGTACTTAATGCTTAGCTTTCTTGTTCTTATTGACTCTATAACAAGACAGATCTCGAGATTGACTAGTGTACCCTGCTGCTGCGGGCTATGACATAACAGACAAATTCCAACCATTTCTGTCAATACACTGCTGGTTTCAACCAGTTTTGGATTTTGGAGATAGAGAGGTTCATACCAGATAGATATTCTATCTTGTTGAAATTTTTGCAATGAAACTAGAAGCCTTGTAAAGCAATTTTATCAATGCAAAGTTGGGGGATATCTTGTTGTAACAAGGCAATAACAATTACATTGTAGTCACACAGTGTACTGAGTTGATTATTGGAAAATACATTAAAATTTTTGTAACAAGTCATATATATGATGCATTGACTGTGATTTTGACAGTAAATTTCACTTTTTCTTGTTCTTTTCAGAACTGAAGTTCTATCATAGGACATCCAAGTTTCATACATCTGATGTGCCTCCCAGTGCCGACTGACCAGTGACAAATTTGAAACTTTTGATGCTTGTAAGCATTCTTGTGCATTCTGGAGCAGAGGTGGGGACCACATCGTCTCTCTGACCAAGGCTTCCACACCCGAGATCGAGTTTTACAATGGCCAGCAACATCCCTGTAGTCAAGCAGATTGACAAGCAGTTCCTGATCTGCGGAATTTGTCTGGAGCGTTATAAAACTCCCAAGGTCCTCCCCTGCCTTCACACCTTTTGTGAATGCTGCTTACAAACTTACATTCCTCAAGAGAGTCTGTCCCTGTCTTGTCCTGTCTGTCGACAGACGTCCATCCTCCCACAGCAGGGAGTGTCGGCTCTCCAGAACAACTTCTTCATCACCGGCCTGATGGAGGTGCTGGAGCGACCGGAGGAGGACTCGGAAGATCCGCCGGAAGCGATGAAACCCCAGCCGCTGTCGTGTCCCAGTCACGAGGGCCAGGATCTGGAGTACTACTGCCAGTCCTGCGAAACGGCCGTGTGCCAAAACTGTACCGCAGTGGAGCACAACGAACACACCACCGTGCAGCTGAAAGATGTGGTGCAGGATCACAAGGCAGCCCTACAGCAGCGGTTAGAGATAGCCAAGTCCCAGCTCCCCAGCATTGGGGAGGCCATCAAGAGTATCACAGAGATCAGCCAACATCTTGCCACGAAAAAAAGTGATGCAGAGATCGAAATTACCAGTGCATTTGAGGAGCTGGAGAAGGCCATCAGCCAACGAAAAACTGCACTGTTCTCTGAGTTAGAAACTGTATACAGTGCCAAGAACCAGGTCCTACATGACCAGAAAGAGGCTCTGAATTCCGCACTAGCGAACATCAGCAGCAGCTGTGAGTTTACAGAACAGGCCCTCAGCCACGGAAATGAGACCGAAGTTCTGTTGATTAAGAAACAGATGAGTGACAGACTTACAGAACTGGCATCCATTAAGTACCCTTTAAAACCAGAACAGAATGATTTTGTACTGTTCCAAGCAGAGTTAGATAACATCAAACGATCCATTGCAAACATGGGCTGTATATTGACCAACCACTCAGTTGGACACGAGACTGTAGCAAGTGGGGAAGGGCTCAGACAAGGAGTGATTGGTCGACAAATGTCAGTTACGATAACAACTAAGGATCGTCTTGGCAGCTTGATCAAGACTGGACATGCGGACATTTCTGTGGAGATAGCCAGTCCAGAGGGCAGCGTGATAGATGGTGAGGTTGCCGATAACAAGAATGGAACATACGAGCTGACGTACCTACCTCAGAAGGAAGGCAAATACAGCATGGCTCTGAGGCTATTTGGTGAACATGTCAGAGGCAGCCCATTTGATTTAAAAGTCATACCCGAGTCTCAACTTCCCGACCAGTCCGTCAAAACGAAAATCATCAAGACAGGTACTGTGCGACAGAAAGCGTATAAGCGCCCAGCCAGCAGTAGGTCCAAAGGCTCGCGTCCAAGAAGCAACCCAATCGAGGACGATCTAGTAATGCGTGTTGGGGTCAAAGGTCGTAACAAGGGTGAGTTCACGAATCCTCAAGGGGTGGCCACGTGTCCAGGAAAGATCATAGTTGCAGACAGCAACAACCAAGTTATACAAGTGTTCAGTAACATGGGAGACTTCAAGCTGAAGTTTGGTGCTCGGGGTCGCAATGCCGGGCAGCTTCAAAGACCAACGGGAGTCACAGTTTCGCACAACGGAAATTACATCGTGGCTGACTACGACAACAAGTGGGTCAGCGTGTTCGGACCGGACGGAAAGTTCATCAACAAGTTTGGCTCAGGAAAACTTCTCGGCCCCAAGGGGGTGGCAGTAGACAAGAACGGCCACATCATTGTCGTGGACAACAAAGCCAGCTGTGTTTTCATCTTCCAGTCCAATGGAAAGTTTCTGCAGAAATTCGGTTCAAGAGGAAATGACGACAAGCAGTTTGCTGGACCACATTTTGTAGCTGTTAGTCCAGCAAACAACATTGTGGTGTCAGACTTCCATAACCATTGCGTTAAGGTGTTTGATCCAAACGGGACGTTTCTGTACCGTTTCGGATCAAATGGAGAGGGAAATGGACAGTTCAATGCACCGACAGGCGTTGCTGTGGACTCGTCAGGCAACATCATTGTCGCAGACTGGGGAAACAGCAGGATACAGGTGAGATTAGTATGCTTGTTACAGGGCTATAAAAATAGGGTTATGGATCTTAAGAACAGGGTTCTGTGTGTGGATTTGAAATCAAATAAAAAGCAGGTTGGAATGGACATTAAAATAAACTTCCTTTCATCAAATAATTGGGTTGGAAAAAAGTCACCCTGCATGGAGCTTCCTATGAAACAGCCCATAATATTTCCAAGATAGGAAAAGAACATCAACTTCAGATTTTGCTCCTTGACACTAGTTTTGGTACACAATGTACTGAACCTTGTTGTACACAGTGTTATTGGTCTCAGCAAGCACATTAAAAATTGAACATTCAAAAGAAACAGAATCTCTATTTAATAGATTAATATGATACCTTTGAGAGAAAACAGAATGATTATTGTGACAAAACTTTTGATGTAAGTTTACAGCACTCAGATTGTTCTTCCTGTTCTGTAGGTATTTGACTGTACGGGATCGTTCCTGTCTTACGTGAACACCATGGCGGATCCACTGTATGGACCACAGGGGCTGTGCCTCACTGCTGATGGCTATGTGGCAGTGGCCGACTCAGGAAACCACTGCTTCAAGATATACAAGTATCTACAATAACAATGCTAATTCATTACCTTGCTTCTTATCATTCTCCTGGGCAGTCTTGTAATTACCTGCAAGCTATACAATATATCTTGGGAAGGCTCAACTAAACCAGGCTGAGATTTCTACTTTTGTGGCCAATCAGTCTGCCAATCAGAGAATCATATTTTCTTTATCTAAAGCTGATTCTCTGATTGGCGTAAATGAAAAAGACCTACAGGCCGATTTGAGCATCTCATAAGGAAACAAAGGTTTAAACAGCTTCCACAAGGTATATTGTTTACGCTGTGGTCGAGACACTGCAAAGGAGGATCATTGTAATAGGATCCACACATAGATAAAAAGCATTATGCATACAACTTACAAGAAGAATCAACCGTAGAAGCACTGTTATTCACCTGATAATGGATAGACGATTTCATGGACTGTATCAAACATCATTTCCATGTTATCACTTCATCTCATGCTTGTCATTGGAATAAAAGCTACAGAATTGTGAAATTGACTCGGCTTCATGTACATGCTCTTGTGGCCATCTCCTATCCAGTCTAGAACACAAAGGTAGTCACAAAACTAAAATGCCCCCCCCCAATAAATGTTGCTTAAAATAAAACATGCAGACTACCTAAGAAAGAAAAAGCATCCTTAGCTTTAGCCAATACAATGAAAGCATTATTCCAAAAAGAGGACCCTGCCAAATGACAGTACCACATATACATGTACCTTTTAGAGACAACCCAAAAATGTATAACATGCTTTGATGTGAATTACAAATTCATAAACAGTATGAGATTATGACTCAACACTGTTTGCTGTATTGCAATGTGGCAAGTGCAAAATCACATATATCATGTGAAAGGCTGACTGTAGGAATGCGCTGAGTAAGAGAGCTGAAACATTGCTGTACAAGTTGTTCCCACCAGACATGGTAACATGCATGGAGCCCATGTACTGATCATCTATGCTGCAAAACCATTACTGCATGGTTCAATTGTAAATGCAACGTTGTCAAATGTGCAATGAAACTGAAAGGAGTTTTATGAAAAAACCATATGAAGTTGGTCCTAAGTACTGACAAAAACATGTTTTGAATTTTGATAGTGATGTTTCTTATGTTATTACATGATTGTGTATATGTATATTATTTTATAACATTGCTAGTAACAAAATCACTATTACTTCTCAATGTACAGGTGTCATGTTTAATTGGTTAAGAATTTATCATTTAGAGTAATTAAAGTAATAGGATGGGCAATGCATTTCAAGAGTGTTACCGTGTATTTGGACTTATTCAGGAATTGCAGTTCATGCTTATGCTGTTTGGTTCAAACAGTTTGAGTTCTAGAAAAGATATAAGGACATAGAAAGTAAGTAGACATGTAGTTTGCAAAGATCCTACATTATTGTTGCACCATATTCTGTTCTCTGAATCATTAAACACGACAGCTCCATATAAGAAAGTCACTCATATTTTTTTTTTAATTACATGAGTAATAAAATTTTTATTACTGAATAAAATAGACTGACAATTTCATCAACAACTGTTCCCATGGACTCACAATACTCCTTCACCTGGATCTCAAAGATACATTGATACGAAAGACATTGTGAGGACCAGATATTTGAAACAGTTACAGGATAGCAACCAGTTTTGTGCCTTTTAATAGTTATTGGTAATTCTTGGGTGATTCTGATTTTCGGTTACAAATTTGTCTTTATCCAAACTGTACAATTATAGAGAAGTGGATGAAAGGCTCTCTCCAGCTTGTAACTTTTCTCTATTGTCTTTGACATGCATTCAGTCCTGTATTGATTTGCAAAGGTACCATCACGTTATGTTGGGGAAGGGGGGTGTCCAGATTAATGCAGGCATGCTTCCCTTTGAAGTTTTGAACTTCTTAACCCTCGTAGTTATGCTACTTCCTGCAATGCTGTTGCAATCAACCCTGCTTTCAACATTTTGAGCGATTACTTTCAAATGACTGCATTCTTATACAGTTAAGTTGACGTTCTGTGGTATTTTTGACCACCAAAGAATATTAATTTCTGTTTGTCAACGTAACGATTGAAATTTCGCCAGCAGCTAAATTCTGTCCAGGCTATGGACGGGAGAATGCTGGAGAGAGCCCTGAACTGCAGACATGAAAGTCGGTTTTGACTATGCACACCGCAACATGATGCCAAGTAGAAACTAAAATACAGTCTGAACTGAAAAATAGATAGCATGGTATCTTGACAAATAAGTTGTCAACTTGGTGTGGCTTATCCTTTGTAGTATTTGTTCTTGACCTTCGTGTTGTATTTGTAAATAAATAAAAGTCTAGATATGCAAAAAGTGTCACGGCACAGGCGAGGCAAAATTTAGCTCAAGTCGCTGATTGATCTGAGTACTAGTGGTTGTTGCTGCAAAATGTTTGTAAGAGCTAAGATTTTTTTTATGATGAGATACATGTACATGAATTGCACACTAACTCTTGTCCCACGGCTGCTACATGTATGTAGATATTGTAGATTACTTGCAGGAAGATAAACATTTGTGGATTCCTTGTCTATGGTAAGAAAATTGTAGACATTCCTTGTTGACCCACAAGCAGACCTTCCCATTACCACGTGTGGAGGAGTCCCTCGAAGCCCTAGGAAAAAATAATCTCGAAGTGCTTTCTGCAGGAATTGCATGCATACTGGTATATATAATTCACTTTTGTTTCCAAGGCAAATATTAATGTTCATTTATCATTGCTCTAGGCCAGTAGAGACTTTGTGCCATGTGGCATTTAGTACTGAAGGTTGAATACCACATTGTATATTTATCCTTAATAGTTCAGTAACCTCAATATTATTGTTTATTTGGATACATATTAATAAGACAAAGTAGAATTTTCGTCTCTTTGTCAGTGTAATGCTAGTTCACCTCTAACCGTGGGGTAACCTTTATCTGTTGTTTAAAAAAACTGGTTATTTAGGGATGTCAATGCGACGGACGGTGGTTTTAAATCGGCAAACAGGCTGTATTTTAAAAACGTTGCACCTTGAAACCACTGTCTATCCACTTGATATCCCTAAACACCCCCTGGTTTTAAAACAACGGATATAGGTTACTCCGCGGATAAAGGTGAACTAGCGTTATAAGCTTTTGAAAATGCCTGGTGAAGCAGGTTTGTCATGGATTCACACCATTTCCATGTGTTCAAAGAAAGTTAATGTTTGCTTCTAGAATTTGAATAACAGAAGTTAAAAGCAGAACCAACACATGAAGTAGACTTGTTCAAGCAAGACAAAAACAATTTTGTGTGCAATGCTACTTGCTTTGAGAAGCCATTAATGTGCGATTTTTTTACACATGTATTATGAGGCTTCTTTTTTGCGTGAATGGTAGTTAGACTTAGCTACTCTCTAGCTTTCTAATTTTTGTCTGACACAGTATTCTAATCTTTAGGGGGGGGGGCAGTGAGTGTAAAAGGTTACACTTGTGGTAAAAATTGATTTTTGTCCCTCCTCAGGAATGGACAGGGTGAAATTTTTATGTCCCCACAAGCACATTTCCATCCAATTATTAAAGACATAGAGAATTTTTCTAGAGGCAGCCCTGTACTTAATATATCTGCAGTACAAGATGTTATTGGTTGTTAAAAAAACATTCTTCCACCAGCCCAAACTTTTGATACATTTATTACCTCATGATTCTGACATATGTTTCAAACATTCAAGACCATCCAGACAATTGTCTTCAATCAAATTTTCTTTCAAAGATTCGTTGACTATACTGAACTCCATCACTTAAACAAACAACATAAGATAAAATAAAAAGTAACACCTATCTGTAGCACACACTGCTCACAAAACACCTTACTGCACCAGTTTTGGTACATTTGTTATCTTGAAATCCAGCAGCATCTGTCCATAGGCTTTACCCTGGAAAACGAAAAAATAGCACAGTTTATCACACAAATCAAATCATATTCGATATTTTTCCAAATCCTTTGCATTTCCTGAATGCAACAGAAAAATTTATTTTTGACTTTATTTTACCTAATTTGGATTCACATCAGGGGTGGAACTGAGCTTTGAGGTAATGCCTGAATACAGAGCTACCATTATCACCATCCACAGAAAAGTGATACCAAGAATAATGCTTTCTTACACGTGATATCTAGTATATAGTCCTACCTGTGGGTCACTCCTGAGCGATGCCACCCCTCCCCCTCCCAGGGAGTTCTTCATCACAAAGTTCAATGCATGGATTCCTGGAACATCATATCTACAGCAAGGAGAAAATAACACTGACAGTTTAGATGTGAAATGTGCTCTTGCCATAGTACTGGCCATATGGTTCACAGAAATATGATGTTTATGTTTATATCTATATATAATTATGTAACATTTGACAGAAAAGTATTCCAATCATCTTGTGGCGGAAACCATTCAGGAAGAAATAAAATAAATGGAGAGCACAATATCAGACAACGTACAACAAATTGTTTTACTTGTACTTGGCAACCTTAATACTAAGAGTATATCTTCTTTTTTGGGAGGGGAAACTGAGACAAAGGAACATCAAAAACAATTTTTTTCTTAAAAAAAGGGGGATACTCCTGGCATTGACTAAAAATCATAAAATATATAAAGATCTTAATGTAAAATGATACTTCTTCGACCCTTGGCTAAAATGTATTTCTATCACTGCATTACCTGATGACTTGGGGTGACCCATCCTCCATGGGGTCCAGCAGGTGATGGAAATACTGTTGAACAGCTTCAGGTGTCAGGGCAGCTCGCAGGTACGGCAGGTAAGATGGACACCTGGCCACCACACCTGTGAATATACAGGACAGTATGGACACAATCTCACAAGGGCCATCCTACAACTTGAATCAATACTACCATCATATGCAGGAAACAGACAGCAAAAAACCATCAATGTTTTTGAAAAGTCTAATTTTGAAACATTTTTGAAACAAAAAAAAGTAGATGTACATATTGGGTTGTAATTTTTACTCCCAATCAAAACTTATTCAAAGACCATGCACAAATCTGTTGTCTTGATATTAAGACAAGTGATATTTTTTTTTAAAATTCTTCTTAATTGAATTCTGAGAAAGAATTTCTAAGGAAAAAAGAAAAAAAATTCTATGTTTAATTCTTAGAATTTTGTTGTTGTTTTCTTTTAGGTGAGGAAAATATTTCTATTATGATACCATCAAGAACATTCTAGAAATTTAAGAAAACCATCATTTTTAAAGCATCAGATAATTCAACCATTAGATAATTTAAACCATCAGATAATTTTAAAGATTTTAACTAAGGATAATTTTTTTTCAGGATGATAACTTTTCTTCTTCAAAGAATGAATAAGAATGACATTTTTGGTAGTGGTATATATACATAGCAGCACCCACCAATGTTGCAAGAATTTCCTTTGTCTCCACTCCTGGTGTAGGCGAGGTCCTCCAACCTGTATGTGCAGGGTCCACTCTCCACAGATTCTGTTAAACCAACCAGAAACAATCACTGCATGAAAAGTTGAATATACGGGGTAGAAACTCCTGTTCATGCACCCAGAAACTCGAAATGGTCGGACATTCACGGTACGTATCGCACCGGACATGACGCCTGTCCGGGCAACTGGCACACCCGAGGATGCACGTAAACGAACCATTTCGTGTCCGGTACGTGTCTATGACCCGTTCTTGACCGTGCATTTAGCCGTAATACTTCTCTATATACCCGGACACACGGGACATGGGCCGAGCCGCAAGGATGCTCTTTGCATAAATTACCGGGCAATTATCACCTAATTATCTACCTCGACTAAAGCGCGTTCATTACACCCTTTGTTATTAAAAAAACAGTGTTATTTTACCATCCCTGCCGACCCAAGATTTACCCTCCCATCCCCTTCCCATGTAGCTTGTATAAGTTTCCTTTATTCTTTCAAAATGTGAATTAACTTTGTTTTGTTGTGTTTTTTTTTTCATTTTTAAAACTAATTTGGACTGCTCCTGGTGGGCTCCGTCGCTCTTTTCGCTTTCAAATATTTGTCAGTCTGCTTTCATAGGTCACTAGCATCCGAGTCTTCACTATTTTCATAAGCAGTCGCCCAACTAACTGTATAGTCGTTTCCAATTTGTTGACACAAACTCCTGTAGATCTCTCGATTTCTGCATTCCTGCTCTCACAAATTCTGTTGTGCAGGTTGTCTTCTTCACAAACCGATGCTAGTCAGGAACCCGGCTTGTAAAGTTCCCATAACGGTAGTATTCAGTCCATCGTGAAACGGCAGTAGCTAGCCCTTCTCGCGTTCGACGTAGTGACAAAGACCTTTCTTGCTGAAACTCAAACCACACAAAACAACAGCTGGGCTCTTAGGTGCACTGGTTGTTACCCTTTTAAACAGAACTTAGGTTCCATGGCGTTGGTAGTTGAATGCAATTCCACAGCAAGATAGTGTCCGGTCTTGACGTACATTATTTCCAAGCTCTCGTTGTTCACGGGCCATGGGGCCTGGATAGGAGTTGGGTGAAAGCACTACCTTACAGAAACAAGGCCATCTCCGAATGCCAACTGAAAGATGGGATTGAAAGATTTGAAAATCGCAACACGTGTGCTGATTGGTCTTCAAAACTGTTATGTGGAATACAATTGGTGGCGTTTTATGCGCATTTGCATGTAGACAAACAAAGTAAGTCGGAAAGTCTATTGTAGCTGAATTTAAATTAGCTTTTTGTCACATGGTCGCAATTCACAGACTGTCAAACAATACAGCCAGTCAAACAATACCCACACGGTACTATGTGGCAAAGTGCAGCTGTAATTGTTTACGGTTTCAGAGTCACTTGGATAATAAACGTAACGTTTTTACTCTATCCTACTACAATATTGAACTATAACCTCCTTGGTCCCACTAGATTTATAACAAAGCATAAAAACGTTACGAATCAGGCTAAGGGCCCCGACGTGCATAGTTATTAACTTCCCTGCCAGAAAAAAAAAGACATTTGTTTGTCGTGTATTACGTTCTTGCATATCCTAACAAAGAATACATTCAATTACCCTACGCGTGTGTGTTTTCTGTTTATATAAACCAAGGGGACCCAGCCTTAGGCTCCTTTTAATCTCATTTGTGTATCTTGAAAACCTTTGTTGCATACTAATTGTATGTCTTATTTTCTAGTTCACTAACATGAGCTTGTCGTGTTCGTTATATACCATAAATAAACCTATCACAGAAGCTCCATAGGCTTTGGTAGAACTTGTTTGTCTTGAGAAATCCTTCCATCAAATAGAATAATCACCCTGTGTCTGGCCGGATAGCTAGACAACCATACCCTTACATTTTGTTTCAATATATGTGTATGCATTTTTCCTTTTTCGGGGATGGCGGGATTTTTGTAGCCAGTAAGACAGGCGTGTCGCGTACGTATACCGACGCCATGTTTTCAGAACAAAACATTACATGTGTATTGGAGGGAGGGGGTGCCTTGTTTCTAATGTACTATAGCTTGTAGATTTTAATCCATGGGTATCTCAATTCCAAAAGTTTAACAAACTTTCAAATTTGCTGTAAGGTGCTACTGCCGTATCGGACATTATTCACAGAATTGGAACGTGCGTGATCAGAACCAGTAACGCGCCTTTTCCCGCGCGACCAGTAAATAAGCAAACCGAACAAAATGTTACGGAATAGACATGTTCAACTGTCAAACATTCTGTTGCACTGTAATATCTTTGACATTTCTAAAGTCACTCTGCGGTACCGTAAGTTGAATATACACACGTTAACATTTTATCAGGATCATAAGCTTTGTTGATGCAAGAAATAAGATACAGAGATAAAAGTTTTTCGTTTCTGTATTCCAGGGATACTTTTATACTGTTTTCCGTACCATTTTCTTTTAAAAAGCATTGATAGCAATTATCACTTGAATACACACTACCCCTTCGCTCAACCACTTCTCAAGGCACGCAGTGTGCGGGTACCGCGAACTACCGGACATGGCCATGTCCGGCAATGATTGGGGATATTCGGCACCGGACATACCGTGACTCGAAATTCCTTTATACGACCCGGACATGTCAAGTTCCACGGTAGTATAAGAAACCAGTAATTGCCAGAAATTCTTGTTTTTGTGCAGTGAATCCCATGCTTATTACATCAGACACTTTTCCTAGTGGTTCAATAAATCATAAGTCAAACAGTAGTCCAAATAGCAATTACTCAATCAACTATAAATGATTTTGGAAATGGTCAGATGCTTCAGGCAGACCTTTTGTCAGTGACACAAGAAAGATCTCATTAGCAGATTTTATATCCTAGATATAAATTGATATGCAAAAGAGATCTAGTTGGAGAGTAGCTTTTTATCCTGACTATGAATTAATCTGCATGAAGGAGAGGAAGACAATTTTAGTAGTCCAAAGGAAACAAGGGTAAGATAAGTTGATGAGAAAACAATCCTATTTTGATACCTGTGGGAATTGTTTAAATTGTTTATCAAAATCGTCATTCTAAAATGATACACTCTGCAATACCTGACTCCACTGGCTGGGCTTCCTGTTGCTGACCATCAGCCCCATGGTCATCTATCATAGTCTCTACTTCCTGCCCATCCACATGGATGTCAATCTGGGGAAAAGGAAGTGCATTCAGACTAAAAAAAAACGTTCTTGAACTGTTTGGGACAAGTGCAGTTTACAGAATAAGTACCCTTTAATCTTTAATCAAACAGTTAGATGTGGCAAACTCACCTTCAGATTTTCTTTGTTGTATAAGAATGAAAACAGCTTCAACACTGGGGACCTGAAAACATAATGAGGGATATGTATCAATGTAAGTGTATTTAGTTCAAAATCCAAGAAAAAAAGGTACTGTAAATGCATTTAATTTCGCGGGGATTTAATTTCGCGGTAGAGGGAAAAAGGACTTTTCGCGGTGGATTTAAGTTCGCGGTAACGCCATAGACTGCAGTCTAATACCATTATAGAAAAATGTTCACGGTGGTTTTAAATTCGCAGTGAAGCCGTCACCGCGAAAACCACGAACATTAATCCACCGCGAACATTTCTGCATTTACAGTACTTTTGATCAACATGGATCATAAAAAAAGGGACTTTATCAAACACTTATATACAAGGAAAGGCAGAGGGGATGCAGCTGCAGGGCCATCCCTGCTGAGCATGAATCAACGTTATCAGGGACTGGTTGGGACAGATGAAGGGTCAGCTACAAAGACCTTTAGAAACCTTTAGTCAAGAGCAATAATGCCCCTATGGCTGACCAGTGATGGGACTGATGAATCAGATTTATGGGAAGTGTAATAAACAATAAACAAATAAACAAATAAAGATGATTATGTGAGATAAGCACATTGAACTGACAGTCATCTATCTGATTAAAGTGTGCCTCATGATAAAGGCATGTCAGGCATAAGGCCAAAAAAATTTAATAAACTTACACTCTTGGTCTGCCTCCAACAATACCTGTCAAACCAGGTGCTGCAAAAAGGAACAAAATTTGTGGTTAACCAGTATGTTCAATCATCAAACATTACAAGTTGACAACCCCATACTTTCATCAAGTAGTTTAACCTCTTTACAATACAAATGATGTGCAAAAAAGTCTCTTATTTTCTACTTTTCCAAATCACACATGCAATCCTCATGCTTGTTCATTAATTAGGAAAAGACAAACTGTCATCACAAGTAATAGTTGTCATAGATCTATGATGGCAAATTGAGTAAATACTCAAAGTTAAGCTGTTTTGTGACAATAAAGGTGATTTTTGTCATGACCTTACTGAATATTCTACAACAAAACCACTGTCCCAGAAATGTGACTGTGTGAACAAACCCATGCCAGTGCCAGCAGGAGCAATCTCCCCAGCAAACAGCTGCAGGGCTCTTCTATCATTGTGCTGCACCCCAAACCAGAGGGCAACTTCACGCTGGGCCTGTGAGTTAGACAGAGGAGGGAGGGAGACAACTTTTGTAAAAGCCCTGTTTCACAAGAAAGTAGGGGATAATACGACAGCTTTGACAGTCTGACTTTTTTCCAGTTGAACCTTTTGCACTTTTGTGTCCTTGGAGTTTGTAAAAGGTTGCAATTGTTTACCATAATACACAATGCAACTGTTACAAATTTTCTGTGACTCAAAAAGAACTGTAGAAGACCTTACAAAAAAGCCCTTGAGGGATTTGATAACAATGTACAAGTAAGCAACCTTGGATAGTGCTGGGTTGGCATGTGGTCCATATGTTTCTTCTGCTCCAATAATCTGTAGGACAAGAAAAGGAACAGCATGTTTGAAAAAAGCAGTGCATATAGTACATGTACTTTATCAGTCAATGCACACATGGTGTGTTGTTGAGCTCAGTACAGAACACTTGTATTTTGTCCATGCATATCAATAAGAAATTTCATGTAAATTGTAATGATATGATGTTTAAGTTATCTCATTTTGAAATTCATTCAGATACATATATTTGGTAACACAACTATGTTTATTCACAAATCTGTAAAAATTATTATCTAACTTCTACAAGATTTTCTTTGAGCAACTGTGTGAACTGTGAGTTGATACAGGTTAACAATATTACCTGTATGTGTACTTTCTTGAAGTCGTCCATTCCAAGTTGCTTGTATATCCTTCTAACTCTGTAAATAAAAGCACCAAGAGAGAGAGAAAACATCAAAGTTGTCATCATGAATAAATTTGATCTTTTATTCCAAACCAAAACTGTACTTGCAATTTGTAGATCCATGTGAATATGTGGTAGATCAATTAAAATAAGAAATGAAACAAAGAAATATTTTGTACATTAACTTTTCTATTTGAACTAACCTCTTCAGGATACTCTCTGCTGTTCTCCTGGCCTTGTCTACAGACCTGGGGCCTCCCACAGCACAGACTGCCAGTGCTCGGTAACCGTCAAAATACGTCGCACTCACCTAAAAAAGAACAAAAAACTACTGGTATCATTTAAAAATAGTGCGGGAAGGACTGTGGAGTTGCTACAATTCTTTGTTATGTCACCATTTTGTAAACATTTCCTGTAAGATCATTGTTTTCTTAGATATCATGTTTTTGTTCGATCAAGTTTCTTGGCACAAGTATTTTTCATCTTCCTTCCACTGGAATTTGTGCATGCCCATCCAACTACCATTCATGCCTTACAACAGAAAGAGGAAACAGTGGGAGAGGAAGGAAAACAGACACGGGAAAAGAAGAGCTACCTTAGCATGTTTGGAAGGAGGTTTTCCTTTTGCCCCAGTGACCAAAACAGCACCTCCATCCTGACCTGGGAAAGAAAAACATATTTAAGATTGAAACATTACCTGAAAATATCACAATCCTGTCCTTGGTGCTGAACCATATCCACTAAAACATACATGTACATGCACACAGAATAGACATGTCCTTGGAGCTGAACACCAGGAACACATATAAGTATGGTACAAACCTGTCCTTAGTGCTGAACACTATCCACAAAAACACACATACATACAGAATAGACTTATTCTTGGTGTTGAACACTATCCACACACATCTCCACACTTACATACATACATACATACATACATACATACCGAACAGACCTGTCCTTGGTGCTGAACACTTTTCATGCACACAGAACAGACCTGTCTTTGGTGCTGTACGCTTTTCATGCACACAGAACAGAGCTGTCCTTGGTGCTGAACACTTTTCATGCACATAGAACAGACTTGTCCTTGGTGCTGAACACTTTTCATGCACACAGAACAGACCTATCTTTGGTGCTGTACGCTTTTCATGCACACAAAACAGACCTGTCCTTGGTGCTGTACGCTTTTCATGCACACAGAACAGACCTATCTTTGGTGCTGTACGCTTTTCATGCACACACAACCGATCTGGCCTTGGTGCTGAACACTTTTCATGCACACAGAACAGACCTGTCTTTGGTGCTGTACGCTTTTCATGCACACAGAACAGACCTGTCCTTGGTGCTGAACACTTTTCATGCACATAGAACAGACCTGTCCTTGGTGCTGAACACTTTTCATGCACATAGAACAGACCTATCTTTGGTGCTGTACGCTTTTCATGCACACAAAACAGACCTGTCCTTGGTGCTGAACACTTTTCATGCACATAGAACAGACCTGTCCTTGGTGCTGAACACTTTTCATGCACACAGAACAGACCTATCTTTGGTGCTGTACACTTTTCATGCACACAAAACAGACCTGTCCTTGGTGCTGTACGCTTTTCATGCACACAGAACAGACCTGTCTTTGGTGCTGTACGCTTTTCATGCACACAAAACAGACCTGTCCTTGGTGCTGAACACCTTTCATGCACATAGAACAGACCTGTCCTTGGTGCTGAACACTATCCACAAAAACACACATACATACAGAATAGACTTATTCTTGGTGTTGAACACTATTCACACACATCTCCACACTTACATACATACATACATACATACATACCGAACAGACCTGTCCTTGGTGCTGAACACTTTTCATGCACACAGAACAGACCTGTCCTTGGTGCTGAACACTTTTCATGCACATAGAACAGACTTGTCCTTGGTGCTGAACACTTTTCATGCACACAGAACAGACCTATCTTTGGTGCTGTACGCTTTTCATGCACACAAAACAGACCTGTCCTTGGTGCTGTACGCTTTTCATGCACACAGAACAGACCTATCTTTGGTGCTGTACGCTTTTCATGCACACACAACCGATCTGGCCTTGGTGCTGAACACTTTTCATGCACACAGAACAGACCTGTCTTTGGTGCTGTACGCTTTTCATGCACACAGAACAGACCTGTCCTTGGTGCTGAACACTTTTCATGCACATAGAACAGACCTGTCCTTGGTGCTGAACACTTTTCATGCACATAGAACAGACCTATCTTTGGTGCTGTACGCTTTTCATGCACACAAAACAGACCTGTCCTTGGTGCTGAACACTTTTCATGCACATAGAACAGACCTGTCCTTGGTGCTGAACACTTTTCATGCACACAGAACAGACCTATCTTTGGTGCTGTACACTTTTCATGCACACAAAACAGACCTGTCCTTGGTGCTGTACGCTTTTCATGCACACAGAACAGACCTGTCTTTGGTGCTGTACGCTTTTCATGCACACAAAACAGACCTGTCCTTGGTGCTGAACACTTTTCATGTACACAGAACAGACCTGTCCTTGGTGCTGAACACTTTTCATGCACACAGAACAGACCTGTCCTAGGTGCTGAACACTTTTCATGCACATAGAACAGACCTGTCCTAGGTGCTGAACACTTTTCATGCACACAGAACAGTTCTGGTGCTGTACACAATCCACATAGTTTCACAGAATAGACCTGACCATCTCCATGCACAGTTTTAATGCTATCTATTTTTCCTGTGGAATCTGTAAAATACACTTGATAATTCCACTAACCATCGATTTCCTTCAGTGTCACATCTGTAAAGTCACACGACACATCTGGAAGCAGGTATGCGCGTGGATCACCGATTTCGTACACTATCTGCTCGGCAACTGTCGGCGCAGACACCAAGCCACCAGTCCCTGGAGGCTTGCTCACTACAAACTGGCCATCAGACGCCACCTCTACAATAGGGAAACCCATCTTGTCCCTGGAAACAATGCAAATATAGCTCATACACAGAAGTGTAAAAAGTTTCTGTCATTTTGCTTTTGGGTATATGATTTGTATCATTTTTACTTTGTTTCATTTCCCCTAATTAAATCACCAAACTCCTATTTTTTCTTAAATTTTTATCCTCCTACATATATCTTTCTCATGCATTTTCTAGCAGGATGTAATTGGGCATGATGTCTTCTGTTGTCAAAAGCACAAACAAATGCAGGGTACTTCAATTGACATACATGTACTTTTCAAAGGTGTTTACATAAGATTATGGTGAATCTGGAGATACTAGTAATCTCTGTTGCGTCCTAATAACATCAGAATAAAGTAAAACCAAGAAAGCCAGACTTACCAATCTGGTATTGTGTGCCAGTCAGTAAATATCCCACCAGTTCCTTGAGCACCACACTCAACAATATGGCCTGCAAGGCTGCAAAAACATAAACACAATCACTTGTTACCTTCGCCAAGAAGGTCATGTTATGGTTAGAAAATTTTTTTGTGTCCCAGTATATAGGTCAATCTCAAATAACTTTGGTAGCTGAGGATGGAATGTCGCGATATTTGGTATTTGAGTTGCGGTTGCGTATAGCAAGGTTTTGTACGAAAATGGTACTGTTGGCGCTTTCTGTCGTGAGTGCAGCGGGGTGAGTGTGTGTGTGTGTGTATCTGCGTACAAGATAACTTTTGACGCTGTGGATCGTTTTGCATTATATTTGGTAATTATTTAGGGGTTTGGAAAACGACGGTCAAGTTCGATAATGGGCATCCTGGCGACAAGTTGTGGTACTGCAGCGGACCGTCGAAGTTGGCGTTATAGTTATCCTGAAGTGGCAGGTTGAGGATTTTTGGCTAGTGGATACGTCTTTGGGTAGGGAGTAAATCGTGTAAGTTTGGGCCCCCTGGCGGCTTGTTTTGAACTGCAGTGGGCGATTTTGTTGTTATCTTTGAAAGAGAGTAAATCAAGCAGTGGTTGGTGGATTTGCATTATTTTTGGTAAGTACATACCTTAGGTAATGATTAAAATCCTGAAATGTATTGTATGCAAATCAGGGCTTAATTTACATGATAATTAGAAGAATGTGTAAATCCTTCAATTGACCTCTTTTCTGGACAGTCAGTGCTCAGTGTTTAAATACATCTGTGGTGCAGATTTGTGTTGTTCATGACATATTTGTGTCATCAAAACATAGATGTTATTGTTGCTAACACATTGTTTATTAGTTCTCACTTTGCAAGTTCCATGTTGTTTGTTTGTGCACTATGGGAAAGGGGTTTCTCCATTTTGATGTCAAGGGGTGTTTTTCCGGGCCTTAGGCCACACCGATTTAATTTCTTGGTTCACGGATTCGCTCGCTCCTATTTTTTGGAAAAAAAAATAAAAATAAAAATTACTACTCAGCAAATTTTCACCATTAATGAAACCATTCACCAACTTTCTGGTGTAGCAAATTGGCCTTTATATAATAAGCTCCTTAAAGTGTGGGTACAGGTGCTGTTACTGTACAAAAATAGTGTTTTTGTACTTTTTTCAAGCTGAAAACTTTTTTTCTTTATGTTTTGGATTAGCCATTACCTTTACCCCAACCATTTTACAATTTTTATTTTTATTTTTATTTCGCCCTATCGCTCCATATTTTTTATGAAAAAATCCGTGAACCAAGAAATTAAATTGGTATGGCCTTATATTGGTGATGCTTACATGTATGTGGCAGGGAAAAGTGGAAGCTTGGTGGTTTGTGGCCTTTTCATTACCTTTGCCAAGAAGATTAAACTTTTGGTTAAGGCTGAAGCCATAGTGTTAGGTGAGTCTTTATGTAGGTCAACAGTATAACTGGAGAACTGATTGATGGATCTTCATGATACTTGGTATTGAGTAGCGGTCGCAGAAACAAAGGTTGAGTTTGAAAATGGTTAGCCCGGTATCTTTCGTGGGTACTGCAGCGGGCTCAGTGTGTGAGTGCGCGTGTGTGTGTGCGGATAACATAACTTGAGAAGCTATAAAACCTTTAAGTCATTGATAAAGGCATTCTCCATAACGAACCTTGAATGTTTGGCGAAGGTATGTGTTTCGTGGAACTCTAGTCTGAAATATATCTTCATTACATGTATCTTGCACTGAAATATCAAGTAGAAAAATGCCTCTTCTATCTTGTGAAGATGTTCAGTTCAGTTTGGTGTGCTCAAAGCATATCAGGAGATTTGACCTCAGACCCTTTGGGTTTTGACCCAAAACCCCTAAAATTATGTTACCCAATGCTACATAAAGCATGTAACAGACAGTACTTCAAGAGAATGACCTTCTCAAAATACATGTAAATCAACATGGAAAACAAGGCGGGTTTGAGAAATAAAACTACATGTAACTATTATGGTACAAATTTCTTTAATTTTTCTTTACCTTCCTGCTGCAAGAAGATCATAGTCTGTTGTCTTCCAGCCAAACTGTGGGACAATAGGACACATCATATTATGAAAAAGACTACAAATATGAAATAAAAACTTGATCAGCAATTATTACAAATGCTGTGTTCATTAATCAAATAACAAGTCATATCTTTATTTCGAAACCAGTCCTAAGTGACTACCAACAGTACCAAGAACACTTACAGAGTGCAGTAATGGTCCCAGCACCACAGCGCTGTCCACACACCTCCCTGTGATCACTACATCAGCTCCATGGTCTAGGGCTCTGCTGATTGGCCGAGCTCTACAGAAATGACCAAATAAGGCTGTTATGCTAATGAGTTGGGGGACAGCAAATCAAGGTCTAGGGCTCTGTTGATTGGCTGAGCCCTTCAGAAATTAACAAATAAGGCTGTCATGTTGATAAGGATAAGGAGAGGCAACACAACTAAAGCTAGGCCTGTATGTACTAATGTTATTTTCAATCCATAGCAGTTTTTCTATGATATTCTAAACAGGATGATTTAAATATGAATGTTGAATTTGCTGATGTATGTTACCTTACCCTAGATATGCATTCATACTGTGTATAGTCTTGGGAAGATTGTCACCAGAGTCCAAATCTCTGACCCCACTGGCTGCAACATCTGCAAGCTAGAGATAAGAAATGAAGATAGACATACACGTACATTTATTTTTACATGTTAACTATTCACCACTTGACATATGACTCAATGTAACAATTTCCCAGACAAATACCTTAGGAAGGCCTCAATAAACCTGCATGGCTGAAAATCTTTTCCTGACAATGTTTATCTAACAAATTACAATGAAGGGTAAAATCCCACACTAAAGGCAAAGACACAGTTTTACTGTAGGAGTAGTCATGACATAGACATTTTCTGTGACAGGACACATGATAAGACATTTTCTGTATTACTTTTGCCTTTAAACCTCTAGAACATACTATTACTAAGTCATTGACCTACACAAATAGATATCAGATCACCTGTGGCATTAGGTCATCTCCAAATATGGTGGCAATCTTTAGGTCCACTCCAGATTTCTTGGCTGCCTCCTGTAGTGCCACAGCACAGGCCTGGGGGTTCACTCCTCCGGCATTACTAACCACACGGATACCTGGGCATTATAACACAGGTGAAACTGTTACCTGGGCATCATAAAACACAGGTGAAACTCCTCCTGTGTTACTAACCACACGGATACCTGGACATTGTAACAATACATACAGGTGAAACTCATACCTGGGTATTATAAAACACAGGTGAAATTCGTCCAGTGTTACTAACCACTAACCACATGGGTCACAATTGTAAACACAGATGAAAGTGACCATGAAATTTCTCCAGCAGTATAACTATATACTATTAACTATATAAATTAGATACCTGGGTATTACAAAATACAGGGTTATTGTACCAATCAGGTACAAGCAATGAGAGTTCTGCAAGTTACATAACGATTGTGATAAATGATGCAGATATGGACCTGGTATGATATAAAATATACATCCTACTGTACAGGATGTTGGTAGAACTACAGTACACAGAAGGAGGAGCAAACCTTTCTTTTTGATGTCCTTTATGAAAGGTCCAATAGCTGTTCGGACAAAATCTGGAGCATAGCCAAAATTCTGCGAAGGAAAAAATACAATTATGCTTTAAATTGATTCACCTTGATTTACCTTGAAAATTAACACAGATGCAAACACACACAGACACCAACAGACAAACACATAGACACATATAGACACACATGGACAATGCATTTAATCTTAGCTTTCTTTCAGTTACATTTTAGAATGACCCTGACAAAAACAACAACAACAGAAAAACACCTGATCTTTCTGCTTTGCTGCAGCCAGGAGAGACATGGTGATCTCTGCCAGGTAGTCAAACACCAGGAACTCAAGACTGCCCTGGTGGATCAGCTGGGGAGCTGCAGTATACAAGTTCATCATTACTGCTCTACAATCATCATAGATGTACAAATACAACTGGCTCTAATCTTGGGAATATATTTTCATAATAATTTTAAATATATAACGTTACATGTACCAGTGCAGTCATTGTTTCTAAAACTGCTCAGTATTGCCAGCTCAATTGATGATAACAGTTGCCTCAAGGGCGTCAATATTGATATTGATATGCACCCTCAAAGTGCCCTAAAGGTACTACTAGACTAGTATCATATCAAATTCTGGCGGGTTCAACTTCAAGCGCCCCCCTCCCCATCTCAGCAAAGTTCTCACACCCACCTGCCGTCGCTGTGTCACCCCAGAACCCAGAGGCGCAGCCAATTCGCACGGTTTTCCCCGACAGGGGCGAGGAACTTCCGTTTGCATTGCTGTAGTTTCTTTGGCAAGCTGCTAGACATCTGAAATGGAACCTCGAAAGAGGGAGAACTACTTTTGTGGCAAGTACGGTCGCCATGTTGTGTGTTGACGCTCCACATGTGACCTGACCTGACCCCTATTAGGTTAGGGGCCGTACATTATTTTGTTACCAGGGGGGCCTCATCACATGAAGGACTTTACCCGTCACAATAGCATTGATTATAAGCGAACATATTCCACCCAAAGAAGAATACTATAGAAACGTGAACTGATTAACACAAAATTACTTGATCTTTTTCATCATCGTCAACGTATGAAACCCCTGAGTCAATAATGCCTGGAACGTCCCTTACTCCGTGTCTGAACTGCAAATCTCTTCCGCGTTTGCAACTTTCAGTTCAGTTCAGGTATTAAACGTTACACATATTTTCCTCTCCAAAAGTGTTACCTCAAAGGTAAGAAGTATTTCCCGTAGCTCAGACATAGGTGATAACTTTTGAGCCATTGTAGCGACAGGCTTTGATGAAAAGAACCTGCTAAATCAGTTAACTGTTGTAACTACTAAGTTGTGTTAACAGGTTTAATGTTGTTTTGGACTTTGTTTCGTGCCCATAGCTACTGACATAAGTGTAATAAGATTTGTTGAACTATTGATAGCACAGGAATATTCGTCAATAAGAGTTTTTTTTGTTGTTTTTTTTACTATTGACAGGATGTTCCTTTTTGGCGACGCCTCAGTGGCGAGCCAAATTGTAACAGTTATATCTAATTTATTAATCTTGTGAATGGCACCTCATGATCCTGTCAAGGCTAGGGATGATCCTGTGAAAATATGACTTAATATTCCTGAGCAGGGATAATTGATAACTAGACTTATAAAAAAAACTAATGTTAGAAAAAATGTTGTGGCCCAAGACTGATCCCCAGACCTTGTAAGTCACTCTAGTTACCCCCTGAGCCATCATGCACTGAATTGATAATAATTGCAGCTTTGATTGGACGTGTAATGTTACTGATGCAAAAATAATTACAGTGCTTGAATTGTCAATGAGACTATATTGACAGGTAAGAAATGGTGTGGCAAAACTGTTGATTATAAGCCAGTCACCAGTGAGTTATACCAAGTTGTAATTTTCACAGTTTCTATCTTTTGGATTTGGTCTTCAGGATTAAAAGCAACTTGGTCAACCATTGGCTAGGACATAAAATATGCAGGAAGCAGAAGCACCATACATTTGACATGGAGTCTGACAAGACATTTCATGGAGGAGCTGGTGTCAAAATAGAGGCTATGAAGAGGAGCCACACAGCAGCACTGGTACGAGCCATTGCAAATCAAGACAAGACATGTGAAGTTGATGCTTTGAGGAGTCTTGGCGATACAAGTTTTCAAGAAGGCTGTGCAAACAAGAGGGTGGCAGACTTAAAGAGATCATCAGCTCTGTACAGCGCTGCTCTAAGACAATGTAAAGATGCTGTTACAAGAGAGGCACTTGAACGTCAGGTCAAAGATGCAGACGATAAAGTCACCACACTCCTTTCCATTGACAAAAGCCAAAAGCACAAGATGACCAAATCCCAGACACAAGGAATGACAATATCAAATGTCTCTGAAATACTGTGCTCCTTGGACAGTGCACTGGAGAATGAAAGTGACTCGAATCTTGTCAAAATTGGCTATGAAGATGTCTTAGTGTCTGCCGTAGTGAACGACCACACATTGCTTGAAGTTGAAGCCTTAAAAAGTATTGCTGATGTAGATCTTGAAGTAGGTCAAATTTCTTCGGCTAGAAACATGTTAGCAGGTGCGATCAAGCTGTATAAAGCTGCACTAGAGCGTAGTGATGATAGTGATGTGCAAGCAGCTTTAGTACACAGGATAAGCTTTGCAGAGAAGGTAAAAGAATCAGCTACCGGGAAGACCAATACACATTGTACACAACAAAGGGTCATTCAGAAGTCAAACTTCAAACTAGCCACAGTTGCAGAGGAGTTACTTGAGTTAGATCTGAGTCTCGAAAGTGGCTTTCGTCTTGACGTTGTGGAGCGGGGTTATGCAAGTAAGCTTATCCAGGCCTTAAGCAGGGGGAATGGAGTCTTGGAGCGTGAGGCATTGAAAAGTCTTGGAGATTTGTACCTACAGAAGGCTAAGATCAGCAAGGATAAGGAAGAATACTTCAAGAAAGCATGTGCCTTGTACAGTGAAGTCTTACAACAGTGTGTTGAAGAGAAGGACCAACAAATCATGGAGCACCGCATCAAATATGCAGAGAAGTGCACAAAGCTCACATACTGCCCTGTAGATGAAATCTTAGAGACTAAAAGTTCAGTTTCAAACATATTGGATGTGATGATGGCACTTCATGAAGTGAGAGAGAAGTACAAGCTTAGAGGGGAGGGGGTTCAACCATTGATAGAAGGTTACACGCATGCATTCCTCCGAGCAATCATGGAGAGAAACCAATGGTTTAAAACAGAAGCACTGAAAAGCCTTGGGGATCTGTATGTAGAGAGAGGACAAATTAATGAGGATGAAGTAGACTTTGACAAAGCCAAAGGGCTGTATGGAGCTGCACTGAAAATATGCAAAGATTCCAGCCGCTCAGACCAAAGCATCCTGAAGGACCGCATCCAGGATGTAAACAGGGTCATGCAAGAGCAACAGAAGGTATGTATTGTTATCATCATCTTTCATTGTCTTATAGAAATGCAACATTCACAAACTTTAGTCTACAATGCAGTGAAGTAGCTATAAATTTTTTTTTTCCATTTTAACTTGTTCTTTGACTGCCACGCATGTAAAATAGATAGGTGTGAATTGTCATTCAGTCGAATAAAACTTCCTTTATCACTTTCCCCTGTCTCTCTATCATTAAGGTTTCCAACCTATTGAAAATAGTCATTTGTAAATTAACTTTATAGCATTCTAAAACAAAGATATCAATTGTTTTTGTATAGGTCTGGTGCAATGATATTTTGTATTTTGTACCTGTCCATTGAAAATAGTCATTGCATTTGTCACATTTTGCAACAAAGAATGATGGTGTGTTGGATGTCACAAACCTGTCCATGATTACTAATATATAGTGTCCTAAATCATTCTGTTGAGGTACTTTCTGTAATGTTCTTGTTTTGATGTTGAACTCCAGCAGCAGCAGAGGACATCATTGCAGAGTAGAAGTGAAGAGAATGTCAGCCTCATTCCTTCCCTGGCCACAAGTGAAGTTGTCAATCAGCATTCAACAAGTCACAGCATTGGGGAAAGGTATGTATCACCTCCACAGAAAGCCCCACTATCTTTTTCACACTCCTTTTGACACACTATAACTGTTGGTGTTATGGCACTGTCAGCACAATGTAATTCATGAATATATGCTCAACAAACAATTGGCATTTTCTTTGCAGCTTCCATGCTGCACTGTCTGCAAGCAGCAGCATAGAAGCACACAAATCAAAGGATACAGACAGGTAAGGGACTCATGTCAAATAAAGGTTGTTTTTTTTTTGGTTTCTATTTTTCTAGCTACATTTTTGCTTGCAATATAAGTCATTTGTAACTTAATTTGCTTTTTAATTGGTTTGGCAATGAAAGACAGCCAGGGCTATCCAACCACCCAAGCTTATAATCTTTACAAAGGGCAATACAGCAGATACGAATTGAACAATAAACTGTGTTCCTCAATCCTTTGCATTTTCATGTTCTTACAGGCTGTACAAAGAACATCTACAGCAGGGTAAAGAGGCACTGAAGAGAGAAGACTTAGACATGGCAGAAGAGCACTTTGCTACTGCACTCAAGACTGTACATATGAGAGGTAAGTTTGGGGTTGTATACTCACAGCTATGTCATTGATTATGATATGACATTGCTAGTTCACAGAGTTATGTTGAATTATTGTCTTATTCAGATTCAAGTGCAGTCCAGTACCAAAAAGAGGCAGAACCTTTGTACAAGTTAGCCAATGTCTATCTCCAGAGAGGGCAGAGAACAAAAGATGGAGGTAACTTCACCAAAGCTGCGGCACTTTGTAATGCGGCATCAGTTAGAGCAGGAACAGATGTAGAGGACAATCAGCTTACAATGCAGACTATAACAACATCATTTTGTAAGCATATTTTGGAGATTGACATCAAAGCAGATCCTTGTAAATCAAAGGAACACAAGAAGCAACTGAAAGAGATGAGAGAAGATGCCGAGAAAGGAATCAAGGCATTAGATCAACAGGAAGATCCATATTCACTTGGCGAGGGTGACCCAAAGAGAATGGAAATGGAAACAAACAGGGTGGACTTGATCAGGACATTGTTTGAAAGAATCACAGAAAGCCGTAGGAATTTCATAGCTGAGTTAGTTGATGAGTGTATTAAAGAGATGGGTGCCCCTCCCTGCAAGTATGCTCTGATAGGTCTAGGGTCTCAAGCTATAGGCTTGGTTACTCCGTACTCTGATCTGGAATTTGCCATCCTTGTAGAGGATGAGAAAGAGAGCAATGTCATCTATTTCCGCAACCTTACTCATTATCTACATCTCAAAGTGATCAAACTGGGGGAAACCATTCTACCAGCAATGGGGATCAAGTCACTCAATGATTTTTACTCAGATGACCCTGCAGACAATTGGTTCTATGATTCTGTTACACCCAGAGGATTTGCATTTGACGGAGCAATGCCAAAAGCCAGCAAGACTCCACTTGGGAGAGGCAAGACTCCAACAAAACCAGCCAGTGAACTTATTCTGACACCACAAAATATGGCCAAGTTGTTGGAGAGAGATGCTAGCCAGTATCTGAAAGAGGGCTACCATCTTGCTCTTATCCTTGGAAATGTTTCATTAATTCATGGAGATCCGGAATTGGTTGGCAGATACAACAACCTATTGGATATGTCACTTGATGACAAAGATATGTCTAACCAGTTGGCACAGGTCATAGTGAGTGACAACGAGGCACAGTTTAAAACTAAAGAGGTGACTGCCCGCCTGTTAGATGTCAAAAAAGAAATCTACAGGCTACCTACTTTATCAGTAACCTACCTGGCACTTTTCCATGGTATCAAACCCACAACAATATGGTCAAATATCACAGACCTAGAAAGAGTTGTAGGGCTTGAAAATGCACACCATGTGAGAGTGTTAGTTGGCATCTCAGCAGAAGTCAGGCTACAGACATACCTCAGCAATGGTGGGCAGAAGGAAAACATGTCTGCCTTGTCATCAATGAAGGTGGGTGGAGCAAGCAGTGAGGAGCTAAGGAAGGTGTTTTACTACTCAAATAAGAGACAGCTTTTGCGGTACTATCACACAGCTATGCCCCTAAAGAGGTTCATTTGGAACCTTTCTACAGACCACATGAAGGTCCCTTCATGTCTTTATGATACGTCTCCACAAGTGCAAGCAGCCATATACCAGAGGCTGTGCATCTATCAAGAGGCCATTAGCTATTATGAAGAGGCATTACAGATGAGGCAAAGTGTCTATGGCAAGAGTGCTGCACATCCTTCTATTGCAACTACAATGAGCAACTTGGCATCAGCCTGGCATGATCTTGGGGATGACAGGAAGGTTGTTCGTTACCATGAACACACGTTGGCTATGCTACAAATCATCTATGGGCAAAACAGTACACATCCTGATATTGCCACTACCCTTAACAACTTGGGGTCAACCTGGAGCAGTCTTGGAGATAAAAGAAAAGCTATCAGTTACCACAAGCATGCACTTAAAATGTTCAAAGAGATTCATGGTGAGAGTGCCTCACATCCTCACATTGCTATCTCACTCAACAACCTTGGGTCTGCCTGGCACGGGCTTGGGGATAAAAGAAAGGCAATCAACTTCCATGAGCAATCGCTACAGATGAGACAGAACATCTTTAGTAACAACAGTGCACATCCTGACATAGCCACTTCACTGCACAACTTGGGATCTGCTTGGGAGGATCTTGGTGACTACAGAAAGGCAATTGTGTACTATGAGCAGGCTCTACAGATGAGATATACCATCTATGGTAAAGATGCTGCATATCCTGACATAGCTGCCTCACTCAACAACCTTGGAACGGCATGGGATAGCCTTGGTGACAAGAGAAAGGCCATCAACTACCATGAACAGGCACTACAGATGAGACAACAGATCTATGGGAAGAGTTCTACACATCCTGATATTGCTACCTCACTCAACAATCTGGGATCAGCTTGGGATGATGTGGGTGATCATAAGAAATCCATTGACTACTATCAAATGGCACTTCAGATATGGAAGGTCATGTATGGCGAGAGTGCTGTACATCCTGACATTTCTGCATCATTGAACAATTTAGGGCTTGCCTGGGGTCATCTAGGTGATTGTGAGAAGGCTATCAGCTATCATGAACAGGCACTTCAGATGAAGTTTGATATCTATGGCGATAGTACTGCACATCGTGACATCGCAACTTCACTAAACAACTTAGGGGCTGCGTGGAGTCGTCTTGAGGGTGTGAGGAAGTTGAATGCCATCAGCTACTATGAACAGGCATTGAATGTAAACCGAAATATTCATGGAGTGAATGCTGTACATCCTGACATAGCAACATCTCTAAGCAATCTGGGTTCATTATGGCAAGACCTTGGTGATGTTAAAGAGGCCATTACCTACTATGAACAGTCACTACAGATGAGGCAAAAAATCTTTGGGGAAGGATCTGACCATCCCAGCATTGCTGCCTCACTTAACAATCTGGGTACTGCTTGGGGTGCACTTGGTGATAAGAGGAAGGCCATCGGTTATCAGGAACAAGCATTGCAGATGAATAGAAATATATATGGCCACAGTGCAGCACGTCCTGACATTGCATCAAACCTAAGCTTCCTGGGGTCAGCCTGGGAAGATCTTGGTGATTTGAAGAAGTCAATCAGCTATAGAGAGCAGGCACTACAGACATGGCAGAAGATCCTTGGTGAGAACTCTGTACATCCTGTCCTTGCTATCTCATTGAACAACCTTGGCTGGGCCTGGGAGGAACTAGATCGGGAGAAATCAATCTGTTACTACAGACAGGCCTTATCCATGATGAAGGCTCTGCATCAAGGGGACAGTAGTCATCCACACATTACAGGCATTGAAGAAAACCTCCAGCGCTTGATCAATAATGAATAGAGTCAACCCACATTTAAAGTCATCTTTATCAGCACATCTGTTATTAGCAAAATATGTTTAGTGTTTGAGGTAAATAGACATATACCCACAGATGAAGTGACGTATATATTATGCACAGATTGGCAGGCCAGTTGCAGTTTTGTACATGTAAGTAGACTCAGATTGATTTTTAAAGCACAATGGTGTGCAGTGCCACTGGTCAATTCTACTTCAGAATCTGATACCTGTTACATAAAATATTAGGAATTGATGATATTGTGTATAATTACCAGTAAGTATTGTATGCTCCTAAATGATCTAATGTGTGATTTTTTAGTCCATGTTTGATTCAATTCAAAAGGCGTCAGTTTACCCCATTACCTTATCATATTTTAACAATGAAAAACCTTATTAAGGCAATATTCATGCTGTGTAGTAGTTCATTGGTTACTTGTAGTTATGGTTTACTGAAGATGGTTTTTATTAATTTCACAACACAAGACTGGCATGTAAAACACAATCTCCTTGGAATGGTTAACGCTTTTCTGATTATATACATCAAGAATCATCACTTTTTCACCAAATAAAAACAGCTTCTTGGTTTGATTAAATGTCTTGTTCTTTATTCTATGACAGCTTGAGGCCAAAGATAATTGCTTAATTACTTGATTGCAATTAACACGTATCAATTCAATGTCGTGATGGTCATGGATGGCACGTACATAAAATACTAGGTCCTCTACATGGTACTGTATTGTTGTCTTTCAAATTATCAAACCAGCACCACATAACATGAAAACCTCAATTTCATACTTGTATTTGACAACAATTTCCAACTACCTGATATGTAACATCATTTTCTTTGAATAATAAAATCTTGTACAGGACAGTTGGTTGCCTTTGCAATTGCCCACTTGTAAAGGTTGTACTGCTTTTTTCATAACCCCTCACCCCAGCAGTGTGTCTTCCTGTTGTGAGACCATCACTCATCTGGTGTGAGACCACAAGGCCACCTAAACTCATTGCCATGTGCGCGTATCCACTTGTTTGCGACTGAAATGAAACAAAAATAAATCTGGACGATGCCATACAACTGTCTGTCTACTTTAAGTAGATTAATTGAAAAAAAACAACTTAAAAGTCAATGATGCAAAATACACTATCAGATTGTTATTAGATCAGTGGAAAGCTAATATGCATATTTACGACTATTAAACCTAATGTTGCAGTAGCATTTTACATACCATTTCCAAAATTCAAAATTTAAAAAGGTAAATATACTTTGATTATAGATGTTTTTGAAGTATAGGGAGTTGAAATCTTACTCCATTTGGAACCCATAAGGACAGGGCAACCAGCATGTAGGGAATTCTCCTCTAAGGCTAGAGACTTTTTCAAGTCATGAAACAAGACTGCACTGTTCTGAAATAGGACACAGTTTTGTGTCAGTTCTTCCAGCATCTTCCGACAAAGTTCAGTAATGTTACGTACAGTTCTGTCAGATAGTGTGTTTGCATTTGTGTGTGTATATGTGTGTGTTTGTAATCAGAGGTTTGTAATAAGGATCATGTACATTCTGTGATGTAGGAATGGAAGCCAATTGTTTGAAGTGACTTACTTCTGCATAACTGTCCTTAAAATATGCAATAGTTGTGACATGTTTGACGACTACTAATATGATGAGCCATTCCTGTGTGCCTGCAAAGCTGTTACGGTAACTGTTACAGATACAGATGGTTCAGTGTTTCTTACTTTAATAGCAGGGACAGCCAGATTGAGATTAGGGAATACTGTAGCTCCACCGGCTTCAACGTCACTAAGCTGTGGTAGAATAAAGGCGATATAAAAATCATGAAATATTTGTTTGAGTGTTATTTTCTTGTACCAATACGGAATGTAATGAAAAATCATTTGAATTCAAAGCATTCAGCACTTCGAGACCACAACTTTAGGTGCATGTACTCTACTTCTATCTAATGTACACTATATTTAGCTCTCTGAGTAGCAACAATGCCTTTTACGATACCAATTTCTGAAATGAACACATCCCACCCAAACTTCAATGTAATTATGACAACAAATAACATCTGGCAATAGGATGGGGCATGTGACCAAACGTACATAAAAGAGGAAAGTTACAATCCTTTCTCCTGTTGTCATCTTCACTGTCTGATTGTCCTATGGGTGTGCAAAATAGTAATTATTAAATGTCAAAACAAAGAAATGATCGTAGCAATAAGGATTTTACATATGATGGTGTAAGTGATCTCCTGTAAATTGTTGTCAGATTGACGAAGCACAATTTCAATTTTTGTAGGTCTAAGAAACTGTATTGACCTTTCATTGTAACTGAAAATTAACAGTTCATTCATCAATCCCATCAATGCCATACGATAGATATATACTTGTGAGTAGCAAAGCACTGTAGGTTCTTGAAGCTTCAAATAGTCATGATGCGTCTCGTAAAGTCCTCCCAGTCCATAGTTCACCACCTGAAACACATCATCAGAGGTCAAAGTCATAAACTCTGTGACTGTTGATGACAAGAACTTCTCATGTAAGACCATAAATCGGGCAATTATGCTGTATTTAAATTCTAATAAACATAACATTAGCATACTTTGGTAATGTCAATAAGACAATGTTGGATTCAGAGCTAAAAGATTGCAGTGTTTACGGATGATTGGATTTAGAAGATGATTGGATAGAAGTAAAGCTAGAAAACTGGTGCTGCTTACATTGATTTCCCCACAATTCGAAGGGTCATCTACAGGTACCATCTACACGACAAAACATCAGCAAATTGGGACATGACTGCATGTTAATGTCATATTTTCTCCGAACTAAAACAACGGTGACCTATAATAATCATACCTGAAATGCCTCCGCAGAAGGGCAGTTGATGTTCAAACCAGTAATGTGCGCAACCTGCCGACTCAGCTTCACAATCGCCGGATGTTCACTGTCGAACAGCCAACCACTGGAAACAGACAAAACTATCAGTTTCAGCAGACAGCTACTTGGTTTTGGATAGAATAGGGAGAGAAACGCCACGTTGTATTCTATTACCATAGTTTTATTAATTTTATCCAGAACATAGCCCACAAAAAACACATTTCCTTACGTTTCACTAACTCTGGCAGTGCTCAAAACGTTCCCACCATCGGCACTGCCATCGTTGGCGAGTACTGGAGACCTCTTCAACTGCAGAAAATCCATGTTCAGAATAAGCAGAGAATGTATCAAATTTTGGTCCTATCCCTGGTGCTGAACGTACACTCACACTGATTGTCCTCCTACTGAGTTCACATTGGTCCTGTCCCTGGTGCCGAACGTACACTCACACTGATTGTCCTCCTACTGAGTTCACATTGGTCCTGTCCCTGGTGCCGAACGTACACTCACACTGATTGTCCTCCTACTGAGTTCACATTGGTCCTGTCCCTGGTGCCGAACGTACACTCACACTGATTGTCCTCCTACTGAGTTCACATTGGTCCTGTCCCTGGTGCTGAACGTACATGTACTTACATTGATTGTCCTCCTACTTACTTCATATGTTACACACAGTATTTGCAGCAGCCATTTAAAAGCCTTAAAAATCTAACGTTATAGTCTTAAATCCAAACTATGCAATAATTGGATTAACCTAACCAATCAGTTAGACAAAGGTGACATATGCTAGCATATGTAACCAATTAAAAGCAATTAGAAAACACAAAACATTGTCGTTAAGAAAAAATTAGTTCCGCTGTATTTCTGACATCACTAGTACCTTGTCCAGCGCCATGTCCTTCATAAAGGCGGTCTGCTTATCAGTGATGACGTCATGATACAGGGCGACCAATGGGCTTGTCTCGTGTAGCACCTCCATCTTGATAGGACTGAGGTAGAAGTACGGACTGGGGCGGATGTATCTACAGGTGAGCGTTGGGTGTGGAGCTTGGTTCTAGGTTGACAAGATAGATAAATCATAAACAATGATTATCTACTTGTACCAGTAAGGGGTGATGTACACCGTATGTGTAGTTCCCTTTTGTATTAATGATTCTAGTTTGGTCACCTTGAGAAATTAACAGTAACTACAACGATGACATCGTACTGACCGTGACATTCTGATCGGTTTCAATGTCAACACTGATATCCATTTTCTCCCCCCCCCCCCCCCCCCTCAAAACAACCCCACACGATCCGTGGACTCCAAGAACCAAGTTGCTTAGTAAGAGATAAGGTGACCAAGATCATGTGTAGCATACCTACCTTGAGAACTCCAAGACGGCAAAGTTTTTCGTGGACATAGTTAGGCTTCGTTAAGGACGATGTGACGTTTCTTAGCACGTTTGAGAGTAGTCTTAAATCATCTTCGTTGGCTTCAACCTTTTGTGCCTTTACATCTGAAAGACAAGAATGTATGAAAAGCAGATTTGCATTACTGAAACGTCATCGCCCATATTTATCATACGTATCTTGAGTTATATTTGGACCCTGGCATGTATTTACAACACATGTCACCTACAATGCGATAACGTTGCTATCTGATTTGTAATCATATTCCTGATAGCAACGCAACTGATTTTCTGCCAACATTCCAAGATTGAAGAACATCAAACTGTCGAAAAGAAAATTCAAGGTAAGCGATTTGTTCTTGCTGAATGACAGTTATAAACTCCAACTTAAACATCAAAGTGGTTACAATAAGATACAAAAGGAAATAAAGCAACGTTTCGTACTTTGGCCAACTTCACAAACCCCGCAGCTGAGGCGACAACTGTGCAACATGAACTTCGGGTTGACGTCACACTCCCCCATCCCGGCCCACTGGGGACAGAACAGATCATCATCCACACAAAAGTTTCCTGGAGATTCAAACATGGAAACAGAATTAGATCACTGAACAGCTGAAATTCGTCTAGAATCAAAATGAAGTTTCAAGGAAAAACGAACGTCTATTGAGAAGCATACTAATTGAAGTGTTGGTTGAAGTCAAGGGCCTCAGATTTACCTAACTTTGACATTGCCATGGATACAGCCTTGTTCCACTGGATCTAACGGTAAGAAAGAAATATCATTTGTAATGACAGATGAAATATCTAACTCTATACATTTACTTAGTTTACTTAAAATGATTCTACAAATTATCCTTCTTTTTGTAATTGACTATGATTACAAACAGTCCCTGTCATTACCTTGAAGATTTTACATTCGCAGTAAATAATCAAGTTATCGTTCCAGCAGTTGTTCACAAGTTAATCAAAGTCGTTACCTTCTGTACTGTATCCGCTAATTTCAGTAGTACATCCAGGATCTTAAGACCATGCTCATCATGCTTGACCTTCAGCGACGCTATCTCCTTCTCCCTCATCATCTCCAAGGTCATGTTGAACCACAACATGGCCTGGTAGAAGCTGTTTTCTTTACACGCTACATCCCCGATGTAGAAGGTGTCCGAGGGGTCCAGAGAAATAGTCGGGTCCTTTGTGCTGACCTCTGTCATCTCACGCGCAGGCTCCTCGTCATTGGTTTCTTGTGGCAGTGGCACCATCACAATCTGCCCCTGCTGGGCCAGACTGCGCATGTCCAGGTTATACACGTGTTGCAGCCTTACCAGAGCGAGCGCAGACATGTACAAGTCTTCATCAGTTGGTAGCTCGAATGTTCTCCCTTTTAATTCAGGAAAAAAGTTCGTCATTGATATGTGACTTTTTTGCAAACAAATGAGTGCAAATATCAAGGACGAGGACAATGTTTAACTGCACTCAAGTTTGTAACTTATCTTAAAAGTACCACACACAGAGAACAAACAGAAGGTAAAGGCAGTATTTTACCTCGATATATTTGGTAAGCATGTCATCTGATATTAAACTGTCACTTACCGGTCAGTGTTTGGGCTTCCGACAAGTTGTTAGGAACTTGACTGAGTCGTTTGATCAAGAGGTAAGCTCTGACGGGGTGGTAAACCTGGCGGGCAATGTGGTCAGTCCCAGAAATGCTGATATCAAAACTCTGGAGATATCTAAATGAGCACAGAAAGAATAAGGTCACTGTTGAGTTATCAATAGTAAAAAGTACAATAATGGTATAAATCTGGTTTACTAGTGAAAAATGAGTTAGAGGGGACTTAACTTATTAATTCACTAATAAAACGTACCTTGTGGTGAAAAAATGAGGTAGATGGGCTCTATCCCATTAATTCACTAGTAAAAGATATAAACTGGTGAAATATTGTTATTACCATTGCGATAACCGTTGTCACCACGGGAAAAAGTAATCATCGGTTTCGACTGAAAAAAACTTTTTTGAACTAAATAAATAGGCTGGGCTTCTTTTCTCCTGTCATTGATATAAAATCAGTCTTGTTTACTTCCTAGCCATGTACTCTGTTCTAGTTCCGGTTCAGTCCTCTGATCACTTCTTTGTTGAATACACTGGCATCCGGTAATGCCCTGTAATGGGAATCAAACATCCGAACAGGCATGCTAGAGTTCGATCCCCGCTACCTTTCTTCTGAGAAATATTCAATACCCGAAACGATTAATAAAGTTAGGCGAGGGGGGGGGGTCGTATTAGAGAGGGAAGCGATCGGAGGATCGGACAGCGAGTTGAATGTGATAGATTCTGTATCGTATGTTTCAAAGATAGTAATCATTATACATGTATTGCCACGTTAAGTTTTGGTCCATTATACATCACAGGACATAATGGACAAAATGCACGAGCTTAGAGTACCGTTGCATATCTGCAGACACTTGTCGACCCTCCTGAATGAACTGCTTTACCATAGCCACTACCTCCCTCTCCTCTTGCACCAGTTTCTCCAGCCTTACAACTGCCGAGAAAAATCCCGCGTCTGCAATAGTACACAGCAGCGCAGGGAACAAGACATAAAGTAGCACACGAACAGACTTGTCCACTGGCATTGACATCGCTCTTGCTAAGTAGAACACCTACAGTACGACCTAACGTTTTCTGGAAACAATGACGGAATAATACAATACGTAGTTTTCAGTAGGTAGCACACAAAGAGAGTAAACAAGGATTGCAGACGTCTCTCACGAGAGGTGATGTGTTGCATCCGCGACATGTACTTTATATATTCCATATCCTGTTTACGTGGCTCATGAGCCGGTATCTGCAGACAGGTACGTAAACAGTGTAATGAGTGTATATTGGGTACGAGAAAGATAAAGTGCACATATGTGTTGCGCACACCTTTTGTGTTGTTGCGCATTCCAACCTGAAATTATCAAACGGCTACATTTTACGAATTAGCGACGCGTACACCAACGGGTCAGAATAGGTATGCGTTGATAATGTGTAGTGTCAAAGTAACAGGTGTTTCAATATCCGCGATTACAGTCAATAAAAGACAGTCAGTCAAACGCACCCATAGAGGATAAAGACAAAGTTTTATGTTGACTATCGCCGTTGTAGTCAGTACCCAACTACATTTCGATTCTACGCTCATTCGGACGTCTTCTGTAATTGTTAAGGTCTCAAACACTCGTTAGACAGGTTTGATAACGATTATACGACGCATCCGGCATCATTTTTGACTCCCATGCCCACCTATGTAGGTCAATACTATAAGCATTTCAAATCAGCAATACTTAAAAATATAAAAAAGCTAACAAAATGATAGAAGCTATCCATATTTCCCACTCATTGCTTAGTTTGGTGTTATTGCCATCATGTGAAAAATGGTTCGTCTTGTTTTCCATACATTGTTACCTTTTACAGCTGTTGTGTAATAATGCTAAATCATTCATATGTATTTACACCACATTCTACAAAGTATATGTCTAAAGGTTCCATGCATTCGTGTTAAGGTGCGCTCCCACTGCACTCGCGTCACGCTTGTGTCGCTGCGGGGTTCGACAACGCAGACGTAACCCCACGGAACCTAGAAGTGACGCGAGCAAGCCTAGAGGTGACACAAGCGAACCTAGAGGTGACACAAGCAAGCGCGACGGTTTTTTGAAAGTTAAAAAATAACGCAAGTGGCAAGATGCCCCAACAGTGACCCAAGAGTGACACAACGGTGACACAAGAGTGACACATGAGTGACGCCAACATGCCTTCAACAGTATCAAGGTTATATTTTGTCTATTTTGCACCAAGTATCAAAAGTAAACATCCTTTTATTACTGAAAAGCTATTTTGGATACATTTTAGATATCATTTTACAGCGGTTTTTGATTCAGTTACAACAGTGAGATTTCCACAAAACTTAACTTGTATCCGTATTCGGACTAACTTAAAAATACCTTTTGTTTTATCTGATGGGAATTAGGCCAGGATTCTATACTTGTACATGAACACCAAATTAGTAACTGGTTTATCTATTTATAAAACTATAGTATACAGATCTGGAGAACCAGATTATGGTACGACGTTGAAGAAGACATCATACATATGTTGGATGATAACGTTTGCTTTTGAGTTAGAAGCAATGTAATCATCGCTGGTAGCCTGCCGCCAATAGAACACCAAACTTGCAGGCATTCGGACCCATAAGCCATGTTATTTTTCTCCCTTTTCACAAGTATGGTATCGATAGACTTAGACATTAATTGTTTGGCAAGCAATCCGCCGTCAGGGAAAATACTCGCGTCACAAAAAAACGTATGAAATATCAAACTTTTTTTCATTTGTGAAATTTGAAAATTGTTCAATAAACCTATTAACATATATCATTACATATACTTGGTGCAAAACACAAAATCGATCGAGTCAAATCTGGTATATGGTTCGTGTCCGTTCATTTTGGTCACTTCTTTTATTGTAAAAGTCTTTCAAGGTTATCATATAACATATGTAACATATTATTCATCATCACAAAGGAAATCATTTCATTATAAATCTCATTTGTGGCATTTTCATAATTTTACAGTGATTTTTCATAAATTGAGAACACTGCGATTTCCGATAACCTGTTCATTTATATATATCAGTCTAGAAACGCAACAGTGACGCAAGTCAGTGTGAGCGCAACAGAAAATCGGCGAAAATAACACAACAGTGACACAGTGATCGAACCCCGAAGCGACGCAAGCGTGACGCGAGTGCAGTGGGAGCGCACCTTTAGTATTTAGTTAGCCTGGTGACTATACCATCGGGCGCTCGTCTTTACCTCCGGTGCTGTGAGGGTAGTTGATTAGCGCAGGCCGGGGGAAGTTTTACCGGTTTGGGTTAGGTTTCATCGCTGGCAGCGAAAACTCAAAAGGCCGGCTAATCACAGAATCAGGCCCATGTTAGGTGACAGAATGAGGTCCCGTGCTATTAAAAGCACCCCAAGCCGACCAGCGGATAATGGTGACCAGGTTAGTATTTAGTCACCAAAGGAAAGTCTCCCCAATAACCTTTTGTGAAGAATATCTTTACGATGCCTCCACCACGTATACCCTGCTGCTACAGTGGTACCTACCACTATGAGAATAATACCGCCAAGTTTAACAGGACTAGGAAACTCCGATTGAATAACGTAGTCCAAAAACACTGAAATAGGTATTGTAAATGTCTTAATGGTGGCAGTAATGCCAGCTTTTTCCGTCTTCAGTGCTAGTTTCGTCGCGAATGATGCGCCGTAGTCGCATAGGCACAGTCCGATGACGTAACCCGCCGTTTGTGTGGACATTTCCCATCGCTGCCCGGTCTCCACGATGTAGGTCAGCGGTAGCAGCACCACTGCTCCTAACAGGTTGGCGTAGAAAATTATAGCAAGAATGGATACTCCCTGTACACCGACGAGTGACCTCGCGATTACGGTATTTGGACCCTTGCTGAAAGCCGATGCGAGTGGCAGAAGAATGGATGTCGTGAGACGCTGTGTGGATGAAGTGTTCTCCATAATCATTCCAACTGCGACAGCTACAACCCCAGATACACTGAGCACGATTCCGAAACAATCCACGACGCCCACAGTTTCCTTAAGCAACAAAAATCCAAGACAGACCGTGAGGAAAGGCATCGATCTTCGTATGATGCCAAAGGCGATCCCAGGGACAACGAAGACGAATGACATGAATCCAAGCACGGCTCCCAAGTTGTCTGTGATTGTCCACAGTATGAAGTATAGCGCTTGTCGTCCATCTTCAGCAGCCAGTTTTGGTTTAAAGACGGGCAAGAAGACGAGGACAAGAAGGAGCTGTCCAAATTTGTTAATGAAGTTGAGTTGTAATCCAGGTATGCCTCCCTGACTACTCAAGGTCATGAACTGAGCCGAAAAGGCAGATAGTGCTGTGTACAGCAGAGCATACAACACACCGGCACCAGATTTCAGATAAATCTTAGTAAAACTGGCACCTTCTGTGGCAGTAGTCTCCTCCTCATCAAAAACTGTTGTTCTGAGTTCGATAACCAGGCTTCACATTGAGAACTACACCAAACCCCTGCGGTAAATTGCTGTCCACGCTGTGCAAATTGTCTGCTACGTGCCTCATCAGGGGTCTCCATGTAGGACTACGTCATGTTTTCACAGCCCGGGGCACTTCTTTATCCTCTTATTCGGCATTTCTCTGCAGACGAACAGATACCAGGAACCAGGAAAACGAGGTTGGTAGTGCAGGACTCACTGAAACTGTTAGAAAACTCTCGGAAAGACGTTGAAATTTTTGCTTAACCTGCACAAGGATCCCCGCACAGAAAACACCTGCCGCCTTGTCCAGATCTTGGCTGGTCGAAGTGACTGGACTACCTTGTCTGGGCTCAGAGGGCGAGGGCGCGCGCCAATTAACTGATTTGACCTCTGATCCAAACCATTCCTTTGAATGCTGCGCTGAGTACATGTATGAGATAAAGTTTGTTAATAAAATTTTACATGGTATAGACGAATGGCATGAAGCGCAATTTCTTCTGTTTAATTCAAACGCGACTGCAGAGTACAGTGACCGTTTAGTACAGGGACCTCTTAAGGCTTAGGTCACATTTCCAAACTGGGCCCAGTCGGGCAGCTTTCGGAAGAGAAAAGAATTATATAAAAGACATCAGAATACAGATAATGTCAACGTAAGATTCATGGGTATGATATGTGTATATTTCTAGATAGACAATTTGATTTTTCGTTTCTTACAACATCCCGACCGGGCCCCGGTTTGGACCTAAGCCTAAGGGAGCGACTCAAGGGCTACACAAGTGCAACTTACTTGAGGATCTTTATTCCAACATGGCTATACTCTGGGAGTCGGACTAAATATAGGACTGAACCAACTTAACTTGGGGTGTCAGTCTAACTAAATACAACATAAACCAACATAGGTGGCGTGACCATTTTCCTTCCTTATTTCTATCTCTTTTACTACTTTTCACCAACTAGCTATGCTCAACTATTGTGCCCAACTATTAACCTTAGTGGCGCAGGGACAATTGAGCTGCATTTAACTCCGTTGAGGTCAGCTTTTAAATGGACAGGTTGACGATCAACCATGGTCAGATTTGAATTAGACTAAACAGAAAATCGTCTCCAACGTCCCCACCTTCAAGACAACATGCAGACATGACAACTGTGGTTTCATTCTATCCATTATAGTTTATTTTTCTTCGACATGGGAGGCATATATTATCTACATGTATACACAAGAAATATGTTATCATATGCTTTAATTTGTTTACAATACATACTGTAAGCGCAGGTACCAGGTATTGCTTAAGAACATTGATTTAGGAATTGTTGAGGGATATTGTTTTATTTGTTGGTTTTCATGGTCAAAGAACTGAACATTTGAAAATAATGTTATGTAATGGTGACAATCAATGATGATGAAATGAGTCATCCATCACTATATACACTCTAAAAGTCTATTCTACATAATTATGCATCTTACTAGAATTATTCATGATGGATTCAAGAGAGACAGACAGGCTGCTTTAAGTGCATCATATCTTTTTATAGAAACTACATTATGAAGGAGTTCCCCTATGGTACAGTTATTTCTTGTCTGCAGAAGCTCAAGGAGGTTATGCATTCCTTGAAGATTTGGTAACTTAGGTCTCTCGACTTCAAATCTGTCTGCAAGATGTTTCCAGAAACAGTATGCTCCTTTTCTGTCAGGTTGATGGTCCAGGTATTTCGACAACTCGTCCCTCGTATCTTCAGGGAGTTGATCCAGGCCTAGATCTTGATACAAGAAACAACATTGCACAAATTATGACTTAATAATTTGCAGGATTTTTCATTCAAATTGTTACAATAAGTCTTTTAAAAAATGATTTTGATTACTTAAGAAGTCATAGATAATCACAGAAGCAGTGAAGTTGAAGTGTTTTTGATAATGAAAAGAATCATTTTTAGATAATTCATTTCACAAATTCAAAGTTTACGAAATTGCATCCAGAAATGGGGGTAAACATTGTTTAACAGCTTTTTCCTAGAGATTTATCATATTTGACAGGGCAATAAATTTTATTTCTGTAAAATACTAGACTAATTTCCTTGTGTTTGTCAAGTGTATCAATACCATTACCCATGTGATAGGAGACACAGGTACTTTTTATCAACACCTGTGCACTAATTGTAGATTGTAGATTATAGTCTTAACTTCATTACTTGACAAATGTACTTTCACTCATGCGATAGGAGACACAAATACTTTTTCTTACTCCCTGTACAATAGTTGTACTACTTATAAAGTTTAAGAAGAAATTTAAAAAATTCATTGCTACGGGAGCAGGATCCTCTCCTATGTTTAGTAGATATGGAGCCATTGAGCTTACCCCCGAACTTGTCACATGCTGTTTCAAACAGTTGTCTGATTTCTTCAGTCATCTCCTGAAAGTATACAGATAGCAAGAGGTCAATATGCCTGGATGTAAAGGCTCTGTCACCCCTGAACGTAATTACTAAAAAATGGATGGAACTTGCAATTGTTGCACTAACTCACCGCTTTCTCTGCCTTCTTGAAATATCCTGTTGATGGCTCAATCTGTAGTCGAGCAGTTTGATTCACCAAACGTCCATCACCCAGCTCCACTACTGGCCTGGACCCTTTGTGTACATCTTGGTTGGATGTACCAAATGCATTCTGATCCTGGATGAGAACTGAAAGAATGCATAAATGAAAATATGCTTTAAAACTTAGTAATGCCTGATTGGCATGATAGAGTATTGTCAATAGACATATTGTGAAGAAAAGGTGTTGAATTGGAGATCCTGGGACAGATATTATAGGGTTAAATGTTAGCCTAATGAATACAAATCTGCCAAGTATCGTTATAATACATTGTTACAACACTGAATTAAGACAAAATATTTCTGCTTGACTTAAGAGCTCAGCATTCTTACCTTTGGCAGTTCCCCCTTGAGCTGACCAGTGGACAGCTGTAGGATGTCTGGCCACAGCAGGACTAGCTGTTCTGCAGGGTACAGCACTGTTCTGTTTAAATAGTCCCCCTTCTACAGTTCCATTAATAGAGCCTTCTGAACTGCTTGAGGATGGTGAAAGCTGGGATGACAGCCTGCTCTGCTGGCTGTTACTACCATAGCTGGCTCTCTTGTTGGATCTTTTAGATTGTGCAGTCTTTGGTCCTTTTAATATGAGTTCTGTTCCACTGGAAGGATCTGAACAGTCATTTGCATCCCCTTGGCTCACATGTACAGGTGTCGTGTCACCATCCTTACTGTCAAGAGAACTTGTGGATGAAGCATTGGATGAGCTGTTGCCATTTTGTGAGTCATCCTCAGAGCTGTCCCCATCCTCTTCCTTGTCTACACCTGATGCAGCAGGTGTGATACTGAATATAGATAAGGAAAACTTAGATATCAATCACTTAAAACAGCATATTTTATCAAAATTTTCATTTTAAACCATAGAATTTCATGCATCAAGCTATGGCTAAAGCTACATACCTATTTGAACTCTGAGATTTTGATGGTAGGAGAGTATCTGTTTCTTCTTCTCCTTGTCCTTGAGTCTGTATTTCTCCCAAGTTGATGAGCTCTGTGCCCGGCTGCGGCACAGCTTCAGGGTCATCTGTGTCATCCCTTTGTTCAGCTGCAGCTTCTGAATCCCCACTTTCAACTGCAGAAACACTGGGACCTGTCACAAGAATGATTATAAAGTTGACGTCCATGAAGATTAGACATCCAGGTAATAAGATATGCCAAAAAGCAGTTACTCAAACAACTGGATATGATTTTGGAAACGGTCAGACGTTTCAGATAGTATCCACTTATAATCTTTTGTCAGTGCTTGCTTTTGGTTTTTGATGAAAAATATGTTAATACAATATCATACAGAAAGGAAATGCATTTTAAAAGGTCAAAATGGTGTAATTCACACTCTTTATGCTCAGCAACAGCACTATTTTAGACATCAATGTTGTTCATTAGATTGCTTAAGCACTGATTTCTAAATAGTATCCAGCATATAATGTAATAATATATCTGCAACAATTGTGCAGCAAACTCTTAGCTCAGCTGAAACTGATGTGACGCCTCACTACAAAATTTGTGATAGAACCTGGTGCCTCTCAGTCACCATAGAAACTGGTCTGTGATAATGATATGAGTGCAGTGCTAGCTGCTACATTCAGCTGCAACCCACTGCACAATTTTTAATCAAACTATAATTAGATGTTAAAATGATTCATACCTGGACCAGGATTTTCCCTATTACGACATGGGAGGAATCCACATTTGTGTGCAATGAAGATGACTACTCCAAGCCCAACAAAGACTGCTATAACAATTATTGGTATATTGATATACCCATTGGAATCATTTTCTGAAAAATACAAATAGCACAATGGTTAGGCAATGGAGACGAGATGAACAGCAACTTGTACTAGTAGTAGTGGTACAGGCACGTGTCACTTAATTTACAAGGTCGCAGGTTTACAAGGTTGAGGATTCACAATGTCAAACAACCTGCAAAATTGTCATCTCAAAAGAAAAATGCTCAAAAGAAAGGGCACATCAAAATGCAAAATCATAAAATCTACATGTATGTAGATTGATATACAAGCTGAAGTCATAATGTGGCTTTCCCTTATTTAAAAAAAAATTGATGCAAAAAGGATTTTACTCTCATCTCTCTCATCTAAGTTTAACAAATCATTGTGGTTATTTTAGTTTTCAATGTAGCCTGTAACTTCTAAATATGTTGTGTATTTGTGCTAAATTTTAACTTTGCATCTTGCATTTCATACCTGATGACAATGAAAGGACATCACTGTTTGATGTTACTCTCATGTTCTTTGTTGTTGTAACCGGTTCAGTAGAAATGTCCATAGGAGGCGCAGTGATGGTAACTGTAGTTGTTTTCTGAGCATCCAGCCAATCTTGGCAAAGATATACATAAGGAGTCATCACATGTTTGCAGGGGAGGCAGTTTTCCTCCTCTGGATGGGTGCGGAAGAACCTGCAACAATAATAAAATTGTCTTAAGTTTGATATCACACGTTCTAAAAAAAAAAGAGTTCAAAGAACTCATGGCACATATGTCATGTTCAATTGGTAATCACTTATGCAAATAAGATTTGATTAACATTACAGCTGTCTATCAATCACTTCCTGTCACTCTATGCTATATGTGACTTTTATTGGCAGTCTAGTTTCAGAGACTGTCACCTCTGGATGTAATGGTTGACTTCTGTTGTGGCTCCTAATGTGGCGAGCATATAGAAAATATACAACTTGAAAACATAGACATATCAAAACCAATACATCCCTGTGAGTTAGTAGCCTCCTCCATTGACCCTGTGACCTGGATTATGTTTGACTTATGACTACTTCTATAACCTCTGACATCTACTTCCTGCCAAACAGGCAAGTTTGACCTTTGTGGTCACTTTTCACTCAGAATTTGTGTCACTTTGATGACAATGTAACCAAATAACTATGGACACACACCAATACAAACAAACACGCCCAATTCCAAGACCCTGTACATGGAGTCAAAAAGCAAAGAGTACCTGAAACATATCTGGAATACTTTTGAATACACCAATTTATATTTTGTACCAATGTAAGGGCTAGAATTATATTTAAACTCTTTCCATGCTCCTGTATCAGGCAGATTTGCAGATCTTATACACTTACCCAAAGAGGCAAGGTCCACAGTGACTGTTGGTTGTGACGCTACAGTTCACACTGTAGTGAGAGTTGTCACACAGCTTGCAAGGCTGACACCTCTCCTGGTTGGTTGAGTCTGAGAAGGTCGGCCAGGTTACCAGCGGGTCCTCTGGGTTTGGTTCACATGGTGTGCAGGTGGTCAGGGCACCTTGTCCAAAACCACACGGCTGTAAAATCCAGATTGAACAGTTATGTCAAAATAGCTCTCCTCATGTCTGTTTATCTCAAATCTGTATTTCAATGAGACTATAGCATTTTCTGGATGTAACAATGCCAATGCTTGCTTCAACTCGTGTTACAATTTCTCTGCATTTCTAAAATGTACCAAGTCTTATAAGATTGACCTGCCCTGTCCTTGGTGCTGAACAGCATGTTCTTCACAAAACTTTCCAAGCAATTGTACATGTTACTATTCTATAGAAATGTACAATTGCTTGGAAAGTTTTGTTTGGATGTATCCCTCTGCCTTGTATCTATCAGTTGAGTTGTTATTCAAACACACAAAAAGCCCATGTTTTGAGTGGAAGTGTTTCTGTATGTTACTTAGCCTACAGATGTGACATCACTAGAATACTAAATTTATAGTAGAAGTGTTCATACTTACTCCCGAGACCCCATACCCAGGGGGGCAGGTAGGACAGGGCAGACATTGTCCATTATCCAGGTATTCATGTTGTCCACAGGTGGGGGCAGCAACAGCTATGGACCCTGACATTACCTGTGTGGTGGTTAGGGAATGCATTCAAATACAATATTTGGTGCTTTTGATGAATATCAAACAATCAAAAACGATAATTCTAGCTCTTAATACTTGACACCACCTAAGTAGATTATGACCTGTTATGATAAGTCAAATATAATTTCATAGATTTTGATTGGTATCATAAGCACTAATTTTTAAAAAGACATGTACGTATACCAGCAGTATTATAGCAAAGCGTCCCCAGGTTGTCCACATACATGTACCCATTCCTCCAGTAGCCATGGTATTCAAGGTCTGAGTGATGTGTCCAGAATTCTGCAAGTACAATTAAAAGTATAAATGACTTTTCCTATGAGTGCATATACATGTGCGTAAAGGGTTGTTATCATGCATGTCACTGTTAGGATTTGAAAAACATCAGAAAGTTTAAGGGGGGATTTTAGGGGGGATATTTTTTAGATATTTTTTGTTCTAACTTTTGTTAGCCTTTAAATTTTATTATCATATAGCCAGACGCCGCGGACCAATCAGAAGGCCCCGTTCCACGTTGGTTATGACGCCGTAATACTTAGAATTTTAGATTCCCGCCAGCCCGGTGTGTATCGCCCTTCTGATTGGTCAGAATGAATCGCACCGGTGACGATTTGCATTGACACCGGCACCAGTGTCGATGCAAATCGGTGCCGGTGTCGATACATTTTAACCAATCAGAAGGAGCGATACACAAAGGATATGAAGGCATTGGCCAATCAAAAGGAGCGAAACATATTCCAGAGCAGAGGGACTACTGACTGCAAGAAGAGGGGAATGGCTCCTTCTGTTAACATTGATAATGTTTTGTTGTTCTAAAGAGTCAAAGACTACAATGTTTTAAATATTTTCTGTGGAAAGTTTGGTTTCAAAATGCAATCTGTTATCTCCTTTTAAATGTATGTACCAAAGAACAAATTCGACAAAGGAATTCACACGTATGGTACCAAGGGATCTATACGTCATACAGGAGTTTGTAAGTCTGGGTAGGCTATATGATAATAACGTTAATAACCCGCCTGTTCCTCGGTGTGCATGGTGTCATAACGCCTGGTCCTTTGCTATAACCACCTCATAAACCAACCTCGTTCGCTACGCTCACTCGGTGGTTTTATTCGGTGGCTATAGCAAAGGACCAGGCGTTATGACACCATATACACCTCGGGGTGGGTCATTAACCCTTAAGTCTCTACCAATTTCTACCCCTGGTTCAATTCAAAGAGAGAAAAAACATGCCGTTTCCCCAAGTGGCCCCTTTCTCACGTCTATCACAAAAAAGTCACCCAAATCATCATGTACCAACATGTCTGTTTTTGTGGTGGGGGATTTTTAGCAGTCAGGGAATTCCCCGCCCGTGACTCATGATCAGGTGCATGTTCAGACACGACCATGGGCACGTCGACACCCTTGTCATTATGTATATAGGCTGTGAGTGCCAACTGAAAAAGTAGTCAAACATAGTTTTAACAGTTACAGTAGTCATATATTGACAAAGGACGCTTCTCACGAATTAGACCAAGTTTCAATCTGATATACTGAAGAAAATGAACTTTATACACAGAATTAGAAAGTGGGCTCAACATTTTGAGATCACAAAATTATGAACACATGTACAGCTTACCTTCCTCAGCTGTAAACCCATCCGATACGCCGCTCCTTCAACCACGTCTAAACGAAGAGGACCAACTGTGCCGATATGTCATTAGGTAGTGGGCGGCTGCGTCTCCGAACAAGGCCCAGGGGCAAGAGGAGGGCGGACGTCAAGCCGAAAAATAAATGGCCGCGAAAGGTATCCACGTTGTTTAACACAATTGTTGTACAGTCGGTGTGACGTTAACGGTACGTTGTAACAAATTCTACAGCAGTTCGTACGCCCGTAGTATTAACCTACCCAGAGAGCCGTAAATCTTATAGCACACGTCCGGAATGGTAGCTGAACCAGTGTCAGGTTAGAGCCCGTAAAATGAAGGTATGAATCGTCAAAATTTTGGCAGTACGTAGGGGGATTCCCTCCGTGGGATTCCCCATTCGAAACTTCCGGTCTGATGACGTAATGAGTTGTGATTGGTCATCGCGCTTACTTCACCGGTACCATGACCACAGGGTAAACAAAGATGTCGTCATGCATCACATGTTCAATGCCAGCTGAGAAAAACACCGGTGACTCATGTATTTTCTCCTTGCCGAATCATCAGATGATCAAGAAGCCACGTATGGAATTTCAACCACCTTTAAAATTTGGAGCAATGTACAAGTATTAAAGATCACATGATGCGAGAATCACATAAGACATGGGGTCAACATGTGTGTGTGTACTGTCACTGTGTATGTGTGTGAGGGGGGGGGGGGGGAGTGGGGTGTAGTATGGTGGTTTGCAGCAGTACTTCTTCACCTTTGCTAAGTAACGTATTGTTCACATGCTTAATATAGTTTTTTTGCACCATTGAGCTTCAAGCACTCATTAATATAATATACACCCATTCATCCACCAGTATCATGTCAGCTGTGGATGCAGTATGGCTCTTGACAAATCTCTCTCTCACTCATTCATTTACTCATTCACTCTCATTCATTCACTCACTCACTCGCTCAACTCATGAGCAACATAATATGCCTTTGTAAAAGCAATGCCAGTCCAAAAGTCAACTTCAGTTGCCAACACATTCAACTCATCATACACCTGAATCATACAGTAAAAAAAAAGAATGACAAAATTGTTAATATTGTAACGTTACAATGGCAATTCATTTTAATGCTTGGCTACACAAAGGTAAACATTGTCCTTAATACAAAGCAAGTAACATGTAGATCATAATTGCATACCTCTGGTAACAACTACTTCTTAACTCTATGACTCTACCAAGCCCTTAATGGAAGTGCTAACCTACCTTACTTCAGCCATGATAGGACTCAGTGTGCATCAAGCACTGTTCTGTATATTTCATGTTACACACTTATCATCAGCTCCAAAATGTCCAGAACACAGCTGGGACTTCATATACTTCCAAACAAATCATCAGCTATCATTCATCATAATTGCTTTTGAAATGACTTACATGCCTTTGTAATCCACTCTAAATTGAGTTGGCAGACTGGCAACACCAGGGGAATACAGATGAGCCCTGTCTACCCTTCAGTAGCACTCAGCTGACATTGTACAATGTACATCCAGTAACCGCATGTACAATGTACAATTCAATTCTGCTTCAACAATATTGTCAAACCTAAATGCTGTCTCATTTATATTCAACATTGATTAAACAAACAATCACAATTCAGTGAGATATAAAGCCATAATTTTACACACCAAATTCTGTCATCAAGATATGATGGCTTGAAAGTAATTCTATACTAGAATTCATTTTTTGTATGATTTTGCATAAGTTTCATATTTCAAATATGCTAAGAGTATATTTGTGTTTATCATTTCTACATCCTATCACAAAATACATCATCTATAGACTATAATACAATATGGCACTGCCACTATATGGCATTAGTTAGAGATGGCACTCACAGTAGGCTATAAAGCATCCTTAAATATTGAACTATAACATTGTTTGCATTACCATTACTGAAAAATTGATATTCAGTGTCCACATCAGGGTCTAATGTTCTGTAACTTATAATTTCATGCTGGTTTTATATCATGTATAAACAAATGTTCAAATAAACAAACAAACAATCATGGTAGGAGGCAACATTTTTTTGTGGTTTGAATTTGTGTGAACAATTCTGTACAACAGTAGTAATGTACTGGAAATGCATATTCACATGCAGTGTCATCGTAGATTTGTAGTGGAGGGTCTGGGGTGTGAGTGAGCTTGCTGAAGTAATAAAATAGAAGCTAAGCCTCAGAAGAAAACCTGATCAACACTTTTCCCTCACAGTAACACTGCCTCATACCTGAATAACTATGGCCAGGTACTTTATCATTCTGAAACATTCTGTTTTCTCGATATCGTATATACATTAGAGTGTTTCACAACGGTTGTTTCAACTAAAAGAACCTCGTTTTTCTGTCGCAGAATAAAAAGTATGGAATGAATATGCCCCATTTTTAATGCATGCAAATATACACAACTGGAAAGTATGTACTATGTTGATCAAATAAATTCTGCATCAGAGCTACCATCCTTTCTAAATCATGATTTATCACCAAAACTGTCCACTAAAGAACATATGGCCCTAAAACACATTATAAGCACCAGAGAAAAATTGAGGTCAGTAAAAGACAACACAATATACAAAACTTGTCACATCCATATTTCTTGCATAGCAGACTGTACTTCACCCCAAACCAAAAGTTCTTAAGATAAAAGAATACAATGTACCAGATGGTGCAATTTACCAGAGCCTTGCTAGAAAGACTCCAACACCAAGGAGTGCATAGCTCACTGTTGCAGACAACTCGCCGGCGCTAGCCTGCACAATTTCCTTCGCTCTCTTCCGAGCGACTGCATTGTTTGGGTTCAGCCCGTCGAACCACTGCGTCATGCACGGCTCCGTGTCGGCGACTACGGTGAAGGATCCGTCCCAGATTTTCTGACAGAAGTTTGTGGCGTCGCCAAAATATTTCTTAAAAGTCTTGCACTGGTTCCCACGTGGACACTCATTTACTCCTAAAATAAATAAGACAATTGTGTTACATTGACCTTTCAATTGTCCTTTGTAACTTTTAAGTAAGCTTGTAGTAATGGCTGCTGTAAGCAAACAAACCAGAAATAAAATTATGATTCATGATTGGTTAAGGTAAAGGTAATCTCATCAAATCAAAAATAGTCATTATGGAATACATATTGAATATTCAAGTGGATATACTGGAAGACATGAAATCTAGAAGTCACCAGTTTGACTCATGACATTGCTGGCTAGACTTGTATCCTTGGGGAAAGGCACTTTTTAATGACTTTCCTCATGTCACCCAGGCATAAAAATGGGTACCTCACTTTGGTTTTGTATCTGTATCTGTATCAATATAGCCGGTATAACTGCCCTTTGTAACACACCAACTTTGCAGGCAGCAGCTGGTTATATCACACTGAAGGAATTGTTATGTTACACCTACCCTTTGCACATCTGACCATAAATGTTGTTTGAAGCTTTCATAGTGAGGATACATCTACTAGATGAGGAGGCAAAACTAAAAGGCAGTGGAAGGAGAGGGATAGGCTCTGCCTCCCAATACCCTGCACATAACAATCTGCTGCTCCCGCAGCCCTCAGAAGTCTGAAAAGAGACCAATTTTGTTATTCTTACCAGATGTCCAGTTCCATCCCTTTCCCCAGTTTCCAGAGCAGGTCATGTCATCCTTACAGGCCTGCCACCATTGGTTACAGTCAGAGGCACATAGTGGCACGTTCACAAACCGCTCATTACGGATCTTCATCTGTATCTGCAATCATGGTAAAAAGGTCGATGGTCAGTTCATAAGGCTTAATCAAAGTGAGATTCTATATTTGATACAAACAACACATGTATATGTCATACCCAGGCCATAATAACGTTCGATACAGATGTTACAGAGAATACAGACCATACTGTATTTTATGGTATCCCATGGCTTTCTATCTGTTTGTAATCAGCCTGCATGGAATTATCTGAACACACACGTCATGTGCAAAGTTGAAATTGATGTTCTTACTGTAATCTTACAATATCTTTGTTTAAAGATGCCACCTTTTCTCAACTTTTGACACAATTTTCATTGCAATTTGTTTTTTGATCGGTATGTCTCAACACAACACAGCACTGCAGTCCTCATCACCCTAAGTCTCAGCTCTACCCCTGGTCTTTTCACCCTTCAGGGCCTAGGCTTCAACCTTCAGTTGGGTTGGTACCTTGTGTATGTGATACAGAATACACTATGACCATGTTGTATCATATAACAACATATATAACAACTTATGTCATACCTGTGACGCGAAAACGTTCGATATGGGTGTTCCGGACCGGGCCATAACTTACGTATCGCACAGGTTCGAAAGGCGTATCATACAGGCTCCATTCGAATAAATCGAACTGTTTCAAGCGGGCCGAGTGCGGCGCCATCGAAAGTTCTAATACCTGATTCGGACATTGGAACATTACTGTTGCAATACTTTTTGTTCGAGGGCACCAAATTTGTTCAACTTCTGGCACATTTTGCATCAAAACATGGGTTTTCTCAGGTGGGTATGACATAAATAAAATACAACACGGTGTATTCCGCATCACCCTCGGTCCCAGCCCTCCTGCGGGTCGGATCGTCCTCCGGGCTTCGGGCGATCCGACCCGTGGTCGGGCTGGTACCTCTGGTGATACGGAATACACCATGTTGTATTCTATATATATTGTATAACCAACCTTGACTAGCCATGGACCAAGGTTAGGGGAACACTCGTAGAAGCACATGTCCTGCATGAAGTGCCTCTCACATGCTGGGGACAGCTGGCCGCAGTGATGCCACTGGAAGTTGTACGGGAACAGCTGGTCCTGGTGCATCTTCTCTGTCACGTTCCCACGGCAACAGGCGCGGTCCTTCCAAGGTGTGCACTATCATGGACAATGTTTCGATCAGGGTTATGCTACTAGTATTTTATAAGTGTTGAGGAAGCAGGTCAAGAAAATTTTGAACACAGGAAGCTGAAACTTAACTTGTAGAGGGGGGATGGTATTAGACTGCTAAATGCAGCCCTCTTTGTAATTTCATACCATTTACCATGCTTAAAAAAAGGCCAGTAATTGTCAACATCTCCATAGACCATTCCAATGAGACATAGGGGTGTGCTTAGTCTCACCTGCTGATACAGGCTACCCTCCGGCCCTGGCACCTGCTTGTGGTGCATTCCATCCAGACAGCTGTTCAACAGCTGCTCCTCTGTTTTCCCATCAGTTGCTGGCTGCTGGCCCATAATGCACCAGGGCAGCAGTAGGATGAGAACAGGAAGTACCCTCATGTCTGTCAGCTTGAAGAAAAAATCACAAGGTCCAAATTCAACACTCGGATGAATAAATCCATGGTTTTATGTGATAATACCTTGCCATATCGAAATACTAGTATGTTTTGTCTATTACTAGTAAACTTTCCTGCATTATCATATATCAGAATGTTTATCTTCATAAGTTTCAAGTCAATAACAGAAAACTAACGTTACATAATTACATAACGTTACCAATCAAATTGAATATTCATTTAGTCAATTAGTGATAGCAATTTTCAAGACGAAAAACACCAAATAACTTGTCCAAGGACGCCTTAGCATATGTAACAATACAAGAACATGTGCCACTAGAAGCCCCCTCCCTCCCCATTCTTCTAACATGCCTGCGAACATGTTATCATATCACCAGACAGGCAGATGTACAATGTAACAGCTGCAGCTGAAAATGACGCACACGAGTTTCATGTTTCAGGACACAGTGGCCCAGAAATGTTGACCTTGCACAAAGTTACCCTTTTGCCAATAAAAACACGCACAATAACAAATAGTGGATGCATACATACCGTAAGGAGTAGTTAACAACGGAAATTGTCGGTCATAAAGCGTTGTTTTCTTTCTGTATGTTCATGCAAATTACGCAAGATGAGCACATGGAAAACTCCATTGCAAACCGGCGGCTGCACGTGACAACTAGTACAGGGTTTTCACAGTCATTCTAAAATAGTCTAAACACTCCACATACCTCTAGGATTGTCGACGAAGGTCTAGAGACGAACACAGCGATCTTGAACTAAATCTAGAAGCTGGTAAACAGCTTGCACCACTGCCCTGCAAGATCGGCAAGATTTTCGCGCGAATCGCATAGAGGTGAAAGGTCATGGGAGAATCGGGGGCACGAAGGGGGCGCGGTCACGCGATATGACGTCATTGGCGGGAGTTTTCAAATGTTTCTCCTGAGTCTGAGAGTCGATGCAACGAACGACGTTATCAAGGAGGTCCTTGATGCAACGTAATTACGTTCCTTCTGGATATTTCCCGACAGGATAACTTAATACTTTCGACAAAGTTCTATGCATGGAATCTATAGGTCCTGAGTTCGATCTCCGCCGTGCCCCCGACGTTGTGCCCTTGGGAAAGGCACTTTACACGACCTTCCTCATTTCACCCAGGTGTAAAAATGGATACCGTGTATGTGGCACTGTTAATATAAGTTACAAAACTTGAGTGCAGTGCCACATTGTCCTTGTCTGTCCAAAAGCAAATAGAAAAAAAAAAGGTTCTATGCAAATATTATTGGGTTTTTAGGTCATACCCATAGGAAAATGTCCTAGACAAGGAAAACAACTGCATACAATGCAGATAAGCCCAGGAAGATTAATGTTGTGTTTCCGATATTTACAGTCCTGAGAAAATTTGGGTTGGTAGGTTGGGATTTTTTTTAAATTCAAGGCCTTAGTATTTCAACAGATGCGTCGAATACAGTCTTGTTTTGAATTTCACCATGAAGTTTGAAAGTTCCATGCCCCTTGGCAGGAGTCAAACTAGAAGAAAGGGTTAGTTAGGGTGGGCAGGTTTTTGTTAGGATTTGTCAGGTAACCAGAAACACATTCTTCTTCTAGGCCCATGCTCTATTTCTCCAGAGTAATTTTGGTACAGCATCAAGTTGACTGAAGTTAGACCTTCTTTATTTTAATACTATGACATGCCAACTGTCGATCAGCCCCATGGTTGATCAGTGGTAGGGGCAGCATGACACTACTTAAAAATGGATGCTGCAGTAAGATGAAGACACAAATAACACACGCACACATGAAATCAGTGCATCTTAGTGAATTCTCATGTATTTTGGAATTCTCCAATTGTCTTCAGGGCATGAACACAAACGTGGACGTATGTCTTGGACATATGTATGTAAGTTGACAAAACAAAATAAAGATGTGCAACCATCTCTTATTTGTGGCATAAGCAAAACTTCTCACAAGTGACTATGACATCACACTTGGTGGTTTAACCTGGAAGTTGTCTGGCAACTTGGCATTTGTAATGTTGTGATGTTGACAACTACCCTTACAAAAGACGTCAATGATATTGCTGTAAATGGTTTCAACAAGTGCAAATTCATAGGTCTAGATGTCTGAAACTTCCAGGCTTAACCAACCAGCATAGTGCCTGTGATGCACAAATACCTTATATTGTGTTTTAGACTATATATACATACATACATAACAGATGTTTGTGTTCTCTGAAGACTTATCACTCAGTCACCATTCAATCACAGCAAAGATTAAGATGCAAACACAGTTTGCAAAGTATGCAACTTAGTTGAAAACACTACATGATATTGCTACACATACAATGTACACCATTATGCTTGCATTTTTTAAATGTGTACTAGTACAGATTTTTCTTATATCATCTAACGAAGCACGGTATTGGTACATGTATTATAGTAATACTGTGACACTCAGTGACAAGGTAGAATGTACAGAGACCAATAAACAAATTTTAAAGATTACAGTCGATTTAACAAAGATACATGAATATGCTTCTAAGACTATTAATTGGAATGTTACAATGAATGATTCATGAACGATTCCTAATACATTTGCCCATGAACATAGGAATGTCACAAGCATGCCCCAAAGGTTTTTGTACAAATCAAAATATGCCCATTGAAATTTGGAAAACAATCAAGCTCAAAAAACACCCAAAAAGGAAACAAAGCGCAGGGTATACAGTAAGTAATACTACTAAGTTCAAAATCAATGTTGCAGACAATACACAAGACTTATGTAACTATGGATTTCTCACTCAGTCTTCTTTTGTTACTTAAAATATTTTGAGATCATTTAAACACGTATAAAGCAGCAGGTCAAATACACACACGTAGTTATTTTGAGGCACGACTTGGCAAATGGTAACTGTGTAAGCAGCAATGATACAGATGCACACACGTAAATGTAAATATACACAAGACTTTGTACATGCACATCACTACGCTATCTTCTACTTACTATTCACAATAGAATTACTTGCAAAATACTCTGCTACAGCATATGTTCATTTAGCTACTGGTACAGGATGTCAGCAACAAGCATCTGCCATTGGTCAATAGTGATGTTCCATATTTACATACACTTATAGTGCTGTATTTACTGAGAAACTAGTTGTTGAGACAGAGAGGTAAGATTATCTCACAGGGAAGTAAGATTATCTCTCTGAAAAGTAAGACTATCTCACTGAGAAGTAAGACTATCTCATTACATGGATGTACTTCAATAATCACATTTGCTCAAAGATCCCATTTTCAACTGCACCAGAATTGACTACAATACTAGCAAGCTAAATTTCCATATTGTTAAATTCTGTATTTCAGAGTGCAAAACATGACCAGACTGTTTCTGTACATGCACATATACTATATCAAGTTGACCTTATTTGTCCAATCACTGATAGCACTGATTATTATCTATTGGCCATCAAATTAGATGCAAGATATTAAAGGCCAGGCAGAACAAATATGCCACAATACTGGTCTTTATGTCATACCTGTGACGCGAAAACGTTCGATACGGGTGTTCCGGACTGGATGATAACTTTCCGTACGGCCCGGGCTTATCACACGGGCTCCATTCGAATAAATCGAACTGTTTCGAGTGGACCGAGTGCCGCGCCATCGACAGTTCGAATACCTGATTCGGACGTTGGAACATTACTGTTGCAACGCTTTTTTTTCGAGGGCAACAAATTTGTTCAACTTCTGGCGCATTTTGCATCAAAACAGTGGTTTTCTCAGGTGGGTATGAAATACAACACGGTGTATTCTGCATCACCCTCGGTCTCAGCCCTCCCGCGGGTCGGATCACCCTCCAGCCTTCGGCCGTTGTGCGATCCGACCCGCGGTCGGGCTGGTACTTGGGTGATACGGAATACACCGTGTTGTATTCTATATTTAGGTACAATGCGTTTACCATGCAAAATTCTGCCTCATATAACATTAACCTAAGGGATGACTTTTGTTGAATTGTCTTGCAATGCTTTTCTATTGGGTAATACAGTACATTACATTTGGAAGCAGCAGTGCAAACTATATCATCTACAATTGGTCAACTTGAAAAATACATGTATCACACCATATTTCCTATCATTTCTCTTCATTACAGCACAAAAAATATACAATTCCACATCAAATCATACTCCCTACGATTACCTTTCAATACAGCTCTACATATCTATATAATAGTTAGATCCATATACATAGTCAGATCTATATTTATATGTAACTGTATCTTTAGTGTGCAGCATGTAATGTTAGAATGTGAAGAAGTGGTCCCTTTGGTGTCAGTCATTATCTGGAAAATAAACAACATGCTGTATAAGGAATTGTACTTTTTTCCATTTAGGATATAGTTTTATTTTAATTCAAAATGATTTGCAAAAATTGCACTAAGAGTAGAATCTATGAACACACATACATGTATGTGTATGTAGTCCCAGGGGTCTAGCCAGCGTCCGTTTTTCCGTTCCAATTGACGGAAATTTGCTGCGTCTGACGGAAAAATTTTAAAACCAATCCGTCAACCTTGACGGACAAAAATCCTTGGTGGAAGCTACAGGCGGCTTGGGGACGCCGTCCACAGCCGTAAAAGCCACATACTGTTTGTTTTGCTATTGTTATGAAATATGATTGTTGACAATGTGTGTCGGCGCCCTTTCGCATACGATAATCTCATTAAAACCCGTTTTTCAAGGTCTCAGTTCAGTCCTTCTAACTTATTTTCGCGGTTTTCGCGACGATTGTAATTGGCTGACGGAAAAAAATTTCGAGCTGGCAAGAGCCCTGTGTAGTCCTGATTAATCATTGTTGTGGCCCTGATTACCATTGAGAGTATTCAGACAGAGGTATTAGAACTTTAAATTATCTATAGTAAGAGGTTCTACAATATGATTGCATGCAGTAATTTTTAAAGCAGTGTTTCCATACTACCATAGCCACCTATTGTAATGTGTTTTTACTAACCAGTATACTGTTAATATTTTCCAAAGCCACATCATTCGTCTGTCAAAAGACCAAAGAAAAGTTGCCACACATGAGTCAAACACACCAATTAGTAAACAACAACAAGATGAGCTAGAAACAAACAAACAAAGACATGTAACAACACCAGTGGAATGGTTAAACAGAACTGAAGCAAACCTTACACTTTGTTGAGGGCATTTTGTTAAGGTTGACAATTGTGGGGGTAGATGTAAAGATATAAATGTTACAAAATATACAAATACCATAAAGAATCCAACTTTAGATTTAACTATGAATGATCTACTGCAGAACTACTTCTGTGCGACATACACTTCTAATCTAATATTAAACCATTAAAGACAATGGGCTTTAAAGCAAAAATAGGATTACAATGTTTGAAAAGTCACAAGAATGCAGATTTAACCATACCTTCACAATATGCCCCATCAGCCATCACCAACTGAAGGATCTTGGGATACAGGTGCTCCTTCTCCTTGCCCAGGATCTGACCTACGACCTTTGGTCCTTCATCCATGTTCTCATCCTCATCTTCATGGAAGGCCTGAGGGGGGTTTTGAGAAGTAAGAATCAGTAAGGAATGGCAAGAAAGAATTTTGGATATGCTATTGTTTGACAACAGCTATAAAGAATACACAGAGTCTTGATATATTTGTTTACCTGCATTATTCCTTACATATCAGCCAGTTGGGAAGCTAGAGACTCTATAATAAGAACACACTACTTGATTGGTAGTGATTTAATTTTTGCATGGCAGCAATAAAATGTTGTGACATGTTTAGAATTATTGAATACTTATAAGAACAATGTGCAGACAAAACATTGTGATAGGAAATATTAGTCTATGCAACAGATAAATTGGAGTTTTCATTGGTGGCATTTCAGCATAACTTCTTTCCAAGGAACTTCATAAATTACATATCACTGCTTCAAAGCAGACCACTTATTTTGTTTACCTGGATGGCCTTGTATGCCTTGATGAACACATCTGGACCGAGTTCGTCCTCGAGTCGCATTCTGGTCTCCTCCAACCGAGAGAAGACACTGTCATCGTCATCATCATCACTCAGACTGTCTCGCTCATCACTCTCACTGTCTGTAGATACAACACAAACAAACTGTCAGTATACACAACACAGACATATACTCTTGTAGATGTACATGTAATAAGCTAATAAATGAAATATTGCCATGTATAGCTGGCAGGAACAAAGCTGGGTTACAGCAACATACTGTTGTGGAAAATGCTGGAAAATTAGTACAAACTATTACAATCAGGATGCAAGTTATCAATATACAAACATATTATGGGCTGAAAACATGCAAACATATATTAAATGGGTAACAAAAGAAACACAGATAATCCTTTTGGAATGCTAGGAATACAATAAAAAACATGATGGTTTAGTCGTTAGTAAAGTTAACAATTTACAGGAATTATAATTCAATGAATCTGGTAAACGTAATGACAACTGCTTGGCAAAGACAGACATTGTGGCTCTATGCCTACAGTATCTAAACCAGGGTTCTAGCCAGAGCCCGTCCTTCTGTCCTTTGACAAAATTTTGCAGCTGGGGATGAACAATTCCGTCCTGTGACAGACAAAAATTGGCCTGTAATGATATCAAAGAAATGAAAGATCTCCAGAAATTCAGCACAGATGCTATTGAACCAAGCTAACACTACTCTACCAGCAAAGTTTGCCCCCTCAAAATTCAGGAAATAGTGTTTCAGAGGGGATAGATTTCAAAATTTTCCCTGGATACCCTAAGATCGTTGTGCTTCCGTGCTTGACAAAATTTCCATTCAAAATCCAGGGAATGGCAAAAAAATTCAGGCTGGCTAGAACACTGATCTAAACTCATGATCAAGTAACCTTTGGAGTCCTCTAGAGCCTGTCTAAGTAATGTAAGGAATGTTTTCTCCTCGTCCTCCTCTATATCCTCATCAGCAGTGGACCAGTAGTCCTCCGGGCTCCCCCTAGCTGATGACAGGTGAAGTACAGGTAAGCCAGGAAGATGTAGGACAGGAAGAGGATTTTCTATACATAAAAATAGAATGGAAAACTGAACTAAGGACTGGAGGAAATAACAGAGTAGGAATAGAATAGAAGAAGGTCTTAGGGAGCTTTAAAATACTTTAGTTTTCATATGTAGAACAGGCTGCAAATTTTGCATAACAGAAATCAAAGGTTGCTCTTCTTACATCACAAACATGATAAAATAATGACTGTACCAGATTGCCACTCTTCATTAAGGGGTTCTGCAGGGCTGGAGCGACTGTCATCATCATCTTCCTCCTCTTCACCTCCCTCCGCTCCCTCTGCTGTCTCTGTCGTGTCCACGTCCTTCTCATCCATGTTGTCAGCCGTGTCCTCTGCCTCGTCGCCCCCCTCCTCACCTGGAATTTTAAAAAAAATTCCCTTTAAGGTCTGTGTTCCTGTAACTGTAAACTTTGGGTATTCTGTGCTGATCAGTTCATGCTGTTAGTTAATGTAAGTTCAAACCTAGCAATAGAAGATCAAGGGGGCCAAGAACCCTTCCCTGAAGTACCCACCACTTGTGCTGTCCTCCAGTAGATTTTCCATGGACTCCTTCATCTTGTAGTAGTCCTGTAGGTCCTCCCCTTCATCACTTGCATCCTTCTCTTCACTGAAAGGTATAAAGGCATAAAAGTCAGTCCAACAAACTAAACAATACAGAATGATGTATACAGTGCAGTCAGGAACAAGTTTTCACGGAATAGTTCCACTTAACAGACTTCAGCATTATGTCTTTGGATAAGTACTCAACACCTATTTCCTCACTCGGATAAGGTGAAAATTAGTGCCTAGCTTGGGTTAGGGATGTCCACTCAAATGGGATGTAAAGCTGTAGGACCCATGCTTGAGGAGTGCCCCACCTCTAGCAAGAAACTTAAGGAACTTTTCACATTTCCCTGTTGTGTGAGTGTATCAAGCCTATAAAGTCTGGTCTTACTGTAGAACAATTATTCAGAACAATACTCACCCCTCTGGCTTCTCTTCCCCCTCTGCCTCATCATCTGCATCATCCATGGACAGGCGATGGTCCTCTCCCAGCGGTGTGCCGACATCACCAAGCCCAAGTGAGGCACGGACGGACGCATGTGCGTGCATCTCATCAAAGAACGGGTTGAGAGCGATGTCTGTCTTGAACAGGCTGCTCAGGTCAGGCATGGAACATGTCCGCAACATCTGCAAAACGATTCACGAAAGATTCAAAGTTAATCCCAACATTTCCTTCAGCTGAATGTAGTGCAACATATATTTTTAAATGCCACCTAGCAAAACTGAAAAGTATTGCAGCCAAACACAATACAGTTACAGGCATGTTTCACTTTCTCAGACATATTGCACATGATTGACAATACCACTGCACATGATGCACAATATAATATCCCTACTTATCATCATCATCTTTTGTACTGCTGAGCTCGCTGAAAAGCGGATTATTAGCAGCTGCGCAAACAAAGGGACGAATGGGGAAAGACGTAGACATGTTATAAATAGTTATGTTGCATAACATAGTAAAACTGACCTTGACATTAGGGGAGTCAAAACATCCTGTAGACAGCCCTTCCAGAATCCCTGCTCCTTTTGCTGTTTCATAACTGTGATGGAACATGAAATAAACAATAAGTTCGAGGTACAACTGTCATCACAAACAATGTCATTTTGAAAAAAGAATAAAAAACATTTTGAACTGCATCATACTTACAATGACACTTCCTCGAGTTTCAAGTCATCGTCTTCTTCTTGTTTTTGTTCTTGCTGCTCCTTAGGTTGCACTTTGGTGAACAGAGGTTTTGCATCTGGGGTTAGATTGGCCAAAAAAGAAGTTTGATATGGGTGCCATGCAGAACAGTGCATTACAAGACATAAGAGTGCAAAAGACAAGAACAGAAAAGTTATTGACATCAAATCATGTGCCATGATTTCAAGATTAACTGCCATACAAAAAGAAAAATTATTTACGAAAAGTACACACCTAGTGTATATTGTAAATGCTTTTTCTTTAATATCATCTATCATGTAAGTACAAGAATTAGACAACAGTATGTATGTTGCTTTGCACTACATTATTCAGTAGCTTCATACATACAAACCTTTAGTGGGAGTGACCACTCTAGGACTGACAGACTTCGCCCTTGGAGCAGTACCTTCCTTGTCTTCTTTGGTGGGGGTTTTGGCCTGTTCTTCCCCAGGGGTGGGGGTGGGTGCGTCCTCCTGTGTGGGGCTGGACACCGCAGATTTGGGGCTGGCAGATTTGGGCCGTGGGGACGCGTCAGGCTTGACCAACGGTGAGGTTGGTCTGGGGCTGGCCGACTTTGGCCTTGGAGAACGTTGGGTCTTACCATCGTCCACAGGAGTGGGAAGTTTCTCAGACTTGTCTGAAATATAACAAGATCCTTTAATGGGGAAGTTTTGTCATGCATATCACTGAAGTTTCATTACACTATAGAGCAAGACAACCTAAAACGTTAGCTTCAAAATCTACGTATCAAAATAATATACTTAAAATCAGTTCTACCTTTGCTGTCAGTTTCATCCTCTCCTGCCCATGCACCCTTTGTCTTGGGCAGACTGTCCTTAGGTTCAGTTTTGACACCTTCCTCTGTTGAGACCACCTCTACCCCATCATCCTCCGTAGCTCCAGCCTGGTTGATGGTGATAGTCTTGCCAATAGGGCTGGCAGCATTCTGTATTGTAATGGTAGCCTTGCCAACAGGCGTCTTGGGCTTCACCACATGGGTACCCACCAGTGGGGACTTGGAGGGAGCTGAGCCATCTGGCTTGTCTGAGAAAGAGGCATCAAAAAGGCATGAAATTTATGACTAAAGTGCATAGTAATTTATAGCAGTATGTTGTAGGAACCTTCAAAAGTATGAGACATATTTGGATCTTATTAATGTGATAACAAAGGGCCAGTGAAATACTGTAAATGCAGAAATGTTCGCGGTGGATTAATTTTGGTTTTCGCGGTGACCACTTCACCGCAAACTTAAAACCAATGCGAACATTTTTCTATCATGGTATTAAACTGCAGTCTATGGCGTTACCGCGAAATTAAAACCACCGCGAAAAGTCCTTTTCCCCGCTACCGTGAAATTAAATCCCCGCGAACTTAAAAGCATTTACAGTAAAATATCCTCTATCATTCGCATAAAAGTTTGTCTTTTTTGATGACATCTACCAATATTAATTGTAATCTTCGAGTTATACATGGCAAGAAATTGGACATTGTGAAACATGGGGCATTTCCAAACCTAACAGAAGACCTAACGTAGAATGATATTGCACCCAAGGGAATTCACCGATTTTTGCAACACAATCCACCTTACATGCCAATCAGGTACTTGAATTTCATGTTGTCTGGGCTGGGACAGTATACACATTTTCCATCAACCCTTCGTCCAAAACCTTCCACAGCCTAACAAGGGACACACGCCATCCTGACACAAGAGGGACACCGAGTCTCAAGCAAACCTTACATAACGGCATTAGCACGGGTGGTCCTTCTTAACAAGACACAAGACACACGCAACCAAGTTTTTCCACCTTACGTTACGAGCTGCGATTTTTTCGTCAACCCTTACGTTACGGAAGCCTGTCCGCTATCTCGAGCTGCGATTTTTTCGTCAACCCTTACGTTACGGAAGCCTGTCCGCTATATTTAGCTGCGATTTTTTTTGTCAACCCTTACGTTACGGAAACCTGTCCGCTATCTCGAGCTGCGATTTTTTCGTCAACCCTTACGTTACGGAAGCCTGTCCGCTATCTCGAGCTGCGATGTTTTCGTCAACCCTTACGTTACGGAAGCCTGTCCGCTATGTCGAGCTGCGATGTTTTCGTCAACCCTTACGTTACGGAAGCCTGTCCGCTATCTCGAGCTGCGATTTTTTAGTCAACCCTTACGTTACGGAAACCAGTTCAAGCCAGTTAGGTGTCCGCTATCTCGAGCTGCGATCTTTTCGTCAAACGTTACGGAAGTGGTCAATTATGTCCAGGTCCTGTGTGGCCCGTTGACGGAAGTGGTCAATTATACGCAAAATCCAAACACTCAGGGCCCCAACGAATATCGAAACAGTCTATATAAAGACACGAAAATATGAAAAAAATGGAGCGTTTAATACCAGTCCTATGATCTTTTAAACCGAACGTTTTTAGGTGGAGACACAGCCCGGTGTGATTCTTTTAGTTCATGTTTACCAGAATCCTTGGAGAATGCCCCACTGAATGACCAGCAGCATGCACGCCTGGCTTCACGTGTTGAGCAAATGTGCTTCCAAGTGTAAACTCGAAGGTCATACTACACATCACGCTCATTGAAGTTAGTTTTCAAGGAGCCCAGTGTACGATGATGATCATGTTTTCCGGTTCAATGCCGTGTATCAAATATTAGTTTAACAAGAGTGGAACTTTTGCTACAACAAGAGTGGAACTTTTGCTACAACAAGAGTGGAACTTTTGCTACCACGGCGTTCCATAAAGTGATGTCCCCTCTGGCGTTATCACGTCTGCGTTGCACCCAGTTTGGTGCTGTTTCGTGTGTGAGGTTGACGATTTTGAAAATGACCACCAAAATCGACTTCATTTGTTAGGTAGTGATTTTTGGCCATCAGAAGGAGAACTAATATTCCGACATTCAAAATGTTGTGCAGAACTTTGGGAGCTTACATGTCCAATTTTCTTCTAAAGAACGCTGTAAAGGGGAAGAAACGTGAGGCCGGCGAGCCCACAGCTGGAAAAATCCGGCGGTTGGGAGAATTTAGCAGTCAACAGTACACAAGCTGTCACCGAGCTTCTGTTAAGCAAAGTTCTCGTAAAAATATTACATATAGCATAATCTAAAACATTTCGAAAAAATGTGTAGATGTGGTAAAATGTGTAGTATGACCTTCGAGTTTACACTTGGAAGCACATTTGCTCAACACGTGAAGCCAGGCGTGCATGCTGCTGGTCATTCAGTGGGGCATTCTCCAAGGATTCTGGTAAACATGAACTAAAAGAATCACACCGGGCTGTGTCTCCACCTAAAAACGTTCGGTTTAAAAGATCATAGGACTGGTATTAAACGCTCCATTTTTTCATATTTTCGTGTCTTTATATAGACTGTTTCGATATTCGTTGGGGCCCTGAGTGTTTGGATTTTGCGTATAATTGACCACTTCCGTCAACGGGCCACACAGGACCTGGACATAATTGACCACTTCCGTAACGTTTGACGAAAAGATCGCAGCTCGAGATAGCAGACACGCAACTGGCTTGAACTGGTTTCCGTAACGTAAGGGTTGACTAAAAAATCGCAGCTCGAGATAGTGGACAGGCTTCCGTAACGTAAGGGTTGACGAAAACATCGCAGCTCGAGATAGCGGACAGGCTTCCGTAACGTAAGGGTTGACAAAAAAATCGCAGCTCGAGATAGCGGACAGGCTTCCGTAACGTAAGGGTTGACGAAAACATCGCAGCTCGAGATAGCGGACAGGCTTCCGTAACGTAAGGGTTGACAAAAAAAAGCGCAGCTCGAGATAGCGGACAGGCTTCCGTAACGTAAGGGTTGACTAAAACATCGCAGCTCGAGATAGCGGACAGGCTTCCGTAACGTAAGGGTTGACAAAAAAATCGCAGCTCGAGATAGCGGACAGGCTTCCGTAACGTAAGGGTTGACGAAAACATCGCAGCTCGAGATAGCGGACAGGCTTCCGTAACGTAAGGGTTGACAAAAAAAAAGCGCAGCTCGAGATAGTGGACAGGCTTCCGTAACGTAAGGGTTGACTAAAACATCGCAGCTCGAGATAGTGGACAGGCTTCCGTAACGTAAGGGTTGACTAAAAATGATCGCAGCTCGAGATAGCGGACAGGCTTCCGTAACGTAAGGGTTGACGAAAACATCGCAGCTCGAGATAGCGGACAGGCTTCCGTAACGTAAGGGTTGACAAAAAAAAGCGCAGCTCGAGATAGCGGACAGGCTTCCGTAACGTAAGGGTTGACTAAAACATCGCAGCTCGAGATAGCGGACAGGCTTCCGTAACGTAAGGGTTGACTAAAAATGATCGCAGCTCGAGATAGCGGACAGGCTTCCGTAACGTAAGGGTTGACCAAAAAAAAATCGCAGCTCGAGATAGCGGGCAAGCAACGGGCCATGAACGACACCGAGCAACCTGTTAGTCCTCTGTACTGAAATTCCCAAGGGAGACATGAATGAACCCCTGGTGTAGATTTTACTCGTAGCCACTGAATGCAGACTGTTCTGAAAACACAATGATGTATTTAAATCGATAACCCGTTGGTTTGTAAGCTTATTTGTAAGTTTTTGAAATGCCCCATGTTTCAGAATGTCCAATATTTTGCCACTACTGCTTCGAGTCAAATGTCTACATGTGTACTCTTTGGATCACAACATCACAGAAACGAATCCCTCATTGGTTGGCATGGCTATGAGTCCTTTTTGTGAGGTCACATCAGTCTGTTGCTAGTTTATCAAACCAAAGAGCATACAGTAGACAATTTGTTCAAAGATAACATACAACTAGATTTACCAGAAAAGAGGAGTTACTCTTTGGATATGATTTTGGAAATGGTCAGACGTTTCAGACAACCATTCGGTGTCTTTCATCAGTGACACTGTGTCACTGTTACTTGGTATAACAAGCTGCCACACTTACCCTCGCCCTTCCCCAGAGGAATGGTGAACTTGACCCCCTTCTGTTCCTCCTGACTCTCCTGGTCCTCCAGCTCCCCCTGGTACCCCTGTAACAGGGCCATGGTGTCCTCGTTTAGCTCCGCCTCCTGTAGCACGCGCAGCGCCGTGTTCGCCGGCCCGCCCCAGCGCTTACGGTTGTCGTCCTTCGCTACTCCGGCAGGGTCGGGCTGTCCCCACTTCTTTCTCTCCGCTCCGCCCGCTTTGTTGAATACAAGCACCTTGTCTTCTGCACTAGTGGCTAGATGGGACCAAAAATCATTCATGTTGTTAAATGATAAGAAATTACAAATGGCATATTACATGTTGTTAACAAAAAAAAAGCCCCAGGAAGACTTAAAGCATCAATATAAGAAAAATGCACTATACTGTGCCCTGCTTTTTGCAGACAACTTAAACACCAGTCCTTAACCAAAGTAGGAAGTTCTTGTATATCTGTGCATTTCAATAAACAGTGCGGTCTTAAAAATTAATAGATACCAATGATTCTCCTTCCAAAAAAAAAAAAACTAATTATAATTGGTAGACTAGTAGTAAGTATTTGCATGATTTTGTTCCATGAAAAAGTTAGGTTGCTTACCCTCCATATGTGAGGCCGTCTGCTCCAGAGTCATGGCTATCAGAGGGCTAACAGGCTTGGCTGGCCCTGCCCCCCACTTCTTCCTGTCACCACCATTATCATTGGCCAGGTCAGGAGGGTTCAAGTTCAACCTCTTCAGGATCTTCTCTTTCTCTTTCTTCAGCGGGGAGGTGTCTTCGGCCTCCTTCACATCACCCTGATTTTATAAGAATCATTTTAGCTTCAACACATGTACCATGTCTTCAAGTAGAGTTATCGATCTAGGAATGAGGGATGAGGTGTTCTATAATTGATTCTTCCCTAGAACTTCCATAGAGCAGGACAGCAGGAGCTTCCTCACCAGATAGCTTTAAACAATGCTTACAGCTAAATGTGGAAAGGTTAGGTGTGACAAGTCGTTCAGTGTAATACAGCAAGCAGCTGCCATGCTGCATGCCTGCAAAACTGGTACATAAAGAGTAGTTGTTTCGGCTATACAAATACATAGTATACTTACGCAAGCAGCGGAATTTCTATTGTGTAGAATAATGAAAAAGATAAGTTCTTCACAAGTACCTGTATGTGATACCGTAAGATAACGCATATGTAGCCAATACAAACACATCAAAAAGTCAAATACTCACAGCTCCCACATTCTCCAATGCAGCAGTAAGCCCCACCACTGTAGAAAATAAAGTGTTTATTTCTAAATCAATACATATTTGCATGGTTATGACAGCAAAATGTCTAACTTAATAAATTTTCAGTTTTATAAAAGAAGATAACAGGAGAGTACTGCTAAGAAATACAAATTTGCATGGTTATGACAGCAAAAATGTCTAACTAAATTTTCAGTTTTATAAAAGTAGATAACAGGAGAGTACTGCTAAGAAATGAGAATTAAAATTGGTACCTGGTCCCTTGAATCCTTCAGGTATTTTTGGTGGTACACCATAGGGTACAGCCCTAAAACAAAAGAAGAATCACTCAATTTCTTTGCTGTAAATTAAGTAGGTTGGAAGTGAGGTGTCACTGAAGACAAATTCAAGGTTTTCCTAAAAATACTAACTTTTAGGAATATAGACTAATATTCACATTGGTAAGTCTAAGATTGCCACTTAATAATTTAGCCTGACAAAATGTATTTATGGTTTATACACTGACCTGTTTTCTGGCCTATCCTTTTGTTGGACTCTGGACCGTCTCTCTTTCTCTGCTGCATCCCTTCTCTTCTTCTCCAGCTGTTCTTTCAGCTGCTGGGCTCGCTCGTCTGCCTGGGCCTGTAAAAGGGAAAAGTATATTAAACAAATTCAAGAAAAAGAGAGAAAACCACTAACTCTATAGAAATGGATAAAATCTGACAAAAGCTGTAATAAAACAGTATTATATATTAATCTCTAATACTATGTGTCTGTACTCTTTATCATCAATAATAGCAGATGCTTTTCGTCTTACCCTCAGTGCCTCTATCTTTTTTCTTCTTGCATCAGCATCAAATCGAGGGTCTGGCACAGCCTAGAACAAAACATGACACTGAACGTGAGTACATTAAAATGTAATTGATACCTTCTTTACAGACTTTTATAGGATATCTTTTACTTTCCAGGGTATAACACAACCTAAGACTGCTAGAAACAAAACACTGGACATTGTGTTTATGGTTAGGTTATTGAGTTGTCCCTACCGACACAGGTGTAGCTGCGGGCGCTCCTCCTGCCAGGGCTCTGCGCTCGTTGAAGTTCTGCAGGCGGATCTGCCTCAGTCTGGCCAGGTACTCCTGCTCCTGATGGTTCCGCCCCTCCACAGCAGACCAGGGGCGCTTCTGGCCCTCTCCTGTACAAGGTTAAAGGTTATGCAATAAATCAGCCATCATTAACTTTATGTAACAGCTGTCAATTTAACTCTCCTGAACAAGTTTATGGGTTGAATAAAGAAACTCCTTTAATTTACACAACCACAGCTTTATTTTAACTGAGGTTTTGGTGACCGTCTGTCACCTTCACCAAGGCAATTCTGACTGGTTCACATTGTACTGCAGCAATATGTGTCAGATGCAGTCACAAACAAAAATATAAAGTTGTGGATGTGTAAAACGAGTCTCTTTATTCAGCGACATAACAACCTGATGAAACTTTTCACAGAAGGTTATGTAATAAATCTGCATGTTACAGCTGTAAGTCAACTTGCTTTGGGACCCTGGTATTACAAAAAAAGAAAAGAAAACTGACACAAAACGAAAGCAAACTTTTACAAAGTAACACTCTATTATCACTTTTTGTTCACCCCTCCTTACCTGGTTGGTCTGGCCTGCTCACCCCTGCAGAGACTGGTCTGGCCCACTCAGCCTGCCCACGAGCCTTGTTCTTAGCAGCCTCTCGCTTCCGCTGTAAGAACTCGTCCACCACCCTGCCTCTGTCTGCAGCCTGGGCACCGAGCAACCTGCAAATGATTGATAAAATCAAACATCACTGTTTCGTCTTGCAATCAAACAATTTTTTATAGTACATTTTGAGGCATATATTGTTTGAAGTTGTCAATGCTGCGTTGTTTTATGCTATTCGTTTCTTTTTAAGTTGATAGCTTTACTGATCTCTATGCTTCAAAGAACCACAAACTAAAACAATTGTTATCTCTCTAACTGTAGATTCTGCCAAAGGCATACTTAGATGTAACAGTGAAAGTCAGTGCTTCCTTACTTGTCCGCTGCTCCCTGGCGCGCTCGGTCCTGTGCCTGAGCCGCGCCACGCTCAAGCTCTCTCCGCACGGCATTCTTGTCTGGCCAACCTTCGTATGGTTTTACGGCAGGTGCTACCTTAGGTTCCTAATAATTAGAAGAAGAAAATTGTTGTACTTTTTTACTGAGTACAAGCACCTCCTAGTAACTTCAAGGAGAACTGCATGATCTAAATCTATTACTCTTTCAACCTTGTGAGAACAGAGCTAAATGTAACAAATAGTGGAGAGTGGAAAATAGAACTCACAAATTGTGATTCCTTCTGCTGCTTCTCCAACTTGTCCAGGTAGGCGTGGTACTCCTCATAGTTACCCCGTTCCCTGAGGGGCTTAGGGCCTAGTGGTTTCTAGGGGAAGGGGTATCAAAGAACAAGGTAAGGAAATCACTGTCACGCTTTCACTAAGTTACAGTGGAGCATAATGGACAATGTTAATAGTTATAGTTAATAGCCCTTTGTTATCACATGCACTTACAATGAATTTACAACAGCAAATACACATGTAGAAGGCATCTCTGTTAAAGTCATGGATATGTCTTTTAGTTTACAAAATTTAGCTGCCTCATGACGGAAAAGCTCAACCTTGTCGGGCAGTACTGTTAGCTTCTGAAAATTCTACGACAACAAATCGGATGGCGAATGTGTGAAATGTGCCCACCTTAAAGACTGGACCCCCTGCAGCAGCAGCAGAAGGTTTCTTCTTCTTGTCATCCTGATTGTCCTTGTTGTCTTCAGCTGGTTTATTCTGAAACGTTCATTAGTGTTATTATATGTAAATCATCTACATTAACTCTCTGTGAATGTATCTGTAGGTGACGATAGAGTGTGACAATTTGGTTTGCAAAACAAGGGTAATTAACAACAAGAGTGTCTATAACACAGCAAAACACATCCAAAACATTCATCATAAAAGTAAGATCACTAAAAACTCACTGCATACAAAGTTAAACACACAGAAAACCTCTCTTCTGGTTGTGAAAAACACAAACTAAGACAATGAGAGAGGTGGAAGTGAGCAAAAAAACAATGATAAAGGAATAGACTGGGAGGGAAGTCCTAACCTCGTTAGAGCCTAGCAGGGTGAAACGCCACCCCTGTTCTCGCGCCTGGTTGATCTGTTCCATCTGCAAAGGAGCATGGGAAGGGTCGTGCAAATTGGCGACAAGCAGACGAGGGGTAGAAACGCAAAAGGGGTTGAATTTTTGGCAACACATCGAGGCGATGCCATGTAGTTGGAGACATGGATGGACAAGACATGAATTGAAAGTTGCTACCAAAAGCAAGTCAGAATATACAGAGAGAACTAAACTAGTAGATTTTATACTGAACAACATTATAATGTTTTTGTTTTAAATGTCTGACAGTTTTTCCATGGAAAACAATTTTACATCTGTGGAAGGTACATGTAAAGTGTGGCATTGATTATGGTAGTTCTTGTATTTGTGGACAACAAAATTGATATACAAAATTAAGCATGATGCGTATAACTCTAAATGAATCAAGTCAAATAGTTCCAAAGAAACATTAACAAAATGGGACTGGTAGTCACAAGATTTTTTCTTCTTACCCTTTTCTTTTCAGAGAGTTTCTGCTGGTGCTGCCGCACCCTCTCCTCTTGCTCTTTGACCTTTTGACGGCGTCGAGCCTCCCTCTCCACCAACTCCTTACGTTTCCTCTCAAGCTCCTTCATCAAATACACATGTTGTTAGGAAGACATGGTTAACAGACCAAAGAAAATGCAAACTAGAATAGTTCAGCATTGCACAGAGGTATTTCTAATGAAACAAAAAATCAGCAAAAAAACAGAACAATATTTTATCCTTACCCTTTGTCGTTCCTCTGCAGCACTCAGCCTTCTTACATTGTCACCAGGTTTTCTGAAAGAAAAATGTAGAAGATCATACAATAAAATCTAAAAAGTTTTCCTATACTCAACTGCTTTTAATACTTAAAATGTCTTGATACCTACTGCACATGTAGCTATACACAACACATACAAAAATAGATACTATTACCTATAACACTAACAACAGCTTCTGAACTAGTTATACTGTAGAATTAATCTCCAAGCAGATCCTACTGTAGCAGAAGACAGTATCAAAAGCTGCCAGAGGAGTGAAGTCGGCTTAGGAGTGTGTTTTGCTACCAGGGATCTGCCCCCAGTCGGCTAGAACAAAGGCTATTAACATCCAATTGTTTCCCATTGAAACTGTGCTTGCAGTGTAGGTGCTAATTGCCTTCCTTCCTGTTTGGTTTTAACTTCCAACTGGGACATGTGATGGTCACTGACTTGGCCCAGTGTAATTCGCTCATAAAATAATTAGCACATGGCAACAGGGTGGGGCAGCAACACCATTGTTGAATAGAAATGCTCCTCCCTGTTTCAGTGGAGGCAGATCCCCGGTAGCGAAACACACTCCTAAGCCAGCTTCACTCCTCTGGCAGCTTTTGATACTGTCTTATGCTACCGTAGGATCTGCTTGGAGATTACTGTAGAATAACAAATTTCTACACTGTACCTGACTCCTGCCTGTGGCCTCTTGCCTGCCAAGGGGACTCCATACTTTGCAGCTGGGTCACTAACACGTGGGCCGAGCGCTACAGGCTTTTGGGCTGTCACGAAACGAAAAGATGTAATCTTTGGTGAAGATTGATAGCTCTAATAGGGGTGATAAGTTTCATTCCACAACAGATACTCTACATGTATGAAACCTCCTATATGACAGGACTTCAAGGTGTAATCACATTCAGTGTGTAACTTTTTGGTCATAGGATTTTCAACAAGCTATGACAAAACCAACTCTTGACACAGCTCCACGACAACCATTTCTGTTTTTTTGTTAAGACATTGTACTATACACCCAACATAGTCTGAAAAATGTCCTCAATTTCCAACCAAATGACAAATGTGACAGCACCCTTACTGGAAACAGTTATCATGATGCCAACCACCTTTTTTTTTAAACAATATCCCACATGAAATATAAGAATCAAGAAATTCTTATGCCCAGTGTTAGAATAAATATATCTTTAGAACGTAAGCCTACCTGCTCTGGCGGGAGGTTTAGCTGCTAAAGGGTGTTGCTTGTGCAGAACTGTGTGGCTGAATTCCTCTTGAAATTCCTGGAAATATATGAATGAATGAATGAATGATTCATTGTGCAACAATTGCATTGGTGACAATGTATAGATAACAAAAGTTACTGTCGCATTTAATATAATATGCTGCAACAACTAATCATCAAATATCTGGTCGCCTCATTTTGATTAACAAGAAAAACATCTGATAATCTGCATCATATTTATTTTTTTGATTTTCCTTTTGTCTTTTCTTTTGAAACTTCTGACATGAAGTCCTCACCGCTTGCGAGAGGAATTTTTCTATTCTCTTGGAGATGAAGTTCTTCCTCAGGATACTGTTGATGGACGGGCGATCCCTGAGGATGTCACAGGCAGCAGCAAAAAATGAGAAGGGAAAAACAGCAAAAACGTCAACATCTTTTTAATCAGCATAACCTTCAATCTTTAGACAAAGTCTATAAAGTTAACCTTTTAAAAATTCAGAAATTAGAATAAAAATATTTATACATCAAAATACAGTAGAAGCCAGTTAATTGCACAATGGATTAACGCACACTTCATTCCCCAAATCCTAAACCGGTGCGGTCCAGCTAGATAACTTCGCATTATTGCACCAGCCGGATAATTGCACGAAATTTACTGGCACATAGGCCGTGCAATTAAGCGGCTTCTACTGTATATAGTTACAGAAAAGACGTTTACTTCAACAGCACATGTAGATGCGTATAGACTGTTTTTGTACCTTGGATTCCTCTTGAACAGTTGTGCGACCAGGTTCCGCAGCTCATAACTGTACCGTGGGCTCACGGGAGGGTAGGAACCCCTGGAGATAGGAAGGGTAATTATTGATGAAACAGCTTGCATGCTTATCTTAATACTAATTCTGGAGTCTTCTGTATTGACCCAGAGCTTCACAGCTGGTAACATCTATTTTCAAATCATTGCATTAATAACAAACATGAATTCATGCATCATCCATTATATATTATGCATTATCATCAATAAACTATTACTACTACTACAATTTCTACTATCACTCAATGTACCTCTCTGTATGTAAGCAAGGAGAGAGGAACTAACTAACAAACTAAAGAACATGGTTCCCAAGGTTATGGAGGGCTCATGTTGTTGTATATAGATTTATTTTCTAAAATAGAGATTCTCTGTTATAAGTACCTGATTATCTTCAACACGAGATTCTTCATATTTCCAGCTTCAAACTGAAAGAATAAGGTAAAAAAATTGAAAAATGAGGATACCATTGACTTTCTGTTGGTAACAAAATCATCTTATTCTGAGTTATATTGTAAATGAGGAAATGTTATGCTTCTTTAAGTCAGAAGTAGCAAAGAGAAATTGAACTTACGGCATGTTTGAGTGTGCACATCTCATACAGTACACAGCCTAAAGCCCATATATCACTGTAAACACAAACAACAAACAGTCATGTAGTGTAGGGATGTGTTTGAGGTGACACATGTACATGTAGACATACAAACATCAACGAACATTTTCACAACATCACTAATAACCTTAAAGCTAACATAAAAACAGTCTGACAAAGTTATATCATGTCATATAGCTGGTGTGTTACTCCGATAGGAAATCATCCTTACAATTGAATAAAAAACATGATACAAAAATTGGGTTTTCATAAACCTATACATGTGTATAGACTTGGTGATGTACGTGATAATACTGCCAGAAAGCTTTCGTGGTACCTTTTATTGTTGTATGGTCTGTTCTCGCACATCTCTGGTGACAGGTAATATGGAGTTCCTATACAGGTTCTTGCAAGCTCCATAGTGCTGGAAAAGTAGACAGAAACCTGTTTTACAAGTCTTACTGCTTCTCTTCAGAACTCGAGTCTTAAATTCTATTGCTAACTTAAAAATTTCCAACAAGTAATACTGCAAATGTTTTATTATTTCAAAATTTTGTTCTGACTAAAATGCAGAGAATATGCCGTACACACACCTCAATAGTGTACAACTGTATGGTACCCTTGTATATGTGACCCGTAACAAATGCCTAGGTGCATAAGTGCACCCACAGTCAAAGATTAGGTGCACGGCTCCAATTTTGGATACACAAAATTGCACATGCATTTCTTTCAAGTCCTGATACAGCACAAAGATTAACGGAGTAGGGGTCCTTCTTGGTGTGACAGGTAATATGGAATTCCTAAACATTTAATACACAATGGAATTATGTTATACTATTAGTATTATTACTTGGTGTCTCTTCAAAGTTAACCACTTGACCCAAAAGACCTGTTGCCTGAACAAGAACAAAAATACATTTTCCTGCTATGTTCAGACAAACTCAAAAGTGTCCATGAAAAAAACCTTACACAAGCATTTACCTCTACCTCTTCAATGTCTACATTCTACTGATGTGATGAAATAACTTAAGTTTCAAAATGAATGGCTAAGATATAAAAAGTTGAGTGTATGCTCACTTGTTGAGAACTCTGGCAATTCCAAAGTCTCCCAGCTTGATAGCCCCATCTCTCATGAGGAAGATGTTCTGAAAAGTAGCATATGACTCAGATACTAGCACTATAATTACCACCAGATATCATAAAGTAGTATACCAGCTACATAATTGTTTCTTTATTCAAATTATTGGCTTGTAATGCAACTTGTCATACTATCAAATTACAAATATCTTCTTGCTAAACTTCAAACTGAATGGAAAAATTTGAAAACAAGATACAATACTGGTTGTTTACCTGTGACTTGATGTCTCTGTGCAGGATCTTTCTGTCATGCACATGTTTGAGCGCCAAGCACAGCTGGACGAACCAGTTCATCACCTGAAAATCAGAAATAAAGACTCAAACACCTCTATAGTTTGGGCAAGTTATAAGGTAATGTAACTACCTTGCCTGGTACTCTCATGTCCCTAATAAACATACCCTCCGGAATAAACATACCCCCCGGACAAATTGTCAATATCTAATAAACGTACCCTCCGGAATAAACATACCCCCCGGAAAATTACCAAATTGACATGTATTTAACTGTGACCATGCTACTTCTGTCCAAAGAAAAGGAGATGATAAGCAGGTAGGTCTTTTTATTCATTTATGCCTAAGAACCACATCAGTTAGTTCTATAAATGATGAGCTGAAGAACTATAGATATCTTGTTCGAATCATGATGTTTTCTCAACTTAGGGTCACCTGAGTATAGGGGCCACGTAACTGGCCAATTGCGGTCACTTTTTGTCGGTCCCTTGGATTTTTCCCATTGACCTAAGCATTAAGAAATACTAGTAGTCTATAGCGGTCACCTGTCGAATGCGGTCGCGGCCAGACGATTTTCAGTCCGGCCGCTAAGCCTGAACACTGCCGTCATGTCACGGGCACGTGGCCGGCCGCGTTACGCTGCGCTAAATAGTAAATTATCCACGAGGGGATCACGTTTTTTTTCTGTACTACATCAGCAAAATGTCGGTTCAACTTGGACTCTTTATGAAGGAGACATTGAATAAAGGAAACATTATACAAAATTATGTGATTTTATGCGAAGTGTTGTTGAATTCACGTGGCGTTTTTTTCTCATCTCAGACTCTTTGCACTTCTACCTTCTCTACATTGTCATTTCTGTGCAGACTGGAAGGCTAAATGGGCAGATTTTACAAATAGACCGTCCGTTCATGTATCTGATGTTTTAGGTTCTTGAAATGCATGTAAGCTGTCCCAATTTTCGTATTCCGCGGGCCAAAAATGGAAATCTCCGTCTTTGCGCTTTTCTCAAACATGGCGTCGCAGCAGCTGTAAACAAGGTCACTCGGGGTCAGTGGACGACTCCACTTTTACCAAGGTAAAATATCGCAACAAGATTTCTGATGTGTAGCATAAAATACAGTGATTACGGTATAAAAACGATTAAAATCTATCAAATGAAAGTTAGTTATGTGAAAACTAGACTAAGGTTGATTTTTGTCAAAGAAATAAGCCTACGTAGAGAAAGTTTTATTTCGACGTGACCATCTCGGCATAATGGCACATGCATCTACAAAGGAAAGTTGTGGCGGTTTGATGCTTAGAAATGATTATGAACTTGCTGTTTCTACCGACGAATTCCTGTCGTTTGGGAGAATTTGCGGCGTCAAAACTCATATCACAAGGGAATCGAAGTTGTAGTTGTTATTTTTACGTCCAGCATTTATTATGTGAACGAATCACTCTTCCGCCTCGCTGCCGAAAGCGCATGGAACCACAAGACCGGCGGGAAATTCCTCGTGCGAGGTGCTGGTTTACGATGTAAACAGAGACTATAAACTACTATTAAATTAAAACTAAAAGTTATTTATGTAAAAATTGTATTTCAAAACGTCAGTGTGGTGTATTTTCCCCTAAGAACAACATTTACTTCGTAGCGTCACAGCAAGATCGACCGAAATCACCGAAAGAGTACCGCGTACGCGTACACGCTCATGGAAATCCGCGCCGTTTCGCCCGAAAAATAGGGAATTTTGAGCAAAAATACCGCGGAAATATGGGCAGAAACCCCCAAAATTCAATTCTCTGAGGGTCCTGGCTTAAAGCAAAGCCCCGATTTTCAGGAAAAAAAATAAACGTACCGTCCAAAATAAGAACGTACCGGGTGGATTGTGAGGCTGAAAAAAATAAACGTCCCGGTATGTTTATTAGGGACATGAGAGTACGTATAACTTAAAATCTTCGATCTGCTTCTCAATGATCTACTAGTAGTAGGCAGTGAGCTATCACGGGTGATCAGATCAAAGCTCTACAAGGCTGGATACCACACTGGCTAACAACCATAGGCTGCTGATTGATGTGAATTGTAAGTCAACATTTTCAGGTAGATACCAACTGGGTATTGGGGGTGTCCAGAGAAGTTAATGAGCTCCAAGTAACTCCTTCAATCTTTCATAAGTGAAATGTCTTTAAGAAGAATGGCGTACCTGATCTTCTTGGAAGAGAATGCCCCTCTGTGCGTTGATACGCTGGTACAAGTCTCCTCCATCACAGAAGTCCATCACTATGTACAGGTTTCCAATCTCTGTAGAGACAAGGATAAATGGAAGTGAAGCAGAGCTGTTCAACCAGTTTCTATCTATTCTATCTGCAAGATTACTTGGAAACATGGATGTTACAGACTAGCAAAAGAGATATGTTGTTTTTGTATGAAAAGCAGCTTGGAATAAGTACAAAATTAACAACCATTTTCTTCTTCTTTTGAAATCAGACACTTGCGTGATTGTGTAACTTTAGGATTTTGTTGTCTCAGAACTTGCGAGTTCTCATATGTTAAAAACTTTAGACAACTAAAACTGATTCTTACTGGGGGGATTTTTACCTTTGAAATATAAATTGCAGATACAAAATACAGGTAAAGAATGCAGAAAACTATAAACATACTACAAACCTTCAAATGACTCCTGATATGAAACAATGTTTGTGTGCTTCATCTTGGACAATACTGTCACCTGGAACACACAAAATCACATGGTTAGACTAAAATATATCATCATCATCATCGGTCGGCTGCGGCGCAGGCGACTGTAAGTTTCTTCCAAGACAAGTGCAGAAAAGGTAAGCAAATAAAATGACATCAAATTTACAGATACAAACTTGAAAATAAACCTGTACCTCTCTCCTTGCTTCTTGTCTTTCCTTTGGAGACATCTAAAACAGGACAAAAATGTAAATTTATTCACACACACAATCACAGTCACTAGTACAAATGCCTAACTGAGAACCTAAATGCAACCTAACACTTAAATCGGTCTGTACAAGTGTCAGATGTGTGTGGAAAAATATCCCACTTTATAAACTTAAACTGAGTGACCATTACTATCATCTATCAGATAAAGATGGCAACACCATGATAGGATGTAGAAGGTTACTTACATACTCATGCACATAAAAAGACATTTTTCATTATTAATATGTCAAATCAATACTAGTACATGTATGTAGTTCTACTATCCTAACTGCGTACACAGTTACTACTGTGTAATGTATCATCAACTTATTTACAAATTGATTGTTAATATCTAATTTTTCTGGTTTTATCACAAATTCATTGAAGAATTGAGGTTTGAACCTAAAAGAAAATGAATCATTCATTCCAATGAGTAATGAATAATTCAATGACCCAAAATACAAAATGTGTCATGCATATATTTAGAATTGAATGATGAAAGAATCTTGCAGCGCAAAGGAAATGTTGAACCCTTACTGAGATGCACTAACATAGATGGAAATTTGAGTACAGTTTCCATGGAAACCAATTACTACCAGCGGCCATCTTGTATGTAAATGAGCCACCAGTTTCAAACCTTCTCTAATCCAAGTCTCTTCAAACGTCATGGAATCCCATATGATTACATAAATATAGATTGCAACAAATATGATCTATGATAAATACCTAATACGACAGCTTAAGGTCCAAGAAAGTACACCTGCATAATCTTATTGTACTGAAACACCTGTTTTAAAACCACCTGTTTCAAACAATAACGTCATTCAGATTAAACCAATTGACACAATTTGTTTATCAATTTGGTGCGTAAATCATCTAATAAGTCAGACAGAAGCTGCGATAATATATTTTTGACATTCTCTGTGTGCTATTATTTACCGAATTTCAGCAATTGTTGAGAATTGGGTACAAATACTGCAACAATACAACGAATACACATGAATATTTGACTACTATAATTACCAAGACGTGTTTTTTTTGTCACCTACCTTTGTTATACTAATTTCCTTGATCACATACTGCTTGCCGTCCTTCTTGTTTCTGACCAGCAGCGCCTTCCCGAAGGAACCTTCCCCGATTCGCTTGAGTTTTTGGTACTTCTCCATTCTGACTCTCACGATGTTGTTTTAGTCAAGTCAACCGTACTTTGAAAATTACAAAAAAATCCAAGATTTAAATGAACCCACTCCTTTTAACGTCACGACAGCATTAAAACAGCAATTCCACAGCCTGAGAATTCCCATATACCTCTTCAGGAAGCTTTTTAGTGTTTTCTGACGGTCAAGATGCCGGTTAAATGGATAAGAGATGGGTAAAATTAGTAAAATTTCAGAGACGTCCACTCAAAAATAAACGATATTGGCCGCCATCTTGAAAAATGCCGCCTACGCAAAGCATGCTGGTTACCGCGGAGACTTTTGAATGCAAGACCAACCACACTGAAAAGATTTTTTGCCAAATATGATATTCATTGAGCATTCAATTGATTAATGTTTTATAAAAAAATACTAAATACTAGGATGAAAATGCAAAATATATTACAATCCACTATATGAATTTTAGAATGTACGACATAGACAATTTTTTTCTAGTAAATCATAAACTAGGTATCTTTTATGTATAACCTTTGTGGTCTTGTCAACTTTCAAGATGGCTGCCAACCTTGTCAGAGCGATGTCCCCTTTTCCAAAACATCTCAAAGAACTTCGTCTTCATCTTTGCCAAAGATCAGCCGCAAGTCAGGGCGTGAGGTAAGGTATTCACGCAGCTGTCAACAATATCATTTCTGTCTAAGGTTACTGATATCTGGAAGAAAAGACGATGAAATATCACCCCCCTCCCCCACCACAATATTTTGTCTTCGTGAATTTATGCACAAGGTCACACTACTAATACATGATCTTTAAGTTTGTAACAAGTTGTTCTGTGAGTGTTTGAAATATCCGAGTTAAATTCCTACGTGTTTTGATGTATGGTTTACTGTAAAAAAAGAATGTACCATGAATATCTGGGTCCCTCATCTCAGTCTCCTTGTCTATAAGCGCCCCCTACCAATTTATTTGGGTGGTTCAGCTGTTATTACTATGATTATGAAGTAAACATGAATAACGTGTACAAGGTGTCAATACAATTAGAAATAAAACCTTGAAGAGATGGAAATCTGGCACATTTATTTCAACAACTAACATATCATTACCTAGTGTTAGATATATAACAACTTAACTGTAACTGCAGAAATGTTCACGATGGTTTTACCAATGTATGTTTGCAGTGTCAAAAGATTCAAAACCACCACAAAAAAGTTTTGCTCTGTCTTCTTACCTATCCTTTGTGCTTCATGTACAAATGTACATACTATACAATATGCAGTTTTTGATGGTTTTACAACTTACATGTGTGTTTCCTGTTTCTCAGTTTTAACAAGGAGCTTTTAATCATAAAACATTCAACTTTTCAAGGCTTTAGCTAACTGTTAATTTGGTAAATTTTGATTCATGATACTTGTTTACATTATACTGATAGCAAGTTATTTTTAGTTATTATCACCTGGGATGAGATATATTTTCTGCCAAAATGACACATCAAGAATCCCATCTACAGTGAGTGCCCATATAGATCTACATAGACCAAATTTCATTGATCCTGAATGGACTTTTGGGGCAAGTTTGACTCTGATTATGATTGTGTGATTGACTGCCTGGAGTCCAGCCTTGTTTGCTTTCATCCGCTCCTAAAGGTCACTACCTGCCAACATTTTTTGGGGGGCATCTGATGAAAGTATTGTCACCGTCAAACGTTTCATAGGTAACGGCGCCCCGGGTAATGACCTTTCGGGGGCAGACTAAAGGGAACAAAGTTAGACCTGTTCAACTTTGTCCCAGAAATTGGGACAGTTCCTTTTTTAGGTGTGCCAGAAGGCACAGCAGACCTAAGTAAATGTCGTTACCCCAGGGGAATTCCTAATCAATTAGCGAAAAGTCGTTAAACTTAATTGGCGTCATCTCAGCATGACCACATGTAGAAATTACATCAAGCAGACAGGTGAGGAAACTCATGGTCAAACAATAAAGCTGACATCTTGTACATGCCACAGACATTTCCAAGGCAACATTATTTCAGACATAATGTTTTACTTGCTCACTCTGAATTCATAGTTCAGAGCGTGCCAGTAAAAATCCCGACTAGTAATACTATATCTCCGCGACTCAACCTCTGCTTGGAGGATAGACGTTTTCCTCTCATGGCAAAATTTACAGGGTAGTTGTGATTGGCTACGGTGTAGATCGGTAGTTGGATGACTAACATGACTAATGCGCAGTAAGTAAACGTTTGAATTAACTCTCAACCGCACTTCAGCCTCTGCACAGTTAATCTTGTTAGCCATGACTCATCTGCTGCGGCCCTTACAGCAGATGTGCCGACTTTGTTCAGCTGTTGAGGGGTAAAATTTAATGGAGCGAAATCGCGGAACACCCAATGTCTTCACACGCAACGTATTGTCTGGATAATTGTCTTGCTTGAACCGATATAGCCAGAGCTGGAAATAGCCAGCTGCAGGCCCGTAGGTCTGAGATTGAAGAAAATAGTACTACAACTAGTAACTTGCAATTTCTAGTCTAAAAACACATGCTCTGAGTACTATTGTTAAAGGTATCAAATACCTTCATTACAGAAAACGGAAATACACTGTATTGAGTTGTAATTGTTGTACTAGTGATGTGCAAATAAATGTGGTCACTTTTTTCTTCCTCTCAGTCAGGATCTTCTCAGTCAGGATCTTTTAATGAAGGCTTACAATCAAGATCTGATCTGCACACTATAACTTTTCTATCATCATCATCATATCTTGTCGCTCCATCTCCTTATCTAGCAGCGGGCTGCCTTGTTGGCCTCTATTAGGTCACTGTCTGAGCAGGTTGGGCCCAGTTCAGTTTTGTAACAGGACTATGATACAGGGATTGAAATATGCTTTTCTGCATACCTGCACTGGTGCAGGTAACATTGGAAATTACCTGCACCAGACAAATTTACCTGCACCACTTTGAATGTAGGAAGTATGGATTATGCTAAAATTGTTCAGGAACCATTACTATTCTTTTCCTTTATACTTTGTTTGTAGGTGGTAACATTCAATGCAGCTAATACTAGTAATAGCAATCCACATATACCTACATCATATGATATTTATGTATAAAACCCAGTACATGAACTAGTGCAGCATAGGTGCAGGTAGACACCAGAAATACCTGCACGCTCCAATTTTATCTGCACTAACCTGCATATGCAGGTGGTATTTCGAGCCCGGATGATATATCTTTGCAACTCACTTGTATGTATGAAGTGACATTAGTTTATCGGTCATTTCTACCAGAAATTAGTGCAACCTTAACGTATTATGATCTGAGTGAACATTTTCCTCTCTTGTTACACCACACACAGGGACTTTGTTGAGAATCACTATGTTGACCTGAAGAAGAGCAACCCACAGTTCCCCTTCCTCATCAGAGAGTGCAGCGGGGTGGAACCAAAAGTCTGGGCTAGATACGGTTAGACAGTACTCTTGTTTTATACATTGTACAAACAGTTGAAAACAGATGGACCTACTGGAGGTACATTGTACCTGGGTCTGTCTGTTTTCAACTGTTTGTAGATTTCTGTAATAATTGGTACGTATAAAGCTATAGCTAGATCTTGTCCTTTGCTTTACTAAGAATATGTCTTTCTTGCTTCTAAACAAAACTACTAGTATCAGGTGTACAACACATTCCTCCTTTGAAGTATTAACTTCTTGGTAATACTCTAGTTTCTTCTTTCTGCCATACACATTATCGCACATCCCTTGCATCTTCATAAATTCTATATAAATACCAGGTTGCAATGTTTTTATGTAATGGTTACAGCAGAGAGGTAAATTCAGCCCCAATTGTAAAAGACATATCAAGAAAATAGGGCCTAATAAATACCTGCACATGTATGGAGGCAGATTCAAGTAAATGTCATTGCTATTCCTAATATTCTGTGTTTTGTTACACTGCTTCATGTCATGTTAAGAGCAACAATGTTGTATTTCACCTGTAGAGTTTGGAAGAGAGCGGAACCTCCCCCTGTCCAACATGTCATCTGACCAGGTGGCCAAAGCCCTGCAGATGCTGGCAGAACAGAAGTAACAACACCGTGGGAGGAACAGGAAAAGTTGTACCTATAAGTAAATCTTTCAGACTCAGAGCATATAAAATGTACAGAATTTCTTCTCACCTATATCTTGTTTGAATAGAGACAGTTCAGTGGTTTTAATTTCATGGTCATATTACAGGAGGAGGGCTTCAGTTTCTTTGGTTTTCTTCCAGCTATCCGAATTTTATCCCCAGCCATGTCTTGGGATGTTTTTGAACTGCCCCCCTCCCATAATTGTTCACAGGGTTCAGTCAACAGTTCTTCTTAACTCTGTTTATGGGTGAGTGAATAACCGAGATGTCAACATTGTTAACTATGTGGATTAGACAACAATGGAAACTGGTGTCAGAGGTGACAAGAAGATTGTACCTTTTGACGTATATAAAAGTTCAGCACCAGTTAGAGGTAATATCAGAACGTTCCCGTGGGATTTTTCTAGTCAACAGTAACGATGTGACAATGTGAGCCGAACCTTATTTAATGTGGTGAACTTTGGTCACGATAAACAGCATCAAATGTTAAATGTCATCAAAACAATGGAGACAGAAAGAGACTTGAGTCACTGTTCTTCTACAACACTTGCTGCTTTATTAGGAAAATAAAAGCACTGAACACCATATTGGAATGTTACATTGTGTCATTTTGAAAGCACTGGCTGCAGTATTCATCTAATTGGTTAAACAAAGTCATAAATTGCACTGATACAATTACACTGAGAGTGATACAGAATCTGATATTCATTTTTTTACGTTGATTGTCTGTAATTTTTTTGCTTCATAAAAATCAGATACATGTAATAATTATCATAATACGCTGATAGGGTCATAGTTATGAAACTGTTCTGTGTAACGTTCAGTTTACACACAAACCCTTTTTTTAGAACAGAACAAGAAAACAGTAGCTTGGCCCACCAGAAAGCTCTTATTTTGACCTTGGGTGTGAAAAATGGTTTAAGATATACATACCCTTAACCAAAATGTACTATAATATCTAGAACAGAACAGAATTCTTCTGCAGAATGACCTGTCTTAAATTTACTAATTTCACTCTTGAGCAAAGAGAGCAAAATTTGATGTTTTTTTTAACCTGACTGTAAAAATTTTTTGGTCAGGGCAATGTATAACAATGTATGTTACAATATGAACAAACAATATATCAGGAAAATTATGGCTTTGTTTCCTTCTATGGTTGTTCAACTCTATCTTGCCTATGCATAATGATGCATATCATAAAGTAAAGTAAATTACACAACTCCCTACACCACTATTTGCAACATTTTCAGTGATATCAGTAAAGACTTTCAATAATTTGCAACAAATAACTCGACTCCTATAGTTACACAGTGACTGCATGTCTATCTAAGTTTGTCATACAGTATTGCCCTCTCTGTTTTAGAGCTATCTTTTCAAAAAATGCCTTTCATGATCATGAACAGAAAGAGTACCCATTTTGTACTTTTAATTAATAAGTCCAATTTGCTTAAAATGCTTGCATTTTTTTGGAAAAATTTCCAAGAGCGCAGATGGGGTCTGTTATGACAGTTATTTTATCTAGGAAAACACAATCAAGAATTTGTGTAGATGACAGAAAGTTAGACACAGTCAAAAGTGCCCAAGAGGACCACTCTTCAGAGGACTAATATTAGTAATAAGATTTGGTCTATGTCAATATTTTACTATAGACAAGTGTCAATGGGCGAAAAGTGGTCACATTGGCCAGGTTCATGTATAGCCTCCATAGCAGGCTCTCTGGGCCTTTTTCAATTTTTTCGGGCTTATAGAACACTTTTGCTGGCTCTTAATACTGGGTCGTTTGTGTTGACGGAAGCCAATAAATGGGAACAAAAAGGCCCAGAGAGCCTGCTATGGAGGCTACTTCTGTAGAGTTGGTCGCTTGTACTTGTTTGACTGTATACTGTGAGGAATAACAATACTAACAATTTGAATGGGAGCTCTAAATAACTAATGCAACAATCTTCTCAGAGTCACACTCCATTCAACCTATTTCATTCATATTAACTATCACCTTGTTATGCTTTAAGTGATGCAAATATTTGATTCTTATATAGCAACTGAAGTACCATTCTACCAAATCCCCTTTTCTGAAGGCAATGCTGTATGATTTGATAACACTAATCTACACTTATGTGATAATAGTCATATATCCTGAGACCTTAACACTTCCACAATTCAACTTTTACATTGCAAATTTTACATAGCACTAGAAAGTACAGATTTTTTTGTCCTGGTATGAAAAGCATTAGAATCGTTATAACTCTGACATTTTGACATGATGCTATAAAACACAAAATCTAGAGATATCTATACTTAGTACTGGCATCAAAATACAAGAAACCTACACTACAAAATTTATCATTTAGATTTGAATAAATCTATATGAAATTACAAATCTTCAATCTAAGAAAATGTACATCTTTGGTTTTTCTGCTAGAATACATGTCATGTAGTTTCAAGTAACATACACACATACTGTACAGTACAGTGTAATAAATTTTTCACCTTATAATAATATCTGAGATTTTACCCACAATAACAAGACTCACATGGATTGTTTTCCATCTCTCAGTAACAAAACAACATGAAACAATCATTGTTTTGCTGAACATAAAAACCTCTTTTCAAACAATGGCCGGGGACAGACATGCGACTTAAACAACAGGTCAGTAAACCTAACCGGTGTTAATTTGAAGGCGGCCAATTATTTTATTATCTCTAATAAAGCGGAAACGCTGGAGGTCAGTGGCCAGGAGCAAATTTTTTACAAGGGCATCGACGTCTGATGCAACAATAGCTCCCTGTTGAAAGGGTGACCTGTGACCCCACTCTTTTCATCTTGCCTGCCGGGGCCAATGTTCAGTATGAAGTGTTCACTGTACTGAGCAAGGATAGGGGCAGAGGTTATGGGCTAACTCACTTTGAACTGATTCTATTGTCGAGTAACAGTAGCGGGAAACGATCGTCAAACGTTTTCATCCAATTTGATGTTTTGAAGATTGCACACTTGATTTAGTACATAAAAGTATTTGATCTGTGTGTTGATGAAGTGCAGTGTGCTGATATTAAACTGTCTGGTTTTTGACAGACAGTGTATGGGTAGCATCAATGATCAGTACCCTGATGTATGTGCTAGCCTGTGGTACACAAACTCTTGCTGTCAGGGGCTCATTGAGCCTCTGCCTCAAGACCAGTGGAAGCGTTGCTTCCATCATGATTGAGTCAGCCTACCTGATGTGCCACCCTATGAAACCAATTTCAATTTACAGTTTAAGCCATCAGATGTCTGAATGAGTTTTTGATGTGACTGTTAGGATGACTCAGCCTATCTTCCTCAAGTATACATGCACATGCTACAAAATGTATCTAAGGTCATTGGCCCAATGTTGAGTGTGTATTTCTACCCTTCTGCACATTTACATGTAGCTCTAACTCTGGAAAGTGCCAGCCAAAAAACCGTAACTAAGTTTTCTAATAGCATTTTTAGTGACTAACACCTTGTTCTTCCCACATTTTAAACAATTTACAAAACACACAAACACAAACATATAGTATTTACACATACACTGATTAAACCCTACTTATACCATTGCATAGCTGCCTTGCATTAATATGGACCCTGCCACCAACTACAGTGTATTTAGATTTTTCCACATTTTGTTGAACAGTTTGGCTACCTAGTCATAAATCTATGATCTATAAGTCTTAGGACTTCCTCTTTACATGTAAATTAAATACTGGTTGCATATTTTTGATGGAGCAGCTGCTATTGCCATTCTGAATGCTCTTCTTGCTAAAGGCCATTACATCTGACAAAATATCTTCTTTTCCCCACCCTCTCACATTCTGAACAAAACTACTTGTGTGTCTTGTGGGGAACGATTTGTATCGTTTGGATAGCGTCACTTGTATACATGTCTCTCATGTCAAGGGTATTTTGGTTGCCTCTCCCTTTAAAGCTTCTAGTATGGCCATATATGTACTAGGTATAATTATGCTGTAGACCTACATGTTTGGTGTGCATGTGATCAGCAAGGTTGCTGTACAGGCTGTGCTGTTGCAGACTCAACCTCCGTCTCAGTTTCAACTTCCTCTATGTGCATTGGCTCTTTCCTATCAGTGTCAGTCTCCACATAGCTTGTATGTTTCATCTCCATATTAGGTTCTTCCTTGTCAGTGTCCACATATATTGCATTTTTGTTCGGCATAGGCTCTTTCTTTTCAGTGTCATAGCTTGTATTTTGCACTTTTATCGGCTCTTTCTTGTCCATGTCATAGCGTATATTTTGCACCAGTGTAGTGTCTTTCTTATCCGTGTCATAGCTTATATTTTGCACCAGTGTAGGCTCTTTCTTGTCCGTGTCATAGCTTATATTTTGCACTTTTATAGGCTCTTCATTGTTGTCAGTGTCATGGCTTGTATTCTGGACCAGCATAGGCTGTTTCTTCTCAGGTTCCACATTGTTCATCTGCATATTGGGCTCTTTCTTGTCAGTAAACACATATTTCATATGTTTGACAGCAACTTTGGTGGCACTTCTGCTCCAGGTGTGGGTCTTGTGGTGAGCTTCTATCTCTGCCACAGAAAGGGTGAGGAAGTCACACTTGGGGCAGTCGTACACTGTGTCCTTCTTGTGGACCCTCATGTGAATGGCCAGGTTGTCCTGCCTGGAGCACGCATACTTGCACAGCTTGCAGCTGAAGGGCTTCTCCTTGGTGTGTGTCCTGATGTGGTCGATCAGTTTGTTGGCCGTCTTGCCCAGGTAGCCGCAGGTGTTGCACCTGTACAGGTTGCCGTAGCGATGCTGCTGCGACACGTGCATCTTCAGCCCCAGCTTGGTGTCGGTGGTGTGGCGGCAGATGCGGCACTTGAACTCCTCCTTCCCGTGGGTGAGCATGTGGGCTTTCAGGGCGGACATCAGGTTGGTGCCGTAGCTGCACTTGTCGCAGTTGTGCCTCGTGTCCACGTGCATCGTCGCCAGGTGCTCGCTGAGCTCCTGCGGGGTCTTGAAGTACTTGTGACACTTCTTGCACTGGTACATCTTGGCCGTGTAGTGGACGAGGAGATGGGCCTCGAACTTGGCCTTCATCTTGGTCACAAAGTTGCACAGTGTGCAGGAGAACAGCTCAGGTTCGCTCATCACTTCTTGTGCCAATGTGAACCTGGTAATAGTCAAAGATATGTTTCATATTAGATGTTTGATCCCAAGGTAATTAAAGAATAGTCTTTTGACTCTTTTCTGATATTGATCTTTTTGAATGGCAAGAAAACTTTGTACATCATGGTATATTCAGTAATGTTAAATGACTTCTCAAAGTGGACCTTACATCTACATGTACATTACTTGTTTTACTTGTTACTACTAGTTAGTTGTTACGATGTTTTTCAAGTTGTGCCTATAAAGTTATGATTGATAAACCTTCCTTCACAGTTACATCAGGTTTATTCAAAGGCTTCATTGTAAAGATTTCTGTAAGGAAGAAAAATCAGTGTTTTTTCTGAACTGTTAATATAGACCTACAAATATGGCTTCATGTATCTCACCTGTCCAGTGGCTTCTGCCTGATTCCATGGTTCTTAAAGAGGTGCTGCTTGATGTCTTCTTCAGTCTTGGAGGTGGACCTGCAGAAATTGCACTGCACCTGAAACTTCCACTGCTCTCTTTCATGGTACAGGTGCATGTGGCCGCTGAACTTCAGACTGCTCGAGGACACAAACTGGCACACTTGGCATTGGAAGTGGTAGTGTTTTGCACTAGTTCCATTCTCTTCAACAACATCCACAATACTCGCTGGATCTGCCTGCAGTTGGTCGGCCTCTGCAGACCCCTGTTTTGGAGAGATGAACTTCATCAGTTCGATGGGGTTTGACGGTTTGAGCTTGTGCACTGCCATGTGTTGTTCCAATGTTCTCTTGGCCTTCGCACTGTAAGAACAGAGCTCACATTTGTACTTTCTGTTCCCTACATGCAGCTTCATGTGTCGATTCCAGCTTTGCTTTCGGGGAAAGCTCTTGTTGCAGAGGGTACATCTGAAGACGGGCAGCCCTCCCTCTTCCGACTTGCAGAGTGCAAAGGCCTCCGCAGCTTTAAGGAACTCGGTGGTCTCCTCGGAGGTGCTGGAAGAGGAGCCGTCCTCTGGGCTACTTGTACCAGATGTGTCTGATGTCTCCATTGTGAAGTTTGGAAAGTTGAGAGAAGAAAAGGTGGTGACTTTATTGACGGTTAGAGTTGTTGGCTCATTATTGTTTCCTGGTACCTTTGCAGCATCTTTGACATGAGTTTTATAAGGTTGGATGGAATCACTTGTTGCAGTAGTATTCTCCTCTTGTCTGTGTTCTTCTGTCTGATGTTCACTGTCTTCTTCTGTCTTAACTGTACTAGATTGTCCAAGAAGAAAACTTCTCAGCTGCTGAAGTGTGCCAATCCTTGCTTCTGTGGAAGCACCGCTTACTTCATTGCTGGAATGTACAAGGTTGCCTGTGGCTGATTGGTCCCCTGGCTTTGTTTCTTGTTCTCTTGATTGTCTGTTTCCTGTTTCAGCATCTTCTGATGAAAGCTCTACTTCCATTGCCACAGGTTCTGCTGCATAGGTCCTACTCATGTTGTCTTTCTCTCCACCTGCTTCATCTACAGCTTCTTCAAACTCCCTTCTGTCAGCTGTGTTCATTAGGAATGAATACTTCTTTAACATGTCAGAGTAGGAGGTCGGACTTTCCCCTAAAACCTCACGGTGGTACCTGGTGGCCATGTGTTGCTGGAGGTTGTCCTTTCTGGCTGTGGAGTACGGACACAGGTGGCACTGGTACTTCTTCTCTCCAGTGTGGGTCTTCAAGTGACGGGCAACGTGGTTCTTGATGACCTTATTGCACTCTGGACAGTTGAAGACCTTTTCACCTTCATCTGTCTCATGGTAGGAATACTTTGTGTGCATCTTCTGTGAAAAAACGTGTGGGCTCAGGCCTGCCCGTTCTGTTTCCCCACCGTATGTCTCATTTCCATCTCCTACCTCAATGTTTTGGGATCCATTCAGAGAAGAGGATTGGCTCAAGTCCAGAGGTGTCTCCTCCTCCATGACATCCTCATGGCATGTGTCCTCAGTCTCTTCTTTAATGGGAACTGGTTGAAACTGACCAGCTCCAGCAAAGGGTGGAATGTGCACGACAGCTGTGGAGCCGTCCTTACAGTTTGTGATAGGCGATGCATTGCCGGAACAGCCTTTTTGACCATTATCTAATGAACAGTTGCTCAGATTTTCATCAGTGACCTCCTGTATTCTCAACGGTGACACCCTGTGTGTGGCACTTTCTTTGTTCCCCTCGGAGGCAGATCCTGCGCTTGTCAGGTTGTTCCTGTACATGTACATCGCTGTGTGCGGGAGATTCGTGGGGAAACCCCAACCCAAAGAAACTCTGTTTGTTTGTTGTGAGCTAGGGTTGGAGTCGTGAAGTGCCATCCGGTTTGCTGTTGCTGTGAGCGCTAATGACCACGGCCTTGGGGGATCTGTTTTTGGTGGTTCTGCTTGGCAGGCCATGACGCTCACACCCCCTGGCAGCATGTTGTACTGAAGTCTCGGCATGTCTCTCACCATGTTTGATGAAGGAATGGGATAACTGCTGACATGAGCTGTGTACTGGCCATACTTCCAGTCGTCTGTCCCTCTCGGTTCTTGCTTCACTCTCACATCCTGTCCTACGGGGATCCTCCTACCCACCTGGCTGGGCGGCCAGTGAGCATTCCAGGCCGCCGGGTAAACCACACCTCCAAAGTATGCGTACATCGCGTCTTCACCGTTGTCTTCTGAATCGGCTTCTGTACCACTATCTAGACAGTCGTCAGGCTCATTGTTTGTAAATGCGAGGGATTGTTTGGGGTCTTCTCCTTTCTTTGTGTGTGTGGGTGCTTCCTGTTGTGAAAGTAGGGTGGGGTGGCCCTCCCTTCCTGAGGTGTTTCCCCTTTTTGTCTGCCGTCTGCGTCTTCCTGTGTTTGTCTGATGAGTTCTCGGTGGATCAGCTGACTGTGACTCACCTGCAGTGGGGAAGAATTCAGACGAGATTGTTAAAATTCATGTCCATTCCATGACAAAGATTAAAAAACACATCAACATCACATTAATGATAGTTACTAGTAAGTGCTGCTACTCATCTACATGTACATCCGATCAGTCTGCAATCTTTTAAGTTTTGAAAACGTTTTTGTAAGAGTTTGGTTGACGCATACATTTTATAAAGTATAAAGTAGTGCCAATATTTGTTTGTGTTCTACTTGCTTGTTTACCAAGTGACATTCTTATGAACTTGATTTACATCAGAAGAGTGAATGACAATACAGTCGGCACTCCCTCCGAGACTACGAGACTTTTGCTCTTATTTCGGGTGAAGGGCAGTGATAGAAAAGTAGGTGATGTGAGGACACAAACAAATGATGCCACCCGGAGCTCTAGGTGTCTATCCTGTGACGACATTACAGAAGATTGGATCAGGCCTGCGTCCACCCTAGCAGGGCCAGCGGAAGCTAATTTGTCAGAAGGTTTCATGAACAAAAGAAAGTTCACCTGGTACTGCGTCATAGACTAGTGTTTAGCATCAGTGCCCTTTGGGGGGCGACAGATTAAGCAACAAAAACTCACTGAGCCACATCCTACAGATACCCGTAAGGTCATACAAATGACGTGTATGTGATGATTGTATCTTGTAAGATGATCACTGATTGTTTATCACCAGGTGGGGAAACAGGAATGACTGACAGGCAACAATGGTTGACTCTCACTATTGTACAATTCTTCTCTCAACTTCCAGTTATTTAGTAGATTTACTTTGTGTGTTTTAATTACATTCTGAATGTACAACATGACCTTTCACTTTTGTGTTATGTTCCTTCCAAACACATTAGTTCTACAAGCTAATCATCACAAGCAGATGCGTTGCAGTCCTGTCAATCAGGTGATATGACTAATATCATAACACAAGCAAATTGTGAGTGACAGAACCTTCCTAATAACTTTATTGAAAATTAGAGTCCACTGATCATGATTTCTTAAGTTTTCTTTCAAATTTCAATGAAGCAATTGATTTACAGAATATCAAGCATCACATGTCTCCTATGGAAATGTGAATTTTTATAAGTCTTACAAAAATGTAAAGATTCATGTTTTCTGTCATTTGGCATACTAACAAATACCTTTCATAAATTGCTGTTTTCAACTTTTGAACAGACAGGAAATCATAGAAAAACAGAGCCCATACAGAGTCTATGAAGTAGCCAAATTAGGTGATGACTCTTTTACATACATGTACATATATTACATCAGGATGTATTACATGTATCTGGGGAAAACTTCTAAACGAGCATCCTTGGTGAAGGCAAACATACTAATACTTGTATCTAGGCATTCTTTTCAAGAGACACGACAAAGTGAAGCATGCATAATACGTCCTTGGCTTGCCATTCTGAGCAGCACTAAGTAAAGGTGAGGCTAGGGAAATGTCTCACACATTGTCTGCAGGGAGTGGCCTGTCCGCTGATTTATTACCTCTGTCTGAGTCTGTGAATACAGTCATAACTGCCATTGTGTGCAGCTATTTTAACGAGCTTCTGCATGACGGAATATTCCACTTACAAAATTCTGTACTTGGACTGTTTCCACAGTATTTCTTTCCTACACTGAACGACAAAATGTTGCTGATCTGGTATGTCAAGCAAATACATGTACATGTACAATAAGGGTGCTGTACTTTCTCTAGGTGAAATATAAGAACAGAAAATGAGGAAGAATGATGTCAGTTTATTGACCTACTGAGGTTATACATGTAGCTTAGCAACAAAAGCAACACACAGTGCCAGACTGGAGATGAGTTATAGCTGCTACATTTACTGAACAAAAGTTCTACTACATTATGTGGACCCCCAACTATTTTATTGCCCCCACCTGCCTTAAAATGTACATACAATGTGTTGTAAAACTGTCTAGTTTGAAGGCCAAAGTAGTTGGCCTTCAACAATGCTTGGAGATTGAAGATATGCCCTTTCTGAAATTTTGGTAACTATGTTACTGTACAGTAACAGTAACTATGAAAACGTTATGGTCCATTTTCTAATTAAGCCATTATGCTTTTTCTATAAAAAAAAAAGCAAGAAATATATTACGCATTGTGGGAATGGACTAAACTTTAAAATCAATGAAACAGAATTAGCAGTAACACTGCACATTCAAGCCGAGAGGGAAACTGATCTAAAACAATCATCATCATTAGAATGGAAGGTAGTAACATCCGTTATATGGCATAGATTAGCTCTGTGAAGATAAGAATGGTATAGCCCTAAACAGTGGAACATGACCCTGCTTTTCTTGAAGCAGATGAGTCGGTCATATGACAGATTGACAATGGAAGAATTCCCCTGTGGCGCTCCTATAGCATGCTGGTGTTTAGGGCATGCCAACAGCTCGCTCGTGCGCATGTGCGTACTGCACAATCACGTGGGAGGGTTACTCAGGGGCAACGCATACTATTTTCGTTATGCTCCGCTTTTTCAGTCATTTTCACACTACTGCACGTACATGCCATTGTATCATTATATAAAGGAAAGAAGTTTCAACTTTAATCAGCTTTTCAATTCAAAAGATATCGAGGGCAATGGGGAAAATAATGATCACTTTGATGACCCGGTTTTAAACAGTACAAAGTCTAATAGAACAGTCAAAAGTGATTACCTTTCATTCACTGATAGGCAAAATCCAGTTAATATCATACCAATACTGAAAACGTTTAGTCTCTTTTTAATGAAGCAATGATATCTAACATAGTGAATACCAACAGTCCAAATTCACTTCCCCATGATAGCTACATATATATCAATGGATGAAAGGAAATTTTAAGGTCATCATCATACTTGAGAATATATTGTGGTGCTTTGCAACCTTGTGTGGATTTGCTCCTTTCAATTCTTTCAAAAGAAAATTTCAGTAGTTAAACTATTTTCCATATTGCTCTTGATTACATTTTTAATGCAGGATCAAGAAATGACACTGTTTACCCTGGCTACATTTTGTGGCCCTGATTTAAGTTGCAGGTTGTTATACAGTCAAACCTGCCCGAGCGACCACCTCTTCTCAGCGACCACCTGGCCATTTCGACCGCTTTTTCTCGGTCCCGAATTTTTTTTCCATTGACGTAAGCATTAAGCAACCTTTTCTCAACGACCACCTGGCCAACGCGACCGCGACCGGCCCAAATTGGGACCCATAACGACCGCATCATTTTTAAAACTGAGGTTTTCATCGATTTTTTATGATAACTAGCGCGATTTTGTGCCGAAATCGGCCAGTTTGCGTCGGATTTTGACTGTCATTACGATGTTATGTTTAGAATGCAGATGGCGGCGGTCAATGGGTGGGTCAATGGGGCAGTCTACTGTAATATGGGAGGAAATTTCGTTGTAAGAAAATCCGAATTTAGTTGTTACAGAAGTTTTTAAAAAAAATCTATATCATCATAAGGTGAACGAATGCTGAAACGTATATAGCCTCATACTTTTTCAAGAAAGATCTGTGTAGCTCATACCTTTTAAGAAAGAGCTTTTGTTCAACTGTACTGTACATTCACCAGTGGGTAAGTACGCTATCGGGCATTGAATTCTAAAGGTGCACCGTAGTTATTTCAGATAAGGCGATCAAGAACACAAGAACGCATAAAGTCTTGTATGGTAACAGACAGTATCAAAATATTGAGCTTTAGAACACTGTATCGAATAAAAGCTCGATAAAAGCTTGGGGTTAAATTTATAGTTTACAGTGTGCGTGTTGTATTTGACATTAAAGACCTCGCTTCTTTGCGTGCGTGCAGTGTGCTTGCTATTTGCCATTAAACACAACGGAAACCATTTATACTTTGCATCGGGCATGTTTTGAGTTGATACTCTTCTCAGCGACCACCTGTCCAAATCGACCGTTTTTTCCCGGTCCCCCGGGTGGTCGACTTGGGCAGGTTTGACTGTATGTAAGAGAGAATGGGTCATGACGGGTAATACCAAGATTGTACTCATAGGAGAATGCCCTTGAAAATGGGGTAAATCAACAGAATGTAACATATTGAATGGTTTGTACCATCTTACTTGGTTTTAGCAACCTAATATAATTGGCCCAGAGGTTAGGGTGGAGTGGGGTTTAAGTTGCAACAGGGCTATTTAGATTCCAAACTGTGAGCTGCTAAATCATGACAGTCTAATCACTAATATATAATTGTCCTTTATAAATGGCAAATCTTTAACATTGAAATACACAATCAAGTACAAATCTGATTGATAGATACATTGTATATGTTAGATAGCATTACAATACACTCTTTCAGGAATATTTACTGAATTAAACATTCACTGGAGATTCTTGGTGTACAGATAATAGTATCTCAAACTTTTGTTGAAAGCTTTGTGACTGCAGCTTCACAGTTATATAACTTACAAAATAGAGTACATTTTCTGTCAGGTCTTCCCAATAAGAGCTAGGTTGCTAACTAAATGTAGGTATTAATTGATAGCACCAGATTTTTACAGTTAGGCAATAGGAAGAAGGTTAAGCCTAGGATTACTCTAACTTACTATGATAATAATTATTTTTCAATAATGATTTTAGCTATGGACTGTACTGAACAATCTACATTGTATGATAAAATTGCATGTATCATGTATTTACATTTACAGGGCTCCAAATACTTTTTTCTTCATACCTGCACTGGTGCAGGTAACATTGAAAATTACCTGCACCAGACAAATTTTACCTGCACCACTCTGAATTTAGGAAGTATGGATCATACTAAAATTGTTGAGGAACCATTGCTATTTTTCTTTTATACTTTATAGGTGGTAACAGTCAATGCAGCCAAGAACAATCCACATGCACCTTCATCATAGGACATTTATATATGAATCCCAGTACATGGACCAGTGCAGTTTAGGTGCAGGTAGACACCAGAAATACCTGCACAGCTCCAATTTTACCTGCACTAACCTGCATATGCAGGTGGTATTTCGAGCCCTGCATTTAAGAGACCTTGACATTGTTTCATAAGCTGGTGTGTTACGCCAAAGGGCGGTTATACCGGCTATATTAGATACAAATACAAACAGACATTAAATCATTACTTCCTATTCAAACAGTCTCTCTAATAATTTTTAAGATACTATAATCAGTAAGATTTGATACTGGTATCGGTTAATATGAACTTACCATTGCCAGTGGGTTCTGTTTAGAGTTGTTGAACAACTCTACTTACCTTACACACCAATGCATGCTCTTTATCGCGCGGCTTGGACCAAATTCAGCCGGTACAGTCAGGACTAGACTAGACAAGTTTAGGCTAGTCGGATACACATGTCGCCCCAAGCACTTCTGCCGTAGGCCTGGTTGACCTGTGTAGCTTCTTTTCTTTCCCAACTGGTAATTAATTTGCCGCATGGATAAAACACACAAAAGACTAATTTTCGAGCAGCCTTTGTAGTCTACCTGATCTTTTTTAAGATTTTATTTAATGCTTTGTACAGTCACTTGTTTGACTTCTGTGGTTGTAAGCCAAATGTTATATACTGTGTGCCAAAGCTGCCAGGCAATCTGGTACTATAACTGATTTATTGAGATTGCTGTCTGAACAGACCAAAGTTAGTGGCAGGACTGAAGAAACCTACAACAATATCACAACATTCTGTCTGTTGTACGCTTTCAAGACATGACTTGTAGTAGCACAACGCCTGCAAGCATATGTGCCAAATAGTGACAGTCTCTTTGAAGTATTGAAGCTGCAAGGTTAAGTTTTTGTTTGATACACACTGTAACAGTTACTGTCTGTACCGGGTCACCAACCTGGCTTTGAAATAATTGTTGATAAAGCTTCTTTTCAACTTATGTAAGTTACTGACCTTACTCTAGACAGGTTTGAAGATTATGTAAGATGGGCTTCTGTTGTGATGTGTCCCTGACCGCTAGGTGACAGTGGCTGTTAATTTGCACCCGTGCTATGGATAACATCTAACAAACAACCACAACAACTTTACAAGATTAGCTGATACGAGTAATCTGATGTTTCTGTTTTATTTAGTGACAATTAATAGGAGATTTTTGCTGATTTGAAATAGGAAAGATAAACTTAAGGAACATTATGCAACATAAATTGAATATTGCACCCTTAAAAGTCACTGATATATGAACATGTTCCACCCATATTTGCTGTTTTGATGTACTCCTCAATGTGTAAATATGCAACTCAGTTTGAAGGTTATTACGGTTCTTACAAGCTGCAATATCAAAGCAAATACACAATGATTGTCTTGTTTGTAAGCTTGTATTGCATGGCATAACACACCAAGTTTGTACTGCACAGTACAAGCTGCAAATTCACTACTCTTATCAATAAGTGGTTGTTTTCCAACATGCTTTTAGGTGTGCCTTTCCTCAAACACTAGACCTCCATTTAACGTCCTATCTGAGGGACGTCCTTTAAGCTGAAGCTAGACAGTACTACTGTACTCATTTACTCCTGAGCCAAGTGAGGGCATCGGCGAGAAGTGCCTTTCCCATCGGGACAAGGACATAACATCTGTGCTTGTTGGAGATTTGAACTCCAGGTTCTGAGACAACAACCCAAACCACAAGGTCACTGTGTCAACAATAGTTTGTTAAGGTTAAGATGAACAGCAGTTGGAAAAGCAAGGACTTTGAGGACAAAATACCCCAACCGTACTTAGGCGGAAAACCTGGCAACAGCGGCAGTCACACATTACCGACTGTATCTCTAATACAATAAACTTTAAACTAAATATTACTAAGTCTTCTGTCTTTAAGGTCATTTCAGAGATCATTTTGAAAAGGAACACAAAGACTGGTGTCCAAAAACAATCATGTTATTCATTTTTTGGACCATTTTGACATAAGCATGCATTTCGCCAAGTCGTAAAATGCAAGCATACATGTACGTGCACAGTGTGTAAACAGAAACGATAGTGCGTACTAGTACATGTACGTCCTCAAATTCGGATTTCACAGGGTTAAGCGCTTCTTAAGGTTTATTAGAGTGCTTGACCACTTAAAGGGAAGTTACGTTTTCAAGAGACACTCTGTTCTCATACAAATTGAATGGAAAAATTTAATACCTTTTAGCCAGGCAAGCAATGATTTCAACAAAGCGAACTCCCGTAGTACATATACCTCGCACCAAAACCCTACCTGTGCCGATTTTTAATGTTTATACACACGATAATCTTAAATGAGAAAGAAACGTTGGACCTACTTTTGACTGGATATCGCTGAGTGTGGGTTGGAAGCGCTCTGCTGTTCTATTAGCGGTGAGTAAGAAAAGGGGCGACTCTGATAGTTGATCATGACTTATACCCTGCACACAGGATGGGTGTCTTCTTCGTAGTGGCCAGGTGACTACACCTCTTTCCTGTCTGGTGGCCAATGACGACGATTGTCTCACTAATAGCCACAATAGGCCTTGAAATTAAGTGGGCCACATAAACGTGTGTGCATGTCATAATTGGTCGGCTACCTCTGAACTGCATTAATTTGCATTTAGTGGCACGAAGCAAAATCACCAGCTTTGAACTTCATATTCATATCTGTAGATTGCCCAGGCAACGTTAATGTACCCTTTCTATATTTAATGATTACTGTCTTATGTAGCAATATTGCTGCAGGAAGCATTTTCTTTCCCCAAATACTTTTCTTTGATGTAGGAAAAGTACTGGTTAAGCTTTTCGGTCTTGGATCCGATCCAAAGGCGGATCTGAAATACCAAATGGGCCGAGCAAAATCATGTGATAGTTCTAGATCTGGATGTACAAGTAACCGCCCTCGTCAGTCATTTTTTTTTTAGAAAATACCCAAATCCAAATTTGTTGAAATACTTAACATCAATCTTTCGTGTAGTTCTTTTGTTCTTTAATTTACAACCATGTATACGTGTAAGATACAAAGAAAAACTACATGTACCTACATATAACATGTACTATCAGGGCACTTAATATTAGTAATAGTGACAATATATATGACTGAAATTTCCACACAAAAAAAGGGGGTGGGAAAAGGCCTTGGATGTGTACTGGGGTATCAAAGTACACTTCTTAGAAGCTAGATACCAAATTCTTGGATTAAGGTAAAATCCTTATCAATTTCTATCAAATCAAACATAACTTGACGCGTAACGTGAGATGAAATGATTTGGCCTGACGCTAACTATTCTCACCAAGAGACACAAAGGTGGAGTTTCCTCTTGACTAGACGAGTAAAATCATCGTTGAGCAGACGTGACCTTTGAAAGGGTGTGAACCTAACCCTTATCATAGAGGTAGGCTTTGTCTGTGTGCATCAGGACACACCTGGAGCACTCTCACCTGAGGTGTGGTGCCCACAGCTTAACTTGGGTGGAAGGGAACACTTATAAACAGGGTGTGAGTCCTTGTGTGCATTCTGAAAAGCAGCTTTGATTTTGTTCTCAGGTGTACACCTTACGTTTATCTCACTTTCCAAATGCCAAGCATGTTTCAGAGGTTAGGCTATCTTTTGAGGTACATGTACCTTACACATCATAAAGAGAAATATAGAAAGATTCATCATTAAAGCATTTAAGTTCATTTGTTCTCTAATTAGGAATCTCTATAGTTTGTTCTTCTCTGAAAACATTAGAGAAAGGGAGCTTTTTCTAGCCACAGACAGGTTAATGACACTTACTTTTCTCCTGCTTAAGAAGAATTATGCCACACACCATGTAATTTGGACACCACATTAACTGACATAAGTGGCCCCATAATCACTCTCTCGTTATTTCAGGCATCTCAGGTGTGGTAGGGGTAGCCATTTGTGGGGATGGGTGGTGGACATGTCATTGACATGAGTCCTCCGTGCCTTGACCTTTGACGCAAACCTTAAGGTGTGATAATTGTTGTTGTTGTTTGTGTCATGATTTCATCTCAAAAACATCAAAAGTGTCACCTGCACCCAAGTACTTTTGCTCCATTTTCCCCACAGCATTTTCTGATTTTTGACCTGCCCTGGTCTTGTTATGTTTACATCATGGTTCTGTAAATAACAAATTTGAAAGGGATTCACTGTCCTGCTTAGTAGTTTAGTGGCTGCTAAATTGAATTGTCCTTGCCTCTACCAAAAGGACAAGGACCAAAGTCTCACCTTGAGATTTCAACAATTTACTAAAATTACAGTTGGTTTAAGTTACAGGATATGGCTAGTAGAAATGTTTTGAATGTTTTTTGTTATCTCTTGTAGTTGGGCCCATAATGATAATACTTAATGGATAACTAATAGAGTATCAAAACCATGATTGTATAATAATGCAATCATTCCTTCTTTTAGACCACACATTATAGACAACATGTGAATCCATCAGCAATCATATATGACAAGCAAACTTAAGGAAAAGATATGAGGAAAACTTATTCACTAACTTTGTTAAAGTCTGTGGTATCTTAATAGTACATACTGACCCCCCAAAAAAAGATCCACCCAATTGTCGTCATTTCCCAAATAATGACGACAATTGGGTGAGATCTAATTCTTTGTACACAGTGGATCATCAACTTGACATCATTGCTAATCCATGACTCAGAGTTGGACTTGTTGGCTTTGTTACAGTACCCACCCTCACCAATTAGGATAATCTGGTTGGAGAAAATACAAGCTGCAGTGCCTTATACATGTAACAAATTACGGTGATCTTTTCTATAATAAAAAGGTCATTTTTGATTTGGTAAGCCTATTAGTAAAATTCTGAAAGGTAAATGATGACACAATACCAATCCTGTAACATTGTATAAATCATTTACTTTAAGGTAACAACTGCAGTACAATATGTGGTTGCAACTGTAGCATTTGTGGCAAAGGTATGGGAGAACCGTTCACCATAACACTTTTGAAGTCTGTACCACACATCCGCAACTATCCCAACTAAATGTAATATTAAGTTGGTTGGTTTGCTTTGAGAAAAGGCAAGACTTATTGAATCAAACTGGACAACCAGTGGATCAAACTGGCAAATGATGGTACAGTTACTGTATTTTATGCAGTTGCAGCAACTAGTTTCTTCCATTTCTCAAGAAAGGTTTCTCATAAGTCAACACTGCCTTATGTTCATTCTACTGTTGGGGTTTATTGTGCCTGTAATGTACTGCTGAATACAAGATACGATTTGGTAAACATCCAGGATGGTACTGTACATGGCTTACAGAAATGTCGCAAGATCCTTGAAGTACCCAAGCCTGACCCCACCACAACAAGATAGCAGTAATAGGGGGGAGGATAGACAGAAACATCTTAGACATACTGTACAGACACTAATGTTGTGGCATAGACATGTAAAAGACATACCTAGTGCATCAGGTCTATCAATGCATTAAAAGTCACATTATCTTTAAATGGTCCAAATCCCTTGCTAACAAACAACAGGCTTTCAGACAGCCAATTTCCAGTACATTTCTACCCAATTTATGGGCTTGTGTCAAGAATAGATAAATAATATTATGCACGCTTATATATACCATCGTCAATGCCACGTCAACTGGTATGTATTTTTATGTCATACCTGTGACGCAAAAACGTTTGATACGGGTGTTCCGGACCGGGCCATAATTTCCGCATCGCACAGGTTCGAAAGTCGTATCACATGGGCTTCATTTGAATAAATCAAACTGTTTCGAGCGGGCCGAGTGAGGCGCCATCGAAAGTTCGAATACCTGATTCGAACGTTGGAACATTACTGTTGCAACACTTTTTGTTCGAGGGCACCAAATTTGTTCAACTTCTGGCACATTTTGCATCAAAACAGGGGTTTTCTCAGGTGGGTATGACATAAATAAAATACAACACTGTGTATTCCGCATCACCCTCGGTCCCAGCCCTCCCGCGGGTCGGATCCCCCTCTGGCCTTCGGGTGATCCGACCCGCGGTCGGGCTGGTACCTCGGGTGATACGGAATACACGGTGTTGTATTCTATATGTAGCCTGTCTTTAGCAGATATATGGACTTTGGTCCATTTTTGTCCTTCTTTTACATGCTAGCTGTTTTCCCTTACTATCGCAACCAGTCAAGCCTCCATGTACAGCATATTGACAGAAAAGCCATTTGCTTGGAGATTAACCTACAGGGTGTGACTATCTCATTATCGTTACCACACATTTAATTCAAACCAACCTAAATCACGGGTAGAAATCCAGGAAAATATTGCTTGTCTCTTCATGTTCTTGTTATGGCTCACATTTAGCATAACAGTGTAGCTAAGGGTTTTAAGGTCAGAACTATAAGAAGTCTGTAAGTAAAGCCAGGGCTAAGGCCTGTCAATGCGGGGGACATCTTTGAAGGTAAGGCTGTAATTGTCTAAGTAAGAGCTGTTTCCGGAGTTATGAGGGGCTCACTTCACATCCAAGGTGTATAGAAGCTAAAGGTTGTCGGGTGCAGTAATGGTCGCTGTTATGAATCTGTCTGCTAGCTTGTGGAACTAATTGTTTTGTGAGTGAATAAACAAATTGAATGATGGGATAAAGGTGTTGACATGGACGAGAAAGCGTAAAGGTCAGTCTGGTTTAAGGAGACACGCAATGGGTGTGGAGAAATCGTACCAGCACCTCTCACTGGAGAAGTTATCTGAGTGTACTATAGTCTGTGGTACACTCTAAAAAGTGCATAACTAAAGCTGCAAAATATTTACTGGTGTATGTACAACATAGACTAGTATGATATATGCATAAAGTGAAATTAGGATACCTTCAAATGTCTTACAAGCATCATTTGGAATGTTGTTAATTTCTGAAATAGCCTCGTAAAAGACATGTTGTGACTGTAGATGACTAAGACTGATCGCAGAATCGTGCACATGCTCAGTCCCGCGCTTCGACTGTAATCGTGAGATATTATGCAAATGAACGCAGCTGTGCGGTCATGAAAAGGATCCAACATGAGAATATAGCAAAAATGGTCCAACTCTGCTCGACAATTTACAACTGATTGATTCTTCTCTCAGAAACGTAAAATTAACATTAGCTACATGTAAGTGATTGTTAGTTAGGTTAACTGTGTGATTTTTAAGTGGAGATTGCTAATTATTGAGTTAAAACTCTAATGTGGTCGTTACATTTACCTACACATGACTGACTAACGTCAAAAAGGTCTGTTATTATCCAAATCAACCCATTACAAATGTTCATCCTGTGTGTGGTAACAGACAGTGTTGTATTTGTGAGTGGCTATGCCTGTATCTTTCTGAAACGGCCATTGACCGCTTTTACGCGGGCATTGACCGGACTTTCGGACATGGCGCCATTTTCTCATTACCGTATTGCGTGCCACACTTGTTACGACTGTGGTGGGACCGCATGTAAGATGGATGCTAGTATATCGTGCAACATTGTAGTCACATCTAAAGGTTTACTGTTTGTATGTAGTGATGAAAGACACACCCAATCGGTGCACGTTTCTTTTTTCACAAACTTTCAGTTACAATCATGATGTCATCTGTTAGTGTCATATCATAACAGACTATTGTTTATTTCAAGAGGTTTCTAGTAAACAAAGTTTTATTTTCTAAAGTCCAGTGAAAAGAGTCAAACAGTTTCTGCTATCCAGCAAAAAGAGTTAAGCCGACATAAAAAGTACAATGTACATTGTACTTGGAATTCAATGAGTCATATGAGTCTTACAAGGGAATGGGGGTTTAACCTTGCGTTATCTGGGATATACAAATGTATTGTCTTTTGTTGGATGTACATTGCAAAAGTACATCTCCTTTGGTTGTTGATGTACATTGCAGAAGTAAGAGATGGTTGCAACTAACATCTGTGTCTGCTGTTGGCTTTTCTAACAATAATCATGCTGGCCTGAGAGGGCTGTCTATCTCCATAGTGCTGAAGAGCTCTCCAATCCCTTCCAGTTTTAAGATTGGCTTCTAACTTGACATTCATATATATTCCTGATACATTCAATGTTTACATCTTCATACAATGTTAATGCTAGGGGCTCTGTGATGGTACAGAAAATCCAGGTCTGGTCCAAGTCCAGAGATCAGGTCCAGACATGAACTTGGACAGGGTTATAGTCACACTGTAGTACTGTATCATATTTTGAAAAGCAATACAATTATACTCAAATTGTATATCGGAATGGTATAGTTATTTTCAATGCACAAACAACTAATAAGCAGAAATGAAGTGTAGATGTAACTAAATAAAAGCATTCTGCTGCACCTAGTGACTTCAATATGAAAGTAATTGCCCTAAGGTGCGGCCAAAGGACCCAATACAGTAGCTTTTCTATTCAGTCCTCTGATTGTTTCCGGACCATTGTATCCTTAACAGCCCAGGAAGAACTTCTGGTTCCTTACTGCTAACATATGTACCAGTGCACACCCTTAGTTCACATTGTGTGAATACAAGCCATGTGTTTCTCATATTTTCCCCTTGTGAAGAGACTATTTCTGCCACAGTCCCACAAAGTCACCATAACATGCTGTTCTAATTCTCGTCATACTCGGAATCTCTTCCACCATTATCTTGTAGGTTTTTATATGGAATGCTGTCCCCTGCTGAGGTGTCAAGTTTAACTTGATCCAGCGATCATCTTCCTGATCACTCATCATATTCTCGACCAGTTATTGATTTACACAACATGTCTTCTTGAGTCCTTCCCCAACAGGGAAAGGCCTCTATCTGAAGGATGCATACTGCCTGATATTAAAGTCTCTAATAGCCCAGACTTGGAGTCCTTCAGCAATATTATATCTTGTGGTCTTCAGTCCTCTTGTTCTTTCTTTCCCTCCTATAAGGCAAAAACAGCAATTACAAGTAAAATTGATATTAGTTTCAATAGTGTAGGCTACATTTACAGGTGTAACGGTGATACTTTGATAGACAAAACGGATCAATACAAAAGATTTATGATCTAGATCATCTTAATGGATGATTCAGAAAATATGGGATTGCGACACCCCTGAAATTTGTCAAGATGGTACATTCCAAGTAATGAATACTAGTACCCACCTGTTAAAGGCCAATCAGCTAGCCAGTTGTATATGGACCAGGAAAATTGGCTATCTGTCCTCTGATGACAGTGCTAACACATCACAGCAACTGTTTTATCCATACGTCTTGCAATGAATGTTGGTAAAGTCATTCTTCCATGAAACGTCCTCCGGATTAACATAATATCTATCTCAGAAACATTACTTGATCTTTGGTTTGCTTCACAACTTGATTGCTGGAATTGTATGATATTTCTGTTAGTTACGTTCTTCTGATACGGTTCCTCACATGCATTTTAATAAACAGACTATAGCTAAACCCATACAATTCTGCATTTTCATCATTTCCAAGAAGTAAGAAGGCAGACCTAGATGCTAACTGTGACATTCATACCAACATGTAGCATTTATAAACATGTCATTGTTTGTGACCTGTACTTGCCTTGTTGGGCAAAATGTACAATAATGACTCATTCATCAAAACTGTCACCTTGAACTTGTCAACTTACATATTATCTTGAGTTATAACATTTCACCAGGTGAACAAAGTACTGCGTACCTGTGTCCCCAATGATTCAGTAGAGGACTATTCCATTTCAACAGTTTTTCATGGGGGCAGGAACAATCGGAAACCCTTGAATATTCACCTTATCTACATTCTTTATCTTAATTGTACATTGACCTAAATAGTACTAATCAACTTAACTTTTCCTGCCTTATAAACTTTTACAAAAATACATTATAACAGTAACATTGCATTCACTTTCCTGATGCATATTGTACAATGGGACAGTCCAGACTGAACTTTAAATGACAGAAAAATGTAACCAACATGCAAAGTGCACAATCTGTAAAACAGGCCACGTGAAACTCTGTGAAGTTGTTGACAACCTAAGGAACCTATTGCCCCCCTCCTCACATACAACAATGATCAACCCCCATGGGCCCTTTCACACACATATTGAATGTAACGGTAATAACATCACTCCAGTTTAAAACCAACATGACGGCATGGTTTTGTTTACATCTGCGTAGTGCCGTCTGCAAGTTCATTCAAAAGTTGGTATGCTATGCAACTGAAATTGAATTTTCGAAAACATTGACTGATCAACAGTTAAGCTTTCAAACGGAAATGCGCATTTGCAGCAAATGTCACGTAACGTACACACACGTCAAATGATATATTGCCAGGCCCTGAAAAAATGGCGGACGAAAACCCTAACCCTAAACAGGCAAACCGATATTAAGGCGGTATTTTCTCTCTTTTAGGTCAGCAGCTCACCAGGTGTAACACTTCTATGATATACCTACCTCCCGAATCTTCCTCGGCTACTTTCTGAGGCGTCCTCTGTTTTCTACGCCCCATTTTTGCGGTGTTTCCGAGCGCCGCAGAGTTTCTTTAAGGGCTCAGATTTAGGGTCAGGGATCAGCACCGCGAGGCATGTCGGGATGTTGTTAGTTATCGGTGTTCCCTGCACTAAAACAAGTCCGCCGTTTCTTCATCACTGGTCAGAAAAAGGATACGTGTTCCAATGACTTCCTTTTTTTTTTTATTAATAAACGTCTCTCTTTAAAAAAATTGAGGATGGACCGTGAGGACATTGCGTCGAAATGCATCGCATTTTAATGAAGTTCGCTTACCAAGTTTGAATTTCCCTCTCTACCTCACATGTATTCTTTCTGTCCTTTAGTAGGGTTGACTTTCGTCTGAGTTAAAGATTTATCCTTCTTGCCATAACGTTACCCTGTAGTCTTCCGTAGTTCATTTCATTAATTGATAAATACTAAAATAGCACCTAAAATGGCAATCAACAAGTGGTCTTAACATTAGATACCGCAGATTTATGATTTTCGTTTGTCATCTAGTCATTCGTTTTGATATCCATCCATGTCAACGCAACAGTACGTAAGTTTTTTTAGACTTTCAAAATGTTGAGTTTCCTTTCATCTAAAAAATACGTTGCATGTCAGCCTCTCATTGACAACTGCGACAGTCTGAAAACTACACATGTACACACACACACACTAAGACCACAAAGTGCCACCAAGGCACCTACATGCTTGTGAGTCGCAGTCGGAGAAGAATGTACGAGTGCCGCCTGAAAGAAAACTTTTAATGAAAAGTCCGATATCTGATCCTTTTGTTGTATGGCAAAACCTACCAAAAAACTTAATTCTATTAATAACATTGATTTTATGAAATATTTTCAATATCATCCACTTCCCAATGAAAACGGCAATGCAAATAGCGTCATTCGGAGGTCATAGTATACTGTATGTTGATAAGCGATTCAGGAACCTTTAGCAGCAACGCCCTCTCCCGGAATACCAGCGGCTTACATCACATCTGAGGGTGCTTAATTAGGGTTTGGAAAATCAGTATTATGTTCCAAATCGTCCTGAAGAACATAAACGGTGTCGGGAGGTAAGGATTTTCTCTCTCTGTCTTTTTCTATATTTCGACCAAAGTGACCCTACAAATACAGTTTAAAAGTAAAAGTGAAATGCGTCGGGAATGCTTTTTCAACATCGTATTGTAATTATGCAATTTTACCAAAAAAAAAGCTATGCCAGTGACGGAAGGTTTTTGCTTAAGTCGATCGGGTACCCGAAGACGCAGCAGATCTTTCCTAAGAGACCGCAGTGACAATTTTACATTGTCCAATAGGTGGCGCTCTTTCACGAGTGACTGCTAAGTATTTCCATAGAAGAGATGTTTTTCTTTGTGTCGCAATGTTGGACAAAATATTTGACAAAAAGTTGCAATACGTTCTGCATCAATACAGATGAGCTTTCAGTCTAATTGATATGTTAAGAATGAAATTGGTCGAGATAGACTCGAGTGTAAACATGTCCGGCCAGTCTTTGTTTAAAGACTTGCACCGCAATGCTGGCCTGTTTCCATTAACGTTATCAGTCAGGCCTTGTCCGTCCAATCATTTGGTTTCCGTAGCTTTACTCAATCCGTTGGATTGACGCTACATGCATGGCTAGACGACATGGAATGTACTACAAATCCATCAGGGGAAGGGCGAAAGACATGTTTCATTTTCTTCTCAACAAGTCTACGTGTGCGCTGTCTTGTAGCACTCCGCCGGCTCGGTGTGCTTTTCGCCTCTTCTAACTGAACCATGCGCACTCGCCTGTATCCATAACACTTAGCTGATAATGTCCCCTCTTCTAGTCCGTCGCATTTGTTGAATTGAAAAGACGTGCGGGCAGAACTTTGCACTGTTTCAGCGATTGCCGTGAGTTCCTACGTGACAGGAAAGTTAAATGTGATATCTACTACTCCGGAGACTTGATTATCACACCCTACCGTGTATCGACTGAATCCATCCGCCCGGGACCTCAGGAACAGAAGGTTATTTTCACTTCATCTCGCGGTAAAATAAAATCAATTCCTTTTCGCGACTTTCTTTCGTACATCAATTGTTGGTCTCCATCGATTCTCTGCGTGACATCTACGTTCCAGAGGAGCTGATAGTGAGTTCGTACTCGGTCAAATAGCAAGCAAGAAAGATCTGATGTTTTCAGTTTTTTTGTGTGAATTTTTCATTTTATTCATTATTTTTAAGTTCTCTCAGATTGTGTCTAATATATTTGCCCATTGGCTTACCTAAGGTAACAGATATGCATACAGTAGAAATAGAAGAAAATGTAAGTAAGATAACCTTTTCTGCGACCTTTGGCCTAATTTCCTGCCAGTGTCCTCGACGTGCAGAGCATGTAGAAAGCAGCCTGGGGAGGCATTTCAACCTTCAAACCTCCGATTTATCCTGTGAGTCTGTGGTGACACCATTCTTATGTCACTCTACTCAATTGCAATAAGTACGGGCACACAAGCAAACAAACAGACACACAGAAAATAAAACCTTATATGGAGATAATCAGCGTCATATTTGGAAAGATTTTCGGTGCTACAGCTGTAAAAGATAATATTCAGGAAAAAAATCTTTGCTTTTAATTGGTGAGTCGGTACCAAACACGGTCAACAACAACAAACTGTTAAAACCTAGGATCAATGCAGAAAGGAAGCGCTTCCTTTACCGAATGGCTTGCCACTGGAACACAGTTACTAAATGAAATTGTTTTTCTCTCAGTTGTATAGTTTGCAATGTACATATTATGTTTGTATGTATGTATGTACTTTTGTGCGTGTATTAATGTATTTTATGTAGACCACTGGAAGAATAGCTGGCAACATAATGTTGTAATAGCTAAAAGTGGATCTGAATAAAGTCAAAGTCAAAGTGTAATTGTTTCTTTTTATCATTGCTATTGTTGTTGTTGTAAATTTGCATTTTATGTTTTGTTGCTTAGGATAAGATGTTGTCCGCAAGCAAAGAATAAAGAACCTACAGGTAAGCTTAAAAACGATGCACACTGGAAGCCCGGGGAAGTTCTCTGGAAGTCCAAAGGAAGTTGGGATTTCTCTGAAAGTTGAGAGCAAAGAAACTACTGTCAACGGATTCAAGAACAGTATCGACAGACACACAGGCTGAATTTAATTAACGGAGACTGCGTCTACTAAGGTATTGGGAACCTACGAAGTTCAGGTAAGTTCAGGTATAATCATAATTAAGGCTTAAAAGAACGTCCATACCATCCACACATCAAGGACGCAATAATGCTCCTCTCTCCATAGGAGGATATGTGTGCAGTAGCACATTCTTCCGACAAGAAACATTGCCTTACAGCTATGAATAATCGGTCCTTTGAATCATTATATTTCCCAAAGTGTACAACGTTCTTGGGAATAAACTTTGTACACCACAAAGGACACAAAACACTATTTTTCACCATCAATAATTCCCAGACGGTCGCAAAAATATCACCCCACGTGCCTTTGAGACTGAAATATTTGTGGGACCGATATATCATAACACAAAATATCGACAGGTTTTGTCTCTTGGTATTTTCCAAGATGAGTGACCTTATGAATTATCGCGATTTGATTCTCAGCGGGAGGTTCATAATATCGGTTTGCACAACCCCAAATCTATTGAATCAAACCCTGATGTAATTAACCGGAACCCACTTCGACACGGATGGTTGTCAAGATATGAACTGTTTCTACCCAAACTGTAAGGCCATGTGCGCAAAAAAACAAAGGGAATACATTTTACCTATGCCCTATCTAGGTGGTAGAAATCTGAAAAAAATCCCTTTGAGATTACGATCTAACAGTATCACGGATTCTACCGGTAGAGATCGCGATCGGAATGTCTTAGGGTGGTTCCTCATTTATAAATCCTAAATTTCCAGTCCATTCATCGATCTATGAGGACATAAATGGAATATGTAGTACATAGATACTCGTAAATGTAAATGTAAATATCGATTCTATTAATCTCCCTGCGTCGGGCGATTTTGAGTAAAAGCTACAATAAATGTATCGGCCTATCTTGATAATAGTCCATTCGGAACTGCATGTATTCGCTCCACGGGCTGGTTGACGAAAGATGTAACGTTACTATAGCTATGCAGGATAGCCCTGTTGCCTATTGGTTTGAAACCTTTTCCAACATCTACTGGCTTCTTTCATTTTTGTATGTTACATTCATGCACAAGAAAAAAAAACGCATTAAAAAGTTAAATCCCTGCTGTGTTACAATGTTGCATTTCTGTGATAGTTTTATGTCAGCATCTCATACAATATCGACTAAACAGGTAGAAAATGGCGATATCAATGATTTGCCCTCAGGTAAGCCACGTGGCTGGATCCCAGAAGTCCTAACATTTCGAAGCAAAATAAAGTCCATTGATTGCACGCAACAAGAGGCCATCCATCAGACCGTTAAAGCGAATAGAGATGGGGTAAACTTGTGACCGACATTCAGTAGCGTACGTGGGGAAGGTGAACCTCAAGCCAACCGTCCACACTTACATCTTCAGAAAAGACGCGCTGGAGCCGCATGTTCCCCGTATAGCAACTTTATTCGAACCAGTACACAACAACCAACACACAACAGCCAACAATGCGGCTTCAGCGTTTTTTCTGAAGATGTGGCGTAAGTGTGGACGTTTGGCTTGAGGTTATCCTTCCCAAGGTACTCTCTTGTAACCGATATTCATTTTGAAAACTTGCCGCTGGTGGATCGAACACACCAATTTGGTTAAAAAGAGAAGGATGTGGTGCCCTTGTGAACACATCAGTATGTACATCCAGCACACGTCCATTCCCAAGCCCTGGGGATCTTGTTGTATTCAGTTTTCATTCCATCTATAGCTACGGTCTCTTGTTCATAATTGAAGACGACTCAAGTTTTGACAATGTTATCTAAGCTAGCTTTACTGTCCAATTTCTTTGACTTCTTTCAAAACCCCAGAGGAGCGAAGACAATTTTGGAAGGAACGGTTGGCAATGGTCTGTTTTTGACTGTCGCCGGGGAGTCTAGTGAAGTCATCAATGCAAGAAGCGATGTCTTTTAAGCTTTTAGGAAGTGAAGGAAGCAGAAGGAATTATGTAGATAGCCGGGGGAGCTATAATAATGTTTCCATGCAGACTGAAGTTTAGAATATATCTCGTAGGAACAGCTTTACCCGCGTCAAAGGTTCTCTCAAAGGTACGCACCACATTACGACGTTCGCCCTGGAGTTACACTGGATGATTATGTCTCACTTTTACTCAACCAAAATGACACAACTGCCGAAGGACGTTTACACTACCCATCATCTACTTGACTAGCGGATTTGTCATGTCACTTTGAAATTACCGTTATGTCCCATTAAACTTTAGGGCACATGTTCAGTCTGTATGTCCAATGAAATACATAGTATTACCTTGATCCACTAAGCATGTGTGTGTGTATTTGTTTGTTTATGTGTGCGTGTGTGTATGTGTGTGTGTGTGTGTGTGTGATTCCGTATGCGTGTTCGTGTATACCTGTGTTTTCCCGTACCCTTGTTCCAGTGTGTGTGTGGTTGGTGTGTGTGTGTGTGTGTGTGTGTGTGTGTGTGTGCACTCGTGTGTGTGTGTGTGCGTGCGTTCGTGTGTGTGTGCTTGTGTATAACCTTGCATGTGTTCGTGAATGCCTGTGTATTTGTTTTTCATTTTGTTTTCGAATACTGCAGCTATTGGGGTTCACCCGGACCACGACATTTATGACCATAAGGACTAGCCGCTTTGCCACAGTGGTCTACACACTGCAAGTCAAAAGTAAAATGGGCCAAACTTTGGAATACCCCTTCAGATCAACTTCAATGCTCTCCAAAGATTCAAGCCGCACGAAATTAACTACGTGAACCCAATTTGTTGAATGTGCGCGCTGGTAACGATGGAAACTTTACGACCGAGCACCCAATCAGTAGTCTGAACCAAATTGAAAGAGCTCCGTAATGAGGTACAAGGCTGGTAGACTTGACCCCTGTCAGAAAAGATTAGAATGCCCTGAATAGAAATCCGTTTGCCCCTATGAGGTTGCTACAATGACAGAGTATTGGCAGTGAAACACTTGGCAAATGGAGGTAAAATAAAGAGACTTTTGTTTGATCATGTTCCTTTGTAACAGAAGTAATAACATATATCATAATTACGCCAAGAAGGTTGATGTCCTTGCCAGCGGCTGTGTGTCTGTGTGTCTGTCCGACTGACACGATAACTAGAGAATGTCTGAATGAGCTGTCTTGCTACTTGGTATGTGGGCAGGTCTTGATGAGACCTTGAGATGCTGAGCCGATTTTGAATCCCCTAGTAGCTTTCTGTAGTACTGCAGCGAAACCTCCGGTTTTTACATTTCATGTCCTGGACAAGCAATGGAACGATTTTTAGCTGGCGCATAGCCTCTGTCGTCGGTAAGAAGTGACACAAGTTTGGGCTCTCTACCGAACCGCAGGCCGTTTCATTTGCATACATTGAAACATGATTAGAAGAGACGATTTTTTGTTGTCCTGTAGGTGACTTTTATAAAGACCGACGTAATATTATATGGTAACGTTAGGTAAAGTATGCAAATCAAGACTTAATTTACATGATTAATGAGAAAAATAATTGGAATTATGCAAATCAATGGAATTGTGTAAATAATGACTAAATTTGCATTGTTAATGAGAATCCTGAATAACACCTTCGTGATAAGTGATGGCTTGTGACTCATGTAAGCTGGATAGAAGACTTCACCAGACATACATTATGTAAATTTTTACTTCATTTGCATGATTAATGAGGAAATTCTATAATTGCCACCTAAAAAAGGATATTTTCAACATTATGAATTCATAAGATAATGACTTCATAAAATGACTTCATATAGTAATATGATACTCATTTCATATCAGTTGTATTGAGACAAAATTCTATTCCAGCTAATGTCAGTGGGTTTGTTATTTTAGTATCATTGATTTCCGAATGTATTTTTACACACGAATACGTTCAACTGGACAAGTACGTGCGGTAATTGATTGACTATTATATACTAGTAAACTGACTAGTTTACGTCACAACATGACGTCACAGGCCGGGTCTTTAATCGCCAGGTAGGCCCTTATCACCCTCCGTACAGACCGGAGGTCGTTAAGGTTGACCTACGGGCACTTCCGCCGTGTCCTGTGTTCGGAGATGACGCTTCGTACATGCTGCGACCAAACAGTTTTCTTAAGCCCCCAAGCTACCTGCCGGTGATCGCGCCGTGACTTCATAGCGACCTAAATTATACTTGCACAGCCCCTAACTTAATAACTGAAATACGTCTTTGTATGTGAAAGCGCAAATCGATGTTAATAGATGATTCGCTATAAGTAGTAGAGGTTTAGTCTACAACTGGTTAATCTTAAACACCGCCGACTGATTCTTGCAAGTTTCAGTACAAAGCTAAACTTTGACACGTTTCTTTGGTTAGAGGACAGATATTCAGTTACAGGGCAAACAGATTTAGAAATAAAACCCCTACAATTTATCTCCAATTCCCTATCATTTCTGACAAACGACTAATTCTGTACTTCTAAACTTTACTGACTGCCACTGCCGCAAGTCTTTGTGGTGACGCAATCTTGAATCTTTGTGGTGACGCAATCTTCCCACTTACTTCCTGCCACTCTACTGATGGCAATGTTACGGGTACACCTACAAGAAAACAAATACCCAGACACAACGACGACAAAACCTCTGTGCACGCCCGAGGATAAAATACAAACTTCAACTTCGGTTATGCCTACTTAGGCATTGAATAATGTGTGTCATTACTTTGCAAATTTGACGAATCCTGTTAGTTTCTTGATCCATGTCTCACAATAGATAGCTTTGTTGAAGACACTGTTCACAACAACAATTTATTCCTCCACACGCCTAAGGCATCACCCAATGTCTGTCTGTGCAGTCGCGCGAATAATCCAACTGTCTACCGTACAAAAGCTCGTGTTCAAAAGTCTGAAAACCTCGCTCTTTATTATCCACCACACTTGATATATTGCCATAAAGAGATTATGGCATTGACGTTGCTATCCTCTTGATGAGTAATAATATATCTCAAACAACTGATTGATGCTGACTACACTGTCGTTTCTACTCTTGTAATTTCTTCTCTTCTTTTTCTGTAGCAAATCCGACTGCCAGTAGACATTGCCTGACAATCAGTTAGAGCTTTCCATCCAATCAGAGTCATTGTTGAACTCATCAAAGGCATTGAAGTGATCTAAAATCCAATCATCGCTTTGATAATACGACAAATGCATAATTTATCATGCATATTGCTGACAGTTGGTGCAGAGAATCTCCTTACAACAGGTGAATAAAATGTATGGCTTAGTAAGATATAGATTTTATTCAAAAGTTATTAAAAAGATACTGACGTCCACAATTCGAACTTAAGGAAGAAAGGTGCACTTCACCTTAAACGTTGAGGGTTTCTTGAATCTTCTGTATTCTTGTAAATATTCTAAATAGACATAAAGATATTATATTCAAATATTTGGCACCGATGCCATACTCTATGCTACCAAGACGCTTGTTAATGAAAGCAGAGCTTGAAATGAAGTTATCTAGTACTAGTATAACGTGACCATGACGCAAGACCGACATGACAGTGGACGGTTAATATGAAAATTGATGGACAAAATTTGAATACCTTCATGTACATTATACACACAGGCAAACAACCAAAATAGTGGCAGTGTCGTCACGTGCAGACACCCGTGTTCTTGCTGTTACTTCTATTCCATGATATGAATAGATTCAATTGCATTCTATGAGATATATATAATGTGTGCAAATAGCTACATACAAAGAATATTTAGATATTAGAATCAGCGTAAGTTAATATGCTAAACTCAACATGCTGATTTATTTATGTACATGGGTTGATTCAATTATATCGACTTCTCTGTTTGTCTGTTCGTTTGTATGTATGGAGTTTTACAGTAGTAGACCTTACGTAAGTCGCCGTGCTTTTGTTCTGACAAATTGTTTTTCTAACCATTGCCTTGTCGTATCTAGAAGTTGGTACTGATGAGTGTTATATACTATGTACTAATAGTCGGTGTAAGGACGCCATATGGCCTTCGGCGTAGTCCTGGGACACATTTGAACACTGACAAATGAGACATTTAGAGAAAGATTGAATGCTCCCGCCCACAACGTAACCTTTCCAAAATTACCAGTCAAGTTATCTTCAAGTCAAATCACTCACACTTCTCCGTCTCAAAGACACATCTTTAACGAGCAAAATGGGATGTTAAGAGAAACGTACCAATTCACAGAGACTGGCGTACACAATTCAAACTTCGGAAAGATAAGTGGTCCCGTCATCTTAAGGAAAGGTGAGATTTCCCCTTACGTCTTACCCGCAAAGCCTGTTACAATCTTAAGTACATTACTCACAAGTTTTGTGGGTTGAGTAAAGATTGTGCCACGTAGTTCAATCTTCAAGGTTTTCTGTAATGTGTTTCTGCAGTGCCACGGCTCAAGGGGCTGTCATCAATAAATCGATAAAATACTTTTGACATAACCATCAATCAGCAGAAGTACAGGTACAACTTAACGTCGGTTGGAGAGTGCGGGGATATATAACGTTTCGAGTGAAGGTTATACCAATGAAGCATATGATTAATATCACATCCTACTGCCCCCTTTGGATCAGCCCCGCACGTGCGTGGCTATATTTTTTCCGCCCTGTAGACAACGGAACCCTACAAAAGTCTTAATTAGATTATTAACGTTACTAATGTCCAAGTGCTCTCTTTCAGCACGGCGGCACAAAGCCTTTTTACAAAGACTATCCAAGTTCTCTTAACCGAGCACTGCTCTCTTTTGTATTACTGCAATTACATTAAGTCAAGGTACGAAAGGCACTCACTTATATGGACTGCAATTCTGTGAAATCGAATTTCTCCATAACCCTGCGTGTGCCGTTATGTGCATATTGTAGACAGAGTCACTGCACGCAATTTTCCAGTCACTGCATCCATCCTCATGGACGTCTGTATGTCTGGCTACCTTAAAGCTATTTTTCTCAGAAGAACAAGGAAACACTGAAATAGCAAAAAAAAAGTGATCATAGCTTGTTCAGAACACGAGATAGCAAAAGCAGAAGTTCCGCTGAGGTACCAAGGAAAGCCGCTAGGGGGCTCAAAATCTAATTATTTTTAGTATTTTCACACCCCACCTACACGCTAAGTATGAAACCAACCCACCCAGCTGTTCTTGAGTTATCTTGTTTTACAGAGACACACACACATACATACAGACACAGACAGACAGACACACAGACACACACACATACACGCACACAGGCACGCTCGCGCCCTAGTGGAAATATTCGTGGAAATAAGTGGAAATATTTCATTGAGGTAATTATGACCACTATGCGTGAAAACTGCGAAAATTTCAGAATTGAGGCTCAGTATCCATATAAGGAATTCGCACTCACGTGGTTATGACTTAAGTATTGCCAACCATGCTGGACGGTTAAGCTTGGGCCATGAATACAACCCTTACTTTCCGTTTAAAAAATCATAATGATGCAGTCATTTGCTGATTGAAACAGGACGTCATCAAAATGATAAAAATGGAAAGGTTTCAATTCTTGGACTCGACACCCCTACTTGTGTCGAATGGTGTGCTCCTATACTTCAGGTGAGTATATAATATACCGGAGTTCCACAGAACGCCAGACGCGTTCGTCTTAGTCCCACATCATGTGAACACTACCCTTTAATCCATGGTATCTTCCAGTCTGACGAGAAGGTTTCATCATGTACTTAACCGTGGACTACACAGCGCAATCCAGGAGAGCGTCCAGGCACTAAACCGATAAGGTAGGTCCGACCCAAAACTCCACCAGGCTTAGCCTTGTATGTGGTAAGTGCAGAGCAATGATTGTTACGTTACTCTTACATGCTTTGAATTACTATGCTCCAAATCCACATCAGTGGATGATATGATTTCACCAAAAAGATCACCGTTGTTGCTCTTACCTTTTTGTAACACATAGTTAGTTCATTATCTAATTTTGTACGTAGACAAGTGAATAATTTTTGCCATATATTGTGAAGAAACTGAACTGATATGAGTGTTGAGTTGACTTTTACATGGTGTATTCTGTATGCCTATAACGGCAGTATTAGTATTTCATAGCGGATTGTTATAGGGGTTATTACATGCACGAATGGGGTCTATTGTTTTATTGGATCAGCTGCAATGTTTATAGCTCTATTTGCGTCATGTTCCAAAATGATTACCCACATATGGCACTGAAAACGTGTCAAGAGATGTATCTAATTGTCTGAAAATTTTATGGTTGTTTTACAGATCTACCTTAAACAGAGTAGCAAGAAAATTTAATCGTCTGGAACTTTTATGTCTGTAATATATATATGGGGCAATTGTTGTCGTATTTCTGTCCTGAAATGGCCTTTCAGACTAATTACAAATGTCTGTGAATAATCATTAGATATAAACAGTACACTACGACTGCTTTTGGAACACGACGAAATCGCGAGTAACATTTTGACCCGCCCCAGACACATCTGCGGATTAATATATAGCAGAATTTACGATATAGGACCAACAACAGGCTTACAGTCCAATTAAAAGGCCGTGACCAGCTGTCTTGCATAGAAGTTGTAAAGTTGCAAATTAAGCCTCCCATATTTTATAGCATGCCCTGTACGTATAAGCTATGTTGTTAACAACCGAATCTATTATTCAAATTGACAAATACACCTGAACTTAAGGACCCCTTGTTTTTCGAAACGGAATACATTAATTGATTAAGACATTTTCTCTTGTCTAGCACCACCATCTCCGAAGTAAAGGCAATTGTTGCTCTAAATTTGAATAAAGTCGCTACGCTGACGAACATGATGCAAACACTGCTGAAATGTAAAAGATTGTTCTACTTTAAAAAAAAAGTCTTATGTCTAAGTGATATCCATGCATTCTTAAATTAAATATTATGCTAAATGTGGATCAGAATAAAGTCAAAGTCAAAGTCTCTTCAGATTCGACTCCCTGTCAAGATGATTCCAATCTTTGGAAGTCGCTTTTTCACAATTATCGCCAGATTCTTCCCAGCTGGTAGACAGTTCATTTTTCACTAATATTTATTCAGTTTTCAACAACAAAAGAAAGACACTAGCAAGAGCAAAGCAAAAATCTTATAAGCGGCCGCCCTAAAGCTGCCCTTATGGAATTCTTTACAAGCCTTCATTCAATAAGCCATCAAAATAATTACAGTTATGACTATAAGGTACGCAGCACAGGCGCATTTTAAGACCTATGGTGCGTACAGTAAGCCGTCTGTATAGGAAACGACCAGTCTATGGCATAAGTGGCACAGTGAGTACTCCACAATTGCTTCAAGGTTATTTAGGGAACAATTGTACTATGTACTATGTTATCCTGAATGAAGAAAGATATTCCTGCTGGCCATTATATATAGTTTGATGGTCTCGATGGACACATGAACTTGCCCTGGTCTCCTGTGTAATTCTGTTTGCAACAATGATATCGTTTTCTTATCATATAGGGACTAAGATTCATGTACATTTATATACTTACAGATGGCTAACGAGGAATGATAGGGTATGTACAAAAAAGCCTGCCATCACTACAAATTGCGTTACTGTTTTATTTTAGCATCAATCGGAACATGTAAATGTTCTCATTTTTGGTGCAGTGCGGAATGTATATTTCTATGTTACGGCTCAGGTCGTCATGGAAGATTGCGGATTTTCAAGCAACGGAGAATCTAAGACAACCATTTTGGTAATATAATAAGAAGACAGTTAAATTTTCTACGATACAGTTTACAATCGTAAAACGCTCTTACGAAGAATGTGACCATCCGTTAGAAAAATTGCAATGGACGTTTTACAAAGGCATTCTCACACTATTTTAAGCTAGAATAGACGTAATTGGTTGCCTTTTTTATCTGATTATTCGGCTGTATAGAGAGAAATACAGCCAGGGATACCCAACTAGTCGGATGCTATTATCAAAGGCTAGCCCTGGATTATCAAGCAAAATTGGCCATATATCATGTATATGCCATGTGTACGTACGTCAACATTTATCATCACTAAAGTCCAATTCACTGAAGGACAATTTCTCGTCGTACGACAATGACATACGACGAAGTGTGTAAAGTCCGACTTTGATTGGCTATGGCGTGTCTGAGATGGATGTCGTGTGCAGGTCGACATTCATCATAACCACCCTGCAGCTGGAGAGCTTCAGGGGTATTTGGTAATCACCGGAAGGTTGTCCGGTTTTAGAATCAGACCGGGGGGTTCGCGTATTCTGTCGTGTGAACGTCTAACCTGTCACATTGGACTGAACTGCAATGGTGAAAGTCGAGAAGCAGTTCCCAAAGCTGAATAGAGAAACAGAAATAGCTTGTCCAGGGGAAAGAACATTTCAATATAATTAAATATCAAGCGTGGGAAATGTCTGCAGGTCCTGGTGTAGCTTCTTAGCTTTGATGGGTGCCGACTGTCGAGTACTGTGAGTATTAATTGCCGAGGAATCAATGTCCATTGGCATGCGTCGTGTAGACGCCATAGTACACAGCAATGTTAGGAGAGGGTGCGAATTACAAACTTTAGATTTGTTTGACCTGCTTTTACTGATATGGCAACTGGTTTCATGTCTTACGCCAAAAGACTGGAATTCAGCCAAAATGAAGATGGTAATGAGCAGGGGTGGTACCGGTACGGTACAAAATCGTTTTTTCTTGTCTAGAAAACCGGACATGAAATGACCAGTTGACCGGATGTTGGACCGATTCGAAAATGAACAGATTATACTGGCAGGCGTTTACGTGTTTAATTTTGGGGCTTATAGATCCAAGAAAAGAACAAGAGCGAAGTAAAGGAGAGTTGATAGTCATTTTTTACCAGGCTTCTACAGTCAAACTTAGTCTGTAACAGAGGCAGTTAGTGTTGTTAACATGAATCGGATGGGATCTTAAAACGTCAATAGACGTCGGATACTCCACCAAACAGAATCATTTGTAGCGAATTGGACCATTGTTTCAAGTATCGCCCACTCACAAGTGCTCACAAATTATTAGGTCCAGATTCAGGTCCGGACCTGGACCTAATCCTCTGGACCTGGACCGTACCTGGAGCTGAATTTTATGTATCGGTACCCACCCTTAGTCATGAGTCAGCATGGCCACGATAGATACACACCAGACCATTCCAGCTCAAGTCGTTTGCAACGTCGAGACGTTTCATTCGTCTTCATTAAAACGAGATCCCAATAGCGAATTTATTACCAGCCGCAGGAACAAATCAGATAACCCGACCCTCACGCGACTAGCCAGACGAATCCGTTTCATTACTGGGACACCGCGTGGTGTGCAGTTTGCACATTTATTTTTGTATTGAGATACATGTAAAAATACAAATAAACGGACGAGGACAAAGTGACGGCGGATTCAAGTTACATTCAACTTATATTCGATTTCAACGAGTTGTTTTCGACGGCCAGTCGTCTAACTGGTGCGGCATTTCTGCTGGCGTTCCCCAGGGGTCTGTTCTGGGCCCTTTACTGTAACTTACGGTACTGTCGGCAAGTAAACGGCATATCTCTAGTAGGTGCACGATCGGTCTGGTCAACTATCGGTATAGTTAATTTTGTATAGGTTTGATTTATTCATATAAAAAGCTTTGCAACATTAACATCACTGCCCAACAGTACATTACAGTATTACATCAGAACAAGTTTGCCCAGTTTTTTGCCTGTAAGGTTTAACAATAGAGCAGCTTTAGCTTGGAAGCTTCCGTACAGATTTTCTCTTTGTCAGTCAGCACACCATGGCCAGTGATTTATAACCATGAGATTAAATGATACCCTGATTTATCTAATAGGTAACATTTGGACCTAAAATCCCATAACAATGTCCAATTCTGCTGATCAAAAGTAGTAAGATTGTTAAATTTATCCAGCGAAATCATATCAATTCTAAAGCAAAACAAAACAAAATGTAATAGTATATAGACGAAGGTTTCAAATCCAAAAATATGATACAAAGTAGAGCCATAAAATCATATGGCTGAATGTAAGTATGATAGTGCACTCCCGTCGAACGGCATAATGTCATGTTATTATGTATTTCTGGAGTACATGATTCCACCTGGTGCCGATAGCTATGATGCAACGATAAGACTGGTGTGTTCTGTATTATTGTGCCGCTGGAGGTTTGGTCTCAGGAGGCCACTGCTGAGTCCCTGTAGTAGCATCTATTGAGGAACCTCCTATCCTTCATTTCAGGCCCTTGTGTATTGTAGATGATGTTAGAATAGACAACTCCACCATATTCCGAAGTTGGCATGTACGTGACCAAATCTCCAGATGAACATGATAATGGCCATTGCCAGCAAGTAACTAACTCGGTGAGAAAAAAATTATTGGTTTATTGAGGTTATCAGTAAGCACAATCTATGTATATATGTATGTACACCACCATTTTTGAGGTTATAGATAGATAGATAGGTAGATAGGTAGATAGATAGGTAGCTAGGTAGATAGATAGATAGATAGATAGATAGATAGATAGATAGATAGATAGATAGATAGATAGATAGATAGATAGATAGATAGATAGACAGATAGATAGATAGATAGATAGCCTATGTGCAGATTTCTATCCCAACTTTCTATTCAGCCATTTCAGACATCTTGATGTATAGTCCAGGTACTTTCATAATTATGCAAAAACTTTTGCAACAGCGTAAAAAAAGCAAGCTACCATATCGCTTTACGAGATCATTCCATCCTCCAGTTCTTCGTCCTTGCAATCATTCGATCGCGGTTTTCTAATGTCCTCATTTGTTACCCTGCTACCTTCATGCTAGCATCGGAATTCGAAAGGAAGTGTTCCCGCCGAGAGTTGACAATACACAGTGATGCTGATCTATGACCTCCGCAGCGCACAGGGGAGAGGCTGTGATCTTGCCCTGCAGAGATTTGAGAAATGGGTATCATGAACGACACACAAGAGACCATTCACAATCAATTCCATAGTCTAGTATTAGTTCCAGCTATGTCTCATTCGTCAATGTTTTCAGTATTTACCGTAGTATCAACCTGCTTTCAGGTAATCTACTAGGTGTTTTGTGACTTCCTTGTATATAACAGAATGCCTTACTTTTTCATAAAATTCATTCAATCGCCGTGATATATTGCCAAATGTAACTGCTCAAAGCACGCTATCACGACCATAGCCAAGGTGCGTTAGAGTCGTATTTGCCTCCACCCAAAATATCCCATAATGTAATTCATCTATATCACAAGGCATGCTATTTAATAACCAATCAAGACAGGTGTTTTCATAATCATAACAGTCATAACCATTCCTTGAGAACTCTGGACGTGAGTGGGACTAAAATAATCGTGGCGTCAGTAGATGACTAGTATGTATTAAATATCTGACTAGAATAGCACTTAATTCTATTGTTTTCTGCTTTATTGCAATTCATTTTGTAAATTGACACAATCGCGTTAATTGTGATATGTGGTAATGATTGAGGTGGGATTCTAGTATATCACTTTCACAGCGGCTAAAGCGTTTAATCGCCTGGCACTACTTCAAATGTGGTATGACAGATACAGCTCGATATCAGGCTGACTCTGCGGTTAACAGCCGTTAGATTTAAAGAGGATAATCTCATAATAAGCCTGTTACTGGGCGTCTAAAGTTAATGGGAAATTTTCCTTCACGAAGCATTTTGGAGTCCGGTAACAGATGTTTTGAGGCGATACGAAAACAAGCTTTCTTGGAAACCACGATATGTGCCCCCCTCCCACTCCGCGGATTACAGTAGAAGACCTCCCGATTAACCGTTACTAACCGCCGTCTGTTCAGAAACTCGCCAAGTCGCCCCATATAAAGATCACGATGTCAAAAATTATCTCTATCAAAACATTAAAGACAAGCGGTTAGATGAAAATTAAAACATCTAGTTACCTCTTCTCGTTACGTAGGATATGATATCTAGCCGAAGAAGTCGTTGAAAATCCTTATCATTTATGACAGTGTGGTATGTAGTAAGACTTTCACGCCCCTTACCATAGGATAGGCTTAGTAACGCTGGGGTGGATTACTGCTAATGGCGTGAAGTACACACCTGCGAAGGTCAGTCCGTGTTTTAGGTAGAACTTAAGCATTGCTTGAGAAGACCTAGGATAAATGTAAGTGCTACATGTAGTCAGGGATTTGTTCAGCAATTCTTGGGCTATAAGAGGTACATAACATGTGCTTGCTAATATCTTTTTTGATGCTAACGACCCATTGGAAAACGCATCTTCTTCAAAGTACGGTATCTGATACAAGCGTGAGTTCCTCTTTGATCGTTAAAACTGAAAAATTCAAGGTCTCAGGGTTCTGACCAATAAACCAATGATCCAATTAGATGGCATCAAGTGGCGCGAGTGATCACGCCATGTGCTGAAGAAATCGATCGACGGAGTAGATGTGGAGTGGATGTATAGGCTTAAAGTACCAGACTATATATAAGCTCCAAAATGAATAGTTCTTCATCAACAGGTACCGTCAAATTTTAAGTGGCTACGTTTCCTTGTCAGTCCCATCAATGTATACTGCGATAAGTGTAAGATAACAATTACTCAGGTACTGGATACATTTTGGAAAAGGTCACACGTTTCAGATAGCATCCACTACTTTTTGTAAGTGAAAATATACCTGTACTCCAAGAGGTATTTTGTGTAATGATATTCTATGTTGCCATGCATGGACTTCTCGCCTGGGCTGCCCGACTGAGGATGGTCACATGTCATTAATCCACGATGTGGTGACATCTCCGATCAATTTCCTTTACTACTTCCGTTACAGATAATGCATAAATGTCCAGGTGATTGATTTTCCGATAGGACGTACCAGTGTTTAATGAGCTGTGGAATCTGTTGTTTAGCACAGAGAGAAGCCCCAGACAGCTGCTGTCCGTGGGGCACAGGCTGTTGATGACCAGAATGTGGTTCCTGCTACTGGTGGTCACCGCGTGCTATTCTCATGCTGTCATCTGCTGCTCTTACTCTGCAGGGACGTCTAAAAATGGTTAGTACCTCTTAGTTAGTACCTCTTAGAGCTTCTACATGGATAAATGCTGCAACGTTGAAGGGATTCAAAAACACATCCTCTACGTCATACAGACAGGGTTGGACACGTTTTCTAAAATTCACTCGTACTATCGGGCAAGTACGTAAAACATTACTTGCCCGAACCAACTTTTCACTTGCCCGATTGGGCAAGTGGGGTTGGATATGCACTTGTCCGATTGGCACTTTCACTTGCCCTGGACTATTGGACCTGTCCAACCCTGGGGTATTAGTCATTTGTGCACAACTATTGTAGAATCTCTGAAACGGAATCAAAATGAGAATCCAACTTTTCATACCTCTACCAGTTTTGGACGGGATTTGGAGGGATATGCGAGGGAAGTGGTGGAATATGGTACCTGTCAGTTCATAGCAGCGTGGGCTGGAGTCTTAAATTATCGACTCACTGGTCGACTCCATTTCGTTCAGTCTCCAACAATATAGGTAAGATTGATGTGTAGGACTACCACACAAGAAACACCGAAATGTCTTGAGACTTAAAACTGAAATGACTTTTCTGACTTGTTATCCATCAGCCATTGCCCAATTCAAGGCGGCGTGACTTTGCTTGATAATGCTTGGTTAAAGTGCTCGACTGGACTTTTATCTTTTTCTCTCATCTCCGAGAGCCCGGCGATGCACATACTTCTTTACTTGTGAGAAAGCCGACATCTTGGCGAACTGGAGATGGGAAAGATGAAGCCCATAATACCTTAAAAATTCGGAAGTTTTCAGATGGTATTTTGATGATATATGGGATTCTAATCTGTATGTCTGTTTACACGACACAGAAACTGGAGTATGGCGTAGAATTGGCATTCAATGTTAAAATACCGTACTTCTGGTCATTGATGTCGCATGATCTCCCCTGATGATCAAACGCCGACCATATAGGGGACCATGAATTGCAGACTCAGAACCTGTATTTGGTCTCTGATAACATTGTGTCGACATGTCCATAGTTTGTAAATTCATCAATTATACCGTAAACACCTCGTTCATCATTCTGCAAGGTCTTATAGAACTACGATATAGTCGCTCATCATGTCAATCTATGAACACGAGTTTAGAGACACAGTTTGGCTACCAGGACTCCTGGTTAACTTTGTCATTGCTGCACTAGAAAAAGTCTCTTGAATACTGGGAAAGTACGTACTTTGATAGAGCAGAGCAGATTGATCACTGGAAAAAAAACTGTTCTCTATATTCTGCAGCTGTCTGCCTCGGTATATTTAGTGAAACCAACAAGCGTACCCAGATAAGTATAGACTATGTTCCTTCTGATCCGACGTTTTTCTAGTATCAAACATGTGTCTGTGAATCACCAAAGCGCTTTTGTATAACTGTTAAGTCAACGTGTAAGAATTTTCTCTCTGACTTAAGTAATGATATTCCTTATTGAACGTGACATTGGTGAGAAGTTGGCCGTCTTCTTGGACGACATTGGGAAATTGATAGCAGGGAGAAACCGATAAGCTAGAAGATGCATCACTGATGTTGTAAGCAGAAATAGGCCATTTCAGTCCCATGTCTGTCAGAATTATACTCTCACAAGAGTAATTGAGCTAAGAATAATTACACCGATGCTGAGGATATCGTTTGTATCTGCAATATGCCCTTGACAGAGTGCTACATCATTTCTTTCATTTTGACGTCTAATTTATCAAGATTTTTTTTTCTTAAAGAAAATCGATGTCAGAGGGAGAGGAGTCGCTGACAAGGTTCACCTTCCGACTTTTTATCATGGCACGTAGACTTTGCATCTGCCAAGAAAAGTGATTAGAAAGGTTAAAGTTATGGGTTCATAACCCCGTACATTCCTCACACTGCATACAGACAACTGTCGGGCAGCCCACACCTTTCAATCAATGCCCTCAACTACCCACGGCTGATCGTTAGTTAAGAGCAAGAAAAATCTTATGGATGACCTCCGCGCTCGCATTGCTTTCGGATTCCACTTTGTTTAAAATACGAGATGGTCAGCAGGACAAGAGAACACAAAAAAATTGGAAAATATATTATTCCATGGAGTATCCTTGAGTGTACTTGAGGTAGAAGGGGCATTAGTTAGGAAGCCATGAATGTAGTTGTAGAAATGAAACAAGCTCGTTAGCTGTGGGGGGAACACTAGTATTGTAGCCTTCAATGTAGTTGCCCACTTGTTGAGTGAAACTAGCCTACTTATGTCATTTGTGGCACTTATTGAATACAGTGGATACAATATTTGTTGGTTGTGATACCATGCTTTGTCGCTTCAACTCTTGTCACAACGTTCATGTTGCCTGATTTGAAAATTTGTATGTCTTGTTTTATTTACCTATCTTGTTGTTTGCGCCCTTTCATTAGAGCTGGCTTTTGTAGGGGATGTTATCCATAATATTTACTTCTTATGGCCTTAGTTTTGAGCTTCCGACTCCACCATATATAGACATTAAAGGGCTGCACTTCTCCCGAAATTCCAGGAACTATTATTTTTCCAGGAATCGCCCTAAGTATTTGTTTTAATGGTGACTGGAGCGGAAAAAGAAGCAAAGGTCATGGCTACTCACACTGTTTTCTTGGAGGCCATATTTTACACAATCACATTTGCTTTGGGAAGCCGCAGTTCCAGTGGACGCCGTGAGCTTTGAAGTTCCATATGCACTGGTGAGATTTAAAACTTCGACACTTGCGGCTTTTCGTGGAAGTAATCAAGGCGGAAGTAAAATAACAGGCCCTGGCAAGATGATGGAGACGATCCATACAGATCCTACCAGACTGGCCTTTTACTCCTGAGTGTCAGCTCTAGTTAAAAGCTGCTTTCGGCAGCACAGATTACTTTTCAGAAAGTGCACATGACATGCAATACCTCATCCTGTCTTCAACAAAGGCACACGTGTGTACGAGTACACGGAACTCTTCGAGCAAGCCGAGGAACTTTGAGAAAGAACAGGCTTAAGACTGACGTGTTTTATATTAGATGTAATATAGTGGCATGTCCTTAGGATGTAGATGATACACCGATCCCATAGCCTGGTCAAACTCAGTCAGAATGTAAAAAAAAGCAACTTTGAAAAAGAAAAGTGAAGAAATCCAACAATTTGACCGACATACATTTGACCGACCATCATTCTATGAACAATTTCAAGTCAGAATCGTCCGATTCGAAAGTGCTTTCAGTTTTGTATCAACTAACATACATTCTCGTAATATTGTCTCCGATGTAACGTTACATATTGAAGAAAGAAAGTCGAATATACCATTGACGGTTAATCCGTGTTTTATATCATAACACCGTGTTCCCAGAAGCGTACGCAGAGTCCTAGTTTATTATATGATTTCTTCCTTAAGGGTTCTTAGTTGCAAGTTATGATACGAAAGAAACATCAGGCGGAATTGCTGACTAGTCCTTTGGGGAGCATCAAGAGTTGAAACCATCCGTTATTAGAGCTTTATGGTACCTTAATGTCACTCCTAAGCCCAAGCCCGGAGGCAGTTGTAATTCTACTTGCCACATTTGATTGAAAGGTTATGGAAAATGAACCCAAGACCAGACAAAGGGGCTTCGGGAAATGGTAGAATCTTACGACCCCAAAGTTTTGTCATGCTTGGTGCAGATTACGATACACTTTGGATTTTTCGTTATCACAAAGAGCACAGTCCTAAATACAGTGTTATGGACTTTGTCGACATGCTTATGCACGTGTCTGCACAATGAAATTATACACAGATCAAGCACCAGCAAAGGAACTTACATCAAGTGCTTTTTGAAGGTTAATATTCTGGGACAAGACCTTAACGTGATGACGTAGGTAGATATGTAATAGAGATTTCAGGGATTTTCTAACCACTAGAGATTTTAATGGTTACTATACTGAACTGTATAACAGGGGATGCTAAGTCATTTATCACAAAAGTACTTTTAGGCCTTGCGTTATTTGTTCTGGGACGAAATATCAAGTAAGACTGGCTTTCCTCCAGTGAGACTGGTAAATAATATAACCTGTCATAATGGTTATGGAAATCGTTGTGTTCTGTGCCTTGCGCAAACTCATTTAGCTGTAAGTGTATAGGGGTGAGGAGAATAATGCAACTAACTGAAGTAACTAGAGTGAACTAAAAGTAATCAATAATGTAAGGTACGCTAAGCTAATCAAAACTAAAAGAAATATAAGCAAAGGCTGTCTATCACTAAACTCACGACCATAGCCATTTTGTGAACCTCGGAAGATTAGCCTATTTGGGTCATACATACAGAGAGAGAGAGAGAGAGAGAGAGGTATATATATATATATATATATATATATATATATATATATATATATATATATATATATATGTATATATATATATATATAGAGAGAGAGAGAGAGAGAGAGAGAGAGACACAGACACAGACAGAGACACAGACAGAGACACAGAGGGAGAGAGAGAGAGAGAGACAGACAGAGAGACAGAGAGAGAGACAGAGGGAGAGAGGGACAGAGAGAGAGAGACAGAGACAGAGAGAGATTAAGAGAGAGAGACAGAGACAGAGATGGCACCGCAAACCACCTTCTTGGCAAGGATAATGAATGTTGAGTTTTATTTGGAAGCAGACTTTTACGGAGTACTAGACATGGGGCATCATTTGATTATCCAGGTGGCATGTAACGAGAGAGAAGGTGGCATATGGGCGCATGAAAGCCTATCCCATTTTTCCTAATTTGAACAACACCTGTGCGCAGTTCCAGACCCATCTGTCTCCATCTCAGACCCAGACCCGTGCAGGGATAATGATGCCGGGTCCTGCTGCTGCACGTGCGTGTCTAACGGTTGCTAATTGACCCGGCTCGTCTCTGCGGTCACTGAAAATCTAAATATAGTTCTTGGTCACGATCATCTGTATCTATAATATAGCCAGTATAACCGCCCTTCGGCGTAACACACCAGCTTCGCAGGCACGCGGCGCGGCAGCAGGTGGATATATTATACTGAATGACCTGTCATACCGAACTTCTATCTCAGATCTATCTACAAGTGTTGTTTGAAACTATCCATAGAAAATGCCCCTACTGTGCTTGGTGATGACTATTTTAGAGATGGACGGGGCACCGATGGTAGCGATCATGACACAGATCGATGATAGGTCAACCGGTGGAGTTAGGAGTGGGGGAATGGGAAAGTAAGGAAAGTGGTGTCACAGACACCATGATGGAGTAGAAGCTGTGGACGTACTGTACAAGATGTGACGTAACTAGTAGAGCGTCCGGCTCGGAATCTAGAGGTCCCAAGTTCGACACCCGCCGTGCCCCCGACGTTGTGCCCTCGGGAAAGGCACTTTACACGACCCTTTTCACTTCACCCAGGTGTAGAAATGGGTGCCTGACTTCGGTCGGGGAGGTAGAAGAAAAGTCTACCTTTACCTTCTGTTTGTACTGTGTATGTGGCACTGTTGATATAAGTTACTAACTTGAGTGCAGTGCCACATTGTCCTCGTCTATCCAAAGCAAATATGAAAATAAAATAAAAGATAATCACGTCATACAGGCTCCATTTATATGACGTCCCTGCAAGTTGAGACTTAATAATATGACACAGAACAAATAAGGCAGATGGATGATTATTACTCCAGGGATTATCACTCGATTATTAAAGATTTTGATTAACGCTACGTGATCTTATTCCTGTCACTCTACAGTGAACGTGACATGCATATAGAAAATATGTAACTGCGAAAACACAGACGAACAAATAGTCCAAAAACAATTCCGCTTTTTCCATGCCTGGGGACAAACTTTGGACATCATTTTCCGCCTCACATCCTGCCACTCTACTGTATTCAAACGAGTGGACCTAACATCGGCCTTGACCTACGTCTTCGCAACACCTACCAACATACTGTAGCTGATATCATCGTAATCCATCAATCCGGAAACAAACACACGCACAGACACACACACACACACAAAACAACATCTCCATTTTGCATGGAGATAATAACTACGGACGCACAGCAACACAAACAAACAGAAAGACTTTCCGTTTCCACGGGGGTACCAAGCCAACCACTGATAGACAAGAGTTGAGTCCGGAAACGAAGACCAGGAATTTGTTAACGGAAGTACTAGTAGACAGCGCACGAACAACAGTCTCAATGGAAAACTGGAAAGCACGCCGAGCCCGGAGAGATAATCTCGGGAAGTGCCCGAAGCCATCAGATGACAACTCCACAGACGAGATATAGACTCGGATTCTCCTGGAGGGGCTGACCGAGCTCACCCTGACTTTCTCATCGATTTACTCATAATCACTCAGGGGAGGGAGTATGGTGCATGGAGACTCCTGATACACCATGGTAACACAGTCTCGGGGACTCGGAGCGCTGTCTTGTCTCTAAACGCTCGTGTTGTTCCCCTTAACGGCACGATATGCCTTTGGTCAAAACAAGAGTATAGCTAGAGTGCGTCCTCACGACGCAGAATGGATGAGAGTTAAGTGATGGGGTCAAAAGGTGGGTAAAAGAAGGAGAAAACCACTTGATGCAAATTGATTTTATTTGTTCTACCTTTGACGCCCTAAGTTCTACTGAATGTCATCCACGTTTGCCTCCGACAAAACTGAATATATCATTGTCTGTCATTTATATACTGTGCCCTATAGGAAATCAACTTTTATATGTTGAAGGGGCAACCCAGATGACTTAGGATGAAATAAAAAGATCGATAAATAAAGAGCCAATCTTAAAAGAAACTTGACATTTCAGTATCATACTTTAGAATATGCACACACGCATAGAACATACCAGATAGAACAATGAACGGACCAGTATGTTGATTTGGGAACCCGCTTTTCTTAAACCCCAGATGTTGAGGCCTGTCTTCCCTGCGGGAACCTGACCGAGTGCGTGCCGCGGAGTCAGCACTGCGATAACAGGACGGACTGCAGTAACGGCGCAGACGAGGAGAACTGTGGTGAGCTTTGACTGCATTATATATAAAGTTTTATATATAGGAAACTGTATAAAATAATGATGAATGGGGATTTAATCTATTCGTCGACTACAAAAGGGGTCTTATCGAAATTTTCGACTGAATAGCTCAGTCCTCTTCAGCTATCTGACCCAATCGCACTGGGCACGTGACGTAATGCTCGTGTGACGTCAGCAATGGGTAAAAGGTTGTATCGCCTTAGTTAATTAGTTGATGTTGATTGCGGTGAGTCAATTTTTGCCAGTTGGCGAACAATTTTAACTCTACATGATGTGAACTTTCGTGCACATATAAGATAATGGCTGAACATTAGAAATTCCATAATCAATAAAGCACATTCCCATCCCATTCTACATGCCCCCTCTCTATACATGTAAGGCAGATTAGTGTCATTGAATTGACACTGTTATACAGCAGAAGCTGCTGAAGAAGATACCATACGTTTCGCTGTGTATAGTTGTAGTTGTTGTAGCTTCTGTGTGAACATCAACAATCGTGACGAATGGATAGAAGTGCCCGAAAGTTATAGAATGCATTCAAAACGAAATCTATGGTTCCGTTTTCTGTTACTAATGCGTGCAGCATGACAAGTGGAGCCATTCAATATCGATCAGTACCATCCTGACATGCCTGATGTGCGCGTCTCTATGAAACATTTATACTAACCTCTCATGGCAGCACGTTTTCAGGGCTTGATGTATGTTTTTATGTACTGCCGTGATTGTGTTTTCTCCAGGTGATAACAAAGGCATTCCGGATTCCCTGGAAAATATACCTTTGGTATTACGTCCGTTCGCTATCCCAAAACATTGTGGTGAGTCTGTAACTCATGTGTATTTGATACGCATCGGTTACTACTATTCTCCTACTATTGTTCAAGCAAATGATAATACTATTGAACACTGCAGGGACATTGTTTTACCAACAAACACTGACCATTCGTTGTGTCTGCATTTGAGTGGTGGTTATACGAGTACACATATTATTATTAGGTGTTCACTAATACCGTCGCCTTATATATACAAAGTTTTTGTCTTATAGACAAGTCCATATCCATAATCACATAATTCATATTTCTTCCAGAACTTCGGGAAGTTCCCAGCATGTGCTCCTGTAGTCACTTAACGAGGATCAGATGTGGCGGGATAGGGCTGACCGACATACCCGCCAACATTTCTGTACAGGTTACCAGGCTGTGAGTATGTCATGCTAGGTTCAAACCGTCTTACGTTATCTCCAAGCAGATCCCACGATGGCATAAAATAGTACTTAACTGGCCAAGGAGTGCAGTCAGCCAAGGCTGCCATGTAGGTAGCCAAACGCACTCCTAGGCCGGCTTCACTCCTGGCTGCTTTTGATACCATCTTATGCTACCGTAGGATCTGCTTGGAGATAAGTCTTACTTTCAGTTATCTGACAAGTTTCTTTCGTGATCAAATAAAATAGATTCTACTCAATTCAGTGCACAAGTAATGTACTTCTTCGGTGAATCTTTCATTTAAGTTGAAAATGATTTTTTCACCACATGTTCTTCCTTCCTTCTTTAATATTCACAGGTTTCTACATGAAAATGAGCTGACTGTTGTCAAAAACAAGTCATTCGTCTTGTTCACCCAATTGAAAACACTGTAAGTATCGCACATAAAGTTGTCAATATCTGATGTTGTTGTCATTGATCAAGGCTGCTGTTTTCATATTCATCAAATACTGACACGCAAAAAAAGATCAAGTCCAAGAGGAAAGTAATCATATGCGTTTGAATATGATGAATGTACAGAACGACAAAATATGACAAATTCTTTGCAGAAACCTGGAGATGAATCATATCCGTGTGGTTGAACTGGACGCATTTGTTGGACTTGGACACAACCTGACAAAACTGTAAGACTTAGTTTGCTATACTCTCCTACTCCTAGTGCCTCGCCCGCGCTTGGAATTAAGGGTTAAAGACACACTCTGAGGTGTATACGGTGCCATAATTCATGGTCGGTTCCTATTACCACCGAATGAACGGCCGAGTCCGCGATATTATCATATAGACATTGTCATATGTCTAGCTGGTACGACTCAGCTCCGGAGGGCGCATTACATTATATAGTAGCCAGCCCATAAACGAGATCAGTTTCTTTTTGTCCTACGGCACTTTTTCTTGCTGGCCGGGCGGATTCTTGTATCTTGATCTCCCTGCCCTCCTCACCCTCTTAGCTGGGCGATACCACCACTCCCTGCACCTGCCGTAACGTCACTGTATGATAATACACAATGAGTATTGGGTGAATCACCGACCATTTGGTGTTCAGCGTTTTAGTGTTCAGCGTTTTAGTCGACTGTGGTCTGAAAGGAAACTTCCTGCAATCCTGACATACAATGTACATTCGGAAAAGATGGGTACGATGCACAATATGAAACAAGCTGGGTTCATCATATGAATACAAGCCTATCGTAATTCATTCCATTGAACATATTCCGTTGCTATATAGGCCTGTGTACTACCAGATACAAGTACACAGTATACTTGTACATTGTAATGTGTGGAAATGTACATTGCAGGTATCTAGACCACAACCAGCTGCAAACGTTGGAGCCTGGTGTCTTCAGCGATCTCTTCAAGTTAGAGTGGCTGTGAGTTAGTTTTCTTTCAGTGTTAGAAATACGAGGGGCATTCAATAAGTAATGTCCCTGACCCATTTCCCATAGCAGGAGATTAATGAAACTTGGCACAGTTATTAGTCTTTCTCTTCATAGGAACCACCCAGAGTTTTGCATTTCTCCCATCATTTGATGTAGCTCTGGACACCGTTCTTGTAGGACATCCCAGGTTGGTCCTCCGACAGATGCCTCATCAATGGCAGAAGAGGGACGACCAGGTCTGGGAGCTGTTTCCACAGACTTCCGACCTTGTTTGAATTCAGGATGCCAGCGTTTTACAAGGTCATATGATGGGGCATCATCACCATAAGTTTTTTTCATTTCATCAAAAGTCCCCTTTGGTGTGCGTCCTTTCAAATACAAAAACCGGATCACTGCGCGACACTCAACTTGCTCCATTTCACACCTGGTCCATTTCACACCTGACTCAGTTCAAACACCAGTAAATCAGTAACCACAATTAGTTCAGAGCTGTTTTTTGCAACATAACCCTTAGAGATATGACCTATTACACATGCAAAATTTCATCTAGATCAAACAACTGGAAGTGGGTCAGGGGCATTACTTATTGAATGCCCCTCGTATTCACATATACATGTGCACGTAATTCAATTCTGGTAGAATATGGTGGCATAAAGTTTACGAGAGATAAGACATTTTCGTACGTACCATAAATGAAGGGTATGGCATTGTGTAAAAATGCAATCGATGCAATCTAATTATTTTTTATCGCTAAAGGTGCAAACAGTTGCGCTTTTACACTCATGTTCCTAAAATGGCAACCTCCGATTAGTTCAATTTTGTTAAAAGGTTTAAGAAATACTATACCAAAGAAGGACATCGGAGTAACGTGTTTCTGGTTTACACATTCAAGCTTCTGTTGTGAAAATAACAGACACATCTCTTTTCTTACAGATTTCTAAACAATAACCAACTTCAGGTTCTCAATGCCCAGGCGTTCTACGGACTCCATAGTCTGACATGGCTGTGAGTTTCAATTACAATCTTTAACTTAATTGGAATTTCTATCGTTCGAAAACAGATTTCTAGCTGTTCAGTTGTTTGAATGACTTTGATGGATATTTTAGAGCTGATACTGTATGTAGTTTGGCGTCAGTGTTCTTATCGTATAGCAACACTCGACTTCGTTCCACTTCGTTGCTAGCCCTGTCCATATCAGTCTATTGGTTAATCCCAAGATTTTGTGTAACGTTATAGAACCTGTCTATCACATGAAATACGGTTTGCTCGCTGGAAATCCACTATAATGAAAAGGTCAACTAGAGACATGACATCAGCATGACTCGTTGGTTTGCCCATTACAGGGAGCTGAGATGGAATCGCATCCATACAGTGGTCGGAGAGGGCATTTGGGACAACATGCCTATGCTGGGAATTGTGTAAGGAACGAAGTACTTTATGTTAATGTCATTCTACTTTCCATATTTTTATAGGCGCTTTTGTAATGAACTAAAGACTAGCACACTGAAACTACAGAAGAAACTAACACCCTCATTCCACTAGAGTGGCGACATCCCTGCGACCCAGCGCCCAACCAATTCCATAGATTTAATAAACGAATCTTTTCACGCTTTGTCTGTTTTCCTTATCTTTTCAGTATTACCTTTGAATTTTATGTGATATTCCTAACGTTATTGTATAAAGTCAAGAGTCCTATAAGTCGAAGGTCGCAACTAGGTCGTGGCATAATCTCCGCGAAGTGAAGTAGTGGCCTAAATTATAAGACATCGGAATCCCATTGAAATATCCGATATACTAATCACAGCGCACATTTAATTACATCCACAATCTGCCTTCGCCGCGAGCGTACGTCATGTCGGTGATAATCTCATGTAGTCGCATGACTCTCCCCTAAAGAAACTGCCTGTAGATATTATTGGGTAAGATATGAGTTAGTCATTGAGAGCTCATTTTCCTGTGATGAAGTATTGTAACAGGATGCTGTGTGATTGACATGACTTATGCGATATGTTCAGATTATTACGACGTTTATTAACCATTTTTGATATTAAGATCTTCATTGATTTTATAGAGACCTGGAAAGCAACCTTCTAAGCTCTCTAGAGATGTTCAGAGGATATCGAAACTTTGCTGCGACACTGTAAGTATTGTCATTCATAGTTCCTAGATACTTTGCTATCTGCCAACAAAACTACATGTACAGCTAGCATTTTAAGTACCTGCTCGTTGTGCAAAAATAATTCTCATATATCCTATGTTCTACCGACCTGATGAAACTATTTTCAGACGCATTTTCAAAGTTGTATTTAGTCGTATACAACTGCTTGTGATAGACAACATCGCTGTCAAAGAGGTGAAAGTATACATTATGAACATGTGGCGAGATCGAAGTTTCATACAGTTGTGTCTGCCAACACGATGTGCTCAGTGGTTCCTCGTTTTTTTCTTTCCCTAAGAAAAGTTCTGAGTTCTTTAACAAAGTTTGGTTAGCATTCATGAAGTTGTACGGACCGGTTTTGTCAGCATGTTGCCTTTTTAGTAACGATCGTTTGATTGGTTTGAACGTTAACCTTGAAACGCCTCTCTATTGTAGAGTCGTGAGGAACAACTCGATCGAGGTCATTAATGAACTTGCCCTGGCTGAGCTCACGCAGCTCCACGGACTGTAAGTGCACAGGAGGTTCATTATATTCTTCCGCCAATTTTCCGTAACACGAGCTTGATAAATCGTACTTGCCTGACCTAAAGGCCCGTTTCCAACTGTGCGCTTCCGGTGTTCTCAGTACACAAAGCAACGGAATGGTAACATTCCCGAACATACCTGATCAAAACAGGAACCCGCTTCTAATGACGTACTTCACTTGATTGGATTCGTGGTAACTTCGTTTCGTAATTACTGACATGATGTTTCAGCGTCTTACCTAACCTTAGTGAGGTCCAAAAATCGTTAAATGATTGGAAAGAAACGCCGGCAGCAAATGGTATTGCACAGGAACTAAGAACATGAAATCACACTTTCATCTTCTGTTTTTTTTCAGCGACCTGTCAGAAAACAAGATCGCGAAGTTCCCAAACGGAGTCTTCAGAAATCTGTCAGCCTTAGACTTACTGTGAGTTCTGTTTAGGTTACCTTTTTCTAGTATTCTTTGTTTTCTTAGAAGTTTCAAAACGTATTTGCTCTTTTCACTTCCATAATGGACGACACCACTTGTTGCTCTTTTCACTTCCCTAATGGACGACATCACTTGAGCTGGTCTAAAGTAGTTCTCGTAATGTGCAAAGTGCAATTACCGGTTGGTCAGTTTCGACATATGTGAGGTGCTCTTCATCGCAGCTAATTCGTATCACGAAACTATGGTCCAATTTGAAGAGGTCTTCTTCACTATTACCAACTATCTAAATGCTCTTCTACTGAAACTAGACAGTTGTTTTGTTTATTTCAGGAACATATCCTTCAACCCACTACAAGTTCTGCAGTGGAACCTATTTGACGGACTTGAAAAGCTCGGATCTTTGTAAGTCTTACAAGTGTTTAGAAGCAGTTGCCTACTTAAACGTTTCCCTCACGATTCCTACTCAAGCTCATTTCGAGTAGCAAGTTTTGCTTTAGGGAGAAGAAGGCTTTCTTACTCGAAGGATAATCGTCTATGAATTCCCGAGTGAACCTCTGGCTCTTCGGAAAAAGCAGAAAGGAAAACCCTGACTCAAGTAATGGAAATAAAATGGCCCCCTCAGGTTCTAAGCATGAGAACCTACGCATGCACCAGTCACGAGGGGACTGTACTTTTGCTCTCCGGACATAAAGTTAACGTGAAATGGATTAAGTTTAAAAGGTTTTCCATGTCCTGTATCAGAGAAGGAAGTAAAGTAACGATTAAAGAAAGTGTAAAATCTCGCTTCCTCCAATTAGCAACGCTACAACGCCAACGGTACTTTAAGTGCTGGTACCAAACAACAGGGTGTTAGACGTGCACTTGTTTTCAAAACTTCCTTACTTCAGCAACAAAACTCACCATTTTTAGTTTTCTAAAAATGATACTTCAGCTTTTATGCTTATGAAAAAGTAAATATATCATATAGATATATTATCTTTCCCGACAGAGATCTGAGGGGAATCGTGGCCCACAATATGTCATTTCGCCTGTTCCGGCCACTGCGCAAGTTAGAGCACATGTAAGTGCGAATCCTTCTGTCGAACTATACACTAGATAGACTGATGTCATGCGCTGATGATCATAGAACAAACTTTGCCTGTAAAAAATCCACAAAAAAGCATGAGATAGTTTTGAAGACCTAACTCCGGAATCTATAGTGTGTTTGCACCCACGTGACTGTGACGTAAGTATTGTGACGTTGCCGGCCATATTTGATGGTTAAACCCGAAAGTTGCAAGATCAGACAAACACATAACAAAGTGTCTTTTGTTGCCATAAATGACCTTTCAGACATAGACTTTTCACCATATTGCAACAACAAAAGGATACACGAAGATTGACAAGCAATTGTTTGGATTCTCTAGATACTTCAGCGAGTTCCGTTACTGCGGGTTCGCCCCACGCGTGCGCAGATGCACACCCAACACGGACGGCATCTCAACGTTTGAGAACCTCCTGGCAAACTTCGTACTGCGCATGTCAGTTTGGGTGGTCGCCATAGTAACCTGCGTCGGCAACACGAGCGTGATGATTGGACGATCCATCATGAAGCATGAGAACAAAGTGCACTCTCTCTTCATCAGGAACCTGTGTGGTAATTGGCATTTTTTAATCTTTCATATCAACTATCAAGTCGCCATGAAAAAAAAAGTTGGACTATCTTTCAACACAAGAGAACGAATTCGAAAACACTCCATTTTCAACCAGACCTCACGTTTTCTTCGGGATAGAAACTGGCCCGATTGCACAGGTCACGTGCTTAACGGAATTGTGACGTAAACATAGGACCAAAGATCGCTGGAAGCTGGTATCGTCCCCCGACCAATAATTCAACTTTTTCCATACTGTTATGATGTACCAGCATAGTACAAATGAGGCTTCTTGTGAAATGCAAATAGTCTGTTAAAATGTAATTATATATTGTTGAGGAACATTTTCTTATATTCCAGCTATAAAAGAAAATGCCTATATATATTTGATAGGTACTTATGCACCGTTTTCCTTCCAGCCTCTGATCTGATCATGGGCATGTATTTGCTCGTCATTGGAACGAAAGACTACATGTACCGCAACGCCTACAACGAACACTCGCAGCAATGGAAGGAGAGTCTCGGCTGCCAGGTCACCGGCTTTCTGGGCATGCTGTCCGCTGAGGTGACCGTGCTGCTCCTGACGTACATGTCCGTGGAGAGATTCCTCTGTGTGGTGTTCCCTTACCGTGACAGCAGACCCAACGTCGGACAAGCCACCGTGATACTGGTCATCATCTGGCTGAGCGGCGCGGCGCTGTCCATGGCGCCGGTGATGTCACCGGGGTACTTCGGCAACTTCTACGGCAGCAACGGCGTGTGCTTCCCGCTCCATCTGCACGACCCGCACGGTGCCGGCTGGGAGTACAGCGCCTTTGTGTTCATGGGCCTCAACTTCGTGTCGATGATCATCATCCTGTGCGCCTACGCCGGTATGTTCCTCTCCATCCAGCGTACACGCCGCTCCATCGGCTCCCCGCTGTCCCTCCTCAGCGATATGTCATTCTCCAAGAGGTTCTTCTTCATCGTGCTGACGGACTCCCTGGTCTGGCTGCCAATCACCATCATCAAGTTCGCGGCTCTGCTGGGGGTGCCGATTTCAGGTGTGGGATCTTCAAACAGTTGTGAATGTCTTGCTTGCAATAACTCCTTGACATTCCATGTCCACCAGAACATATTTTCTATTTCCATTAGACAATAGCCTTTAATGTATTAATCACACCTCCTATACTCATGCACACGTCATTATTTGCACGTAATGAGTAGGTTTAATGATACAGTCGGACATAATCAGCTTTCCCTTCAAAACAGTTGCCTTTTTTAACTGTTTCTCAGCTTATATAATTATCACCTGGACATCAGATCACTCGATGACATTACAAGAGTGCATACATGCAAAAGTGAGTGGGCCATTAATCCTAAAAAAAGTCCAAATGATGAGATGTAAGAGTAGACAACATTTTTGTAGTGCAAGTGTGTTTATTTATGACTATCCCTCGTGAACTTTGAACTACACAGGTTCCATGTACGCTTGGATCGTGATCTTCATCCTGCCGATCAATAGCGCCATCAACCCCATCTTGTACTCCCTCACCACACGGACCTTCACCAACATGCTCGGCAACCTGGTGGAGAAGAGCCCCTGCTGTGCGAGAAAAACCAAGTCAAGAAGACTGCGGCAACAGAAGGGAGAAGGTAAGCTCCTTATATACCCTTCTTGATTCATATCGATAGGCTACTAGATGCTGTTCGAATGCATTTTCAAATAGCTTTCGTTTCATCAGATTGGTAGAGCGATTCAACATAGTTCTAGTCTTTGCTCTGATAAAAACAGCAGACAGGCGTCTAAAATGTCGGTATAGAACAAATATGGTTGTATACCTGAGAATTCTATGTTGAGATGTAAATAAAATTGAATCTGCCTACGTTGACCACTGAAGGCACTTGAAGAAAATGGTAACAGTAGATGATATGGTCGCTATAAACAGGATTCTTACAGCACAGAAAAATAATGTGATCACAATAGCTATATATGTAAAATAGTTCTTATGCCAAGTGGTCAACAGTACAGGTATGTATGTTTTACTGTATGTCATTTGTGTTTCAACCAATGATATATACACTTTGGACGTGCATCTGTGTGTCTTGTTGATTTATGACCGACAAAGGTATACGTACAATGGTCTGCCTTACTTACTGACAATGATGTCAACATTCTGCCATTAAACTTTGTGCTTTATACTGACCTACACTTGTCACCGTTATCAATAGTAATAAATAATGGGCATACTTTTGTTCAGAATCGGTTGCATCTAACACAACTTTATCCTCTTGACTTCTTCCAGCATTTTCTGGTGCCACTTACACCACCGGCGTGGCGTCTGTTCTTCGACCAGTGAAATGTTTCAAAGGTAACAAAAAAGCAAAAACCATCCTCACTGTAATCAGTGTTCATAGGTGAAAGGTGTCGGACATGGGACCGGTTGTATACGACAAATATTTCCTTGTTTGACATCGGCGGCCATTACGATATGTTCGCCTTGCGATCCAATTTCCTGCTCTGCTGGATAGATGAGTTTTTGCCTCTACATGGAGCAGATATTGATGTTGACCCGAGGTTCTCCGGTCACACTCAATCACTGGTGTAGGCGACTTGTAGAAGAACAGGGTGTCTAACACTGTTTTTATATTCTCGGCCAGGAAAGTTCTGGCGTATCTCAAACCGTCTTAGTAATAGCAGATTTAGTGAATTAGACCACCCTGACTTTATTTCTTGGATGACATCCACCCGCCTGTTGATTTTTGTCAGTTTTCGAACAGAAGAGAAGTTATGCCAGTTTGTTACACCGTCTTTTGAAACTGGACAGCATAACGAAGTCACCTCCTGAAATAGTAGATATAGAAGTTAGTTTGCTTCATCTTCTTTTGAAACAAAACAGTTTACTTAATCTACCAGTACTAGTATGCGCAGATTCAGTGAAAGATTGTGATTTGTCCTGAGTGACGACCAGGCATCTCTGACAGCCTCTTACCACATATAAGCAGATTAACAGTTGTTAAAGGGAAAATATATCCTTACCTACTCAGCACATACAGGAAGTGATGTTTGCATGCATCTAAAACGTAGGTGGACCTTTGGCGGGCGACCAAATGCAAGGCGCGTTACTAAAGCTCTTTGCGTGATGCCTAAAACCTAATCCTTTTTATGCCAACTCGTGTTTTATCTTAAAATTTTAAAGGTCATTTTAAATGTACGCGAAGGCGTCTGGATATGCTTGAGGAGGTGTTCGCGGACTTTAAGCACTATGTCTTGAATATTTTAAGATTTCCCAGTCGTGTCCCTTCCATGTAATAGAAGCCCAGCTGTAGTACCGCTCCCGGCAGATTCAAATTCATTGCGCGTAGTAAATATGTGACATTTGGAAAGTTTAAAGTCGTATTTTCTCCGTCGCACTGCAAATAGAAGGCTTAACAGCAGATTCTGTCCTTGTAGTGAAGCGGTCATCAGAAACGGAGTTTTCCATGTCTACCGTCTCTACACCGACCTGCTCCGAGAACACGACCAAGGCCTTCGTCAGCACCATAGAGATCCCGGATGTGGTACACAGAAGCTGCACCCTCAACAGCGTGCCCGAAGTCCCGTCCCTGGAAATCTCCGGCAAAGAATCCGAGACAGATTTGGACGAGTCTTAGGGGACTGATGATGTTTTCGCTTATTACGTGTACAGTTCATGAAATGACGTGGCAATCTGTTCACCCATGTTGAAAAATGTTGCACCATACAATACAAAGTTGATGTCGATACATTGTTTCTGAACACAGTGATAGTGGTACGTATTTGATCTGTATTAACGCCACAGTACTTAATCATGTGATAAAAAATACAGTCAGTTGCTCTTGTCTGCTAACCGCTGTAAAAATCACAATTTAAGACTCAGTGTAAATACCTTTTGGGATGTAAATTAGCATGGGTTGAGTATGGTATGTGTATTGTGAATTCTGTGTCCAGATCGTATAACCTTCAGGCACAATGTGATCATAATATGAGTAATAGTACCGTTTCTGTATTCATCATACAGCGTGTCAATGTGACATATGTTTCAGGGCAACGGCCACACTACGTACTACATACATACTACCTGTTAGACATGAGGAGCTATGCTATTTGCAACAGACGTCGAATTGTTACAATGAAAGTCTTGACACTCTGAGATTCAGAATCCGAACTAACGTGACGCACTGGGATGGCATAACAGAGCTGGCCCTGGTTTTGCCATATTGAATTTTGCAGCATCAGATCATCAGACCAATACCTTTTCCGTGTACAGGAAGGAAGTAATAAATCTTGTATTTGATGTATTTTCCAGTAATAATGTATCTGTGCTTGTTTTGTAAAAAATGGACCATTGGTTACGTACATACGAACTGAGGTAAACTTTGTTTATGGAATGTAGGGCATTAACTCCGATGTACATGTGTTCATAGGATGCGAGGTTTACCTGAAAGGCTGCTAGGGTGGTAATGTACATCTTACAATTATGTATTTAATTGGGAATTCACTTCTAATCAAGCCTGCTTCATGTGTAAGTACAAGTAATAAAGGTCTTCCCCTGACAATAAAATTGATTTCCTCGCCAACTCCACGGCTTTAGAGTCATAAATCGCTTCCTTGTTGCTTCTCATTGCAATGGCATATTCTGGGCAAATCAGCATTAATGTTGCTTAGACGACAGGTGCATTCTGTACACAGCTCAAAAGCCCCGCCTAACGGGTAAAAGTATCATTGCAGGAAAAACCAACATCACACAGCGGTAAATATTACTTGAATCGCTAGGGGTCCTCATTGACACGTGCAGATGATTTGGATGACGTACATGTAGTTGCATTTATCACGGAAATGGTTTTATCTAACGAGCACCGACGGCTTCGTATGTTCCCGAGAGGGATAGACTGGCTATAAAAATCTGCCGAGACCCAAGTCCAAGTTCAGACAGTCTACTGTGAAACTATTCAGATGTCCTAAACCTTGGGGGTGACACACACTTGCTGTATGGTACCATTCTATTGAAGGAAAAAGCTAGCACATCGTTTCCAGTAAACAATAAAAAAGATATCACAAAATGTACAAGGTATGATTTATTTTTTATAAATGCTGCATATTGAGCTTGTAGAAAGTACTTACAGCTGACTGTACAAGTTTGCACGTCAGTAAGTCCCATCTTGGCAACCATACATACATGTATACATGTCTTACACTTGTTCCATCCAACATGTACCAAACAGAGTGTACTGAAACTTGCTAAAATCTATTGAAATCCATTAAAAAGGAACTAACATTTACCAGGATATCAGAGCAAAGACATACATTCTGAAATATTAAATCAATCTTAAAGTTCACATTTAATAGCGCCTTTTATCACAGAATAAGTCTGTATTTGCTAGAATAAAGAGATTTTTACATTAAACTTCTGTAAGAAGAGAAAGAATTCAATCATTGCACAATAATTTGATTGATTAGCAAGATAATATGAACAGATTTCCACCTGGAGAAATGTAAAATTCAGTATAAGGACATATTTCTGATCGTCAAAGCGTATGTTAGTATCAGCATATTTGGCGAGAAGTATAGCTTACAAACATGGCACTGTCTTTCTGACCATTGCTTCTGCCAGTCAATCTTCAGTTTCAAACAAATATGGACATTTATCACGATCATATCTGTTAATCAACCTTGCCAAGTTCTGACTGCATCGGAAATGCCCTTAAATTTGAAGATGTCTCATGCTGTTAATTAAGGACTTTTGCTCTCTTCCTTATACCAAATAGGAATACACCAAAACGTTCATCTTTGAGAGTGTCATTTTTGAGGCTCAAAGAGCCACTGTTTTGTCATTGTATTATGTAGTTCCCATTTCTACAGGCATTCATGACTTACACCAATGTTTGCTTGTCCAAGCTATGTACAATTAAGCCTGAATGTTTCCTCATTTGGGATCACCATCTATACAAACTCTTAGAGGGAAATACTTGCTGTTTGCAATAGTAATGTTGTGTTTTATACAGTAAGGGTTGCTATAGTGTAAGTGTGCATTAAGGCTACCAGGCAATGCCATCCTAAGTACTTGTGCACCTGACAATAAAGGGAACATCTCTACATAAGATTTCTATGAAGGGTTGACATGAGACATGCCATGTGGTTCCCCATCACACGTTTGTACAACATATAATTCCTACTGCTTAAAAGCACTGAATTACTCCAACACTGTGACATTGACAAATTTAATAATAAAGTCACTGATCCATGCTTGTTTCTGTCTCACACAAAAGTACTGCAGGTGGCATGGCCTGATAGCTGTTACATTGTTAGTACTGTCTATTATACAAGAAGTGTCATATACAAGGATCTACAAATTCAGTGTTGCCTAATTTTGGGACAACTTGGTTCAGAGGTGAATAGCCTCCAGGTCAGATTCACTAGGTGTTCCACAACAGGGAAAATTTGGGGAAAATTGCTGACAATGCTCAAAAGATAAAGTAGTATCAAAGATTGGCAAGAACTTTCTCGTATGCTGCCATGGCATTAGTTATGTACTACACAGGGCTACATGAATATCATTTAGAACATATTGAACTATGACTAGTTAAGTGTCTATAACCAACCTAACAAAGAAAGCCTGCCTTCTGAGATAACATCAAACATCAAGTCAAACTATATTATCTTGTGATTGCTTGATGAAGCCAGTTGCTCTTGAACAGAAATAACATTACTCAGGAAACAATTAAGTCTTTTATTTGCTTCTTTGCTTACCTCAAAATATTGCTTTATATGAACCTCAAATGTCCAGGAATTGCTTTCAAAGACACTACAACTGAAAGATTTGATTGAAAATAAAATGGTACAATGAATCATATTGTGACCTGGACCTTATCAACTACTTTCTTGCTGCATGTCAATGGCTTGAAGCAACACCTTGCATAACTCAAGCAAACTGCAGCAATGTATACAGTAGTCAAGTTTTGTAACTTGTATACAAATACTACAACATGAATGTAATGTTTATTGCTATTTCATTGAAAATGAATTCATTCATAAGAATTGAATTGAAAGTGTTGTATGTAAAAGCTTACTTGCTAAATATCAAAAAGTAAGCATCTGATTGTCTCTCTAAAACTCTAAAAACATCTGATACTAAAAATGACTTTAGTTTCAGAAGTAACGAATGCACAGCAACAAATTGAATGCTGTAAGACAACATGAAATGCTCAAATGACAAATACTGAAACAACTATTGCTTATAGAAGTTCTATACATATACAAGGCATGAAACCAGCATGCACATAGCGTACAGAAATCATCAATTCATAAAAACATATTCTGTTATTAGCTGCAGCTTTTTTATTCTGCCGAAAGAAATATGACTCTGTCAGCATGAAATGATTACAAGATTCTGAATTCCTTTGCTAAAGCAGTCAGCTAGAATTTTGGTGAAAGTCAAGCTTTAGCTGCATAAAAAATCTTCTGACAACTTCACATGGATTGTAAAATAAGCATTGAATTTATATCAAGTTGAACATAAACCTAAGTCATTCTATGCCAGAGTCCCCCGGTTAGATTGAAAACAAGATAGCAAAGCACATTTACTTTGCCATCATCTGACACAGAGTCAGAATTTTATATTGGGGTGTTGGTGGGAGTTGTGGGTCAAGTGTATGTTACAAGGTCTGCACCAATCAGAGAGCCAGTAACATTTTTGTCAGATCAAGGTTACCATACAACATACGAGGGGCGTGCAATTAGTAATGATCCTGACCCATTTCCCATAGCAGGAGATTAATGAAACTTGGCACAGTTATTAGTCTTTCTCTTCATAGGAATCACCCAGAGTTATGCATTTCTCCCATCGTTTGATGCAGCTCTGGACACCGATTTTGTAGGACACCCCAGGTTGGTCCTCCAACTGATGCCTCATCAATGGCACAAGAGGGACGACCAGGTCTGGGAGCTGTTTCCACAGACTTCCGGCCACGTTTGAATTCAGGATGCCAGCGTTTTACAAGGTCATATGATGGGGCATCATCACCATAAGTTTCATTTATTTCATCAAAAGTCTTCTTTGGTGTGCGTCCTTTCAAATACAAAAACCGGATCACTGCGCGACACTCAACTGGTTCCATTTCACACCTGGTCCATTTCGCACCTGACTAAGTTCAAACACCAGTAAATCAGAAACCACAATTAGTTCAGAGCTGTCTTTTGCAACATAACCCATAGAGATATGAATTATTACACATACAAAATTTCATTTAGATCAGACAACTGGAAGTGGGTCAGGACCATTACTTATTGCACGCCCCTCGTATGCCCCCCTCCCACCCTAACTTCCTCTACATGTTGTGACGGCTCTTTGTCTTCAACTCTTATCCAATGATGGAATCCTGGAGCTAATCTTCTTGAATATGGACTTTGACCTTGTAGGGTTGGGTGGAAGATCAGGCTGGAAAAATGAAGAAGAAAACAATCAACAACCTTAATTCCAGATGAATATTCATCACCAATTTTAGATTCTTTGTGATCGAAAAAAAAAATGTCTTTGCAGTTTCATTTCATGATTTTGCTGAAAATACCAGACAGCTGATTCACATTTAACAGATGTTCCTTACCAGATACAGGGATGGATACTGCTTCATGACTTCTTCAGCTGCTATCATTTCTTCACAACAATATTTGAAAGAAACCCTTCAAATTCAGGAACATATGTTCAAACCATATATGGAAAAATTCCAATGCATGCATCCTTCTTTGATTACGACACATGCTTACTGATTGGCTGTTGCTAAATTCACTGTGATTGGCTAGCAGCTGGACTCTCTAAGAGTTGGGTCAATCCTCCTCTGTATGGAGAGTTTCTTCATAAGCTCTGACTGGAAACCTGCCGGTACACCCATAGGGCTGTGTGGCTGGTAGAGAGGACAGAAGAAGAGTAAGAGGGAGGAATGATGATCTTCAATGATCAACTTCATAGCATAGCAACACACACACACATGTCACCAACAAGAAAACACACAGAAAAATTAGTCTAGGACAATTAACGTTAAACAACTTCATAAAGAAATCCAATTGTGTCAAGCTTGATTGATTATGAAGTTACCTGTTAGAATTTGAGTAACTCAAAGTTATAACATTTCAACAGTACATGTAATGTTATATTACAATACTAATAGATAGACATATATAAGAATTACACGAAGAAATTTAAAAGTAATGTGACTTTAAAGCAGTCATCTGATAGAAAAATAGAGAGAATATTACAACTGCAGTGCAGTCACAGTATTTATGAGCATGGGCTTTAATCAGGAGAGCTCAAGTTCCATTCCATGTTAACCATTGGCAAAGATAATAACAGAAAATACAGAAGAAGATGTAGAAAAGTTTCCACACACAAAGGACCAGCATGAAGTAGCAACCCAGCACAGAGTAGCAACCAAGCATGAAGTATAGCAATCCAGCATGAAGTATAGCAACCCTGCACTCAGTGCCAACCTTCAACCACACCTCTACTTTCAGCACCATGAAAAGCCTGGCATGTCTGTCTCTAATGGGTGACTTAGACACCATCGATGATCATAGAAACAAATATATTTCATCAAATTGGGAGTTACGTTTGTTTCACTTTGTGAACATGAATGCTCCAAATCGATTTCCAAATCGATTTCAAATGACCTCATGAGAAAGTCTATTCGTTCCAAGCTACCTCTTGGATGTATTTTAATGCATTTTAGATCCTGACCAATTTGTTGAATTGGTAATCTTAAATGCAAAAGGACTGGACGCTCAGGGATTATGACGTTGTAAATTCTGGTATGTGTCAGCATGGCAGCTGTGGCATCACATACAAACACTCCCTTAATACCCATACATGTACTTACAGACGGGGGAGGGTGCCTGCCGCCTGTCCTGGAGGGGTTGATCTGTGTCCCGTAAGACTGGCTCTGTGGAGGAAACATCAGCACATTAGTCAAACCAATAAAGAAATATCATATAAAAGTATAACGTTAAGTCATTGAAAGCTGGCAAGGTGAACTTGTGGTTAGAATTGTTACATTAGAATCTAAAAGTTCTTGATTTAATCCCCAGCAGGTCCAATGTTGTGAGGGTACAGTCGTGGCACGTTGATACACCCAATCCCTTGTTCTCGGTAGAACATTTAAGAATCCATCACTTTTATCAATAAGAGTAAAGGTTTATCCCAATGACAGTTTGATCTTGCACTACCTGTACAAAATGGACATGTAGTGCTTGAAGTGGGTTAGCTGTTGATACAATTCAAACAAACAAGCACAAAGCCTGTTATCTGACTTACCAAGGCTTCCTGTGAGTATCCCGGTGCTGCAGCATACAGCGCCATGGGAGCCAGGGGGGTGGGGGGCTGCAGACCCTGGGGGTACTACAACAGAACACGTTCATATGAGTTTCCCACAAAAACCATCATATACATGACAAAAGATTCTATTCAGATGTAGAGTGCAGTACAAGGAATATGCTGTATCACAGAGAATGATCTAATTAACTAAGTATTAAGAGCTTCAAACAGTTACGTACAAAGTATACAGAAACCACATAACTTGGGACAATGTGATATTTTTTGTTGCTAGGCACAAAGCTTGAGAACTGAATGAAACTGAAAATAAGACTGTCAGTGCCAGCAGTACCTTGAGTTTGAGAATGTGACAGACCCATTTGAACATCTCCTCCTCACTCTCACAGCATGCAGTTCTGAAAAGTGAACACCTTCAGTTTTAACATTAAGCATACAATGCATGTCAGAAAGTTTCTTAAGTTCTTACACTTAAGAGACCTACTATTAGTACTAAACATTAGTTTAACTTCTGTCTTTCTAGTTGCTACCAACACATCGTTTTACACAGCTTTATCCAATATGAACATATTCATATATCAAAAAAGTGTTCTGAATTCAATGCTTGGAGCAAAAACCAGATTAATGCATGTATCTTAAGTTGTTGAATTGTTGGTAAACTCTTTGCAATCCAGTACACAGTGTCTCTTGTAATTCTTAAATTCCACAGGGTCTAACATTTCTATCTATCCATTGTGTCACCTTGTGAGAGTTTCTCCATTCAGGACCACAGTGAAGCCAAACTTGGTGGGAGGGGACTTCTTCTTCTCCACCCCCACATAGATGTTGAACCCTTCCACTGGCCAGGCGGCTATGGGCTTCTCTCGGGACTACAGTGAAGGAAATGGAGCTTCAATTAGAATCAAAAGGCAGACCTATCATTACCAAATCTATTACCTAACACTTGATTTTCCCCAACTCATGCACATTCCTGTCACATTGTGGCCTTGTGACGGCAGAACTTGCAATGGTGCCAGAGTTTGAAAAGAAGTCTATTGGACAAAACTTTGTTCAAGCTAAAATGAATGGTGCACTCATGTCTTTTAAGTACTGTGGTTTTGCTATTTGAATTCTAAATTAAAATATTTCACATTTGACAAATAAAGAACAGTGGACTATGCATTTTTTTATGTATACTCACATTCACTTGGTCTGACCTTCTATACTGCAGACTACAACAATCAAACTACAAAAAATATGCAAATGTACAGATAATTTGCATACCTTGGTGTCCTTATAGTAACTGAGCCTCCCTCCACTGACTTCAAAGAAGTACTTTTCAAAGGAGTATTTGTTGATGATCTTCCTCCTGTCTTCACAGTACTTCAGCTGGCACCAGGGTGTGGGGTGGTTGATGGACTGAAATCATGGAAAATATCCATCAAAATCCAAACATGAAAAATTCTAGTACTTTTAATCAATTAAATCAATTTATTTGCAGATGTTTTAGAAAATATCAACTGATACCCAAATTATGAATACATGTATGTGTGCCTGAAAATATGTCTTTCTTTGAAAATGCTCACCAACTTGTTCATAATATCATTGGAAAAAATTTAAATTAGACAGCCACATTGATTGACTTGCTCCTCAAAGGGGGTTAATTTTCCACCAGTGTTAACTGTTTGATAACTTAAAGGACAACAAAAGGATTGTTACATTGAAGTGATATTAGTAAGTGACATTTGAATTGGAGATGTGATTAATATCAGTAACCAGATCAAGACCCAAGATTTTGTTTATCATTGTGACATTTCAACATGTGGCTACCTTGGCAGAGGTTTGTGTTGTCTTTGTACTGTCTGGAGTCTGAAACAAACACTCTCGTCAGTCACTTTAGGATGAATGGTATTTTCAACAATGATGGATTCCAATGTTCCCAATTTTTCCTAGACCTTTATTAGGTCTAGGAAAACAATTTCTTGTTTCCCGACCTAACCGAGAAAAAACTGCCTACCCTGGTCTTTTTATGGGTGGACAGTGGAGTCACAGTTACCAGTTAGAATATCTATTCAACCTGCTTCCTATTCAAGTAAAAAACTGCCTTTCCTATCTAATGAAGGGTAAACATTTGCACAGATTTGTAACTATGATGCACAAAGTTTGACATTGAAAATATAAAAAGTGTGTCCTTATGCATTTCAATTTACTTTGTCAAACTGTACCCTGATTTTTTTAGGAATGAAACAGGAAACACAACATTTTTTTCTTATATATGGCCTTCTCAGCTATGAAATTTAAGATTCAGAATTGTTGCACTTTGGCTTTAAGATTTGAACTCTAGCTGTAACTCACCTCTTCCATTTTCTCCAGAATGAAGTTGTGTTTCATACACAGATAGTTGGCAGCTGACCCGCTGTGGTCCTTCCAGCTCTCCAGTACAGGGAACACTCTCTCCTCATAGTGCAGCATCCGCTGAAGGTCTCCATCCCCGATCACCTCAAACAGCGCCCACGTCCGGTCCGGCCGCAGACCCTTCAGGGAGATGATCTGACTGCACAGCTGCTCGGACGTGGAGTCAGGGGACACCTGGGGAATCCATGCATATACAAAAGGATCAATGTCTTGAAGAACAAACAGCATTTTATTTGATGTGATGAATGAAAAGGTTAACGTTTTAGATCTTAATAAGACATTTAGTACAATGTACAAAATGTATATGCCTAATGGACATACTGAAACACTTTTCAAGACTTTGTCTTCTTGTATTGAACAACCAAACAATTTGTTACGAGTACATGAGTGCAGGGAAACAAAATTTACGACTGCTTTCAACCTTGGCCTTAATTAGTATTGAAGCTGGTATGTAGCAGGTTTTACTGGATTCTCACCTTGACATTGACTCTCTGCCCTGTCTTGTCCTCCAAGTACACCTCCATCAGGATGTCATGAGTCTGAGTCTGTTAAGTGAGGGAAGTAGAAAAATGATGTCAAAGTTGTACTGGTCACTGGCAGTGCTTATCATATTGGTCAATATACAAACAAACTGCTGAGTGTGTTCACGTCTGAAGTAATGAGAGTCTTGGAAGGTGATATTCTTGGTACACAGCACCATATCCTAGTCTGTACTAGACTGACTCAGAGATGAGTAGATTTACAAAGTTCACACACCTGCATCTGCTGAGCCTCCATTAACATCTTCATCTGTCTCTGGATCTCCTTTTCCTTTTGTATCTCGCTGTCACTCACCTTCATTGTATTTAAGAAAGGAGAAAGAAACAGGTGAATCAAATGGCACTTACAGTTTTCTTATTTGTGTGTCTAATTATAGAGTATGGATTCAAATGACACTGCACTAGTCTACAAAGGCAATACATAAATGTCAAATATAGATATAATATCTGGTAGTTATGCAGTACCTTTTTGAACTTATTATTGAACTTGACTTTCTGTTTGCTGCACCTACCTTCCTATAAAATATCATAAGGACCCATCCACAACTTCTTGAGTAACGCTAGTCACACACACACAGACAGATAAATAGACACACCCACAGACAAGCATCACTTGAAATAATCCTCTTAGAAGTAAAAAGATGTCCTTACATCAAACAGCCAGGCATAGTAGTCTATCATGTATCCAATGGTCTCAATCTCCTGGTTGGTTCCCCCAAAGCCTGGTGCTGTAGACTGTGATAGTGACATACAGCAGATGAATGTTTCAGACAAAAGACAACGTGCAGTTTTCAATCAGACACTGTTGACAACAATTGCCGGTATATGAAAAGCAACCTCAGTAAAAATAACTTGATTGCACCCATCCTTATCAAATCAATCAGCTCTGAAACCATCTTTTTTTACGAATAGTTAAAATCTAATAGATCAAGTATAAATCCATAAAAGTTTTGATCATCAAGAAGATAACTTTTATTGCTTATTTTCTATAATTTTCATAGCAATCCACAGATGGTGTCAGAAGTGGGATCACTTACCATATCACTGGCCATGAGTGTTGGTCCAAACACAGCTGACAGATTCGTAGATGTCATCAAGTTGGACTTGGAGTAATCAGACACACTGGAAATATTTTTTAAAGAGAAAAGGGTTTATCATTAATGTCAATCAATTTTGGCTGTAAATATCAAATAAAACACCTTACTTATGAATATTTGACAAAAGATGGAAGCCCAGACCATACTGAAAAGTACTGTAAGTTTGTGTGACCTCTGACCTTTTGAGATGACCAATCATCTTCTTGAGAGTGGCATAGTTGATTGGATGTTGGCCCTGCAGCTGTTCCAGGTAGTACTTGAACCAGTTAAGCTTTGCTTCATGTTCTCTCTTGTCATAGCCTGTAGGAAAAAAATTAATGAATTTTTGATAACATTTTTGAATGAGAGAAACATAAAACAAGTGCCATTTCACATTGCAGTTTTACAAAACACAAACCTATACTTGTGCAGAGTAATATATAACAGAATGGTGGGAAGCTTTTATTAACAAATTTTGAAAAAGAGACCTCTTCTTGGATAGTGTTGAACTAAATTAGTGGGAATATGGGTGACTATGCTAGGAGATGGCAGTGAACATTGGTTTAGGCTTGTGTATATATTCAGAAGGAAACACCTGTTGGTAAAAAGTTACATAAAGCTGTTCTTGTATAAGACTGTTTTTAAAAAAAGAACCTACACTAAAAATTGACACCTACCAGCCACTTCTACCCATTTGTCGTGCAGTTCTTTAGTCAGGAGTGGGTCCTCAAGGTTCCGGAAGTATCTCTTCAGACAGTTGGCCACGTCATGTACGGAGTGATCCCCCAACTTCAACCTCACAGACCTCGCATCTGGGCAAATAGAACATGTGAAAAAAATGGTTAGAAGTGGACAACAGCACTTTCTCAACATTCATAGTGTCAGCCCACAGGAAAAAATAGCTGGAAATCTGCTATAATCTTAGCTTGTCATTGGATGTACATTTGTGAGACAGGGAACAACATGATAAGCTAGATAGTCAGTGAGTTAGTTAGTGACTGAGTGTAAGATTTTGAAAAGTTGCATATTGAAAATAGAATCTGTCTTTGTCCACTTTCTGATTTGCATAATATTGAATATTTGAAGTTATGAATGTAAGGATCAGTTTAACAGGAAATCAGTTTATCAATAACCAATAACATGCTACCAATCTTATCATATGAATGGTCACAACAAGTGAAGGGCTTAAGCCACCTGTATTGAAATCCCTGAGTAGCTGTTCGATCTTGGAATGGGTCCCATTGAGGCGATAGATGCCTTCTGCTTGTAGTCCTGAAATGACAGAAGAGGGAAAATAAAATTCTGGGAATACTGAATTTGTCAAGTTGTTTCTGACTAGAAAAACAAAATTGCTTTAGTGACCATCTGTCACTATCCTCATATTAACTGGTACTATTTCTTATTGCAACTAGGTGTTACTGCTAAGAATGCCATCCCAAACATAAATATTGGCATTTATCTCCATTGCCAATGTTATGAAATCCATCACAGTATGGTTGCAAGACAATAATGTATAGAACATTTACATAATCTTGCAGTCTAGATGTACCCACCATGAGTTGTAACAAACTCCAGACATCTGTCCACGATGACTGGAATGTTCTCTGATGTTAACTGCTGCTCCTGGAGATTGGTTCCACCCTCCTAATAAAATATAGACAAACAACAGTGTTTAAAACAGTTTATAACACTCATCATACTTTTTTCTTGAAACTGGCAATACTTTTATCAAACAGAAGGAAAACTGATATGCCAACTTGAAATATTACATAATATTTTGGTCAGAAATATGTCTGGTATTCTCTTGATCATCTAGTAAAATTTTAGGGGCTAGTTAGTTGAGGCATGTACTAGGTCAGTTATCAATATTTGATTTGATAAGGCAGAATTTCAGATACAACAATACACATCAAGAAATATCGGTCAAAGCTCATTGCCTGTGTGACAGGGAGTAATGGCAATTGAAAACATTCGGCAAAGTGGTACAAGCTGGTCATGATACACTTACTGTAAGAGTGAAAAACATAATCCTATAACAAGTAGATCTACTCACTGTGCTGGCTTTCTGAATAGCAGCATACCAGTCATCAGTGTCTTTCTTCCCTTCTCCTTTCAGACTCAAAGCAGGCCTGGAATTATATATATAATAACATAAAGAACGATTCAACAGCATGAGAACTACAGTGAAGATTAGCATTTTCTTTTCCAAAAGTTTGAATTCTTAGAAGTCCGTTTGGTAAACTGAGATTTTCTCACCTGCCATGCACGACTACAGACATGTAGTAACTCTTGTCAGTCAGGTCCACATTCAGGGTCTCTGTGTGTTGACCTTCAAATGCAACAATGCCAAGGTCAGTGCAAATTACAACAAAAATCAAGTATACAATTACACATCAACTAGAATTTTTACATATTAGTATATCTTATCAGAGAAGAATCATGCTAACATTCATCCATTTCTTTTTTGAAGGAAATCATACTTACTCAAGGTAACCAGTTTCCTCAGATCAACTGTTTCAATGTCCCTGGAACTCTGTAGAAAATAAGCCAATATCAGTATAATTGAATACTTATAGTATGATCTAAAAACTGCACATACAAAATGACATAGATATATTGAGCAAACTCAACTTCTTAAATTTCTTACAAATATCACAAAAATACATGAAGACAAGACTGAATCCCAAAGTACCATAGTGACATGATAACTTTGAAACATACCTTGTTCCAGTAGTTGAGGCATTTCCCTCTCAAGTTGCACCAAATACTAACCCAACTCTGAAAACAATGGAAAGTGTCAGCCAATCAAACATTTTAATAGACCAATGAAAAAAATGGGAAAGAGAAGAAAGAATAGACTTCACTCAATTTTTGTCTCTTGCATCTAGCTCAGCATTGTTTTTCCAAAATCAATTATCTGTAATCGGTGTGGCAATATCAAGCTATTCTAAGTTTTCCAAGGGAAAACCTAATACTTCATAAACACCATCATTTCAGCACCAAGGAAAGGGCCAATGTGCTTCCTTACCAGGCTAGTGGAGTCCTTCATGTACAGGTAACCCGCCCTGTCAAAATCTCCCATCTTGTCCACAACTCCTGGGGGTGCACAGCACTACGGAGAGGAGGAGAGCAAAAATGTTCAGTTCCCAAGATATATCATTTATCTGACTTTAAGCCATTTTCTAGCAATATGTATATGTACATGTTGACAAGAATGTCATCTTCTTGGCATAAATTGTAGCATACATGAGAAAATAGTCCAAAAGCTAAATAGATCACCCACCTTAGCAATGTTGTGAATCCATCTGACCCTGTCTTCTGGAGTATCAGCACAGAACATGTACTTCTTGTCAAATGTAGACAACTCAAAACAGTTCACAAATCTGCAGAAAACAAAAAGTGATATCTTTCACATGCCAGTAAGTGAATGGTTTGTCCTTTGTCTCTGCTGCATAGTTGGTGTTACGATGAGAGAAAATCATGAATCCCAATTGCAGCTTGTAGAATTGGCAAATTTCAACTACAGGAAATAATCAATGTATATCTTAAACTACAGTCTTGCACTGTTTGCAAACGTTCTGGTATTTTACACATTGTCAACCATTTACCTTTTTCAAAGACAATTTCTGGGCTTCCCCTGACTGCATTAAAATTCACTTCACTAAACACACACATAACCAAATAAAGGAAGAGAGTCATGTCTATATTTGTGACTTTCTAGAGTGAGTCCTGGAGTGACAGTTACCAGGAAGGAAGAGTTTATTCTGAAAAGCAGTGCTCTTTTTTTAAAACAGGACAGCTGAACCTTGCAGCCCCACCAAAGGTCAAGGGGTAAAGGTCAACCTGTCCATGTCCATGTCAACCATCTCCGTATTCTGGGGTGGTCTCTTTCTAGATCTCCTCCTAACTGATTGTCTAATCGGATTCCGTGATTGTCTGAATAGTTGTAAAATAAAATAGATTTAGGAAGACAGACAGACATATAGACAGGGCAGGACTGGTCCATGACTGGAGAGTCGCACAAGATAGAGTCACACAGATATGAAAAGTTTACAAACTCAGAATTACTCATGCATTGCTATTGTAATATTGTCATCAACCAATTGAAAGCATGCATTAGTACCATTTTCCTTGCTTCTAACTAACATATTGTGACACACGGTATGAAAATAGATTTGCCCCATTCATGCTTCTTTGGGATGTAGAACATACATTTGTTTTTGTCAGGGAGAGAGGATGGTCATGGGCAATTTGGACTGAATACTTTGGCAATAGGAATGAACAATTGCTTTTTTTTATTCCTACTACAATAGTCTATAACAAAATGCAAATGTTATTATAATATTGGGTAAAGCAAACTTTTTTTACTAGGCAATGCCATGATCAATGTTTAGAGCGCTTGAGATCACATTTTACCAAAAGTGCAACCCTTGACCATCCTCTGCAAATCAACTTGGCCCCATCCTTACCGTTTCTTATGATTGTCTTTATCTGACGCATCTGGTTTATGAAGGAAGTCCAGTTTAGACTTGTGAGAGAAAGAGCTAAAAGAATACATGTACACGCAGCATCAGCAAAGTCAGTGGCTACAGGCCGGCAAGAAATTCTTACCACCAGAAAGAAATCAATCATTTTATGAGACATCAATCAATAGAAACAATCAGCAATTTTGTTTGTAAGTTGTTGTTTTTTAAGATGCTCTTGTTGTTTTTTAAGATGCTCTGGTGGTAATGCAAAAGCAGCAATTTAAAAACACATGTACGCAATTCCATCGATGACATGGAGCAGACAACATGCAAAAGGGGACCAAAACGACGAAGCATTCATATTGCTGTGCCCAGTACACTGATGGACATATCATTTCCAACAGACAGGTAAAATCTGCTGGATTCTAGAACAAAATATGAAAAAAAAAGTTTTTGAAAAAATTTTCATATCTACATGTATGTGTACCGTTACAGCAGAAAAATGAGGGCATAGCATGACATTAGTACCACGAGTCCAGAAAACCCTCTTTATAGACACAAGTCAGAAGATGTTTGTTTGACAGATACTGACAACAAGATATTTCAAGGTTACAGAAATTTCAGCAAAGAGCACAGAAAAGACAAAAGAGTTACAAGCCATGCAAATGTAGTGTGTTTTCGAGCACCCTAGACTTCTAGACTTTTTGTGATTCTGAGTTATACTTACCCTGACTTGATGGTCACATCAGGATTGTAGTAATGCAGACAGAGGATGTCTTTGGTCTCAATCATGTTCTTGGCTTTCAGATCCTGTAAAATAATAAAATGTAGTTTGGTTACCTTATTTTGAACAAGAAAACCTCTTGTGATGGTACACAAATAAATTGTGGCAGTGCATTGAATATGCATCTGCAAATCACATTTGTAAGAAATAGCTGAGTAGCACCCATTACAAAAAAGAAGAATCTACTCAAGGAACCACACCTCTATCACATATATCTACCATGGCCAAATTTGGTCAATGCTTCTTACTTTGTCATCAGCATAGTAGCTCAGCACATTGTCCTCAAGAGTGCACCACCTCTTCTGGAAGTCCCCTACTGCAGAAATGACAAAGCACAATAAAGGATACTTTATATTCACTAACTGAATCTAACTGGCATTTTTTCCAAGTACTGTGGAATCTGCTTAGTCACTTACTGTAGTAGTATTTAAGCTCTTAAAGTTACACATAGAAAATGACATCAAGAACTACAAGTGTCATACATTCTGCAGGGCAGTTTACCCAGGATACTGTAAATTTGTACCAAAAAGATTTTTCAAATTCAACTGTGTATAAGAGACATACAACAAGTGACTACAAGACCTTAGGTCTCAAGGCTACAGGTGTATGGGGAGATAATCTCCTACCTCTGCCTATCAGTCCGTCCACAGATGCATGTATGGTGCTCCGGGAGGTGTGGCCAGTTTTGTGTAACCAGCCCTTCATGGACACCGGCTGCTGAGGGATGGGGTCTCTGTTCTCTGCATTCTGAAACAAGAGTTTGAACATCTCATGCCTCTGTGGAATATTGTCTTGTTTAATTGTGATTCATTGCTTAATCACTTAATCATCTATCAGTTTATGTTCAATGCAACTGGTACATTCAAAAGGCATATTGAATGACAGAAAATGATCAGTGCTTTAAATATGAACACACAAGTACACAAACACTGAAAACAAAAACTCTGTACATGTACATGAGCTAAAAAAATATAGTGTTTGTTATGGCCATGTGTGCCCGGGTATAGAGTAGTAGAAAAGTAGAGAAAACATAATGTCAGCAGTGTACATGTACATAAAGCTTAAAACCCTAAACAACTTGCTTTAAGGTATAGTGCTAATGATGAAGGTAGGATGTCTATTATCAATAGTAACTCATTCAATTATACTTACAGAGAAGACTGTGGAGATGCTCGTCTTGCTCTCTCCTGAGGAATCTATGGATTATATAATTATAAGGCCCAAGGTTATTTGATATATTGGTACTTATACATGTAATCAGAAAATTTAAAAAATGCACTAAAAAAGAGGTAAAAACTAAACAACACCAGCAACTTGTATGTGAAACAAGACCAGCTTACGGTTCAGCACTTACCTGATGCTCCATTTTGCTGTAGAAATTCCTGGAACACAGTAAAAATAAAGTTGAAATTCTGAGCATTACTGAATAGATATGGTGATAAGTACATGTAATGTAGACGAACTGACTTGCATGGAGTTTCAAATTTTTCACAGAGCAGAAGTAAAACAAAACCTCTCACCTTTTGTAACACTCTGTTGGCACTTTCTGCTAGATGGCATGCTGTTGACATCGATTATAACACTGTTATCAACTGTGACAAAAACTGAACATTCAACTGATAAAAAAAATAATCAATTTTAAGTTTCTGGTTTCTATCCACCATGTATCATCTCCAATGAATTCATAATAATGTATCATCTCCAATGAATTCATAATACAGCTGGTAGTAATAGTAGTACACTTACGCTGTGGCTTCTCTGGGTCCCCTGTTTGACAATCAACCTATAGGATAAACAAACAAACAAACAAAATATCACCAGATTGGTCAAACCTGTAGTACTTTTAAAAGATAATGCTGCTAAGGCCATGAATATTTCTGATCCTATGCATACATGTGGATAAAAGAATGGCCTTGCTCACTTTAATCAAATTTCAAAATATTGTACACCATTGCATTTTGGAAAATCCATCAAGTAGAATAGTGATCTTAACACATTGTTGCGGCAGTGCTTCAATCCAACTAATTGTATGATCCTGATCTTCAGATTTTTGTCCGTCCCACTTATTGTTTAGGAGCCTACAATAATTTTCATCCACGAGGTTATGAAAGGGGTGACCTTGTTGTCTGTCCTAACATTTAACTCATTGACAAGCAAATGTCCATCCCAGGATAGAGGGATGGGCCTTAGATGCAGTCCTGATAGAGTCTACATGGTATTTCATTATTTGTAACAAAAGTTGATGTAACAAGAATCATGATGATTTCCTTACATCAGCCCCACACAGGACCAGGTGGTAGGTCTCCATGATCCCCTCTTCAACAACTGCCTTACACAGGGCCTGGAATTGGTGCACAGTATAAAATAGTTAAGATTTAGTAATAGGATTTAACATATACAAAAAACCTAAACTTTTGTAATTCAAAATGCTCCAGAATGTGGCTCTTCTTAAAAGCCAGAGGAACAACAAACAGCCATATGATTGTACATACAACTGAAAAAGATCATATATTGACTTACAATATTCAAAGAAATGCCACATAAAAAGAACCTTCCTACCTGTGTCAGTATGAGTCATAAAAACCTGATCACCTGATGTGTGCTCTAGACATGATATATTCATGAAAAGGACCTTATGTCAACTAGCGTGCACCGTATAGCAATACTAACCTCGTTAAGTTTCTGCTGGTTCATGTAATACTGGTGAGGCTTGATGTACTTCCTGTTTCTGTACTTGTTAAGGATGAACTCTCTTCTCAGGTCCCTGAAATAAGCAAAATTTTCTTTAAAATCTGAAGACCTCAAGATAGTCATCAGATGTACAGTAATAGCCTATGGTAATGATCAGTCTTTTCGTATAACGCTGGTTCACCTTTATCCGAGGGTGACCTATATTCCGTTGCTTGTAAAAAAACATATTTAGGGATATGAAGTTGATGGACAGTGGTTTCAAATCGGAACATTATGAAAATGTTGCAAATTTTAAACCACAGACCGAAGACTTAATACTCCTAAATGTGCTGTTTTTAAAGACAACGGACAAAGGTCACCCCGCGGATAAAGGTAAACTAGCGTTAATTTTATACAACATTTCCCTCCATGGGTCTGCAAAGAACAGTAGTCAGTTGTAGCTTTTATCTGATCTTGAGAAGAATACAACCAGAGCATTCTAAATATGCCTACACATAGCTACGGAATGTTTACTTGGGGTAAACATGTGCAGTGTGCCAAAATATCCAAGTCCAAGTACATGTATCTGATGATATGTGGTACTTACATGGGGGAGTCCTTTTCAATTCTCTCACTCTCTGGTAAGTTATACTGTAGATAGTGGTTGGCATTGTGGTTGGCTATTTCTTTGAGGAGCTGTAAGAAAAAAAAATCAAAATAAAGCTTCTAATGTAGTACACTATTGGTCAGCTTTAAAGTTAAATCTATGGTGTTCATATTATAAATTTTCATTATTTTCATAAATTTTAAGTGAGCAGCTGCTCGAACCATAAATTTTAAGTACCAACTCCCAAGAATTAAAGTATCTGACTATAATTACATCTGATTCAGCAATTTTCAGCTATTGTATAACACTTGACAAGATAGAGTTCCTTGGTGTTTACCATGACAAGGTGGTCTGTCCAGACCCTGAGGTCCATCTTGAGAGACCTGTGTTTACAGATAGGGGGGCCGATCTCTCTGTGAATCCCTGAACACTGCTTACACACCACAACTCCCAGGTTCACTGTCGCCCAGTCTGGGTCTGAAAACACAAACATAAACATTCTAGTTAACCTTGTCTGTAACAATGTATTACTAAGGATAAATGGGTGAATCTTGCATATCATGACAGCAAGTACATTATCTATCATTTGCTTAATAGAAGGGGTATATTTCTACATATATAGAGGTAGTTAGAAAACAAGAAATGAAAGATGAAACAGTCATACCTCTGTGAAATACTTAGATTTTCGTGAATTTTTTGTTTAATTCATATTTGTGAATCTCTCACAAATTCTGCGTATGCATCTTCCTGCAAGCCTGAACGCCCAAATTTGGATCCAGCAAAAGCCAACCTTACCATCCTGCCAGTATCTGGTTACACTATTTTCCACCTCTCATCCTGTCACTCCATGATATTCAAATAACTAAGGACACACACCAAGACAAACAAACAGACAGACTGAAAACAATACCTCCATATTCACAGAGGTATAGATTGGCCAACACAAAACTCTTACCAGGACTTCCACAGTCAGCGCAGAACTTGTTGGATGGGTCTTCCCACACCTGATGCAGGACCTGTACGTAAAGAAAAATCATCTAACTCAGTGAAATTTTGATGGACATACATAGCGTGCTACTTATTATTTTTTCTGAGTATACAAATAGTACGGTAAAAATTAAATATTTTCACAGAATGATAAACTGCTGTAACAAAGGAATTATATAATTACGCTAGTCATTTTGACATATACTCCTACTTTGTCATGCAATATTTATTCATGTGTGTTTGATAAAATACAGGTGATAATGACTGCTTTTGACTAGTGATTGGCATTAACAGTGAAAACTTCCATAATGTTTTGACCTCCATCTCAAAAGGACATGTCTGAGTGCCATCCCTTTCAAGGTTGGAAACTGTTGTAACTACACGGTGCCTTACAGTCTAGAATCACAGACATTATCACTGGAATTGAACTTGGCTTAGTGCCTACCCGACTGGTAATCCATTAAAGCTCATGCCCTGTCTGATACATCTTAATAACTGACTTTCTACGGGACTGTATAATACAATTATGACTATAACTGACAGACAAGTCAAGAGATGTTCTCTCCACTTCCTGCCATTGCCAAGTTATCTTTCCCCCACTCACTGTACTGTCTAATAAAATACTTTGGTTGGCACTAAATTGCATAGAAATAAAACCAAGGTGACCCCTGAGTCAGTGAAGTTATAGAATGACCTAACATTATACCAGTCTTAGCGTAGCGTTAGCCTCCTTTGCAGCTTTCTGGGAGCACTGGCATTCATTTATGCGTAAAGAAAGGACAAGCCAGGAAGTCTTTATTCTTCACCATGAAATCATGCTCTGAACCAATAACCTTAGACCAAAGGTAAAAAATGTCATTCCTCAATAACGCATAACTGATGTTGCATGTACATTATAACTTGCTATCTATGGGCATCCATCAACTTAAAATCCATAGGCAGTGACAGGGATTGGCACTGTTTAATTGCATTTTTGGCTTTGTCCCAACACTGAAAAAGCATTTTCATGTCAGGCGATATCTATCTTAAAACCTTGACCTCTAAACATAGAACTTGCCAGCTTGTTCAATTCTAACAAAGTACTACTCTCCCTACTACATGTGAACCTACCGCATAGTCTGCCAGTCCCTCTCCTATTGCCTCTGTCATGGCCTCCACCCATTCATTAGCCTCCTCCTTGCTTTCTGCAGTGAACCTGCAATAAAACCGCAGATGGTAGATGTGATATACAAACACATGTAAGTACAACATAGATATTGCAAGACACAATTTTCTGAATCTTTCACTAGCATGACAATATATACATGTAATGCTAGTTCACCTTTATCCACGGGGTAACCTATATCCGTTGAATTTAAAACCAAAGTATTTAGAGGTATCAAGTTGACAGACCGTGATTTCAAACTGCAATACATGAATTTTGAAAATATAGCAATTTGAAGCCACTGTCCGTTTTCTTTATATTCCTAAATACCATGTTTTTAAATTCAATGGATATAGCTTACCCTGCGAATAAAGGCAAAGTAACGTTATATAATAAAGCATGGAGACATACATGTAGGACTGGAAGGGTGTTGCCAGCTGCCACTTGGTTGGTGTCTTTGCCAGTGGTTCTTTTACTGATGCCAGCTTCATCTCTATTCTACTGATAGGACTGGCTGCTTCAAAATCCTGGGATCATAGAAGAGAATACAGACATTATACAATTATTTTGTGGTGCAGAAGAGGCCTACTTAATGTACATTCAACATTCTGAAAATGATGACTTCTTAGTAAAAGTGATCATATGAAGAAAAATAGCAATGACCTGTAGCTTCAGGAATGTCAAAAGTAAATATGACCTTTCCATACCCAAACCATACCCCGATAGAAAGGGAATGGACAAGGATTTTCCATAAGCTACTGTAAATGCAGAAATGTTTGCGGTGGATTAATGTTCACGGTTTTCGCGGCGACCACTTTACCGCGAATTTAAATCCACCGCAAACATTTTTCTATTAAGGTATTAGACTACAGTCGATGGTGTTACCGCGAAATTAAATCCACCGCGAAAAGTCATTTTTCCCGCTACCGCGAAATTAAATCCCCGCAAACTTAAATGCATTTACAGTATGCTTGTGATATAATGTATCAAAAATCACTTATGATATCAAGTCATATCAGTTCATGCAGCTCATGACACTTAGCACAAACCTCTTAACAGTCGTAATGATTATTCTCCTGAAGACACAGATTTTATCAATACGTAAGAAGATGGTACGAGTCACATTTTTAAAACTCCCAAATGCTTTTATTAAGCTTCACACAGCTGAAAACATATTGGATAGTTCCATGAGTAAAAAGTGCCTCTATTGCTTTGACTGGATTAGTATTGTGAAGGAAAGTTGTTACCTCAGTAGTATTGTAATAGCACAGACGACCTCCCTTGATGGCAATGATGCTGAAACAGTGGACTTCTTTTAGTAAAGCAACATAACAAATCAGTAACAGATTAGTGCATTTATGGAGAAATTCAATCTGAGTGTTTATACTGTTGCACAAAAAGTGTGAAACACAAAAAGAATTTTGTTGTACCTTTTGCCCTTAGTACCTTCCAGTTTAAGCCAACCCTGGAAAAAGGAACAGGAATTAGTCAAATTCAAAGTAACATAGTACAAAATAGTTGGCAAAAAATTATCACCATAAATCTGCAGTTTGACATGCTGCAGCTAGGTGGCATGGCAGCACTCTAGCTAAATTTACACAGAACATAATGAATACAAGGCCTCACAATAGCCCTCAAACCTCCCCCAGTTCCTTGCCATCCCATAATTCTATGGACCCAAATAAACTCTGATAGTGATGTGTTGCTTTCCTTACCTTCTTATCATAGTCCCACATCTCCCCTCCATTCTTGAAGGCGTATTCAGGCTTCTGGGAAACAACAATAAATGACTCCAATCAGTCAAGCTGTCAGGGAAAGTAGTAAATAACGGGTAGCCAGGGAGGAGTAATCTGGTGGCAGGGAAGCGGGAATACCCACAGTATCTGTGCCATCAGTCTGCATTTGTCAGTTTAATTCTCGAGCTGGAATTTAGTTTGTGACCTACTTTTCCTTCGATAGTGTGACATTTGTGGCGCTGCCATTGATATTTGTGAGAGAAATTGAGCAGTTTTGTAGTCACAGAGAGTGATAGCAGCCCAGAGTTTCCTGTATGTCAAACTAAAAGCAGTATATTTGCTTTGTTTCTGTTCAATACTTCAGTCATATTGTTCCTGCCCTTGGTGCTGAATGACACTAACACTAACATTACTGTACCTATCTATGGTGCGAACGGACACTCACAATAATATTCAATACTAATGCTACTGTCCATGTCAGTAGTGCCGAGTGACACTCCCACTGACACTGTTGCCCCTGTCCTTAGTGCTGAATGGTAATCGTGACTAAAAAAAACTGTCCTTGATGCTTAATGAAATTCACACTGGGATTGTCCTCCCTGTCCTTGATGCTAAGCGACATTCAAACTAACAATATTTCCCTGGTCCTAGATGCTGAGTGACATTCACACAGGCATAACTGTCCCTGTACTCGGTGCTGAATGGCTTTCACACTAAACAACCTGTCCTTGATGCTGAATGATATTCACACAAGCACTACCATCCCTGTCCTTGGTGCTGGGTGACATTCACACAGACAGTACTGTCCCTATCTTTGGTTCTCAAGGAAGCTCAGCCATTATTACCCCTGTCCTTGGTGCTGAATTCCTGACACTAATACTATTGTCTAGACATCGTTATCTATATCTTTGTCATTGAATAACTATTGCACAACAGATGTTCAGCATGCAAGTCACAGTTCCAGTCCTCCCTGCAGATACCTAGAATTGAATTAGGTCCGCTGCGACAATACGTTTCCTTGCTCCCCTGGTCAACTGATAAGATTTGTTGCTGAGGGCTTTCTATTTTCTAGAATATTCATGTCACAGGAACAGTTCTAAGCAATCAATACTTTTGTGCAATATCAGCTTTGTGCTATCAGTTGTGGCTTCAATGGAACAGCTGTGCTTTCTACTTCTTTGAACAGATTACTTTCTCATGTGTGTGATGTTATGACCAAAGAATTATGGATATTCCTTTATGCTGACATTGTGACACAGTGTGATTGGAATGGTATACTGGGCGAAAGTATGATTGGTTGGGAGCAATGTTAGTATTTCAGAATCGATTTTGCTACTGAACAGTGTAAATACATATCAATGGTTGTGGTAACATTGATGACTTACCTTGCTCTCCATCTCAATTATTGCCTGCATGAGACTGCTAGCCCATAGATTCATCTCATCTGAAAAAAAAATTATTGGTCAAACAAGTACTTTTTCACCTTTCTTTAATGTAGTTATCATGAAAACTGTTAAGATGTTTTGACATTTTTGGACACGATGGAGGGAGGAAGACCTTGGTGGCCTCCAGAGTGACTCCGCTAACGTCAGGAGAAGAAGTTAAAACATGTGACCAGCCCAAAACGTCCAGTATACTAGAAATGCAATGTTTATCTAAAAGGCTTTGGGAAGGGGACTAGGAGTATTATGTTTAGAGATGAAATGCTGGCATCAAAAAGATTTATTTCATGGGGAGATTTTATCCATAATATAAGAGACAATAGTAAGATTTTTCAATGGACCAACCCTCACCATTGGTAGCAGCAGCAAACTGGTACGTTCTGGCCCTTGTTTCCAGATTGAACCGGTTAGGCTTGCCAGTGTCTCCCTGCAAAATGCATCACAATTCATACATAAAGTTAGGTAATTGTCTTACCAAGGAGGTTAACCTCCTTGATCTTACTTACTGTGATTTCAAAGACATCTTTAGAAGTTGATTGCAATGCCAGAAACTCATGTGTTCCAAAATCATCTCCATTTGAATGCAAAGGACACTTGGACTTAAAAAACCAAACATGTAGAGCATACAGTGTATATGATAGATACTCATGATATTGATCTATACAAGAGGCACTACACGCTTGAGGGGGTAGCTGTATGTCAAATTTCCTGCAGTCAGTAAAAACTATCAGGTCAAATCAGTCTGGTCGTTGTTGCTAAGGGTTGAAAATGCATTGAGCATTTTTTTAAAGTCAATAAAAGAAAACTGCAATGGCTAGTATGCTTAACAGTTATCTACATGTAGCATATAGGGTTGCCTTGTACATGGATATGAAAAGAACAATGCAGTGATTGCCAAGTCTGAGAGCAATTTCCACAATGTGAAATGCTCTGGATTAATATGCCTAAAATTTGTACAAACCTGTATACATAAAATGTAACATTGACAGAGATAATGTTAAGGTTTCTGTACCTAATATATTCATCGCACAAAATGACATATTTACCAACAAATGGTGACTCAACTTTATATTATGGAAGGTCTGACTCTTGTAAAGGTTATGTTTGATCTATTACATGTATTTGAAATTTACTTCTCTCACAAGAGACAACATTAATTACAGGTGGCCTAGTAAGACATTATGTGGTGAAGAATGATAGTTGTCACTGCAACAGTTAGGGTAGGATTATACCTATACAATTTACTACCTTCATATTAGGGCCCATCAATTCTGAGGTACAGTGCAAGCGCACTGAGCCAGTAAATTGGTGCAGGAGTTGTCGATAGCTTGGGTTTGAGGTAACAGCTCTGTATATTTTCTAGAATTTCTGAAATTCGAATCTTGAATTCTGCAATGGCACTGACGTTGTCCTAAATTTTGAGCACTAAAACTAGACTCCTGACTTTAAAACTGATCAGTAGAATAATTGAAAACAAATCAATCATAACAGTAGGAATGATCTTTATTTCCATGTCTTTTTGTAAATGAGAACTCATCCATCAAAAGTGTGTTAAGTCCTTGAGGGTATGTCAGTTGTAAAGGCAGGAATGATCTTCAGTTCTGGAGTTAATAGTCTGTAAAATGAAGTTATCAATCACTTTAAATACTCTAATTCCTACTTCAGGGAGCAATACAATTTTCATAGGGCAGGAACGATCCTTAGATCAAGCATTTGTGGCTCAATACTCTGTGTTGTGAACACTGGAGGTTCAGATCTTACCTTAGGGGGGTACGTGACACCCGTCATTGTAAAGGCAGGAATAATCCTCTTGGACAAGGAGGTTTGAGCCTACAAAGGTAAAACCCAGAGGGAAAAAAACAGCATTATACATGATATCCAAACACGTCTCAAATATTTGTTTGTTTTGTCTTGTTTTGTTTTGATTAAGAATTTCAGGTAGACACTCAGGCACACTATCATACTTATGGAATTTGTAATAAAGTGGTAAACATGGATCAATATGAGTTTGGTATCAACAAATAATTATAGAACTGCAAATTCTTTGACTTTACATATTGGAAGTACATATTTTGCAGATCTGTACTTGTGCATGTAATCAGAAATTAGAGGCTGTATTTGTTAATTATTGTATCATATACTATTAGCACTTCTTGTATATTTACACTGATAGTGTACCACAAGTCAACATCATCAAGGCATGCATGAATGAATGTAGCAAAACTATTAGAAACATTTGTCCAAACATGTAGTTTGTTTGTTTTCAAACGCCTGGGTGGCCTATTCAGTTAAGAAACTGATTTTCAATAGGGCCCACTTTATTTTGTCAAGACTATCTAATGGCAGTTGTTGATTTAATTGGAACAAGCAGCCTTACCTTTTCTTTGCTCTCAAAGTAGATGAGCTCGGACCCATCAAACACCACCCACCGTTTCTTCCAGCCTTTGTTACTCTGTTTCCTGCATGAACACACAATCACCAGCCTCATTACAACAGTACTGTACAAAATGACTTTAAACTCGGGAACAAAGAAGAAGTCCCCACAGTCTGATTCCTTTTTTATTACATTCCAAAGTGATGATACCCTTTTGCTTTCAAGGGCAATGGGTGAGTAATACCTAGCAGCTTTTACCAAATGTATAGTATGGGTAACAGAGACATATACAGAAGGTCTTTATTTTTCAGGAGGAAATGGTAAAAAATTTACATTTTTAATAATTACTGACATGTATGTTGTATGTTTGTATTCTTTGGTCAATCATACATGTAACATGCATTGGCATAATACCGGTAGTAAGACTTATACCGGTAGATTAAAAATACTGGAACTTAAAGAGATCTACACATGCAACAATAGTTATTTCTGAGCTGTGCACACTTCAGACATCTAGGTGTCCAATACATCATTTACAAAGCATCGATAACAATGCATTCGAAGACAACAAGGCCAAAAGTTTTCAGTATCTTTTTCGGGGTAGGCAGCTCGTCGTGGGACGAACACACTGTCACATTCATTGCCAAATTTATAGATCATAATTACACATGCTCACGGCACAAGACAAACATGATTCAACAACAATCTTGAATTTCTGTTGGTGACCTACAACTCATGTAAAAGTGTGAAGAACCGTTGCATAATAGCCCGGATCTACGACTGAATGGGCAAAATTGAACGTACGCAGCCATTTTCCCGCCATTTTTATATCTACGCTAGCAGTGAAGTGTTACGTCATAGCGGTTGTGACGGACAGAAGTTAAATGAAAATTCTTGACAGTATACGTCCGTTTTCTCATGACATTTTGTATGCTCATGCAGGTTTATGTTTTATGCATTTACTGACAGAAAAGGAAGGAACATCAGAGGATGTATATATGTACATAGCGGCAGTTAATTGTGCCGTGTTTCTTCCTACCGGTATTTTTTACCCCCTCCCAACCACGCGCCCGTTCGCCGTGTAATTCCGCGGCGTGTTACAATTACAATATTACGCTTTTAGCAGGACAAGAGTGGCAGAAAATTTACACAGAAGAAGTGGCAAGGGTAACCTATAACAGCAACATGTAACTGGAGAAAATGATGCGTTGACAATTTGTCAAATCAGTATGGCTAGAGAAATCGTCGTAAACGTACCGGTATTATGATAATAGATGTTACATACCCAACAATGCATGTACAATACACCTACACCATGTAGTAGTGCCATCCTTTTTACTTATTTAGTTTGCATGAATTTGTTTTATTCAACACTATTCCATAAATAACTTCATCATTCAGTCTGAACTAAATTCAGCACAGACTGTGCCAATTAAGCAGAAACAGTTATGTTGTATGTTAATTTGAAATCAAATGACCATCTAACACAAAAAGGTTGAAAAATCAATTGATTCAGCTGTCTTATGAGAGAAATTGTTTGTCGATACAAAGATGAACATGAAGTACATCATTGCAGCAATATGAGGAATAATTGCACAGGAAGGCAGTTAGATATGTCTAAATTCTGGTATTGCTGACTTACAAGCATCAGTCATAGTTACAAATGTGATATTATGTAATTCCATTGGTGATCAATGTGATCATATTTTTGTAAATCCAAGAAATCTATCATCTAATATGATTCTTTGAATGTGTCAAGCAAATTTAATGGTTATTCTGTATTTCAACAGTACTGACATCCCAATTGGATTACACATGGCACCTTGCATGGTTCTAGACTTGTGAAACTACACAGCTCTAGACTCTCATCAATAAAGAAATTATCTCGGAGTCTCTTCAATAAAGTTCCCTGGCCTCATGCCCAGAAGATAAGGCAAAGTGTGGCAAACAAAAATTGATTTTAGTCACTTTCGCAGCTTGCCAAAGGCGTGAATAAATTAGGTCAATTTGATTACAGGAAGACGTTTTTTCTAAGAGGGCCAGAGGGCAGAACAAGGAGGGATTCCTAGAGGAAATAGGGTTGAAGACGTTCAACAGTTTTAGGGTCAAAGTTTTACTTCATGTGCCTGAATTAGTCACACACTTGCATACAATCGAGACAAAGATCTACTTTGTGTGACACTTTTGGCTTTTGTAAATCATACTTTGAATTGATACAATCATGCACAGTGCAATACTGACTTGCATACATAATTATGTGAAGCTGTGATCGCAACATCGCATGGCATTATGTATTAAAATGTCCTATTCTCCAAGATTGACAACTATGTCTAGTATGACTCTGAAGTTACTGTCTTTGGTGGTAAATTTTTACTCAAAATTAAAAGGCACATGTTCTTCTTGAGTTGTCCTATGGGATCAAGACATCATTCAGTGTAATAACGAGGGTCGTAAAAAGATAAGGAATGAAAGGAAAATACAGGTAGACCATATAATGTCACTCCCAGTTCTCAACTATGCCATTAACATTTTGGTAGTCCTGAATAATTGATTGATTCCTGAGAATATGCTGCATTTTGATTTTAAAGGGTAGAAATGAAAGCTGTAACACTAATGTATGATCAAAATTACCATACAAGGATGAAAAGAAATATTATAATATAGTTTGGTGGCTTACCCTCCTTGCTTTTCCAGATAGCCGCAACGCTCGTTTTTACGGATCTGTGGAAAGAATAAGAAAAGGTTATCACAACTATGAACAGGATTTTTGTTTCCTTACCTGAGTGATTGCTCTACTGGCACTGTTGGGTTCAAGAAACATAACTTATAATGCTACTCAATCCTATGCTTAGAGCCTATTCTGAAGCTGGAGCAAAATCAAACTAAAATACTCATATGGCACTTCAAGAGTTATAATATGAATTTCATTTAAATTTGGTTGTCTCAGCAAAGCAGCTTTTAAAACAACATAATGAGCACTATATTTAGCTTTATGCAATTTACAGCACATGTATGGTCATGTACATATGCATATGATTTAGTTTTGTGTGTTATGGTGAAAGCTGTTACATGTTACTGTAGGAGGAAAACCTAAGTGGGGTGGGATGGGGGATCCTAGTTCAAGAAACCAATTACAAGCCAACATCCATCAAACACACTCTACCTTGTAGTGGAGAAGATATATTCCATAACACAAACCTTACAATGGATAGAAAATAGCATCTCGGGGCTTGTCTCATAACTTCATGAGCATTTTCTAAATGAAATTGTCACGCTCATGCATGACCCTTCTCCCATCAAACACAAGTGAAACAATTCAGATTTAGGTCAAGATGGGAGCAGGTGTTTTAATGGAGGTAAAAGGTCAGATCCTACAGACAGATGGCTGGGTGACTACAAGCCAGGCACCATCCACTAATGGAACAAAATGCCAACACATTCCAGGAAGATAACATGTACATGCAAACATGCACAGTCTGGTAGCTAACAAATGAAAGTATTCACAAAATATTCCAAATATCAATCCCCAATATCTTTCTGTGCTACTTGATACACATGTACATTCACAGTAAAATCCAATCCAAATGACAGATTGTGATTCACGTCAAATTTATTACTTTCTGTCAGCCAAAGCCTGTTACAACATTTCATGCATAGTTTGACAAACACTAAGTGATGGGTATGCATACAAATGACATGGACTATTAGTATAACACGAAAATACATGTCACTGTGCTGTACAGGGTTTAACTTCCAGCTTCAATCATATCCCCATCATTATCACAATTTCCTTTGCAGGCTGACACTAATATTCTGGCATGATTTGATCTGATTTCAATCTTTTCCCTATTACGAAATGCCATTTGTCTCCCTGTTAAGATGACAGAATGGTTAGAATTATTTTCCATCATGAGCTGCAAAATTTTGTAGGGTGACGGAATGACTCAGATACTGGCTATAACCCTGCTGTTAGTACTAATCTTATTACATGTACTTGAGAGGCAGCAACCACAAACAGTGCAGGAATTTCACAACATGATTTTTACAGCTGCTGATATGTGCTGTTGCTACATGTAACGCTAGTTCACTTTTATATGTGGGGTGACCTATCTTGTTGTTTTTTGACAACATCTATCTAAGGTGGTCAGGTCAATAGATGGTGGTTTCAAATTGCAAAACATTAAAAATATTGCATTTTGAAAGCACCGTCCGTTAAACAGATAAAAAAATTATCCCTAATACAAATGTATACAGGTTACCCTATGGATAAAGGTGAACTACCGTTACATGTACTGCCACAAATGCAAAATGTTGCTGCAAGCTTTGAAATGAACGCAGTTCAGCAAAACATAGACAGACTGAATGAGCTTCTCTCAGTCTAGCATTTTACGTTTTATACTTTGAAATTATTTGATATTTCATACTTTGAAACTATTTGAACGTAATCCTACCGGTACATGAAATGTTACATTTTCAGTGCACTGTGCTACTAAGGGAGTTTGTGTGTGATGTCATACCTCCCTTGCTACCTCTGTGAAAATTCAAGCGTCCGAAACTGCCCGGACGGCGTCTACAAGCGTCCAATGGCGTCTCAGCGCGTTTCAGACGTTCTGGACGCGTTCATTGCCGTCCGAAACGGCCGCGGACACATCGTGAGCGTCCGTGCCGTTCTGTCAGTTTTTATGGTGAACGCCCGAACGGCTGAAAGACCTTCCATTGCCGTCGGAGACGGCCACTGATGGGGCTATAAAATACTTAGTCACCCGACGCCGGCAGACGGCTGCGTCTTTTCTTATGATCCCCACGGGAAACATGACGTTTTAACTTCTGCACATGCGCCAATTTCAGCGGGTGAATTCGAATTTCAGACCGTTGAACACTCCGGCGGTTGCAGGACTTATGTTCAGAAGGTGACTATTTCTGTGGATTTCATGTCCGTTTGTTAAATTTTGCGCACTTTTGCACTTTTGGACCAAGGACTTCACGTCTAGACGTAGCAGCTGATGTTTGTACGACATTGTGCTGAGGTTGGGTTTACGGCGATGACTGTATCTGTTACTTATACTAAAAAGAATGTACAAAAATTATTTGTCGTGCGCCGACAAGGGGGAAAAATTATACTACTTACTCGAAGCAGCAAACCTTGGACAGCAGAAATCACAGATGTGACAGACGTCAAAAGAAGCAGCGGTTCTTCCGTTAGCTGATTGTCGATACTTTGCAGGCGCCGGTAAGTGAATACTTCGCATTTTATTCTCATTTTTTGTACATTCATCTGTTGCAAAGTTTACAGACGACTTGTTGTTACGGGTGCCCTCCCCACATACGCGAAGAAATGATAAAATTTAGGATCTTGTTTTGATGCCACAAAATAAAAAGAATTATGAACACGTTGTAGAATACTTGTAAAAAATATCTGTTGTTTCTATTAAGAATGATAATGCTGTTAAAATGTAGATTTAGACAACAGATATTGAGATAGCACATACCGATTTTGCCGGTGCCAATCAAAATCTTAGTCGGCTCTTCCAACTACTTGGGGTTAGGAACTTATGAAACGGAAGACTTTATTTCGCTACCTCGAAATAAAAATGACTTATGATCTTTGTAGAAAATTTAACGTTATTTCACATTTATATATCCAGTCTTTAATAAATACTGGTGCAATTAAAATTTACGATAGAAAATTTCAAACGTCCTGTATTTACCCTTGATGTAATGTGGGCTCGTCCATTCTGATGTAACGCACGTGTCGGCACGGCGGCACAAAAAGCCGCGGACACGATTGAAGGCCGGATTGAATTTCGTACATGTAGCAAAGTTGATTAAACGCCGCGGAGTACGTGTATGTCTGAATTTACGAAGAAATTTGTTCAAGTTGTGTTTGATTTTAGCTAAACCTGACGGCCCGGTGGTGGGTGGTCTTCTACAATTCACTGCCTGGCTGAATATTTGTTTGTTTGGTATGTGGGAACGCTTACTTAGTATCCCTAGAGGCCATAAAATCATAGCCGTGACCGGACGCCGTCAGAAACGGCGTCCGGACAGCCGTCTGCACACGTTCCAAATGCCCCTCCCATACTGCCTGACTATTAAACTACAAGTTGCGTCTTGAAGGAGAAAAGTTTGCTAGACGTTTGGTCCAGATGTTAACCTTGGCGATGACTGACTCTATTGGCTATTCCTTGGCTATTCCATTTTCTGTCGAATTTTACGATCCATACCCCCGTGGGATGGCCTGGCGAAGGCTACAGTTCGTCCTGGCAGCCTGGATCACGTAATCTACGACCGTCCCAATCGGCGTCCGGACCGTCCCAGCAGCCTGGATAACGTCATCTATGTCCGTCGCAATCGGCGTCCGGTTCGTCCGCGGAGACGTCTGTTCCCAGCGGGGGGGCCGCCCTACGGACGCGGGAGCGTCTGGGTGCCCGCTTTCAGACGCCGTTTCGGACGGCCCCGACGTCCCTCTGGACGCGTCAAAAGTGCCAATCTAGACGCGTCCAAGCGTTTTTTATGCCGTTCGGGCCGTCTTTGACGTTTCTTCGGGCGTTCTAAAGGCCGTCCCATGCCGTCCGCTGTCGTAACCGTCCAAAGCGTCCCAATAATTTGAGACGCATTGGACGGTTGTCGCAAACGGCGTTTCACCGTCTGGGACGCTTGAATTTTCACAGAGGTGGTTATGGTAGAACCTTGCAGAATCAGAATAAATTTGTGTGTGTATAATCTCATAATTATATGACTGTAATTAATGAACAAAACCAAATTTAGACTGATGGATGGCTATTCCAGCCAGATTTCACAATTCAGCATGGGGGACAATACTTTGTAATGTGACATAATAACATCGACTATCATAATTCCACCGGGTGCCCTAATACCACCACCTCAAAAAACGTTATGTAGAGGTTTTCCCAAGGTTGTCTTGAACACTGAATGTTAAATATCTTACATGTAATGCAATTCAGATATTTAGGTGTTGAAGACAATCTTGAGAAGGCCTCTATAACAACATTTTTTGAGGTGGCGATATTATGGCACCTGGTGGAATTATGAGCAATTGTATTTTACATGTATTACAATGCAATGACCTGAGTGCAAACATCCTAAACATAAAGTGAACACAACTACAGCAGCTGCAGTGGAGAGGAAAGCCATGGAGCAGTGAGATATGGGAAACATGGCACAAGTTATATTTTTCCCACCTCTCGGTTTGACCCTGAAAACATGTAAGACTTGAAAGGAAAAAACAGAAATGTTAGAAGGCGCAAGGGTAAAGCAAGGTTAAATTGGTCTGGAAGAGATATTACAGCAAATTTGGCATAATCATATTTAGATAGAAAGAAATATTTTTTGTAATTGCTCATACTAAATCATAAATTAAAGTGTAAAGGTCACTCAGGTTTTATAATGCCACTATATTTCATAATTTTGTGTCAAACATGTGTTACAGACCAGATATTCAGATGAGCTGGTTTAAAAAAATAAGACATCTACTATACATTTTCAAGAGAGGTGCAATATATGATAAATACTAGTAATTTTGTGCAATCATCACCAGTCTTGTAGTTATAAAAAAATAACACATGGGAAGAGGCTGTTGAAATACAAATTCAATCAACGCAATTAGCTTAGAACTTTAAAAAGGCCTTTAATTAATAAAAATCGAAGATATCTTACCGTTGCGCTGGAAATGGGAATGCTCTTGCACTCTTCTTCATCATCATCCTCTGTCTGCTCAAAGTGTAAAAGAAAGTGGGATCAATTATTTCAATGTTTAATTCATACAGTAATACGTGAGTGCAAAGTGTATATCGGCATCTTGTTCAAAAGTCATCTGAAACTGGCAAACTCTTGAACTAATAATTCAACTATAGCAACTTTCCTCCAAGATTCCAAAATGGTAAGATTAACCTTGAAACACCCCCTAACACAGACTCATGAATATATATAGCGTCTGGTATTTCACAGTGATTTCCCCAAAGGGCAGTGTTACTGCTCCCCATAGAGTACAGCAAGGTCAAGTGCACTGGTCTAATTTTATATTGTAGCAATTATCTCGCTACTCTGGCTGTACATCGCCATGAATTCTTGGATATGGGGATATGGGGAGATTCCTGTAGTTTGGGATCACTAACAATGAATTCACAAGAGGGAAAAATCATTTTATCATTCAACTTTAATGACATCTTACCGCTGGCATGGTCCAAGGAGTCGATGCCCCTCCAGCGTCAATGTCGTCCCCACTATCTGACAGGCTATCACTCTGATCGTAGGTGACTGTTTCGTATGGCGAAACATCTTCCCCAGCCATGGCCGACATTTGATTTTGTACTTCTTCCTTGGATTCATACACATCACATGGCACCATTTTCATTCTGCTGTTGTTGTTGTTGCCTCTGCGAGACAGTTGAATATCCTCGTACACATCTGGCTCCTCGTTTGAAGGGGTGTTTTTCTTTTTGGAAGGAAGTTGGGGATGGGGCGGTGGCCACGTCTTGCTTACATTTGATGATGTAGGTTGCGAGGATGGCAATTGTACAGTCTGCGTAGCTTGGTTAATTTGTACCTCTTCATATGGATCTGGAACGTGAGTTACTATTGTCAAATCGGGTGCAACGTCGTCATAGACATTTTGTGTCCGCTTGTTGCGAAATGGCAAGGGCGGCGGAACAATTTCGTTTGGCTCGAGACCAGCATTACCACCATTGCCTTCCTGGCGAGGAACTACAGCAGGTGGCCTATCCGGGATGGCAGGAGGCCTACCGTTCCCTTGTACCTCATCATTGCTGTAGACGTCTATGTGGCTTTCCCGCGCTACTTCATCGTACTGCGGGTTGTGATGCCCGCCATTGCCAATAATCCGAAACTCAGTTTTTGGTGGAACTACACGTGCTGTAGGTTCATCCTTTCTACCATCATGTCTACCTTTGTCGCTGTCTGTTGTGGATTGACTAAAGCTGTTACTGGCTGATGTAACATTATTTCTGTTAATGTAAGTTGTGTCATCCTGCATTGCTGGGCTGTTTTCAAATTGGGATTCCTCAAGATCGCCATGCATGGACCTAATACCGTCCCTACGGAGAGACTTCTTGAGCTTTGTCGCATCTTCATCATTTCCTCCTTCACTTAGAGTTCTTGGGAAGGTTTTTTGCTGGCGAGGGAGGTTACGCGGTTTTGGCGTCGGCTTCGGTCTGTTGGGTTGAAGCAATTTACCATCATTCTGAACCGGCTTTGGTGGAAGGTTTCTCGGTTTTGGAGTAGGCTTAGGTTTGGATGGCAGCTGCCCATCTTGTGGTGCATTTGGGGGAGAGGCTTGCGGAGGGAAAACTGGTGGGGAAACAACCTTTTTCTCTTCTTCGGGCGTTGGAGAGGGTGATGGTGACTTATCATTCGAAGCTTTCCTCATCTTAGGTGGAAGTTTTGGCGGCACAAGCTGATCCACAGCGCTATCCACGCTGCTTGTGCTTCCCGACAACAAACCTAGGGGGCTGGCCTCTATCGGGGAGGCGGCAGGCATCTTGACGTGACCTTCGCAGGATATCGGCAAGTGTTTGAGGATTCGGCGGCAGTGACCCGGTCGGTTGATCCCAATCTGATGGAGGGTGTCGTCGTTGAGGTTGCAGCAGTCGCTGAGCTGCGTGTAGCCCTGGTTGGTAAAGAGTTGGACGTACACCTCGAGCTGGATGGCCTGCAGCCACTCCTGCACACTGGTCACCTCCACCTCCATGTTGGGGTCCATCTCAGCTCAACCCCGGGGGGACGCCATCAGTAGTGAAACACCTGCAGGTCAAAGGAGAAGGAGTTGTCAGCATTGGAATGATTAAACTCATCTTCATGTAACTATGACTGTTACACAAGGCAATCATGATCAAAGATGGCACACTTCATCTGCACCCCACTGCTTTGCAACACAGAGAACAATAATACAGGAGTGAGGGTGTACATAAATGGCAATCCTGCACTGTGTTTGTTCCTTCTCTCTCTTTCTCCACCCCCCCCCCCCCCCACACACACACACTGGAACTGCTTTTATCATAAATAACAGTGTAATTTCAGATCAAAAGCCTAGCATTATGATGGCAGAATTTTTCAATATGAATGATGCATAGCATGCTGCAGAGTTAACGTTAAGCTCACTTAACATAAAACCATTGAAAGATAAAGGAAGTGGTAGATTTATACATGTACCCAAGACTTAATACTGTTTATTACTGGGAGATTTAAGTGCAAGCAATTTCATGTAAATTAAGCTCACAACAGGTAAGAAGCATGATATCATCTATCTTATTACTTTTGAACACCCTTTATACAACAGCTACAAAATGTACCTTTCCTTAAGCTTGATCTGCACTGTTTCATACTCAACACAGGGAATGCGAAATTAATGCAATATTCATTTTTGATACTAGATACCTGCAGCTAACATTTCTTCCAGAACCAGAGCCAAAAAATTTCTTTAAATTTATGCATTTCAGGTTTTAAGATAACATTCAGCTACAATATATATCAACTACATGTACATGTACGTGTAGCAACCAAAACATGCATTCAAAGTGATAAAATGGCTTTTTTGATCAGGATCTTTCTATATTTCTGGTACAATAATCAGTGATATCCTTCAGTGGTCGCAGGCAATCAAATCCAGCCACAGGCTATAGCTATGACGCATGTTGTAACGTCACATTCTAAAGAGGAAGCTGTGCAAATTTGAGTAGTCTGGAAATTACTTTTGAGATGGAAATAGGAACTGCACTGTTGAACTATAGAAATGTGTATAATGCCAGGTACTGTGTCTTGCATTTAATATTTTACATCATAACAGGTTCAGATAAACTATGGAATATACCACTAATGTATCTATAGGAAGCTATAAAGGAAGCCAACATCATATGGAAGATGTAGAATACATCTGATCATTGGCATATAACACAGTTTGGGGAAATAAAATGTTGTTAAATAGTCATTTTTTTGTGTTATATTTTTCCACTATATTTGAGAAGCCCATTGCTGTTTGAAAGCTTACCCTCATCAAGTGATGAGAATCACAAATATACATAATTAAAGTGTACTACTGTATGATAGGGAATGGGTCATTAAGTGTCTGTATTTATAAGGGTGATTTTACGGTAGTCACACTTTTATTGGAGCCATAAAATCAGGCCGTACATGTCGGCCACAAAGAGAAAGGTCAGAACAGTTTAACCCTCTTCCATCTGAGCCAGACTTTGGCACAGAATTTGCTTTGATTATAGGGTTATGTTGCAGTGTGAAGGTTAATTTTGCATTGATTCTGAACTTTAGTTCAACTTCAATTGCTCTTAACAGGAAAAACTATTTGTCCCTTTACATGAGGGAATTTGAATTTCAGCATCGGGTACATGCAACTCCAGAGCAAATTTTAAGGAATCTAAGAATCTCTCTCTTGATTAAAAACGTCACATTCTAAGCACGTTTAAGAGCTCCAAATCAATTATTCTTTTACGGTTCCTCACTGAAGTGGTACCGCTAGACTTCAAAGACATTGTTACCGACTCCCGGCCCCTAGTGGTTAATTTGTTTGGACAGATTCCCACTGAGAGTTGTGTGATGGCGTTCAGCACCAAGGACAGAGCTAACCCTCCAGAACACATAAGTAGGTCTGTGCATGTGCAATCAGTACCAAGGACAGGCTAAGAACACACATAAGCATAGAACTTAGAAGTACAGAATTGTTTCAGCAGTTTTCATATTGTGTGATGGATACTGTACGTTATGATACTCAAATGGCTTGATTCAAACTAAGTATGTCTTCTAGTATTTCATGATGCTACTAATGATATACAGTAACACTATCACAATGTCTGCATAAGACTCAAGCACTGGAAGTAAATATCCCTACATTACATTGTCTTTACAACTAAAAATCTTTTAGGTTCTAGCATTTCCTTAAGTTTTGTCTAACTCATATATAAAAATATAACATTGTATGTTAGATTCCAAACACTGTATTCTATTTCAGTGTTTATAGTATTCCTTTATAACCCTGTCCTTTCAATATGAAAGCTGCTGCAATATATTTCTATCAAGGGAAAGGGAAGTAAATTTGGACACTGCAACATTGATATGGTGAGAACGTGACGTACATCGGGATGTACATTGTAGAAGGTGGATCCTGGACCTATCACACCAACATGACCTTATAAGGCATTGGCCTGCTTTTACGATGTGTACCATCAATCAAGTATTCACTACTTTACACATGTACTTTGTAGGTGGTCGTGGTGCACCAGTTTTAGGAAATTGAAGGGCCTGTTCTCATGCATTGTTTTATATCCAACTCAAAATTCAGTTCTGTGAGTTCTTTTTATCTTTAACTTATTATAAGTATTGGGTATTTTTGGAATGTTGTTAATTTGAAGATGAAAAACACAGTAAACACATTTGACAAAATCTGTTTTGCTACAGTCTGTAGATAAAACAAACACATCAAATATAATCAAAATTGTTCCTTATTTTCTAATTATTACTTGCTATATTTTTAAGAAATATAACATTATGACATTATAGATCAAACTCGAGTAACGCTAGTTCACCTCTATCCATTGGGTAACCTATATCTGTTGTTTTTCAAAACAGAGTATTAGGCACATCAAGCCGGCGGAGGGTAGTTTTAAACTGCAATATACTGAAAATATTGTAACTTGAAACCAACGTCCATTGACGTAATATCCCCCAATACCCTGTTTTTAAAACCAAAGCAACGGATATAGGTTACCCAAAGATAAAGGTATATAGTACCGAAGTGACTTCAATACACACATGTACAGGTGGCTCTGGTATGCAAATGAGATAGAAAGCTAGGCACAGGTGGCTTTCATATGCAAATGAGATAGCAACCCATCTATCTGTGACCGATCTGGAGGACTAACTTCCACTTTCGTCTACAAATCACCCATAATCCTTTACCCATGGGTAGCGTTTACCTAAAAATCACGCCCGGATTTCTGCACTGGGGAACACTAAAACATCACAGGGCAAAATTTTATGTTTGTGTATAGGTCAAAAAATGTATCAACCTGTAAGTCGCTTTCCCTAGTGTGAAATTTCCAGAGGTAACGTGAGAAATCACAATGTCTCAGCAGAATAGTCTACACTCTCTCAGCAATGCTGAATCGATTGTACTTGATCACCTATAGATCAAAATTTTGGTTACGTTTTACACATCTCTAATGATGTTATTTTAGTACTATGATGATAAGCTTGTTTAAGCATGATATCAAAGGTTCCATACAACACTAGCTTAAAAAGTAACACTTGAACCTTGAAATAATGCTAGAAGCAATATTGGTTAACAATAAAGAAATAACTTCCAATTCTACTTACAGTTTCAAATACAGAACATAAGCTTGGCATAAGTGTAGATGGTCTATGTGCTCAAATTGCTTGACTGTTCCCTCTTTTTCTCAAGGATTGTACATCACATGTACTGTTAGCACGACCTGGCTAAAAATTTAACAGTCACTGTGGTAAATGTATCACAACTATTTCTATACAAATATAGTGTGCACCCATAACTATTTGTATAGAATACCTTACCTTGCACCAAAACGGCACAGTCTGAAATGACATTTCCTCCAGTGTTACCTGTAGTGCCGGGAGACATGCAACTTATGAATATGACAATTTAATCTACTTTTGCATACCTCGTCCTTTGTTAAAGGAAAAGGGGGGGGATTCCGGGGCCAACGCCCTCCTCGGAATGAGAATAGTCATGAAGTGCATGATGCCATCTATGTGCAGAAGTGCCCCAGAGGCATGGAAAGGTGCAATTAGATTAAATGGCACAGGGCAATAAAGACGGATAGGCAATATGCCGAACAGCTTCCTATCGATACACCAAATGGATGGTTGCGAGTGATGCCGATACAGCAGAATAATTGCGCTGCCGTCTGGGCTTTATGGTGAGGTCATCCACGGTAACAGGCAGGATCCCTGTGACCATACGTGGCTTTGGGCCTTATGATGACAACATAGTACAGTCAGTCCAATATCAATACAGAAGGATATTCTGCACTAGATATAATCAGAGATTTTTCTAAGAGCATCCTGAGGGAGTGAAGCTACAGAGTGAGGGGATGTTATTTTTTCCCCTTTTCATGTGGAGTTTTATAATTTTATTTTTAGTTAAAATGGGGTTAAGATGGGGAATTCTATCTCTTAGAAAGGCTTCTGAATGTAAGGGGAGAATTACTATCAGACAGGTCACAGTTAAAGACCTTTAGGCTAGTTTTATTCCCTGGACAATCAGAATTTTATGCTTGTTGGAGAATCTACTCAGCTCAGTAATTATGGGGCATAGGGTTAGAATCTGAGGGCACATATAGCACCCCTAGGCCTCTTCCCCTATTGGCCTCTTCAGAAAAAAAACCCTGATACTCAAGGCTATCAAGGCTGTCACACATTTTGTAATCGAATGATTATACATTACTGATGTCTACAGGGTATGTTCATATAAAATGTAATCCACTTCTTTTAACATGTACTTTGTAAGCCGGACCTGATCATGCTCTCAACAGAGGATGACGGCCAAACTGACCCTTGGAAGGTGAACTACTGTACTTCCATTACTCCTATCACTATAACCTTTGGTTTCAAGGTTTCTAAACACAAAGAATCTGCAGCACTGTACATGTACCCCTATGCTTTTGACCTGGATCATGCTATTGGGGCAAATTCAGCCAGATCTGGAAAATTCAGTTTGACCAAGCACCAGGCCTAGGCCTAGGCCTGTAGAGACAAACTAGTACCATTTCCAACTTTGGCAACTCTTTTCCATTGCCTTTAGTCATGTTCAGCGTATTTCTGCTCTGAAAGGTGGTTAAAGCTCGCCTACCAATCCAACGTGATGAGATATCCGATCCTCAGAGTAACACAATATCACGGCCATGTATGTTGGCAGCTTGGTTGAAACAGCTGTAAATGTTACTTTCCATGAAACTGTTCTGCTGCACGTCAATAAATCATGCTTATCAAGATGAGACGGTTCACCTTCAGGGTGACCATGGGGGAGGGAATACAAATGAGTTTGGCTGACATTTCACTGAAAGGTTCTAACACTGTAAGGACAAAGAGTTATCTCACAGATAGAAGCGGTAGACTAAGTGATAAAGAATGGGTTGACAGGGGGTGCAACTTTTCCAGTGCAATATTTTACATTTTGCACATTTATGTGCAAGCACGTCTAAGCCTAAGCATGATGGGGAACGATATATGACAAAGCGGATAGTGAGTGTGTGAGTCCACAGTTAAACTGAACTTATCAGTGCTTCTAGTATGTGTAAGAAAAACATTCTAGACAAAAATACGCACACTCCCTCAGTGTCAACAGATCAGACTTTGGTTCAAAACTACATGTCTGTAAATATTGTTATTCCATTGATATATATACAAAATGTATAGCCTAGCAAAATGTTTCTTGGATATCATTTCTGTTCAAATCAAAGTACATTGTAATCGAAATTACTTTCATTCAGAAAAGAAAAGAAACTGCATATTACAATGCATAATTTCTATCAGGCATTGAATGGAAAATTACGTTTACTGAATTGTTACTGAATTGTTTACTGAAATCAATGTGATTTTTCTAGAAGGCAATATTGATCTATGAACATAGATATATGTTATTATCATATTGATCTAAAATAATCATCAATATGTCTTGTTAACTGAATTTGCTGAAAAGTACTTATATCCCCAGACAATTCAACTTTCAAGCTACAATAAACTGAATTACTGGATATACATGTAACGCTAGTTCACCTTTATTTGCAGGGTAACCTTTATCCGTTCTACCTAAAAACAGGATATTAAGAAATATCGTAGATGGACGATGGTTTCAAATTGCTTTTTTTTTCAATGTAATGCAGTTTGAGACCACCATCAGTCGACTGGCTATCCCGAAATACACTGGTGTTAGATACAACGGATAAAGGTTAACTCGCGAATAAAGGTGAACTAGCGTTACATGTATAACTTTAAGGTACAGAGATTGCTTTGGAACATTTAAGTGACATCCATGGTTTACATGTACTTCAGCATCACTATATTCAAACAATAGACATTCTACATTCTATTCTACACTGATGGCTGTCACTCAAATGTCCGGATTAGCAATCTCCATCTTTTACCTATAGCTATTGTATAAAGATTGGAAATTATCGTGGAATTTGATTATTACCCATTGTCTAACCTTCCTGTACTTCTGCAACACAGAGTTAAGAATTTTCTAGCCATGCTTCATTATATAATATCATAATGCATTGATACATGTAAGTAGGATTCCAACATTATTGCAGTGCGGCATTATCATGTTTATACATGACCATATGTTAAGACCTAAATACATTTATGTACATCATTCTCCTTTTCCATGAATTGGATATTGGTCTGCTTTGTGCTTGCTATGACCCTTAGCAAAAAAAAAAAATGGAAAAATGCTCCCCCCCCCAAAAAAATGCTCACCCAAACAATAATGATAACAGTTATTATGTTTTGCACTAAAAATTCTCCCAAAAAACAATAATCATCAAACCATACACCTTCAAGTTATCATCGAAAAAACGCATCATACTGGACAGAAGTTACTGACAAGATCTGCACTGAAATCTAACAAGAATTTAGAGTGCCAAAGACTACTAGACTAAGTACATGTGTAAGTAGGCTTGATGTCTTAAATATACATGTACTGACTGAGTAATACTGCAGTATTAGCATCCACATGGCATGCCCACTAAAAATGGCAATCCACATTGTCCTGGAATCAACGCATGGCTACGACAATGACTAGTATGTAGCACAATTTTCATCCAGATCAATGTTTTTATGAGCAACAACCACTACATACCTCATAAACCTGGCATGATGTTGTACCACATGCGGGTATTCTATCATAGTATCGGATTGTTAGCTGCATGGCTGAGGTTTCAGGTATACAATCTTCCATCTATCACTCTTCACTTGATATCAGAGGACATCTCAAGTTCAATAGGAACCATCATACATCAGCCCTCCAGGAAAGATTGGAGGAAGGTTGTGCGCGCTAACCTATTGATTCACAAATCTGTCTTTGCATTATAACGCTAGTTCACCTTTATCTGCGGAGTAACCTATATCCGTTGTTTCTGAAAACGGGTATTTAGGGATAACAAAACAATGTCAATAATCATGGTAACACCTGCATATTTTAGGGTTAATTTGCATATCATGATTGGGGTTTAATTTGTCAAAGACTGTAAAACAGCACTGTACTCATCAAATTCTGGTCACTCGGCAGCCATTTTATTAACTCGAGGCTTCTTGCAATTGTATGACCTTGGGGGCAACTTCAAGTTCAAATCTACAAAATGGACAGTCATTACGAAGACCTCATCCTCTGGATTGTAAAATATACGAGGGGGATTGGTCACTAAAGTGTACAGAAGGGGCCATCTACATGTACATCAGGACATACCAAGTATCAACAGAAAGGGGCATGGTATGATTATACCTTATCAAGTCCAGCTAATAAATGAAGTAAAAAAATTAAGATAACATTCTGCAATATTCACCAGTTCTACATCCAAGAATATGCATAACATGATACATAATCCAGTCTATACCTTAACGGTACAGTAAGTTAAGTGCATTCAGTTTTGTGATAAAGTAGCTGTCTCCTCATTTTGACAGGGCTTGGTTTCAGGAATTTGTCGCTGGTTCTTGCTATCTTGCAAAATATTGAAATTGATGGGAGGGCATAATAGGGGTCATACCATACCCCAGTGGGTGATATGGCAGTGTCCTAATATTTGTCTGAGGCCTCATAAAGAGTCAGGGCTTAAAGCGATGTATCCAGCATTTATGGACAGTGTACATTTATCATTTCATACTATTTTTACCTGCATGTATGCAGGTATGGTTTTGATGCTGGTGGGAACTTTTCGGTAGCCGGGGATGTAGGGCGCTGTATCTCGTGAACGGATGGTGCGAGCACGACGATTTTTGGTACGTGGGTTGGGGATGGTAGCCTAACACTCAGGTTTGATTTTGGGCCTCCTGGCGTTTGAACTTGACATTGCAGGTGGCATTTTTGGTGTTTTTGGGGCACTTTTGGCGCTGTGTGTCCGGAACGATACGCGCGATTGCGACGATTTTTGGTGCATGGGTGGGGGGTTGTTGCCTGTTGCCTAGGATTGACTTTGGGCCTTGTCGCGTTTGAACTTGACCCGGCAGGTCGAATTTTGTGTCCGAGAGGGGTGTTTCCGGAGTTATATCTTCTGAACGGCTGGTGCTGGCGCGATGATATTTGGCACATGTGTCGGCGGTGGCTGAATAATGCTCAATTTTGATTTTGGCGCCCTTGGTGCTTGAACTTGACATTTTAGGTTACCTTTTGTGCGGGCACGGGGCGTGCGCTGTATCTCCGGAACGCAAGGTACCATTGTGTTGCTATTTGGTACGTGAGTTGTTTGTGGTGTCCTGGTGGTTAGGTTTGATTTTGGGCCTCCTAGTGCTTGAACTTGATACTGTATAGGTTGATCCTGTTTTTGTGTGGTTGGGGCATCCTCCCAATATCTGCTTGGTTTTAAAAACAGATTATGGTTGGGTGTAGAACCATCATCTGGCCTGGGCCACCTTCAATGTATCAGGTTACTTAGTGGCACTGACAGTTTGCCAGATGACGGGAGTGTACAAGATTATATATCTGTTGGTCAGGTATAATTGGAGTTTGCTTATTACTCTTTGTGGTGTTTCTAGAGCTGTATAGTACTGAGTTTTAAGTTTCGGTACAAGTTCCTTTACCCTGTTGGCAATCATGGTTGAACTTGAACTTAAACAGAAGAAGATGCAATTTTCTAATGTGGAGGAGAACTGTATAGAGTGTGGGCATAAGAGAAAGGTATGTGTATGATTTGTCCTGTGTTTCTTTTTGTTTCTTTGGTAATGCCATTTCCATACTGTATACAGGTAATTTGTTGTTTTGGGCTAGTCATATTCGCTTGGTTTTTGGGCCTGCTTAATCTATGGTACAGGCAGGGTTAAGTGGTGGAGGCTTAGCTTTGTTCTGTTTTAAATTCAGTATCGTTGGTTGCATTTTGTCGCGGCAAATATATGATGAAATTCCCCTTCTAAGCAACTGCTCATTGGTTTGCGGGGATGTTTGCTGGGTGTTTGCTCTGACTACAACAGCTTCTGAACTTTTCAAAGCTTCCATTGCCAGTAGTCTGTGTAACACAAACTCCGCTGTCCAGGGCTGTAATTGGCCCCTCCCCGCGGGCCGGCGGATGTTTGGCGGGCTGCTATAAGCGAGATTTAATCAGGCTACATTGCCAGCAGCTTGCCATCTATAAATGGGATTGACAAGGACATTTTTCATAGTAAATTATGCTGTTAAATTTGGCTTAGATACTACAGGAGATTTAGGTTTGGGTTGGATGGATTGAATGAAAATATCATACCACCCTGGGGACTAACTGTTGCTGCTGCATGGGGGCTACCACTATTCATATTGTCTAATGTCTATGGAACTACAGATAAAAGTATCATTGGTCAAATTATGCAAGTAACATTCCGATGTCAAGTGAATAACACCCCAGAAATAAATCTTTAATGAATATCATTGGAAGAACACAAACCAAGGAGACTTAGCAGCTGCATTAGGTCAGTACATTGAAATAGGAAGATATTAGTATAACATGTGACAGAGTAACTACATGTGCATGGGCCATCTGAGACAAAAAAAGGTAGCGTCTCAACAACTTCAAAGTACTGTGGTTGGTTACATACTTAAGAAATCCAAAATAAGTAATGTTCATCCATGTCCAAACTTACAAATTCAGAAAATGGAATTTCAGAGTCAGACTTTTGCATGGTGCACAACCAACACGGTAAAAAGCTCATTTTTCCAACCACGTACCACAGACAAAAAGGCAAAAATACCCAATAGGTCTACAGAAACCCAATACATTTCATGCAGGCCTGAGGTCTACGAACTCTTGTTCTACATTGATTTCAGTTATAAATGGTACCAAATATGAACAGAGGTTTTCTGAAGACTGGTACTGTCCCTGTGTTGGGTAGCCTGGGTACCATATGATTTCTAATGGGGCTCCTTACACTCACTACCCTTATAAAATACTTATATTTTTTATGGTAGCAAGTGTAAGGAGCCCCAGTAGAAATCGGATGGTAACCAGGCTATGTGTTGGTGGTCTGGACAAGTGATTTGCTTCCTTTCTGGCCTAGAGATTGACATATTGAACAGATGAAGACCACTTCTTGAGTTGCATCCTGCTTTCTAATGTCTTTCCCAATCCCTTCTTGAGTTCTTCTGCTTTCTAAGAAAACTCCCTTTGATGACTCACTGAACATCTGATGCTAGTGTTATTATAATGGTGACATTCCAATACAACTGCCTGGCTTCATCCAAAGGTTTTGGATGATTAACCCAGTTCAGCAACTGTGAATTACTATCAGCTTTCATGAACATTTTGGGGCCTTTTCCTTTGGATACCGAATATGAAAAGAATTCGGAAATCATCAATTAAAAAGGAGCAACTGTCAACCTTTTGATTATTCAGATTCTATATTTTACCCTTCATTTACAAATTTATTGAATTGTAGCTTGCAATAATAGGAGCGCATAACTCAATTGTCTGTGTATGACACTACTAGCATGCACAATTACTTTAATGGAATTGAAATGACAATTTGGTCTGACAATTTCTCCTTTTTATAACTATATTATCACATTGTACAATGGAATATAGAAAGTCACTGTCTCCAACCCTTCTAATGAAATGTTCCTTAACACCCCTCCAATTTTCAAATGGTACAGCCCTTAGAGGAGTATGAAATATGGATGAAAGTATGGCATTGATGAATACAAACTACAAGAAACTCCAAAGGATATCATTCATAGTTCAAGACCTACACAGGCAGTATCCATTTCCATTTGTTACAAATATACAATACAATAATGTTTGAAAAAGAATATAAGCAAAGACAAGAAAGTTTATATGAATGAATGAATGAATTTATGTTAGTTCACCTATATCCGTGGGATAACTTATATTCGTTGTTTTAAAGAATAGGTATCTAGGGTATATGAACCCGACAGACATGTGGTTTTAAATTGTAACATTGTCAAAATATTACAGTTTGAAACCACCGTCCATCGGCTCGATAACCCTTTAATACCTTGTTTTTAAAAACAACGAACATATGGCAGTTATGTACATATTATCAGTTTACAATTATAAATTTATGTAATGAAGTTTTAAAAGAAGCTAAAAAGAAGACTTAAACATTCAGCCAGCAATGAGCCAAAATATCTGTTACTGTAGTAACAGTATACTCAGGAAAACATGGGATGAAATGTTGTGTGTAGTTTCCATTACTTGCCTCAACAACACAGCGACCGGATTTCCAACATGTTGGAGTGTGCTCATCCTTCCTTGATATGCACTATGCGGCACGTTGCTTCGTACATTAGTGGCACTTAAACGGCACAAATGGACGAATCTTCAAGCACAAGGACTTATTCGTTCCCATTAGAGCCCTCCATATTGCAAATGGCTGGCATTACGGAAAAGCCCCAACCTACATAGGGGTGGTAATTTCTGCATCGGGTGACCACTGCCTCCCTTCAAACAATTATGATACAGGCTATTCAGCAATGGCAGAATAATCTGACTTGAGCCTATCTCGCCATTTTAGAGCAGCTCATTTTGCTGCAAAGGGTATGGAGGGGTTACAAAACTGCACAAGTGTGAAATTAAAGTATATCATAATCATTAATTTTTTACGAAGCTTTAAATTTACAGGCCTTTACTAGTAGCTTCAATCATAGAGCTCAAAATAGTATAATATTGTGGCTGCAACGTTACTCTTTTGAACTTCCCACATTCAGTTGCTTATTCTGCTACATTTGTAAGTTAGGAACCTGAATAGAATTGAAAAAGAACACAAAGTTTTTCCTTACCGCCACTAGAATAGCATAACGTTATAAAGATTAGAAAGTTTCATTTCAGATTCAGACCAAAGTCAAGACAAGAAAAATATCATTTTTTGTATTTTGTACTAAACACGGTGGTCACGTTGCTAGGGTATTATCCGCGTTGCCAGGCCATAGTGCTCCGCCCACAAGCCGGCCCGCGCGAGCCGTGGCGGTGTGAAAAAAACAACACAAATTTCATCCAACATAACGCACGATATGATTATCACATCAGGAAAAAAATATATGCACACGAAAATTACATTAGTTCGCCTTAAAAATATCTCAATTATTTGGGATGACCATGTGCAAAACGCTTCAAATCGCCCGCTGTTCCATGTGCGTATTGGAGGTCGTTTTGGGTCACTGAACTTTGAACTTTGAATTTAATGCTCTATTTTACGCACCAGGCAAAGCTTTGACCTATGCTTTAGACTTTAGGACCTCTAAGAATATTTCACCTTATGCAGTTTTAAGTGTCTACGACATTTTAGCTAATTTTGTCACATTTTCACTACGTTTTGTCCCATAGTTCCACAGCGATGGAAGAGAATCGATTGATTTTTCTCCAAGATGGCGGCGATAGTTTTTTCTTCACGATGGAGTTTTTTTGGTCAGCTTAAGTGTTAACTATCGGGAGATATGGCTCAAAATACGAATTGTACGTTTTGTTCAGATTTTCACGTGGAAGAATGGCTATGCTCTTGACTTATAATTAGGTTGTCGGCGAACATCAGAGCGGTTTGTTCTTGCCTCCGTACGTTCTTACTACAACAACTTACCTGGGACGGCAGTGATATGGAAATGAGCTGGCGTGGCCCCATTGTTGTCGTCCCGGGCGCGAAATTTGAGAGAGAATTGGCTGTAGCAAATTATATGTACAGTTTGTTGTGTCTGCAAGAAGCTACCATTAATTCTACAAGATCTTTAGTGCACTTTCGCAGCTGCACTTTCGCAGCTCCCATAGTTAAGATTATTTTAGAAATTTTGAACGAGGTTCCAAATAGTAAAATGGCGTCTTTTCGACTTTTGTAAACAAAAGAGAAAACCGGTTTCATCCGGTTCCGCTGTCAGGTAACAACACTACATATCTGACCCCTACTTCACAAAAGTTTGATCTACTACTGTGCTTCTTTGATAGTGTAGTCTAAAGCTTTTTCTTTGTAGTAATGAACCGTTTTTATGTTTCTACCAAGGGCGCCAAAAGTTTAGTTTTTTCGTCTAGTGGATGCAAGCCGATAGCACATCAAACGCTTGGGTGTGTAATGTTACAAAGCTTAGTGAGTTGCGAACTGCAGATTCTGTTACAAAATTCACGGGAATATAAAATTGTTTCTGCAAATAGCGGAGAACGAAGTTTTTTCTTCATTTTTTTAGTTATTTTGTAGGACAGGACTAGACACGCCGGTTCGTGAATCTTGATTTGAAGACGCGCTTTGTCGTGAGGTCAATGTGCATTGCGTTCTCCGTGTGCGGTAAGCTTCCGTGCAAATGTTCAAAATATAAATTTCACTTCACCAAGAAACTAAACTGGTGTCCTGTCGTTCAATTGTGTGTGTGTATGTCTGTGTGTGCGTGTGGAGTGAGAGAGAGAGAGGGAGAGAATATTAAACTTCCGTAGGAAAGGCCGGGTTGTGTTTATATTACGGGCGGGCGGGCTCTACGCCGCCCCCGCTGAATCTTGCAGCTGCGCCCGGCAATGGCGGTCACGGTAAGTTGGGTGAATTTTCATGGTGTTGCGGTTGCTATGCTTTCGTCCGTGTTACCATGCGTTTTATTACTACTTCAAATCCATTCTATAGTATAAGGTATACTTTAAACAAAGAAAATTGCGGGGCAAAGGACGCCAGTTTGAAGTTTACCATGTGATGTAATGCCCTGCGTATTACGGATATCGATACATTCGCCACGTCAAGCGCTGGTATGGACCTAGTTCATTTACAGAATGACGAGAATATAAGGAGTTTGTTATTTGAGAGAACACGTTTATCAAAAAACGTAGGTTGCAATTATTGTCTTATATTTAAATTGAGTCGTTGTGTATACAGGACAGGAACAGACACGCCGGGACTTTGGTCAAAGACGCAATATATCAAGGGGTTCGTTACTTTTGGGTCTAAGTATACTAGTATGGTGAGCTTTCATGTTCTAGATATAGATACTCATCTTCGCCGAAAAACTACTGAATTTCTATCACTCAACTTTTTGTATGTGTGTGTGTAAAAAAGGGCACGGATAATTTTCCGGGTTGTGTCTGTAAACGACGCCCACTGCTCCGTCCCAAGCGGTGACCCGGGAGTGACGGTAACTCCTTCGATCTTTGCTCACCTAAGGTTTAGTTTTAGCATGTTGGGTAATATATAGACAAATATATAGTTCAGAAAGAATTAAAACGGTGGTTTCAATGCCGAGCTCCAGCGTGAGAATGGCCGACAGAAAAGCTCAGGTATTGTTAACTTGGTAAGTGGAGAACAATGGGGGCGGAGAAAAGACGCGCATATCAAAGGAGCAAGTTCGCGTAAAAAAAATAGCTCCACTTGGAGCGACCAAAACAAATGTAATCCCCGCCTACAACGGCGTAAACCAATCAGCTATTGTTGCCAGTAGTGAAATGGATGATTGACATTGATTTCCTCATCCATATGCATGATTTGCGAGTGAGGATTTTTGAGGGCCTTTTTGACCACCGTGTAAAAAATACATACTATTTATTAGTTGTCCCTACATTCTTTTATTAAGGCCAGCCCAACCTAACAACAGACCTTACCGGACTGGGTATAATGTTGGTAGCGTGTAAGCCCATGGCTTAAGTGGTTTAAGGATCTGACAGCATGTACAAGGTACCCACTGGAGTCATCTGTCCAGGGATTACTGTACATTAAACCTGTCTGAATCGATAGTACTGGGAGGGGGTGAAGTCCTGAACTCACTGTCATGTAAAATCTCTATGAGTACAGTACTTCTATTCTTCCAGGACCATGATTCTAATTGTCTGAAAACCCCTTCAATCACAAGAATTTTCAAAGTACACATAACAACATGGGATACTTCAAAATTCAGCTTGTCATACTATAGCTGGTTCGGTCATAGCCTTGCTGAAAATCAAACATCACACAAGAAAAATCACAAGATAAACGTGACACATGCACCATATAAAAAGGCAAGGAAAAGAGAGAAAGAGCTAAAAAGCTTGGCGTACTCACCATGTTGCCTGTACATTTTGTACATGTATGTTCAAGTGAATTTCACAACAATGGATGCAGTGCAAGCTATTGCATGGCTACAACCACTAGATAGAGGCTGCCATGTGCATATGAATGACTTGGATGAAAAATTACTGAAGATTGGAATGTGACAGACCAGGGAAATGAGTCTAGCAGTCCTACTTTAATATGTAACACCCTTGCAATTGTTGACTTGCAAAATGATAGAACAGTGCAACACGGAATGGCTGCCCAGATACTAGGAGTTTCACCTGCAGCCATGGTTGGCAAATCTCCAAGAACAACTTGGAAAGTGCTCAACACTCTTACTGAACTGTCCTCTGGGCCTCTTGGGTTCTCAAGGTTACAGTCATCTTAAACTGATGAGTCTTATACTGCTGGTGCACTCAAGGACAAGCTCTGACCTAGAAAATCCCTGATCTCACATTTGAGAATGTTCCAAAACTATATATGACGCAAAATCTATTCCACAAAACAGCCCTGTATATCCTTCATGCCATATATTGTTCTCACGGATCCTTTGGAGTAGCAAGCTAACAGTAAACGCACCTACGACAGTTAAAATGGCTGAGTATCAGATGCTGGCATTGTAGTGTTATATGACATATGTATACGCATTCTGATCATGTGTATAGTAGACACTCAGAGACATATTTTTGTCCCTTTGAAAGGAAAGTTGATCAAATGAAAGCTATTATGAATATGAGTCACTGGGTGGTAATTCTAATGAAAAGGATATATCATCATGTATTGGAATATAAAGAAAAGGGGCAATTGCAATAGCTATTACCGGTATGTATGGGCATGATGGTTCAAGTAGCTTAGTCTGGCAAACAATTTTGAAATTTTGATTCATTATCCTCCCAACAAAAATCAAGATTCCTAAATGGAATATTCCAACGTATCCAGTCATACAATAGTATATATCTATTAGGTAATGTTATATGCCTGACTTTAAAATTCTACAGACTGATGTCTCATCTGGTCTAACTTTCTTCTTGTTGGATAACAAAAATATCACTAAAGATTTTATGCAAAAAAAAAACTACCTCGGCATGGAGCAGGTTAAACAACACTACGTGACCAGGATATTATCTCCAGCAGTGTGCATCAATACAGATGAAACATTCCTACGGGTCGATAAAGTGATCATTGCCATAAATTATTGGTCAGGTTTCAATCTACATAGGGGAGGGGGCAAAGTACCACCACAGAATTCAGCCTGGTGTAAAAAGATGTCAGTCATTGAATGTAGAAATTTCAAAGCAACAAACCACAAACAGTTGGAAACTTTTTTTTTTTTAAAGTATACTTGTGTTTAAGCTTTGACTGTGACAGTTTATGTGTCCAACCCTTTTTTCCACATAACACTAACAAGTTAATCTGTTTCAATGACCAAGATTGGTATAGAATAACCAGGACTCTAGCCTGGTTACCAAACCCCAGCCCGATCTCAAGTATCTATCGTGAAAGATATCTGAGGTTGGGGTATGGTATCCAGGCTACCAGGACTCTAACTCCATCCATGTTAATAATTTCCAGTAAAGATGCACACCTGTTATAAAACTTAATTACAATTACTTAACAGCTATCTAGCTTTGTTTGCACACAGGTTATATTACCAGACAACTTTGTACAGGGGAGATCTAAAGTTAACTGAACCATATTGTGTAACAATCAGGTTTATTGTAAAACACAACTTTTCTTGTAAAGAAAATACAACTTCTAAGCTAAAATTAAAAAAGACAGTGAAAAACATGAACTTTACACTGTTTTTTTTGCAGGAAGATACTAGAGGATTTGGTTATGTTTTATTTTTGTGGCGGAAATGTAATTCTGTAGACAAATTTGCTGTGGTATGAATCTGTGGTTGAGAAGTCACGGCACAGCAAAAATACAGCCATCGCAGAAATTTTAAGGTTCATGGTCTTTGCTTGATTTCAGCGGAATGTGTTAATCGACTATCCATTTGATCTTTGAGCCATGCTTTGTTTAAGAACTGATCACCTTACACATATTCAACCAAAAATCAGTCTATATTCATAACATAAAGGCCATAACTTAAGATGAGTTTAACCAACTTTTAATTTGCACTCACAAAAAGTCTAGCAATAGTAGCATATAATATAGTTTGAAACAATGTATTCACCGATGATCTGTCTTAACATAAACACTTGAACATTGTGGCGTGACTGGTCAAACCTTCAACAATACACAGCTAACCCCTAAACCAACAAGAATGTCAACATAATACTTCCCGTTGCATACTTTTCAGACGTGACGTTCCTTGTAAATAATGATTATGTATCCCAGCCCTAGGCAAACAGGAAACACTTCAGTGTTCTAACCAGACTACTGTAAGGCCAGACAAACTTTCCCCCCGAGCAAAACTTGTTTCAGCTGGCTTTATTACACCTACACATGCTTATTACTTTAGTTTAAAACCTTTCGCACCAAAGCTCTTTAGAAGCATACGTGTGTTAGATGACATGAAACTGAGTTTATAGTTTCTTGATCAAACAAGATCGTATTTTCAGAGGAAATCTGAAATGTCCTTAAAACAAGCACCTGACTGTGAAATGTTTCAAGATCTGAAATTTCGTTGGTCTAACGTCTTATTGCATACTTATATGTATAGTTACATGATGACAGAGCTCTGGAAAGATGGGAGACCTGTCACACTTGTTAATTGGATATGGTGACCCTGTAAATGTCATCACTAATTAGAGTAACGACTGATGTAATGAAATATTTCATTGGCAGTCCCTCCATTACACAATCTAAATCAGAACATTAATATTCTTACCTTCTATATTCCCATTGAATTCATACTTATAGTCTTAAAGTTAAAGAGACATCAGAACGTCTGAGAAACACCAGAAAGTCAGGTAATATAGAGATATTGGCTGAATCGTGCAATAATGTTTGCAACAGTTGCTGTACTTTTTCTAAAAATGTTTAAAATGTTATAACACATGTACTACATGAGTTAGGCACTTACTGCTGCCCAAGCTTTGTCAAGGTATCAATAGTCTATTTTGAATTATCAAATAAATAAATAAATAAATTATCAAAGTCTCACTTTCATATATGACTTTGTTAGCACCATTTATAGCTTCACTGTTAACTCTGTAACAATTTACAGTTTCACTGTTAACTAAATAATATTGATTTTAGTTTGCAGACCAAAGGTCTGCTAGTCGTAACTCCCACTTTGTATAAACAAAACAAGGGTGCGGGAGCCAAGATGCCCTGAGAAAGGTCAGATTTCCTGTCCTTCAAGTACACTGTATTGTTTTTCCATCGAGAGTCATGAATGTTGATCAAGCTTTAATACAATGGCAGACGTATCTTAGAAGCAGCGCATTGTCAAACAGCTTTTTTTCTCTTTCCAAAGAATCTAATGTACAGTTTCTTCCACTTTAATCTCACTGTAACCTACTTTTTCTACCACCTTTCCTCGTGCAATTAATTTCTTTTCACATTCCTATACATCCCCTTGCCATTCCATAATGATTTACTCCTCAGGAAGAACAATACAACATCGTTTCCCAAGCTGTAAACTATGGCAAACAATAGGTAACCAGTATTTGTGTGACAATGCACTTTCGAATGGCATGAAATGGACTATTCTATATGATGTGAGAGTGTGAAATTTTGTTTGCATTATGCACCATGATTGCTGGGGTTTCCAACAAAAAAATCTTCAAGATGTAATATGTAATACTCTACTGGTATCAGCATTTGTTCTAACGTTATATGGTGCTCCAGTATAGGGGAATTGGATAGAACATGCATATCAGTCTCATAGGTGTTTAAAACTGCTGGTTATTGTGGATTGCTGTTCTCTAATTTCCTGATTACTACTGTAACCACTACCGATAACTGATCATTTCAACCACCTGATAATTGTTTTCTCGCTGAAACCATTGTGGGATACATAAAGGCCTGCTATCATAAAACCGTTGCAACAAGAATTGACAAAACAAAAGTGAACAGACAGAAGGAATATCAAAACATTGACCAGTGACTAATATAACTTAGTTGTATGTTTCGTCAAGGTGATTAGCCATATAACAAGGTTTAGGGTCTGAAACGAAACCTGTTGACAACAAAAGAAAACAACAAACTACTATCGTTTTTCTTAGAGGAGAAATAACATGATGCGTAATTGCGAGGAAAAATCAGATGTGTCTCAGGAAATGTTTGTTTTGTCCCAATCTGATGGCGCCCCAAACAGGAAGTTAAATAACCCTCCCACCCCGAAAGGCTCTTAAGAGTCAGTAATACAACATTCTGCACCAAGTTACTTAAAAACAAAAATGTAAGTAAGAGAGCACACTTTGAACAATTTCAGAGACATTGACTTTACGATACTTCTCTAACGTTACATCGTTTCTTGACGTTATCAATAATACTTGGGACACGAGCTGAAGCTATGATACCGAAACCCCCCATAGTGGACCCTCAAAAGGCCAAAATGCGACCTGTACCCAAAATTTTCATTGATTCCCACACAGCACACTGACCTTATAAACCTATTTCTGCAAAATCTACAGAAGACACAGTCTAAAACAACGCATTTTACATATTGAAAAGGACCCTCTAACCTTCTGTCAACGTAGGAGCGCCAGTAACTGCGGAGATCTCTCAAACTTGAGCTGGAATTTCGCGGAAATCGCGAGTTTTTCGCCCACACGTACGAAGGAGGGAAGTGCTTTATGCTGATCAACTTCCTGGTCTGATTGCGCATGTCAGGTCAGCTGACAGCGGGGGTCCCGGGCCGATGTGCTGCAGGGTTCGACTGAATCGCAAGAGGACGTTATTGATGGACTGAATATGCTCATTATGAAAATCTCCACACAGTTCGCGGTAGCGGAGATGAAGTGCACTTCGTTGTAATGTTGATTGCACTATGTATGTTCATGATAGATATACTCTATTTTGCTATATAGAATGTAGATTCCCTCACTTAAACATATGAGTAGCACTGACAAATTCAAATTCCTCATGCGTTTTGACAGACCGATTATTGCTATATATAAAACCCATACAGTCTGGCTACCGTATTTTCACCATCATCAAGAAGCGTGAAGAAGCAGAACTTTTGTGTTAGACATATGTTCTGTATTTGTTGTGACCTGTAGGAGCTCGGTTGGTCTTCATCATCAATTGACCGAACAACATTATAAGGCAAATAAAAATGTATTTGCCGGAGATATACAAAAGGATCTCTACTCCATATGGACACAATGCATTGCGAACAAACAGCAAAATGCTGTGAACGATAGACCAAGCGATCTTACCTTATATAACGTTAAGGTTAAGTACTCCTCTCACTCCTTCTCCACACTCCAGATCAGTTCCCTCCACTTTAGAAGTTGATCTTCACTCCGGCTCCTCCACTCCACGAATCAGCACTTCCCATTGGAAAGTAGTAACGTTACTCCTTTATAGTACTGCTCACTCTGAGTCCACACTAATCATCCGGCAGCAGTACATTGCATAGCTCTGATCCGGATTAGTCCTCCACGGAAACCGCCGCGTTCAGAAGTCTTCACTCCTGCTCCTTCCCTCTAGGATCAAGTCAGCCGATGATTTCTCACTTATCCCTCCGCTTCAGAGTACTTCATTCCGGCTCTTCATCGCTTCGAACCATACAGCACTCCTCATTCCGCCAGGTTAGTGCTTTTTTATCAGAAATATACTGCTCAGTCCTCATCACTTCGCCCGTATGCCCGCGACCAGCACTCCGTCTCCCCCACCCCGAGACCGATCCCCTCCCTCAGCCCCCCACGTATTTGAGTGCATCATAATGCTCGCCGCCAGGTATGTCGATATACGACATCGCCAAAGGAGTGCCTGACTGCTCGCCCTCTGGCGCCAGAATCATGACCGGCATGTCCGTACGGCTGGTAATCAGGGCGACTTCCCTCGAGGTGAAATCCGCCAAAGCCGCCGGCAGGGTGTCTGCTAGGTCTGAGCACCAGTGGCCCTGCCTCGACAAGTTGTCGAGCTGCTGTTGGAACGCCCAGAAACCGCCCGTAACTGCTACAGAGAACTTCTCTGAGTGAGCTCGAATGTACTGGACCAGGTGTTGCCTTAACTGCTGGGCGGTGGTGACGACACTGGGGTCTCCTCTACCGAGTTGTCTGGCGGCGCTGGCGAAGAAACAATCCCCGTTACGGGGTACCGGGTCCAACTCATAACCACACATGGTTATGTTTTCTAGAAGGATTTCTTCTCGTGTCTTCTGGCTGAGTGTAGTCTGTCCACGTGATGGTCGAGGGGGCGAAACGGGGAGATTCACAGGTGCTTCAACGATTGATGAGCTACTTGTCAGTGAGGAGATGTCCACAACACTGTCAGCGCCTGAGAAGGCGTCCGAGGATGAGACTGAGCTGCTTGTGATGGCTACTGTGGAGGTGTCGAAATTACTACCAGCGTCTGTGAGGGTGTCCGGGACTTCATCTTCACATACTGAGCTGCTTGTGCTCCATGTTACTGTGGATGTGTCGGAATTACTACCAGCGTCTGTGAGGGTGTCCGGGGCTTCATCTTCACATACTGAGCTGCTTGTGCTCCATGTTACTGTGGAGGTGTCGGAATTACTACCAGCGTCAGTGAAGGTGTCCGGGGCTTCATCTTCACATACTGAGCTGCTTGTGCTCCATGTTACTGTGGAGGTGTCGGAATTACTACCAGCGTCTGTGGGGGTGTCCGGGGCTTCATCTTCACATACTGAGCTGCTTGTGCTCCATGTTATTGTGGAGGTGTCGGAATTACTACCAGCGTCTGTGGGGGTGTCCGGGGCTTCATCTTCACATACTGAGCTGCTTATGCTGGTTACTGTGGAGGTGTCGGCGAAAGTGTCAGCTTCTGAGTCGGCGTCGTTGTCGTTTTGTGCAGCCGGCGGGCTGGCTTGGACAGTCTTGCCCTTCGACTCACGGTTGAAGCACTTGTTCCATCCCCTCTTCAATTTTCTTGCTCGAGCTTTAATCTTTCTCTCAAACCTGCATGCACAGAAAATATCCTAACCTCATGCATCTACTCGTGTACATAGCTTTGACGTGAGAGTCTTCTTATCAAGGCAAGCACAGAAGACAAAAAATAGACCGAGACATAGCAAAAGTGAATCCAATAGTCAAGTATGAAAGGGTCTCGAGATAACGTTAAGTGAAACATTAACGTTATATGACATTTTGGAACGTTGTATACAATGTACAATGATGCGTTAAGTCGAAAACAACCTTCGACAACCTATATCCCAACGTACTCTTAAAACTGAAATGAGCAAACGCCAAGCGTCCACGCAGGTAACAGGTGTAACTAAACAGGTAATTGTTGCTCCAAGGAAGTTATAGGTTACGTTGAGCAACAAACATGCAAAAATATGAACATCCCAAATCGCAGAAACTACAAAATCTGTCTAAGTTCTGTCTTGCATAGTTTGTATATGAAGGAAGGAAATAAAACTGGCAGGACTTTTCGTCAGGTACAAGTATTTGGAAATCATCAACTTTGTTCATCCAACCCCCACTTAGGATGGGACTACATAATGTTTTCAAATGTGCCCCTGTATTGTTTCCATCTAGAAATACAGTATTATCACAACCATATGTATATTTTCATCAGCTTGGTATACGTATATCAAAGGATATAAGAGTTTGTTTTTTTACTGATATCTGAAAGACATAAGCTACTAGGTTTCTGTACAATAATCCTGCTAACTTTGACTGGTTCCACTCCTCGTGTCAAATAACTACAATCTACACATCATTACGAGATTAGTGTAGACTGTACGAAGAAGCTATGCCTTTCGTCAGACGTCTGCCTTCATTTCACATCATCAAGTGAAATCTAAGTCGACATGACTATGAAGTGAATGACTAGCATGAGTGTATCTGAAAACTTCGTAGTCATGTTAAACGTTACCCGTGTGTTTTACTTACCAGCTCTCCTTCCACTGAGTCGGTACAACATCAATATCGACCGGGTGAACCCGGTTTTTAGATAACTTACAACCCATAATTGAGGGCTATCTTTGCGATCCCTATTCTTATTAGAAATAGAGAACTTCGTATTTATCAAGCGCTAGCGCTGCATCTGCGTGGCCAGGTTTGTTGACGTGGCTCATAAATCGCGATGAGCTGTTGTGATGACGTTCTATGGAGACGTTTGTGACGTTCCAGAACGGCATACAGATAGCGCGAGCTTCCCATGATGCTTTTCGCACCCCGTAGTCCATCTCCAAACATAGAATTCGGAAAATTGATAATTGAACGTATGATAAGTCTGTAAAGAGTTTGATGTTCATTTCTTTTTTCAACTTATTCGAGCTGAGTGTGGTATAATGATTCAATGATTGCCTGTGTATGTGTATGAGTGGGCGAATGTGTGAGAAACTTTTGCTTTACTTTGCCTCGTTAGTTGAAATCTTGCCTATTCTTGGCACTGTTGTACCTCTGCAAAGTGCGATTTTAATGCCAAACCCCCATGCGCCTGGTACATGCACTGCCAGCCAGGAATGACTTCCGCCCGAGTTGCAGTTCATCACTATTTCACTGGGAGGCGTGCATGAAGTCCGAATTCTTTCACTGCAACTTTGTTTGGCATTGATGTTCACAGCAAGTATTGAATTCGTTTTTGGACCTAATTCAAAGCTAACTTGTTTTTCAGTCCCGTCTCTAATGCATTAGTTTTAGAAGATTAGGTTCAAGCGTTTAACTCGCCTGAACATGACCTTGGAGATTAAGTGCACCTGTTCTAGCCAGCGCCCGTCGGTTAGGGTCATGCACTCGGAAATATTTCGAGATACCGACAATATGTTTTCGCATATGCCTCGGTAGCTTGTCCATTTGAACACGACAATTGTCCTGAGTGTGCATACCTGGTTAAATAAAAATAAATGGAATGAAATGTATAGATAAGGATGTAATACCAATCACTACAACTCAATCAAGTATTAATTTTGTAAAATCATAAGATTTTACAATTCATCGAAACATTTCCAAGACAGTTGACATGAGAAAAAGTCCTGTGTTTTCTTCTGACAGTGAGAGCGATTGTCCTTACATTTTTCTAAAATCACAAAATATTTCATAGAAGGTTTCCTAAGACAGCTGGCATAAAAAAAGAGGGCCATGTTTTCTTCTTGTCAGGAAGAGCGATTGTCCTTGAATTTTTGTAAAGACACAAAAAAAATTTCATGAGCCATATGCGGGCACTAATTTGACAAGAAACATTCCTTTTGAAGTATTTGTCTCGATATCTGTTGCCCTGTACCAGCCATAAGCTGACAGAGCGAACCACGAACATAAATCAGGCGGTAACACCACACGGAGGAAGGGCTGTCTGACAGGGCCAGGAAGCTCCCAGCACGTTCGTGCTCCAACCTGAAACTACTTCAGTAGCTCGGTGGCCTGAGGCTCTCTTCCTGAAGACTTGATAACGATCTTGTGTATACATATTTGTTCGGTAGTCAGTCACGATCTGGAAGGAGCCCGGAAGAGAAATATGATTGGCGGTGACAGGCAGGGTGTTATGAACATTACGCTGCGGTGTCACGAGGAGTATGAGATGTCTGTGTAATTTGTAGTTATGTTTTAAAAATTCGCCTTCATCAGTCAGTTTCCTTTATGAGAAGAACCGCAGAGCTGCTCCTGGGGTGAAGCAAAGTAGAAAGGAAACCCACATCGCCACAGCACCAACTACAGACTCATCATCCTTACATTACACATCATCCTTGTTAGCCACAAGCGCCCATGCACCAGAAGTGACAATCCCTTTAATCTTTGTCAGCGAAGTCAAAAAGAAAGGTACAATCATGTACTAGTATTTCGCGTTTTCGAACGCCTCTTCTTTAAGAGTTCAAGAATACTAGTTTTCTTCATTGGTAGTTGTTTCCTTACACGTTTGATCATGACTTGTTTGAGTATAATGTTTCGATACCAAAAGGCTTATGTAAGAAAGCATGACGAAAACATCAAATGTACCACATAAAAATCTCACGTTTCAATGATAACTTGCACTTAGGAGTCACTGTGACTTAAGTCAAAAGGCAAACAAGAGCTTCAAACTGGCATTACTAATAGGATCTAACAGCTGGTAAACCATGTCAGATTCGCTGAATGTGACTATTAGTATCAACCGCCTGGGTGTCCCAGACAGACGTTAAAGAAACGAGGGAGCAAGAACAGATGTAACGTTATAGGTCGTAAATCTTTCAGTCGAGACGACATCAAGGGCGTGGAGGCAAATATCGTTTGACAGTTGTTTGGTAGTGCACATACACACACACACTCACTCACTCACACACACACACACACACACACACACACACACACACGTTAACACACGCACACATAAACACACACACATTAACACACACACACACACATACATACACACACACACACACACACACACATACACACACACACACACACATACACACACACATACGCACGCGCAGAGAGAGAGAGGGGGAGAGAGACATACACACTAATCACATACATACGCGCGCACACACGCACAAGCACAAATGCAGACAGTGACACACACACACACTCTCTCTCTCTCTCTCTTCTCTCTCTCTCTCTCTCTCTCTCTCCTCTCTCTCTTTCAAAGACACATATTTTCGGCACTCGAGAACAAAACAGCATTTTCTCTGTGGCAGCAATAATCGGTAATTTTGCCCGTGTCGACGTCTGCAGAAAATCAAAATCCCCTCGGACCAATTACTGCCCTAGACTGACAGTTCGTCAGACCTACTCCATTTGTTTAAGTATCGTTAAAACTTTCCAGACAAGGAGTCATTGGAAGTTCACGGCGGGCAAGACGTCTGATATTAACGAATCTGTCATAGGATCTACATAGCTTTATCAGATTCTTGGCTCTGACCTGACATATGCACATGGAAACTACCTGATATCGTACAGGGATGAGATTTACTTGTGGAGTCTTTCCTCTGGTGGCACGACTGTGATGACGCAGAAAATACAGTCAGTCATAGTCTGTCGTTTTAACGTGAACTTGAGAAACCCATTGGGCTCTGGTAAAGGCTAGCCTCAAAGCCAAAGCCAACAAGTTCAAGTTCACAGCACACTGTAAAGCTTCTACTGGGAGAACAACGTACAGTTCACATAAGGTGATGAGAGCTCAGGTTCAAACCACGGATGTTGATCTCACTTAGAAAACAGGGCATATATTTGAAACCGTAGGATATTGGTATGTCAGGTTTCTTCAAAACAGATCCTGTGCGCTTCTTCGAATTCATCGTGCCATATCTGAACTAAGGACTTTTTCTGGGAATCTGGAAAGATGCAGCTTAGCTGATCAAAATGCGAAGTCCCGAAGTATGATTCTATAGCTAGTTGTGGTCCTTTTGTGTTTGACTCTATAATACATGTACTAACGTGTCGTTGTGTCCTCTATTAGGGAAAACCTTTCTGACTATATAATAAACTACGTTTTAAATGTGATGATCATGATGAAATGACTATTTGTCTGTTGCAGTGAGTTGATCCAAGCCTTGGGACCTACTACAGTGATCCCATCGGGTCTACATTTGCCCTTCACCTGAACCTTGGAGATCGCTTATCACCTCTTCTCGTCAACAAGGACCTGGGGCACTGTTTCCACAAATAAAACACTCGCGGGTAATCAACTATGAACCTGGCTCAGATCCAAGGGGAGTTGGCACAGCGTACGCACGGGCTACTGCGCCTGCGCGAGAAGTTGGTTAACACGCGGGCTTCCACACTGTTGATTGTATTCTTCCATCTTCAGGAGAACACCGCTGCGTCTGATGTTGGCCTAGCATTGTACTTCTTCAGGTACGGCTCATTTCATGAAAATTAACCTACATGTTGCTATAGCTATAGGTCATTACGACCATACTTTGGATGTTCTACGGAATTAACCACAGGTGTTACAGCTTGCGGTTGAATGTTTTGGTGTCTGTGTCACAAGTGCTTATATGAGAGGACGCTAATGCATTGTTTAGCTACCCACAATAAAGTCTGTCAGATTGATTTTTGTCATAGAAATGGAATAACAAGCATATTGCATATGGTAGTAGAATATAGTAGTATTAGTAGAATATAACTTAGTAGTAGTAGTAGAATATAACTTAGATATCAAAATCGAGTGTAGATATGGTGAATTGATTCCATTTTACTTTCCTCAGTGTTTAATCAGGAAGATCCGAAAGTCATATTTTGGATCTATTGAACCTATAAGCTTATTTGCTGGTGTATTTTGTAAGAAAAGAACATTTTGAATGTCCTGTATGATTATAATACTAGTAGTATAGTCCCAATATTGAACGTATTCAGTATTCATCATTACCCAAGGATTTATACAGTACTGTCGAACATACGTATTAGTTCACTACATATACATTTTCCTCGAACTTTCCCTTTGTACAAGAGAACGTTATGATTTGTTTTACGAAGCTTGTATGTAACAGTTACCGGATAGCACTGCCGTGTTTTTACATAGCCTACAGAATGCGGGTAAGCTAAAACGGGAAGCGTGGTGACCCCGATCGGTCTGGGTACACATTTACGACAGTTGTTTCGCCTCAAATGGGGCAACATACTGGTAAACATCAAAATACCATTTCGCCACGGCGAGTTATTTCATAATCGTTGATATTTCTTAGAAGTCACCAGCCTCCTTATTCTATCAAAGGTGCTGTTTTTCCAAGACCCGGACTTCTAAGACGTGTGTACATGACTACCCTTGACTGAGTTCAAGTCACACTTTCGTGCCATATAAATACTGTGGTCACCCAAGATTAGTGTTGTTATGACTGTCAGGAGTGTGTTTTGATATTACATGACCTTCCTCAACAGCAACAGCCCTTACGGCAATATGATATCCTAGAATCACTTGTAGTGCAGAAACGATATTTGGCACAAGTGCACTTGCGTGTGAGAAACCACATGTGAGTAACAAATCTCCACGTATGGGACTTGCGGTCATTGTTGTAAACAGTAATCTTTCAGTTGTGATATTGTTGCAACCCTATCAAACGATGTTTATAACCCCACACATAGCATGACTGTTACCCATTAAACGAACCCTATCGGCAAATGTTTGTTAGATCTATCAGTCCCTTGTAGTTTACCTCATGTTTATTTATGCACTTTTCACTGTGTATATTGCGGTTTAAATTTACTTTAATAGTCGGTTACAGTAGCGACCGAATGTTGCGTATCCACAAGGCTACGGCTACCTTGGCTCTCAACCTTGTAACATTGCATATCACGGACTCTGTGATGCCTGAAACAAAGACTTCAAAAGTAACGACTGGAATAGTACTTTTGATACATACGACTTATTACACGAATAACTGACATTTTTTTAATACTGAGGGTTGTGCACATCCCTATATGCAATAAGGTGGCTTTTGAAGTTGTCAAGACACCAGAAAAGCACTCAGTCTGGCAATTGTACATGAAATTAAATGTGCTGGAACTTTCGTAATCAGGGACCCAGTCCCCCAAATACAATTCCTAGTTTATTTTAGTATTGCGATGAGATCATAGAAAGATATAAAATGTATAAACCATAAGTTGAGATACGAATGGCGTATCCATTCTAAGAATCACAGTATATGGACCATGTGTTTCCGTCTAGTTCCTGTCGCTTGTTTCTCGCAAACCCGACCGCCAGAACCTTTAAATAGCACCGGGCCAAGGTTGGTCTGACAGCTCATCTCTCGTGTTATTATGAAGGTTCTACATCTGTGTGTGTTTCCCTTTCTTCGTGACTGCGCAAGCCGACCATTGTATCTGTAGTAAACTTCTCGCTGACGTAAATCTTCCAATTTCGACAACCTCTGTTAGATGGTGGAGAAGGTTTTGTCCTTACTTAGACTTTTCCAAAAGAAGACCAACCAAAGATCATGTCTTAAGATCCCAGACGTCCTACAAATCAGCCACAGTGTCTGCTGAAAACGTGAAAGAAGTTAGCAGACTTTTGGGCCATGTAATTTTGTCGCCTAAAGGCACAAAAGTACCACAGAAAGGTTATCAAGGGTTCATCGTTTGTCTTGCTTCCAGACTTCATAATTAAACTGAGCTGGCCTTGAAAAGAAACTGCAATTTTACCCTGCCACGGCCGTGTGGTAGCTGGTTCAACTTTGGTACTACATTTCTCAAGGCTACGACCATTGTAGGTTGTTTTTACTAGGTTGTTTTATGGACCAGTGTTTCTGTTATCGTTTGAAATGTCCTGCGGTCGTAATTTTACTGAGCAAAATTAGGAGTTCAGTTCAACAATCCTGCTACGTATACGTGCCTGTCAGAGTGACGATAAGATAGGATGGTGCCTGACTTAATACACAGCTAAAAAAACCTTTAACGTTGTTGTTTTGTGATCGTATTTTACAGAATTACAGACAAGTTGGCACTGCAGAATAATGACCGGACCAATGACTGTTCACCATACTCGAGTCACGTGAGCAGACGAGCATGATGATGGTCTTACCCATAATCCTCATCGCTACGTGGATGACATCAGCTACTGCGGGTAGGTCCTGTAGTCAAGATAGTTATTGTTGTCAGAAGTAAAATAACAATACGGTTTAACTATAAAAAATTAAACTCAATCAGAATCATACCATTTCAAATGCTGGAAATGATAGCCCTCAGGAAGAATGGTTTTGTACAGTGGATCAAAGTTACTCAAACTCTCTCCCATTGTTAACTCTCTCTTGTATCCTGCTCACAATGTTCACAACTTTTCCCACAAGAGTATTGAGTAATGTAATGTCATGAGACGCAAAAAATATAACAGCAGTCAACATCTGTTAGTTGGATTATCAGATTAACCACGGCTGAAACTCAGTCAAGAAAGGAATCAGGTTTTTGTCATCAAATCGTCACCACTTGACAAAACCCCCATTCATATCATGACTCTTTCTCAACCTCACGTTTGCGTAGCGATAGAGGTCCACAGAACAGCTCCCCCTTCTACTGTGTGTTATCTTAGTCCTTGAAATGGATATATCTAAAGGTGGTATCTCGCTGCACTTAGGGAACCGGTGAGGCACTGCGGGGTTCGTTCACTGCGGAACTGTTGCGTAATGCATAAAAGTATAACTTACGAGACAACAAAATACACAAAACGCAAGAATTCGTTCTTTATCTCTGAAATTAGTTGAGTAATCTTTCGAACCCACACCGGTGCCCCAAATACAGTGAGATACCACCTTAAAAGCTACGATTTCATATTGACCACAGATATAAAAAAATCACATCCAATCCTATCCGATCAAATCCAAACACATACACTCACATACTGTGTGTGTCTTATAAGCCCACGTGGGCTGGGCGTTCTAATGCATGACACGTTAATAAAATTCATTCATTCATTCATACACTTGTAATCATGTCGTACTGAGCCAACACCTGCCTTGGTGTTTTGAAAAGTTGCCATGCATCATTTCATCCACTCATTTTTAATTAGCAACTTCACTGTCATGTCTAGATTTATTTTTCTTTGGTGGCGAAAAACGTATTTTACTCTCCTCAAATTCATAGCTCGCACTCTACTGTTGCATGGAATACTAAAAAATGAGAGGAACGTGTTTGGCGGTACAGAATATTTATTAAGGAGAGTTGAACACATTTCGACAACATGGAGGATCCCCAATTAGAAAACCTGACTGTGGTGTTTTAAAAAGTCGCATTGCATCATTTCATCAACTCTATCTTTGATGGGAACGTCACTGTCACGTCTATATATATATTTCGGACACGAAGGACACAAATAGAAGTCAGTTGTCCAACCACCCAGTATGTCTAAAGTTGTATATGCCATGCCACGTATGTTATTTAATGTTCTCTAGTCGGGAAAGAGTGGAGCCTAACAGTGCATAAGATTGATACGGTAGGTGGTTGACCAGAAATGTCTAGAAGTTTGTCAAACGCCATGTGTGCTTGGGTACAACATGTGCCTTGTTTTAGGACGTTCACCCGAGCACACATTCCCGGCCAGCAAATCGGGCTCACAGCCAAAACCAAAACAAGCTGAGTCTTTGCGGTCTCTTGGAGTGTGTCAGGCATGCTGACCGAGAAAGAGTTACGAGGATATGTAGGCTACGTACATGTTTTACACTTACAGTCTATACTGGTTGAACTTTCATGTACATTTGCATATGGCGTTATATAATATATAAGTTTTATTGCAAGTTCTTGCCCGAGGGCTAATTGCAAGTGACAAAAATGACATACAAATAATGGTAAACAGTATAGTGAGCGACTACTCTAGTCTAATTTAAAACTAGTTAAAGATATAACTTATTGGGTTTGACTTATTTTTCCGAGACAGTGGAAAACGAAAGATCCCACTTTTTCTGTAATGTGTGGGTTTTGCGACGTTAAAGGGAGAGTAGTTTTCTTTTTGTCTGTAAACATGGAGATATTAGGATAAAATTTGGTGACTTTTTTCAAGAGCTCTTTTCTCTCTTGATTATAGAAGGGGCAGTTTGAGATAAAATGTGTTTCGTCTTCTACCATATCTAACGTACAGTATTTACAAGTTCTTTCATACACGGATAACTTCTTGTATCGCCCTTTTTCTATTTCAAGGGGGTGGGCACTAATTCTGATTTTAGTAATAGCACAACGCAGATCAAAATCATATGCACATGAAAGAGAATGTAAGAACGAATCCAAATTTTCCTGCCAGATTCCAGGTTTAACCATCAAACATGGCAGACAATACTTACGTCACAGTCACGTGAGTGCAAACACCTCTATCTTGTTTGTGTACCAGGAAATTAGAAGTGGATGATCGACATCGGTCTACTTCTTTTAGCCTTTAATAATACTACAACGTTATGAAGCAGCTCAGTATTTTATGACGTTTTGTTAAGGCATTTCAGTGAGTCTCTATTCGGCTCCTGCCGTCGCAGGTCAGCCCAGCCCGTCCCCCTCCCCCTGTCCCCTGGGAGAGTTCCCGTGCGGGAACATGTCCCTCTGCCTGCCGCAGAGACTGCACTGTAACGGACAGGACGACTGCGGCAACAACGCTGACGAGGAAAGATGTGGTAAGTGAAAAATTCACAGAAACGAATTTCATTTTCTTTCAACATATTTCATACCTAAGTCATAGAATAACTAACTTTAGGAAACAAACCTGGTAATGATGGGTTTATTCAATTCATCTGGTTTCCATTCTATTGTAGAATTAGTCTTATCCTCTGATCGCTGCAGTGATAGGGAAAAAATGCAGAAAGAGTATAGACGTGTATATGTAGGTCATTTAGGGTTGATACCAACCTAACGCTGGTATCTTCGTGTGAAGTCCCCCCCCCCCTTCAGTGTAAGATGTTAAGGGAAATTTTGGTGTTGAATAAGATTCGCACTTTCAGCTTTAAGTTCTTTAGGTCCCCCTTTTCAAATTTCATGCCAAGAAAAACACATTTTTTTCAAGTACATTTTTGCCCCCAACAAGATCTTGACAGGTGATAGACCTACAGTGTGGATTAACGGTTGTTGGACAACACATGTCCGTCCACAGCACGCAACTTCCGCTGGGAGGGGAAAGAAACAGAGTCACTGACATCGGGGAATCCGAACCAGTGCCAAGATGGGGGCTGTCCAAGTTTGTAGAGACCTGACCGTGTTTTGTGTTTTCTACAGGTGACAATAATGGATGGGCCGATGACTTTGATGCCTTTCACGCTACAAGAATCCGTGAAGGAAATTCGAGGGAGAGCGACTCATGCAGTAAGTTGGGTGCTGCTTGGTCCTAAAATGACGATCCAATTTGTGTTTGGGACTGTATACTGTATGATTTCCAAGCAAATGTGAGAAGGCAAAATCGCAATCTCTGGGCAGATTTTTCGGAGGCATAAAAATGAAATAAAGCAAACGGAGAGGAATGTGTTTGGTGTTTGGCATTACAGAATATTTGATAAGGAGAGTAGAACAAGAATCTAACATGGAGGATCTCCAATTGGAAAACCTGGCTCTGGTGTTTTAAAAGATTTCGTCATGTATCATTTCATCAACTCTATCTTTGATCAATATCACATCTACATTTTTTTCTGACACGAAGAAATAAGCCGGCTAATAGCCACTCCTTGGCAAATTTTTATCTGGTGATGTCCAGATTTGAAAACCAAACATGGCGGATAATACCATCAAATGTAGTCACGAGGGTGCCAGGAATCTTATAGGGGGAGCTTTCATCCATGTGTTGTACATACTTATCAACAAGGTTAAACTTTGTAACGTTTTCAGCAAGATGTTTTACTGAGCTGTTTGCTATAATTTCATATCCTCAGCTCTCATGTCGGTACCCACTCTGTGCACGTGTGAAAAGAAGACCCGGGTTACCTGTAACAACACCGGGCTTTACAGCATACCTGCATATATCTCCATCAACGTCACCAGATTGTGAGTATGATATCATCAAGACATGTGTACTTCGCAATGGCGACACCTGCATTGTTTTGACAAAACCTGTACCTTGTCGCAGAACTTTCGTCTTTTTTGCAATTTTGTTCTGCTGTCAACTGCGTTGCTTGGCGCCAAAATGAAATCTATAGCTAGTATGACATGAAATCGTGGGTGGTCATTCTGTGGTTGTATCAAGGACAAGACTCTCATTTTTGTTTTTCGTTGTAACTTTGATTACAAGAAATTGGAGAAACTCGCACGGGTTCAGTAGGCATCAGTTGCATTTGTGCATGACATAATGGTCCAAATCAACTTCTTCCCTAGCATTCTTCCTGAGACGCCATTATTGTTTTCCAGCGTTGCATAACATTGTATTGTTGAGCAAAATTAAGTTGTTTTTTTTCCTGCTGGCAACAACAATAAATGACAACCCTATGCTCTTCATTTGTTGAGGTCGATTTAATAACAGAAAAATACGTTCTTCAAAACATATCGCTCCATTGTCAGTCTTGGGTGTACGAAAATGATTGTTAACTCAAGTATTTTCCATTTCTAATGCTTCATAGGAATGAAAGCTGCTCTATTTCCATCTCAACGCTATTGCATAACACGTTATTTTGAGAACAAACGGCCACTTGTGTGAAAACACTGCCTTTGAAAAACAGCCAGTCAGGGTTTCCCGTACTTGCTGCTTTCCCACAGCGACTATAATGCTAGGAAAGGCAAGCGTAAATGAAAAGTTGGAAACACCCCGTACAAATCACCTCCTCCAGTTGATACACAGTGGAACAAAGGACCTTCAAGTGTCAGCCTGATACTGTGCATACCTTCTGTCGTCTTTCATCGCATGGAGCTCTAATGGCAACGGGTTAGAGCGGCATCAAGGGGGGATGCCTGTGGGACCTGATAAGGCAACGACATGGAGTGGATGTTGTGTAGAAAAAAACGTCTTGGAGCACAAACAACACCATAGATCACATGTCACGAGTGCACTCCCAGAGCGACTTGAACGTACTTGTTTGTAAGCCTGAACAGCGTTGTGCTCTGTGATAACCGTTCCCACCTTACCACACACACTCACTCATACAGTCATCTCAACAGGCAACTGTTACATGATTTTGATCAAATATTTACCTTTGCCAGAATGGCTAAGGTTATGTTTTCGGTTTGGTGGTGTGGTTCTCCCCGTTTGTGAGCAGCATAACTCGAGAGGACTTCGATGGATGCAGCTGATATTTGGTGGGTGGGTAGGGGTGTGGAAGACGAAGGTCGAGTTCGATAATGGGCCTCCTAGCGGCTTGCTAAGGTACTGCAGCAGGACCTGCATGCTTGATATCTCGCGTTCCGGACATGCTGCAGTCGTGATTTTTGAGCGTTAGGGAGCCCTTAAAGCAGGGAGTGATTGCTGCGAGTTTGGGCCCCCTAGTGGCTTTCATGGAAGTGCAGGCGCCGGTTTAATTGCAAACTTTTGTCCGCGGACAGCATAACTCGAGAAGACTTCGACGGATGCAGCTGGTATTTGGTGGGTGGGTAGGGGTCTGGGAAACAAAGGGGGAGTTCGATAATGGGCCCCCTAGCGGCTTGCTAAGGTACTGCAGCAGGACCTGCATGCTTGATATCTCGCGTTCCGGACATGCTGCAGTCGTGATTTTTGAGCGTTAGGGAGCCCTTAAAGCAGGGAGTGATTGCTGCGAGTTTGGGCCCCCTAGTGGCTTTCATGGAAGTGCAGGCGCCGGTTTAATTGCAAACTTTTGTCCGCGGACAGCATAACTCGAGAAGACTTCGACGGATGCAGCTGGTATTTGGTGGGTGGGTAGGGGTCTGGGAAACGAAGGGGGAGTTCGATAATGGGCCCCCTAGCGGCTTCCCTTGGTACTGCAGCGCAACTTCCGGGTGTGTTTTTCCATCTTCAGAACATGGTATGGCCACGAGTTTTGGGTGTTAGATAGCTGTTGTGCTCAGGAGTTGGTGACATAAGTTTGGGTCCCCTAGCGGCTAGTTTAGGGATAGCCGGGGCATTCTTGTCGAAAACTTCTGAAGCATTACAACCCCCCCAGCCTGGTTTCAAATTGGTTGATTCCATCAGTGAGAGTGCACAGCACAGTTGACGCTTACCTGATCCAATGTTGAGGTGAAAGGTGGTGACCTAAGGTGAGGTAGCAGCTGCTGATCTCTAAGGATTGAGTCAATGAAGTTTGTTGTGGGGCAGGACATATTTGAAGACAGGGATTTTTACGTTTGCCAGAATTGCTAATTGTGGATACTGGTGGAGCAGAGATTAACTTGGAGGTCTTGTCGGTCTGCAAGCAACTTTGATGACCTAACTGACGGGTAAGATTGAATATATGATAACGATTTTAAGTGTTAGAAAGGTGTTGTTTGTAGGAAGATGTGTAACCTTTACAGACAGAGGCCGTGCCATATTTTTTGAGCTTGGTAGGGGTGGGACAGTCTTGTATGTATGGACATTAGTTTCACTTGTTTACGACAGAATATCAGTGATAAACGATCATAGTATATGCTATTTGAAAGGTATGACTCTGAAAGGAGAAGAATTCGTCCAGGTTTTGTATTTACTCAGTCATGTTATGTCTTCTACTAGTACTTAGATGTGTAACCTTTATAGACAGAGCGCGTGCCATATTTTTTGAGCTTGGTAGGGATTGGGGAAGGGAATGGTGAGGAACATGTATGATAACGATTTTAAGTGTTACTTAGATAGGTGTTGTTTGTAGGAATATGTGACATATGTAGGAGTCCCCTAGCGACTTGTTTCTGGGGATAGCAGACATTTTTGTCCAAAAGTTCCGTGAAAATGTAGGTTATTTTTGTCAAGACACTCCAATGTTGCCAAGTGGTAGAAGTAGCATGTTGACCCCATAAAAGGAAGCCATAGTAGTATTGTTATCTCTCTATATTTTTAAGTTCCACTGCTGGGCACTGGTGAATCCTTTGTGGTGGGCTATTGTTGCATGACTGGTAACCTTTCTTTGCAAGGACGTGTGAATTGTTATATTCCTAGAGCACTGACCCATTTACAAGATGTTTAAAGAAATGGTAGGTAATGGAAAAGAATGGTAGAATGCCGTTGTCATTATCTAGAAACTATCAGAGGTATCAAGTTTTACATTATAAATATTTTATAATTATGCAGGACCAGGGACATATTCATAAAGTTGAGACAGTGTTTAAAATGTGTATGATGTATGAAGTGCTCTAGACATCTAAGTACAAGACTTTAAAGGCAATTGTAAATAATGGTAAGGAACATTCGTATGATGACTTAGAATGGATACAATTTGAAGAGCATTTACCACTAATGGAAATCTACATTGGCTGTAATGTAAAGATTAGCAAGTTCAGGGTGTCATAATCTCATCCGTGAACATTCCAGGTCATAAGAACTCGATCACCCCACACAGCAGCCCGCTATCTCAAGAGTCCGAAAGCCTGTTTTTTAGAAATTCCGGCCAGCATAAGTTATGCGCCGCTTCAAATTTGCCGCCATCTTGGATTCTCATGACCTGAAATTAGGGGTCATGACCTGACATTAGGGGTCAGCACATGCCTAAAAAATGAACCAAAACCTTGTTTTTTTGCCAAGTCTGAATGTCTGCACCCTACACTGCTCATCAATAAGAAAATTTTCTTACATTTTCATGCTAGAAGTTGAAAATAGTCTAAAATACTGTATGGACTCATTTTGGGCCTTCTGCGGCTGCATCAATTAGGGTCATTGCCCTTGTAGGGGCTTCAAGTTCAAGATTGACAATTTCAATAATTACACTTGGTGTGGAAAGGGGTTGCTAACAATCATCCCAAGTTTCAAAGGTTTCTGACCTGGAATGCTCCCTTGGGGATACTTTCTGAGAAGCTGGGTCAGGGGGCTGTGGCACTGTGTTCTGAGGCTAGTGACAGACCACCTGTCATTTGGCAAAAAGTGACAAAATCAGCAAAAAATGGTTAAACCCTGCTCATCCTGACATAAGAAGACTACTCTACTTCCATTTAGGGGCCTAAATCTGTACTAAAATGTTATATGGGGTAGACCTGTAAGCGTTTGAGGAGAGTACATACTGCAATAATGCTAAAGAATACAAAAACTAACAAAAATGGCCAAAAGACAGTAAAATTGAAGAAACTTGAAAAAAAAATTGAGTCAAGTGAGTCTGCAGAAACCTGCTTCTTATCAAAATAACCAGTTTCAGGGGAACTATTGGCCCTAAAGGCCCTCCTGCCCTAAAACCCAAAGTCTGGCAGAGCATTTACCACTAAAGGAAATCTACATTGGCTGTAATGTAAAGATTAGCAAGTTCAGGGTGTAATGGGGGAGGATCCTGGTGGCCCCGAACAGTACTACTGCAATGCTTAGATAGGGTTTAAAGAATGGTAAATAATGGTAGAATGTTATCATTATCTAGAAACTATCAGAAGTATCAAGTTCCACTTTATAAATATTTCTATAATTATGCAGGACCAGGGACATATTTATAAAGTTGAAACAGTGTCCCTTAGAGGACGTGCTAAAATTTTCGGCGCATACAGGAATCGTAGCTACAATTGTCGATCCTCAAGCGCACCAACCTACAAACTGTTTGTGGGATGTTCAGATACTTATATTAATGCTAGATAGGTAAAACTATACATTTTTGAAAAGCTTTTTAAAGAACCTGTAGAATATGAATATATCAAGATAAAGACTGTATCTAGTTTGTAAGGAATAATACTGCACAAAAGGACAGTAAAAATTTTTCTTTGAAGTCTCAAAAAATATTTGAAATGTATATAACATCACCCACAAAGTCTAAAATAACTAACGTTAAGTCACTGAAAACTAGGCTAGAATGCCTTGCTATTCTTCCTGAATCAATAAAAACATAAAACAATGTATGTAAGTGACTGTAACTGTTTTATTCTTGCTAGCAAAGATAGTACCTAAAGCCTTGACCGGTTGTAAAAAGATGGGCCTTATCAGTGTTCCCCTAATGTTTGACCAGGAAAATTTCACCAAAATTATGAGTTAATCTTGGAGGAAAACCAAAACAGACTTTGCTACCTCAAAGTGTTACATACATTTCTGAACATGCTGCCCTCCCCCATAGGTGAAAAAAACAATTACAAAGCAGAAATTTGGCTGGATCAATAATTTGAAAACAATTTCAGACACTCATGGCCCTCAGTCCTTTATGATAAACACCAAAAACACCCACCTACTCCTTTTTCACGGCAAAGAAACCAAACAGAGGTTTGTAAATACTACCACAAGGTACAGGACCGGCAAATGGCAGTCAAAATGCGGAAGTTTTCATCAACTTCCAGTGGTAGAAACATCGTCAATCTCTTCCTCAGCGGTGTCACAACCCCTTCTAGGTTCTTCAGCATAATTGGCAATCAATAAATTGTGATTCTGAGGAAAATACACAAGGCAGAAACTCCCAAACAACAGCTTCAACCCTCCCCAACATAGGGGAATCCCCTGCACATCAAAACGAGTCTGTTTCCCGATTCCACCCGGGAAATACCGAGGAATGCCGAGACATGTAAATTGATACTCTCCAAGCAGAGGTCGAGTCGCGGAGATATACTAGTCGAAAAAAATACAGAGCCGCGCCTCCTACTCCTATTCACCAAATTCACCGCTCCTACTACTCCTATTCCGGGTAGTTCTGTACATTACAGTACAGTGTAGTTTAGAGTTGTAATTGTTTTCCTCATTAGATTTGGAAGATTCCAGTTCTTAAACATTGTTGTATAATCTGTGTCATGTAATATGATCTACTTAGATGCCTAGCTTCTATAGAGATACTTTGTGCTATATCTTTTGAGCTTTGAGTTGGTTAGGGGTCGGAGACTTGAACAAATAGTCAGGAACATGTATGGTCCTGATTTTTAAAAGTTAAATAGGTGTTGTGCTTAATAGGAAGAAGTGACATATGTTAGGGCCCCTAGCAACTTGTTCCTGGGGATAGCAGGCATTTTTACCTTTGTCAGGAGGGTTAAGGTTATGTTTTGGGTATGTTTGTGTGTCTCTCTGTGTGTGTGTGTGTGTTAACAGCATAACTGGAGAAGCCTTGGATGGATCCTGATGATATTTGGTAGGTGGGTATGTGTCGGGGAAACGAAGGTCAAGTTCGATAAGGAGCCCCTTAGGTTAGAGTTGAGTTGCATTATTTTGTTTATCTTATTCAATGTGGAAGATTGCAGTTCTGAAACAGTCCTGTATAGTATATTGATTCTCTCAGTGGTTATTGTAATTTAATTCTGAAAGGGCAATAATCATTGTACTGTGCCAAGCAATGTTAGGGAAATCTACTTTCTGCAGGTCTGTCTTGTTATAAGATAAAATGAAATGAGTAACGCATTTGTCTACAGACATCATTCTGCATAACAAACCTGGTTTATTTGGCAAAGGTATGTGTTCGTGGAACTCTAGTTTCTTAATAGCATCAGAAACGCGGATTTCAAAAGATTTGTAGGTTAGGACCACCAATGTTCTGAGAATATATACCATTAGGTTATATACAAAACAATACTCTCGTTATAAGCAAGCACTTACCAGATACTGAGAAATGTCTACGATATAGATTTAGAGAAATCTTTCATTGCCTCTGAAAGATGCGTCTCTTGAAAATAAACGACCGCTATGAATTGAGCGCATATATATGTTTTTATCAAAGCCTGAGCAACACATCCAAGGAACTGTCATGTCACGGCGGGTGCCATTATAAACAGATTTAAACAGTATTTTCATGCATCACTAAACCTAAAAAGCACGATGTGATGTTGTCGTTAAAGTCTGGATCGAATCAAACTAGACAGGAGAGAATTTCTTGCAGTTTCTTCTCATACGTACGATTGAGTGCCTTGGGAACCACAGTGACCTGTAACTATTGTTCTACATCTGGATTTCATCAGATGGGATTCATCAAGAAATGCCTTGGTGCCACGGGCCTCGACGAAAACCAACCATGAAACTTTTCATTTGAACTAAATGCCTTGATAGATATCAAAACGTTTTCAGGAGGGCGTGTTTTATTGCAACTTCAAAAGATGAAATTCCATTGGCTAACGAAGGATTCAAAATCATCGAAAATAATTCCTTAGTTTTATCTGTTCCCTGGTAGTTCAGCATGCGGTAACATACTCTGGAGCACTGCCAACATTGCACGTACACTCGACAAGTGGTGGCTTTATATCATCAACTAATTAGACACCATCTGGAGCTAGTTATCGGTTAAGCCTTAACAATAACGAAGAAAGCCACTTGCTAACTACATGCCTTCACAAGAATTCAGAATCCTGACGCACCAGATAGTAAGACTTAAAAAAAACGTTTCCTATCGTTCAGGCAGTCGTGAGTGATACGCACCAAGTGTGATGGAGGAAATGCTGACATTGACTTAACCTCCCTCACAGATCGATACATTTGAAATTGGTGTACTAAGCCTGTGCGAATAATTATAAATCATTACTTAGAAAGTTGGACCGTAAAAATATGTTTGTGCACTACAAGAAAAGAGACAAAATGAGTTTCAGCATCGTAACATATTTATCAATAGTGATTAGGTTTTTCCGTTCTTTCATTTCAAGTAGCTCCCCGAAATTTTCTTGGTTTGATGTGTTTGTTTACCCTCGTGTCCCTTCACTCAGCAAAATCATTTCGGATACTTAAAGCAGCATGTGCTAGAATTTCATCATTGATTGATAATAATGGCACAATTTTCTTTCTTTGTTTTACCTTTGTGCTTCTTATTCAATTCTAGGAAAATTGAAAACGAGAACATCAAAACGTTACAGAATGACTCCTTCGTGCACTACATCAACTTAGAATCATTGTAAGTACCTTCTATAATAAACACAATATGTATCAGGCTGACAAGATTACTTACTCATTTGGAAAAAAAGATACCATCGACTAAAGGTTTTGCCTAAACCTGTCCTTTAACTTTAACATTTGCTTTGTACGTATCAGTACGTTTATCAAATAGTTATGATCATATTTACTATCAAACGAATATCAAATGCAGTTTCGCAATCGCCCATTTTGATAGGACAATACTGTCGATGGGCTTCGTTGAGGAGCGATGTTATATTTGACCGGTACTGTGAAGAGTTTACGTCATACTTCGACACTACATCTCCACCTCCTAAACGGGAGTAGGTCAAACGTGAATGTCCCCACCCCGCGCTGGGAGTACGGCGTCCCCTCTCTAACCTTCCTCTCAACATTTCAGGAATTTGCCGAGAAACCAGATCCAGCTCATCGAGCCAACCGCCTTCAGGGGATTACGCAATCTCGCCAAGCTGTAGGTCTTCATTGTTGTTTCACCAAACATAGCTTGGCTTTTGTCCTAACGTTAGGATCTCCCGTAATTACCTTTCATCGAACTAACGCCTTTATGCATTTTAATTGTTTAACGTTTGTTATCTGATAACTACTGGTTTGACAAACTATTGTTGTTGAGAGAGCTTGTAGCTGCGAAACAATAGCGTCGTCTCTAAAACCTTTGAACTACGTGCTAAGTATTTGCATGATATTCAAATGCAAATTAGTCTTATAGAGCTTCTGGGTTTAAACATCCAACATGGCGGACAGAACACTACATGGAATGTGCGTCGTCTCTAAAACCTTTGAACTACATACTAAGTATTTACATGATATTCAAAAGCAAATTAGTCTTATAAAGCTTCTGGGTTTAACCATCCAACATGGCGGACAGAAGACTACATGGAATGTTCCGCATATACAGCTGTCAGGATGGCCGAGCGGTCTAAGGCGCTGCGTTCAGGTCGCAGTCTGGTTCTCCAGGCGTGGGTTCGAATCCCACTTCTGACAGACCTTCCTTTTGTTTCCACAATTTGTTTTCTTTCTGAAAGGTTGTATCTACTTCTTCTTTGCTTTAGAAATCTTCAGGAAAATCGGATTAGATCCTTTCACGTGGATACCTTTGCAGAACTACACAAACTTGCTCGGCTGTAAGTAGGATGATTTTTATGCTTCATCGTTTGTAGAAATTATGTCCAGTCATTCCTACGGTTAGAGGGAAGCAATGCGGAGTCTGATATTCTCCTTCCTTACAGATTCCTTTCACACAATGGAATAGAGACACTGATGCCAGGGACCTTCAGAAATCTGCACGAGCTCCAATGGTTGTAAGTCAGACTCTTAGTTGCATACTAGCATTTGCACTGACGTGGCCAAGACGTATGTATTATCCACCATCTTAGGTTGTTTGAACCTTGAAGTTGCACGGGTAAACTCTGTAGATGTTGGTACAGCCGCGCAATTACACACTATCCACATAAAATGATTAATACGGTATTATGGCTGTGAGGTCATTGCATTTGCTTCAACCATACACTAAGAGAGATGTGTTATAATGAAATTCTTGTTAATATTTTGCAGGTATCTTGAAGACAACAAGCTGACGACAATACACCCTGGCACCTTTAGTGGACTGGGAAACGTTCACTGGTTGTAAGTTCACTTGGTTGTAATTTTTCTGTTATTCATACAATATATATCACATAAAGATATAAACAAACACAGTTGAACATGCCATATCCCGTATCCCATATCTTTTTTTGAGCAATTGTATCATCATCATCATCATCATCCGGGCGTGCTGGTTCGTCCAAGTGGCCACGGTGAAGCTCATAGTGAATACTGACGACCGAAACGCTCATCAATTCTATGTGGTTTAGAAAACTGGGCAATGTTCCAACGTTCCTCACCGACTCTTTGTAAACAAGTCTTAATTTATACAGCTGATATATAGAACGATCCTCTTGAGTGAGTTTGAAGCAGCCGCTAGCTGTTCTCTCGTGCGGTAACCATGCCCACCCACTGTTAGTCTGAGGGAATACACTCAAATATAACGTAGCTGATGAAGTCCAGCGGGCCAGTTTGAGCCAAGACCACCAAGTGGGGATTTCCGGCGAAAATCAAACCCACCTTCTTTATTGACATATACACAAAGCTTGACTAAGATCAGGTAACATTGTTCACATGGGAGTCGTTCAAGTTCAAAAATAAAGTTCTTTCACATCGCCATTAAACTGACTGGAATTGCCGTTGGGATTTCAAAAATCATATTAATGAATGACAGTGCGACTAACATTACGTTGTTTTCTCTCCCATATGGTTTCAGAGGCCTTATGGGGAACAGGTTGCAGACATTAGATGGTGGGGGGATCTGCCATGACGCACCTTCCATCAGATGGCTGTAAGAAATGTTATATGTACTGTTGTATAGATACTGTAAAATATTTAATACAGAGTGTTAGTACTTCAACCAACGTAAAGTATCTGTCAGACATGCCGAACTTGACTGTCCGACCTTCTCCAGACCATGGTTGGAAGCTAACCGTGAGATACTAGAAAGGTCATGAGCTTATATTTGGTCAGGAGTTGGTCAGCGAGGTTGTCTGGTAGTCTTTCAAAATTTTGAAAATTTGATAAGTCGAAAGTCATATATTTTGTTTTGGTGCGATCAGGGGTGAGAACTGAAGGTAAGATAGGTAACATTCCAGCCTACTCTCTCTCGAACGATGACATTGATTGGGGAGTGGTCGAAAGCAAAGCCGTGGGAAAGTCCTGATAGTGTCACGGGGGCTCTACGAGCAAAATAATCTACACAATTGCATCCATACTTGTACATCAAACACTACAGTAAGTATACCTATATATCATCAATGACAACGTAATTATTTTCTCGCAAATCTCTGCTTCAGGGAACTCAGGGAGAACTCTCTCAGCAGTTTGACATCCGGGACCTTCGATGGGTGCGATAGCATCACGGTCCTGTAAGTGTTGTCGCCATGTTTATATTTAGAAATATTTCTCAGTTTCTGCCACGTGTTCTGTCGGGAGATGTACCAAGCAACAATACATGAAGATTAATATTATCATATCTATGTTGCTTCATCCATTATTTCATGATATGTTATTTCCATCAGCTATGGCAGTCGATGTATACTGCATTACGTATAGTTGAAGAGAGTATACTGTATAACGTATAGTCGAAGATTTTCGTAGTCTCATTGGTGATTAGCAAAAGGTTAAATTAGCAAAAGGAGATGCACTATTTGGGTGACAGTATACGTGACTTTTTTGTTACTATAATTTTCTCCGTGGTTGTATTGTTGTCTTCACGTTTTTCATCATTTGTCTTTTTGACAGATCTCTTGGGAACAACAAAATATCAACGATCGAGCCCCATGCGTTCGACTGTTTGTCACAGCTTAGCGACCTGTGAGTATGAAATGTCACGTAGAATGCAATGTATGCTTTGGGATGCTTTAGAGAATAGCACTTTTGAGTTTGAAACTTGGACATAATATTATCGGTGAAACATGCAAGAAAATTGTTTAAAAGGACGTCTCTCTCTTTTTCACCATCCAGGGACCTCTCAGCGAACAACATCTCAACATTCCCACCCAAGCCGTTCGTCAGGTTGAAGATGTTGGACAATCTGTAAGCATGGTCTTGCTTTTATTGTATTACATGATGATGTTGTTTCACTGCTATCTAGAACTTGTATCCAGTAAAACATGTATGGGCTGCCTTGAGCAAAACTTGATTTATTACTCGATTCTGTCCGCTAGCTCCATATGTTGTGCTTCATATGTTGCGCTTCATGTGACTATGACCGTACTGTATATAGTTTGACTGAGTAAAATTCCTGCAGTGTATATTAGAATATTTTCTTAAACTATAGAGCAAATCTTGTCTTTAAGGAACATCTCGCTCAATCCACTGCAATCGATGGACGAAGATGTCTTTGAAGGACTCGACAGAATTAAGTCGCTGTACGTATACACTATATATTACACGGTTGTGACTTCACAGTATTTATCACATGTTATCAAAACCAATCATCAACTGCATTAATGGACATATTGTTGGATGTTATACTGGAGAGTCTAAATGTTATATATGTACATATTATATACATCATACTGATATGAGATGAGATGATATCATAACACAAGTATCATTTGACTAACAGTAGTGTAACTTAATTACAACGTTTTATGTTATAGTAATTTCAATGTATGCAAAATAGTAGTTCACCTCTTCATGTGTTTGCAAATGTTTATGTTTCATTTACAGAGCGATTGTTGATGTGGGCGTCGCCGGGAAGGACTTTTCCACAGCTATGTTTGATAACACCACGGACCTGGACCATGTGTAAGTCAGGTCTAATTTAGAATCGTCAACTTTCGTTTAAGATATCTAATTGGTTTGACCACTATGCCAATGGTTATCTCAATGGTAGTTTCTCTACATTTAATTCAACGAGACAGCGTATTCAGTATTGTGCTGGTTACTCTGGGTTCGTCGGTTACAAATATTTTGAAAAATATTTGCTGGCTGAATTTTCTACTCACAAGGGTTTAAGATGATAACTAACTTGTATTCGCTACATCTCAAAGCACATATTCGTTCAACATGTTAATGACCTCATGTCTGCAACACAATTACTATTGCAGATACTTCAGCAAGTTCCGATACTGTAACTTCGCCCTGCACGTGCGCCACTGTGAGCCGAACTCTGACGGTATCTCCTCCCTGGAGCACCTCCTGGCGCGGGGCGTGTTACGGGTGTGTGTGTGGGTCATCGCCGTGCTGACCTGCACCGGGAACACGTGCGTCATGATCGGCAGGTCACTCATGAAACACGAGAACAAAGTCCACTCGCTCTTCATCAAGAATCTCTGTGGTAAGATGGCGCTTCTTTTTGTGATAGGGTGTTCGCAATCACGTGACTGTGACGTCGTATTCATCCGTGGAGTAACATATATCCGTTGTTTTTATAAACATTTAGGAATATCAGGTCAATGACAATGGACGGTGTGTTTGAATGGTAATAATTTGAAAACATTGCAGTTTGAAATCACTGTCTTTGATATCCCTAAATACGGATATGGGTTACCGCCGATAAAGGTAATCTTGCGTCACTGTCCGCCATGTTGGATGGTTAAACCGGGAATTTTCCAAGTAAATCTGAGCATGTCTAAGTGTTGGCTCTTGTCCGCCGTGATTGTGTATCACATGCAAAAGTTAACATAATGTCACTGAAATATCTCACTGTATTGTATCACGCTTTCAGCGTCAGATCTCGTGATGGGAGTCTACCTGATCATCATCGGCACGAAAGACGTCATCTACCGAGGCATCTACAACCGGCACGCGTTGGAATGGAAGGAAAGCTTCGGCTGCCAGTTTACAGGGTTCCTCGCCATGCTCTCCTCGGAGGTGTCGGTTCTCCTTCTAACCTACATGTCCGTGGAGAGATTTCTCTGCGTCGTGTTCCCGTACCGCGACAGGAGACCCAACGTGCGGCAAGCAGCCGTCGTGCTCATTGCGATATGGCTGACTGGGTTCTTTCTTGCCTTCTCGCCGCTGATTGGTCACGGGTTGGGTTACTTTGACAGTTTCTATGGCAACAACGGCGTGTGTTTCCCCCTCCATCTGCACCAGCCGTACTTGAGGGGATGGGAGTACAGTGCGTTCATCTTTCTCGGGGTCAACTTCACCTCCTTGTTGATCATCCTGTCAGCCTACACCGGCATGTTCATCTCCATCCAGCGCACACGGCGGTCCATTGCTTCTTCTTTCACTACTTTTGGGGACATGTCCTTCGCTACCCGGTTCTTCTTCATCGTGCTCACGGACTCCCTGGTCTGGATCCCCATCACTGCACTCAAGTTCCTGGCGTTCACTTCTCTCAAAATTTCAGGTAAATTCGCTGAGTCCTAATGTTTATTAGATGGTACCTTATTAAAAGGTAGATGAAACATTAATCCTGAAGGTCTTATGTCTGTAACTACTAGAAATGCTGCAAATTCATACCATAATTCAAAATTATGTAGATGATTGATATCACTCATACATTTTAACCGTTTTCCTGGAAGCTTTTAATGTATTTAATCTAGTAACCTGGAATCCATGTTTTTCGTGGCTTGGCCTAAGTAGCTATTGTTCTCCCTACGGGCAGATGGAGCTCTCTGCCGCCGGGGTAATCGTCTACACCCGGTAGGATTTTCACGCTTTAGGACTACCGGGTGCAGACGATTACCCCGGCGGCAGAGAGCTCCATCTGACTCATAGGGAGAACACTAGCTACGATGGCCAGGCCACGAATGACTGGATTCCAGGTTATGAATCTAGCTAATAAGACATTCAGCCAATGACGTAAGAACGACTGCTCTTTCAGGTTCCATGTACGCTTGGATCGTGATCTTCATCCTGCCGATCAACAGCGCCATCAACCCCATCCTGTACTCCCTCACCACACGGACCTTCAGCGGCGTGCTGTGCAGCTTCGTCAAAAAGATCCATCTCAAACGCTTTCGCGCGTCCACCAACAGGCCTTTAGTACTCAGGGAACAAGGTAAGACAGTTGCAAGAACGACACAAGTCACACAACTCTTAACTATCGTACGCATAGACGTACGACTGCAAATTTATTCAGGCTGTCTTGAATGCGTTGTTCGATATTCAACAACGTTATTCAGCTAAAAAAAGTCGTCGGTGTGTCTTGTGGAAAGTGGCTTCTATCTTGGCTTTGCTTCAAATGACAAGTAAAACCTTACGACGAACTGGTATTATGTGGCCTTTTATATTAGTTGCGTCGTCAACAAATGATTATCTTTATAAAAAATTGCATTTCTCTCCGAATTTCAGTGAAGCGTTCGTCGGATTCCGACACATCAGCTGGTACCACCTGCACGACTGCGTCAGCGTTACACAGCACATCTAACAGGTCTTCTAACAGTACAATAAACGGCACGACCTCTGTCGGCTTGGGGAAGAACTGCACCCTCGACAGCGTCCCGGAGCGGAATTCAAGCGAGGATGGTGGATGGGAGTCCATTAAAACGAACGGAGACGACGTGTTTGAACCGTGACATTTAAGGAACATACTTTGTGGAAACAAAATCATATCGTCAGGGACTTTCCGCAAATTTGTCTACGCAGTTGTTACAAATAACAGCGTTTGTCTATGTGAGCCGTAAAAAACGCCATTTTCAACGTCAATGTAGTGTATCATATCAATAATCATTGTCATATTAACTAACAGATATAAAACTTGTGCTACCTAACTATAACATTATGGCACGAAATGTATTAGTATTTGACACGCATAGTTTATTTTTTTACTCACCGCTTGAGGAATGGGGATAGTAGAGCAGGCCGGCAGAATGCAATCATAATATCAACGTTCAAAAAAATGTATGAAATCTATTCATTAACACGTCGTGTTTAATGTTCCTTTTGGCGAGTAAAATGGGGACCAAACGTACAAACAAATTGTACGGAATCTACCTCAACAATCTGGATATGTGGTTAAAGTGAATGACATTTCTCTATTTGTGAAATGCAGCCATAGTAGCAGACTGCATTCTGTATTTCTTTATTATTCTAAATATTTGTATTACATTTGTATATAGGTTTCAAGGGCCCAGTGGCTTCAATATATATGCTTATTGCATCAGTCAGTTTCATTAAACCGTTATATGATAACTATGACTAAGGCTGTGACTTGTGTACGAGTACGAGTTAATTTTGCCACATCGATGAGGCTTTTGCAACACACGCTGCGAGAGCGACATCTAGCGGTTTTCAGTATGATCGCACGTGTAAAGCAAGGGTTTGACCGAAGTTTCACTTACGCACCATTTAGTTTACAGGAAACTTGCCATGTCCACCAACAGCCAAAACCATGGGGGTCTTTCTTTAGTGTCTTATTGTTTCACAGAATTGAAATTTGAATATGTGGCAGCCCTACATATAGGAACGATGTACAGGAAATGTACACTCGACCATTTCTATTCGTAAAATGTCGATGAACCATCTATGACACATTTTCTTGTTTGTGAACGGTCTTAGAGAATTCGTTTTTGATTTTGAATGGCCAAATCAACAAAATCTACGTCGAAAAAAGTTTTAAAAACCTTTGCAAGCCTTTCGATATTTCCCCATTCCCGAAAAGACGGAGTTTGTCACTTCTTACCATAATGGTCGTTGCGAGCGGTACTGCGGATAAGGCTGTGATAGGGTATTTGGTCCTCACTTGTAAATATAGATGGACACCTCGCTTTCCCTTCACAACTTTAGCCTTCTGCTGAACTGTAGTCTTGTTTCAGAAAACTGTGTAACAAACTGCCCTCTACATTTATTTCACAAGATGTCTGTACATGTATTTATACTGGCATTATTAATTTTTCGTTTTTGTTTTAAAGCCGTGGAAATAGGTTACTTTCGCGTCAATAGCATTACTTATCATATTCGCAACTTCCGAGAACAAATATCATCTCCATGAGTACTTAGTGTAGAAAAACAACACCCGGTCTCACAGCAAGATGACATCTGTCCCACTCCGTAATATGATATGTGTATTTTAGCGGAATTAAACCAGTCTAAGAGGTATTAAAAGGCAAATTCGACCCCACGAGACAACAGTCAGCAATTAAATTTGCGGGAACGCAATTTGCATAAAACGACACAGGACGTTGATCCATATTCTGATCATCGTTTAGTAATTAAATATCAGCTACGTATCTATCGTTTCCGCCTACACTACAATCACAAACGACCCTGTAGGAAAGTAGAGTAATCTCCAAGCAAGTGTTATGTTTTCTTATACCCCCTTTCCACCAGGACGGCGCTCTCGCCTCGCTCTCGATTTTGACATAACGTTATCGATCAACGAATTGTATAGAAAAGAAACGGCTCTGTCAGACTCTGTGTGTTTTATTGTCCTTAGTTACACTTTTACATGCTGTATGATATACCCCGTATGAAATCAAAGGTTACACATATCCTATTTAGGTCACAGTGAGAGCGCATCGCAATCGCCGTCTAGTGGAAAGGGGGACTTAGCTGCTCTTTCCCTGTACATGTGGCATATATACCGTGTACTCAACACCGCTCGATATCACAGAGCAGCTAGGAAAATGTAAGGATTTTACCCCCAACATCTGCTTGGAGATTAAAGCTAATCATAGTGCGTCATCAGACTGGAGTACTGACATCTCCTGCTGACATATGGACGCAGCGGATCATGAGATTAATCAACTGCGCTGATTGCTGCACAACTTAGATTAATAGCTTTAACTGCTGTGAAGATTCGTTAATTTCCCCAAGGAAACGAGTACATTATTTTTCTTTAAAGACGTTCTGGGACAATAACAGTATAGATTAAGGAAGACAGCACCTTCAGTACCAGGCTTTATAGACTAGCTTGTTTGTTTGAGTTTTATCTATTCATGAGAAGCTCAAATCGGTTTGCAGGTCGCTTTTCATTGAGGTCATGAGGGAGGTAAGGGTCAAATAAAATAAAACAGACACACAGATTGCTTCGTGGTCACAATAATGAAAAAAATGTGAAAAGATTAGAATTGTCATTGATTATGGAGCACAGTTCTTTATCACTTTTTACATACATGTTGGTGAGATAAGTAGAAGATATTGATAGCTGTAGAGAATTCGTTATTTTTCAACGACATACAAATTCTCGGGTTGGACCCCAATCAATTTCCAAATGACGCCCAAAAAACTCATTATTACGAAGGAATTTGAAAGCCATCAATATTAAGAAAGATGTAAATATAACTTGAGTGTAAGTATGAATTGAAATGTCTAGCAAGCTTAAGGACCTACAATAATCCGCTTAAACGCCTACAATGGGGCTTGTTCTGCTGAGAGCGAATTTGCAGAGATTCTAGTATCTACTGAGTAGCCTACAGTACAACACACAGATTGGAAACTTTCACCGAGAGAAAAAAACATATCATCAAGTGTTAAACACCTTCCGTCGCATTGCCCTGATTACAGGAAGGTCAAGCGTTTAGCGTACGTACGTCTACGTCAATCTACGTCAAAATGTGCAAAGATCTGCTTGATCATGTTTTAGTTTCCGTCCGACTTACAGCTTCTAATGAGGTAGCTTGACACGTTTGAAAGGGTAATGTAAATCTCTAATCGACAAGAAATGCACAATCGTGATGAGATTTCAATCGTTATGCCAAGCTACAAACTTTGGTAGAATATGGATGGGGAAGAAAATGTTATTTGACATTTCTTATTGAAAAATGATCCCTTTGAAGGAATCAATACCAAGATGATAACACATGCCTTCATTGACCGGCGAGATGTTGACCTAAGACGTGTTTGAAAAGGTCACATCTTAGAAAATGTGGATTTGAAAAGGCCAGGTGTACTATCCCGTCTCCCGTAAGCCCAGGTGCGGAGTAATTATAGTGAAATTGAAAAGAAGATCAGATTACATCAGTATATCATAGTGATCTGCTAACCAACACTTCAGGAGCATGGTCAATTCTACCCAACTTTTCCCGACTGTACATGTTTTGCGTTACTGTCGAGGCAATCTGCTTCATTAATTTAGCACATTACGCCATACTACGCACAGCAAGCAAGAAACAGGTTGTCTCTCGCGTGGTTTCATTATCCTCCACACTGGTTGGTCTGACTGAAAACATATAGATTTTCTATATCTTTACCTACCTGGAAATGGAGGTACTATTTTCCATCTGTGTGTTTGTTTATCTGCTGGTCTTGATGTGTGTCCGTAGTTATATCTTACAGTGACAGGATGTGAGGCGGAAGATGGTGTGACCAGAGAATGGCAGGATGAGAAGGCTGGCTTGCCCCTGATCCAAAGTTGCCAGGAGAATGCATAGAGAGAATCAGCGAGAAAATCACGATGATACAGCACCTCGAGACTAGAGGGTAAATAGACGTTAAGCAAGGACAACAACAACAACAGATAGATATAACAAGCAATTCACAAAACTTATGCAAGTAGGTATTTCATAAAGCGATGAGGTCTTCCATCCCTTGCTGTATTTGCCGGGTATTTGCATTTACGTTCACACAATGTGAGAATGTACTGAGACAAATCGATATTTGTCCCCAGTTGAAACGCCTAAAACCTGTCCTGCAGCGCGCCGAGCATTAACTTGTCTACTGCTATCCTTTAACACCGTGTTATGCTGCTGATGTGTTCTTTAAGGGTTTAGCAGCTCAAGCGCGAAATCGTGACTAAAGTGCAGAAAGAAGTAAGTATGTAAGACTGAGATCAGCACACCTCAAGATAAGACATTACTCTCAGAGTTTGAAGGGCTTTAGAAATCCATCAACCAATAAAGGTGATGGCTAGATAAAGAGGAGGTACTTGTAGCAATGCTCGTCTGAGTATATCACTTAATAGGACAGTGAATTCATAATAGGTAACGAAAGAATTCATTATTCATATACATGCAGCGCAATAGCTGTATGTTATATAATTGATTCTGACAGAAGTGTGATAAGTAGTGTATATCCACACTTTGATATGTTGTCTATATAACATATTATTATTGATTATTTGAAAACACCCCAGTTTCTTTCAGGTTTCAATTTGAGGGTGCACACCCTTAAGTCCAGCGACTATCTCGTCCATGGAAATATCCTGAAACAAGATAACTGTATATGAGATGAGAGGATATTCATTCAGCTACAAGACCAACTGAGTTCGGACCCTTCAACGTCTCTAATTTAAAGAAAGATAGGGGTGAAAAATCATTATTTCCATGTCAAAAATACTGCACAAAATTGGATAAAACCCATTAAAACATTTTGCCGGCAAACAAGGCTTGTGTTGTCAGAAAGAGAAAACCCTTGCGAGTAATCCAGCCAATTTATAAAGAAAATTCTAGTGCTACATTTTTTTAATCATCCACGACGCATGCGCACGGCATTGCAACGTCCCTTACACAGTACCTCAGAGGTCAATCTAGGTCAGGGAACCGCTTCGCATTCAAAGCGTATGGATACCGGAAATGAGGCCGGGGCCAAAACACCACCTCCTACGCTTTTCAGCCATGTTAGCATTTAATGTCATTTCGCAGTTAATAATGAGAAATCTAAACCCAGACCTAGACCCTCGAAAGCCTTTCGACACTTTTTTGTCACGCACTATATTAGCTACAACGGAAGAATTGGGGTGTGCACCGTTTACTCAGTGTGTGTATAATCTAAGAATTAGGAAGCTGAGGCACGTCTGTGCTAAGAAGAAACTCACGACAGACAGTGTTTTTTTCTTCAAATCAGCCTCGAATGAAGATTTCTATCTATATAACAGATAGCTAGAAAAAGCAACGTCTAAAGTTTTCTTTATGTCCCAAAGGTCAGTGTATTAGAGTGTTCACTCACTTCGCCCACCCTGTAATCGCAGTCCAACTGGTGCAGTTTTCCCTGCATTCAAGAAGATATAGTAGAGCCCATAAGGTTTAGGGGTCCCTACGGTTTGGCATGTGATGCCGTTAGATACTACATGAATTGTCATTACCGACCTTAGACAGGAAATTGCTCCAAGTAGTAACATCACTCAAGCTCCTGAGTGTCCGACTGATGAGTGATTCCGACGTTGAGTTGCTCCCAGAAGTAGATATGAACTCTCATCAGCGAACAAATCTTTATTACAGTTATGGTCAGTGCACATGAGCTCGTAAGCGCATTTTACATTTCAAACAACCAGATCACAGCTCAGTTTTGATGTTATGAGACTGCCATTTTGTTTCAGATCTTTCTATCTAGCTTTCAAAGCAACGCGCTAATAACTCCCGAGTCAATGACACACCAAGTACATAGCAGTAAGCGAGTATTGTGGTCTTGACCCTCTAATCAACGTATAAGGAAGTTGGTATAGTAACCTTCACCGCCGAGTTCAACGCTAAGATGTAGTGCCATCGAGCACTTGACATTGGTTACACTCCACAATTCATCAAGGGAAGGCAGACTGACTGCAGCTGGTGATGTTTCCATAACACCCGCGGAAGGACAAAGATCATCGCTGTCTGCATGTGCCTACATTACGGTTGGACTGGTGCTTACGGGTCAGTCACACGAGTGCGCATCAAAGTAGCATAGAAATGCTCAATCTGATGTATGTAATAGTTCCCTTTATTACCTACCGTAGACCCCATTTGATGTAGTCCGTTAGTATTACAGCATCAGTGAAATCGTTGTGATATATCGTGTAGTATTCTACTGTAACTTTTGTTATCTATACATTGTCATTCATTGTCACTGATGCAATTGTTGCGCAATAAATCAACTATTGATATATATTCAGGTCTGTATGAGTTGTGTATTGACATTATATTGAATAGGTAAAGTTTTCTGGAAAAAAAGATATTCTTTACTTTGACCCACCGTTTTAAAGCACCGAAAATACTTAGTACTACTTCGTCGGCCTCAACGTGTACCCGAGCTAATTAACCGTACGCGTGCTGCTAATTATCGTCCGATTTATTCAGAAAATTATTTTTCTAAATACCCCAGCAACAGAGACCCATAGGAATCGATATCAGCTTTTCTAAAACAAAGCAAACATGATCTGTAACTCTTTCTCCGCCTTTCGAGCATATACTTACACTGATGTCTATGATGAGGTCTGTGCTAGGGTAACCCGTTATCATCAACTTGAATGAGTCTTTGCCCTTCTAGCGCTCTACTTGAAGAACATGAATCAGAGTGAAATGCATATAAGTTGTCCAAAGAAGTATTGAGATAAATGATGGTAAAGTCATACACTTGGGTCTCTGGGTGCTGCAGCAAGTTCTTTAAGTCAATAATAGCGTCGCAAAACAGGAAAAGTGGAGGAAACAAGAGTAAACTATCGAATGAAGTAAAGGCCGATGAATCCATCCATAAATAGGACATATGTGTACAGCATAGGAACAGTACGTCCGTTTCACAATGTGTTTGTTTCAAAACTTTGCAGAACATGTACAAGTACGATAGTCTCACAACTAACGTAACCATGTTACGTAACGTAACGTAACGTAACGTAACCAAGCAAAGAAAGTCTATACGGTAATATGATAGGAAAACTCCATCACAATAGAATTTTCTAGTCTGTGAAAAGGAACTCCTGGTGACCATACTGGATTTCCAAAAGGGGATGCTGGATAATTGTATTACAGACTCAATGGTCGGTGTTTGCTCGCTTCATTAATCCGCCGTCTATTTCGGTCAACAGTAAATCCAATTATTGCTGCCAAACGAGACTGGTCCTTGTGGCGACGGATTGACTTTTATTCATGTGGGAAACGTTTCGGCCACAGCAATTAGTGTCGAAAAGATCTGCTGTCGTCAAGCGACAAGGCGATTTTGTTGCTAAGATGGGGAAGAAGAAATGCAAAACAAACCTGGGTGTCAAGGGGGCACATTTGAGGTCAAGGTACGGACGAGTGAAGGACTTGGTAGGGTAATACTTGTCACCAGAATCAAGTGAATTTGATCAGGCTTCATTTCGAGTAACTCCCGGGGTACAAAAATCTTGCACATCAAATGCGAAATTCACAAAGTCTTGAATACATAGTATTTCAGTAGCAAATGCCACTAATCATTAACATTACATACTCTTGAGACAATTAGAGGACGCCTGTCGTTACCGTCACAGCAAAATGTTGGCGAATGTCACCCAGACACAACAACGATGAAGAGATTGCAAACATTCAGTCGATGCCTTAGGTTTTGTTCTTCGTGCACAATCTATGGTTTCGGAAACGATTAGCGCGTGTTACTTAAGTGTGAAAAGGTAAAGAATAGATGAGAAAATATACCTGTCGTATGTATTTTGGAATTCTGTTCCTTTTCGAATCTTAGATTCATAGCCTATGCCCCTGTAGCTGTTTTCAGAAAACTTTTAAGGTAAAAAAGTACATGGGGGTGGTAGATCAAAGAGCACAGTTGGTGGCCCTTATCCGTAGGCGAGGTACTCACATGTGTACATGTCAAAATGTATATGTATGAACATCAACAGGTCACGTCATGGATAACCTCATTACGGCGATCTGGGAACGAGAAAAACATCGCTGACCTTTGAACCGCGAAGATCCAACCAATGGGCTGAAAGCAACAAGTGTTGTTTTCGTAGCTGTGCTACAAAATGTAGGTGTACCGAGACTCTGTAAATGATGATAAGAGAAGGAATCTAAGAAAGGAAAAATCAGGAAATATTACTTGGATGGCACAATACTGACTTACGACATGCTATGAAGTCACCTTTAACAAATAAGCCCCGCCCCATGCAGTTAAGACACCAAATGTATCCTGTAAAAACGATAATCTGGGGATAACTATAAATTGTATTCAGTCAGACGTCGACACGCTTTTAGATTTCTTCTTTAAGGACACGCATTTTGTCACTGACGGAAACATTTTAGTGGTTACATCTTAAATACGTATCTTGGTGTCGTTTAACCAGTCCATGATTAAGGTATGTATCTTTCTCCTGCACATTTTCCTGAGCCAGTAATTGTTGTATCAGTATTTTCACCACATGTAAGATTGCTGTAAGATATTATTTGCAACATCAGTGGCACACCCACGTGATACTCCTACACAAATGAATAAGTCTACCTCATCATAGCAATCTCCACAGGATTTACCATTATAATAGCAGATATTAATTCAAGAACCTGCCTTCAGTAGTAGTGTATCAAAACTGCTTATATGGCTGTGTAAGGATGGTTTATCACAGACTACCTAAAGCAAGTTGTGACGATTCTAAATACTAGCTTTCCAAGATTTTATAATAATTGAATCGGTGAAGAGAATTCACAGTTTTGTCCATACGTATGAGTAGAAAGTAAAAAGGTGAAGTGAGACCCCCCCCTTTCGGTTCGTCCAATTGGTACGTCCCATTTTCGCTACTGTGCCGTATAATCGGAGGGTTTGTCGGCAGGCACGTCTTTCTTTGTGTGCTCCAGGTACGCCCTCCTGCTCACATTAAGGTTCACTTCTCCTACCCTTCTCTCTCGACTCGTGACGTTCGAGGCACTGCCAGCGCACACACGCCCAGAACAACCCTCGACAGAACACCAGGGGAAGCACCGCTAACGTCGTCCGGCGTGTCACCAACCTACAGCCACCGTACACTCCAGGTGAGACTGCTTCCTGCTTATGTATAGTCTACTCTTCCTTTAGTTTGTATGCACTAACACTAAAACAAACGTTTTCATAACTTTCTTGTACACTTTAGTGTCAGTTGTGCATGTCATGTTGCAGTGCCTTGCAGATCTGACCATGAGCAATACCATGAGCAGTATATATACATGCATGTCCAGTTCATTCTGCGTGTCATACTGGAAACAATGTCTTCCGCCTGTGGTTTTAGTAGCTACTACCGGGGCCAATGGGAGTTTCATTGGTACAGCCTGACCGAAATTTACCATTATGTTGTCTGGAGCGGGACGTAATGCTGTTGTAGGCGGCAAATTAGTTGGTCACAAATGGATCTTTTCGGAAGTTCGTACGCGACATGCATTCAGTTGTAGGCATGTTACCTTGGAGGAATGCACGAAGGAGCGGAAAGCACATTTTTATTTGACTTGCGTGGTCTTGACTCTGCGCTGTCGCGGCCAAGGTCGGCACGTCACAAAATTGTTGACTTTCCCTTCGGGGTAAAAGAACGAGAGCTTTACAGTATGTCAGGAATTATATACTCCTTGAATCCAGCAAACAAAATTGAAGCAACACATATTATGGGTATTTTCTCAAATCTAATGTAAAAGAAATGCGACGAACGTATACGTACGTGTTCTGAGCTGAAATTGTTCAAATAATAAAAATGCTTGCTCTGTCGAGTGGGTGGATTTTTGTTTCACCTATTGTTTACATAGACACGTACAGTGTGCTGCGCCGAACACTCCACTGGGTTTCATGGACATCGACACACTTTCTAAATAACTACTAACTGCACTGCAGTAAGAGGAGCAAGATTACATGAATCAATCAGACTAGTGTTGTGCTTTAATCCATACATCAAATAGGCTATACGGTGGACTTTTAAATGATCACTGATAAGGGGATTGTGCCATGACTTCATTTTCGTTATTCTACTATTAGATTCTTGGAACTTATTTGTGATCCGTCTTATGTCGATGATTTTCTATTTTTCATTGAAATGCGAGGATGATTACGGTGTGTTAGCGCACTCAAATTAACATAATTACATTAGCTATATTCGCTATTTAGTTTCACTCAATGAAGTTGCCAATTAATAATCGTTCTGCTCCATTGAGTAACAGGCAGATATACAGAGATAATGAAGAATTATAGTTACTTATTTTGTTGAATTTTCAGACCCATTAAATTCATCTATTTTTGCAGTTACACAAACAATACGGTATTCAGCAGGAACACGAAAAAACACTCGTTACAAATTGCAGGGCTCGAAATACTGGGGGCATGTGCACCCAGGTGCACCCAAAATTGGTGCTGTGCACCCAATTATTTTCTGTAGGTGCACAGGCTGCACCCAGATATTTTCTTACGTTTATGTAGGTAAAGATATCAAAGTAATATCTAAGTGTTGGAAAGATATAAAAACGTCCGTCTTGGTACTTGTTTAAGAATTTGATAGCTTGTAACTAAGTTTTATTATTAGGTTATTACTTAAATTTAAGTGGTGCATCCAAAAATTTTTGGTGCACCCAATTTTTCAAGCTAGGTGCACCAGTGCACCTAATTACAAAAATGAATTTCTTCGAGCCCTGAATTGTAATATAAGTAATACAGTACGTAAACACATAACCAAAGGTGTCCATAAAAAGAACATTTATGCATAAACAAGTTAAGAAGGCTATTTGATATATATAGAATACAAGTACACAGAGTATATGCATAAAAAATAAAACAATCACGTAATAGAAACTCTGGTCTTCTCATCTCACTCTGTGACTAGTCAGTGCTGGCTGTTCTGACACATTTAAGTTGGCTAATTGTAAACGTTTGTAATTGAATTGTATTTGGCAGTCGACTGTGTAAAGACTTTATAAATGATGGTCAACTACTTTTGACAAACATACACTTTTGAAAGAAAGTTAAGTCTAATACACGTATTTTACTTACATACTTTTCCGTAATTTGAAAGACAATCAAAGCTTCATGCCACGGTACAATAAAATTTACTTCGCACGATGATTTCTAGTACTTCCTAGAATCGTTTGTTTTCTGCCGAGCTGTGACTTTAAAATCTAGTCTGACGTAATAGGGCTATATATTGACAGATGGAGCGTTTATTAGGGGCTCCACATTGCTACATAAACAACAGGTGTACCTGTCTATCTCCCGAAGCAACTTCTCGCAAGTTGACAACAGCAAGACGTTATCAAGAACTTACCCATTCAACCGGTTGGCACAAAAGCACTACATGGCCATGATTGATGGTATTTCATGAAACATGTATGCCGTATGTTTCAGCAAAGCTGTCACGAGTTGGCAGGGGTCCTACATTTCTACGACTTGGCATGTCCCCATCATGACTAAGTACTCTAAACGTGTCGAAATCCCGTGGCGTAGTCTATCATATAGATTTGATAGTGCGGACACTTTTAGCGGTCACTTAAATGCAAACGTTGCATTTCAAAACCTTTTCAGCAAAACTGTCATGATCGTCCCCGTTACAATAGTTGTCTCTGTCTATCTATTATTATGATATACATTTTCATGTGGTGTACAAAACGGGAGGACATAGAATATCTACAAAAAGGGATGACATAGAAGTAAGAATGCAGAAGACAACTTTTAAAACTGTAAAAGTTAGCAATAGATAATACGTTTCATCCGTCAGCTTTCTAATTATGTTACTTACACGGAAACCATCACCAAACGCACGTGGTATACATTACTTTGAAAGGTCAAACTAAATACGGGCCCAGCTGCTTTTATAACGTAATATCAGGCACTTAAGATGATCGCCTACAGTGTTTAATTGTGGTGAGAATTAATACGCCTCCGGGGGACATCACAATCAATCGGGCCTTCTTTTGAACAAGAGGAACAGAATTCTCTCTGAAGCGTTACAACATCGTCTTACAGCAATTTATGGGCCGATGAATTTCTTCCGTCCATCTGACAACTGGTTGCCCTTGGTCAAAGAGAAGCAAGAAGAAGCAAGCTGGCGCCTTTACTCGCGTTATAATCAAAGGACTCTGCAGCTCAAGAGTAGACGTTGCGAACAACACTTAGGCGAGATCAAAGAACTCTTGCACAGACAGGACACTACTGCCAGACACACGTCCGGCCCCAAATCTGACCTGCTTTAAAAGACTCTTGAAGTAAAATAAATGACCAAAACGAACGGACATGGATTGTGAACGCTGAGCATTTGCTCTACTAAAATGTTCTGTACCATGTATGTAGTGATACATGTTGATAGATGTATTGGGACTCGATGTAATCTGTATCTCTGTTATATTTCATCCGACCCTTACCTCCCTAGTGGCCTCAATGAAAAGCGGCCTGCAGACCAATTTAAGCTTCTCATGGATAAATAAAAGTTCAAAGAAACAACAACAAAAAAAACAAGACGACAAGTCCTGAGACGGGCGATCCTCTGTACTAACATCCCCTTCCCACCTAAGCCTACTACTGCAGATTTTTCAGATCGCTCAACATATTTCAGTTTTTACATTTGTGTGCTTTACTGCTATATTTGTCATAAAATCAAAGATACATGTAAATGATATACAGTTTTGGTCACTGTACTCGAAGGTCAGATACCTTTGATAAAAAAGCTTCAATATGTGCAACATGAGTCAGTTGGGCAACATGCGGATATAGTGAGGCCATGCTGATTTGATTATATGAATGACATCGACACCAGCATTAATTTTCGTCCGTCTCTAAAAATGTTTTTGACCCTACAAAGCTGCTGCAAAATAAGCACATGTATGCCATGAATAAAAAAAAGTTGAAATGGTATTGATATCATGGAAAGTAATTTCCAAAGTTAGAGAAGATGTGAAAAAATCTATTGTTCGATATCGCGATGTACCATACTCTGTGGTTTTAGTCATTTGTTCGACCTTCCTGACTACTTACATTTCATACTGACGGCAACTTTTTTGTGTCCAAACGTTTTGAATCGCACGGTCTCATCAGTTTTGGGGTTCCCGGAGGATTTTATCCATATAATCAAATCAACATGGCCTAACCTTGCGCAATGCTAATTGCATCCATGTTAGAACCATGTAAGAAGCATGTCCAGTGTTTGTGTAGCAGATGCAGGTCATTGAAAAAGTTTTGATCTTGAATTGTATGGCATCTTTGCCGGATCAAATTTTGCTCGTGAGAATCTGTAGACTATGTAAGCAATTTTAAAAGGCTACATAAGGTAGTGACTTTAAAGTATTTCATTTACATGTAGCATTTGCGTTAGGCAAGGGGGTGGCCTGATGCCCAAGACTTCATGTTACTATACAGTCTATCTGCTCAAAATCAAGCTCGTTACAGAGGGTTTGCGTACCCCATACTTCCCGTTATATGACTGTGATTCCCTGCAGTCGATGAAGTTTAAAACCTAACATTACATTAGTAGATTATTTAACGTTCGAGGCCGTTCTGTTGTTCTTTATGTGCCAATCAAAGGCCTCAATCATCTTGTAAAGTATGGACTCTCATTCATCTTTGATTTTACCTGGTGCTGCGACATATCAATCAGTAGTTACTTAGTCTATTCTTGTAGCTTGGAGCTTTATTGAGTTGTTCTGTTACTTGATTAGGTACGCGAAATACGCATACTAAGTGAACTTTTATGTACGGCATGAATAGATAGATTAACATTTAACTTTTTCAACCGAGTTTAAGGAACCCATTCGCCTACCAGAATAACTTTTATTTTTCTGTTTTTCCACTCGTTCTATAGCTTCAGTACGTATATGTGGGCGGTAGTGTGACATTCAATGACAGCCGTCAAGTGCGTTTCTATGGAACACACACTGGCTAAAATTGTCGCTGTGCGTAGCTCAATGTTTACGAGTTTCAGTCGACTGATGTTTTTGATTAGCCTATTCAATAGAATACATATACATCAGTTCTTGAGCGTTGATAGACGCACATAAACGTGATAATTACCGCGTGGGAGTTGCGGGTGTTGCTCAAATAGTCTTTGAATGAAGGGAATTCGTGATTATTACTCTTGAAAGTTCTTCACGTTAATTAACTGTGAGCACGTGTATGCGACACATAACATGCCGCGTGTGCACTTGAAATTGACGTCAGGTGCAGTTGGACTACTCGTAGGGGGTTAAAATTAGAAGAAGAGCACCGTTTTCATCGCTTAATGGTAACGTACAAGTGTGTGATACTTGATCTTGCATTAAGTTTTTAGATTCCTCCTAGTTGGGGCAAAGTGCTTTATGGTTTACGTTGAAACCATCTACATGTAGACGCATTTCGCGGATACTGCTGTTCAAGCCCAAATTCCAAAATTCGAATCTAAGGAACGCTTTGACGTAGTTGAACATAACCTGCATAGAACAGCAAAGTAAGAACTATTTTATAGATGGAGCGAAATGAATTCCTCCCCGTAACATACAAACTTACCATGCCATCTTTGTATTTCTGACGTCTTCTTCACTTCAAGTTACCAATACAGGTTTTTGATTACATGCAATTTGTTTATTACATGCAATTAGAGCCCTGTCGTTCACCAAGCGCCCTGCCCTGGCCCAGATTTTTCTAAGATCACTTCATTTTAGAGAAAAGTCCATTTTACAGATTACACGTTGTAGATCAGCAATCTATTTCTTCAGCCCGTTGTTAATGAAAGGACGTTGATAGGAAGAATGTGAAGTGATGGTTAGTGGTTAAACATATGATTTGGCATTTATTGTGCCAAAAGAAAGTAAAACTTTCATACATTTTAAGATAACTGTACGTGTTGCTTCTCTCTCTTGGTGTTCAATATGGTGGGATCACAGCCCTTGTAGCTCGTCGATATCGCGATTTGATGTACTACATGGGGACGTTTTCTTACAAGTACGATGTGACCGAACCAGACTGAATTCGAAGCTTCAGCATTTTCACCAACAAAACAGCCGAATTTTGTACGACACAAACACAAGACTATCCTAAGAATGCCCACAGTTTACAATCGTGCGACAATTGCACGGCGAATGTGACCGCGCCGCTACTGAAACAAGAAAGTTTTTTTCCAATGACAGAACTAAACCTTCTCAATACAGGTAGGAACACGGAAACACAAGAACACGGGAAACTTAAGGCCCCCTCTCACTTGACGTGCGGCACGCTTGCGGCATTGCTGCGTTCGTTCACTGCGTCACTGTTTTGTTATTTTCTTCGATTTTTTATGATTCAGATATTGCGCAATACGTAAAAGTATAACATAAAAGACGACAAAATATACAACAAGTAAGAAAATTCGTTCTTTATCTCTGAAATTCGTTGAGCATCTTCCGAACGCAGCAATGCCGCAAGCGTGCCGCACGTCAAGTGAGAGGGGGCCTTTACTCGGTATGCAACAGTGAGTCATTACATCTCTTGTAATCTCTTGACGTGTTTTCCCTACATAAACTCATGGTGTCTCCCTAGTCAGCAACAATTGTACGATTTACTATGCAATAGACAAACATGTTTCAAGCCTGCGGTATCTGCCCCACGCCATAAAAAAAATTAAAAGGTCGACGCCCTGAGTGTTTAGACCTTCCCTGCCCTTGAATGGTGTTAACTGTTTAAAGAACGCTGGTGCGAACACGGTGTTTATTTTACAGCGCCCTCTCTGGTGATTTCGATCGCGGCATTTCATTAATTCTGCCATTCGTCTCTGCCATGCTGGCGGCAAATCCTAAATCTGCTGAAATATTGTCGATAGTTTCGCGCCTATATTGTTTATGGGCATCACTGAGGGGGTGACACATCAGAGAAAATATTAATCGGCGAGGATAGCAATGTTGGCAGCTTCTCCCTATTGTATAACTATTGGGATTTAGCAAGAAGTAAGTCCAGGCTTTTCATGCTGGCGGCTAATTAAACTCCTACCTCGTAAAATCCGACCGGGTGCGAAAGATAACCTCGGCGGGAGAGATCTTCATCTGTCCCGAAGCGAGCCTGGCCGAGCCACGATAGATTGGATACCAAGGTATTGTGACATGTCGATAGCTAGAAAAGATACGTAAGTGATGTTAGGAGTACGATTTATAATGCTATTAAGCCATCTAGAGATATAAAATTTAAATGTAGCGAAATGACTTGTACTTTGCAACATGTTGCAAACGACTTGTGCTTTGTTGCCAAACGACCTGTTCTTTGTTGCGAAACGACTTACCTTGTGGCGAAATGACGTTGGCGAACTGACATTGTGGCGAAACGACCTGTAACCGTCATGGTAGTTGAGAAAAGTATACTTTAATGTAGGTGTTATCTAAAAGCTTTGCTGTACGGGTGGAAACTTGAACGGTTACATATGTTTCTACCAAGAGATAAGTATCTGGTATCCTCCTACGTTATCTACACTTCCTATCTGTCAAGTCTTGATCGCAACTCTGCAGTTTTCCGTTGCGATCAATGTACAGCAAGCGATAGCATTTTGATGGCATGGCTTAAGAGGTTATCACCCCATGCTTATAGAGAGATGTCATCCTCTCAGGTTCTTAGTTGTACGGTGATGTCGTGATTTGACATTGGTGGCTGAGAAATTCATTGAGGAAAGCGCTTATCATTTCCATACACACTGTTGGAGCCCTTACTGTATGTCATTGTACTATGATACTCTCTGCTACTTAGAGATAAACGCATGAATTCAGTGGCCATGACGCCAGACGTCACCCACGTTTCCTGCTGTCTGTAAATCCTGGGTCACAACTTTTCAACCTTTTGATGCGGTCTGTGTACAGCACGCTTGTACATGCTTTGTGGCTTTCATGACATGACGCAAAAGGTGTCGCATTGACGTTCGGCAAGTTTTGCATTGCGGTGTCTGGGAATTATTGAGTGAAGTGCCTTCGTATTCGATTTTTATCAGTAGCACTGACAAGTAGAAGCACTTCTGTGTACGATTACTGTCATACCTGGTCTCACAAACAACTACTCACGGGACCGAGGAAAAAGGGCGAGGTGAGTGGTTGCTCCAGATAAATGGGTTGCTTGGCCTGGAAAAAAGAAAGCGCCATATTTGCATGACCTCCACCTTTTCCCCCCATAAACATGTCTGCACGAGATGTCTACAACTTATGAACTGCTACGTACTGAATAAAAGTCTTCTTTGACCATCAGAGCAATGTTGGTCTCGTAATAAAATGCGGTCTGAGTAGGTTGGCTGTTCCCACAACAGCAAAAGTGCTTCCAGTTTTCTATGTCAAGAGTCAACTTGTACTTCGGACAATAGTAATGTGCTTCACTGATATTGCCTTGTGTATCAAATTTGGTTGTTGATTAGGATATGAATACCACCGGGGACTTTCAAATGGTTGCTGGTTAGGTTAATGATGAGACAGTCGGTTAGGGGAGGATCTTAACAACGTAGCATTGGAAGACGGAGCTGTTTTTCTATGTGGTTAATGACTTGATGTAGTTTGCTGCGCTGCGCCAGGTAGCTGGAGGCTAGGTTTGACTGTACTCTGTGACCAAAACCTCCTACACAATTCTCGATTCCTGTTTACAAAGCTAGGTTACAGTCTCTTGATATAGTTGACGTATGGAACGAGCTTCGGAGCTGAGATTAACGTATTTGGCAAAGATTAACAGTGGTGTGATTCAAATCTTCATATCCTACCGCTTGATCGCACATCCAAACCCTACCCTATGGTAAGTCCCTACAACGCCCAGGTGATGGTAGCACATGCATCATTGCGCATGCACACCTAGCGGAGGCAGGCACGACCTTCTCGGCATAGGAACCTGACACAGGTTGAAAATTGCGATTCGCCCTCCTACATGTACCAACAATAACCACCAGAGCTCGTGGAAGGCCACGAAGGAGGTCCTGTAATGTATTGCGAACACCGCACACCCACCATGTAACTCCCGAGGTGTCTAATATACACCGTGGAGAGATAACATCTGCTTTGAGATTCGCTCTTTTGAATCTTAATGAAGCTAGTCGCGGTGTTTAGGGAGGCCTCTAGCTGAGTGGGCCATCACCCTGATTCCGCCCTTTTAGCAGGGCTACAAGGGTCTTCTGGGGGCATCCAGGGACTGCGTACAGAATTGTAAACAGACAGGGTGATATTTAGAGCTTGACAGCTGCTTGCTTGGACTCCAGATTTCTGCTCGATAAGTTGATGAAGGTTTAAGATAAGGAGGAAAGAGTTTGTTTCCGACAGACTGTAGGGCGTTGGCTTTGTGCAATGACCGCTTGAATGGTTCGTGCGCTTACTACACATATACACTATCAAATTTTGAACGTGTTGACTGGGTGGATATAGCACCTAATAGCAACAGCAATTTATATTAAGGGTTATAAAAATGAAACAATGAAACAATTTTAAAGCATTTCCATATTGTAATACACCGTGTCCTTGATATAACGTAGGGGTCTACCACCTATATATAATATACTGTTCTAAATTTACCTTCGCAGAGAAATACCTCCTTTGGTATTCAAGGAACTCTTCAAACCGTTTCCATTTTGCAAAAAATACTGCCTATACACTGGACAAAATATATGCTGTTATTAAAGTTTCTTCTTCACGACACACAGTGATGGACGACACATATGCAGTGCTTGTGAAGTTAATGTCTCCCACGAGTAGACTTCCCGCCATGAGTTGTCCTCTAGGGTTTGATAATGGCGGAGTCTTCAAGCCGGCCGTTTCCGCAGAATGTATAACTTTGTACATATCGAAATGGAGTTCTGCATAATCGAGTGCCTATCTCTAATGTCCACTTGTTTTAGGTATTGTACACTTTTGATCTTTGGCAACACTAAAGGTGGACTCTCACTGCGCTTGCGGCACCGGTGCGGCACTGCTCGGTTCGTTCACTGCGGCACTGCTTTGTTATTTTCGCGATTTTCGATAATTTAGATCGCGTAATAAGTAAACGTATGGCTTAGAAAACAACAGAATACAATAAACGGAAGAAAATTCGTTCTTTATCTCTATCTACGAACCCCACAGTGCCGCAACCGTTCAAGTGCAGTGAGAGTCCACCTTGACACATACAAACACACGCGCGCACAAATATACACATACACACACGGACACACACATACAAACATACACGCGCACTCACAGAGAGAGTGTGGAGAGTGAGTGAGAGGGGGGAAGGCAGATGGCGTTCTGGCAAAATCTGCCTGTAATACTTCAAGGGACCGTAATGAATTCACTTCCCACAAAGGCAACGTTACACAAATTACCTTCTTACGAGGGGATAAACCGTGGCATGTAAGGTAGGTTGAGTAATAGGTGTCAAGAGGCAAGTGTTAGACATCATCATTCATTCCTCCTCAGTTTACTACAGGTAAGGGTTTGTACATATAAGAAACAATACAAAGTCCTCGAAAACTTCATTTTCCTTGCAGCCTTTTTACCAATACGCATATTAAAAGTCTGATGCCATTTTTCTATTTCGGAGGGACAAATTTGAATTTCACTAGACCGTTGGTATAAAAAAAAATGGCACGTCAGCGAGTCAATTCTTACCAGTAGCAAACGCTGCACTCCTATTTGTCAATCAATTATGTCAGCTTTTCACACAGTTGTAAATCTTACATATCTAACATGTATTGCACTATGCAGTGAATAGGTTTCTAGTATATTTATAGCCCTCAGAAGTTAAGCCCACGGAAAATGCAAGCAATCAGCAGTTGTTGCTGATGCGTGTTGACATGTTCGGCTGGCCTTGTGCTGGGTCGAGGGCGAGGACTATTTCAGAAGCAGCGGGACCAGATTTACATATCTTCATCAAAGGCAAGAAAATGTTGTATTGCCTTTGAAGAGGCTTTCGACAAGGATCAAATCGTCACCCGTGCTCATTGGAATCTTTCAGAGAGGGGAGATGCCGCGGCCGAAAACAGCGAAAGCAGAGGCTTCTTACACGTTAAAAAGTATTTGTATTTTAGCATTTGCTTCTGGTAGATAGCTCAATTATATTATTGGTCTGACATAGAACAGTAATGGCCTATGCGGTTTATCAAAGGACGAATTTTGATCAGAATTAAAACGAGTTTTATTTTAAAAGTGAATCTTTAAAAACAATTGATTACATTTTTCTGCCCCAGAAAAATAACGATGCGCCATCCCATAATCATTATCAGTCAGAAACCGAAGGTGTCATAATTAGTCATGTGTTGATTCCAGCGCTTTAAGGTGCTCTAATTACAGAAATATGATAGTAAGCTCGTGTAAGCTTTGTAGATGATAAGAATTTGAATGTGACAGAAGATAAAATCTTTTCTAGCCAAAGTCCTAAAAAGCCACCATGCCATCCGAAAATATTTTATTAGGTTGGTAAAATATAGCATATAGGAGAATTCTTTGTCACAAGAATTTCTTTTCAGAAGCTCTGAGGAAGGTGTCTTAGAGACATCGAAACGTAAGCCAAGTGAGTACCTTTTGGTTGTGAAAAAGAATTCTCCTAAACCTTCTATGCTGTGCAGCTATAGCTATCTCCATGATTGATTCCTTGTCACAGCACGTGCAGTTTCATCAAAGGGAGTGCATGAACGATTGGACAGAATTTCTCACTTGACTCGGGGTCACGGTTTAATCAAAGTTTTGCTATAGCATATGAAAGGTTGTCCAAGATTATGGAGTACGGTTTTATGTTCTTCATCAAGCCAGATTATGATATGTCTATCACATGACTTCCAGAGGTTAGGGTTCTGCTTTGCGAGGCAATTCCATTTTTTTCATATCGTTCATAGCTTTCCTAATTGTGCCCCGGTAGCCTGCCCCTGCATTGTTTGCCTGGATGCACGCATTGATCGATATTGCTCTTACTTTCACTGTGCCAAAGTTGAAGACTCGCGTTATTAATTCTCATAAAGTACCTGCACCTAACGTCTTAATCGTAACGTTTGGGTCTTCTATAGAGTACCATTTGTTTGGTCAGCAATTGACTCTGTGTGTTTGTTGGTTTTGTAGAGGGGGGGGGGGGGGGGGGGGGGGGGGCTGGCATGTTTGTGTTAGTCTGGACCTTCAAGCTTTAATCCGTGACCAACCGATGTTTGATTTATATAAGAAGTTACTAAAGGGAGGCCTTCTTGTAAGCAAAAGCTTTTAGCATCTATTGCACTGTTATGTTCTTTTATATTTCTTTGTCATGTGTTTATTGTTTTTTCGTGTTTAAGTGCGAAACAAATAAACAATTAGAAATAAACCGAGAAACCTATAATTACTACTTATGATAACGATTTTCAATTTAACTTGTTATAAAATCTCCAATCATAAAAGTAACGTTACATTATATTGAAAGTAGTGCCTGTGTTGCGTTTGGTTACGTAAAAAGGTAAGAACTACTATTGATTAAGTGCACTTCAGCATGTTATAGAAAAAAGGCCAAGAAAATCTTTGTAACTCCTGATGAATAACAATATTATTCCCAACGTATTACGCGACCCAACGGACCGTATATGTATTTTTCGATTAAGCCCCATTGTCCTTGAAAGTGCAGATTTGAATTCGGCTTGATGAATATCTACAACAAGGTAATGAAGCATGGCGCCACTGCCAATACAGATAAGTTGTCTCACTACGAACTACATGCCTGATGACAGGAAAAATCAGTGAAAGAGGAATGTAAGAGTGATATATTGCTATCGTGACCTAAAAAGACATTTAATCTTTACATATACAGCATAATCTAAACGAAACACCCTATGCATATAGGTAGTCAGGTATATAGAATATGCCGGTGTGAAAGCCTCCGCTAAGACGGAATATTAGATTTGAACATGGGGGACAGAGAAGTTGGCAAGCGTTTCTTGTACAACGATAGATCTTGTTGTTGTAAGTCAACGTTGGCATAAGTACTTGATTTTGATTCCAATTTTTATCTTATAACAGAGCTATGGAAGCTTTCCATACCACTTGAAGTCAGGTAGCAATCTTGAAATCGTCAAGTAGTTAATTTAATTCGGCATGTCAAAAATTTGTTAATGCTTCACTATGCTGGCGAATACTGTCCTCCATATATTTCTATACCCTTCCATGCGTGTAATGTTGGGAAAGTCATACTGGCGCTAGCAAATTCAGTTGTGACAAAAATTCCCATCACACTGCGATTCAGCCTTTAACATCAGACAACCCATTGCTGACAATCCAACATTTCTTATAAAAGACGTCACTATTCCGTCCGCCTTGTTACATAAGGTGGTTGTTATAGGTAGTCTTACCTCCTTAGGGCACGGGCAGGGTGTGTGAGTAAAACGACTGAGGTGAATGCAAAGACGTTGAAGTAATAGTAAGTCGAAGCTGGTTCAACAAGTATGAACCTATTGACCACTAGAAGCAAGGGTCGGCCAGATTACACCATTACATGTACATGACTTGCCCATTTCCGGCTGGACGTGCTATACGTACAAAAAGAAGACAGGTCTCAGGATTTTCAATATTGCAATTGTAGAAAGGGAAGCGTTAAAACCTAAGGCTTGACAATTATAGTAATTCTTTTTAGGGGGCCATATACATCAGGGCACTACTGAGCCATTACTAAACTGAGACAGTGGGCGTTATAAACTTCCTGGAAAGGTTTACCAATTGCTGACGTCACAAATACGCAAGATCACGTGTCAATAACGTCACGTGCTTGTAACTCGCGCGACTTTACGTTCGGAAGTGATTGGTCATTAGTGATCCTGAAGAAGGCAACAGTGTACGTTGAAAATTTCATCCGCGTTGGAAGAAAGTTTAGCATAGTGATAAAATTACTACCCGCACATGTACAGATGAGCTTTTATGATAATTATGATTTTAATGTTGCAGGTGTCCCGAACTGAGGCTTCTCTGCACTGCAGTCCACGCCGGCACCAGAAATGTTGGGTCTGACTGGAACAGTCACATTTGTATTAGCCACTGCATTTATGACGTTGCAAACCGAAGGTAAGTGAGAATGTATTTACTTAGTAACAGAGTTTGACGCCACGTAAGCCACAGACATAGTAGAGCATGTAAAAGCTTCTAAAATAGCACTGTTTTCAGATGGTCGAAATGGTGGAATGGAAAGAGGCGCAATCCACTTCAATTACATTTTTGCGTGAATTGTGAGCAGCCTGCAATATCCTTTCAAATAGAATCAATGGAAACTGGAATAAAGGTCAGAGGGGCTGCTATATGGCATGTATTTTGTTCATAAACCTAGGCAATGACGTTGTCTCAACGTCAAACGTACCCTCAAGAAAGCTTTAAATGACGATAGATCAAGACCCTTTGACGTCTGGGCATTAATGGATGAAAACATTCCAGGGAAAATCTACTAGATAAGTCATTGTACCTTACGTACAATACAGTAAAGATCTGTTACCGTAGAAGACGAGTACTAGACGATATTCAACAGTTGCTGAGACGCTGATCTGGGCAACATTTCAAAAGTCAACGACTTGTCAAAATTGAGCCCCAATATTGTAATAACGCTGCTATTTCCAAACGAACAGCAGTTCCCCTTGAATGACTTCTTTAACCACAGAACGAAGCACAATAAATGCAGTAAAATGCCAACGAACGCGAATGACCAGAAACTAAAATATTCAATTTCAATGGTAGACTCTAGAGTTTGCAACGAAACAAAAACCTAGATTCTACAAGTACTCAATCATGATATCTTCATAGAGATGGTGAAATATATACGTTGAGACAATAATGGCACTTTTAACTTTGAGAAACCATCTGTTTCCTCATTAAGACTCATAGGAGTGTATCTGGTTGAAAACAGCTTTTATTGATTGAGAAAGAGAAATATGCAGCCATGCACGGAATTAGTTTTCTGCTCCGTAAGTCGACTTGATATCATACAGCAATCTACCCTAATAATCCTCCTCATCTTCAAAGTGATCGTTATTAGTTCATTCTTGAAAGAAGATTTTTTATGAATAATGCAGAATATCGGTCGAAATGTTATCTCTATCATGGCAAGTGAACCATAAAAGACGAAGATGGATCTTACATCGTTCACTGTGTATAGGCATTGCTGTCTTCTAGCTGGCTATATGGAACAAGTAAAATAGTTTTTATATTTCAAGGATTTCTTGCATGCAGATGTATTGGATATAAGATGATGTGTTTTATATCACTCAACCAATCAATTAATATCAATAACTTTATTGGCTATTAATAACTCCATCTTTGTTTAAGGGGACGCTGTGATTAAAACTTTCATTGGATCTCATTGAACCATTTCGTCAATTTGGTTATATCTGTCACCTAATATTTCCTCGTAAAAAGGCGTGTAAAAGACTGCACAGTAGTTAAATCGACTGGCATAATGCCTACAATCGATGATGGCGGCGCATCAAGTCTCATGATACACCTCTTGCAACAGTAATTGGTCAGATTCCCTGCCAAAGATGTCATCATAAATCCTTTGATGGCTTGCTTACAAGGGAATACATCAATATTTAACGGTGCTTTACCGGCGGCTAATAGCACCATCAATTAGCTCGCCAGGAGAAGTGGGATTTACGTTCCCTATACTTTATGGCTGAACTGTTCAAAGTCCTTGCCACGCGCATTAGTGATGGCGATATCTCAGTCTACACTGCACGGCGTTGCCTTGAACCTGTCTCTTGAGTTCCACTGCTCATTTCCAGCTCGGCGGCTTGTTGTTTGACCTTCTTTTGTGAGTGTGATGTACTCCGCAGGCCTGCTCCGACAACTGTTGAATAGTGTACGACTTTTCTCTCCCATAAGACGCTTGATTATTCAAAGGGAAGCGAAAATATTTGACGACTGATGGGAAAACTATTGGCTGGGGAAGCCTTACAAACTGTTTTTACTATGTCTGTGAGGGTTGATATTCTCGATGGAGTCGAGAGTGAGGACTGGTATTTCCAAGGGGACATGAAGAGTTAGATGATAGTCTTGCTTGATAGAACTTTTCTCCCTGAAAGGGCGGACTCCTGGTGATATCTTTCGCTACGTGACAGCTATTCATGTCGGTGTATCAAAAGGCGTAGATCTGTGGGGCTGCCATCATACATTTAAAGCCCCTACGCATCAGAAATAGTAGTTTGTATTTGAGGAGTTCTTCCGTGCCAACGTTTTAGCAACAAAGGAAATAATCCTTTATACGCTGCAACTTCAAAATGATGTTACATCCATTGATCGCGCCCCTAAGTAGTCAATCAGATTACTCTTAGAATATCTATGGCAATGTTTTGCCACGTCGTTGGTTTTGATACTGACGAAAAGCGGTGACATAAAACAATATTAACCGCCAGGTAACTGAAGCTAATATCATGCTTTAAACATATTACTGAAATGGAATACCCAGAACAGTAAGTCAATTTACAGAAGCTCAGGTTTGCTTGCATTTGCAGTCTGCTCACTGTTGTGTCACAATTACAAAAGTACGTGGAATATACCCAGCAAGTCCAACTCAACGTGACGACAGCTGAGTCTTAAGTAACACATCTAGGCTTGTGAGCTTGATTTAGTTAGGCCCCAGCATTAAGTATGGATTGGGTGTGTTGCAGACCTTTTAAATCGAACGTTTGAAAAACCGTGGTTCCGTTGGGCTGAGGTGGCGCCGACATTATCGCATTAGGGCAAGTCGCCAGCATGGGGTTTTGGGGCGCCAAAGAACTTCCCTGCCTTTTTGTTAGAAAACTATTTACCTTCTCTCTGATCTCACTATGACAAAGATATCTCATGTGTATATATCACGCAGGTTGCACTGGCATTGGTTATTGATGAGTAGAAGCATGTCATGCTCTGTATCAAAATTGTCTGCAAAGGTACACGTTTAGGGATATTATAACAGAGTATGATGTATGAATTTTTCAGGTCTGAATGAAACTGTATTGTCGGCAAAGCCATTTCTCCCTCCGGGTTTTCCTTGTCCTATCGGAGAATTCCCGTGCGGAAACTCCTCCGTATGCTTGGAGCAGAGCAAGCACTGTGACGGGGCGGAGGACTGTGAGAATGGGGCGGACGAAAGAAATTGTGGTAAGATAAACTTCCTAAAGAAAAAAAAATGTCACCACTGTTGTGCTCTTTGCAATATTGACGGCCAACCTAGGTTCCGGTTCTTGTACAGAAGCGTTTCGTTCTCTGCGTGAAACAAAGTTTGCTTTTTAACTAAGGGCATCACTAAACATTCACCATCCCCGAAGCAATCATGCATACAGCAGCTTGTTTTACAGATGTTATCGTTGCAAGAACACGGCATTACCCGCTTATGTACAGCTGAGATAAGCATGTAATGGATGTGAACCTACTTTAGACAATTTGTCAAGTAAAACTTTCGCATAAATGGAGAAGCAAGTGACAAAGAAATGTAATCTGCTGTTAAACAACTGTGTATGTGTAGAGCATCTTGCTAAAAAATGATTTGTTACTCAGATCTATTTCAAGTATTAACTTCGGTATCTGTATCTCCCCAAAAGAAGAATAAGAAGAGTAATTTTGGCACCGAATCACAACTGCCTACTTTGCTACTCAAAGGGAATAGATACTAAATGTTTAATCCCAGTATTGCAAACATGTCACACGTGTGCACACCTCACATGTCCTTATACAGGGGATATTACTGGTTGGGGACATGACTTCGACAAGACCGTGCAAGTGTTCGACTGGGATTCATATCAACCTCCAAGAGCTGACATATGTAGTAAGTTCAAATCAAGCCAAGTTTGTTAAATATCTTCGTCTTTTTTTAAAGCTGTTCACTTAAATTAAGGTAATAATGGAATTGCAACATCTAGTGAGAGTTATACTAAAAGTCATATACATAAGAAATTTTTTTACAATGGGCATTTTCTCAGATTTGATTCTTCAATGGCAACTTGCGCTGTTGTTCCTGATGAATATGTATTTTTTAACCACACTTAGTTCTGCCAGACGTACCAGCCCCATGTAACTGTAGTCACGAGACCAGGGTGTATTGTGACGGGAAAGGTCTACACACAGTACCGACTGACATCCCGACCAACACAACCAAACTGTACGTCAACTTCTTCAAATACCTATCATGTATTCCAACAATGTATCCCCGAGAATTTTGCACTAACTAAAAAAAACACAAGTGAACAGACACGGACCATATGCCAAGTTTCATTTTGTTATTTGTTTTCGTAATACCAAGTTTGTGTAAGGATCTATGATTATTGATTTATTAGGACTTCGATCATGTCATCTGTATCTTTCTGTTATTTTGTATGATCCTTGCCTCTTATCTCGTGACCTCAATGGGAAGCGGGCAGCAGGATGGATGTATTTTTTCATGAACAGATAAAGACTGCAGTAGCAAACAAGCAATATATAACTATCTTATAATTGAGTATATGAATTTCACTAATAGAGTTGGACAAATAATTATCCTTTAACCATGTAACATATTGCCGATGATTTTCACTATCTACAAAACTAGTAAAACGTCATCAACATGTTTTGTTGCAGGTACGTCCAAGACAACAACATAACAGTCGTGGTGAACGAATCCTTCATAAACTACACAAAGCTGGTGTCATTGTAAGTCTATGGTTGATATTCAAGAAATACTGTGCATATGTCTATATAGTCGACAAGTAGTAAGTATGGAGATTGTCCGTCCAGCTCGCTTTAGAAAAAAAGCTGCACTGTACAGGTTCGATAAAAGGTCCGTTCTGTTCATCTACAGTTTCACGACCCCGGAAAACTACATCTGGGATTCAGGAAAACAGCAATTTGGATTTAGCTGGCCGAGTGGCAAAACGAAATCTTGTGATCGATCCTATTTTGGACCCCGTGAACTCGGGTTGAAGTTACATCTAGATGACATTTTGATTGTGCTGCTTAGAGGTAGAGGTTACGGCGTGACTTTTATGCTGTGAGTACTGGTAAAATCGTGTCACCTGTTCTGCATATATTGTGCGTAAATATAAGCACAGGGGCCATCTTAGAAAACATTTCGCCTGTCGTATCCGATATAATGTTTCATTGGCCTGCTGGAACGATTTTAAGATAAAACATTTTGGAATCTCATCTTTTATTTTACAATTGAAAGACAAAGACATGACAGAGAACTAAAAGTGTTTCTGCCAGAATTAAATTCAGCTTACGAATAATAACACCTCTGGGATTGTTGGTGAAAATTTATGAATAGAATGTTTGCTTGTTTTATTTGGAAAAAAATATTATTACATAACAAAGAAATATAAATGAAATATAACAGTGCAAGGGAGGCCTGAAGCCTGTGCTTACATGGATCCCTTCTTCACATAATAGCAATTCAATGAAATTTATCAAACAATGTAAATTATGAATAAACGAGAAAATAAAACAGATCAACGGACTAACTAAGGTATCATTTTCTTGTGCTTACTGTATTATCATTTTCAGGAATCTCCAAAGAAACAACATCCGGGTAATACAGAGAAGTGCTTTCAAGGGGCTCCGAAACCTTCAAAAGCTGTAAGTGGGGTATTATACTGTTGACCTTTCATGATGAGATTTTTATTGGTCCCTAATCCAACCAGTCAGTGGTATTTGGCGGAAGATACTGCTGTGATGCTGCCTTGTTTGCTGATTTATAGTTCTCGGAAATATCACTGGAGATGGCAAAATCTGCTGCCCGTTAAATTACACGGTCATTGACCCGTTCTTTACGCCAGAACCGGTCGAATTGCACCCCACGGCCGTCTGTGGAAGTATAGAGCCTTTGTATTGCGCTATCTGTATGTGCGTCAGGCTGTTTTAAATCCAAACGTCCTACCATTAATCTAGAGCTGCTGCGATTGTGATATCAACTCGCAGAGCTGGATCCTTCAATTAGTCCAGATCTAAATGATCCTAAATTATGCTCGAGCAGCAACTACTGAATTCCCCAATGGTACAGCGTATGTTAAAGCTGCTTCCACAACTTGTGTGTTCAATACCATATCACAGCATTTAGAAACACATAACAACATAAAAACACATGAAACATGCTTATTTCGTAATTGTTGCCAATAGTAGATGATGAGGCTTCCAATAGCATATTCAATTGATATCCGTTGAAATCTATCGATCCGCCAACGCTCCTTGCAACTCCGGTTGAGCCATGGGCAGGAGGCATTACAGTGGCCTTTCGCTATCGATAATACGCGCCTGACAGTTAAAGCTCTAAATAATGCCCCTGTGCTGAATCGAAGTGAAAAACAGATCAGAATCTGAATGAAGACATTTGTATGCTAGTCATGGTAACCTTTTTCGTTGGAAGCCAACTAGAAATCACTAAGGGTAATTCTAACTGATCTCCTTGATGTACATCTGTTCAGGTGCTCAGCGTAATTGGCTATTTCAGCTGACCAAGTGATTTTTGAGAGCAATCAACCTGGTCTCTGAATCTCAATTCATGGATTTGTTTACGACAACCGGGTGCCCATTAAGTGATTTAAGCACCTCAATGTCGGGACGTTTGATTGGGTTACTAAGTAACTTACTTGTTATGATTTCCGGTCGTAGCTGGTACAGTGGTGTTCTTAAAGTGATTTCATGTGTTGAATAGATACAAAATAAATGCCGAGACGAGAGAGAAAACGCACGGTGTCGTCCTGTCATGTTCATCTTATATTAGCGTATAAAGGTTGTGAATCTATGAATATTCAAAAGTTAAAAGTAACCATCACATCACATGCTATTGATTACTTTTTTGATTGATTCGGATGTTGTTTTCTTCCAGGTATCTAAATTATAACTTGCTGGAGACGTTGGAACCTTTCACCTTTCAAGATCTGAAGACTCTTACATGGCTGTAAATGTTTTTTTTTTATATTGTTCATTACGATTTCGTGGGATATCTTTAAGCACCAAGTATCGTTGCAAATACGAGGGGATATACTGTTTGAATATGGATGCAGCAATTTAAGTGAACCCCATATATGCATATGTGTATTTGATCTCATTTCGTAAGGATGGCAGCTGTAACAAATATTTTATGGTCCCTTTTTTCCTCGATTTTACTTAATTTTCAGCTGCTTGTATCGCCAATGAAACGTAAAATATTTTCTCATATTTTGATTCAGGTACTTGGACGACAACAGGATAACAACACTTCAACACCAGACATTTTTCGGACTGCAGAGTCTATTTTGGCTGTAAGTTTCTAATACATAAATGTTGTTACATATGCAACACATCATTTCAACACTGTTCATGTACCAATAAGATTTTATTCTTAAAATCCGTCTATTACTATGTTTCAGTGATCTTAGACAAAACAGAATTTCACATCTGAGAGGAGAAGCATTTTGCGAGGATATGCCGTCACTGCGTTGGATGTGAGTGTCAGTTCAATATGAGTTTCACAATTACCCAGCTAAGATGTTATATTAATAAAAGATATATTCATACATAATGTAAATCAGTATCGTCACCCTTCTTATGTATGATGCTACAATTGATTCATTAGTATTCTGGTCTTGTCGAGAAATTGAGAAACATTTGTCTGTCTTTTGTAGGGAATTGGACCAAAACCGGATCCAGCGTCTATGTCCGGAGATGTTTGCCGGCTGTGCAAACCTCACAATACTGTAGGTGTTGGTGACTAACATGCTTAGCAATGGAACATGCACTTTACCTAACATTCCGTTATACATGTCAGAAATTGACCGGGGCCTGACATATGTGGGAGACCCTCGGACTTCCACTGCTAAATCAGCTATGTTATATGCTTCATATTATCAAGCATATATATATTGTATGTATTTCTAAGTATCAAGTTTATGACATTCGACTTTTGTTCTTAACCAAAGGCAAGGAGGTTCTTTGATCGAAAGGTAGTCGGACAAGCCAATCTTTCAGTATTTGGCATGATCATCTTGTCTTTTATGCTGCTCATCCCAATGCCAATAGCATCTATCGATTCCTTGGCTGTAAATCACAATTGATGCAATTCAGTGAGAGTTTTTATCCACTCAGCATGTCTGCCCCCTTCAGACTTTGAGACTTTGAGACTTGAACATTCTACTAAGGCGACGCATGGTTAACGTTAGAGCATATGGAGTGCAGGATCCCTGTCCCCTATTTAGAACTAAAATACAGACAGCTGTGTTCACTTTTACTTTACGACTGGGTACTTTGGCAAACAATAAAATTATGATGAGCATTCTTTATGTTTATCTTGAGTGCAGTTTATCTAGCTATGACTGGTTACAAGACAGTAAAGTGCTTCCAACTATCTTTGTTTATCAACTCGTTTAAGTGGATATCTTTATCTTAGTTTCTTTATATAATTACGTTTTGTCATCACAGCCGGTTGCGGAACAACTCCATTACTTCCATAACACGACGTGCGTTGGATACATTGACGGGGCTTGAAGATCTGTAAGTAGATATATGTTGATGATAGCTAACATGAAAACACACAGAAAGAAACATTATAACAGTATAACAGAATGCAATTAATCCTAATTAAATTTAGCGATATGTCGTGCTGTGTCTATGCATGCAAAGGTGCCTTTCAAGGTACTGAGTTGGAATATTAAGAAAAGTCATTCTTATCCTTCTTCCCAACAGAGATTTGTCATGGAACCAGATCAGCGTGATCCCAGATGATGCCTTCAAAAGCATGCAAATGCTTCTGTCGTTGTGAGTACCCAATTCACACTTGTTCAACGCTCGTATCTAGTACCTTTTTCTAATTGCCTCCACGAAAAGTGACGCATTGTTTTCGGTCTTTTTGTTTGTTTGTCTTGGTCTATGTTCGTAGTCATTAGAACACTGCAGAGTGACAGGATATGAGGCGGAAGGTTGTGTAACAGGAGACTAGCAGGATGACGAGGTTAGATTGGCCCTGGTCCGCAGGCTGGCAGGAAAATGCAGGAACAGAATTAGCAACAACTTCACAATAATTAACCACAAAAATTCTGAATATTTTACGGAGATATGATATCTTTGACTTCTTGCTCCCAGTTGCATACTTTTCCAGTCTTCGCGACGTATGGCATTGCCTACGTGAAATTGCAGACTCTACACTCTGAATGTTGTCGTACACATACCTTAACCTTTGCTACTTATTTCAAGTGTGCGGCCTCTTTACATGATTTCTAATACAATGGCTACGACCTTTATTCAACGTTACTCAGGAACTTGTCAATGAATCCGATAGAGAGGCTGCAGTTGGACTTGTTTGATGGACTGGCAAATCTGACGTCACTGTGAGTACTTCCCTATCAATTCATCGTTATTTCGTCTTTTTCACTGATTGTGATGTCAAATATTGTTCAATGGCTTTAAATTATATTACCCGTGTTTCTCTGCAGTGATCTAGGGGGATTGACGATGCACAACATGTCCTACCGCCTGTTCAGAAATTTGAAGAAACTAGACTTCATGTAAGTCAATGGATTTTGATATCATACATGTATACGTAGTTACTGGACAATGTCAATGTATAACGTCGTGAGTAATATCGTTGTTATTGTAAGTATCATTTTAACGAATCGTTTGATAAAATTAGTGCAGTATGTGTTATTCTAAATCTCATATCAATGAATTTATAAGATTAGCGCAATCTGATGAAAAGCCCTGAGGTCGTTATATTTCTAACAAGGTTAATAGGGGAAATCTTCGGAAGATTCGTCATTGGTTTTCATTCAAAATTACATCTTAGTAGCATCACCATCACCTGTTAGAATTACACCAAAATTACATCTTAGTAGCACTACCACCACCTGTAGCATCACCTTTAAACATCCCATCCGCAAGGTACCTCTATACATATGGACTGCATTCCTTATTGTCCTGAAGGTACATGACTTTTGTTCAATACTACTACAATACCGTAGAGGAAGCTTCTAGTGAATACCCTGATCATGTAAAAACTTGACATTGACCTGAGTTTCCCTTGATTCGTGGTTGACAGCTACTTCAGCCAGTTCCGCTACTGCGGGTTCGCCCCTCATGTGCGCATCTGCAAACCCAACACGGACGGCATCTCGTCACTCGAAAACCTGCTGGCTAACGTCATCCTGCGCATGGCAGTCTGGGTAGTCGCCATCTTGATCTGTCTCGGCAACACGAGCGTGATGATTGGACGAACGGTCATGAAGCAGGAGAATAAAGTTCACTCTCTCTTCATCAGAAATCTGTGTGGTGAGTTGAATTGGTAATCAAGTTGATTATGTTGCTTCAACGAACAATTCTACTTAGCTTAGGAAATAACGGTAAATTTGTCCAGCACATTGTAATAAATCAGGATCTCTAGTATACTATAACGTTGAATAGCTTTCAATCTCAAATATTAAGAACTACGTAGTTCCTATCAGAATCTATAAGATTTACATGCATGTTTCTTTCTGCCTCAAGGACAGATTATCAACTGAGATGGTGAACATGTATTTCAGTCATGATGTAAAATAATTTTCTTTTCATTCAGCGTCAGATTTAATCATGGGGATCTACCTGCTGATCATCGGGTCCAAAGACCACGTGTACCGCGATGTGTACAACCAGTACGCACAGGAGTGGAAGCAGAGCTACAGCTGCCATATCACAGGCTTCTTCGGCATGCTGTCCGCTGAGGTGACCGTGCTGCTGCTGACGTACATGTCCGTGGAGAGATTCCTCTGTGTGGTCTTCCCCTACCGAGAGAGCCACCCCAACGTCCGACAGGCAGGCACAGTCATAGCGATCATCTGGGTAGCCGGTGTGACACTGGCGGCAATTCCGTTCACCTCATCGATGTACTTCGGCAACTTCTACGGCAGCAACGGCGTGTGCTTCCCGCTGCATCTACACGAACCGTACGGCAACGGCTGGGAGTACAGCGCCTTCATCTTCCTGGGGATCAACTTCACCTCTTTGACTGTGATTCTGTTCGCTTACATCGGCATGTTCATCTCCATTCATCGCACAAGGCGTTCGTTGAAGTCCCCACTGTCTCTTCTAAGCGACATGTCCTTTGCCAAGAGGTTCTTCTTCATCGTGCTCACGGACTCCCTGGTCTGGATTCCCATCACTGTCATGAAGTTCATGGCGCTCACAAACGCACCTATCTCAGGTACGCAGCTATTTCAGAACTCATTTGATGTAACCGGAAACTTGCTATCAGACACACTTGTTGACTGTAATGTTTTCTCTCCAAACATATATCAAACAAGGTTCGCGTTATCGGAAAGAAGGCTATTTGTTTGTTTGTTTATTGCTTTACATGTTTGCCCAACTGTACTAAGTACATCACACAGTCTTTTGCTATGAAAATCATTCACGTTTTTTATGAATCGTACACCGTCATTGTAAAAAAAAACCTAAATCAATATTCAAGCATAATTCTTAATTTTTTCATTTTATCCTAAAGGTTCCTTGTACGCTTGGATCGTGATCTTCATCCTGCCGATCAACAGCGCCATCAACCCCATCCTGTACTCCCTCACCACACGGACCTTCACCAACATGCTCGGCAACCTGGTGGAGAAGTCACCCTTCAGACCGGTGAAAGCCAAGTGTCCTACAGACGGCGGACACAGGGACGAAGGTAGACCGACAATACATGAAACATGTTCCGATATTGGTACAGCTTGAAATTATAGTATCCTGTTCTCATTTTACTCAGATAGATTGTTTAGATGATTATTTCATTCAGACGGATTTGGAGGACAGGTAGATGTGACATTCAGTAGTATTGAAATTGTATAGCAACATTTCTGTCTAACAATAAAGGAATTGTTTGTGTTAGTGAAACACTAGTGAAACATATACTAACAATCATGAAAATTTATGCAATATAAGTCATTGTAAATAACAATGTGAAAATACTATTTTCATTTAAATACATTCTTAATCTTAAAATCACCTGTGTTGTTGTTTGTGCTTGCTTAATCCATGAGATTCCCGAGGCGTCTAGTGTTTCTAACATTTGTTGTCTGTAGTTTCGGCGACTACTGGTACCACAGGCCTGTCCCTCAAGCACACCAGATATCACAGAGGTACAGGCATACGATTGTTGTAAACCATCGTGTTGCTGTATGTGTTGTGCATTCAACGTCTTTATTGTGTCTTAAATATAAGTAGGTATTTAGAAAATAACATGTATTCTGACCTTCGACCAAACTAGAATTAACTCACAATGTCAGAATCCACTTTGTGCTGTTTACACTTTGATGTTGTTCCGTGTCCTCTTAAAAAAGTATTGTCATGTGATGTCTACGCTGCCTATATGATGTGTGTACACTCCTAATTTGGATCGACAGGGAAAAGGTGCCAATCGGAGACCGAGTCGTCCATGTCGATGGCCAACACGTCACCACTTGCCACCATCCACACCCCTGACGTCGGCGTCCCGACTGTAGACGGCGAGATGACCGTTAGATTTTCAAAATTCAGCCTCGATAGCGTTCCTGAAATACCAACCAATGAAGAGGAAGACTGGGACTTCGGATACGGGTTATCAGACATTTGCACCATCAGCTGTGGTAGGCGCTTGGTGACCACCATCTGCGAACACAGCATTTCGGAGAAGGCGTCCTTAAAATCAGAACAAAAGAGTGAAGAAATTACTGAGGAGTGCCAGGAATCAAAATACACAGACACAGATACAGAAACAACAGGACTGTAAGAACTATCAACATCATCATAAGTTTTACTTCGATGAAGCTTGCAATGCTTCTGTACAGACTTGGTGAAAATTTACCCATACACAAGGACTTGATCGTGTCATGTTGACGTAATGATGTACCACTGAAATAAGCGTGTATGACATGATAATGGATTACAGCAAACAATAATTAACGACAAGATACATAAATATGTATAGCTACTATAGCTGATCAATTTATCAAAGTCGACGGAATTGACATATCAATTGCATGCCATTGATGTTTGAATAAACGGTACCCTAGAAAATTAGAATATATATGTGCATCAAATGTGTGCGAACAAAAAATCCCTTTACCTGGTTTGTAGAACTATTAGTTTTTTGATTACCAAAAAATCAATTTTGATCTCTTTCCTTTTAATGTCTTTGTGCAGTTCCGTACCTTGATGAAATCCTGACCTCTTCTTTTGGATGCACTGTTGCAATCACAAAATGTAACATACCTTGTAGAAAACACTACAGGAAATTGCTTACCATGTACCAAGTATTACGTCTCCTTATTGAAGACTACCATATTAAAATGAAAAGGATCCATTGTGACACTTCAGAGTAATTAGATTACAAATACCTGTAAGAATTTTTACAATTCAACACTCGTTTTCTACAGATTACAACCTAGTGCCTGACGAGTGCATGATGAGTGTACGAAGGAATAGTGCCCAAGACATCAGAAAACCGTTTGGATGAGAAGAAACCAAGAAAAGCTACCAAATACCTTAACACCTGGGTTCTTTGTGAATGTGAAAGTTTGAAAGTTTTTTTCATTCAAAGATTTGAAGATTTGAAAGATTTATTCATTCACGGAAGCAAATGACGCCCTCCGCAACGTTGAGACACACCGCATTATTTTTCACTACACTCTCGATGTCTCCTGCTGAGTTAAGCTAAAAGTTAAAGTTGCCTATACAGATGCGTAGGGGTGGCGCCCTTCTCCATTTCTGTAGCCCTTGGGCCACACATTTGTGCAAGTCACTAGAGCAAGAACTGGTCTGCTGCTGGTAGTGATGTATGTTTAACTCCCATACTCTTCTCCAAATATGAGTGCTGATATAAGCAAAGAAAGCAGCATGTACCGTTTTTAAAGTGTGTAGTATGACTCGGTCGAACTCTCGACCTACAGAATGAAAGGCGAACACTCTACCTACACTCCCACTCCTGCTGAGGCCAACCCTTTATATGAGCACCGGCAGCCAAATTGCACAATTTTTCGGGACGGTGAACAATTTTATTCCTTATCGATTCCCGCAGGAGGAATTGGCTGACATCGCATGAGTCGAATTATAACGATAAGTCACACGTCAACTGTCATGGGCATGGGCTGGCAAGAAACTCTGACTAGGATATGATGTATGACTTTTGTTGTACCTTACACATGCAGTATGAAACATTCCTGATTAAATTTTACTGGTAACATTGTTGATTAAGGTCTTTACATCTTCAAATATTTGCTTATAGATTTGCTTTACGAGACGCTGCATATCTATGCTGAAATGAGAAATGGAGAAGACAACATCACAGCAATAACAGACGTGGCATTTCGAAAGTTATTCAACATGACATTTGAGAGCTTACCGGTATCTAAATCCAACAGTAAACCGAGAAATGGCAGAAGGCAGTGAGATATAGATCGTACAAAATGCGCTGACTTGCCGATTTTTCTAATGCTATATTTCAGGAAGCAAATTGAAGGAAACCACCAGAACCATATTTCAGCACCCTGGTTACATTGAATCCAATAGAAGAAGCAATTATTCACTGACGTCTCGGTCTAACCATCTGGGACAATCTCCGAAAACTTCAATACATCGCACTACTCTGTGCCTGTCTACCGATGCGCCACGCTCAGTGTAGCAAATCCTGTTCAGCCTTGCTGTGTGGGTGCAGAAAATGGACAAGGCATCATTCTTTCGCAGGGCAAATTATAGGTCGGCTTAGCGCTCGAAAATGAATACCTGCATACGAAGATTTTGCTATATCACTACATATACTTCGAAGAGGCAAGGCTTGCTGTCTGTTTTCAACTGAGTATGTGACAGAATTCGTTCGTCCTGGTTGTAATTTTCCAGAACTTTCTATGGTGTACGTTTTTCAATAGCGATGTTTTCGAAGGTTTCCATTCACAGCCACACGGCTGTGATCTGCCTAGGCGCCTGGGTAGGGATGCGATTAGAGCGAGCCAATGTTGGTAAATCATTCCAGGACATGCAACAAGCCTGTGTTAAGCCTGTCAGAAACCCATGCACAACGAGATAAGTACGAATCCTAACACGCTTAGACTTGTATCTACATTCCTAATGTAAGCTTCGGAGTGTACAATCCATTTGTTACAGCCAGCTTTACTGTATCTTCTACAAAGAGGCTTCTATATCATACAGCTCCTTGCGCAGAAAAAATGACTTGATGCCAGTCCAAATCGAAGAGTCGCTTAACTCATAGTAAGCTGTGACCCTGCGGTGGTCCCGTCAGCTTATGCAAGACTCCGATAAACCGGGTATGACCCCAAAAAGCTATACTGGAACACGAAGTTTGAATTTCTACGTTGCAGAAATAAGCGGTTTTCTGTTCACACTGCCGTTTCATCCACAAGGATTTGGCCACACCGCCTTGGGATAATCAACACAGTACACACACACACACACACACGCACACGCACACACACACAGACACACACACACACACACACACACACACACACACACACACACACACACACACACATAGCTATCTTTACGACTTAGGCTTAATGAAACACATTCTTTAACATTAGCGAAACTTTAACTTAACGGCTTTTAAGATTCGTCGAGGATTTAGACAAGTCTGCAATCAGTCGTCATAGCTGTAACCCTATGTATAAACAACAATCCATGGTATGATATGTGGCCAAGTAATGTGTAAATTTTCTTCATAGAAGATTAGATGACATTTTTAAGTCAGAATGTACAGATTGACCATTTTTCACCTATATTGTATGAAAACGGATTGCATCGCATCTACTGTATTGATTGGAACTCAGGTGAATGATGTGGTGGCAATGCATTTGAGGTAAGACAGATGTAAGAAATATGTGTATCCGAAGTGTTATTTTTCCTACCAATTGGCCCCTTAATATTAGCCTACTCCATTTAATGTGCATTGAAAAAAAGTTTCTCCTGACTTGACTCAGCTTACTATTGCTTTGGAGATTACAAATAAGCTTTGATTTTACGTTGATAATAGAAAACATTTCTGAGAATAGCGATTTTCTACAAATAGCTTTTCAATCTAGGCTCACTCGCATTGAAAATCCAATTGCAAGTGAATCGATCAGAAAACCATTTTTCTCCAAAATGAGAACCCAACATTCAGCCATTGCGCGCTATTGGGGTCTCGAAAGGTGCCGGGTTCCACTTACATCAGGCAGTTGTTATTCAGTTACCTATCAAATTTTATTTGGAGAAAAGGCATTAAATGTGGGCTCTATCCTCTACCTGATACCCCCTATAGCCTGCAAGGCGTATCCTGTCATTAAAAGGTCTGGGTTGGTTTCTTTTATTAATGGTATATGAAGGTTTATTTTTACATGATGCGTTCATGAAGCTTCCTGTGATGAGTAACGTTTTGAGTTTATGGGTATCCTGTCAAAAACAGTCCATACTCAAAGCTCTATCTGTCGATACTTATTTGGCATCTCTATTTATCAACTGCTCTAGTATACTGTTTGTTATATGGTTTTTCACCAGATAGGATGTGCAGTCGTCTACTCCGCAGTATGCCTAAGTGTGTTTACTGGTTTCAAGACTAGGTTCAAGAGGTATTCCATATAATAACGCACACTATGTAAAATCCACATAGAAGCTTATATTAGTTAGCTCATAAAATGAATATGGACTGACGACTCATTTGTACGTCCTGCTGTGAGACAGCGACATAAGCCAGTTATACCCGTAAAAGAGTAAGATATTAGATCAGGTACTAAATGTCAACGACCGGAAAGGAAAATTGAAAATTGGTTGACCATGGCGGCCATTCAGACAGGTTACCATGATGAAGGATTGCAGTAATGGCTTTGTCATTACACGTTTACGTGGGTATATGATAAAATGACCTGCATTAAACTGTGTATTGTGCTTGCCAATAACATTTACCCTATACCACACAGTATACGAGCTCTTCCAAAATTTTAAAAGAGGGGAATACAATCAGAGATAAAACATGCCATTTGCCACACTAAAATGATACTAGTAGTTGCAGTTGTAAAGAAATAAAAATAATACGACTCTGTCGTTATTTTTTGGCGTCTCGTGACATTTTCCTGTCAATCCGTGTTAAAAAAAACACGAAAATGATGGATTTTAGAACTATCATCATTAAAGTGCCAAAAGACAACCTATATTGAAAGCAACCAAAAAACTTCCTCAAATCTGGAAAGACCTGCAATGTATGAACATCTCATGAGACAAGACCGCTGTACTCGGTAGGCTAGCTGACTGATGTGGTTCACAAGCCTACATGATGGATTTAGTTCACGTCTTCCCGGTGGAAACAGCTGTATAAATGGTCTCGTGGAAAACGCTCCAGGAGAGAACAGATCATTCTTTCTTATCAACATCGTGTGGGCGTCCGTTTCCCCTCCTGAGTTGCTGCAGTAAGCCGCTGATGATGGAAAGTTAACACAAGTCAGCAAAAAACCCACCTGACGATCGATTAGACAACATTTGAAAGTTTCCTAGTGTCAACTCTCTCCTGAGATGCCTTTTGGTTACCGTCTTCAAGTTGTAACGTTAACGCTATAAAGTCGGGAATATCATGGTGTAGCCAAACGAAACTAACTATAATAGTATGATACGAAGATGTACATTTGCCTTTGACAAGAGTTATATAGAGAATCGACAGTCAATCTGTCGGCAATAACACCCCCCCACCACCACCATCTTTATGCAGAAATACATTGCCCCCCTAGGTGTAAGACAGCGTCAAATATCATATGCTTGGATTCAGCGTCAAATATTTGGCATTCCACAATGCTTTGTTTCTGTATCAAAAGTTATTTCAGAATTCTAAAGCGTTCTTAATCAAGAACCTGACACTCCGATAAGGAGGTATGCCTCACAACAGGTCCCAATGACCAATCAAATAAAGGTCACAAACGCATGGCGTCTGCTAAAGGTGCACTCTCACTGGACTTGGGGCACGCTTGCGGCTTTAGCGGTTCGTTCACTGCGTCACTGGTTTGTTATTTTCTCCGATTTTTTTTATAATTTAGATATTGCGTGATACGTAAAAGTATGACTTAGAAGACGCCAAAATACACAAAAAGCAGGGAAATTCGTTCTTTATCTCTGAAATTCGTTGAGTATCTTTCGAACCCCTCAAAAATGCCGCAAGCGTGCCCAAAGTCCAGTGAGAGTGCACCTAACTGGGTACAGATTGAGAAAGAAACTTGCCAACCACTTGTCACCCACCATGTGGTACTTATACTATGGAGATCTAAGGAGTCTATTCCTGGCCACTGCTAATCAAGCTCTTCAGCCCCTCTCCATGAGAATAAACCGTTTCTTCTTGCCAGTTCGTGCTATTAATCCAATAATTTCTATCAACAACCACATTCGAATCAATTATTCTTCAATTCTATTATACCACCCTCTGGTCAAAATGATGCATTAATATTGATGCATATCCCTTAGGTTGGCTAAACTGTATTCAATCTCTTTTTCCGGATGTCAAATTAAGTGAATACATCAATTCATATGATGACTTGCACCCAAAATAGTAGGAGTCTCTACCAGTGCATACAACAGTAGTGATGAATATAGAGATGAGTGGCTGATTCAAATGGGTACCTTTAAAAACATGACTGTTAATACTTTTAGATCATATCATGAAAACGTTACCATGCATCAATGGTCTACATGATTGCCTTTCTATTCAACAGCAAGCGAAACGACTTTTTCACAAAATTCAGAATTTTGTATGTATGTCACACTACGTATTACTTTGTAAGCTACTGAACAACGCAGCAAAGCTCGGCTGAATGAATCTGTTGTTGATTGTTAAATGAAACTACCCAATCATGTTGCTAGACTAGAATTGATAAACTACTAGATTACAAAAGAATCACGGGAGGGCATATTTTCATGCGGAGACGAATGTAGCGACACATCGTAGATATTACCAAAAGCTACTCTCATACACGCGTTTAGACTTGGTGGCCTTCCAAGATCGGGTGTGCAAAGTTAATGACGGCAGCCACAAGCTGCGCCTTTCAGATTCATTTATAGAGCCCACTGACCCTAACACAAAGGTGAGAGGAAAGGTACTGTTAATTATTAATAGAATAGCCTCATGGAGCGATTGAAGCAAAGCAAAGCAATGATATTACTTCTTCAAAGTCATTATGACTTGGGATGTGTCCACATGAACCTTATTATTTATTTGCTGCATGTAGACTGACTGACTACATTTTCATAGTAGACTGACTGTGATACCTTTCCTACTTGTACGGCCCAAAAGAGAATGAGATAAGATAGTATATCTGCAAAAGGTACACTCCTTGAATGTAAAGGCTTGTAACATGTCAAAGGACTCGGATCATGAAGACATTCAAAGACGCATCAATCGATATCAAGGTATTGAAATTCGTTCTCCAAGAGACAACCAGAGAAAAGGGGTAGAAACCTTGTCAATAGGCAGTTTCAAGCACAGTTTTGATAGAGTGGCTGTTTTACAAAAACGTAGGAGTAACTTTTACAGTTCGTTCAATGTCGTCTACGCGGCCTCCTGCTAAAGCTGTGCACTATACAGACTGTACCTGTATCTGTATCTATATAGCCGGTATAACAGCCCTTCGGCGTAACACACCAGCTTCGCAGGCACACGGCGCGGCAGCAGCTGGTTATATTACACGAAAGTACCACCATCTTCATCATTTCAGCCGCATGCCGCACAGTCGTGTCATTTAAAAATGTGTATAACTAAATGAATGTGCCATTCTCTCTACCTCTTCTATCTAGCACTTTTATCGTTTCTTATCTTTCCTGGATATCAGATATATCCTAGTGGCAGCTTAAGTAAGGCGAGCAATTATTTTCTTTGATTTCTAATGTACATTTAATTAGTATGCCTCCTGGGACAAGGGCAAGCCATCTGTATACAATGAAGAGGTCCCAAAATATCAAAAATATATCAGTATCTCAAGTAGAGGTAGGTACCGGTACGGTGAGCCGGTACAAACCGGTTTTTCATGTTGGATCGGTCCAGAAAAACTGATTAGAAAATGAACAGATTGTACCTGTAGTCGTTCATGTGCTTGGGGCCTTACCGGTCCAAGAAAATAACGAGTGAAGTAGAGATAAGTTGATAGTCATTTATAAAAGGTTTTTACAGTCAAATTTGGTTCATAGTGGTAGTTAGTGCTTTTTAACATGAAGTGGAAGTCAGATACTTCGCCAAACAGATTCCTTTGTAGCGTAAAGGACCATTGTTTTGAGTATCACCCATTCACATGTTTTCACAGACTTTTAGGTCCAGGTTCAGGTCCGGACCTGGAACTGATATTCTGGACCTGGACCGTACTTGTACCTCACTTTTCTGTACCGGTACCCACCCCTAATCTCAAGAGTGGCTGCATTGGTGATTCCAATCAGATATCTGATAGAGAAGTTCTTGTGTACGGAATGACTCACAGACAGTCATTGGATGGGGTTGTCTCAGACACCGATGCAATTTCACCCCTCGATGTGACGACGTCAATGGCACACCAGTACGTAACTGGTGGATATCGACTTTAATGCACATTCAATATATATTCACTGTATGGAAGAAGTATACATATTATGTGGCAGCCTTAGGTGCAAACTTTATTTTGGGAAACTACATCACAGTAAAAAACACAAAGTGAAACAGACCACTATTACTTTCATCAGGGGTAATTTTCGTAATGGAAGGCAGTCGATTTTAGACGATCGATGACTTAATGCACCAATCCAAGCGTCTGCCAGTAACGGCAAAACAACATCCTACATAGCTTCAGGGCACGTGGTCTTGGTTACAACAACTGTAATTACCATTCTACTGACATTTACTATTACCTTGAGGATCAGAGATCCAACATAAAAGTCATCAAGGGAATAGAATCACGTGTAAGTACATCCATATGTTAGTGCATTTTCTCCTTCAGGGACAAATATTTATCACCTTCTGAGCAATGGGAACGCGTGGACGATGATAAGGGTGCCGGAGATTCCTTCAGGTAACGTTTCTTCATTAAATAACCCACCATTAAGACGTCTGGTGCCGTTGGCGTGCAGAATTTGACATGTCCATCACGTAATATCAATAAGACATTCATGCACAATCAACGCCTTTCTCACGTTCCTGCACATCCACAGCACGCCTGGGGTAACTCATCCCACCACGGAACTCTTTTATTTATGGCCTCAATTAGGGTCTAGATATCCCCGAAGAGAACGTCTTTGGGATGGTTGAATATTGGCTCAGTACAACAGTTTGCATTGGATCGATGGACTGTGGCTTCAATTACTGTTTTCTCTGTCCAGTTTTCACAGTCCGGGCTCTCATCAAAGCAGACTTTTTGACACATATGTCTCAAACAGAGGGCTCTCCAAGTGAAGACTTAGACTAGAATGATTTGCCGAAATACAAATACATGATCTTATAGTTAATTGATTGCAAACAGGTTTTGATTAACATTCCTTTTGTCCATTGATGACTTCCTGTCATGTCACTCTACGGTGAACGTGACCAGCAGGCATATTTTAGCAGACCAAAACAAAACATCCACGTGCATTAGTATGGCTGCCATTCTTCCATGGAATGTCTGTCATGTCTGATAAAACGACTAGCTCTACCACCTCTGAACTTTGCTTCCTGTCACTCCTGCAAGATCGACCTTTGCGGTGGTACCATCTTCACACTTTACTCCATGGCACTTTACAGTATTCACATAACTATTAACACACACACAGATACAACAAAAAATGGAGGCAATATAGAACTGGGAACATGAGGGTTCAGGCACACATTGTAAAATGACACATGGATCCTCATACAGTCGTTTCTTATGATCCTTGAAATACTTTGCCATACATATAACCGTAAGACTGCAAGTTTGAATCAATTGCACACTTTATTGACCTGTATCATATACCTTATATCATGGTCACGGTCGTTAGGGTAATTTTTACGGTATCCCCACAGTTAATTGCCCCATAAACATTGCTGTACCGTCGTAGGCAATGGCGAGTTCAAAGTTATAGGCTGAAAAGTGGCTCGTTAAGTCGCTCCAAGTTATTCACTTTGGCCCCATTAAATTAAAGTTATGATTCTCCCAATAAAAATGTAACGTTCCATTGAAGAAAATAATCACCGTGACTCTGACTTTAAGGGCACATTTCGGGGTAATTTCAGCCATGTATAAAACATCCATTTCAAAGTAGAGTGCTGTAAACCCCTGCTTTGGACAGTAGTTTATGTTCAGTCTGTTTCTAAGCGTTTTCCAATTTCTCTCTAGAAAAGGCACTAACTCATTTTCGTGGTACAATTTGTAACGTTATATGTACCAGAAAAAAATTGAAAAAAAAAAAAAAACACAAATTGCGCTTAGACCTTAGGTCGATGGCATAGATGGTACTCATAGGGCCGCTAATTGCGACTGTAGCGATAGCAATTCCCAGGGGATAATCATTGCGGAAACACCGGTGACGTCAATGTTGAGGGGTGTTTCAGTCACCCCCCCCCCCCGAGTTCTGACGTGCGATATCTATGGATGACTCTTCAAAGATTAACTGTTTCACACCAGGCGGTGTGTTGATGTGTGGTGATAGTTATTCAAATACTTTCGCATTTCCTGGTCAGAGGAAGATGTGTGTGGTGTGTAATCAGAATGTAAAGGTTTCAATCAGACAGTAGCCGGACTTAGTCACGCTTTTATCGACCCTTCTATTGGCCGGGATTAGGCTCAAGGCTCAATAGAATGCTAAAGCATGACCGTGTGTGCTATTTATTTAGACTATCTAGGCATCAACATGAAAGCCGTTTCATACCTATTCAACAAATGATAGATGTGGCTCCACCTAACACTTCTATTGCGTACTGCATTTATTGTGGTACGCACCCATTGGAAATATCTATGATGTAAAGTTTTAAAGTTTTTTTTAGAGTTGAATAATATGCATGCTGCCGATCTTTCCTCCAACAGTAACACATTCATAACGGAAGGCTATGTTGATTAGATTGTAGATCAAATATGTTTCTATTTATTTAATTTTATTTCAGGCATCCGTAGCTTGGGAGAAAGAAAGGTACCCCGAGTATTTCAGGTATCAGTTATACATACTGGAAATACATTTACCCTAACGTCAAAACAAGAAATCCTTGAAATTGATCTTAAATGAGTCCCAATCATTATTGCACATTTGTAACCTATTCTATCCCTGTCCTTCCTGCCTATTCAACTTTTTCTTCCCGGGACAAACCAACCTTTTTATCACGTGGGACCAACTTTGGACCCTGGACAAGTCAGCCTTTTTATCCTGTGGGACCAACTTTGGACCCTGGACAAGTCAGCCTTTTTATCCTGTGGGACCAACTTTGGACCCGGGACAAGTCAGCCTTTTTATCATGTGGGGCCAACTTTGGACCCGGGACAAGTCAGCCTTTTTATCCTGTGGGACCAACTTTGGACCCTGGACTAGTCAGCCTTTTTATCCTGTGGGACCAACTTTGGACCCGGGACAAGTCAGCCTTTTTATCCTGTGGGGCCAACTTTGGACCCGGGACAAGTCAGCCTTTTTATCCTGTGGGGCCAACTTTGGACCCGGGACAAGTCAGCCTTTTTATCCTGTGGGACCAACTTTGGACCCTGGACTAGTCAGCCTTTTTATCCTGTGGGACCAACTTTGGACCCGGGACAAGTCAGCCTTTTTATCCTGTGGGGCCAACTTTGGACCCGGGACAAGTCAGCCTTTTTATCCTGTGGGACCAACTTTGGACCCGGGACAAGTCAGCCTTTTTATCCTGTGGGGCCAACTTTGGACCCGGGACAAGCCAGCCTTTTTATCCTGTGGGTGGGACCAACTTTGGACCCGGGACAAGCCAGCCTTTTTATCCTGTGGGACCAACTTTGGACCCGGGACAAGTCAGCCTTTTTATCCTGTGGAGCCAACTTTGGACCCGGGACAAGTCAGCCTTGTCATCCTACCTCACCCTTCTTACATCATCCTCTACCGCACATCCTGACACTCTACAATATATTCAAATAAGTTGAGACACACACCAAGACAAATAGATGCAAAAACAGAACAATACCTCTAAGGTAAAAAGCTCTTAGTAAGATTTGTTTGCAATATTCTGCCATTGTATTGAACATCTTGAATTGTCCTTGAATCGTTATATCGTCTTAGTTTCACTCGAACATATGAATTCATCCGAGATGGTTTCCGTTCAAAAGCTGTAGACTTGTGTATATTATAAGTCAGAGGATGCAAGAGGAATACTGATATATTTTTTTCAGAGTTACCGGCGTCTATCCATGTTTGAGACACTATAAAACTTTCAACATTGTCTTAAGGTGGGCTCCCACTGCACTCGCGTCACGCTTGCGTCGCTTAAGGGTTCGACAACGCAGAAGTGACCCCGCGGCACCTAGAGGTGACGCGAGCGAGCCTAGAGGTGACACAAGCAAACCTAGAGGTGACACAAGCAAGCGCGATGGTTTTTGGAAGTTAAAAAATAACGCAAGTGGCAACAGTGACACAAGAGTGACACAACAGTGACCCAAGAGTAACACAACAGTGACACAATAGTGACGCCAACATGTCTTCAACAGTATCAAGGTTATATTTTGTCTATTTTGCACCAAGTATCAAAAGTAAACATCATTTTATCATCGAAAAGCTATTTTGGATACATTTTGGATATCATTTTACAGTGGTTTTTCAGTTACAACAGTGACCCAAGAGTAACACAACAGCGGCACAACAGTGACGCCAACATGCCTTCAACAGTATCACGGTTATATTTTGTCTATTTCCTATTAAAACGTAGGAAATATCAAGATTTTTCATTTGTGAAGTATGAAAATTAACACACACCATTACATACATGTACTTGTTGCAAAACACATAAGCGATGGAGTCAAATCTGGTATATGGTTCGTGCCCATTCATTTTGGTTACTTCTTTTACTGTAAAAGTCTTTTAAAGTTATCATATGACATTTTTAGTAACATTCATAAGCATAAGCATCATCACAATGGAAATTATTTCATTATAAATCTCATTTTTAAGGCATTTTAATCATTTTACAGTGTTTTTCATACATTGACAACGCTGCGACTTCCGATAACCTGTCCATTTAGTCTAGAAACGTAACAGTGACGCATGTCAGTGGGAGCGCAACAGAAAATCGGCGAACATAACACAACAGTGACAAAATGAACAAACCCCGAAGCGACGCAAGCGTGACGCGAGTGCAGTGGGAGCCCACCTTTAGGGTTGAGCGTACATACGTTTCGATCCACCAACTCTATACAATTAGCCAGCCTTATACAATGTCCCACATAAGGGCGTTTAAATTGGTAAAACATTATTTCCAGTTCGGTGCTCTGATATATCGTCCCTCATGGACAACTCCGGGGGCAAGTTTCATTTTACGTCTTCTGTAGTTTGGAAATGAAATGAACACCCATCTCTTCCTGGGGGAAATTGAATCGGCGTCTGTATGATCTAGAGATAAGAACCCAATTGGCTTCACGACTGTGGAAGAACCGCATAACTTGGTGTTGTTTAAGGAACGACAATACACAGTCAAATACACTGTAAAATTCCAAGATTGTACTTTAAAAAAATCTTTGTATCAAAAAGACCTTTTCAACACTTTACCTGGTATATAACATTAACAATAAACAACCAATACGACTGCTTAGACAAAACGACCGTCAAGATAAAAACGTTATTTGCGACTTAATCCAACTACTGGAAAGGAATCGTATTGAAATCGCTGCCCTCCGTTTTCCAACTACACACGTCACAGATTGGAGTTCTATCACCACAAGTCATCATATATGACCCCTCTACTGCACTAGCTGCTTTACAATTTATGGAATCAATTTCATTCCTGTCTGAGTCGCCCAGAGACACATTTCCTGGAATAAAGGACGCAGCTACTGCGATCTAATGAGCCCTGTCTTGACCCCTCGATAACCAACCCTTCCTGGATTGCCAAATGAATTTGTGGAGTATTTCTGTTGTTTCACGGATATTACAGTGCTTTGGTAACGTGTGCATTGTGAATGTGGCTCACGTATGAATAATCATAGTCATGTATTTTCTTTTTTTCTGCAGTCGTTAAAAGTAATATTTATTCTGAACTTCTGCAAAACAAAATTTTGAATGTTCTTTTGGGTATTGACCAACATGGTCATCTGGTCTAATCTCCAAGCAGATCCTACGGTAGCATAAGATAGTATCAAAAGCAGGGGAGTGAAGCTGGCCTAGGAGTGTGTTGCTCCGGTATGCGTCTGACTCCCTTTGGCCGGCTATACTCCTTGGCCAGCTTTGATACTGTCTTATGGTGCCGTAGAATCTTCTTGGAGATTACATCTGGTCACCTTGAATATCATATGAAAAGTTGTGCCAAGAAAATGGTTTGGCTAAATGAGATCTAAAGCCGTTATGAGCTATCTGAATCCGTAGAAAATGCACGGTAAGCTCGTGTACGCTGTTACTATGACAATAAATGGGTAGAAAATGGCAGACGGGAGAGGAAGACATTATGTGTAATTCCGTTTGAGGAAATCATGAACAAGGGAGCCTTAGGTCATCAGAGGCAATGAGTTAAAAGCATGTGAAATAGAGTAATGTGCTATACATAAGAGACCACTCAAGAGGAATTGTGCAGATTCTGCAAAATAGTGGAATGCACACAAGTAGAATAATGCACTGAGAGCCTAGAAGTTTGTGTGTGTGTGTGTGTGTGTGTGTGCATGTGTGCGTGTGTAAGAATGTGTGTGTCTACGTAGGCACGTGCGCGCTCGCGCGTATGTGTAAATGCGTTTATAAGCACATATCTGGTTTGGGAACATTGAAATGTTATGATATTGATAAAGAGGATATTGCTATACAGGTACATTGAGGGCAAGGTCGATAATAATGGGCCACCGATCGATTTCCTTCAGAACTGCAGGGATTTGGCAGAGATCCACGAACTCTAGATTTTCGTCTGTTTTATGTTTTTGTAACGCTCTCTAGTTCACGTGTGGTGGAAAGCCACCATTGCCCCTGAAACAGTATAGAGGACCTTTACTTCTCTTAGTTTACAAACTCAGGCCATTACTAAACTTTATATCCTTCCCATCCACCAGGACTAATCAGCACTGCCCACAAGGTGAAGAAACATCGCCATAGAGGATTGCTTTATCTCACAGTAGAACGCACCACATTTATCATGTACTAGGTGTTTACCGCCACCAAGACACGATCGAAAGACAACTAGATTGCCTTCTCAAGGCCACGGATTAAGTAAAACCAAACCAATTAAGGGTTACACAAGGCAAGGGAACAATTTTCTGGGTGTGGGGGAGTTTAGGAATCCGTTCATCAATCCTACAAACACGAGTAACCCTTAAACCCTGTTGTATTTGTTGTTCGGGTCATCAGATAAAGGTTTAAAGGAGAGAAATCGATTGCGCGCCACATTAGGGATGAATTTGAGAAAGGGTTTGTTTCCACAAGCACGTCTGGTGGGTTTGATCGCTGATGCTCGTTTCGCGGACGATGCGTAGACGGTCGGGGCGTATATTGATAGGGGGGGGGGTGCAATCAGATGGCACTGCAAGTGAGGCCGTTGGATAAGGTAATGATTATCATCTCTCTATTCTACCTCTGCCCCGAGAGTAAGATAATGTAGCATGTACAACAATAAAATATCTTAACACATACGTTAATGACATATCCTATCCTGAATCAATTGTGATTTGTCACACATCAAAATGTCCATCCCACATATGCCTGCTCTCAGGTTCATCCCTGCCGTCCGGAGCCCTGACTCTCCTGCTGGTGGTACTCTCCAAGCAGAGGTTAGGCTCCGGCTGTTTTTTTAACGTTTTTTTAGTCATTTTTATCGGGCTTTCTATTTTGTCATTTTCTTGAAGTACGCCAGCCAAGCAGAGGTTAGGCTCCGGCTGTTTTTTAACGTTTTTTTAGTCGTTTTTATCGGGCTTTCTATTTTGTCATTTTTCTTGAAGTACGTTTGACACAGCAAGATATTAAAAAAAATAGAAAGCCTGATAAAAATGACTACAAAATATGTTTAAAAAACAGCCGGAGCCCAACGTCTGCTTGGAGAGTAGCTGGTGGGCGGCAGCATCAGCGGCACCGTGACCGTGTACAGGCTGGTGGCCCACCTGCCGAGAAGAGACAAAACTGCACCTACACACGTAGCTCCATCACAGCACGGAAATACCTTCAGTAACGCCGTGTGTTGAGCTGTCGTTGTTTATAGCGACCCAGTGTTCAAAATCTGGAGAACAATGCCATGCTATGCCAGCCTGGGTACCATCCGGATTGTAGTTTGCTCCTATGTTCGCTTCTGGAACAGCAGAGAGCGATATATACATAGTGTATCATGAATGCCATAGCTTGAAGCGACTGTATATAGTACATAATGAACGTCAGAGCTACTACTTTCCAGATGGTACACAGGCTAATTCTACACATAACATATTCACTAATCTCGCCAGATAGCACTCTACTATTAAGTGCCACCATTCCAGATGTGGTCTCCACTAATAAGCGTATATCGTAGCTGTCGTTGTAAGTGCTGGTGATTACAGCAATCAATGTTAACAAAGGCTATGTTTGTTTATTCGACAAGACATATTTACCTCCAGGAAATGGAGGTATTGTACTAGATGAGACTTTGTGTGTCTGTGTTTTGTAGCCAGCCTAAGTTATAACTTGAGATGGTCTGGATTGTGAGGATTTTGGGTATGTAATGTAGGTAGGTCTTGAGAAAACGAGGACCAATGTCTATTCTGGTCCTTGCGGCTTTATTTGCCACTACAGCAGAAGATGTTGTGGTTGTTATCTTGGTGGCAGATAGCTTTGATTTGTATGTCAGAATTAAGAGGTGTAGATTCGAGATCCCTAGTTACTTGCTCCTGAATGTGAGTCTAAGTCTAAGTAAGTAATGTGAGGGATTTGTGCTAAAACCCTGTAAAGATAGATAACACTGGACATTCTTTCATTCCAGTGGTTTTTATAACATGACTTTGATATACGTACTTCATGGCAGAATGGAATATTACTTAATACGCGTGATTCATTATTAGCTCAACTTGCTACAGTAAAAATGGATTCCGATAGACATATCTGATGCTCTTTTGTTTCAACATAACTCTATTACAAAAAATAATGGAAGACCTTTGTAACAACAAGTAAACGAAATATTAGATTTGTTGTACATGTTATATTCCTGTTGATTGAAGCCCTGTTTGCATAATGAATCAGACAGGATAAAATAAGAAAATTGCAAAATCTCTGAAAAATTCAAACTGAACTCTAGATCTTGCTCAATTTGTGTTTTGCTGAATGTACTTTTTTTTACCACGTTCCGACTGAAGTGTTTAACATCTTTCGTCAAAGAAACATTCTCACAAGGATATCCCGATACACAAGCCAGAGAAAAGTTACATGTTTGTTTTGACTGCCTTTTTGTATTCATATTGTTTCCCTGCAAAACAAACCTTCGACACAACAAAATGAGTATTTTACCAATGGCGACGTTTCTGAAGCAGTCTAATTTCGAAAAAAATATGTTGTTTTCAGCTACAAACTAATAATCAAACTCGGTGCTACTCAAAGTAGATGCCAGACTGGTAATGTAAACATTCTATTCTTTCATCCAGAAGATGAAGATATGACGTGTGGCGGTTAGTTGTAACAGTTGAATCAAAAATGGAGCTTTGATTATCACAAATCAGATGTTTAATATCTCCTCTCTGAACCATCAGCTTAAATGCAGTGGTTGTTGCAATGTTAAGATTATGCTCGCTTTTTTCCAGCCCTGTTGACAAAGTAGTCATACCATATTTTCTTTACAGCTGAGTTAAAATGTGCAGAATTGATATTGTCATTATTATTGATGTAATTATTATGTAGACGTACGACGTTTTGAAAATGATTAAAGCTGTTGTACTTAGCATGATGATGAAAGCATTCTGAGTACTCGAACACCAGCACAAGAGTTACGTAAAGAAACGTTGTTAAAACAACAATTTCTAACAATCTACGGAAAATAATAACTTATCCATGAGACCTTGCCTCATTAGTCTAGGTAGTCGTCAGTTTGTGACTGAATTTTCCTTCAAAGTCCGTCGTCAGACTTAGGCGCAAATTTCACATAAGCTTGAGGCCAAAATCATTCTACTTCTTTGCTCAAAGGTTACGTTTTGGTCAATTTGAAACACCATATTTCTTGTATCGACAGTTTGTCAGACATTTTTAATTCTGGGCGCAGCGCCACACCTGGACTATGTGAGCTCATTGTTTGAAAGACGATGAGCAAAACAAGCATCAGAGGAAGGCCCCTCCCTGCCTTACCGACTTCATCTTCACGTCAAGATGTCGATACAGGTAGGTAATTATAACATCATTGCAATTTTCATTGACGACAGCAGCAAAATGTTCTCTTTATTCCTAGCCAATCCTCAGGATAGTGACCGTCGAGTGGCAAAACCTTTGCCAGATCACAGATGGCCAACAAAGCAACTAATGACATTGTTACTATGGGGTTGGTACCTATTGGGTTGAAGCAGATTTTTTTTTTTACTTAATGGTCACCACGTAACAAGGCCTGAAGGCCACTCCGAGGTTACGGGTTACATGATTGGAACTGTAACAGCATCTCTAGCCGAAGCTAGGTACTCATTTTCACCTGAGTAAAGTGAGTAAAGTCGTGTAAAGTGCCTTTCCAAGGACACAAGATCGGTGACACGCAGCTGGATTCGAACCCGCAACCTCTCGGTCACGGGCTGTACGCAATACCACTGTGCTACGCGGTCCCACATGGCGCGGTCCCAGATTTGATGGCGACCATGTTATCCAAGTCAAAATGATCATTGAAAGATCATAAAGTGATTATTGAAAGACACTTGATTATTGAAATAACATTGAGAGTCTCGGGAACGACCCTTGAAAGTCGACCAATCAAATTCGTGCTTGCTCAATGCTATACTAGTATACGCCCTGCAGCAATTTGTCAAGTCGGTCTTTCAGGCCATCGAACTTAGCAGGTTAACATGCTCAACTTTTAACTTTTATGAAGCATTGGTCAACTAAAATGACGATTAAGGATGGACTTTCGAATGGTTGTACTTTTATGAACTACAGTAGAAGCCGTTGAATAGCACACCCAATTTGCCAGCGTATTTCTTGCAATTATCCGCCGTGTGCAATAATTACGAAGTTACAAAGCTGGACCGTACATACTCTATACCTTACAGTGTATTATGCACTGTGACACGTCAAAGGTTACGGGTCAGCCCAAAGTAGTGTCCTGTCCAATGCCGGGACTGTCCAATGCCGGGACAGGTTAGACTGCCAACACTATGGTAGTAAAGTACATTGTACTGTACCACTTATCCAGAGGGTAGATACGGTTAGATCAGTAATGCTAACAGTTGATGATCAAAAAAGTACCGCACCGCCAAAAGCGATTGATATGTCCGTCTGTAGGACCCGAGTCGCTGTGTGGTTTCAAACTGGATGCTAAAAACGTAAAACCACTGCAAACATTTCTCCTTAAAGCAAAGGTACTTCCCAGCGACCATAAATGCAATTACAGTAATTACACAATGGACGGATGGAGAACACATTTTATTGAGTATGTCACAGCAAGTTGTCTCACAAATCGTAGGGCGGGCGTCTCTTTATGCATGGTGCCAACAAGCAAACCCCCCCCCCCAACCCCCACGCACACACACAATTTTTGCTTTCTTTTGCTTCTAATAACAATTTCATACCTGTTGTCGGGTATTGTGCCTTTACACAGGCAATTATCGGCTTAATTTTACCGCGTATGCCAATTTTTAGCAAGCATTTCCATTCAATTCGTCGGCGCTGTTTCACAGATTTTCGTGCAATTATCCGGCATTCGTAACTTTTCTTTGTGCAGATAAGCGAAGTCACTAATAATGGAGTGAATGGTGGCCGGTTTGGGATTTTGGCATTCCGTGCAATTGACCGAAGTGTGTAATTATCCGACGTGCAATTAACTGGCTTCTACTGTATATTTCACAATAGATGGAAAAATCGAGGTCGAAGATGACTTTGAAACTGGTACCCAAGGGAGTGAACACGCCGATGTCGGGACGTACAACCAACTCCCCGTGACTGCAGGCTTCGCCAGCAACGAGAGATATGGGTCCGGTACTTTACAACTAGAGGACATCCAAGGTATCGTTACACCGTAATAACCTTCGCAAACAATGCTATGTTTCCGGGTTCGTTTGTGTAATTGTGTGATTATGCATGCAGGTGTGTGTGTGCGCGCGTGCCTGTGTATGTGTGTACGCGTGCGAGCGCGCGTGTATGAACAATACAACTTAAGAAACCATTACCTTCGCCTCGTGAATACGATCAATCGAACATGCCGGAGTGGATTGTCCTTATATTTGTCATGTGGTGTGGGTAGGTCTTGTTGAGACCTCGAAATGATTAGATTTTTGGCGTACTATGGCTTGTTATAGTAGCGAAGTACAGAAATTATGTCTCTGGTCATGATTTTTAAGTGGTAGATAGCCCTTGGAAAGAAAAGTGCGTCGTGCAAGTTTGGGTTCCCAAGCGGAATTGTAGGGGCCAACTTTTTTTTTCAAACTTGGATAGGGAGTAAGTCAAGAAGGGGACTGATGGATCGTCACGATGTTTTAAATGTAGTTCGTGTAAGGAATAATTTACATAATGATGTGTTCGTTATTCAAATCATGACATAATTTGCATGATGACGAAAAGTAATAAATTCCATTATAGGACTCTCTCAAACATGTGACATAAGTAACCGAGAATGACAAGAATATTGACAGGTATCAACTATTCAAAGTAGGACAGAATTTCCATTATAACTGAAAACGTTTCTCATTTTATACTGGTAACAGACAGAACACACTCTTCCTGCATTTGGAAGTAACTGTATGTAGGCATTCTTAGACACTAATCACGCAATTAAGGAAGGCCTCATTTACAGAATTTGTGAGGAAATGCTATAATGGCCTGCTTTGCTAAAACAGGATTTTCATACTTTGAAGACCTTGTGCTATTTCGGAATAGAAGATGATCAAATGATATTATAGTTTATGAAAATGACAATATTACTTGCATAATCACAGAGAAACGTTTATGGTACGCCACTCGAAAAGGTTTCTACCATTTGGCAAAGGTATTAGGTCATGAAACTCTTGCAATTGGATTGTGAATTCCAATAAATATAGAATACAACACGGTGTATTCCGTATCACCCGAGGTACCAGCCCGACCCGCCGGAAGGCTGGGACCGAGGGTGATGCGGGATACACTGTGTTGTATTTTATTTATGTCATACCCACCTGAAAAAACACATATTTCGATGCGAAATGCACCAGAAGTTGAGAAAATGTTGTGTCCTCGAACAAAAGATTGTAACAACAGCAATTCTAACATCCGAATCCGGTATTCGACTTTTCACCCGTACCGTATTCGGCGCCCGTTCGAAATAGTTCGATTTACTCGAAGGAAGCCTGTGTGATACAACTTAGAACCCGTGTGATACATATAAAATACAACACGGTGTATTCCGTATCACCCGAGGTTCCAGCCCGACCGTGGGTCGGATCGCTGGCTGGGACCGAGGGTGATGCGGAATACACCGTGGTGTATCTTATTTATGTCATACCCACCTGAGAAAACCCATGTTTTGATGCGAAATGCGCCAGAAGTTGAACAAATTTGGTGCCCTCGAACAAAAGCGTTACAACAGCAATCTTCCAACGTCCGAATCAGGTATTCGAATTGCCAACTGTGCCACACACGAAATGGTTCGATTTACTCGAATGAAGCCTGTGTGATACAACTTTCGAACCCGTGTGAAACGGAAAGTTATCACACGGTCCGGAACACCAGTATTGAACGTTTTCGCGTCATAGGCATGACATAAGGAAAGTTGTTACACGGTACAGAACACCCGTATCGAATGTTTTCGCGTCACAGGTATGACATAAAAGGAGATATCGGTTACTCTACGAATGTTATTTACAATGCGTCCAAACAACAGGATGTACCTATTGCACCGATGAGTGCCATGCCGATCCCGACACCAACTTGTATCAGTTCACTGATGACAATAGAATGGACAACCCACGGCAGGCTAGTCCCCAAAGGCGACAGGGTGAACAGCCATCAGCAGAAGATACAGAAAGGGTGGTCTGCAACGCTGCCGACTTGTTCGAGAACCCGATGCACGCGCCGGATGTGTTACCACAAGACGATAGAGGTACGTTTTGGTGTTCTCAACCATTTTGTGTCTGCGTGTGTGTGTGTGTGTGTGTGGAGGGGGGGGGGGGTCTGGGATGGAGGAGAGGTATGAAAAGCATTACTTTAATCAAACAATATGTTAATAAGTTGGAAAAAACATTGCATTTCCTGTGAATTTCAATGAAAGGACTCTTCATGGCATATACTATTTGGACGTTATTCACTTGCACCCTACGGGATCTAAATACTGTGGTCTCGGACTCTTTTTTTAAAGGTATTTGCGTCCTATGAAGGAAAACACCACAAAAGTAGTTTTTCCTAATTAAACATGCAAATTAAGTACCAGTTTGCATCCTTGTCTTTTCCTTGTTATGTTATCATCTTAGAAGATGTTGACAAAAACGCCCCTGCAGTTTCAGAGCAACCTGCTAGGAGGCCCAAACATATACCGTGCATTCCTTATGTTACAGGCTATCTGCAACCAAAAAAATGAGAAAATAGCACATCCAAGTTAAGAGATACAAAAAAACGGAATTTCTGCTGAGGTACCAAGGTCACATAAAGATACTTTCTATGATGAGATTGGCTTAAGATGATTGGCATGTTTTAACCAATGATTAAACGATTACTTTTAAGAATATTATTTTATTCGGACGTTTGAAAATTAGGTTTATAGGCATTATTTTTCATCATCAGGTTTTTTTAAATAATGTTGTCGTCATGGGCACATTCTTTGTCGTAAGTTTAGCACGTATTCAGTATGAATATGATTATGTACTATGACTTTCTTTGAATGGTAAAATGATAGAACAGGTAACTCGAGCTAAAAAAACTACTTGGTTTCATTATAGACCAGCACTTGACATGAACACAGCCAGCAGACAAAGTCCTGACTAAGATGACTAGTGCACTAGCAATGCTTAAGCTGTCTATTTATTTATTTATTAAGATTCACAGAACATGTTCTGCGAGGTGTGGGCAACAGGATTTATACGTCCTTTACAAGGCCCACACCTCCAGCAAAGTTAAAAACTAACTATAAACTATAGGAAATAGGCAATAAAAGCTAAGTACATAACATATGGATATTCTAACAAAAAACAGCAAATACAAAATAATATCCAAAAGAAGCAACAGTAAAATGGATCAATCAAACTAAAGATAACAACAAATGAAAATGAGGTAACTAAAGGTTGACCACACATTTTGATGTTTATCTAACCAGCACTTGCAACAATGGATCCAAGTGCATATCAGATGGACAGCAAACTGTCGAGAGATCTGCTTTTTAATGGACCGCTAAAGGCAGTGACACTAGTGTTATCCTATCTGGATTACTGTGCTTGCTAGTTATCTGCTTGCCCACAGACATCATTGAACAAGCTACAGATTCTGAAAAATAGGGCAGTCAGACTTGTGTTAAATGTACGCTATAATGAAACACTGATTACATGCATAGTAAGCTACAATGGCCAACAGTTAAAGAAATACTGTACACTGGTACACTTTCTATATTCAACAAACTATTAGTAGTAGGGCCGGGTACAGGTGTGACAGCGTTCTCGCCCCCCCGTGATCTCGCCCCCCGGGGGCGAAATCACTAGCGATCTCGCCCCCCCGGGGCGAAATCACTAGCGATCTCGCCCTCCCCGGCTAGTGATCTCGCCCCCCTACCTCGCCCCCCTTTAGCGATTTCGCCCCCCCCCAAAAAAACGGGTTTACATGACATTTTAGAAGTTGATTGGTATAAATCACAAAATGTAGTTTCAGAATGATATAAGTACACGAGTTTGATACATAACTCCATTCATAGTATCAATATTAACGTAATTACATGGTAATAAGATAGTTGAACTTGTTTCAGACAAGGAGGGTTTGGTCCCTTGTATTCCCATTATTGCATATACCTGAGTCTTGACATAAGATGTATTTCATTGTATTCACCTGTCCTCAAGCAACCTATATATCTCCAATATGAAGTCTCTACAATGAAGTGACCACAAAAGAACTATGTAATGTCTTTATTAATTATGCAAATATTAGGTATTAATTATAATAACGCACATTTTGGTATATGCACCTGGCCAAGGGATATCTTCACCTCCAACATGACTGTCTTTTCTAGTATTTAGGAACTGATGCATTTACCCGTGTTTCTTAAGACAGGTACTTTACCAGTGTTTGTGTAGCATTTAGCAACAGCTATATCAACTTGCGCGTAGATAGTGTTTATAATGAGAATATATTATTCACGTGTGTTTTTGTTAGTGCTTTGGAAATGTTTCCAGCACAAGAAAGAAAACACTGTGATAAATTGAAAACATATAGCTGACGTATTCCGTACCATAGACGGTGTTAATTTATACGCTCGCAGTAGCACTGTTTTATGCCACTCAGCTGCAAAAATTGTCTTTTTTCATTTCAATGTCATGTTTGCACCGAACAATATAATATTGACTTTCGAGGTATGACATCTTACGGTACGGTAATAAGGTGCCATATAGGTACCAGGTAACACACCATATACGTTACTCCCCAGGTGCAGTATAGTACCAGGTAGCGCACCTGTAATATGTAGTAGCCAGCTGCTCTGGGAGGGGGGGGGGGAAACGCTAAAGGGGGGCGAAAACGCTAGTGATCTCGCCCCCCGGGGGGGCGAGATCGCCGGGGGGGGCGAGATCGCTGTCACACCGGTACAGAAAATTCAGGTCCAGGTCCGGTTCAGGTCCAAAGGATCAGGTCCAGGTCCGGACCTGAACCTGATGCAGTATGACTCATACAAATGGTCCATTTCACTACAAAAAGATCAGTTTGGTGGAGTATTAAACTTACACTGGCGTTTTAAAATCTTACAACGCTAACTGCACCTGTACGATTGGCTGTAAAACTTGGTAGAAATTACTATAAACTCTACTCTACTTCAATTTTGTTATTTTTCTTCCACCTGCCAGCGCCAAAACGTGTGAATGCCTGATGAAATAATCTGTTAATTTTCTAATCGGTCCAACATCCGGTTTTTTCAGGTCCGTTATTTTCTGGACAGGCCCAATAAGAAAAACCGGTTTTGTACCTGTACGCTGTACCGATAACCAGCCCTAATTAGTAGCAAAGGAACATAGGGCTATGTACAATAGATTAGAAAACATAAGTAGCACACATGAGCACAGCACTCGTCTTGCTATAAGTGGAGGTTTTAGACTACCTAAGCCAAAAGCTTCAGCAATGACTAGGAGCTTCGAATTCGCGTATAGATGCACCAAGTCCTATAACACATTAACACCACAGATGAAAGCAACCTCACCTTTCATTTTCAAAACACACATTGCGAATTGGATTCGGTCTAAAATCAACACAAACATACCCTTACAGGACTGGTGGTGGCCGAATTTGTATCTAGTTCAAATGTAGCTGCTAATCAACAGTACTAATTGACTCATTCATTTAAATAATACTGTTCATTTCTTTTGTCAATTATACCTACTTGGTTATCTTATGTATTGACGATTGATGTTTTGTTATTTATATTATAGCTTTTTGTTACTGATGACCTCTGACCCCTCCTCATTATTTTAGTTCACTGATGAGTTTATTACAATTTTACATTCAGTTTATTCTTAGCTCTTCTCATGTTTTAATTGTACACTTAACGTTATGTCGACTCGTTATTTGATTGTTTTTGTAATGTTAATGGGTTCCATGAAGAATAGATTTTGCGATTGTAAACTCTAATGGAAATCGAAATAAACAAACAAACAAATACTATCATCTGCAACAAAATATCTTAAATGCAAGCCATATTGATGGAAACATCAATGTGGTGTTTCCAAATAAAACACCCAGTTATTGTTGATTTGCCAACAGCAGAAGACACAGACAAGGTGAACTGTAAGCCTGCAGGCTCGTTCGAGAACCCGATGTACGCGGCGGGTGCGTTACGACAAGACGACGGAGGTAAGTTTAGTGGTTTGCATTCTTTTAACGTTTATCATTTCTACCACAATGGAATGTGTGTGTCTGTGTGACTGATTGTGTGTACAAAACACTGTAAATGGACATTGCCTTTTCTGTCAATTCCAATGAAGGGACCTTTCCCTATCAGTTTAGTGCATGAATACTATTTAATGTCATACAACTGGATCTATCTATTGTAGACGCTTCCTATGTACATGTACTGCGCATGCACAGTTGTTTTTAATAAGCCTTTTTCTCGTAATTTGCTGCCATCTGATATTTACAGAACGTATCAAAATTGCCTTGCAAAGAACAAAAGCCAATTGCATTCGGGGAACTCTTTTGAATAAAGAATTGGTAAAATTTGCGTAAGATCAATAAAACTAATTTCATAACTAAATGCGTAAACAACAATTTAAGTAATTTGTCTAGAGAAGAATTGAATATTGAGACCCGTACACGATGATTAGTTTCTTTGTGATCAATCAACAACTAAATCAACTAAACCATCACTTTTTGATCGGGAGTTTGATATTATACAGACGCTTAAGATTAGTTTTCTTCAAGCTTCTGGTTTCATCATCGATCATATGTCTATAAAATGTAAAACTATTTTAGATGACTATGTCTTTGGCTTGTGCTTGTGTGGCAATAAAAAATGGCAAAAGAAGCCCACGAAATTTTGCTTAAGTTTTAGCCAAAATCTCTACCCTAAATTATCACGTTATTCTGGGGTTTCATCCGGCGAATATCTAAAATAATGCCGGATGAAGTAATGTAAAGAAAGACGTTTGAAAAACAAGAGTTCGAAGTCCTCATATCTCCATGAAAGAGTCTGATTTCTACATTTACATAATCTATGCTTGGTTATGTACACATTTAGATAACATACACTGGTCAAAATGTTGATTGTGCAATCATTTACCATTTAGAAGAATTATAGCACTTTTACATTAATTATGCAAATTAGGGACATATTTGCATAATTGATATCTGTTTCTGTTCCACCTGCCACAAACTACATATATGACAGGTATTTGAGTCCCACAATGGCGAACACTACAAATATAGATTTCCCTCATTGATTATGCAAATAAGTTATCATAAAATGCGATAAAAGCCTTTTTAACATAGATTGCGCATGTCTATTTGGTGAAGGAGATGATCATCTTATAAAATATATTTGAGAACATTATTTTGCATAATTAATGACAAACAATTAAGACAGCAATTGTAAAAGATAGAATCATTTGGCGAAGGTATGGGTTCGTGGAAGTCTAGTTATAGATTCATCTCCCAAGTTATCTAGAGATCAAAAATGATGACGATCTGTCAACCCTTCCCATGTTATTACCCTCCAAAGGGATGATGCAATTGCGCACGCGCGGAAGACTTCCTGTAGATTCCGGAATTTTTTACCAATCGGACATACAAGTACACTACTCTGTTAGGCTAATATTTCTCTCTTTGTTAGTTACATCTGTCTTATCTTTGAGTATCTGCTATTATGAAATAAAGTAGGCGTATAAACTGTCCTCATTATCTATGCAAATTAATCCCTGATTTGTATTATTAAAATTGATTATGTAAAGCTATCTCACTCACTCACTCGCTCGCTCACAGGCCATTACAAAAGCTATCTGCATTCTAAATACCATGGCAATCTGTCAACCCAAATTATTCCACTCCAAAGGGATGATGCAACTACATGGGCGCTGAAAAGTTCCTGTAGAATTACGGAATTTTTGCCAATCGGACGTATTATATACTGTGAGGCTAGTTTTTGAGATGTCAATAAAAACACCCTCCAACCACCACAACCTCACCCATTTCACGGAGGTTGAGTTTTACGAACGCTTGTTGATATTCAAGGGTTAATGATCCGCCCCGAGGTGTATATGGTGTCATAACGCCTGGTCCTTTGCTATAACCATCGAATAAAACCACCGAGTGAGCGAAGCTTTTTTGAGGTGGTTATAGCAAAGGACCAGGCGTTATGACACCATGTACACCGAGGAACAGGCGGGTTATTAACGTTATTATAGCCTACCCAAACTTGCAAACTCCTGTATGACACATAGATCCCTTGGTACTATACGTGTGAATTCCTTTGTCGAATTTCTGAAAGTTCACATTTGTTCCTTGGTACATACATTTGCTTACAGATTGCAGTTTGAAACCAAAATTTCCACAGAAAATATTCAAAACATTGCAGTCTTTCGCTTTTTAGAACATCAAAACTCATTATCAATGTTAACAGAAGGAGCTATTCCCTCCTTGCAATCTGTACTTATTCTCTCTGCTCTGGCATATGTTTCGCACCTTTTGATTGGCCAAACCCTGCATATCTTGTGTGTATCGCTCAGTCTGGTTGGTCAGAATGAATCGACACCGGCACCGACTGGTGCCGGTGTCGATGCAAATCGGGTTGCATTATCTCTGTGCGAGGAGTAGTTAGTCTGCAAGCGAAACCATTTTTTGTATTAGTCCGCTGCAACAGAAATGCGTTTTTTTTCGCCTGATGACGCAAATAACAGCGTATTTCGTGCGCTTTTGATGAATTGCGTCATCGGAGGTTGCAAAAAAATTGGGTTTCCGCCAACCTCAGAAATCGTAAAAGAAACTCCGGTCCAAGACCATAACGACTATAATCGTTTTCCATTATGGGGGGTTCTTAATATTGTTGCCATCACATTCTTTGCTTTTTCATGAGTTAAGGAAGTATGATTCTGTACTCCTGTAACAATAAGTTTAGATTTGATTTAATATAAAAGATTCACATACATGTCATATCTTTAGAAACCATTTACTGTGTGTTTTCACATCTATAACATCCAGTCATTGCTTATCTTCAAAGGCGAAGAAACCAACGAAAACAATTCCAACACCAGTGAGATCCCGGCAACGTGTACCACTGCATTGACGACGATGAAATCAGCAACCCACAACAGGCTGCTCACCAAAGTCCACACGAGGGGCAGCAAGCAGCAGAAGGTGTTGTTGTTTGTTACCATTTCTACCACAAATGCATTAGAAGATCAATTTTAGAGTATTTCAAGTCATTTGTTAAAATATTTCCCTTTTAGTATATCTGGTGATGTATTGGTCAACAGATGAATGTAACACGTTTATCTATTTTTACCTCCATGAAATGTCATGGAGGTTATATTTACCTCCATGAAATGTCATGGAGGTTATATTTTACCCAGCGTTTGTGTGTGTATGTGTCTGTCTGTCTGTCTGTCTGTCAACAAGATAACTCAAGAACGGCTGGATGGATTAGTTTCATACTTGGTGTGTTGGTGGGGTGCGATGAAAGCTGGAAGTGATTAGATTTTGGGCCCCCTAGCGGCTTCCCTTGGTACTGCAGCGCAACTTCCGGTTTTGCTACCTCGTGTTCAGAACAAGCTATGGTCACGATTTTTGAGTATTAGATAGCTCTTGTGCTCAGGAATAAGTGACACAAGTTTTGGCCCCCTACCGACTAGCTTTGGGATAGCAGGGGCATTTTTGTCAAAAACTTCTGAAGAGGATAACTCAAGAAGGGAACAATGGATTTTCATGATTTTTGGTATGTAGGTACCTCAGACAATGTTGTACAAGATAAGATATTAATTATGCAAAATAGGAATAAATTTGTATAATTAATGAGAATATTCTATCATAGCGGTTTTTTCAATGTATCTCTTGTCCCGGACATGATATAGTCTTGACATTTGGGTGGTAGATAGCTTGCAGTGTCATGACAAAGTTTGGCAGATTTCAGCCCCCTAACATGTAATTTCGGAACTGCAGGGGCGTTTTTGTAAAGACATTCCAAAGAGGATAACTGCAGAAAGGATTGACGGATTGGCATCATTTTAGGGGTGCAGGTAGCTTAGGCAAAGGTGTTCATAATGATATACATGTTATGCAAATGATGACCTTATTTGCATAATTAATGAGGAAATTGTATAATACCATTATTAGCAATAACTGGACTTCAATAAATGTAACACTTATCAATTATGATAGATAGAATATAAGCAGATACCAAATATTATAATGAGGAACTTATTTACATAATTTATGTAAAAGTTACAAAGCCACTTTATGTCTAATGATTGGAATTTTATACTTGTGACATGTGTATGTAGTCAATGATGAACAACACCACGCATAAATTATGTTAATGTGTTAGTCAATTACATGAAATTTACAAAAGCTCTAAATTTTCATGGAGGTATGAGGTCGCCGAACTCTAGTTTACCCTGCGTTTGTGTGTGTGTGTGTGTCTGTCTGTCAACAAGATAACTCAAGAACGGCTAGATGGATTAGTTTCATATTTGGTGTGTTGGTGGGGTGTGACAAAAGCTAGAAGTGATTAGATTTTAGGCCCCTACCGACTTTCCTTGGTACTGCAGTGCCACTTCCGGTTTTGCTATCTTGTGTTCTAAACAAGATATGGTCCCAATTTTTGGGTGTTAGATAGCTCTTGTGCTCAGGAATAAGTGACATAAGTTTGGGCCCCCTAGCGTCTGGTTTTGGGATAGCAGGGGCATTTCTGTCAGAAACTTTTGAAGTGGATAACTCAAGAAGGAAACAATGGATTTTCATGATTTTTGGTATGTAGGTACCTTAGACAATGTTATACAAGATAAAATACAAATTATGCCAAATTAGATTACATTTGCATAATTAATGAGCTTATTCTATCATAGCAGTTTTTCAATGTATCTCTTGTACCGGACATGATATGGTTTTGATATTTGGGTGGTAGATAGCTTTCAACGTCATGGCAAAGTGGGGCAAGTTTCAGCCCCCTAACATGTGATTGTGGAACTGCAGGGGTGTTTTTGTCAAGACACTCCAAAGAGGATAACTATAGAAAGGAATGATGGATTGCCATCATTGTTGGCATGCAGGTAGCTTAGGCAAAGATGTTTATAATGATATACATTTTATGCAAATGAGGACTTAATTTGCATAATTAATGAGGAAATTGTACAATTCCATTGTTTTCAATAGCTGAACTTACGTAAATGTAACACATGTAATTTATGATAGGTGAGATAAGCAGATACCAAATATGCAAGTGAGGAACTGATTTACATAATATATACAGAAATAGCAAATCCACATAATGGCTAATATTGGGAATTTCATAATTGTGACATGTGTACGTTAGTCAATAATGAACATCGCCATACATAAATTATGTAAATGGTAGTCATTTGCATAAAATTTACAAAAGCTCTAAATTTTCATGAGGTCGCCGAACTCTAGTTTTTATTGAGATTCTCCATATACAAAGACAATGGAGGGTATGGCGGAACAGGTGTCAAAGCCGCCGTACCGAACCTTCCATACACGTCACCTTAAAGTTATGATTTTATGACATCGATGTTGGTTATTTTACAGCTAACTGTACTCTTTCATGTTAACCATCAACAATCAGCCAGTATGATGAAAAAAATTGGCGGTTATGTAAGGCTCTTTTAAGAATGCAAAATGACGGCAGCAAGTAAAGAATGATATGAAATATTGTCTGCTCACAGGTACTAACGATGCCTCAGACAGCTGTGAGTTCCCCAGAACCTTCTACGGGAAATTTATTCGTCCCAATCTGCTCATCCTTGCCACCATCGTCATCATGGTAGCAGCCGCCATTGGTGTAGGAGCTGGACTCGTCGCATTCCTCACGACCATAGATGGGGCTCATCCTCTCTCACCCAACAGTTCTCTGGAGCGGAGTGGTACGTCAAGCCGACCAGTGCCACCATTCACCGCCACCCCTACCGGCTCTACACTGGAAAACAACAGTTTAACTCTCTCGGTTGGTTTTCTATCTTGCATTCGACGTGCAATCTCGATTTTGGACCACTAGAGTTGGATTTCTGGGCAACTAATTCAAAGTCCTATCTAAATATTTAGAAAATATGTAAGAAACAGGCTGTCAAAAGCCACATACCTAAGGTTTAGTCCAGGGAAAACTCACATTGCCAGCGTAGTCGGACTCGTAAAGTATCCATCTAGTGATTTTGTACCGAAACCCACCACCCTTTTCACACCACCTGATTACCTTTAACCTCTATAAACAAGACCTGATTGCGAGCACGCTGCACGTACTCGACAGTTTAACGGACATTCCAAATATGGCTAACAAAATATGACAGCCACAACCCTAACCTGTAATATTCAGCTCCAAATTGCCAAAATTTGTCAACAAAAAGGCTTTTGCCTTTGTTTTAAATAGACTGGCTCTTCTTGGACCTTCTGTGTCTGCTTCAAATAAGTGACCATTTGCCCTGTTCTTTATGCCAAATAATAGAATAATAGAATAGGTAATAGAATAATAAGCGTATACATTCCTATGAATACGCGAAGCTTCCAGGCTATAAAAATAACAGCATTAGCCATTACGCCTTACAAAGCAATGAAATCTGTTATATTCTGATATATACATCTTAAACAGCCCATAATGATTGTGACGGAAGAGCCAACCACTGCAACAGATTTGCTCCCATGGAAGACTGATGTTGTCACGGCGCCGAATGTGTCCTCTACCGACCTGTATCTGGAAACAACGAGCCTGTTTCTGCAAACTGGAACAGCAAAGGCAGTCACGCCGACAACTACAACTAAGGTAAAGAAAGGTCTTTGGAATGATCTAGCTAGTATAAAGAATCGCAGGTTACATGCAATGTAGCATTCCTTTTAACACAAAAGTTTCCATGTTTTAGAAACGTCAGTTTTAGCCTGTCTTAAAAAGCGCAAGGTAACAGCTACTCAAGTAACTAGATAAATTTTATCCAGTTGCTTGAATAACTGTAACATGTGTCCCATGTTTGCTTGAGTACCTTGCGTCAAACTATTTGATCGAGCTGATTGCATAACAGTTACTGTAACCTTGCGTAGCTCCATTTGACTGTGAAGGAAGATCCAACCGATTCAACTGTCATGCCTACATTGACGACAGCTGGCGTTGAGACGAGTACGTTTCCGCAAGCTGGAACAACAAAGACGGTCACTCCGGCATCTACAGCCAAGGTATCAAGAAACGATTTAAGATCTTTGAAATGACCCAGCCTACAATGTATCGCAAATCATATGTATTTTACAGTGATACGAACATGATTGTATATTCATTTGTCTCCAGGTTTTGACACGTGATGTCGAACGGACAAGATTCGACCAGCTTCAGAAGACAACAAAGCAACATCCGTCAACGACTCACGAAGGTACCACAGTCGGGCAACAAATCATTTGTCCTTCACTGATGTGCCCTGCTAACTTGCCTCAAACTCCGACGACTGTTTTGTCCTTGTGACTGTGGACATGAACAACTGTGTTCTCTTGTGTTCTCTGTTCATTATTTGATGGGAGATAACAGGAAATACCCATCGATCCGTTGCATTCTTCAATAATGCCCTCCCTTTTCCCCCCGCATAGGAGAGTGCTACCAAAGTCTGGGTTGCTGGGAGGATCGTCACGACCGCGCCATTCCAACACTCGAGGGCACAGATCCACGCAATAGGGGCTGCACGAGCAACCTCCATGGAGGAGCTCTACAGAGCTGACCTCCATGGAGGTTGCTCGTTCAGCCCTCCAGCTCCACCGTGCGAGCTCTATGCGCTATGAATACAAACACTTGGTTCTCGTCACCTTCATGGAATTTTTAGTACGACATGGAGGAGGTTCTCTCGTAGAGGACAAACAACCGGACTGAACTAGCAGCTGTACGCAAAACATGGTACACGGGCTATGAATGTTTTTTGATTCACGTCACCCAAAACCAATTGATCTTAGCGCTCTATACAGTAACAGAGGGCTGTTTGAGTAGCGCTCTACGGGTTATGACTGTAAACACTTGGTTCACGAAACCCAAAACAAATCGGTCTTAGGGCTCCATTCAGAGATACTGTAAACAACAAACACACGGAGCCGATAGCTGATCGAGCAGCTCCACGGGCTATATGAATGTAAACACTTGGTTCACGTCACCATCAACAAATCGGTGTTTAGGGCTCCATACAGAGATATTGTAAACAACAAACACACGGAGCCGAAAGCTGCTTGAGCAAGCTCCACGGGCTATATGAAAGAAAACACTTGGTTCACGTCACCCGAAACAAATCGGTGTTTAGGGCTCCATACAGAGATATTGTAAACAACAAACACACGGAGCCGAAAGCTGTTTGAGCAGCTCCACGGGCTATATGAAAGAAAACACTTGGTTCACGTCACCATGAACAAATCGGTGTTTAGGGCTCCATACAGAGATATTGTAAACAACAAACACACGGAGCCGAAAGCTGTTTGAGCAGCTCCACGGGCTATATGAAAGAAAACACTTGGTTCACGTCACCATCAACAAATCGGTGTTTAGGGCTCCATACAGAGATATTGTAAACAACAAACACACGGAGCCGAAAGCTGTTTGAGCAGCTCCACGGGCTATATGAATGTAAACACTTGGTTCACGTCACCATCAACAAATCGGTGTTTAGGGCTCTTCACAGGGATATTGTAAACAACAAACACACAGAGCCGATAGCTGTTTGAGCAGCTCCACGGGCTATATGAATGTAAACACTTGGTTCACGTCACCATCAACAAATCGGTGTTTAGGGCTCCATACAGAGATACTGTAAACAACAAACACACGGAGCCGAAAGCTGTTTGAGCAGCTCCACGGGCTATATGAAAGAAAACACTTGGTTCACGTCACCATCAACAAATCGGTGTTTAGGGCTCCATACAGAGATATTTTAAACAACAAACACACGGAGCCGATAGCTGTTTGAGCAGCTCCACGGGCTATATGAAAGAAAACACTTGGTTCACGTCACCATCAACAAATCGGTGTTTAGGGCTCCATACAGAGATATTTTAAACAACAAACACACGGAGCCGAAAGCTGTTTGAGCAGCTCCACGGGCTATATGAAAGAAAACACTTGGTTCACGTCACCATCAACAAATCGGTGTTTAGGGCTCCATACAGAGATACTGTAACCAACAAACACACGGAGCCGAAAGCTGTTTGAGCAGCTCCACGGGCTATATAAATGTAAACACTTGGTTCACGTCACCCAAAACAAATCGGCCAGAGGTCTGTCCAAGCAGCCCTCTACGGGCTTTGAATGTAAACATTTGTTTCACGTCACCCAAAACAAATCGGTCAGAGGTCTGTCCAAGCAGCCCTCTACGGGCTTTGAATGTAAACATTTGGTTCACGTCACCCAAAACAAATCGGTCAGAGGTCTGTCCAAGCAGCGCTCCACGGGCTTTACAGAGATACTGTTAACAACAAACACACGGAGCCGAAAGCTGTTTGAGCAGCTCCACGGGCTATATAAATGTAAACACTTGGTTCACGTCACCATCAACAAATCGGTGTTTTAATAGGGCTCCATACAGAGATACTGTAAACAACAAACACGCGGAGCCGATAGCTGATCGAGTAGCTCCATGGGCTATATGAATGTAAACACTTGGTTCACGTCACCATCAACAAATCGGTGTTTAGGGCTCCATACAGAGATACTGTAAACAACAAACACACGGAGCCGATAGCTGTTTGAGCAGCTCCACGGGCTATATGAATGTAAAGACTTGGTTCACGTCACCCAAAACAATCCACCCATCCTTGTCGGATACGGGCAATGAGGTAAAACTTCCTTGGAACGAGGTTTGCAACAGGTCTAAATATTTCTTTTATGCAATTACATGTTGTTTTTGCAAAGTGGGCAACAGAACGCCCGCCCCCCCCCCCCCCCCCCCCCCCCACACACGCGCGCGCGCGCAATGCACACAAACACTAGTAATAATTATTAATTTTTTGTATGGTTTGATCAAGGAGCTTAAAAAATCCTTGGTTTGATACAAAGGTTGAAAGAACAAAAAACAACCCGCTTATTGAATGAAGCAAGCGGTGCATTGTTTATATGTCGGCTCTCGCAAGGAAAGCTGAAAGTTCGCACCTCCGTGCTAATCCGAAATCGTCTCAAAGCGCGCCCTTGCCACACCAGAACACTGACGCCAGAAGCAGCTGGCTTTCTGGCCTATGACGTAGTCCCCAAACAGAGGTCCGTGGGGAAAATCGTGACCATTTCCTTTGATTCATATTTTTTTGAAGGTCGAAAAAAATTATGAAAGGAAAAGGTCGCGATTTTCCCACCAACCTCTGCTTGACAGAACAACGAGCTTCTCGAAACCTCTGTATGAAGTAATTTGTTGCAAATAACCTTTCTATACATGTACAAGTGTTGATTCTGAGGATCATGAACATCAAAGATAGGTTGGTCAGTAACTGGCAGTAACATAACATTTTTCTTTAGAACCATTTGAGCTGTAAATCTAAACTTGGCCTACCGTGTGCAATGTTTATATGGATAGAGATCAGTGGGTGCTGTAGGTATCTAATGTATTTTTCATCAGTTGTACATGTACAGTGCTTTATGCCTTTGTTATCAGTTACTCTAGAAAAATTGATAAAGCAAAGGTTATGTCGTAACATAAAAAATACAGATAATGATATATGTATAAACCCCCTGCGGGTACTAGTATATCCTCAGTTGCAGTCTTTGAACAGGTCTGGTTATTATTGGGGTGGGGGGAAGGGGGTTACTATTTTCAACGTTGGCTAGGTTGTCTTGTGCCAGTTTGCTGTGGAAGGCGAAACTCCCTTCCTCGGCAAACTCCCTTCCTAAGCGAACACCCTTCCTCGGCAAACCCCCTTCCTCGAACGTCCTTGCTCGAACTTATGTAATGTCTAAGAGAACTTATGTAGTGTTTAAAATCGCGAACCAAGATCCCACCCCCCATAAAATACACTACTGTCCCGTTCGAAGACAGTGCACCGAAGGCGACTGCGGGTAACGTTACATTCTAAGTGGAGCGGGATACGTGCTTGAATGGGAGAAACCTCATATTAGCGTGCAAAGTTCTCCAATAGAATAATGATATAGATTATATAATGGTACTTGATAATTGGTATGTAGTAATGATGGTTTATAACAGTACCCACCAATGTTGCAAACCTCGTACTAAGAAAGTTTTCTCACCTCCTTGCTTGTACCCACCATTAGTGTTGGATATTAAAACCTAAGGCTTGTACTTTGACTTTATCACTTTAACGGACTATATGACCAAGCCAGCATGTACAGGTTTGTAGAGAACATCTTGACCTTCACATGTGCCGGTAGGACCAATGGAGAAAGTGACATTGGAGTAAAGGATCACACTTTTCTGCACCAACCTCTGCTTGGAAAGTTATAGGCCTCTCTAGTCAGGAAGCTGTTTTCGGCGTGGTAAAGCCGATGTCCGTCGGATTAGCACGGGGTGCGAACTTCCAGCTTTCCTTGCGAGAGCGAAAAAATTTAACCGATTGCTTCATTCAATGAAAGGGTTGTTTTGATTTGCCATGAAAGAGAAAAATCATTGTTACAGTCGTGTTTGTGAGTGTGGTGGGAAGGGGGCGGTTTGAGAAATATGATTTCTTGAAGGTGAAGCATACATGATGTACCATGTCTGTCGTTACAGGGGTGTATTCAGGACATATTTGCGGAATTCATACGAGCTCTAAAGGTTCGTATGGATTCCGTAAAACTCATATGAATTAAGTCAGATTTGTGTGTTTCTTTGATCGCCAATCAGATCAGGCCTAAGGTTAATAGACTTAATAAGTACCAAACTCAGACGAAGGAGTGTAGTGATCACAAAAGGTGTCCTTTGCCTGAATTGTGAAGAGCTTACAAACTTGTGTATCAATATTAAAACCTTTGAGATTAATATTGATTCAATACTAGTAGTCAAAGATAGTTTGCGAAAACTGTACTTTGACATTATAGTACTCTTCCCAAGGACCTTATATCATTTTTGCTCTACCAGACTACATGACCCACTCTCCAATCTAGCATTGTACAGGTTAGTAGAGTCTTCAACATTGTGAACATCTCATATGCCGGTAGGACCAGCGGGGAAATTTTACTCGACCAACATCTGCTTGGAAAGTTATACGACGATAAGCCAGCTGCTTCCGGCGTCAGTGTCCTGGTGTGGTAAGGGCGATTTCGGATTAGCACGGAGGTGCGAACTTCGGGCTTTCCTGGCGAGAGCCAACAAACCGCTTCATTCAATTAATGGGTTGTTTTTACCAATGTCTGATAGAACGTCCTTGTTTTTACGGAATGCATAAGAGCTCTACTACAAATCCGTGTGTTTTTTGGTAATGAATCGTATAAAATAACTATAAATTCGTACATTTTACGAAAGCCGTTATATTCTTATAAAAGCAAGCACCCCTTCTTTAGAGATCTCCTCATAACAGGTCAAAATATATCTTTATGAAGCCATATGTGTTGTTTTTTTCGTATTGAACCAAAAATGTTAATCTCCAAGCAGATTTCTCCGGTGGCAATAAAAAAGTAACATAAGCTGGGGAAGGAATTTGCCAGCAAAGGAGGATAATTTGCCAAAGATGTCTACAAACTTGTTACAGGGCTGAGCCAAAACCAAAACAGAATTAGCATAAAGGTGCGAAGTTTCTGCATTCTTTACAATGGCAAACAAGTATCAGTATTCTCTCAGCAGAGGTTGGGTTACCACGTGAAGGGAGCGAACCGATAAATTCCGACTACTAGTACTTTTCCCAACTCACTATTCTGTGACCAAAAATCCGCTTGAAGAAAAAAATATTCACTTTCTTGGGTAATTCACGTGAACCAGATGTTTACATATATAGCCCGTAGAGCTGCTCAAACAGCCCTCCGTTTACCGTATAGAGCCCTAAGACCGATTTGTTTGGGTGACTTGAATCAACTTTTTACATTCAAAGCCCGTAGAGGGCTGCTTGGACAGACCTCTGACCGATTTGTTTCGGGTGACGTGAACCAAATGTTTACATTCATATAGCCCGTGGAGTTGCTCGATCAGTTATCGGCTCAGTGTGTTTGTTGTTTACAATATCCCTGTATAGAGCCCTAAACACCGATTTGTTGATGGTGACGTGAACCAAGTGTTTACATTCATATAGCCCGTGGAGCTGCTCAAACAGCTTTCGGCTCCGTGTGTTTGTTGTTTACAATATCTCTGTATGGAGCCCTAAACACCGATTTGTTGATGGTGACGTGAACCAAGTGTTTACATTCATATAGCCCGTGGAGCTGCTCAAACAGCTTTCGGCTCCGTGTGTTTGTTGTTTACAGTATCTCTGTATGGAGCCCTAAACACCGATTTGTTGATGGTGACGTGAACCAAGTGTTTACATTCATATAGCCCGTGGAGTTGCTCGATCATTTATCGGCTCAGTGTGTTTGTTGTTTACAGTATCCCTGTATAGAGCCCTAAACACCGATTTGTTGATGGTGACGTGAACCAAGTGTTTACATTCATATAGCCCGTGGAGCTGCTCAAACAGCTATCGGCTCTGTGTGTTTGTTGTTTACAATATCCCTGTGAAGAGCCCTAAACACCGATTTGTTGATGGTGACGTGAACCAAGTGTTTACATTCATATAGCCCGTGGAGCTGCTCAAACAGCTTTCGGCTCCGTGTGTTTGTTGTTTACAATATCTCTGTATGTAGCCCTAAACACCGATTTGTTGATGGTGACGTGAACCAAGTGTTTTCTTTCATATAGCCCGTGGAGCTGCTCAAACAGCTATCGGCTCCGTGTGTTTGTTGTTTACAGTATCTCTGAATGGAGCCCTAAGACCGATTTGTTTTGGGTTTCGTGAACCAAGTGTTTACAGTCATAACCCGTAGAGCGCTACTCAAACAGCCCTTTGTTACTGTATAGAGCGCTAAGATCAATTGGTTTTGGGTGACGTGAATCAAAAACATTCATAGCCCATGTACCATGTTTTGCGTACAGCTGCTAGTTCAGTCCGGTTGTTTGTCCTCTACGAGAGAACCTCCTCCATGTCGTACTAAAAATTCCATGAAGGTGACGAGAACCAAGTGTTTGTATTCATAGCGCATAGAGCTCGCACGGTGGAGCTGGAGGGCTGAACGAGCAACCTCCATGGAGGTCAGCTCTGTAGAGCTCCTCCATGGAGGTTGCTCGTGCAGCCCCTTCTCGATCCACGCCTGGAAGACAGCTATGGAGCACGGAGTAACCCTGTCGAGAAGTGTTACCAGGTAGCACATTCTCGTGGGTTTACCGTGTTTGCTGTACAGGATGGCGGGCAGTGTTTCGGGTCTGCTGATGGCCACAACACTTTCTTCAAGTACGGACGTTCCTCCAACTGTGGAGTGGACGGGGAAGGCCGGCCTTGGGCAAATGAAGTCTACCTGATTGGTATGTAGCGCTCGATGAATGTCTTTTGCGTCTAGAAGAGGCTCCTTTGATAAACTGAAATGCACGTTTACGATACTGCAATTAATTCTACCGTGAACGTTTAAGGTACGCGGCAGGATTCTTCTGTAGGCTGATCACACGTCTCTATGTACTACGTGTTGATATATCAGTATAAAAATAGTATAGAAAGAACACCCCTCTACTCCAATGTACACAGCCCAACAATGAATATTAAGTAGCTCTAGACCTCAAGTAAGAGGCACCAAACTTTGACGTCCTCTTTGCCCCGCGACCCGAGCTCTGAGCGGACGGACCTCCATCGACTTTCTGTACCTTACTAACACTACACTAGAATAGACGTCATAGCAACAGCTGAATGTCTGTGAGTGAATTCTTCTAAAGAGCTAAGAAGCACAACACTACGATCGTGTCAAAATGTCATATTATGATACATTCCCTAACCAGATATTAAACGACGCTATATGGAGTTTTATAGCACATCATAGCAACATTGAACATCATTGAGCAATATTGAATATCAATATAGATATGACACTGCTGATGACAGACCTCTCGTCTGCATCAGGAGTCAATGTTGCCCTGGGAAAGCCAGCGTTCCAAACAAGCCGACTCCATCATCCCAAACCTACCGAAGGGGCTGCCAGTCGTGCCGTGGACGGGAACACCGATACCAACTACAGTCATGGTTCCTGTACACACACTGTACAGATGGTGTGGGATGGGTATCACGTGACCCCCGACTGAGAAGCGCGGGCAGCTTTCATTTGACTTCCGGCAGCCGTAGGTGACGGACGTGTTTTGCTGCTCCAGATTGAAAACAACATAGCCGCTGGCGCGACCGTTGCATGAGAGTCCATCGTGTTTTGAGCGAGTTTCCCTGCGATCGCTGATCGCGCAGAAGACAAAAGGTTAGTAGGAACGTTAATTTACAGTTTTTTTTTTGTTTGTGCGTTTTTCTTACGGTTAAAATTAATCGTTATTTCAATGCAATCGGTGATGTTTTGTGACCGTCTCGGCGGTCTAAAAATTTAAGAAAACACAGGCGTCAAAACTTGTTATGCACAGATTATTCGGGATATTAGACAGACTCCTAATAGTTCTCCGTAATGCAAGTCGGGGTTGATGATAGGGTTGATAATAATAGAGATCGCTGTAACTTGCAGATGCACGATTTGTTCTACAAAATTTCGTCCGTACGCTTCGTTGTTTGGGGGAGGGGGGCGGTAGATCGGTCCAAGCGAGGGAGTCTCTTTGGTCGCCCCATTATTTTGTTTGACGTTTATCTACATATTGTGTATGAAATTCTGTCAAGTCAACTAGCAGTAGTCGTGAATTTGTCAACTTTGCATAAAACTATTGGACGTTCTGTAGAGTTTGGGTGGTATTATTTCACGGACACCATGTGCATACGTGTATTTTTGCATTTGAATAACGATGAGAGGTAGTGCGAAATTCTTTGTGTTTTCACATGTTTGTGGCTATGCATATCCTCGAGCATACATTACAAAGATGCTGTGAAGAGATACAGACAAAAACTATTTCTTTGCTGTTATTGATATGTTTATGAACATATTCATTATAGACAACATACATTTCAAATACGTGGTGTGAGGGGTCTTTTTGTCAGTATAAATGACCAAGAAAGGAATTGATATATTTGTTGCAACACCAATTTTTACGTTTTTCCATTTGATCTATACATTTCACAGTAGGATGGGTATCACAGGTTTGTTGCCAGAGCTCAAGAAATCTACAGAACCCATCAACATAGAGGACATGACTGGAACTGTGGTGGCCATTGATGCATCCTGCTGGCTCCACAGTGGACTAATTGGATGTGCCAAAGAGGTATTCCTTGGACGGCCAGTAGACAGGTGTGTACCATACTGTGTAGTCTTCAATGTACTAGAACACTCGGGCTTGGTGTCAATTCTGCTATTGTTGATGATAATGTTGGATGGTTCATCTCCCACTGAATACGGAAAATACCAGTAAGTCAATCCAATCAAATAAATAGATTTAGATTAAACGCTATTTGTCTTTTGATTTATCTATAGTTCTCATTTTCCTTCTCTGTAAAATATACAATTATGTATACCACTACTTTACTTTGTCTGCAATTAGCCTTTGGGCATGAACTGGTAATAAAGATTGTTGTTGTTAATAACCAGGTTGGATAGAAAACTCATTTACACATACTTATTATTTACTTTTCAGCTACATCAGATACTTCATGGGCAGAATTGAGATTCTTCTCAGAAATGGAGTAACCCCACTTGTCGTGTTTGATGGCCGAAATCCATTGCCAGCCAAGGCTGAGTTGACGGCAAAACGTAAACAGTAAGTTGAATTTTTCAGAATCTATGTTGATTCTTTTTCATCACTGATTACTGTGATGGTAGACAATATTATTTTACTGTGGTAGCAGATCAGAAATTTTTCTCTGTGGATCCAGAGTGTGAACAGTGTTCAATGTGTCAACAGGTCCCGGTTGTAGCATGGCTGAATCTTAACTTGTCCTGAATAATGTCATCAATTTATGAACATAAATTTGATTACTCATGTTTAATCTTGATAGCCTGGTGCCCACAGAAGAGACACAGCAAGTTTAGAAATGTTTTGACTTACAAATTTTTGTTCATCCAGGGACAGGCAAAAGGCCAGGACCTTTGCTCGTTTCGCTCTTATGGATAAAAACACCACAAGGTTCGACAGGAACTGCCAAGCTGGCCTAGAAGTAAAACCTGAGATGGTAGACAATGTCATCAAGGTGAGTGTTCCACTTTACATGCTTACTTGCTTAAATCCAGTTGCATAATAAGTTGGTTAGGTATAAAGGGCCAGTCTTTTCCATCAAATTTTAGTCATGGTGAAATCTTATACATACAACTTCATATTCCTTTAAATGTAGACAGGCCTTCGATTTTAAAACATGTTTGTTCCAACATTTTCACTGACACAAAGTGAGATGAAGTCGAATTCACATAGTAGAATATGATCCTTCTATAGTCCACGTATTTGTCAATTATCATTTTGTTGCAACCTATCCTTAACCTAGTGGGTATGTATGTGTAATAAAGGTCTACATTCATTCATCATTTGCAGGCATTGAAAGACAGAGGAGTGGATTACTTGATGGCGCCGTATGAAGCTGATCCACAACTAGCCTTCATGAGTATGAGTGGAGCAGCGGACTACGTGATTACTGAAGACTCAGACCTGTTGGTGTATGGCGCTAAAAAGGTATAATAAAATGTTGTTTCACAATGTTCCAATTGCAATTTTAAAAGATATTCTCCTCACTATCTTAAATTACTCTTTTATATGCCATGACATTCAAAGAAATGCAACACTGATGGTGAAAAACACTTTTTACTGTTTTACTACAGGTTATCTACAAATGGGATGGACACGATGGGCAGCTCATCCTTCACCATCACCTGTACAGGTCATATCCTGACTTCCCAGAGTTCACTTTTGAAAAGTTCCAGCACATGTGTATTATTTCAGGATGTGACTACTTGGGGTCCATTGAAAGCATTGGACTTAAGAGGGCAGCAACCTTTGTGAAGTCAGTTGGAGATGGGGACATTTTCAAAGTGAGAGTTACATACATTGCTACAGTATTCAATGATTTTAGTTGTAACAGTTCCTTTCATTAAGTAATAAATCATTGTCTTCCCCCATCACAATGTCTATTGGTCTTAACTTGTATAAAGTGCCATCACATTCATAAGTACTTCCAATACAAAGGGTAACATTTGTCAGAAGTTGCTGAAGCTCCTTGGTCTGAACTGGTGCAGGGACAGTCACTCACTTACATGAACAATTCTATACAGTGGTCAAATATGTCTTTGACAATTGTAGCTTTCTCTCTGACAAAATGTACATCTCTACAATACAGCAAATCAAGAACATAGGCAGGATCACAGGAAGGAGTAACATCACAGTTCCACCTGGTTATCCAGAAAAACTGAAGATGGCCGTGAACACCTTTACCCACCAGACAGTCTTCCATCCTGACAAGGGATATGTACCGCTGCATGACTATCCACCTGGCTTGTCTGCTGTAGACATGGAGTATGCTGGATTGTATCCTTCACTATTCTGCAATTCTGTCCCTATACATAGTTTTAAATCACACCTGTGTGAAAAGGGTATATATATAGAGTTTATAAACATCGAATTGCTGAATTGGTCTTGCTTCTATTTAAAAAAAAAACAGTACATGGGATTTGTCTAACAAAGAAAAAAAATTGTAGCATGTGGGGTTCGAATCCAAGATCTACGGCTGCAGAAGCAAACTGTTATACATATAGTACGGCCACACTGACTCAATTATGCAATCATGCGTATAAAAGGGCTATCAGAAGGGTTTGGTCAAATTGACCGATCCATGCATCCAAACAAACGGTTGACAAACGGCTTCTGTCGATTCAAAGCTGGTGCTACACACCGGCAAAAAGAATAATTGGGAAACTTTGGTCACCTTTAGAAATATAAAAGTATGGTGATTTTGCATGAAAACAACAAAGCAGCAATATATCTCACCAACAACAACCATGCCGATGGCCTCCATTGCTGTCTTCAGCTCATCTTTGAGGTTTCGCAGCTGTTCATCCTTGACAACTCTACATGGGAGGACTCTAACTGGAACAGCGTATGGTTTCATATTACGCTGCTCATCACTGATCATGAAGATCATAAGGTGGCTGGCTGCCTCCCTCTTCTTGGAGTGGACTCCTTTGAAGTACCACTTCAGCTTCTCTCTAAGTTCCCGCAACCCGCCTGGAAAGTTGCCTGCTTTCAGGGCATCCACCATATTTTGCATTGTGGATGTCACTTCGACATTTACTGCCAGGAGCTTCTTATAACTGTCCACTTCCCATCCTAACGCAAACAACGAGTCTGCTGAGGCATTCAGCTCTGTTTGCTTTTTTTTATACAATCTCTCTGTTTCACTCAGATTGCTTTGCAGGAACTCTTTATGTTCTCTGACTATTGCCAACAAGCAAACAAGATCTTTTGAGAACTGCACTTTGTTTGCACGGTTACCGAGACCCAGATTCGAGACAAAGCTTTGTTGAGATTGGTACTTTTTCTCTGCTTCCTGTAACTTCCCCTCGCCTAGATCTGTGTCCCCTGACCACTGGTGTTTCAGGGACTCACGAAGGCCTGCCTTTATATCGCATGCGTCCGCTTTCACCCACCAGCGGCCATCTGGGTTGGAGGCATGGGCTTGGCTCAGCATGGTGAACTGGGTAGGAAAAGTTGAACACATTAATTGTCACAACGGACTACTATTCAGTATTCCAGGAACTGCTTTTGGATCTGCAATAGATAATTCAAGTAACAATAGACAATAAATGAATTAAAGGACAACCCCAATCTGGAGGCATTTTTAATGTTTTGGACATTAAAATAAAACATAACAAATGTGAATTGACCTGCCACAAATGCATTACATTCCTTGTAATAAAGCTGGTACTACTTACTTGAATTGAAGCATTAGACGTGAATTCCGCTGCGCTGATTTTTTTTCTTAGTGTTCTGCCGGAAACTCCTGCAACATTAACCCTGGCCTGCAAAAACATGGAAATACCACCTATCAATATTGATAACTTCTTATAGAATTGGCACAATCAGCAAAACAAACATGTAATAAATGGTGAAATTATATCAGATAAACCACAGTGATAACAGTCAACTTAAATGTCATAAAAAAAGTAAACATACATCCATTGTCTTCAATCTTTCTCTTGACTTCTTCTGCTTTGCTGGCTGGATGTTGTGAAATCTGTGGACTTCTTCAACTGGTAAACACTCTTGTAGTTCTCTCCGGTCTGCTTGTGAAGCTGTTGAGAAGAGGAAGGAGTAGTTGCGGGACCCGGTGTGTTCTGATGATGAAGAATCATTAGCAGAGGCAGATTTCAATGGTGTTGACGTGACTGGTGGAGCTGTATCCTCAGTTGGCATAGCTTGTAATGGTGTCAAAGGGACCAGTGGAGCTGTAGCTTCAATTGAGATAGATGTCAATGGTGTTGATGTGCCTGGTGGAGGTAAATCCTTCTCCCAATCTTCCTGTTGTATCCATGGAATTGAGGTTTCGGTTCCTACGTCATCTTCTTCCCAATGCATGGGTGCAACGCCGAGATCCCCTTCTATCTCCTTCATTGCCTCAGCTAGCACATCAAATGGTCCTTGAGGTGCAGCACACTTTGCAATGGCTAGCAGCTCCATCTTTCCTTGTATGTCACTTACTTCTTCTTCTTCGTTGTTGTCTTCCTCGTTATTAGCAATGCCACTCCACATAGGGCCAGAATGGAGGGATGCCCATTTGTTGCCAAAGTGGGCATACATTGTTTCCATGTAGGCAAGATATTCTTTGGGGCATCGCAACAAGTCGGGATGCTCAACTGAGAAAAACTTAGCGTTGTGTTCGATCAGAGGAAAGGGCATTCGGTCCACAGGCATGCGGGGACCACTGCCGTCATCTTTTGGAGTGCCTAATGCATGTGCCAAATGATACACTGTATTTTCCCTGCCATGCTTGCGTAGTGTCTCCATGGCCGCAGCTGACAACTTCAAAAAGTCACATGGCACAAAGTCAGGCAGACTGGGTCTCATCTCCTCCAACTTCTCTTGGAAGCAGTTGGCTAAGAAGTCCCACTGTTGAGATGGGGTTAGGAGATGGTAACGTGCCTGGAGTGCTGTCATTGAGTTGATAGGAGTGTTGGTGGCTGAACTGGATGTTGCTGGGATGTTTTCTTTCTGACGTGTGTCTCCTGTGTATGTGATGTTGTAGTGCTCTTCTGCCTCATGGACAGTTGTATAGTCCTTCTTTAGCACTCGAAACGTGAGGGTCCTGCATCCACCAGCTGTATGAATGAATTTAGAGATGCACTTAGAACAATAAAAAGCCTCAGTAAATGTATTGAATATTACAATTTTATTGACACATCATTCCAATATCATCATCTTGTGTCTAAAATGTACAGGACAAAAAATAAAAGACTACATCAGCATATAGAGAAAACACTTGTCTCTGTAATGCAACAGACATTGACTTCACCTGTTCTAGGAGGTTTCCCGGTTTCCTCAGCAACAAAGCGTGCACATCCTTCCCAAAATGGCTGAGTTGACGAGTCATTTCCGGTTGGCCACTGTTTCCCTTCAGACGTTCCTTCCACAGTGTGGTACAACGCCACATACTTGACAACGGCAGCAATTTCATCATCTCCCCAACGATCAGCTTTCTTGCGCTGTATGTTCTACACATGCATATAACAATCAATCAGAATGTGTGCTACTAGCAGATTGATGGGTTATCAGCAAAGCACCAAAAGGATAAGCGAACATGAAAAAAAGTGTACATTGTACATTTATTGCCCACACTTGGACTACAATGATACATCAGGGCTCAAAATACCAACTGCATATGCAGGTTAGTGCAGGTATTTCTGATGTCTACCTGCACTTACTAACCTGCACTGGTCCATGTACTGGTTTTTATAAACGAAAAAAAAAGAAAAGATTCCTAAACAATTTTACAGTATGATTAATACATCCTTAGTCCAAAGTGGTACAGGTTAAATTTGTCTGGTACAGGTAATTTTCAATGTTACAAATGCAGGTATGCAGAAAACAGTATTTTGAGCCCTGTACATTGATGCATCATTTGACATCAACAAGAACTTGAAAATGAATAAAGATGTCACATGATTACTGTGATACATACCGAGGTACTGCTACCATCCGAGAGGCCTCCAGGAACAGCAGAACTTTGATAAAGTTCTCTACTGACTCCTTTATCTTGGTCATTTCCACGTCCACGCCCACGCCCACATGGCCTCTTGGGACTGGGATTTGGGGTGTCCCCAGTTGGCTTGTGTGGTCTTCTAGACATGACTGATTTGGAGGGAAAAGAAATAATTTTGGTAACCACAAAGTAATTTACAATCAAGTTATTCATATTACAAATGCAATGTCATATCCCTTATTTTATCAATCTTAACATATCAAAATGATTTCTAAATGGTTCTAATGAACATGGATTGATAATATACAAATATTATTATATGCAGATCTGTATGCATACAATATGTATACAAAATAATGTATCACCATCATCAGATCACAACAAAACACAACCTCACAATCTTATTGAATAGTATCTGCTAATTTTTACAAGTTTCTTTACTATATCAAAAATGAGGAGAGGAAAGACTGCTTCCCATTTGCCACTTTTTTTGCATGCTTTTCAAGTCAAAACTAAAACAACAAAAATACTCGACAGCGTTCGCCGCCCCCCTCCCCCTTCAGCGTAAACACAAATATCTATCCATATAGAGCGATAATACACGAACAAAGTCACTCTAAAGCCCGAATTAACATCACAAGGTCCTAGTTTTGTTTCAGAATAACACATGAAGGGCAACTCTCAACATTTCAGGTAAATTTCGTCACCCTCTACAAAGTACGTAACGCCGATAGCAGACGATCTGCTGACGATAGTACGGCCGCCATCTTGGGTGCATAAATTCAACACGCATGGGATATACCGCCACGGATTTGGTCTAATAGCGGCCGAACGGTGGCAGGTACAGACAGGTTCAATCACGTTTTTAAGGAGTTTAAGATACGCACTATACAAATATATGAAGATTGTATATGTACCTTTTCAAAAAACCTCGAAATAGACCGTTGAAAACAGCATAAAATCGAGAAAATTCTAATGTCTCGTTAAAGGGAGCTAAATCTCATACATTTACCGGCACGAAAATTGAAAATATGCGACGTACCTGTCTGAAGGAAGAACACTCTGATGACAGTTGGGTGCCTCACTGACAATCTGGTACAACCTTTGCCTCTAAAAATCTCCCCATCTCCAAGAAAACGAAGATAATGTGGGATAAAAACATTGTCCCCTATAGTCTGCCTATAGCTATGACGGCGCCATGTCTGCGTTCTGATTGGCCGGAAAAAAATCACGTGCACCCTTCCAGCGTCGTCTGCACACTGTACTTCCGGGAGAGACTAACCAGAGCTGGTGGGTGGATCTTGGGCAAGCCTATGTGATTGACAGGTACGTGCAGAGCTGTTATATGTAAATACCAGTCATCAGAATATATGTACATAAGCAATGAATATACACAAACACATACACATGCACACACACACACACGTAATATGTATACACACACCACAAATACACATGAACACAAATACACACACACACGTAAACACACATGAACCTAATTTCAAATCTCCATAGTTGATTTGTAGTTTTTAAACTTAATCGATAATTTGTTTCATCTTCATCGTGTCCGTTAATGATTGGTAAAAGAACGGCTCAAGCTGCAAGTCCCCGTACAATACGAGGATTAAAGTGAATTAATAGTGTAGAAAAGAGGAACGTTTGTCGAATATTCACCAAACTCAAGTACCACTGCCATTAGCTTCATTGGGTCATTCCAGTATTTTGCATACGTTATCATTTATTGCAAAAACTTATTACATCTTTGAAAGTAGACATATTATGTAAAATTGTTACGAGTGGATTTTAGCCCTTTTGCAGTACTAAAACAAAGTGGTACATATCTCAGCTCAAAACATCTGTTAAAGTGGAGATCGATTAATTTTTATTCTCTCGTTTATGTTATTTTTGTGTATTCACCTGTTATCGTTGATACAGATTATGTTGAAAAATAATAATAATAAAGTACCATTGCCATTGTCAACATCTACAGGGTACTCATCTTCAACCGCCATGACGCTGTTCCGGAAAGGATCAACCCCTTCAACATCCACATCGGGGATTCCGACCAGGTCAGCACGAACCCCAGGTGTGGAGGTAATCATCAAATGAACCTGTACCAGCTGTCCATTTCCGTCTCCTGTCAGGGGATGAAGGGTCGCTACGTGGGCGTCCGTCTTCCCGGACCCTACCGAATACTGACCCTGTGTGAAGTCCAAGTATTTTTGGGTAGGCCTTCGCTACGTTCACTTTACATTGTTACGGTGTATACATAGGACATTGTCACGATAGCTGATATCGCACCGAACTGTGACCTATTAAATATATAGGTCATCGATAGGTGGCGCTCCTAGGAGCGGCCGCACAAATGTACAGCTCTTACTCAACTTGAGTTTTTAGATGTTACGAATGTCAGCTTGGTCGTTATTAAGGTTGATACGTGCGTCTCAGAGTCTACTGAACCCAGGTGGATCTCGCTCGAATGACTTCTGTCACTTCCACTCGGATTCCTTCCTGATTTGAGACCGACTGGCTTTAACAATGGCGGGGAGGGGACCATTCCTGTACTCTGCGAGCTTCTTTCACCGTCTTCGGCATTCAACACCTCCAGTGGGTCCTGAACTCAAGTCACAACTGCGCCAGCTGGGCTTGTTGCGTCTACGTTGTCGGCCCAGAGGAACACGAGCTGGTAGGAACTTTGTTCGTTCGATTTCTACTGTTGTTGGATATAGGCCTACATTTCCCGGTTTAGACTCGACATTCACATGCAAATCAAATGGGCAAAAATGTGGAAATCAACAACCGCTATGGAATCGTCGGAATGCTGTCACCAGTAACCTGATCATGGTACCAGTTGAGCAAAACAAGAAAACAAAGTGTACACGTCAGACACACATGCTTCCCTCAGTGTTTATGTGCAATGCAAGGTCACTCTCCAACAAATTGGATGAGTTTGAGACAACAATCAAGCAAATGAATGCCAGTATTGCAGTCGTCACAGAGACATGGTACACACCTGAGATGGACAACACCTTCTTAAATATAGACAGATACACCCTCTTCTCCAGATGCAGAACTGATAAACGTGGTGGAGGGGTGGCTGTTTACGTGAAATCCGACATTCAGGCGAGACTGATCTCGCAGATCTCTGTCCCCCCTGAACTAGAATGCATCTGGGTCTGGCTACGACCCACAAGGCTACCTCGCCAAGTTCCATCCATTGCCCTATGTGCAATATACATCCCTCCAGCTTCAGAGCATCAGGAGCTGCTAGTTGACCACCTAATCCAAACTAGCGACAGACTTAAGATACAGTACCCAGATGTAGGCCTCATGCTTATGGGAGACCTCAATAGGACTGATTACAAAACGCTAATGTTATCGCACAGCCTAGATCAAGTCGTCACCATGCCAACACGCGGGGAGGCTGTCCTAGATGTCATCCTCACAAACCTCAAGAAGTACTACACGACTCCAGAGGTTACCAACCCCGTTGGCAGGAGTGATCACTGTGCTGTTTGGTGGCATCCTCAAAGCACTCCTAGGAAACCGAACAAGACTAGGACAATTGTAACTAGACCTATGCCAGACTCCAAGATAAGACAATTTGGCCAATGGATCGTAACCCATGAATGGACTGAAGTGGTCTCAACGGCCTCAGCTGACTCCAAAACTGCAGCCCTCTATAATACTCTGTGTGCAGCCTTAGACAAGTACTTCCCACAGAAGCGCACCAAAGTACACACTAATGACAAACCGTGGATCACCACTGCCATAAAAGCTCTGATACGCAAGAGACAGACAGCCTACAGACACGGCCAAAGCCACCTGTGCAAGTTCTTACGCAACAGGATTACCCGCCTTATTTCTACCTGCAAGAAGAATACACGGACTACATAGAACAACTCAAGATCACTAAGACTGCGCAGTGGCACAAAACGATCAGACGTATGGCCAACTGGTCTAGACCAAGTTCAACAATCCAGGTACCTGGAGTTGAACCTGACGACACATCTGGAGCAGCTCATGCCATCAACAGACATTTAGCTACCATCTGTCAAGCACTCCCCCCACTTGACTACTCCATGCTACCAGCATACCTCCCAGCTCTACCACCACCCCAAATCAACCCATGGGATATGTACCTCCGCCTCCAACGTGTCAAAACCTCCAAGGCTCCTGGTCCAGATTTGATACCACCCAAACTCATCAAGGAATTCGCGTACGAACTCTCTGTCCCCTTGACAGACATACTGAATACATCTCTACGAGAGGGTACAGTTCCCGAGATGTGGCGGGATGCTACTGTGATCCCTGTACCCAAAGAACATCCAGCGGACCTGACCAAGATTCGGCCAATCTCCTTAACTGCACAATTCGCAAAGATCTGTGAAAGTTTTGTTTCCACATGGATCTTCTCGGACATTGCACCAAATGTAGACCCCAAGCAGTTTGGCAATATCAAGTGCTGCTCAACGACACACTGCCTTGTAGATCTCCTCAATTTCTTCTACGTGGGAGGCGAGAAGAAAGGCACCGTTGGCACATTAATCTTGACAGACTTTTCGAAGGCGTTTGACCGCGTGTGTCATACCACTGCCATCAAAAAACTTTTATCCATGGGTGCACGACCATCACTGATTCCATGGCTATGCAGCTTTATGTCTAACCGCAGACAGCGTGTCCGGTATCAAGATTCCATGTCCGACTGGGAAACCCTAACGTCCGGAGTGGCCCAGGGGACCTTACTTGGCCCACTGTTGTTCCTAGCCATGATCAACGACGCCACGCCCACTACCAATAACCCTCACTGGAAGTACGTGGATGATTTAAACCTTGGAGAAGTTAGGATAGGGACAAATCCATCCAATCTTCAGACCGACCTTGACTCTCTTGACACTTGCTCTGAACAGAACTCTATGTTGCTTAACCCCAAAAAATGTAAAGCAATGCACTTTTGTTTTATGCGTATTCCCCCGGCGATGCCTCCTCTAACCCTCGGTGGACAGACACTTGGCATCGTCACACAAGCCAAACTACTCGGTTTGCACATCCGGTCAGACTTACGGTGGTCCGATCAAGTTGATGTCATGGTGTCAAAGGGCAGCAGACGGCTGTATCTCCTCAGTAGGCTTCGTCGAGCGGGTCTCACTTGCGCTGACCTCATCACCGTATATTGTGGATACATAAGACCTACATTGGAATATGCTGCCCCGTGCTGGAACGCAGGGCTCACAAAAAGTCAATCTAACAGTCTAGAAAGACTCCAGAAACGGGCTTGCAGAATCATGTTGGGGAGTCAGTACTTGTCGTACTCTGAAGCCCTTATCACACTTGGCCTCCAACGCCTGTCAGAACGCAGACTGTCTCTGTGCCAGGACTTCGCCCTTGCAGTATCCAAATCTGCAAGGTATGCCCCCTGGCTACCCCCAGCCCGCAACCAGCCATACAGCATGCAGCTCAGGTGCACTCGGCCCTACAAACTGCCAACTGGTACTAAGCGGTACCTCACTAGCCCAGTCCCTTCAATTTTGAACATTCTGAACGCACTATAAGTAACACTGAAGTTGAACTGTGCTTCAGATTCTCTCTGTACCCTTGTCGATTGTCAGCAGTGAATAACTGACAGTGTTTGTACAATATTTTATTCCGATGTAAATAGTTTAAACGATCTTTTAAAGTGACATAGTTTGTATATGATAAATATGTATCTAGCAGTAACTCGTGGACATGTACTTGTCGAAAATCGCACTCGTAATTTTAGTTATAAATTGAGTTTGCATCTAAGCCACCATTGTGATTGAAAAGCTGCACAATTCAGCCTCCTCTGGCGGCTGCAAGGTTGCTTTTATCTCGTGTTATTTATATTTCTGTGAAACGAATAAACCAGTCTACTACTATTGGCGACAGATTATTGAGGCAACGTTGCCTTTTTGGCGAATTTCCCCTGAGACTGTCTTGCATGTGCAGGCCTGGACATATCTATGATGTAATTGAATAGGCAGCCAATGACCTAGCCTGAATCGGTATCCTGGGGAGGATTCGGCAGCCAACCAGCGAGCCTGTTTCTGGACTAGTCAATTTTGCAATTTTACATGGGGTGTGATGGAAGAGTTTTGCACGGAGGGAGGAGCATTTTTTTCAATTCATATTTGGACTTTGGTGATTATGTCAAAGTCCCATTTTAGTCGATGTATTTTTAATCTGCTCCACTTTAAATAGGCGTATTACAGGGAGAGTCCATTTTTGGAAGGACTTTTTTTAAATTCAGTTTTGGACAGGTGATTATTCAAAATTCCATCTTTTAGCGGAAGCGTTTTTGGACTGGTCTTTTTTCACCTTTTCATGCACGGGGAACCTTTTTTGCTAAATTCAATTTTGGACTGGGTTTCTTTTTTAAATCTCCTTGTTTTCAGTCTGAGTATTTCTGGACTGGTCTATTGTGCAAATTCACACGAGGTGCACTGGAAGAGTCCATTCTTGCACGGTGAATTTTGTAAGATCCATTTTTGGGCAAAAGATTAGAAGTGATTTTTAAGCAGAAGTGTTCCATTTTTGTACATGGATGATTCTTGAACAGTCTATTGTTGCATGGGGAGGGTGATGGTTGAAATATGCTAATACTGCTCTCAAGCAAATGCCGACCTTTCTAGCAATATGATTCTTTTGAAAATTTGGGCCGTTGCATTGTCAAATCCTGATTCACTAACTTGATTACACCCTTCATCTGTTGATGCATCACTTCAGTTCTATGGACTTATTGTAAAGGTAGAGTTTCCAAACATCGGCCTTCACAAGTACTGAAAGTGACAGGTAACATCAAAAATTGAAATTATGTGTGCAAATGGAAATGTAATTCACCTTTGTTCTTCACTCCACCAGGTCGTTGTGCCCCAATGTTACTCGACAATTCTGCACCGAACCTCTACAAATTCTCACCAGGTAAGAGTACAAGTGATATTTGTTTTTTTCAGTACCTAACAATAAGGTTGAATTTTTTTCAATGAAGTAAACAAAACAGTTTGTTATACATCCTGTAAAAATATCACAAAATTGACAAAAAACAGTATCTATCAAGTCAAAGAGATAGCAAGCATCTTAGATCCAAAAATCACTTTCACCAAAAAGCTTAGGTTTTCTGGTATGCGCGCACGCTGTATGTGTGTGTGTGTGTGTGTGTGTGTGTGTGTGCGCGCGCGCGCGCGCGTGTGTGTGTGTGTGTGTGTGTATGTGTGTATGTGTGTATGTGTGTATGTGTGTATGTGTGTGTGTGTGTGTGTGTGTGTGTGTGTGTGTATGTGTGTGTGTGTGTGAATACGATTACTCCAGGATGCCTCGGTGTATTGTTTTGATATTTGGTAGATCTTCATGGGAACTTGGAATTTGATTTTGGGCTTGTTTTGGAGCTGCAGCAGAACTCCCATTTTTTATATTTCGCGTTGTAAATGTTATGACCATGGTTGTCAAGTGATAGATAGCTACTGAGAGGAAGAGAAAGTCATGTAGCCCCAAGCGGCTTTTTTTGGAACGGCAGGGGATATTTTTGTTTCAGACTTTGAAAGAAAGTAACTCAATAAGAGGTTTACAGATCATCATCATTCTAGATGTAAGTAATGATTTACATAATCATTAATAATGTAAATCAGTTACATGAGGAAATGAATGAGGGAAGTGAAAAATCTCAGATATATGCAACTGAGAAAGAGGAAATATCTATACATAATTATTATCAATTATTCAAATGAGAACCTGAACTGCATGAATATTGAAAAAGTACTATAATTCCATACTGGTAAATACACATGTAGAAGGAAGGTCATCATTCTTGTGAAATTTTGGAAGTCAAGTAAATGTGGCCATTATTAGACATTAATCATTGAAATGAAGGCCTCATTTACATGATTTACGTGCTGGCCTTCCAGTTGTTTACTTACTGATCGTTTGTAACCTGCATTTGTATGTCTATGCCATGTTTTTATTGAGACCATTTGTAACAAATCGCACTCAATTCAGGAGGACTGCGGCCTCCTGCTCACGTGGATTTGTGTGTGTGAAATAATAAATAAACAAATCCATCTGTAAATACCACAACATCCTTCTTTACTATGATGAGAAGATGATTATTTGTGGTTAGGCTATATAGATACAGAAACAGAATACAAAACGAGTAGGTATAATTCCTGGTGTGTGTGGATCAAACAGTCTGGTCTCTAGGTTAATATAAAGGGTAATAGTAACCTGTTATGTCAATCCTTCCATAATACGCGACAATCCAATCTCGTTGGGAGGTCTCGCGAGACTGTAATCTGGCCGCGCGCGCGCGTGATTTGACAGTCGGACGGTAACAGCCTTCAGCAGCCCAGCGGCTAACAATGGCTTCTCCCAGCATCGACTCGATCGAGTCAACTTCAGAGATTCGTTGTGCTTTTATTTGGCAACATCCGCCGGTAAATCGGCATGCCATGAGCAGATAATATTGTTGTGAACCTATGGACTCGATATCGTGCTGTAAATTTGCAAATTTCTGGTCATTTTCACAATTTTTGACGGGCGGTTTATGCTTGCTTGTCGTGAGAAAAACGTGCATATAGGCGCGTCGCCTTACTTGTAGTTACTCGGATAAGTTTGGCTCAAGCCGTAAAAATATCCCACAAAAGCGTACAAGTACCATCATTGGATCCTTGTAGATCCAAACTCGTAAGACTTTCGGCGATTTTGACCGTAAATTAGTCGATGGCAACATATCGACTTTGGGAGTTTACGCGTACGTGAGTTGGGGAGGGGGGCGTGTTTCCGCGTATGTGCGTTCGTTTTGATCAAGGCGGAGTCACTTTTCCGACTATGATTTCAGTTTTCGCCAGATGAAACTCCACAAAAACGTGAACATATCGATGTAGGGTCCTTCTGGGTAGAAATCTAGCATGGTTTCAGCGGCTTTGTGGCCGACTTTTTTGGTTAACGTAATATGTAATGAGTGGGTGTGTCTGCAAATGTATAACGTTTGGCATTTGCTGTTCTTTTTCAGATCAACGCGTCGCGATCGAAATTCACATCATCAGGGAAATACTGCAAATCATATGGATGCAATAGCCGTCAGTCCAAGTGTGTCAATGAAGAGAAAGTGCCAACATGCATCATATTTTTCAAGATCCCCCCAAATGTACTTGATGATAACACGTTACTTAAGCACTGGGATTGTCTGGTAAAAAGACAGCTCGGAAGGGATAATTTCACCATGAACATGAAATTAGAAATGTGCGTTTTTATACTTTTTAACGGGAAATGTGTACATCTACTGCATGTATTTCCAGTAACGCATTCGTGTATTCATTGTGTCCCCATTCAAAGAAAGGACTCACGCTAAAATAGGCAGTCCAAAGAACAAAGGTAGACAGCAGTGCAGCACTCAAGACGTCACACAGGTACCACCACCAAGTGCAAGGGAATGTCTATTGCTGTAACTTAAATTGGGCGGACTTCGTTGTCTACTTTGGCAGGGATAATTTATTCTGCGAACGAATTAAAGTAGACTCAGAATGGCAGAAGAAGAATATCCCAAAGCTTGACCACTTTCACAAAACAGCCATACTACCGGAGCTGTTCACTCAAAGAGCCAAAGGAGGTAAGAAACTCTATGGTATGTATGAAGAAAGACTGATTGTTGATGCAGAGTGTCCAGACCACTGCATCGGCAGAATACAGTGGACTACTATGTATAGCACAGGGAAGTGGACACCTTACGGCTTACCTGTCTTAGGTCTGAGTAGGACGATGTCTCATTTGTTGCAAAAATTATGCCACACAAAAACAGTCAGAGATGTTGAAAGTTCACATTTTAATACAATGTACATTTGAATGATTATGTGTATGAAACATTACCATTTCCCAAAAGTATTACTTATCGGATGCTTATTTTCGTCAATACTGTAAATGCTGTGAGAACTTGTCTATCATTTGGAAAAAACACTAATGATATATACATGTAATTATCATTTCTCAAAAGCATGAGTTGCAAAGCTCTACGAGATCGAGTAAGAACATATGTTAAGACATCTTTTATAAAACATGAAATACGGCTATTGCATCCATATGATTTGCAGTATTTCCCTGATGATGTGAATTTCGATCGCGACGCGTTGATCTGAAAAAGAACAGCAAATGCCAAACGTTATTCATTTGCAGACACACCCACTCATCACGTATGAAGTTAACCAATAAAAAGTTGCCCACAAAGCCGCCGAAACCATGCTAGATTTCTACCCAGAAGGACCCTACATCGATATGTTCACGTTTTTGTGGAGTTTCATCCGGCGAAAACTGAAATCATAGTCGGAAAAGTGACTCCGCCTTGATCAAAACGAACACGGAAACACGCCCCCCTCCCCAACTCACGTACGCGTAAACTCCCAAAGGCCGATATGTTGCCATCGACTAATTTACGGTCAAAATCGCCGAAAGTCTTACGAGTTTGGATCTACAAGGATCCAATGATGGTACTTGTAAGCTTTTGTGGGATATTTTTACGGCTTGAGCCAAACTTATCCGAGTAACTACAAGTAAGGCGACGCGCCTATATGCACGTTTTTCTCACGACAAGCAAGCATAAACCGCCCGTCAAAAATTGTGAAAAATGACCAGAAATTTGCAAATTTACAGCACGATATCGAGTCCATAGGTTCACAACAATATTATCTGCTCATGGCATGCCGATTTACCGGCGGATGTTGCCAAATAATAGCACAACGAATCTCTGAAGTTGACTCGATCGAGTCGATGCTGGGAGAAGCCATTGTTAGCCGCTGGGCTGCTAAAGGCTGTTACCGTCCGACTGTCAAATCACGCGCGCGCGCGGCCAGATTACAGTCTCGCGAGACCTCCCAACGAGATTGGATTGTCGCGTATTGTAGCAAAAATCAATCTTAATATAAAGACGGATATAATTTATGCAAATAAAGACCCTATTTGCGTAAGCAATGAGAAACATTTATGATACGTGACTTAAACACGTTAACATCATTTGTTATAGCCTGAGATCAAGGTTTTTTTTCAAATTAGGATGTCATCTGCACCGATAACTTCAATTGATCAAGAATTTGGAAAAAAAAACTATAATAAATTGGGACATGAAATATGTTCCGGATCATTTTAAGTGGCGGAAGTTGCTATGAGTATGATACTTGTGCTTATTAATTTGCCCTTTGATACCACATCAAGGTCTTGTAGTCTAAAAATTCTACATAGTATCCCAATGTCAATTTTTACATGTAGGTATGCTATGATACATGAAATTTGTGTACATGAAAATGCTATGATATAACATGTTTCCAAGATGTATGCTTGATACTATTTTCTTATCTATTTCATCTATCAGAACTGGTATGTCGGATGGGAGATGGGGCATCCTACCGAGGAACAGTCTCTATGACTGAAACAGGTAAGACCTGTCAGCGCTGGGACAGTCACACACCACATGGACACGAGTACACTACTGCAAAATACCCGTCATCCGGGCTGGAGGAGAACTACTGCCGGAAGACTAGCGACTGGACCGAAGTTTGGTGCTTCACCACGGATCCCAGCACGAGATATGAGATTTGTGACGTACCTGTATGTGGTAAGGTCCGATTCTGTGAATTCGATTTTATGCTAGTGCTTTACTTTCCTTTCAGCCATATTTGCTACAACATCTACTCCATAATTCAGCGTCATCTCATCAATCAATAATGTTTGATGAATAAGTCAATTGTATCTGAACAAAACAAAAAAACTTTGATGATACTGCTATACAATAAGCAACACTGGGAATGTTTATCATTATAACACTCCCTCGCGATCAGAATAACAATTTTGTATGAACGGTGGCAATAACTCCACCGTACCTTTTTCAGTTGTCGGACACGGGCGGCAAGGGTGTAAGGGAGGCTACATACGACTCGGGCGGCACTGCATCCGTCTGGTTCCCATCCCAAAGTCATTTGTGGACGCACAGCAGGCCTGTAAGGCGGATGGGGCGACCTTGGCCATGCCTAAAACAAAAGAACTGGACCTCACTCTGAGACGCCTGGTCAAAACATCAGGAGGCAACAACCATCACTGGATTGGCTTGTCGAACGCTGGTGACCTCGACTGGACATGGGTGGACGAGACACGTCTGGGACACTACCTGGTATGTGTTCTGTTGACAAGAATAATTGTTTGTAGTTCTTGTACATTCCATTCTTAACTTTGACATCGAGATTAGTACTTATGCCATTGCCAATTCATAAGATTTCGTACAGTCATCCTTCTTCTCATTACTTCCTTTCTTAGTTCCTGATTAGTCTATTGTGAATGATGGTCTCTCTGACTACACTCGTACTCCTATAATCCACAATGCATGTACACAAGGGAATGGTACACAGCATCACGTACATTACAGAAAATGGACAAATAAAGTATTACAGTAGTTTATACATTACCTTTAGCAATCTCGATGAAATTAACATTAAAGCTGCTTTTCTTTTTCCTCAGGCATGGAACCCCGGTGAGCCAAGGGGTGACAAAGGGGTGGTACTGTGCGTTCAGTACTGGTCTTCAGGACATACTACTGGTCCTATGTGGGACGACGCTGAATGCTCCGGGGAAAAGTGGTTCATCTGCCAAATTCGTCCTGCTTGAATAAAAATTGTGACAGAAATTGTTCTCTTCATTTTGGTCAACACATCAGTAACATGAGAACTGGTACATGTTCAGAGTCAGTGATTGACATTTCCCCTTGTTAAAATGAATTAGAGATTGTAAGTTAAAGGGTACAAAACTTTGTATTTTTGCGATTATTCAAAACTTATTTATATCTTAAGGGCGATTTACTCTGTTTTCCTGAACAAAAAAATGATCATGAAGATAGAAAAAAATGGATTCTCGGGTTGTTGGACAAGAAAGAAAGAAAATTCAGTGTCTCTTGATGATAAATGTATTTTTGCCACATAGAGGTATATTTGTGGATAAAGACCTATAGCAATGTCAAAACTAACAAACCAACTGCGCCGAAATCATGTTAATCGGCTCTTGTGTTCATGTAAGTTCACATGTGACAACATAGTACAGGCGTTTGTTCCAATATGCAGTTTACTGTGGATTTCGTCTGGAAAACCTGGTTTATCTAGCATGATGTTATATCGTATAAGAGTGGCGACTCATTGACAGGTGTTACAGAGCTGCATTAGTTCATGCTACGTCTTCTTTTCTAATGTCTATTTCTACACACTCAGTGTGAGCTTTTTGGACCCAGTACTGTAAAGTACATGTACATTCCTGCACAATCATGCTGTCAGCGAGAATGAGTGGCCTCTATTATTTCACTGATGATGAAAAATATTTATACACTTGTAAGGTAATTTATACACTTGATTGTCACAATACCTCTATTTATATTAGTGATATGTTGTAATTAGAAATATTCATTTACTGATTCCTTAATTCAGTTTTAGTACAACGTTTGATTCAAATAGTTTTCTAGTAACTTGCCAGGATAAAACACTAGAGACTCTTTATCCGCGGGGTAACCCAAAAAACGATATGTATAAGTCAACGGACGGTGGTTTGAAACTGTAATATTATATTGCCATATCTTAAATATTCACAGTTTGAAACCGCCGTTCGTCTACTTGATATCCCTAAATACTGTTCTTAAAATCAAAGGGTATTGCCTACTCCGCTGATAAAAGTAGCGCTAAAGACACAAAAGTATATAATGTAGTTCGTGTGCAACCTTGTTTTAATTTTGTCTTTATTTTAATAATGAAATAAATTTAAAAATGTTCAACCTAGCTACTCTTTTTGCTTTTAGTTTGTGACATAAAAGAGCAAAATGACATTTTGTTGGTACTAAATGTACTTCTATTGTCTAATCTGTCAAGAATAACGACTGATTATAATGCAAAAATATGATGTTCATTAATTGCAACTTTTACTCATCATCATATCTATAGCCATTGGCTTAATTCTGTTAGATGTTGTATTTACATTTAAGTTTGTAAAACATCTAGTTTGTATTATTTTCTACAGATACTGGTAAAGACAACTCGTAAAATAGCGCAAAAGTATAATATTGGTAATGTGCAGCTTGGTATCCATCATCAGTAAGGAAATGTACAAATGCGAAAGGTTGACAGCTGTAATGTTTTTATTTGTTGCTAATCATAACGTTTCCACAAAGGTCACACAAGTGTTTTACAAAAGATATTGTTATTTCATGGAGGTATGAGAGCTCCGAACTATTGTTAAGTTCCTTTTTCACCACGTTCAGACTTTTGTGGTAATCATTTTTCGCCAAAGAAGAAATCAAACAACGACGTGCTGATCCACATAAGCGATGTAATAAGTACATTTTGAGCTGTTCGTTTTGATTGTCTTTTGTTCAAACGGAGTTTGATCATTAGTTTGTACCTGTAGAAGTTTGTTTGTTTTTTAAGGAAAAATTCAACACAACTATTTTACCAATGACAGCAGACGAATTCCTCGATAAGTTGTTTTTCTCCACATACAAACTAATAATCAAACTCGGTGCTGTATAACGAAGCGGCTAGACTGGCTGTGTAGACATTCTATTCTTTGAGCCAGAAGATGAAGGCATGGCGTGTGGCGGTCAGTTGTAAAGACTGTAGCGAAATAAAGAGCTTTGATTACCACAAATTTACTGTTTGATATCTCCTCTTTGAACCATCGGCTTAAATGCAGTTGTTGTTACAATGTTTAGATTATATTGTCGGCATTTTGAATTTTGTCCAGTCATTTTGACAAAATAGTCATACAATATTCTATTTAACAGCTGAGTTGAAATGTTCAGAATTGATCTTGTCATTATCATTGATTAATGTAAACATACGGCGTTTTGAAAATAATCAAAGCTGGTGTAGCATGACGATTATTAAATCATTCTGAGTAATCAAAAGCCACTAACTAATTGCAATATACACCAACACGTGGGTTAAAACAACACTGCTTTTTTATAATTCATTATAATCTAAGGACCCTGCCTGATTAGTCTAGGTACATCGATGGCGTGTGGCTGCATTTGCTTTCAGAGTCCGTCGTCAATTCATATCTTAGCTTGTGACCAATCATATTCTATTGCTTTGTTCAAAAGTTACGTTTTGGCCATTTTGAAACACCTTTTTTTCTTGAATCGACAGTTTGCCAGGCATTTTGAATTTTGAGGACAACGCCCACTCTAGGTCTAAGTGAGCTCTATAGTTTGAAAGACGATGAGCAAAACAAACATCAGAGGAAGGCCCCTCCCTGGCTTACCGACTTCCGAGCTGACATCACCTTCACACCAGGATATGGATTCAGGTAGGTAACAGCTCAATGCTATTTTGAATGAAGACAGCAGCAAAAGGCTTTCTATATCCCTAGCTAGTCCGCAGGATGGTGACTGTTGAGTGTCAAATATTTGCCAGATCACAGATGACCACCAAAAACCCTAATGACATTAGTTCTATGGAACTGCACCTCTACTGCTTTAAAACAAATTTGGTGGCGACCATGTTAACCATGGTGATCATTGAAAGATCATAAAAAGATCATTGAAAGAACCTGGTGATCATTGAGCGCCCCGTGAACGACCCTTTAAAGACTCATCAAATTCTTGCTCGCTCAATGCTATACGCCCAACAGCACTGAAATTTGTCAAAGCCATTATTGATGGCCATCAAACGTACCAGGTTAACATGATAAACTTACAACCTTTATGAAAAATTGGTCGAATTATAATAAAATGACGATAAATTAAGGATTAACTTTCAAATGGTTGTACTTTTGTGAATTATATTTCACAACAGATGTAAAGATTGAGGTTGAAGACGACTGTGAAACTGGTACCCAAGGGAGGGAACATACCAATGTCGGAACGTACTGCCAATTTCCTGTGACTGCAGGCTTCGTTGGCAACGAGAACTATGTGCCTGGTGTTTTACAACAGGAGGAAATCCAAGGTAGCGTTGCACCATAGTAACCTTTGCAAGCAATACTATGTTTCCGGGTTCGTTTGTGTGATTGTGTGATTATACCTTCACCGCGTGAACACGATCACTCGTGCATGCCTGAGTGGATCATCTTGATATTTGGTGTGTGGTTAGGTCTTGCTGAGACCGCAAAATGATGAGGTTTTTGGCCCCCTATGGCTTGTTGTAATGGATTGAGATATTGAGTGTTCTAGGCAAGTTATGGTCGTGATTTTAACCCTTGATAACCCTTGGAAAGAAAAGTACGTTGTGTAGGTTCGGGTTCCCAAGCGGCTTTTGTAGAATTGCAGGGGCTGACTTTGTTTCAAACTTGGATGGGGAGTAAGTCAACAAGGGGGCGGATCGTCACGATATTCTAAATGTAGATAGTGTAAGTGATAATTTACATAATGATGTGTACGTTATGCAAATCATGAGGTAATTTGTATTATTAATGATGAAAAGTCAGAAATTCCATTATAGGATTCTCTCAAACATGTGACATAAGTAACCGAGAATGAGACGAATATTGACAGGTATCAACTATTCAAAGTAGGACATAATTTACATAATTAATGAAAAAGTTTCTCATTCCATACTGGTAAAAGACAGAAAGTCACTCTTGCTGCCTTTGAAGTATGTACTTAGACACGAATCATGCAATTAAGGAAGGCTCATTTACAGAATTTGTAAGGAAATTCTTTAATGGCGTGCTTTGGTAAAGAAGACTTTCATACATTGAACAACTTGTTTTATTTCGGAAGAGAAAATTATCAACTGCTTTAGTTTATGAAAATGAGGAAATTCATGCCTGTAGGCTAATTGCAATGATACAGACAGTAAAAAGTAACAAATGTCTATTCTATATACACACACGTCAGCTATCTAATAAAGTATGTACATGGTTCTACGTTCTTTACTGGGAGGTTTGACTTCTTCTTTGGAGGCAGTGGCTGATGAAAAGTCCCACTTCTTTAATGATTAGTGGGTTCTGTGGTTTTAACAGAAAAATAGTTTTTTTGAGGTCTACTAACTGGTGAAAAGTTGGAAATATTGTTTTGATTGTGTAAAAGGTTGTTTCTTTCGTCCTCATAATGGGGGCAGTTACATACAAATGTTTTTCATCTTCCATTGCATCCGTCGCACAGTATTTACACAATCTATCTTGAACTGGCACTTTTTTATAACGACCCTTTTCTATCTCTAGTGAGTGGGCACTGATTCTTATCTTACATACATTGGATCTCTTGTCAGCGTCGTTCTGGTATAGATAGGTTTCCATGGCATATTCGGTTTTGATATGTTTGTAAAATCTTAGTTTGCCGTTACCTTTAGACAATTGCTGGAAAAAGGTTTGGACATACACGTCTGACAGTCTTTTCCTTAACAATGCACAAATATGTTTGTTGTCTATTCTAGAGTGAGCATAGTTTCATAGATAGGAATAACCATTATCATCAAGTATTTGTTTTACATGTTGGAGCCAAATTTTCTTATGATTGTTTACAGGTACATTTTGTTGACAGAGTAGTGCTTCTATTTGTAATGGGTGTGTAGAGTAATCTAACTGTTTAAGGCGTAACCAGTACTTAACTATGCGGATTGCTATATCTATGCCTGTTTGGTAGACTCCGAGTTCTACATGCAGAGTTACAGGAATTCCTGTGCACGCCAAGAATATTTTTACAAAAGCGGGTTTGGATATTTTCCACTGGGCAGTTATCTTTTCCACAGTCTATACCCCAAATCTCACTACCATATAACATTATGGGCTTAATACACGTATTGAATAGCTTGGGGGACATCGTTGAAAGAGTGAGGGGTTTGAGGCCAAATACAGCTTTACGTGCCTTTAGAGGCAGATTCTTTTTAGCTAAGGAATAAGTACCTGACGAGGACAACGTCAGGTCTAGGTAAGGGTAGGAGTTTGCGATTTCGATGTTATCTACGCCAAATAAAAAATTGGTGTTCTTGAGGAGTCGCCCTGATTTGTTAAAGATCACGGCTTTAGTTTTCTTAAGATTCACCTGCAGTTTCCATCTTTCGCAGAAAGAATGAAGCCTGTCAAGGGCACATTGTAAGCCGGTTTCAGACTCTGAAAGTAGCACTACATCATCGCAGTCGGGCCCGGGGGTATCTAAATCTTTAACTAAATCATCTATAAATAAGCTGAAAAGAGTAGGACTGAGGTTACATCCTTGCCTTACACCTCTGTCTGTTGTAAACAATGGTGTAAGGCCGGTAGGAGTTTTAACACATGTCATCGGATTAGGGTACATGGATTTAATCAATTTGTAGAACTTGCCGCCTATGCCTAAGTTGAGTAGTTTGAAACGTAGGCCTTCTCTCCAGACGCCTGCACGCAGTCAAAAACTTTTCTAAAGTCTATAAAGCATGCGTAGAGGCGTCTGCTGGTACTGGTGTATTTTGATATCAGTGTGTCAATAACAAAGATGTTGTCGTTAGTTCCGAAATTCTTTCTGAAGCCAGTCTGGTTGGGGTAAATGAGGTTGTGATCATCTATATATTCGGTGAGACGAGTATTTATTATTGTTGTAAATAATTTGGCAAGGCAGCTAATAACAGAAATCCCCCTGTAATTGTTCGGGTCATCTTTTTGACCACCTTTATGTACAGGTACAATGTGGCTTTCACGCCATTGTTGGGGAAAGTGCCCGGTTGAAAGGATTAAATTGAACAGTTTAGTTAATGGATATGTAAGGATATGTGGTGCGCATTTAAGTATTTCGTTCAGTATAAGGTCTTTACCTGACGCTTTGTTATCCTTTAATTTGGCTTGTCTAATTTCTTTCTGATGGATCTCGGAATCTAAGGGGTTGTAAATTGCAGCTCTGTTTTCTAATTCTACTAGTTTGTTACGGATCTGTGATTGAAATGGGTTATCAGTTTCTGGATCGTTGGACTTAGTTTTTCCGTATAATCCTTGGAAGTACGTATGGAGTGTTTGTTTGTTAATTGTTTCTTCTGTTGGACTAGAGTCTTCTGTTTTTAACTGTTTTACTAGGTTCCAAAACTCTGAGGGGTTGTTGGCGGATGAGGAGTTAATTTGTTGGAAAATACTGTTTTTGTAATCCTTTTTTTGTTTTCCGGATTAGCCTGTTGTATTCTTTTTTCTTTTTAAAGTATTGACCTCGGATGAAGGGATCCTGGGGATTTTTTGATAACAATTTGGCTAAGTCTTTTAAGTTTCTTCTGACGGTGTTACATGTAGTAGTGAACCATTTCTTGGGTTGGGGTTTGTGACGGGTCTGTTTTCCTTGTTTCATGCAACGTAATGTTAGTGATTGTTTGCCTGCTTCTTGTAGGGGTACTATAAAATCATTTTAGTGCATTTTCGACTGAGCTTGGGGATGTCTCGTAACTTCTTTTGTTAAAACTGTCTATAGTACGAGAGAATTCTGTGCTGTTTACTATGTCCGTAAACCTTTCTTTAGAGTCAGCATTCCATACAAATCTGTAGTGGGGTCGGGCAGACAAGGTATCAGTAGTCTATTCATTGAGTTGTCTAATGTTGCTATTTAGAATTAGGGACAGTTTACAATGGTCTGAAAGTGGGGTTAGGGGGTGGACGTGAAAGAAACAGCTTTTGCGTAAGAGAATTGTTTCGCTTGCCAGGACGTAATCGACCACACTAGAGCCGTTAGGCTGATAACTTGTGGGTTTCCCTAATATGTCTCCAGGTGTCCCGTCATTTAAGATTCTGACTTTATTGTTGATGCATAAGTCGATTAGGTTTTTACCAAAGGGAGAAGGGCTGCCTAGATCCATGTTGTTACGGTGGAACGGGTGATCGAAATCGTAGTTTTCGGGAAGGCTGTCGATTTGGAAGTCGCCTGCTATGTAGTCTTTCATGTCCCCTATCCGGGCATTGAAGTCCCCCCCCCCCCCCCCCAATTACTACCTCTCCTTGTCTACTGTATATTGATATTTCGTCCTCTAGAGTATCAAATATGTCATACATTCTGTTGTTGTGGATAGTAGATCTGTTATGACTGATGTAAACTGTAGCTAAATAAGTATCTCTATTGGTGTTAAGTAGTCCTTTGCCTATTTGTACCCACAATATATCTTCTGATTTGCTGTCTAGCTTTGTAATAAACTTGCTATACTGCTTCTTAAACAGAAATAGTATTCCACCAGAGTTCCGTCTTGCTCTCTTTGACTTTGTTCTGGTGCTAGAGAAATAAAGGAAATCAGGAAAATGAACCTTACCTGAGTGCCATGTCTCAACTAGAGAGAAGATGTCAAACCCGTCTATTTGCTAATGAAATCGCTTTCGTCTACTTTTTTCCCTAAACCATGAATGTTCCAGAATCCGAATGATAAACCATAGTTCTTCTTAGAGTTTCTAGTTTTGTTGCCACAATGTGTAGTCCTTCTTGGAATGAACATCACTTGTATCCGCGAGATCTTCCGCTGGGTCCTGGGAAGGCTCCAAACCACCCGTTGTTGAAGGGTGGATACGCATAATCACTGAGAAACATTTATGATACGCCACTCGAAAAGGTTTATACCAATTGGCAAAGATATAAACTCTTGTAGTTGGATTGTGAATTCTAATGAACATATCGGGTTACATTACGAATGTTATTCGTAATACTTTGAAACAACAGGATGTAACTATTGCACCGATGAGTGCCATGACGATCCCGACACCAACGTGTATGACTTCACTGACGACGATAGACTGGACAACCCACGGCAGGCTTGCCCCCAAAGTCAACAGGGTGGACAGCCTTCAGCAGAAGATACAGACAGGGTGGGCTGTAACGCTGCCGACTCGTTCGAGAACCCGATGTACGCGGCGGATGTGTTACCACAAAATCGAGGAGGTACGTTTGGCGCATTCTCAATCAGTATGTCTGTGTATGATCAGTACTACTTGAAGAAAAAAAAACAGTTCTGTACTGTAACAACAAATATTGATCTAGTCCAACAAAACATATTCACATGTTGATAGACACATTTTAGTCTTGTCTTCAAATGTAACATCCAGTCATTGTTGATTTGCCAACAGCAGAAGACACAGACAAGGTGGACTCGTTTGAGAACCCGATGTACGCGGCGGGTGCGGTACGACAAGACGGCGGAGGTACGTTTTGTGGTTTGCATTCTTTTACAATTTATCATTTCTACCACAAAGCAATGGGTGCATGTGTGTGTGTGTGTGTGTGTGTGTGTGTGTGTGTGTGTGTGCGTGTGTGTGTGTGTGTGTGTGTGTGTGTGTGTGTGCTGTTAATGGAAATCGGAAGGACATTGTCTTTTCTGTGAATTCCAATGAAGGGACTTTTTCATATCAGTTTAGTGCATGAATACTTTTCAATGCCATACAACTGTATCCATGTATTGCAAACTCCTCCTTTGAATTGTGACATCATGCAGATGAATTGGAATGGGTCAAATTTGATATCTAGAGTACGTGTATGCACTACGCAGGCATACACAGTTACTTGTAAAGAGAAGTAGCCTTTTTCTTGTAATTTGCTGTCATCTGATATTTACAGAACCTATTAAGAATGCCTTGCGAAGAACAAAAGCCCATTGCATTCGTGGAATTCTATTTAAAATAAAATTTGCATAAGATCAGTAAAACTAATTTCACAACTTTAAGCCGTAAAAAACAATTTCATGTAATTTGTCTAGAGAAGAATTGAATAATGAGATCTGCTTACGATGACTGGTTTCTTTGCAACCAACCATCATCCAAATCAATTAAACCATCACTTTCTTTAAGAATTTTATTCTATCCAAACATTTAAGATTAGTTTTTTTCAAGCTTCTGGTCTTACCATCGATTGTCTGCATACGTAAAAACATCTTTTAACATTTTAAATGGCTATGTCTTTGATAAATCGTTTTTATTTGATAACCTTTGAGTTGAGTTTAAAAAGTGTGATTACATTTTAATCCATACATGTGTTGGAATATATTGTTTTTCGTCGCGTTTCTTCTTCTTCTCCTTTTCCTCCTGTCAAATATCCAATTTGATAAAACTCTATTTTCATTTTATTGGCCAAGTGACTTTAAATTTGGCATTGAGATAGAGATAGCAAATATCCCCAGACCTTTTCACCTTTTTCAATAGAGTTTTTAGAATTATTTGGGGGGGGGGGGGGACCAAAAATGTATTTTGGATCCCTGTGCCCTACTGATATGACACAGAGGTGCAATGGACGTATGCCCACATGGCCCCATAGACACTTTTTGTGAACATCACTTCAGAGTTATAGGGATCTGGGGGCATGTTGACTACAATTTTTTTGCTCCTATGCCCTTGTACTAAAACCAAATGACATGAACTTTGGTATGTACCCACAGTACCTCATTTTCACCTCTGACATACATTGTTTTTAAATGTTGAATTTTGGGATATTTTTGCCATGATTAGACTTGAAATTTAGTTTTGCCTCCTATGCCCTTTGTATGAAGACCAAATAACCTGAAATTTGACATGAGGGTGCGTACGGTATGTCCCCACAGGAATTCATTCACACCACACACACACACACACACACGGTGTACATTAGTGTTTAAAGGGATCTCTTCCTGGAATGCTACAAACTTCAATGACTGCTGTACAGTCATTGGCTGCTTCATACCGTATGAAGGCAAACGCCAAGAAAACAAAAGACATGGTAATAAGCTGCCACAGAGTCCCAGTGGATCCCCAACCGCTTATGTTGGGTGATCAGCCAGTGGAGAGAGTTTCAACATTCTCGGGACGAACATGTTAAAGTATGATGTCTAAAGCATAACCACGGACACACTACCTTCGCCTTGCTAAAAGGGCCGGACTACCCTCTGACTTACTACTAACTATATATAGCTCATTCATCCGGCCTAATGTGGAGTATGGATCACCTTCGAAAGACCTTGTCGGATGAACTGGAAAAAATTCAAAAACTCTGCTGCAAAATCATTGGAATCGAACATCACGTGCACCAACTCCCAACGCTGTAGTCCAGGCAACACAAAGCCTCCCTACGCGCGCTGCAGTGGATCCACAAGGACACTACATACACATCCCTGTAGACAATTTCTGCCCCCAGTTGTAGAGTCTCCCTACAACCTGCGCCGCAATGTAGGACTGGAGCCACCATGTAGCAAAACAAACCGCCATAAGATGTCTTTCATTCCACGAACTCTTGTACAGCAGAGTTTTTGAATTTCTTCCAGTTCATCCGACAAGGTCTTTCGAAGCCCTCCCCACACAGGTGATCCATACTCCACAATAGGCCGGATGAATGAGGTATATATAGTTAGTAGTAAGTCAGAGGGTATTCCGGCCCTTTTAGCAAGGCGAAGGTAGTATATCCGTGGTTATGCTTTAGACATCATACTTTAACACATCCCGAGATCGCGGGTAACGATAACTCCCAGAAGTTTGAATGTTGAAACTCTCTCCACCGGCTGACCACCCAACATAAGCGGTGGGACTCTACTGCAGCTTACTACCATGTCTTTTGTTTTCTTGGCTTTTGCCTCCATACGATATAAAGCAGCCCACGACTCTACAGCATCACGAGTCATTGAAGTTTGTAGCATGCCAGGAAGAGATCCATTAAACACTCTGGGTTAGTCAGGTCATCCACTACTTCACTGGGGTGACGCTGGGGTGGATGTTTTCGTCCAGACAGTTGCATGGCAATTTCGAATAACGTCAGCGACACTAGTCCTCCCTGGGGTGTGCCAGCTAGAACAGACCGCGACTCCGAGACACTTCCCATTCCATGGTCCATGCGTTGATTACTGCCTCTCAGGTAACTACAGATGCATGACCAGAGGTTTCTTCTTATGTCCAACCTCGCTAAGCTATAGCTACACAAGAGCTTCCCGTGGTCAATAGTGTCAAACGCGCGTGAGAAGTCTACGAATGCCACATGGAAGTCTATGTTGGGATTGCTATTCAGAGCGTCATGCCATGCTTGTGTTTTCTGTATATATGAGGGCTGGGACGGTAGACCTACCACGCCTGAAACCGTGCTGTGAATTAAAAGTTTTGTCATCGGTGTCGAACACTTTGCCAAGGCAACTAGTCAAGGAGATCCGACGAAACTCTTCGGGACCTTTCGGGTTGCGTGTTTTGGACACAGGAACAACGAGTTCCTCTTTCCATGTGCTTGGAAAGGTTCCTTTCTGAAGACAACTGTTGTAAATGTCAGTCAGGACAGGAGCGAGCTCCTCGTAGAAGGTTGTCAGAAGCCAAGGAGGTAATTGATTCGCCCGGTTGCCTTACGTGGATTGACCCGCTTCAGCTGGAGTTCACATGACCTATGCTCAGTTCAGGTAATGACCCGTCCGAGAGATGGCTGGCTACATACGCAACATCGTGAATGACACGCTGTACGTTGGCTCAGACTGAGGAGAAGTGTTCGCTCAGAGATTCGCACATGTCTTTCTCCTCGGTAGCTGAGCTTTGAGGATTCTCCCTCTCGGCGCCGAAACTCCTATCAGGGACTTGACCATGCTGAACCATTTGTTGGTGTGCTTGAGATGTTTCCCTTCTCTCTGGTTGTACAACATTTTGGCATTCTTCAGACAACGTTGAACCTTGTTTCTCAGCTTTCGATAAGCATCAGTGTTACCTGACATCTAGGTTTTCTGTATCACAGCAATAATACGTTTTATGCGTGGGGTTATCCAGGGCTTGTCTTGGGACGTAACATTTCCCTTCTTCAGACGACGGAGTTGGTGTGTCTTGTTGTTTGTTACCATTTCTGACACAAGGCAATTAGAAGTGCAATCTAAAGGGAGTGTTTTAAGCCATTTGTTTTTGCTTTGAATCGAGAGAAGCGGTTCGTTCAACCGTTGATGCTCATTTAGCTTATTCAATGTTAACCTTTGTTATTTGTTGTAGTTCCCGTTGACTTTGACTGTTACTTGTTTTATGTCAATTGAGCAGAAGACTCACAAAAAATCACATAAGCAGATATGCTTTTTGTACTATGTTCATTAATTAAGTGTGAATGTGTGAATAAATTAAGAATGAAATAAATAACTGTTCGTTTGGTTTGCATGGATGCATGGATCAAGCGTAAGCCTTCTTATCATGCCCTTCCTGCGTCAAGCCTTTTAAACCTTCCTTCATGGCATGGTATAACAGTTGTAGCCTTCGGTAGAAAAAGTAGTTATAATCTAGCTATATTAGACTCAAATAGTAAATATTTATATGGTCATATTTATCGGAGTAGAGCAGTACATAATCAAGTTTATCGTATCTGGTTAAAATTTTGTGTCAGCTTTTCACAAACTAGAGTACAAAATAATTTCCCTTATATGAATAGATTATGTTAATTAGCCTTAACGTCACTACTAGCTGCTGTTTGTTGGACCGCAGCATAAAGCCTGTTCAAAGAGACACGAAAAATTGCAATAAATGATATTTCAGCTGTCAATTTTTGCAATATCCCCCCTCCCCAAAGAAACGTCAAGACCTACAGAAACGTTAGATAGAAGCGGCTCGTTCAGCGGTTCGTTTGGTTTGGATGCATCATCTAAAGTAGCCCTTCGTTTAAAGCCCTTTTAAACGCATATTACGCAACTAAGTCAGGGTGGCCGAGCGGTCTAAGGTGATGCGTTTAGATCGCAGTCTTGTTTGGCAGGCGTGGGTTATAACCCCACTTAGAATGATTTTTTAAAAATTCTTTGTTCAACAAATCCCATGTGATGTCTTTTGATAGAAAATAGACTAATTCAAGACTTCGCTGTTTAACCGCCCTCTGTTCAGGCGATTTTGTTTAACATCCAGGCTTTTCCCTAAATACGCACCGGCCAGCTTTTTTAAAAAGGTTTCTTGTTCCTTTTGATTGCAACATACAGTACCTGTATTCATGTATCGGACAACAGAGAATGGAACACGTCACCTTAGAATAGTATGACATCGTTGTTGATTGCAGTTTACTGTACTCTTGAAATTTTTATCAAGAATACTTATAATATATTACTTTGACAAGTTATAGGTACGGCTTTGTCTTCTTGGAAAGAAAAAAAGTGTACTGACCCGCCTCTCTCTGCATGTGACATCGCATCGCATGTGACAATAGGTAACACAAACAACCCTCGTTAATCATTCAATTAATCATTTCATGGCAATCATTAACAAACAGAAGCCAGTATGATAAAAAGGCTTGGCAGTCATGTATAGCTCTTGAAAAGAAAAGATTGATGGCAGTAATTAAAAGAAGATATGAAATATTGTCTACTCACAGATAACAATGATGGTGCAGGCAATTGTGAGCTCCCCAGGAGCTTCTACACGACATTCATTCGTCCCAATCTGCTCATCCTTGCAATCATCGCCATCGTTGTAGCAGCCACCATTGGTGCAGGAGCTGGTCTCATCGCATTTACCACGTCCGTAGATGAGGCTCACCCTTTCTCACCAAACAGCTCTCTAGAGAGGAGTGGTACGTCAAGCCCGCCATGGCCAGCTTCACCGTTCCCCGCCAACCCTACCGGTTCTACCCTAAAAAACAAAAATGGAACCCTCCAGGTTGGTCCCCTATATTGCATTGAACGTGCAATTTTAGACCACTAGAGTTTAGTTTTTTATGACAGCTGGTAATAGAATAATGAGAGTATACTTAGCCAGCATGCCTTTCAAACCAATATCACCTGTTATATTCTGATATTTACATCTTAAACAGCCCATAATGATTGTGACGGAAAAGCCAACCACTGCAACAGATTCGCTCTCATGGAAGACAGTTGATGGTGTCACGGCGCCAAATGTGTCCTCTACCGACCTGTATCTGGAAACAACGAGCCTGTTTCTGAAAACCAGAACAGCAAATGCAATCATGCCGACAACTACAACTAACGTAAGAAAATGTGTAAGGTCTTTCAAACTTTCTAGCTTTCATTTTACATTTACTGCAGTGTTCCTTTTAACACAAAAGCTTCCACGTTTTGACAGTTTTAGCCTGTCCTAAAAAGCGCAAGGTAACAGCTACTCAAGCAACTGAATAGCATTTTGTAGATTCTAAATTTTATCTAGTTGCTTGATTAAGAGTGGTTCTATTTGATCCGGGTGCTTGAATAACTGTAATCTTGCGTATCTCTACTTGACTGTGAAGGAAGACCCAACCAATTCAACAGTCTTACCCACATGGACAACAGCTGACGGTGAGACGAGTGTGTCGGAAACGAGTACGTTTCCGCAAGCTGGAACAGCAAAGTCGATCACCCCGGCAACTACAGCGAAGGTATAAGAAAAGGTTTAAGATTTTTTGCAATGCCCCTACCTATAATGAATCACAGTTTATAGGTATAATTGCACAATGATACGAACATGATTGAATATCTATTTGTCGCCAGGGTTTGACACGTGATGACGAGCGGACAAGATTTGACCAGCTTCAGAAGACTACAAAGCAACACCCTTCAACAACCTACGAAGGTACCAAATCATATGTCCTACAGTCAGGCAACAAATCATATGTCCTACACCGACCCCTATTCTGTTCTCTTGTTTACCATGTTCATTACTTGTTCGGAAATGCCAGGAAATGCCCATCCGGCACATTCTTCAATAATGCCCTCTCTTCTCCCCTCATAGGAGAGTGCTACCAAAGTCTGGGCTGCTGGAAGGATGATCCCAACCGCGCCATTCCAACACTCGAGGGAACAGATCCACGCCTGGATGGCAGCTATGGAGCACGACACAACCCCGTCGAGAAGTGTTACCAGGTAGCACATTCTCGTGGGTTTACCGTGTTTGCTGTACAGCATGGCGGACAGTGTTTCGGGTCTGCTGATGGCCACAACACTTTCTTCAAGTACGGACGTTCCTCCGACTGTGGAGTGGACGGAAAAGGCGGGCCTCGGGCAAATGAAGTCTACTTGATTGGTATGTAGCGCTCGATGACTGTCTTTTGCGTCTAGAAGAGGCTCCTTTGGCACACTGAAATGCACGTTTACGATACTGCAATTAATTCTACCGTGAACGTTTAAGGTACGCGGCAGGATTGTTGTGTTGGCTGATCACACGCTATGCACTACGATGTCCGTGTCAAAATATCGTATTATAATATATGCCCTAACCAGATATTAAACGATGATAGGGACTTTTACATCGCAACATCGCAATAATACGCTGTGATATAGGAACATCGTAGCAACATTGAACATTGTACATATCAAATACAAATTGAAGAGTCATCAATATAAATATTGACACTGCTAATGAAGGACCTCTCGTCTTCACCAGGAGTCAATGTTGCCCTGGGGAAGACAGCGTTCCAAACAAGCCATTTCCGTCCTCCCGCTGGGACTGCGAATCTTGCCGTAGACGGAAACACCGATTCCGGGTACTACCATGGTTCCTGTACACACACTGCAGGTAACCCGGGGGAGACTAACCCGAGCTGGTGGGTGGATCTTGGGCAATCGTATGTGATTGACAGGTATGTGTACAGCTTTTACATGTATATGTATATACATTGTCGTGTCAAGCATTACAATAGATATACATACGCATTAAGTATACATGCACATCCACCTACACACGCACATTGTAAGCCCTTGTAAGTTACTGTTACAAAGTTAAATACATCATAGCTCAAAAACATTGGAAATCATCTGTTAAAGTAGCCAATTTGTCATACAATTTTAATAAATTGTCATTGTCTCCTTTGGGTTGTTTTTTTGTGTATACACCTGTTTTCATTGTTGTTGAAATATAAATAGAGATTGTGTTGAAAAAATAATAAGAATAATAGAGTACCATTGCCATTGACATTGTCAACATTTACAGGGTACTCATCTTCAACCGCCAAGACGTTTGTCAGGAAAGAATCAACCCCTTCAACATCCACATCGGAGATTCCGACCAGGTCAGCACGAACCCCAGGTGTGGAGGTTATCATCAAATGAACCTGAACCAGCCGTCCATTTCCGTCTCCTGTCAGGGGATGAAGGGTCGCTATGTGGGCGTCCGTCTCCCCGGACCTTACCGAATACTGAGCCTGTGCGAAGTCCAAGTATTTTTGGGTAGGTCTTCGCTACGTTCACTTTACATTGTTACCGTGTATACATAGGACGTTGGCACGAAATCTGATATCGCACTGGACTGTAACCTATTGGCGACAGATTATTGAGGCGACGTTGACATTTTTTACGAATTTCCTCTGGTTCTCACACTGAACTTTTGGCGACCAATTATCTCATGGTGGTAAACTTTCAATAGACTTCTGTAAAATACATGGCCCCTGACCTCCACAAAACCAAACATATCTATAACTTAGGCCATCTATGTACATGTATGATATAATATGATAATGATGTTATTGATTTAAATTGTTTGATTTACATGTGAAATGAATTGTATTATATAATATGATATGTTTAATGATGTTATTGATTTATGCTAATTGACTGATCGACATTATATGTGTAATTTGTTGTAATGTATTTATTGGATTGTGTGCAGAGGACTCCAGGAAGAATAGTTAGATGTATTCAACTAATGGAGATTCCTAATAAACAAACAAACAAACAAACTAATGACCCTAACTTCGAGGCCAACATGAGAGTATGAAAGGGTGAGTCCAAATGGACTTATTGTAAAATTAAACGTCCAATTAACGACCTTCATCACTACTACTGGAAGACACAGGGGACATAGGTAACATATAAAATAGAAATTATCTATGCAAATTTCAATGAAATTTAAGTTCACGCGTGTCTTCACCCATCAGGTCGTTGTGTACCAATGTTACTCGGCAATTCTGCACCGGACCTCTACAAAATCTCATCGGGTAAGAGTGCAGTCAAGTGATATTTGTTTCCTTCAGTGACTTACAATTACGTTTCAATTTTCTTTTCAATAAGGTAAAAAAAGTAATATCTATTAAAGAAGCAGCAAGAATCTAAGTCTAAGATCACAAAATCACTGTCACCCCAAAGCTTACGTTTTCAGGTACGTGTGCACGCTATATGTGTGTGTCTGAATACGATTACTCGAGGATGCCTTGGTGGATTATCTTGATATTTGGTTGGTCTTTGGGTCTTCGTGGAATTAGATTTGGGGCTTGTTTTGGAACCGCAGCAGAACTCCGATTTTTGATATCTCGTGCTCCGTAAATGTTATGATCATACTAGTTGTCAAGTGGTAGATGGAGAGAGATGAAGAGTCATGTAGCCCCAGGTGGCTTTTTTGGAACTGCAGGGGACGATTTTGTTACATTTAGGTATGCTATGATATAACATGTTTCCAAGGTGCGTGTTTGATACAATTTTCTTATTCATTTCATCTAATAGAGTTAGTATGTCGGGTGGGAGATGGAGCATCCTACCGAGGAACAGTCTCAAAGACTGAAACAGGTAAGACCTGTCAGCGCTGGGACAGTCAGACACCACATGGACACGAGTACTCAACTGCAAAATATCCGACATCTGGGCTGGAGAAGAACTACTGCCGGAAGACTAGCGGCTGGACCGAAGTTTGGTGCTTCACCACGGATCCCAACACGAGATATGAGATTTGCGACGTACCAGTATGTGGTAAGGTCCGATTCTGTCACTTCTATGACTATGTTAGTGCTTTCCTTTTATCCTTATTTGCTACAACATATACTCCATAATTTAACGCCATCTTATCAATCAATAAAGTTTGCTGACTAATCAACTAATCCTAAACAAACCAAGAAAGTACTGCTTTGCGAACATTCCATAGGTAAGAAAACAACACTCCCTTGCGATAGGAATAACAATTTTGCATTCGCCAATGGCAATAACTCCGGCGTACCTGTTTCAGTTGTCGGACACAAGCGGCAAGGGTGCAAGGGTGGCTACATACAACTCGGGCGGCACTGTATCCGACTGGTTCCCATCCCAAAGTCTTTTTGGGGCGCACAGCAGGCCTGTAAGGCGGATGGGGCGACCTTGGCCATGCCTAAAACAAAAGAATTGGATCTCGCTCTAAGACGCCTGATCAGAACATCCGGAGGCAACTACGATCACTGGATTGGCATGTCGGACGCTGGTGACCACGACTGGACATGGGTGGACGGGACACGTCTGGGACACTACCGGGTATGTGTTCTGTTGACAAGTACAATTCTTTGTTTTGACATTGAGATTAGTACTCTTACCACTGTCAATTCTTCCTTAATATTTCGTAGAGTCATCATTCTTCTTATCACTTCCTTTTCTAGGACCTGGTTAGTCATGTGCGAATGATTACTTTTCGGATTACCCTTGCACACCTCTAAGGCACAATACATGCAGATCTAGACCTATGATTGGAGTGTTACATTGTATTGCCTATATCTAAAAAAAAACGGACAAATATAGGATCACAGTAGGTTATACATTGACTTCTGTGAGCTGCATGTTCTAACCTGGACGGAATTGACCTTGCCTTTTTGACTTAAATCTATTTCATGTTTTCCATCAGGGATGGCACCCAGGTGAGCCACAGAGGCACGAATCATGGCCAAAATCATGCGTTCAGTACTGGTTTTCAAAGCATTCTATTGATCCTATGTGGGACGACGTCATATGCACTGACGCTGCTGATCGTCACAAATGGTTCATCTGCCAAAGTCGTCCTGCTTAAATCGAAAATTGTGAAATAAATTGCTCTCTTCTTTTTGGTCAACACATCAGTCACTTACGTACTGGTACATGTTCAGAGTCAGTGATTGGCATTTCTCTTTAAAAGGTATTAGTGATTGTAAGTTAAAGGGTACAAAACTTTGTATTTTTGCCATTATTTAGGACTTATTCATATTTTAGGGCGATTTACTCTGTTTTCCTGAACAGAAAAATTGATCATGAAGATAGAAAAAAAAAAGAATTCTGGTGTAGTTGCACAAGAAAGAAAGAAAATTCAGTGTCTCTTGATGATCAATGTATTTTCGTCACATAGAGGTATATTTGTGGATAAAGACCTTTCTACACACTCAGTGTGAGCTTTTTGGACCCAGTACTGTAAAGTACATGTACATTCCTGCACAATCATGCTGTCAGCGAGAATGAGTGGCCTCTATTATTTCACTGATGATGAAAAATATTAATACACTTGTAAGGTAATTTATACACTTGATTGACGCAATACCTCTATTTATATTAGTGATATGTTGTAATTAGAAATATTCATTTATTTTATACATTTGATTGACACAATACCTCTATTTATATTAGTGATATGTTGTAATAAGAAATATTCATTTACTGATTCCTTAATTCATTTTTAGTACAACATTTGATTCATAATGTTTTCTAATAACTTGCCAGGATAAAACACTAGAGAATCTTTATCCGCGGGGTAACCCAAAAAACGATATGTATAAGTCGACGGACGGTGGTTTGAAACTGTAATATTATATTGCCATATCTTAAATATTCACAGTTTGAAACCGCCGTTCGCCTACTTGATATCCCTAAATACTGTTCTTAAAATCAAAGGGTATTGCCTACTCCGCTGATAAAAGTAGCGCTAAAGACAAAGTATATAATGTAGTTCGTGTGCAACCTTGTTTTAATTTTGTCTTTATTTTAATAATGAATTAAATTTAAAAATGTTCAACCTAGCTGCTCTTTTTGCTTTAGTTTGTGACATAAAAGAGCACAATGACATTTTGTTGGTACTAAATGTACTTCTAGTCTAATCTGTCAAGAATAACGACTGAGTATAATGCAAAAATATAATGTTCATTAATTGCAACTTTTACTCATCATCATATCTATAGCCATTGGCTTAATTCTGTTAGATGTTGTATTTACATTTAAGTTTGTAAAACATCTAGTTTGTATTATTTTCTACAGATACTGGTAAAGACAACTCGTAAAATAGCGCAAAAGTATATTATTGGTAATGTGCAGCTTGGTATCCATCAAAAGTAAGGAAATGTACAAATGCGCAAGGTTGACAGCTGTAATGTTTTTATTTGTTGCTAATCATAACGTTTCCACAAAGGTCACACAAGTGTTTTACAAAAGATATTGTTATTTCATGGAGGTATGAGAGCTCCGAACTATTGTTAAGTTCCTTTTTCACCACGTCCAGACTTTTGTGGTAATCATTTTTCGCCAAAGAAGAAATCAAACAACGACGTGCTGATCCACATAAGCGATGGAAAAATTACATTTTGAGCTGTTCGTTTTGATTGTCTTTTGTTCAAACGGAGTTTGATCATTAGTTTGTACCTGTAGAAGTTTGTTTGTTTTTTAAGGAAAAATTCAACACCACTATTTTACCAATGACAGCAGACGAATTCCTCGATAAGTTGTTTTTCTCCACATACAAACTAATAATCAAACTCGGTGCTGTATAAAGAAGCTGATAGACTGGCTGTGTAGACATTCTATTCTTTGAGCCAGAAGATGAAGGCATGGCGTGTGGCGGTCAGTTGTAAAGACTGTAGCGAAATAAAGAGCTTTGATTACCACAAATTTACTGTTTGATATCCCCTCTTTGAACCATCAGCTTAAATGCAGTTGTTGTTACAATGTTTAGATTATGTTGTCGGTATTTTGAATTTTGTCCAGTCATTTTGACAAAATAGTCATACAATAATCTATTTAACAGCTGAGTTGAAATGTTCAGAATTGATATTGTCATTATCATTGATTAATGTAAACATACGGCGTTTTGAAAATAATCAAAGCTGGTGTAGCATGACGCTTATTAAATCATTCTGAGTAATCAAAAGCCACTAACTAATTGCAATATACACCAACACGTGGGTTAAAACAACACTGCTTTTTTATAATTCATTATAATCTAAGGACCTTGCCTGATTAGTCTAGGTACATCGATGGCGTGTGGCTGCATTTGCTTTCAGAGTCCGTCATCGATTCATATTTTAGCTTGTGACCAATCATATTCTATTGCTTTGTTCAAAAGTTACGTTTTGGCCATTTCGAAACACCTTTTTTTCTTGATTCGACAGTTTGCCAGGCATTTTGAATTTTGAGGACAACGCCCACTCTAGGACTTAGTGAGCTCCATAGCTTGAAAGACGATGAGCAAAACAAGCATCAGAGGAAGGCCCCTCCCTGCCTTACCGACTTCCGAGGTGGCATCACCTTCACACCAGGATACGGATTCAGGTAGGTAACAGCTCAATGCTATTTTGAATGAAGACAGCAGCAAAAGGCTTTCTATATCCCTAGCTAATCCGTAGGATGGTGACTGTTGAGTGGCAAATATTTGCCAGATCACAGATGGCCACCAAAAACCCTAATGTCATTAGTTCTATGGAACTGTACCTATACTGCTTTAAAGCAAATGTGGTGGCGACCATGTTAACTATAGTGATCATTGAAAGATCATAAAAAGATCATTGAAAGAACCTGGTGATCGTTGAGCGCCCCGTGAACGACCCTTTAAAGACCCGTCAAATTCTTGCTCGCTCAATGCTATACGCCCGACAGCACTGAAATTTTTCAAAGCCATCTTTGATGGCCATCAAACGTACCAGGTTAACATGATAAACTTACAACCTTTATGAAAAATTGGTCAAATCATAATAAAATGACGATAAATTAAGGATTAACTTTCAAATGGTTGTAAAAACAGATGTAAAAATTGAGGTTGAAGACGACTGTGAAACTGGTACCCAAGGGAGGGAACATACCAATGTCGGAACGTACTGCCAATTTCCAGTGACTGTTGGCTTCGTCGGCAACGAGAACTATGGGCCTGGTGTTTTACGACAGGGGGAAATCCAAGGTAGCGTTGCACCGTAGTAACCTTTGCAAACAATGTTATGTGTTCCTTTGTGTAATTGTGTAATTATGTATGTGTGTGTGTGTGTACGCGTGAGTGCATGCTCGTGTATATGAACAATACCATTACCTTCACCGCGTGAACACGATCACTCGTGCATGCCTGAGTGGATCATCTTGATATTTGGTGTGTGGTTAGGTCTTGCTGGGACCGCAAAATGATTAGGTTTTTGGCCCCCTATGGCTTGTTGTAATGGATTGAGATATTTAGTGTTCTAGGCAAGCTATGGTCGTGATTTTAACCCTTGATAACCCTTGGAAAGAAAAGTGCGTTGTGTAGGTTCGGGTTCCCAAGCGGCTTTTGTAGAATTGCAGGGGCTGACTTGGATAGGGAGTAAGTCAATAAGGGGGCGGATTGTCACGATATTCCAAATGTAGATAGTGTAGGTGATTATTTACATAATAATGTGTACGTTATGCAAATCATGAGATAATTTGCATGATTAATGAGGAAAAGTCAGAAATTCCATGATAGGATTCTCTCAAACATGTGACATAAGCAACCGAGAATGAGACGAATATTGACAGGTATCAACTATTCAAAGTAGGACTTAATTTACATAATTAATGAAAAAGTTTCTCATTCCATACTGGTAAAAGACAAAAAGTCACTCGTGCTGCCTTTGAAGTATGTACTTAGACACGAATCATGCAATTAAGGAAGGCTCATTTACAGAATTTGTAAGGAAATTCTATAATGGCGAGCTTTGGTAAAGAAGACTTGCATACATTGAACAACTTGTATAATTTCGGAAGAGAAAATGATCAACTGCTTTAGTTTATGAAAATGAGGAAAGTATATGCATAATCACTGAGAAACATTTATGATACACCACTCGAAAAGGTTCATACCTATTGGCAAAGATATGAACTCTTGTAATTGGATTGTGAATTCCAAATAACATATCGGGTTACATTACGAATGTTATTCGTAATACTTTGAAACAACAGGATGTACCGATGAATGCCATGACGATCCCGACACCAACGTGTATGACTTCACTGACGACGATAGACTGGACAACCCACGGCAGGCTTGCCCGCAAAGTCAACAGGGTGGACAGCCTTCAGCAGAAGATACAGACAGGGTGGGCTGTAACGCTGCCGACTCGTTCGAGAACCCGATGTACGCGGCGGGTGTGTCACCACAAAACCGCGGAGGTACGTTTGGCGCATTCTCAATCATTATGTCTGTGTATGATCAGTACTACTTGAAGAAAAAAACAGTTCTGTACTGTAACAACAAATATTGATCTAGTCCAACAAAAGATATTCACATGTTGATAGACACATTTAAGTGTTGTCTTCAAATGTAACATCCAGTCGTTGTTGATTTGCCAACAGCAGAAGACACAGACAAGGTGGGCTCACTGTTTGAGAACCCGATGTACGCGACAGGTGCAGTACGACAAGATGGCGGAGGTACGTTTTGTGGCTTACTTTCTCATTCAAAGCAATGGGTGCATGTGTGAGTGTGTGTGTGTGTGTGTGTGTGTGTTTGTGTGTGTGTGTTTGTGTTTGTGTGTACGCTGTTAATGGAAATCGGAAGGACATTGTCTTTTCTGTGAATTCCAATGAAGGGACTTTTTCATATCAGTTTAGTACATGAATACTATTCAATGCCATACAACTGTATCTATGTATTGCAAACTCCTCCTTTGAATTGTGACATCATGCAGATGAATTTGAATGGGTCACATTTAATATCTAGAGTACGTGTATGCACTACGGAGGCATACACAGTTGCTTGTAAAGAGAAGTAGCCTTTTCTTGTAATTCAATTAAGAATGCCTTGCGAAGAACAAAAGCCCATTGCATTCGTGGAATTCTATTAAAAATAAAATTTGCATAAGATCAGTAAAACTAATTTCACAACTTTAAGCCGTAAAAAACAATTTCATGTAATTTGTCTAGAGAAGAATTGAATAATGAGATCTGCGTACGATGACTGGTTTCTTTGCAACCAACCATCATCCAAATAAATTAAATCATCACTTTCTTTAAGAATTTTATTCTATCGAAACAGTTAAGATTAGTTTTCTTCAAGCTTCTGGTCTTACCATCGATTGTCTGCATACGTAAAAACATCTTTTAACATTTTAAATGGCTATGTCTTTGATAAATCGTTTTTATTTGATAACCTTTCAGTTGAGTTTAGAAAGTGTGATTACATTTCAATCCATACATGTGTTGGAATATATTGTTTTTCGTCGCGTTTCTTCTTCTTCTCCTTTTCCTCCTGTCAAATCTCCAATTTGATAAAACTCTTTTTTTAATCTTATTGGCCAAGTGACTTTAAATTTGGCATCGAGATAGAGATAGCAAATATCCCCAGAATTTTTCACCTTTTTCAATAGAGTTTTTAGAATTATTTTTGGGGGGGAACAAAAATGTATTTTGGATCCCTGTGCCCTACTGATATGACACAGAGGTGCAATGGACGTATGCCCACATCGCCCCATAGACACTTTTTGTGAACATCACTTCAGAGTTATTTTAGGGATCTGGGGGCATGTTGACTACAATTTTTTTGCTCCTTTGCCCTCGTATTAAAACCAAATGACAAGAACTTTGGTATGTACCCACAGTAACTCATTTTCACCTCTGACATACATTGTTTTTAAATGTTGAATTTTGGGATATTTTTGCCATGATTAGACTTGAAATTTAGTTTTGCCTCCTATGCCTTTGTATGAAAACCAAATAACCTGAAATTTGACATGAGGATGCGTACGGTATGTCCCCACAGGAATTCATTCACACACACACGGTGTACATTAGTGTCTAAAGGGATCTCTTCCTGGAATGCTACAAACTTCAATGACTGCTGTACAGTCATTGGCTGCTTCTTACCGTATGAAGGCAAACGCCAAGAAAACAAAAGACATGGTAGTAAGCTGCCACAGAGTCCCAATGGATCCCCCACCGCTTATGTTGGGTGATCAGCCAGTGGAGAGAGTTTCAACATTCTCGGGACGAACATGTTAAAGTATTCTGTCTAAACCACAACAACGGACACACTACCTTCGCCTTGCTAAAAGGGCCGGACTACCCTCTGACTTACTACTAACTATATATACCTCATTCATCCGGCCTATTGTGGAGTATGGATCACCTTCGAAAGACCTTGTCGGATGAACTGGAAAAAATTAAAAAAATCTCCTGCAAAATCATTGGAATTGAACATCACGTGCACCAACTCCCAACGCTGTAGTCCAGGCGACACAAAGCCTCCCTACGCGAGCTGCAGTGGATCCTAAAGGACACTACATGCACATCCCTGTAGACAATTTCTGCCCCCAGTTGTAGAGTCTTCCTACAACCTGCGCCGCAATGTAGGACTGAAGCCACCACGTAGCAAAACAAACCGACATAAGATGTCTTTCATTCCACGAACTCTAGCCCACAAACCTTTCTGTTCACCTAACTGTTGATGTTAATAGATTTTAAGATTGTATATTAATATTGTTTTATGCTGCTTTTATCGTAAATTTTGAAGTAATATGTAGTGTGTTGTAAAATCAATGCAATTCAGCCCCTAGGAGGACTGCAAAGTTGATTGAGAAATAAAGTGTGAAAGTGTAAAAGTACCCAAGAATTGTTAGATTTAGAATTTATACCATTTATGACCAAATAATTATATTTGGGGTTCTTGTGTCATAAAAAAAGCCAAATAATCTAGAATGTGGTAAAGGGGGAGCTTTCTTGCTAGGAATGAAAAAATGGGTCACGTAGAACAGTCCATTTTGCATAGATGAGGGTGTTCCAGAAGAGTTCATTCTGATATTTGGGCAACTTTCTTTAAAATCCATTTTGGTTTAAGATATGCCGAATATGCTAACGCGCAAATGTCGGCATTTCTAGTTAAACTATCGTTCGCAACAAAGTGCAAATCTAGGGCTACCCAAACTCCATACGATATATGTGCACGCCATGTTGATAGATACATTTTAGTGGCGATTAGAAATTCGATTCATTAAAATCTGCAAATCTGTTTTCTGAGGCAGATCTGTCGGAAAGATCTTTTAGAGATAAAGAAACAAAAGAGTTCCATGGTCATCTCGTAGGGGCTGAATTGCACTGATTTTTACAACAAGCGTCATATTTCTTCAAAATTTACGATAAAAGCAGCTTAAAACAATATTGATATACAATCTTAAAATCTATGAACATCAACAGTTAGGTGAACAGAAAGGTTTGTGGGCTAGAGTTCGTGGAATGAAAGACATCTTATGTCGGTTTGTTTTGCTACGTGGTGGCTTCAGTCCTACATTGCGGCGCAGGTTGTAGGAAGACTCTACAACCGTGAGGCAGAAATTGTCTACAGGGATGTGTATGTAGTGTCCTTGAGGATCCACGGCAGCTCGCGTAGGGAGGCTTTGTGTCGCCTGGACTACAGCGTTGGGAGTTGGTGCTCGTGACGTTCAATTCCAATGATTTTGCAGCAGAGTTTTTTTAATTTTTTCCAGTTCATCCGACAAGGTCTTTCGAAGCCCTCCCCACACAGGTGATCCATACTCCACAATAGGCCGGATGAATGAGGTATGTATAGTTAGTAGTAAGTCAGAGGGTATTCCGGCCCTTTTAGCAAGGCGAAGGTAGTGTGTCCGTGGTTGTGCTTTAGACATCATACTTTAACACGTCCCGAGATCGCAGGTAACGATAACTCCCAGAACTTTGAATGTTGAAACTCTCTCGACCGGCTGACCACCCAACATAAGCGGTGGGACTCTACTGCAGCTTACTACCATGTCTTTTGTTTTCTTGGCTTTTGCCTCCATACGATATAAAGCAGCCCACGACTCTACAGCAGTCATTGAAGTTTGTAGCATGCCAGGAAGAGATCCATTAAACACTCTGGGTTAGTTAGGTCATCCACTACTTCACTGGGGTGACGCTGGGGTGGATGTTTTCGTCCAGACAATTGCATGGCAATTTCGAATAACGTCAGCGACACTAGTCCTCCATGGGGTGTACCAGCTAGAACAGACCGCGACTTCAAGACACTTCCCATTCCATGGTCCATGCGTTGATTACGGCCTCTCAGGTAATTACAGATGCATGACCAGAGGTTTCTTCTTTAAGTCCAACCTCGCTAAGCTATAGCTACACAAGAGCTTCCCGTGGTCAATAGTGTCAAACGCGCGTGAGAAGTCTACGAATGCCACATGGAAGTCTATGTTGGGATTGCTATTCAGAGCGTCATGACATGCTTGTGTTTTCTGTATATATGAGGGCTGGGACGGTAGACCTACCACGCCTGAAACCGTGCTGTGAATTAAAAAATTTGTAATCGGTGTCGAACACTTTGCCAAGGCAACTAGTCAAGGAGATCCGACGAAACTCTTCGGGACCTTTCGGGTTGCGTGTTTTGGGCACAGGAACAACGAGTTCCTCTTTCCATGTGCTTGGAAAGGTTCCTTTCTGAAGACAACTGTTGTAAATGGACGTCAGTCAGGACAGGAGCGAGCTCCTCGTAGAAGGTTGTCAGAAGCCAAGGAGGTAATTGATTCGCCCGGTTGCCTTACGTGGATTGACCCGCTTCAGCTGGAGTTCACATGACCTATGCTCAGTTCAGGTAATGACCCGTCCGAGAGATGGCTGGCTACATACATATACGCAACATCGTGAATGACCCGCTGTACGTTGGCCCAGACTGAGGAGAAGTGTTCGCTCAGAGATTCGCACATGTCTTTCTCCTCGGTAGCTGAGCTTTGAGGATTCTCCCTCTCGGCGCCGAAACTCCTATCAGGGACTTGACCATGCTGAACCATTTGTTGGAGTCTGTGTGCTTGAGATGTTCCCCTTCTCTCTGGTTGTACAACATTTTGGCATTCTTCAGACAGCGTTGAACCTTGTTTCTCAGCTTTCGATAAGCATCAGTGTTACCTTACATATAGGTTTTCTGTATCACAGCAATAATACGTTTTATGCGTGGGGTTATCCAGGGCTTGTCTTGGGACGTGACATTTCCCTTCTTTAGACGACGGAGTTGGTGTGTCTTGTTGTTTGTTACCATTTCTGACACAAGGCAATTAGAAGTGCAATCTAAAGGGAGTGTTTTAAGCCATTTGTTTTTGCTTTGAATCGAGAGAAGCGGTTCGTTCAACCGTTGATGCTCATTTAGCTTATTCAATGTTAACCTTTGTTATTTGTTGTAGTTCCCGTTGACTTTGACTGTTACTTGTTTTGTGTCAATTGAGCAAAAGACTCACATAAACTCACATAAGCAGATATGCTTTTTGTCCTATGTTCATTGATTAAGTGTGAATAAAATAAAAATGAAATAAATAACCGTTTGTTTGGTTTGCATGGATGCATGGATCAAGCGTAAGCCTTCTTATCATGCCCTTCCTGCGTCAAGCCTTTTAAACCTTCCTTCATGGCATGTTATAACGTGCTCGGTGTTTGCCAGTTGTAACGCGGAGGGTGAAGGGTCCATGAACAGTAAGGACTCCTTCCTTATTCAAGTATGGTCTCTAGATGAATGTGTTAGAAATTCATTGATCAAAACTTGACCATGCATTCTTTGGCAACTAGTGATGGAGCGCCGTGAGTTCGAGCGCGTGAAAAAGCGGGCATCTTAGGGCGGCCCCCATTAACAGTTGTAGCCTTCGATAGAAAAGGAAGTTATAATCTAGCTACATTAGACTCAAATAGTAAATATCTATATGGTCATATTTATCGGAGTAGAGCAGTACATAATCAAGTTTATCGTATCTGGTTAAAATTTTGTGTCGGCTTTTCACAAACTAGAGTACAAAATAATTTCCCTCATATGAATAGATTATGTTAATTAGCCTATCGTCACTGCTAGCTGCTGTTTGTTGGACCGCAGCATAAAGCCTGTTCAAAGAGACACGAAAAATTGCAATAAATGATATTTCAGCTGTCAATTTTTGCAATATCCCCCCCTCCCCAAAGGAACGTCAAGACCTACAGAAATGTTAGATAGAAGCGGTTTGTTCAGCGGTTCGTTTGGTTTGGATGCATCATCTTAAGTAGCCCTTCGTTTAAAGCCCTTTTAAACGCATATTACACAACTAAGTCAGGGTGGCCGAGCGGTCTAATGTGATGCGTTTAGATCGCAGTCTTGTTTGGCAGGCGTGGGTTGGAACCCCACTTAGAACGATTTTTTAAAATTCTTTGTTCAACAAATCCCATGTGATGTCTTTTGATAGAAAATAGACTAATTCAAGACTTCGCTGTAAACCGCCCTCTGTCCATGCGATTTTGTTTAACATCCAGGCTTTTCCCAAAATACGCACCGGCCAGCTTTATTTAAAGCTTTCTTGTTCCTTTTGATTGCAACATACAGTACCTGTATTCGTGTATCGGACAACAGAGAATGGAACACGTCACCTTAGAATAGTATGACATCGTTGTTGATTGCAGTTTACTGTACTCTTCAAATTTTTATCCGGAATACTTATAATATATTACTTTGACAAATTATGGGCACGGCTTTGTCTTCTTGGAAAGAAAAAAAAAGTGTACTGACCCGCCTCTCTCTGCATGTGACATCGCATCGCATGTGACAATAGGTAACACAAACAACCCTCGTTAATCATTCAATTAAGCATTTCATGGCAACCATTAACAAACAGAAGCCAGTATGATAAAAAGGCTTGGCAGTCATGTATAGCTCTTGAAAAGAAAAGGTTGATGGCAGTAATTAAAAGAAGATATGAAATATTGTCTACTCACAGATAACAATGATGATGCAGGCAATTGTGAGCTCCCCAGGAGCTTCCACACGACATTTATTCGTCACAACCTGCTCATCCTTGTAATCATCGCCATCGTTGTAGCAGCCGCCATCAGTACAGGAGCTGGTCTCGTCACATTTCTAACGTCCGTAGATGAGGCTCACCCTCTGTCACCAAACAGTTCTCTGGAGAGGAGTGGTACGTCTAGCCCAACGTTCCCCGCCAACCCTACCGGTTCTACACTAAAAAACAAAAATGGAACCCTCCAGGTTGGTCCCCTATATTGCATTGAACGTGCAATTTTAGACCACTAGAGTTAAGTATTTCATAACAGCTGGTAATAGAATAATAAGAGTATACTTAGCCTTTCTAAAATACCACCTGTTATATTCTGATATGTACATCTTAAACAGCCCATAATGATTGTGACGGAAGAGCCAACCACTGCAACAGATTCGCTCTCATGGAAGACAGTTGATGGTGTCACGGCGCCGAAAGTGTCCTCTACCGACCTGTATCTGGATACAACGAGCCTGTTTCTGAAAACCAGTACAGCAAATGCAATCATGCCGACAACTACAACTAACGTAAGAAAATGTGTAAGGTCTTTCAAACTTTCTAGCTTTCATTTTACATTTACTGCAGTGTTCCTTTTAACACAAAAGCTTCTATGTTTTGACAGTTTTAGCCTGTCCTAAAAAGCGCAAAGTAACAGCTACTCAAGCAACTGAATAGCATTTTGTAGATTCTAAATTTTATTTAGTTGCTTGAGTAAGAGTGGTTCTATTTGATCCGGGTGCTTGAATAACTGTAATCTTGTGTATCTCTACTTGACTGTGAAGCAAGACCCAACCAATTCAACAGTCTTACCCACATGGACAACAGCTGACGGTGAGACGAGTGTGTCTCCGAGTGTGTCTCCGACCGATTCCCATCTGGAAACGACTACGTTTCCGCAAGCTGGAACAGCAAAGTCGATCACCCCGGAAACTACAGCGAATGTATAAGAAAAGGTTTAAGATTTTTTGCAATGCCCCTGCCTATAATGAATCACAGTTTATAGTTATAATTCTCTTCGCCAAGAAGAGTATGAGATTGCTTGACTTGGGTCTGTATGTAGGTCAACAGCATATAACTCGAGAAATTGTGGATGGAACTTTGTGATTTTTGGTAGGTGTGTAGCAGTTGTCAAAAGGAATCCCAAGTTTGAAAACGGTTTACCTGGCGTTTTCCTACGGTACTGCAGCGAGCTTGGTATGTTTTTTGTGGTTTGTTTTTGGCAGCATAAGTCAAAATCTAGCTGGGCGATTTTCACGAAACTTGGTAGGTGTGTAGCGGTTTTGGAGAGGAAGGTCAAGTGCGAAAATGGTTTACCTGGCTCTTACCTATGGTGCTGTAGCGGGATTTGTATGTAAGTGCGTTTGTCTGTAAGCAAGATAACTCGAGAACCCTTGAATGGATCCTGATTATCACCCCGTTCATACTAGGATTCGCGTATCCGGATATATCCTGATTCGCGGTGAATCCAGATTCGCGAACCCTGGTATGAACGGTCCGAATCCGGATATTTGGGGGATATATCCGGATACGCCGAATCCACATCTGGAGGTGGATTTATCCGGATTCGCTGCGGGGTGAACCCTGGTATGAACACAACAGGATTCACTTATCCGGATTCGCTGTCGGATCTGACGTCAAACTTAACTCTTAAGTAGCGTTTCTTGGTGTAGCATGGTAAGGATGAGGCAACGGACTGCGTCGCAGGTATTCCCATCTGGGAGGTACGAACGCCTGTTCTAAAGAACATTCTAGAACTGTCAGTTAAGAATGAAGATCATTTTCAAGTTTTCTAGCACGGTGTGAAGATATATAATAATTAGTTTTCTACTCTAATTGGGCGATGGTATCATCTACCGCTTCCTGGTCTTCGTTTACCATGCTACACCAAAGCAAACGCTACTTAAGAGTTAAGTTTGGCGTCACCAAGCAGCATCAGATGTTGTAACATTAGGATATATCCGGATCTGGTTTTGGACACGAATAATCATATCCGGATTCGTTTACACTGGTATGAACGCAAATGGATATATCCGGATTTACGCGGTATCCGGATATATCCAGATACGCGAATCCTAGTATGAACGGGGCCTATATTTGTTAGGTGGATTGGGGTTAGGAAAACGAAGGTCAAGTTCGATAATGGGCACCCTAGTGGCTGCCTAAGGTACTGCAGCAAAACTTTTAATTTTGGCACTTCATGTTCTGGACATGCTGTGGTCATGATTTTTGAGTGGTAGATAGCCCTTGAAACAGAGAGTAAGTGCTGTGAGTTTGGACCCCCTAGCGGCTTTTTGGGAACTGCAGGCACCGATTTCCGTTCAAACTTTGGACGAGGATAACTTGAGAACGTGTAAACAGATCATCAGGACTTTTGGTATGTAGATAGAATGAGTGATGACTTATACAATGTAATACTAATTATGCAAATTAGTAGCTTATTTGCATAATTAATGAGGAAAGTTCATAAATCCATGCCAACAGCATATAACTCAAGAAGCTGTGTATGGATTTTCATGATATTTAGCATTTAAGTAGCGGCTGCGGAAAGGAAGGTTGTGTTCGAAAATAGTTGACGTAGCATTTTCCGTTAGGACGGTAGCAGGCCGAGTGTGTGCGTCCTTTTGTTTGTGGAATGCATAACTCGAGAAGCCTTGAAAAAATCCTGATGATATTTGGTAGGTGGGTAGGGGTCAGGAAAACGAAGATAAATTATGATAGTGGGCCCCCTAGCGGCTTCCTAAGGTACTGCAGCAAAACTTATTAACAGAAATAAACTGTGCTCTATATATCTCATTTTGACCTTTATCTATGGACACAGCTGTTATACAGATGGTTTGCTGGAGGACGCCCTTACACTGGGGACAAAGTCTAAATTGACAAGCATGAAATTCTGATTGACCAGGGATGCTACCAGGTCATCTGTAAGGTCACAGTCTGGTTTTGGTAATGTTTGTGTGTTTGTGAGGAACAATAAGACCTTAAAGTCTTAAATAAAGGCATGATTATTTGGCGAAGAGATGGGTTCGTTGAACTCTAGTTGTACAATGATACGAACATGATTGTATATCTATTTGTCGCCAGGGTTTGACACGTGATGACGAGCGGACAAGATTTGACCAGCTTCAGAAGACTACAAAGCAACACCCTTCAACAACCCACGAAGGTACCACAGTCAGGCAACAAATCATATGTCCTACACCGACCTCTATTCTGTTCTCTTGTTTACCGTGTTCATTACTTGTTCGGAAATGCCAGGAAATGCCCATCCGGCACATTCTTCAATAATGTCCTCTCTTCTCCCCTCATAGGAGAGTGCTACCAAAGTCTGGGTTGCTGGAAGGATGATCCCAACCGCGCCGTTCCAACACTCGAGGGCACAGATCCACGCTTGGATGACAGCTATGGAGCACGGAGTAACCCAGTCGAGAAGTGTTACCAGGTAGCACATTCTCGTGGGTTTACCGTGTTTGCTGTACAGGATGGCGGACAGTGTTTCGGGTCTGCTAATGGCCACAACACTTTCTTCAAGTACGGACGTTCCTCTACCTGTGGAGTGGACGGGGAAGGCGGGCCTAAGGCAAATGAAGTCTACCTGATTGGTATGTAGCGCTCGATGACTGTCTTTTGCGTCTAGAAGAAGCTCCTTTGGCACACTGAAATGCACGTTTACGATACTGCAATTAATTCTACCGTGAACGTTTAAGGTACGCGGCAGGATTCTTGTGTTGGCTGATCACACGCTATGCACTACGATGTCCGTGTCAAAATATCGTATTATAATATATGCCCTAACCAGATATTAAACGATGATAGGGACTTTTATAACATCGCATGGGATACGCTGGGATATAGGAACATCATAGCAACATTGAACATTGTACATATCAAATACAAATTGTAGAGTCATCAATATAAATATTGACACTGCTAATGAAGGACCTCTCGTCTTCACCAGGAGTCAATGTTGCCCTGGGGAAGACAGCGTTCCAAACAAGCCATTTCCGTCCTCCCGCTGGGACTGCGAATCTTGCCGTAGACGGGAACACCGATTCCGGGTACTACCATGGTTCCTGTACACACACTGCAGGTAACCCGGGGGAGACTAACCCGAGCTGGTGGGTGGATCTTGGGCAATCGTATGTGATTGACAGGTATGTGTACAGCTTTTACATGTATATGTATATACATTGTTGTATCAAGCATTACAATAGACATACATACGCATTAAGTATACATGCACATCCACCTACACACGCACATTGTAAGCCCTTGTAAGTTACTGTTACAAAGTTAAATACATCATAGCTCAAAAACATTGGAAATCATCTGCTAAAGTAGCCAATTTGTCATACAATTCTAATAAATTGTCAATCTCTCCTTTGTGTTGTTTTTTGTGTATACACCTGTTTTCATTGCTGTTGAAATATAAATAGAGATTATGTTGAAAAAATAATAAGAATAATAGAGTACCATTGACATTGACATTGTCAACATTTACAGGGTACTCATCTTCAACCGCCAAGACGTTTGTCAGGAAAGAATCAACCCCTTCAACATCCACATCGGGGATTCCGACCAGGTCAGCGCGAATCCCAAGTGTGGAGGTGATCATCAAATGAACCTGCACCAGCCGTCCATTTCCGTCTCCTGTCAGGGGATGAAGGGTCGCTATGTGGGCGTCCGTCTTCCCGGACCCTACCGAATACTGAGCCTGTGTGAAGTCCAAGTATTTTTGGGTAGGTCTTCGCTACGTTCACTTTACATTGTTACGGTGTATACATAGGACGTTGGCACGAAATCTGATATCGCACTGGACTGTGCCCTATTGGTGACAGATCATTGAGGCGATGTTGCCATTTTTGGCGAACTTCCCCTAGCGGTCACAATGATATTTTGGAGAATAATGACCCCAAATTCGGGGCCAATTTTAGCCTCTACGAGGGTGAGTCCAAATGTGATGTAAGTGATTCTAAAACTGGCTCACTTTTTCATCGAATTAATTGAAGTCTGGCACAAAGGTAAATGCAAATACCCTCTTGAGATTTAAATGTCATTTTATGAATGACTGGATTGATTTCAAGATGATCACACCGTTACAAGCTCGTCGAGAGAAAAGAGCAGAACAAGAGTTCGGAGACCTCATATCTCCATGAAATAGTCTTATTATGTAAATGACTTCCACATTTACATAATCTATGCTTGGTTATGCACACCTTTGAATAACGTAAATCGGTCACGATGTTAGTTGTCCAATCATTTACCACTTAGTAGAATTATAAACAATGACACTTTTACATTAATAATGCAAAGTATGGACGTATTTGCATAACTGGTATCTATTGATATTCTGCCACCCACAAACTACATATATTTCATGTATTTGAGTCCTATAATGGAAAAGCACTACAAAGACAGATTTTCCTCATTAAATGTGCAAGTTAAGTGCCAGTTTGCATATTTACATAGCACATCCAACTCAAAAGATGAGAAAGATGCGAAAAGTACCAAGGTTACAAACCAGGAGCCCAAAATTCACCATGACCTTCGTCTTCCAGACACCTAACTACATATGAAATATCACTGTAATACATCCTTACTAAGGTTCTAGAGTTGTGCTGACCACAAATATCCAGAAAGACAAACAGACAGACAGGCAAACAGACAGACAGACACACCCAATTTTTCATGGAGATGATGAATTGCTATTTTTCTTTCCTCTACAGGATGTCAACAGCCAGGTTTCGTCCGTTTTAACAGAGCTTGCTACAAGCACTTTGCTGAGGGGAAGACCTACAACCAGGCCAAACGGACTTGTTCCGCTGATGGGGGACTGTTGGCCGTGCCGAAAGACAGCGTGACCAACTCTTTCATCGTCAAACTGGGAAGTGGGCACCGCTGGATCGGCCTGAATTACGTCACTAACGAAGACAAGTGGGTGTTTGAGGGCGGACAAACCCTGGAGTCAACAGGCTTTTCCAACTGGAATACCAATGAACCGAATGGTGGCGGTTGGGAAAAATGCGCTGCCTTCTCGTCGAAAGGGTCCAAGTGGGAGGATTGGCCATGCAACACACAGCTGCCATTCAACTGTCAGATAGATCAAGGTAAGTGTTATATGACCAATATCATTATCATAACCAATAAGAATATTACAACAATAATTTCCTGGTTTGTCAATTCAGTGTGTATCATATTGTAAGTTTTCTTTGTGTGTGTGTGTGTGTGTCGGAATTTTTGTATTTAGGATATGTCAAGAACCTCTTGATGGATATCTGGACTAAGATGATACTTAATATGAGAGTTACCGCGGCTATAAATCCAACTGGCTTCACAACTAACTTTATCCTAGCAGCTGTAATTGAGGAAGCGTTGGGAGTTCAGAAGTGAAACTTGGCATATAACTTAAAAACAAAACTGGCCGAGTGCACCCCTATAACCCACCTGGGCAATAGACCTCTGTTATGCGCCTTTCTTTCTACTATCCTGTCATGCGGACTGCGGCGCTAATTATATTTCAGCCATACGACAGGTATGGTAAAATTATTATATTCGTCATTATATTTCAGTCATACTAGAGGTATGGTGAAATATATTGCATTGCTTTGTTTCTTCTTCTTCTTCTTTCTCTTGTCAAATGTTTAAAGCGCTTCATTTCCGTCGTTCTTGGACCGAATGACCTGTAGTTTGGCACAACAAGGTTAGAGTGGGCTAACACCCAATGCATTTTTTAAAATGATTTCATTGATGGTTTTTTTGGGTAATTTTTAGACCAAAACTGTATATTTTGCCCCCCCCCCTGTACCCTAGTATTACAACCGAATGACCTGAAATTTGGTATAGAGGTGCCTTGATCATATGCCCATTTAGATTAATTCAATAACACCTTTGACATACATTACAACAAAATGCTTAATTTTGCGATTTTTTGGTTATTGTTTGACCAAAAACGTACACTTTTGGCTTCTATAAATGACCTAAACTTTGGTAAAGGACTGTACTAGATATTTATTTAAATGGCCCATGTATGATTTTTGGCATAAACCACTTCAAAATGATGTATTTGAGGATTTTTTTTTTCATTTTCCAATGGCCAGACATGTCTACATAACTTAATTGAATAGGCAACCATTCACTTAGTCTGAAACAACATCCTGAGGAGGATTTGGCAGCAATCCGCCAGGGGGCCATTATCGAACTTAACCTTCGTTTTCCTGACCCCTACCCACGTACCAAACATCATCAGGATCCATCTAAGGTTCATCGAGTTATGCTGTTAATAGACAGACAGACACACAAACACACTCAAAACATAACCTTCTGGCGAAGGAAAGAATATAATTTTTTAACCTTTATTTAACCTTTTAATTGTTCTTTTCCACAAGGCTACAATTGGCTGGAGAAATCCCGTGACTGGGCAATTGACGCAACAGAAACTCCGTGGCCCAATGTGGCTGGTCCTGACAAAGTTCTTGATGGCAATCATAATACCCACTGGAATCCATTGGAGCGAGGCCCGTGGTACATCATCTTCGACCTTGTTGTGCCCTACACTCTTTCCAAGATCAGCATCACCAACAACGGAGACACAGCCCACGACATTTCAACGTTCCAGCTCCAAACATCGGCAACTTCTGATCCATACAACTGGGAAGACGTGGTGACGGTGACAGATGTGGCAGCTTCATCTGAGGTACAGGAGTTTGGGGGCTTTTCAGCCACGGGGCGATTCTGGAAATTCAACGTCAAAGAGACGCATAGGACTTGGCAGCCTTGGTTGCGAGAAGTGAACTTCTTTGCAGCAAGGGCAGGTAGGTTGATTTTAATGTCTTTTCATTTAGCCATAAATGATAGTGTACAAGATATTGACTAGTGCATTATCAAGTATACGAAATGTACATTCGTCAACAGAGGAGTTCATCCCTGGTAAATCAGTTGTTTTCAGCTGCCCCATAAACTCATGATCCAGGTTGATTAAGCATTGGTGAGATCAGATCAGATGTATGCAGCATTTGCAATCAAGTGACAGCATAGTTGTAAAAATTATATTTTGCATTGCATAGTCTCATTACTTAGAGGCTTTGCAATTACATCAGACTGTCATCATGTTCATGTAGAGTCCATTCCAAGACACCATGCGGATGTTTGTTGCCATTGTTTAGAATTAATTCTAAAGTTTTGTAATAATATGTCTAGGTCATTTGATACTTCAGAAATATTTTTAACACTGTTTCAGCTTTATAGATATTTCCCCGGTTCTGTAAAACTTTGGAAATATTCATGATTGGAAATTGGATACTTCTAATGGTGTCTAAATAAGGATTACAGCATTCTACCATTGTGTACCATTTTCTACCATTTTTTGTAACATTTTGTAAATGGGTCAGTGGGCCAGGAAGATAGTAATTCACACTTCCTTGCAAAGTATTGTTGGGTGTCATGCAACAATGGCCTACCACAAAGGATCTTGCAGTGCCCAGCAGTGAAATCTGAAATATACAGAGGCAACAACAGGGCTTACTTTTATGGGGGCAATTAACTAATTATACCATTTGGCAAAATTATAAAAGAATCACACAGAGGTGTCACAATTATTCTAAATAAAGACATTTTTGTACAATTACTTTCAAAATGTTTCTAAAATATTCAAAGGAATTCAAATACATGAGTATTTTCTAAGTCAATTTTTTTAAAGAATTTAATTATTGTGGCTTTATTCAAAATAATTCAGACTTATTACAAATATCTCATAAAACCCCTCATGGTGACTTGGAATGGACTCTATGTGTGTATAAGCTTGCTGAAATTTGGCGCAAGGGTAGAGTGGGCCAATACCCCCAAATGTCTTTTCCATTTTTATCTGCTTTTAAAATTATTCTATTTAGGGTTTTGACAATTTTAGACCAAAACAGTTTAGTATATTTTGCCCCCCTTACAACCGAATCATCGGAAATTTGGTACAGAGGTGTCTTGATCATATGCTTAATAAAATGCTTAATTTTACATTTTTTGACCATTTTTCACATCAAATAAGGACACTTTTGGCTCCTGCATCCTGTTTTTACAACCAAGTGACCTAAATTTAAAAAAAGGGGTGCACTAGATATTTATTCAAATGACCCATGTACAATATTTGGCATGAATCACTTCAAAATGAGTTAGTTAGGGATTTTTGGTGTCATCTTGCAATGGCTTAAACTGAGAGATTGACTGAGACTGTCTTGCAGGTGCAGGCTTGGACATATCTATGATGTAATTGAATAGGAAGCCAATGACCTAGCCTAAATCGGTATCCCGGGGAGGATTCGGCAGTCAACCAGCGAGCCTGGTGTTATCTGGAAGAGTCCATCCATTCCAGTGGGAATATTTCTGGACTAGTCAATTTTGCAATTTTACAAGGGGTGTGCTGGAAGAGGAATTTTTTCAATTCATATTTGGACATTGGTGATTAGGCCACAGCAAGTAAATTTTATGGATGACATCAGCGCGCATTAAGTTTCACCTGATTTCAGAAAGAAAAATCTTTTTCCTCTTCGGAGAAGGTCAGATAGACCAAAATAGTCAAACATCTTGTGTTGTAGCCTAATACATACTTGTAGAAGCGACACTAGGAAGGTAGCCATGGCTATTGTTGCAGAAGTGAAACTTGTTGGATAGTTGTAGAAGTGCCACCAATATGGAAGCCATGAATGTAGTGAATGAAGCCATACTAGTTACCACACTAGTATCACTTTTACTACACTAGTCACTTCTTTAATACAGGAATGAATGCCTTGTTAGTTGTGATGCCACGTTTTGTCACTTCAAATCTTGTTACGATGTTTATGGTGTCTATTTTGAAAATTTAGCCGTCTGTTTTTTTTATCCCATCTTGGATTTTTTTCGCGCTATCTCATTATTTTTGCATTCTGCATAGGATGTCATCCATAAAATTTACTTGCTGTGGCCGAATGTCGGACACTTCGGCACATGGACACTTCGGCCCCCTGGCAATCAGGACATTTCGGCCCCAAGCCGAGGACACTTCGGCCCCAAGCCGAGGACACTTCTGCCCCGAGTCCACTCCACGATAGTTATCTAACACGTAGCCTGAGTTGACTAAATAACGTATAATTCTAGGACGTATGATTTTACTTGGACAGTATATTATATAGTGTTATCCTGTCTACTCGAGGAAATCGTCATTAGTGATAACGATTTTTTTGCGTTTTCGGTGCATGAAGATCCCTTTTTGCTCCGGTTTTCTGCATGACCCTAGCTTACCTGAAGTCTTACCTACTGCGATGTATAGTTAGCCGTCTTAAACAGTCCTATAAAGTACTCCACAACGCGACCTGTTACAGATTTTTTTTAATGTACAACATAAGTAACTTACATGTACAGCTTAAAAAGGAATCTACTGCTCAAAACACCCAACTGGCATTAACTGTTCATCGTAAATATCGAAATCAATGTCCTTACAACTGCGAGCTACGATTTTAATTTGTACATTGCATGGCATGCCCACGCACACAGGAACTAGCAGGGCCGAAGTGTCCTCTGAGCCTGTGTCGAAGTGTCCTGGACTTGGGGCCGAAGTGTCCTGGACTTGGGCCGAAGTGCCCCGGACTTGGGTCGAAGTGTCCGGGCCGAAGTGTCCATGTGCCGAACTGTCCTAAAACCGGTGAGGGTAAGGGGTTCGTGGTAGAAAAATTGTTTCCGAGGGATTGTGTTTTTTGGTCATAATTCGGTCTGAAATGGATAGAAAACATGCAAATTTCGACCATTTTTCTGAGAGTGCTTAGGATTAGTTAGGGTTCCTGTTAGGGTTAGGGCCAGGGTTAGGGTAAGAGGTTCGTGGTAGAAAAATTGTTTTCGAGGGATTGTGTTTTTTGGTCATAATTCGGTCTGAAATGGATAGGGAACATGCAAATTTCGACCATTTTACTGAGAGTGCTTAGGATTAGTATTAGGGTAAGGGTTCCTGTTAGGGTTAGGGCTAGGGTTAGGGTAAGGGGTTCGTGGTAGAAAAATTGTTTCCGAGGGATTGTGTTTTTTGGTCATAATTCGGTCTGAAATGGGTAGAAAACATGCAAATTTCGACCATTTTTCTGAGAGTGCTTAGGATTAGTATTAGGGTTAGGGTTCCTGTTAGGGTTAGGGCTAGGGTTAGGGTAAGGGGTTCGTGGAAGAAAAATTGTTTCCGAGGAATTGTGTTTTTTGGTCAAAATTCGGTCTGAAATGGATAGAAAACATGCAAATTTCGACCATTTTTCTGAGAGTGCTTAGGATTAGTATTAGGGTAAGGGTTCCTGTTAGGACTAGGGCTAGGATTAGGGTAAGGGGTTCGTGGTAGAAAAATTGTTTCCGAGGGATTGTGTTTTTTGGTCATAATTCGGTCTGAAATGGATAGAAAACATGCAAATTTCGACCATTTTTCTGAGAGTGCTTAGGATTAGTATTAGGGTTAGGGTTCCTGTTAGGGTTAGGGCTAGGGTTAGGGTAAGGGGTTCGTGGGAGAAAAATTGTTTCCGAGGGATTGTGTTTTTTGGTCATAATTCGGTCTGAAATGGATAGAAAACATGCAAATTTCGACCATTTTTCTGAGAGTGCTTAGGATTAGTATTATAATAGGGTTAGGGTTCCTGTTAAGGTTAGGGCTAGGGTTAGGGTAAGGGGTTCGTGGTAGAAAAATTGTTTCCGAGGGATTGTGTTTTTTGGTCATAATTCGGTCTGAAATGGATAGAAAACATGCAAATTTCGACCATTTTTCTGAGAGTGCTTAGGATTAGTATTAGGGTTAGGGTTCCTGTTAGGGTTAGGGCTAGGGTTAGGGTAAGGGGTTCGTGGTAGAAAAATTGTTTCCGAGGAATTGTGTTTTTTGGTCATAATTCGGTCTGAAATGGATAGAAAACATGCAAATTTCGACCATTTTTCTGAGAGTGCTTAGGATTAGTATTAGGGTTAGGGTTCCTGTTAGGGTTAGGGCCAGGGTTAGGGTAAGGGGTTCGTGGTAGAAAAATTGTTTCCGAGGGATTGTGTTTTTTGGTCATAATTCGGTCTGAAATGGATAGAAAACATGCAAATTTCGACCATTTTTCTGAGAGTGCTTAGGATTAGTATTAGGGTTAGGGTTCCTGTTAGGGTTAGGGCTAGGGTTAGGGTAAGGGTTCGTGGTAGAAAAATTGTTTCCGAGGGATTGTGTTTTTTGGTCATAATTCGGTCTGAAATGGATAGAAAACATGCAAATTTCGACCATTTTTCTGAGAGTGCTTAGGATTAGTATTAGGGTTAGGGTTCCTGTTAGGGTTAGGGCTAGGGTTAGGGTAAGGGGTTCGTGGTAGAAAAATTGTTTCCGAGGAATTGTGTTTTTTGGTCATAATTCGGTCTGAAATGGATAGGAAACATGCAAATTTCGACCATTTTTCTGAGAGTGCTTAGGATTAGTATTAGGGTTAGGGTTCCTGTTAGGGTTAGGGCTAGGGTTAGGGTAAGGGGTTCGTGGTAGAAAAATTGTTTCCGAGGGATTGTGTTTTTTGGTCATAATTCGGTCTGAAATGGATAGGAAACATGCAAATTTCGACCATTTTTCTGAGAGTGCTTAGGATTAGTATTAGGGTTAGGGTTCCTGTTAGGGTTAGGGCTAGGGTTAGGGTAAGGGGTTCGTGGAAGAAAAATTGTTTCTGAGGGATTTTGCTTTTTGGTCATAATTCGGTCTGAAATGGGTAGAAAACATGCAAATTTCGACCATTTTTCTGAGAGTGCTTGGGATTAGTATTTGGGTTAGGGTTCCTGTTAGGGTTAGGGCTAGGGTTAGGGTAAGGGGTTCGTGGTAGAAAAATTGTTTCCGAGGGATTGTGTTTTTTGGTCATAATTCGGTCTGAAATGGATAGAAAACATGCAAATTTCGACCATTTTTCTGAGAGTGCTTAGGATTAGTATTAGGGTTAGGGTTCCTGTTAGGGTTAGGGCTAGGGTTAGGGTAAGGGGTTCGTGGTAGAAAAATTGTTTCCGAGGGATTGTGTTTTTTGGTCATAATTCGGTCTGAAATGGATAGAAAACATGCAAATTTCGACCATTTTTCTGAGAGTGCTTAGGATTAGTATTAGGGTTAGGGTTCCTGTTAGGGTTAGGGCTAAGGTTAGGGTAAGTGGTTCGTGGTAGAAAAATTGTTTCCGAGGGATTGTGTTTTTTGGTCATAATTCGGTCTGAAATGGATAGGAAACATGCAAATTTCGACCATTTTTCTGAGAGTGCTTAGGATTAGTATTAGGGTTAGGGTTCCTGTTAGGGTTAGGGCTAGGGTTAGGGTAAGGGGTTCGTGGTAGAAAAATTGTTTCCGAGGAATTGTGTTTTTTGGTCATAATTCGGTCTGAAATGGATAGAAAACATGCAAATTTCGACCATTTTTCTGAGAGTGCTTAGGATTAGTATTAGGGTTAGGGTTCCTGTTAGGGTTAGGGCCAGGGTTAGGGTAAGGGGTTCGTGGTAGAAAAATTGTTTCCGAGGGATTTTGTTTTTTGGTCATAATTCGGTCTGAAATGGATAGGAAACATGCAAATTTCGACTATTTTTCTGAGAGTGCTTAGGATTAGTATTAGGGTAAGGGTTCCTGTTAGGGTTAGGGCTAAGGTTAGGGTAAGGGGTTCGTGGTAGAAAAATTGTTTCCGAGGGATTGTGTTTTTTGGTCATAATTCGGTCTGAAATGGATAGAAAACATGCAAATTTCGACCATTTTTCTGAGAGTGCTTAGGATTAGTATTAGGGTTAGGGTTCCTGTTAGGGTTAGGGCTAGGGTTAGGGTAAGGGGTTCGTGGTAGAAAAATTGTTTCCGAGGGATTGTGTTTTTTGGTCATAATTCGGTCTGAAATGGATAGAAAACATGCAAATTTCGACCATTTTTCTGAGAGTGCTTAGGATTAGTATTAGGGTTAGGGTTCCTGTTAGGGTTAGGGCTAGGGTTAGGGTAAGGGGTTCGTGGTAGAAAAATTGTTTCCGAGGAATTGTGTTATTTGATCATAATTCCTTCTGAAATGGATAGAAAACATGCAAATTTCGACCATTTTTCTGAGAGTGCTTAGGATTAGTATTAGGGTTAGGGTTCCTGTTAGGGTTAGGGCTAGGGTTAGGGTAAGGGGTTCGTGGTAGAAAAATTGTTTCCGAGGAATTGTGTTATTTGATCATAATTCCTTCTGAAATGGATAGAAAACATGCAAATTTCGACCATTTTTCTGAGAGTGCTTAGGATTAGTATTAGGGTTAGGGTTCCTGTTAGGGTTAGGGCTAGGGTTAGGGTAAGGGGTTCGTGGTAGAAAAATTGTTTCCGAGGGATTGTGTTTTTTGGTCATAATTCGGCTTAATTGTGGCTTAGATATTCTTTATTCAAAATAATTCAGACTTATCACAAATAGTTTGCTGAAATTTGGCGCAAGGGTAGAGTGGGCCAATACCCCCAAATGTCTTTTCCATTTTTATCTGCTTTTAAAATTATTCTATTTAGGGTTTTGACAATTTTAGACCAAGACAGTTTAGTATATTTTGCCCCCCTTACAACCGAATCATCGGAAATTTGGTACAGAAGTGTCTTGATCATATGCTTAATAAAATACTTAATTTTACATTTTTTGACCATTTTTTACATCAAATAAGGAGGGGAGGATTCGGCAGTCAACCAGTGAGCCTGGTGTTATCTGGAAGAGTCCATCCATTCCAGTGGGAATATTTCTGGACTAGTCAATTTTGCAATTTTACAAGGGGTGTGCTGGAAGAGTCTATTTTTGCACGGAGGGGGGAGCATTTTTTCAATTCATATTTGGACTTTGGTGATTAGGCCACAGCAAGTAAATTTTATGGATGACATCAGCGTGCGCATTAAGTTTCGCCTGATTTCAGAAAAAAAGATCTTTTTGGCGACGCGATTGGCCAATTTGCAAAATTAATGACACTTTATAAATCCACGATATTAGGAAACCCAAACATATGACATGTAACTGAAAAAAAATAAGCCAAGTATGCCAATGCCAATCATTACCTAATTTTCATAATCAATGAGAAATTGATATAATAGCATGATTTTGAATGAGGATTTTATTCTTGTGCACAATGCTTCAGAATCTGTTTTCCCCTTTGCTGTTCTGGTTCTGTTTAGTGTTACTATATCGTGGGTGCAGTTAGAATTCGCCAAATTGTCGCCAAGTTAAAGTAGAAAAGATAACTGATATGATTTATGTGAAAAATGTATAATCAATGAAAAGGCCACTTGTCACCCACAAGAGAGTCTTCTTTGTTGACAGCCATGTCATACAAAAATCCATAGTGCAAAACAATTTTCTTACATGACGTTACAGCCAGAAAACGAATACTAGAACACACCTACAACAACAATCATTGATACTTATAAACAAGAAAACCGTCGCCATGGCAATGGTTTTAATTACCACGCTTTTTTCCTCTTCGGAGAAGGTCAGATAGACCGAAATAGTCAAACATCTTGTGTTGTAGCCTAATAAACATACTTGTAGAAGCGACACTAGGAAGGTAGCCATGGCTATAGTTGCCGAAGTGAAACTTGTTGGATAGTTGTAAAAGTGCCACCAATATGGAAGCCATGAATGTAGTGAATGAAGCCATACTAGTTACCACACTAGTATCACTTTTACTACACTAGTCACTTCTTTAATACAGGAATGAATGCCTTGTTAGTTGTGATGCCACGTTTTGTCACTTCAAATCTTGTTACGATGTTTATGGTGTCTATTTTGAAAATTTAGCCGTCTGTTTTTTTTTATCCCATCTTGGGTTTTTTTCGCGCTATCTCATTATTTTTGCATTCTGCATAGGATGTCATCCATAAAATTTATTTGCTGTGGCCTTATGTCAAAGTCCCATTTCAGCGGATGTATTTTTAAACTGCTCCACATGTACAATAGGCGTATTACAGGGAGAGTCCATTTTGCACGGAGTTTTTTTTTAATTCAGTTTTGGACAGGTAATTATTTCATTTTCATTTCAAAATTCCATCTTTTCGCGGAAGTGTTTTTGGACTGGTCTTTTTTACCTTTTCATGCACGGGGACCTTATTTGCTAAATTGTATTCAAAGGGCCTTCTTTTCAGTCTGAGTATTTCTGGACTGGTCTATTGTGCAAATTCACATGGGGTGCACTGGAAAACTCCATGCTTGCACTGGAGAATTTTGTAAGATCCATTTTTGGGCTAAAGTGTGATTGGTAGAAGTGATTTTTAAGCAGAAGTGTTCCATGGTTGCAAATGGGTAATTTTGGAACAGTCTATTGTTGCATGGAGAGGGAGATGGTTGAAATATGCTATTACTGCTCTCAAGCCAATGTCGGCCTTTCTAGCAATATGATTTTCTTGAGAATTTGGGCCGTTGCATTGTCAAATCCTGACTCCCTGACTTGATTACACCGTTCATCTGTTGATGTATCACTTCAGTTCTATGGACTTATTGTAAAAGTAGAGTTCATTGAAATTATGTATGCAAATGGAAATATAATTCACGTGTGTTCTTCACCCCACCAGGTCGTTGTGCCCCAATGTTACTCGACAATTCTGCACCGAACATATACAAGATCTCAACAGGTAACAGTGCACATGACATTCAGTACCTAACAATAAGGTTTAATTTTTTTTCTATTCAATAAAGTAAACAGAACAAGTCGTTATATATTCTGTCAAAATATCACAAAATTGACCAAAACAGTCTAAAGAAAAAAATCTATCAAGTCAAAGAGGTAGCAAGCATCTTAGATGCAAAAATCACTTTCACCAGAACGCTTAGGTTTTCGGGTATGCGCGCACGCTGTATGTGTATGTATGTATATGTGTGTGTGTGTCTGAATAAAATTACTCGAGGATGCCTTGGTGTATTGTTTTGATATTTGGTAGGTCTGGGTAGGTCTTCATGAGGCCTTAGAATTAGATTTTGGGCTCGTTTTGGAGCTGCAGCAGAACTCCCATTTTTTATATTTCGCGTTGTAAATGTTATGACCATGGTTGTCAAGTGATAGATAGCTACTGAAAGGAAGAATAAGTCATGGAGCCCCAAGCGGCTTTTTTGGAACGGCAGGGGACATTTTTGTTTCAGACTTTGAAAAAAAATAACTCCAGAAGAGGTTTACGGATCATCATCATTCTAGATGTAAGTAATGATTTACATAATCATTAATAAAGTAAATCAGTTACATGAGGAAATGAATGAGGGAAGTGAAAAATCTCAGATATATGCAACTGAGAAAGAGAAAATATCTATACATATCAATTATTCAAATGAGAACTTGAACTGCATGAATATTGAGAAAGTACTATAATTCCATACTGGCAAATACACATGTAGACGGAATGTCATCATTCTTGTGAAATTTTGGCATTTGGAAGTCAAGTAAATGTGGCCATTATTAGACATTAATCATTGAAATGAAGGCCCCATTTACATGATTTACAAGGAAATACCACAACATCCTTCTTTACTATGATGAGAAGATGATTATTATTTGTGGTTAGGGTATATGAATACAGAAACAGAATACAAAAAGAGTAGGTATCATTCCTGTTGTGGGTGGATCAAACAGTCTGGTCTCTAGGTTGATATATTGAAAGGGTAATAGTAACCTGTTATGTTAATCCTTCCATAATTGTAGCAAAAATCAATCTCAATATAAAGACGGATATAATTTATGCAATAAAAGACCCTATTTGCGTAAGTAATGAGAAACATTTATGATACGTGACATCATTTGGCATAGGCTGAGATCAAGGTGTTTTTTTTTCAAATTAGGATGTCATCTGCACCGATAACTTCAATTGATCAAGACTTTGGAAAAAAACTATAATAAATTGCGACATAAAATATGTTCCGGATCATTTTAAGTGGCGGAAGTTGCTATGAGTATGTCGATACTTGTGCTTATTAATTTGCTTTTGATACCACATCAAGGTCTTGTAGTCTAAAAATTCTACATAGTATCCCAATGTCAATCTTTACATGTAGGTATGCTATGATATAACATGTGTCCAAGATGTATGCTTGATACTATTTTCTTATCTATTTCATCTATCAGAACTGGTATGTCGGATGGGAGATGGAGCATCCTACCGAGGAACAGTCTCTGTGACTGAAACAGGTAAGACCTGTCAACGCTGGGACAGTCAGACACCACATGGACATGAGTACACTACTGCAAAATACCCGTCATCCGGGCTGGAGGAGAACTACTGCCGGAAGACTGAAGGCTGGACCGAAATTTGGTGCTTCACCACGGATCCCAACACGAGATATGAGATTTGTGACGTACCTGTATGTGGTAAGGTCCGATTCTGTGAATTCTATTTTATGTTAGTGCTTTACTTTCCTTTCAGCCATATCTGCTACAACATCTACTCCATAATTCAGCGGCATCTCATCAATCAATAATGTTTGATGAATAAGTCAATTGTATCTGAACAAAACAAAAAAACTTTGATGATACTGCTTTGAGACCTTTACATAGATAAAACTAGAGTTTGACAAACACATCTCTTCGCCAAATAATCATGCCTTTATTGAAGACTTTAAGTTTAAGGTCTTATTCATGTATCACTAAATAGTACAAGTCTGTGATCACAGATGACCTGGTACCATGCCTGGTCAATCAGAATTTCATGCCTTCCAGAGGTTTTGTCCCCAGTGTAACAGCGTCCAGCTCACAAGAACCTCCAGCAAAACATCTGTGTAACAGCTGTGTCTATATATATAGGTCAAAATTATATATATATATATATAGAAAACAGTTTATTTCTGTTAATTGGCCACTAATTACAACTAAATGCATCTTTCCATGTAGATTATTATCTAAAGTACCTTTCAGCCAAAAACAATGCAAACAAGTTTGAAAGTCCTATAATGGAATTCAGTGGATTTCTGTACTTTCCTCATTAATTATGCAAATTAGCTGTTGATTTGAATAATTAGCATTACATTATGTAAGTCGTCACTTAGGCTATCTACCACTCAAAAATCACGACCACAGCATGTTCAGAACACAAGATGTAAAAAAAAGTTTTGCTGCAGTACCTTAGGAAGCCGCTAGGGGGCCCACTATCATATTCGACCTTCGTTGTTCTGACCCCTACCCACCTATCAAATATTATCAGGATCCTTTCAAGGCTTCTCGAGTTATGCGTTATACAAACAAACGGACGCACACACTCGGCCCGCTACCGTCCTAACGGAAAATGATATGCCAACTATTTTCGAACACAACCTTCCTTTCTGCAAAGGTTACTCAAATGCCAAATATCATGAAAATCCATACATAGATTCTTGAGTTATATGCTGTTGGAATGGATTTATGAACGTTCCTCATTAATTATGCAAATTATCTGCTGATTTGCATGATAAGTATTACATTGTGTAAGCCATCACTCATTCTATCTACATACCAAAAATCCTGATGATCCGTCAACACGTTCTTGAGTTATTCTCGTCCAAAGTTTGAAAGGAAATCGGTGCCTGCAGTTCCCAACAAGCCGCTAGGGGGTCCAAACTCACAGCACTTACTCTCTCTCCCAAGGGCTATCTACCACTCAAAAATCATGACCACAGCATGTCCAGAACACGAAGTGTATAATTTAAAAGTTTTGCTGCAGTACCTTAGGCAGCCACTAGAGGGCCCATTATCGAACTTGACCTTCGTTTTCCTAACACCCACTTACCTACCAAATATCATCAGGATCCATTCAAGGGTTCTCGAGTTATCTTGCATAGAGACAAACGCACTTACATACAAATCCCGCTACAGCACCGTAGGTAAGAGCTAGGTAAACCATTTTCGCACTTGACCTTCCTCTTCAAAACCGCTACACACCTACCAAGTATCGTGAAAATCGCCCAGCTGCGTTTTGACTTACACTGGAAAAAATGGGTTCAAATGCAGTCAAATCCGGGCCGTTATCTTTCCGTATCCTTGAAGGATACGATCGTTTACGGACAGATGCGAGCGGAATCTGTTACGGATCCGAAATTTCGGATTTTCTCGAATCCGGACTAATTAAACACGGAAAAATACGAAATCCGTATTTTTGGCAAATACGGTAGTGGATCCCATTGGTATTTTTTCGTATCCTTACCGCGGAGAACACGTCGAAACGTCGGTATTTTTCCGTATACTAACCAAATCCCAAACGTATTTGCTACGTATACGTAGATACGAAATTCGGACTTTCTCGGATTCTAACCAAATCCGAAAGCTGTATCCGCCCGTATTTTGGATACGTTTATGCAGATACGAAATGCGGATTTTCCCGGATCCTAACCAAATCCGAAAGCTGTATCCGCCCGTATTTTGGATACGTTTATGCAGATACGAAATGCGGATTTTCCCGGATCCTAACCAAATCCGAAAGCTGTATCCCCCGTATTTTGTCTAAGTTTAGATAGTACATACCTACGGAACAATTCAGATTTCGGATTTTCTTGAATGGGATCCAAGAAAAGTATACGTAGCAAATAAGTGGGAATACAGGTTTCGCATTTGGTTGGATCGGAAATATCCATATACTCTTATATCCAGGTATATAATTTTGCGGCCTTTATTCAAAACTTGTAGTTAACGTCGATGGCATTGGGATCAATCGCAGTGACTGTGCAATTTCAAAATGATTCACGATTCTGTGCTGTGTCCAACCAATTGGTCCAACTCAGACTCCATTGTCCAGCGACACTCCGGGGCCGGGACCAGGGGTAGTTATTAAAAAGAGCACACGGTTCCAACAGGCTACGGAAGGAGGAATAATCCGCTGAGATTTGCGCAGTCCGATCCATATGACTTGTGTTGGATAGGTCGCAAAGTTTGTTCACCTTGCAATCTCGGCTCAAAGTGAATTTACCATTCCGTGACCTTGCACAAATCTCCAACATAATCCGCCTCATCAACTTTGTACAGAATCCAGGCATCCTAGCGCATATAGCTTGGCGTTCTTTGGGTCGGCGGGGTCCCAGCTGGAAAGCAAAGTCCCGACCAGAACTTCAGAGGTAAAACAGGTCCAAACTTTCTCCATTTCTTCTCCTCTCGCAACAGAGGCCCGGAAAATGCTTGCTTCGTCTCGCATAACGGTACATTTGAAATCCCCAGACTTGCCTGTCATTGGGTACTCCCTGTCACATGACTCTGGCCCGAACGGAGACCTGCCCCCCGTTGGTGCTGATTGCTTGTTTACCAATTAACACCGAATAAATTTACATTTAAAAAGCACAGTGGCTGTGACACGCATTTGACCCGGACAAAACACATGAAACAAGTAACAAGTTACTATTATTTTACCAGATCGACGCTGAATGGCCGGGAGAAGTGTATTAAACCGTTCGATAGGCGCAGGCAGAATTTCTGTTAGGACGCCTTTCTAAAGATTCTACTTGTCACTTGTAGCTTTAATACAATTAAACACTCGAATCCTGTGTATTTTGTTATATTTCATTTAGCCATTTATAGCCTTTCTACAGCGTACGGATGGGTACGGATCCCGGCAGATACCAAGGTATCCGTCAAATCTCTCAAATGTGGATGCGGAAGATTCCGAACAAATACGAACGAATCCCAGATTCTAAAGGATACGCCAAAGTACCGAACAGATGCGACACTGTATCTGCTGGAATTATAACACACAAGGAATGCACTGTCGTATATACATGGATCCCTGGCTGTCAACGAACATGGAAATGCTCTTTTTGGGTCAGGAGAGCAAATTAATAGTTTTCAACAAACAAGGTGTATGTCTGATGTCGAGGAACCGTTCCGCATGCAATAAAGTTGGTTTCGAGGAAATCGGACATTGTTTCGCGAAACCTGAATTTTTTGTGAAAAATGCTCTTTTTGGCTCAGCAGAGGAAATTACCATTTGTCGACAAAAAATGTGTATGTCTGATGTCGAGGAACCATTCCGCATGCAATAAAGTTGGTTTCGAGGAAATCGGACATTGTTTCGCGAAACCTGAATTTTTTGTGAAAAATGCTCTTTTTGGCTCAGCAGAGGAAATTACAATTTGTCGACAAAAAATGTGTATGTCTGATGTCGAGGAACCATTGCGCATGCAATAAAGTTGGTTTCGAGGAGATCGGACATTGTTTCGCGAAACCTGAATTTTTTGTGAAAAATGCTCTTTTTGGCTCAGCAGAGCAAATTACCATTTTTCGACAAAAAATGTGTATGTCTGATGTCGAGGAACCATTCCGCATGCAATAAAGTTGGTTTCGAGGAAATCGGACATTGTTTCGCGAACCCTGTATTTTTTGTGAAAAATGCTCTTTTTGGCTCAGTAGAGCAAATTACCATTTTTCGGCAAAAAATATGTATGTCTGGTGTCGAGGAATCGTTCCGCATGCAATAAAGTTGGTACGGAGAAAATCATACATCGTTTCGCGAAACCTGTACTTTTTGTGAAAAATGCTCTTTTTGGCTCAGCAGAGCAAATTACCATTTTTCGACAAAAAATGTGTATGTCTGGTGTCGAGGAACCGTTCCGCATGCAATAAAGTTGGTTTCGAGGAAATCGGACATTGTTTCGCGAAACCTGTATTTTTTGAGAAAAATGCTCTTTTTGGCTCAGTAGAGCAAATTACCATTTTTCGACAAAAAATGTGTATGTCTGATGTTGAGGAATCGTTCCGCATGCAATGAAGTCGGTTCCGACAAAATCGGACATCGTTTCATGCACGAAACCTGCATTTTTTGTGAAAAATGCTCTTTTTGGCTCAGGAGAGCAAATTACCATTTTTCGACAAAAAAATGTGTATGCCTGATGTAGAGGAACCATTCCGCATCCAATAAAGTTGGTTCCGAGGAAGTCGGACATTGTTTCGCGAAACCTGAATTTTTTGTGAAAAATGCTCTTTTTGGCTCGGGGGAGCAAATTACCATTTTTCGACAAACAAGGTGTATGTCTGTTGTCGAGGAATTTTTCCGCATGCAATAAAGTTGGTTCCGAGGAAATCGGACATTGTTTCGCGAAACCTGTATTTTTTGTGAAAAATGCTCTTTTTGGCTCAAGAGAGCAAATTACTATTTTTCGACAAACAATGTGTATGTCTGATCGGAAATCGGACTTCTTTTCGCGAAACCTGTACTTTTTGTGAAAAATGAGAGGTGGGGGTAACAAATCCATAGAAAATACGAAATGGTATTTCCTAGGATCCGTCTGCCGTGAGGTGGGGCAACGAATCCATAGAAAATACGGAAAGGGTATTTCCTATGATCCGTCTGCTGTGAGGTGGGCAACGAATCCATAGAAAATACGGAAAAGGATTTGCTAGGATCCATCTGCCGTGAGGTGGGGCAACGTATTCGTAGAAAATACGGGAAAAGGATTTGCTAGGATCCATAGATTGACCCTGGACATTTCTGTCGCGAAGTGGGCCATCTGAACCATAGAAAATACAGAAAAGAGATTCGTTAGGATCTGCAGATTATCCTTGATGCCTTTTTGCCGTGAAATGGGCCAGCGGATCCATAGAAATACGGAATAGGGATCTTCTAGTATTTGTGTATTTTCAGAACGTACTTTTATCGAAGAGTGGGCCCGCCGATGGGTAAAATGTTTTTATGACGCAAAAGGAAACTCAAGACCAGATTGAACATTGCAGATTTCCAAATTGAAGGATTCGAGCAAATGACATTTTCGTATTTGTTAACAGTAAGGGATCCAACTGTATACGACATAGTATCTCTTCGTATTTTTCATCCTAGCGGATACAGTGTCGTATCTGTTCAGTGTTTTGTCGTATCCTATTAGAATCTGTGATTCGTTCGTATTTGTTTGGATTCTTCCGCATCCGCATCTAACGAATACCGCGGTATATGCCCGCATCCGTATCCATTTTGTCCAGTGTTATGCTGCCCAAAACAAACCCCAAAAACATACCAAGCTTGCTGCAGTACCGTAGGAAAACGCCAGGTAAACCGTTTAACTTGGGATTCCTTTTGACAACCGCTACACACCTACCAAAAATCACAAAGTTCCATCCACAATTTCTGGAGTTATTTGCTGTTGACCTACATACAGACCCAAGTCAGCAATCTCATACTCTTCTTGGCGAAGAGAATAAGCAACACTGGGAATGTTTATCACTATAACACTCTCTCGCGATCAGAATAACAATTTTGTATGAACGGTGGCAATAACTCCACCGTACCTTTTTCAGTTGTCGGACACAAGCGGCAAGGGTGTAAGGGAGGCTACATACGACTCGGGCGACACTGTATCCGACTGGTTCCCATCCCAAAGTCATTTGTGGACGCACAGCAGGCCTGTAAGGCGGATGGGGCGACCTTGGCCATGCCTAAAACAAAAGAGCTGGACCTAGCTCTGAGACGCCTGGTCAAAACATCCGGAGGCAACTACGATCACTGGATTGGCATGACGAACGCTGGTTACCTCGACTGGACATGGGTGGACGGGACACGTCTGGGACACTACCGGGTATGTGTTCGCTTGACAAGAACAATTGTTTGTAGTTCTTGTACAGTCCTTTCTTAAACTTATGCCATTGCCCATTCATAAGATTTCGTACAGTCATCCTTCTTCTCATTACTTCCTTTCTTAGTTCCTGATTAGTCTGTTGTGAATGATGGTCTCTCTGACTACACTCGTACTCCTATAATCCACAATGCAGGTACACGAGGGAATTAAAGCTGCTTTTCTTTTTCCCCAGGCATGGAACCCCGGTGAGCCAAGTGGAGACAAAGGGGTGGCACTGTGCGTTCAGTACTGGTCTTCAGGACATACTAGTGGTCCTATGTGGGACGACACTGAATGCCCTGGGGAAAAGTGGTTCATCTGCCAAATTCGTCCTGCTTGAATAAAAGAATTGTATATTGTGCAGAAATTGTTCTCTTCATTTTGGTCAACACATCAGTAACATCAGAACTGGTACATGTTCAGAGTCAGTGATTGACATTTCCCCTTGTTAAAATGAATTAGAGATTGTAAGTTAAAGGGTACAAAACTTTGTATTTTTGCCATTATTCAAAAATTGATCATGAAGATATAAAAAAATGAATTCTGGTGTAGTTGCACAAGAAAGAAAGAAAATTCAGTGTCTCTTGATGATCAATGTATTTTCGTCACATAGAGGTATATTTGTGGATATAGACCTATAGCAGTGCCAAAACTAACAAACCAACTGCGACGAAATCATATTAATCGCCTCTTGTCATGTGTTCATGTAAGTTCACCTGTCACAACATAGTACAGGCGCAATACGCAGTTTACTGTGGATTTCGTCTGGAAAACCTGGTTTATCTAGCATGATGTTATATCGTATAAGAGTTGCGACTTGATGACAGGTGTTACAGAGCTGCATTAGTTCATGCTACGTCTTCTTTTCTAATGTCTATTTCTACACACTCAGTGTGAGCTTTTTGGACCCAGTACTGTAAAGTACATGTACATTCCTGCACAATCATGCGGTCAGCGAGCAGCATGAGTGGCCTCTATTATTTCACTGATGATGAAAAATATTTATACACTTGTAAGGTAATTTATACACTTGATTGACACAATACTTCTATTTACAATAGTTGTAAAAATATGATATTGGTGATATGTTGCAATTAGAAATATTCATTTACTGATTCCTTAATTCAGTCTTAGTACAACGTTTGATTCATAATGTTTTCTAATAACTTGCCAGGATAAAACACTAGAGAATCTTTATCCGCGTGGTAACCTAAAGAACGATATATATAAGTCGACGGACGGTGGTTTGAAACTGTAATATCATATTGCCAAATTTTAATATTTACAGTTTGAAACCGCCGGTCGTCTACTTGATATCCCTAAATACTGTTCTTAAAATCGAAGGGTATGGCCTACCCCGCTGATAAAAGTGAATTAGCGTTAAAAGTATATCTAATGCAGTTCGTGTGCAGCCTTGTTTTCATTTTTTTTTTATGATTATAATTATAGGCCCAATTTAGAAATATTTCACCTAGCTGCTCTTTTTGCTTTAGTTTTTGACATAAAAGAGCAAAATGACATATTTTGTTGGGGCTAAATGTACTTCTATTTTCTAATCTGTCAAGAATGACTACTGAGTATAATGCAAAAATATAATGTTGATTGATTGCAACTTTTATTCATCATCATATCCATAGTCATTGGCTTAATTTTTCTATATGTTATATTTACATTTAAGTTTGTAAAACATCTTTACTTAAAATAACGCAAAAGTATATTATTGGTAATATCTTTACTTAAAATAACGCAAAAGTATATTATTGGTAATGCGCAGCTTGGTATCCATCAAAAGTAATAAGGAAATGTACAAATGTGTAAGATTATATTGACTGCTGTAATGTTTTTATTTGTTGCTAATCATAACGTTTCCACAAAGGTCACACAAAGGTGATACAAAAGCTATCATTACTTAATGGACCGAGGTATGAGCGTTCCGAACTAGTGTTACTTTTTCACCACGTCCAGACTTTTGTTGTTATCATTTTTCGTCAAAGAAGGAATCACACAAGGACATCCTGATCCACACAAGCGATGGAAAATTACATTTTGAGCTGTCCGTTTTGATTTTCTTTTGTTCAAACCGAGTTTCATCATTAGTTTGTAGACTTTTTTTTTCAAGGGAAAAATGCGATACCATACTTGAAATGACTATTTTACCAATGACGACTTTTTTTGCGTATGTAAGGCTGACTAATTCCTCGATAAGCTGTTTTTCTCCAGATACAAACTAATGATCAAACTCAGTGCTGCTCAAAGCAGATGCCAAACTGGCAGTGTAGACATTCTATTCTTTGATCTGGAAGATGAATGCATGACGCGTGGCGGTTAGTTGTAACAGTTTAATCGAAATAGAGATTATATTGTCAAAAATCAGCTGTTTGATGTCTATTCTTTTGATAATATTAAACAAGGAAAATAATGAATAATTCATGAGATCTTGCCTCATTAGTCTACGTGCGTCGTCGATCCTGTGCCTGCATTTACTTTCAAAGTCCGTCGTCAATTCAAGACACGCACTCAGCACACTTTAGTATATGTGTCCAATTTTATTATTTTTTCGTTGTTCAAAAGTTCCCGCGTTGGTTCGTTTTCAAACACCATTTTTCTTATACGACAGTTTGTCGGACATTTTGAATTCTGAGGGCGAAAAAAAAATACAAGAAAAAAAATGCTGCTAAATCACTGGACTAAACATCCAGTCCATTTTTCAAGGCTTAATTTGCCTTAACTTCACCTCCAGTAAGACTGTAAGAGACAACCGTCGCCATTTCAATATGTTTTTATTGTTTAAAGAGGGGGCAAGGGTGTTGTGGCGCCATGCCCTGACCACTTCCCCTCATACCCTGGAGAGCAGATCCTTTGACAAGCATTAAAAAAATCAAATTGGCCAGGGATGCTATTGGGTGGCCAGGATTTTTCAGAACAGGCGGAAATCAATGCGCGAGGATGTCATCCGTACAATTAAGTCAGTGTGGCCTAAGCTATTGTATTTGTTTTAGTTTGTAACATAAAAGACTGACATACCAAATTATTGGTAGAATTTCAATTTTCTGCTTTATCAAAAATGTCAGATTGGAGATCGATTGCAACTTTTACTGATCGTAGTCATTGGCTGCATAAAGTTTATAAAATATTTTGTTTGTATTATTTTCTTAAGCAATTGTAAGATATCACTTCATAATTGAAAACCACACTATTGGTTATGCACAACTTGGTATCAATCAGAAGAGAATGTACAAAGATGTAAGGTTGACTGCTGTAATTTTTCTTTTGTTGCTAGCCATAAAGTTGTCTCAATGCTCACACCTTACAAATGATACCGACATAACAATAAGCAGAAAAGACTTCATCCAATTGGTTACCCCATTTTCTCATCTTCATTAGTTGGTTATAAACATTGGAGCCTGAAATCCTGTTTATTGTATTTTTCATTTCTTTTCCAGGTTAGCAGTACTAAAGCTTCTAATCTGTTAAATTGTAATTAATGTTAAAAATTTGAAAAGACAGCGATAATTTCATGACAATATCAATGTCTACCTTAGAAGGAATTTTTCTATAAGCAATAAACGTGTACATTGTGTGTTTTACTGGTAGTATCAATGTACATTCTGTGCACTGCAACGCTACAATAAACTTTTCTTTAACATTGAACAGTCTCTACATTGAAATTTACGAGAAACAAGCGATGGAATAGATGTGATCAGGCTGATTGACAACGCGTTGTGAAGAGCTTGACGACATATTTGAAACTAGAGTTCGGCGACCTCATACCTCCATGAAAATTTAGAGCTTTCGTAAATTTCATGCAATTGACTAAGACATTAACATAATTTATTTTGTGTTGTTCATCATTGACAAACGTACACATGTCACAATTATAAAATTCCCATTATTAATCATAAAGCGGTTTTGCAATTATTACATAAATTATGCAAATAAGTTCCTCATTACCATATTTGGTATCTGCTTATATTCCACCTATCATAATTAACATGTGTTACATTTATTGAAGTCCAGTTATTGCAAACAATGGAGTTATACAATTTCCTCATTAATTATGCAAATTAAGTCCTCACTTGCATAACATGTATATCATTATGAACATCTTTGCCTAATATGATGCTAATCCGTCAATCGTTTCTGCAGTTATCCTCTTCGGAATGTCTTGACAAAAACGCCCCTGCAGTTCCCAAATTAAATGTTAGGGGCTGAAACTTGCCCAACTTTGTCATGACACTGAAAGCTATCTCCCACCTAAATTTCAAGACCATATCACGCCCAAGACAAGAGATACATAGAAAAAACTGCTATGATTGAATGTTGTCATTAATTATGAAAATTTGCTCCTATTTTGCATAATTAGTATTTCATTTTGTACAACATTGTCTGAGGTGCCTACATACCAAAAATCATCAAAATCCGTTGTTCCCTTCTTGAGTTATCCTCTTCAGAAGTTTTTGACAAAAATGCCCGTGCTATCCCAAAACTAGACGCTAGGGGGTCCAAACTTAAGTCACTTCTTCCTGAGCACAAGAGCTATCTAATACTCAAAAATCGTGACCATAGCATGTTCAGAACACCAAAATAGCAAAACCGGAAGTTGCGCTGCAGTACCAAGGGGAGCCACTAGGGGGCCCAAAATCTAATCATTTCCAGCTTTCATCACACCCTACCAACACACCAAGTATAAAACCAATCCATCCAACCGTTCTTGAGTTATCTTGTTTACACACACACACACACAGACAGACACACAAACACAGGGTAAAATATAACCTCCATTCCATTACATTTCATGGAGGTAACAACATAATATGTGCACAATAGGGGTGGGTACCGGTACGGTGTACGATGTAGATAAGTAAATAAGATAAAGAATAAATCATACATTATCAATTAATAGACTACAGCCAAATAACGTAAAACAAACACCTTGAAAGTGCCAAAATTTCACTATTACCATTCTAGCCATCATTTTAAGTACACAAATTAATTCAGTGCATCCAGTGTTTTCCATAAGAGGACATTCAACTTGATACAAATGTACTTCATAATGGCCAAATGGTCATAACGACCGAACAAGCTATCGAGGTGAGATAAAGGCTTTGACTTGACTTCATTACCTTCGCCAAGAAGGTTATGTTTTGGTTAGAAAATTTTTGTGTGTCCCAGTATGTAGGTCAATCTCATATAAGTCGAGCAGCTGTGGATGGAATATCGCGATATTTGGTATTTGAATAGCGGTTGCGTATACCAAAATTTTGTACGAAAATGGTACTCCTGGCACTTTCTGTTGTCAGTGCAGCGGGGTGAGTGTGTGCGTGTGTGTATTTGCGGACAAGATAACTTTTGACGCTGTGGATCGTTTTGCATTATATTTTTAGTACTTATTTAGGGGTTTGGAAAACGAGGGTCAAGTTCGATGATAGGCGTCCTGGTGACAAGTTGCGGTACTGCAGTGGAGCGTCGAAGTTAATAATAATAAGTCAAGGAGGGGATGGTAGATTTGCATAATTTTTGGTATGTATATAGCTTAGGTGATGATTAAAATCCTGAAATGTATTGTATGCAAATTGGAGCTTCATTTACATGATAATTAGAAGAATGTGTAAATCCTGAAATCGACCTCTTTTTCCGACACTCAGTGCTCAGTACCTAACCACATCTGTGGCCCAGGCTTGTGTACTTCATGACATATTTGTGTCAGCAAAACATATAAGTTATTTTTGCTGACATATTGTTTATTAGTTTTCACTTTGCCAATGCCATGTTCTTTGTTTGTGCACTATCTTGTTCAGGCAGAAGTGTATGACGATGGGAAAGGGTTTCTCCATTTTGATGTGAAGGGGTGTTTTCCCCCTTATTTTGGTGATGGTTATCATCAATGGAGACTTGATAAAGGTGAGACATTCAGGTAGCGTACTTAGTCCAGTGGTAAGCGGTCCTGCATCTGGAACTAGAAGCCGTGAGTTCGATTCCGGCTGTGCCGCTTATCCTACATCTACATGAATGCTATACCGGAAAGGGTTGCAGTCCATTGTGCTTATTGAAATGAGCCAGGGGAATTTGCCGGTACAATGAACGTGTAAATACTGTACATAGTATCTGTTTTCTCAAACATGACACACGTCCACGCAGTTGTTTGCTGTTGGGGTAGGTACTCTTTAGTAACCAGAGTTCCACGAACACATACCTTTGCCAAATAAACCAGGTTTGTTATGTAGAATGATGTCTGTAGACAAATGCGTTACTCATATCATATATTTTATAATTATATGCTTGGAGTTGGTTTATAAAATTTTGGCATTGATTATGCAAATTAGATCCCAAGTGACGATTAATTGATATCAAATTGTATCAAGCATTACTTAAGCTATCAGCATACCAAAAATCATGATGATCCTTTGATCCATTCTTGACTTATTCTCTTTCAAAGTCTTTAAATACACCTCTTACTCTCTTCCCTCTTTCACAGTTACATATGTGACAACTTTGAAAGTACTATAAAGGAATGCAGTGGATTTATGAACTTTTCCTAATCAATTATGCAAATTAGCTGTTAATTTGCATAATAAATATCACATTATATAAGTCTTCACTTAGGCTATTTACATGCCAAAAATAATGACGATCCGTCGACACGTTCATATTTTCTCATTAATTATGCAAATGAGGTCTTCATTTGCATGATAAATATGTATTGACATTTCTGTCTTTCTCAGCTACATATGTGACAAGTTTTGAAGTCCTATCATGGAATGTAGTGGATTTATAAAATACCCTCATAAATTATGCAAATTAGCTGTTGATTTGCATAATTGGTATTTCATTATGTAGGTATTCACTTACGCTACCTACATACCAAAAAACATGATGATCCGTCAACATCTTCATATTTTCTCATTAATTATGCAAATGCGGTCATCATTTGCATAATTGATATCTATTGACATTTCCCTACTTCCCAGCTACATATGTGACAAGTTTCAAAGTCCTATCATGGAATGCAATGGATTTATAAACGTTCCTCATTAATTATGCAAATTAGCTGTTGATTTGCATTATTGGTATTCCATTATGTAAGTCATCACTCATTCTATCTACATACCAAAAATCATGATGATCCGTTAACACGTTGTAGAGTTATTCGTGTACAACGTTTGAAAGGAAACCGGTGCCTGCAGTTCCAAAAAAGCCGCTAGGGGGCCCAAACTCACAGCACTTACTCTCTGTCTCGAGGGCTATCTACCACTCAAAAATCATGACCACAGCATGTCCAGAACACGAGATGTAAAAAATTGAGTTTCCGCTGCAGTACCTTAGCAAGCCGCTAGGGGGCCCATTATCGAACTTGACCTTTGTTTTCCCGACCCCTACCCACCTACCAAATATCATCAGGATCCATCCAAGACTTCTTGAGTTATGCTGTTGACAGACACCACACAGACACACACACACATAAACACGCCCAAAACATAACCTTAGCCATTCTGGCAAAGGTAATAATTATACATGAATAAGATTAGTCTTGAATAAAGGCATGATTATTTGGCGAAGGGATGTGTTCGTGGAACTCTAGTTGTAGATGGAACATTAGCAGATACCAAACATGCAAAACAAGGGCCCAAATATCACCATTCGTGTAATCTTCCGTTGTGACCGACAGGAACTTCCTACTTGTGTCATGCGTAAGTCAGACAGGTGTACACATATACACAGATTAGGTAAATGTTGAAGTCACGTGAATAGGCATTATGAAATGATCAAACTCGGTGCTACTCAAAACAGATGCCAGACTGGCAGTGTAGACATATATCTATTCTTTGATCCAGAAGATGGAGATATGACGTGTGGAGGTTAGTTGTAACAGTTGAATCGAAATAAAGAGCTTTGATTGCCAAAATCAGCTGTTCAATATCTCCTCCTGTAACTAGCAGCTACAAACCTCTTATGACAGCTTGAAATAATCAAAGCTGGTGAGGCATGATGATGAAAGTGCTTTGAGCATTTTAATTGCAACTTGCCAAATGCAATTCATGCCAATACGTGAGTGAAAAGAATTACTGTTGTTTTATCCCTATCTAGACCGGGGGGGGGGGGGGCAAAAATGCCTGAAACAACTTTGACGTCGTATAACTGCAGAACGGCGTCTGCTAGGACTACGAAACTTGATGGTTTTTCTTAAGGTATTGTTGGCAAAGATTTGCGGTAAAACTATGAGGTGGTGATTTCTTTCCTGTTGCCATGACAATGGGTTTCTGACAGGCAAGTTGTATAAAGTGCATTTTCTAAGGGAGCAACATCGGGGCACATCAGTGGTTTTGAACCCGCGACCTCTGGGGTTTGAGCCAAACACTTAGGTCGTTCAATGTTAAAAGTTTATTGTAGCGTTGCATTGCAAACAAAGTACATTGTTACTACCAGTACTAGTAAAACACACAATGTACACACAATGTATTGCCAATAGAAACATTCCTCCTTAGGTAGCAGCTGTCATGAAATTATCACTGTCGTTTGAAATTTTCAATGTTGAATACAATCTAATAGCTCAAAGTACTTTATTACTACTATCATGCAAAAAAAGAAAAATAGGATAAACAATTTTAACTTTCAGGCTCCATTGTTTATAACCAACTATTGAAGATGACAGAATGATCTAATCATGAATTGGATGAAGTGTTTTATGCTTATTGTTATGTCTGTATCATCATTTGCTCGGTGTGAGCTTTGTGGAAACGTTGTAATTAGGAACATATAGAATTATCACAGCTGTAAATCCTACGCATTTGTACATGTCCTTACTTTTGATTGATACCACATTGCACATTCCCAATAATATATTTTACGTTATTGTAAGAGTTGTCTTTAGCAGGTACAGTGAAACCTGTCCGAGCAACCACCTGGCGCAGGCAACCACCTGCCGTCAGAGGACACATTGAAACAGTCCCGTCCATTTTTACATAGTTAAGACCCCCTCCCAAGCAACCACCTGACTTCCCCAACCAGCAACCACATTTTTACAGTCCCAAAGGGGCATCCGACTTGCCCATACCAACCAAAATTGATTAACAGCAGTAAGCAGACATTTTATATGCAGAATTATGTGGGCACAGTTACCCTGGACTTTGAGACTTCTTTTCCTTAAGAGAATATTAGTCAAGCATATTAACAATGTCCACTGTGTAAAAGGATTATCATTGAGAATTTTGACATACTGGTAGAGAAATTGAAAGCACTTGTTTGGGCTGTTTAAGGAAACAGACAACTTCAAAACAAACCATGCTTGATTGTTAGACAAACTCAGCTCTGATTGTTAAACAATTGTTTCTTGAAGTTTTTTTACATAACAGCATGGAGATTAAAAACTGTGTGCATGTCTTATAGATATGTTTCCTGGGAACTAACTGAAAGGTGTATATCATGCGAACCGTATCATTTGTAATTTTTTTTCGCAAACCAACCAATTTGTCGGGAGCAACCACCTGTCTTCAGCAACAATTTTTGCACGGTCCCTCGAGTGGTTGCTCAGGACAGGTTTGACTGTATCTCTAGAAGATAATACCAACTAGATGTTTTACAAACTTTAATGTAAATATAACATGTAGCAAAATTGCGCCAATGGCTTTAGATATGATGGTGAGTAAAAGTTTCGATTAATCAACATTATACTTTTGCATTATACCCAGTAGTCATTCTTGACAGATTAAAAATTAAGAGTACATTTAATAGCAACAAAATATGGCATTTTGCTATTTTATGTCAAAAACTAAAGCAGAAAGAGTAGCTTGCAAACTAGGATGAATATTTTCAAATTGAGCCCATAATTATAATCATGAAAAATTGAAAACAAGGTTGCACACCAACTACAATTACATACTTTCGTGGATCTGAAATGTAGCTTAATCATGTGAAATTAAGCATATTTTACGGTGGTTAAATGTTGCTTAAATGAGTGGCACTAAGTGCGCTTTACGGAACCTACTGAACTGTTATGTACATATGATATTTAAGCAGATGTAAATATTGTGTAAAGGTGCTTAAACAATGCCGATACGTATCATTTACGCATATTTAAAGCGTGCTTAAAGACCTAATTTGGTGCAGTGTAAGGTGTGAGCTTTGAGGCAACTTTGGGGTTAGCAACAAAGAATTACAGCTTTCAACCTTACACGTTTGTACATTTCCTTCTCATTCATACCAAATCGTGCATAACCAATTTTATAGTTTTCAATTATGAAGTGTTATCTTACAATTGTTTCCCGAAAAATGATACCAACACAATATAATATGTCATAAACTTTAAGGTGAATACAACAGCTATAGTCCTCAATTAAAATTGGGTGTATGACTATGATCAGTTTAAATTATTAGAAAGTCATGAGAAAATAGAAATACTACCAACAAAAATTGTTTTTTTGTGTGTTTTATATTGCAAACAAAAGCAAATATAACAGCTCAGGCCACACTTACTTTATGGATGACTTCCGCGCGCACATTGATTTTCGCCTGTTCTAAAAAAACGGCCATCCAATAGCATCCCTAGTCAATTTGAATTTTTAATGCTTGCCAGACACAGCACGAAATCAGATATTTCAGCATGCAAATGAAGCTTAAACATTTGAACATGGTTATAGGTAATGTTTAAGCTACCTTTAAGCAGTCGTAAATCCACAACTAACACTCAACGTTTACGACAGGTTTAAGGACAAAGTAAAGCCCGCATCAAAAAATTAGGCATCTTTACTTGGTCTTTTAAGTTACTTAAATGATGCAAGGGTCGCGACTGGGTCTTGAGGAATCCAAAATATTTACATGTTAAAGACGATGGTTAGCGCTGTCTACATAGCCCGTTACCGGCCCACAGTGAGATTCCCGGTACGTCAACGGTCAATGATTTTGGCGCAGCTGGTTTGTTAGTCATGTTGTTTCATGAACGTTAATCCACAGATACACAGCTGTGTGGAGTGTTTGATAAGAAAGGCCGACATGTCTTCCTTGTCTCGTTTAGTCCCTTTCTGTCTTATTTTTTCACTTCATGGAAACCGAGTAATCAGTCTTAATTGTATGGAGAAAACACAAAGTTTGTACCCATTAACTTACACTTTTAAACAAGTGGAAGTGTTAGACACTGATCCTGAACATATACAATGTACTAATTGACTGATAAGATGTATTGATCAAACAGAATAGCAACTTCCTAGTCAAGCTGGACGAATTTGGCAGATGTACCACTTTTTCTCAGAGCATTCAGCGTCGTCCCACATAGGACCACTAGTATGTCCTGAAGACCAGTACTGAACGCATTGTACCACCCTTATGTTGCCCCTTGGCTCACCGGGGCTCCATCCCTGCGGAAAAAGAAAATGCTTTTATGTCAATTTCATCGTGTATAAACTGCCGTGATCCTTTAATTATCCATTTTCTGTAATGTGCGTGATGCAATGTACCATTCCCTCGCGTACGTCTACCTGTATTGTGGATTGTGGAGTGCAGATGTAGTCAGGAAGACAATCATTCACAACAGACTAATCAGGAACAGTGATGAGAAAAATGATGAATGTACGTAACATTAAACAAGACATGGCAGTGGCATAAGTACTCATGTCAATTTCAAAGATTCAAAGAATGGCATGTAGAAGATCTACCAACTATTTTACTTGTCAAAAGAACACATACCCGGTAGTGTCCCAGACGTGTCCCGTCCACCCATGTCCAGTCGAGGTAAACCCTCTTCATGCCAATCCAGTGATCGTTGTTGCCTCCGGATGTTTTGACCAGGCGTCTCAGAGCGAGGTCCAGTTCTGTTGTTTTAGGCATGGCCAAGGTCGCCCCATCCGCCTTACAGGCCTGCTGTGCGTCCACAAATGACTTAAGGATGGGAACCAGACGGATGCAGTGCTGCCCGAGTCGTATGTAGCCATCCTTGCAACCATGTCGCCTGTGTCCGACAACTGAAACAGGTAAGCTGGAGTTATTGCCATTGTTCATGCAAAATTGTTATTCCAACTGCGAGGGAGTGTTGATAAGCATCGTGTTACTTTTGTTTTGTTCGTGTATAATTTTGTTTTGTTCATGTATAATTGATTTAGTCATCAGACGCTATTGATTGACAAGATGGTATTAGATTATGGAGTAGATGTTGTAGCAGATATGGATGAAAGGAAAGGAAAGCAACAGTACATAGCTAGAGAAGTCACAGAATCGGACCTTACCACACACTGGTACGTCACAAATCTCATATCTCGTGCTGGGATCCGTGGTGAAGCACCAAACTTCGGTCCAGTCTTCAGTCTTCCGGCAATAGTTCTCTTCCAGCCCGGATGAAGGAAATTTTGCAGTAGTGTACTCGTGTTCATGTGGTGTCTGACTGTCCCAGCGCTGACAGGTCTTACCTGTCTCAGTCATAGAGACTGTTCCTCGGTAGGATGCTCCATCTCCCATCCGACATACCAATTCTGATAGATGAAATAAATAAGAAAATAGTATCACGCATGCATCTTGGAAACATGTCATATCATAGTTACATGGAACAATAACATTGACACACTATCTAGCATTTATCTAAACTCGGTACAAAAAGGTTGGAATATTAAGTTTTGTAGCCTATATATATTTCCATTTTTTCTGCATCAATTTCAATGTATTGTATATCAACAGAAAGCGTGTGTGATTTTCTTTCCTATAATATTAGACTTCATGGACTCATGGAACAAGCACCAGGCCTGCTTACGCTAGTGAATAAATTTCCTTGCTTCTCAGTGTATTTATAAACTGTCCTCGTTAATTATGCAAATAAGGCCATGATTTGCATGATTAGCATTTAATTGTGTAAGGCATGTCTGAAACTATTTGAATTCCAAATATTCTGAAGATCCGTCAACCAATTCTCTATAGCTAGTTATTCCACTCTAAAGTAATATGCAACTAAAATTTCTGCCATGCCTGGGGGGAAACTCCTGTAATTTTGAGAATTCTTGTCAAACGGCTAACCCCTGAGGCGTCGCCAAAATATTGTTAGTTACTGCAGAAAACAGATAACATTTGAACTCTTACCTGATGACATTTTGTAGAGGCTTGGTGCAGAATTGTCGAGTAACATTGGGGCACAACGACCTGATTGGGGTGAAGAACACGCGTGAATTACATTTTCATTTTCATTTTCAGACATGATTTCAATTTCTGATGTTACCTGTCACTTTCAGTAGTGATGAGGAGTGATATTTAAATACTCTATTTTTACAATAAGTCAATTCAACTGAATTGATACATCAACAGAGGAAAGTGTAATCAAGTCAATGAGTCAGGCTTTGACAATGCAACGGCCCAAGTTTTCAAAAGAATCCTATTATCAGCGCCGCAGTCTAGGATCTTTACTATCATGTACAATGACAGTATATATAGTGGGTAGAAAAGCACATAACAGACATAAACATTGTACAGATGGGTTACAGAAGTGAACTCTGCCAGGTTTCTTAGTCTGTATAAATACTATTGTTGTGGGACTTGTTCCCTGGCCATTTCTTCTCGCTTTTATAGTTATAGGTATACTACAGCTCGTTCCTTTTGTTGACAATCCCATTGCTTGGGAAATACCCAAAGGATTCCATTCAAATTTGTGGCATACACCACTTCAAAATTATTGATTTGGGGCTTTTGTTTGCTATTTTCATACCATAAATGCATATTTTGAAATCGAATGAAATTTGGTCAATTTGAAATCAATCCAGTCGCTCATAAAATGGCATTTCAATCTCAAGAAGATATATAATGCGTTAACATTTGTGTCAAATTTGCATTAATTTGATTAAAAGTTGAGCCTGTTTTAGAATACTTGCATCACATTTTGACTCACCCTTTCACACTAATATTGGCCCCGAATTGAGGGTTATTAGTCGCAAAAGATCAGTGTGACCGCTAGGGGAATGTCGCAAGAAAATGGCAACGTCGCCATAGTACTAGTAATATGTCGATAATAGTTCACAGTCCAGTGCGATATCAGTTTTCGTGACAACATGCTATGTAAGCGCCATGATAAAAGATATAACCACGTAAAGTAAACTTGGCGAAGGCCTACCCAAAAATACTCGGACTTCGCACAGGGTCAGTATTCGGGAGGGTCCGGGAAGACGGACGCCCACGTAGCGACCCTTCATCCCCTGACAGGAGACGGAAATGGACGGCTGGTTCAGGTTCATTTGATGATAACCTCCACACTTGGGATTCGCGCTGACCTGGTCGGAATCCCCGATGTGGATGTTGAAGGGGTTGATTCTTTCCAGACGAGCGTCTTGGCGGTTGAAGATGAGTACCCTGTAGATGTTGACAATGGCAATGGTGCTTGAGTTTTGTGAATATTCGGATAAACGTTCCTCCGAGCACTACTGATAATGTAGATCCTAAGTCACTTTTATTACCTCCATGAAAAATGGAGATATTGTTTGGTGTGTGTGTGTGTGTGTGTGTGTGTGTGTGTGTGTGTCTGTCTGTCTGTCTGTCTCTGTGTGTGTGGGTGTTTGCCTGCCTCTGTGAGTATGTTTGTATTTCTGGATATTTGTGGTTGAATAACTCTGGAACCTCTGGATGGATTGGATGGATTGTAATAATATTTGGTAAGTGGATAGAGCTAAGGCGAAGGTCAAGGTCAATTTTTGGGCCCCAATTATGTGACCTTGGTACTGCAGCAGAACTTCTGGTTTTTGTATCTTTGATCTGGTCGTGCTATGATCTTGATCTTTTGTTGGCAATTGGGATGTTAGGAGCTAATAGGAAGAAATTTTGTAGCTTTGGACCCCCTAGCAGCTTGCTCTGGAAAAATCTTCCGAGGAGAATAAGTGAAGAAAGGAATGTCGGATTTCCATAATGTTTTAAATACAGTTACCTCAGACATAGATCTACATAACGAAGTGTACATTATGCAAATTTTTATTTGATTTGCACGATTAATGAGGAAAATCAATGTTTGCATTGTTCTCCATTTTATGACTCAAATGCATGTAAATATGTAGTGGTTTATAACATGTGGAAGATACCAATTACGCGAATAAGATCCAAATTAGCTTAATCAATGCAATAGTGCCATAATTACTATAACTATTTAATGATTGGCTGTCAACATTATGACCTGTGTAATTAAGTTAAAGGTGTGTATAACCAACCATTGATTATGCGGATGTTAAAGTCATTTGCATAATCAGAATATTTCAAGGAGATAAAAGGTATCCAAACTGCTGTTTGTGTATTGTATTGGGACTTGCAGCTTGAGCCTTTCTTTTGACAAACATCAACACTCGCTAGAAGGAGATGCAGAAGAAAATTATCGATTACGTTTGAAAACTTTGTACCTACAGGTCAACTATGGAAATTAGGTTCATGAGTGTCTATGTTTGCACACGGTGTGTTTGTATGTATTATTTATTTTTTTAGTGTGTATTTAATGCTTATGTAAAAGCTGTACACATACCTGTCAATCACATAGGATTGGCCAAGATCCACCCACCAGCTCGGGTTAGTCTCTCCCGGTGAGTCTACAGTGTGTGTACAGGAACCATGATGGTAGTTGGTATCGGTGTTCCCGTCTACGGCAAGACTGGCAGCCCCATCGGCGGGATCGGTAGGCTTGTACTGGCTTGTTTGGAACGCTGGCTTTCCCAGGGCAACATTGACTCCTGGTGCAGACGAGAGGTCCTTCATTAGTAGTGTCATATTTATATTGATATTCAATATTGTTCAATGATGTTCAATGTTGCTATGATGTGCGGTATCGCAGGGTACCGTTGCAATGTTGTAAAAGTCCCTATAGCATCATTTAATATCTGGCTAGGGCATATATTATTTTGACACGGACATCGTGGTACATAGAGACGTGTGGTCAGCCTACGAGAATCCTGTCGCGTACCTAAAACGCTCATGGTATTATTGTGTGTATTAAGTGAAGTATCGTAAACGGTGCATTTCAGTGTACAAAAGAAGCCTCTTCTAGACGCAAAAGGCAGTCATCGAGCGTTACATACCAATCAGGTAGACATCATTTGCCCAAGGCCCGCCTTCCCCGTCCACTCCACAGGCAGAGGAACGTCCGTACTTGAAGAAAGTGTTGTGGCCATTAGCAGACCCGAAACACTGTCCGCCATTCTGCACAGCAAACACGGTAAACCCACGAGAATGTGCTACCTGGTAACACTTCTCGACAGGGTTACTCCGTGCTCCATAGCTGTCATCCAAGCGTGGATCTGTTCCCTCAAGGGATGGAATGGCGCGGTTGGGTCTGTCCTTCCAGCAACCCAGACTTTGGTAGCACTCTCCTGTGTGGGGAAAAGAGAGGGTATTATTGCAGAATGTGATCGATGGGCATTTCCTGTCATCTCCCGGCAAATAATTAAGAGAGAAAACAAGAGAACAGAATAGTTTTCTTTAAGTCAACATTCATTAGGGACTACAGTCGTCGAAGATTGAGATGACTTAGCAGGACACGTCGGTACAGAACATTGGACAGCTGTTTCTAGTTGGGCACTGATGCTTAGTAGGACAAATGCCTCACCTTCGTGAGTCACTGAAGGGTGTTGCTTTGATGTCTCCTGAAGCTGGTCAAATCTTGTCTTTTCGACATCATGTGTCAAAACCTGGCGACAAATAATTATACAATCATGTTCGTATCGTTGTACAATACATATAAACTGTGATTCATTATAGGTTGAGGCATTTCAAAAATCTTAAACCTTTTATAAATACCTTGTCTGTAGCTGCCGTAGTGACCGTCTTTGCTGTTCCAGCTTGTGGGAACGGGCTCGTTTCCAGATGGGAATCGGTCGGAGACACACTCGGAGACACACTCGAAGACACACTCGGAGACACACTCGGAGACACACTCGGAGACACACTCGGAGACACACTCGAAGACACACTCGGAGACACACTCGGAGACACACTCGGAGACACACTCGGAGACACACTCGGAGACACACTTGTCACACCATCAGCTGTCGTCCATGTGGGCAGGATTGTTGAATTGGCTGGGTCTTCCCTCACAGTCAAATAGATCTAGGTAGGATTACAGTTATTCAAGCAACTGTTTCAAATAGAGCGACGCAAGGTTACAGGTACTCAAGCAAAGTTACAGGTACTTGGCAATATGGAGCTGGAAGTTACAGGTAAAGGTTCTGGCTCTGTTTTTTTTTGTTAGACAAATAGGCTTTTAGTCATGTTTGGAGTGTTCGTTAAATAGTCGAGTAAGTACAGCGTGTATGTTATCAAGACTTGTTTATTTGTGTCTATTTATTTATGTATTTGTAGCTAGCTACCATGCTTTCTTTTTGTTGTTTGTTTTTCAAAGATTAATAAAGATTGATTGAAGAAAAAGGACTTTATTCTATAGTTTATAGAAGTTAAAGGTCGTCAGGTGATGCGAGGTGGGTTTCAGCCGGTAGGTTTCGGCTGAAAACCACTAGGTGAATACTTTAGAGGTCAGACTTTGTGAGTTTCCATGGACTAAATCTCAGGTAGGTGACTTTTGAGATCCTGTTTCTTACATGTTTCTATCTATTTGGATAGGACTCTGATTTAGTGCTCTTTACCCAGAAACCCTAGTGGTCTCAAATCGCACGACGAATGCAATCATAGGGAACCAACCGAGAGGGTTCCAGTTTTGTTTTCCAGTGTAGGGCCGGTAGGGTTGGCGGGAAACGGTGACACTGGTCGGCTTGACGTACCACTCCTCTCCAGAGAATTGTTGGGTGAGAGAGGGTGAGCCTCATCTACGGACGTGGGAAATGTGACGAGACCAACTCCTGCACCAATGGCGGCTGCTACAACAATGGCCATGATGACAAAGAGGAGCAGCTTGGGACGATGCAGTATTGCGTTGAAGCTTCTGGGGAACTCACAGTTGTCTTCAACATCGGTACTATCTGTGAGTAGACAACATTTCATATCTTCCTTTAATGACTGCTATCTACATTCCAATCTCCGGCGCCAGGTCTCGCGAGACTGCAATTTTGCGCGCGTGAATTCACAGTCGGACGGCAAGAGGCCTATATACGTAGTAGTAGGCCTGTTATAATGTCGTCCAAATAGGGAGTCATCTTCGATGGGAAGTTATTCTCTTCTTCGGCAAAATTCAACGATATAACTATATATGTGTCACAGGGGAGATTGGAATCTAGGAGGATTCAGAATCCTCGGGGAGATTGGAATTCCAATCTCCCCTAGGGGAGATTAAAATTATTTTGGTGTTCTACTGGAATTCCAATCTCCCCTAGGAGAATCCAGAATTCTCCTAGGAGAGATTGGAATTCTACCAGGACAATCTTTGAATTAGATTGAGATCGCAAAATACAATTGGGAATTCCAATCTCTCTGGAATAGCCATAACATTTCCCCGCAAACAAAAATCCAACTACTGCGCTCCCTTGTGTTATCAGTCTTCCTATATGGAGCTGAGGCATGGACTTTAAACGCTGAGATTGTGAAACGGATTAATGCATTCGAGATGAACTGCTACCGAAGACTACTTCGGGTCCACTGGTCATCGCACACCACAAACAGAGAAGTCATGCAGCGTGTTAATGCCCTGGTAGGCCCGTGTCCCAGTTTCCTCTCGCTTGTGAAAAAGAAGAAGCAGTGGTTTGGCCATGCTGCAAGAGCAAAGGGCACTCTAACTCACACTATATTGCAAGGCAGGGCGGAGGGTGTAAGACCTAGGGGACGTCCACGACGGACTTGGACAAGTGACCTGAAAGAATGGTCGGGACAAACAGTGCATCAGCTAGAAACCCTGGCTGAAGATAGAAGGAGATGGAAAACCTACGTTGATGGCATTGCTGCCCCTACGGCCGATGAGGCTATGGGACCGGTGAGGAGGTGAGGGTGAATCTCTCCCAGAACAATCCACGATTGCCCAAACAAATTAGATGAGCGACTTGACCAGACGGCTGTCACCATAGTTACAGTATAGCAGGTGGCACGACAAAAGAACAGTAAAAAGTATTAAGTATTTTACCTAGAATAGCTTGTACTGATGAATGTAGGCTTTATAATCCCCAAGGTGGAATTGATTAAAAGTGGTGAAATGGTTTAATCTATGTTCCCAAACAAGTTCATCAAAGGTTGTCCTGGTAGAATTCCAATCTCTCCTTAGCTAGGAGAATTCTGAATTCTCCTAGGGGAGATTGGAATTGCGGTAGAATGACAGAAGAATTCCAATGTCCCCTAGGGGAATTTGGAATGTCCCTAGGGGAGATTGGAAATACAGAAGAATTCCAATTTCCCCTAGGGGAGATTGGAATTCCAATTTCCTCTAGGGGAATTCCAATCCCCCCTAGGGAGATTGGAATTCCAATCTCCCCTAGGCCACACCAATTTAATTTCTTGGTTCACAGATTCGCTCGCTCCTATTTTTTGGGAAAAAAAATGAAAATAAAAATTTACCACTCAGCAAATTTTCACCATTAATGAAGCCATTCACCAACTTTCTGGTGTAGCAAATTGGCCTTTATATTATAAGCTCCTTAAAGTGTGGGTACAGGTGCTGTTACTGTACAATAATAGTTTTTTGTACTTTTTTCAAGCTGAAAACTTTTTTTCTTTATGTTTTGGATTAGTCGTTACCTTTACCCCAACCATTTTACAATTTTTATTTTTATTTTTATTTCGCCCTCTCGCTCCATATTTTTTATGAAAAAATCCGTGAACCAAGAAATTAAATTGGTGTGGCCCTAGGGGATTCGGAATCCTCCTAGGGGAGATTGGAATTCTAATCTCCCCTAGGGGAAATTGGAATTCCAATCTCCCCAAGGAGGATTCCGAATCCCCCTGGATTCCAATCTCCCCTGTGACATATGCATACCACAAGTAGACAATATTGTTGTGGACACTTGAATTCGCAATTGTGAATGTTAGATTTTTTCCATTGTGACAGTACGTGAATGCCCACTGCAGTGAGAAAAAGTATAGCGTATGTTTACACCGTCTGCTTATAGTTTCCTTATTTTAGCTCACGCCGAGAGATGGTCCCACAAAGTATTGACTTGGATTCATGTAGGTAGAAATATAACAGAATTTTGGAGGTACAGGCGTCACAGCGAGCTCGCTGTCACGCTAGCGTTTCTTTACATCTTGACATATTTTAGATATCGGTCGCACGAAACCCCCACAAAAACGTGAAAATACCGGCTTGAGTTGTGGGTAGATGTTTTAGTGAATTCTTTTGCCATTTTTAAATGCCTCGAAGTAACTATAGTGGAGAATCTTGAGAGGCCGGACGCGTGTTTTCTGTAGCGTGTCTTTTCCACAAGTTCACCCGCAATATTTTAGATTCCCGCCGGATAAAAACACAAAAAGGCGAGAAAATATAGGCTTTAGGTCCTTTTGGGTAGCGGAATTTCAGCGGCTTCTGTTACATTTTTTTCAAATGTCTTTCTTTATATCACTTTGCCCGGCAATATTTTTGGTGTTCGTCGGATAAAACCCCAGAACAGCGTGAAATTGTAGGGTAGAAATTTTTGCTAAAAATCTAGCAGAATTCTTTCAAAATTTTTGCTACGCAAGCGCAAGCCAAAGACAAAGTCATTTAAAATGGAAAGAAACTTTTACATTTTACATCTGATAGTGAGAAGCTTGAAGAAAACTAATATTAAACGTCTGGATAAAACTCCCGATGAAAAAGTGATGGTTTAGTTGGTTTGGTTTTTGATTGATCACAAAGAAACTAATCACCGTGTCTCATTATTCAATTCTTCTCTAGACAAATTACTCAATTGTTGTTTACACATTTAGTTATGAAATTAGTTTTACTGATCTTATGCAAGATTTTACAAATTTAATGGACTTTTATGCTTTTCAAGGCATTTTGGAGACGTTCTGTAGATATCAGAAGGCAGCAAATCATGAGACAAGGCTCTTTTAAAAGAACATGCACAGCACATATACTCATTCTAGATGTCAATTTTGACCCATTTATTTAGATACATTTGCATGATGTCGCGTTTCAAAGGAGGAGTCTGCAATAGATATAGATAGATCCAGTTGCATGACATTTTATACTATTCATGCACTAAAAACTGTTATGAAAAGGTTCCTTCATTGGAATTCACAGAAAAGGTAATGTCTTTCCGGTCCATTAACAGCGTATTGTCCATACAATAACACACACATACATACACACACACACACACACACACACACACACACACACACACACACACACACACACACACACACTCCTTTGTGGTAGATTTTAAGAGAATGCAAACCACAAAACGTACCTCCGCCGTCTTGTGGTAACGCACCCGCTGCGTACACAGGGTTCTCGTACAAGCCTGCAGCGTTACAGCCCACCCTGTCTGTGTCCTCTGCTGTTGACAAATCAACAATGACTTGATGTTGCATTTGGAAACACCACTAAAATGTTTCCATTAACATGGATTGTATTAGAGATGATTTGTTGAACTACATCAATATTTGATGTTGCAGGTGATAGTACAGAATCATACTTTCTAAACTCCAGATAAAGAATGTACTCTAAGACGACAACAACTTCACAAATTCTGATGATGTATAATAATGCCTAAAACCTAATCTTTAAACGTCCGAGTAAAATGAAATTCTTAAAAGTGATCGGTCGATTATGTTCATCATAAATTATAAAAATGCCATCATCTTAAGCCATTCTCATCATAGAATGCATCTTTTAGTTTTTCTCCGAAAATTACTTGGAATTGTTGTTTAAGACTATAAGTTGTGAAATTAGTTTTATAGTGATCTTATGTAAAATTTTGGCCATTCATTCTTCCCAAACAATTCTCCCATGTCAATAGGCTATTGTCCTTTGCAATGTTTTTTGATATGTAATTATCAGACGACTTAAGGTGGTATCTCGCTTCACTTGCGTCACTGCGGGATTAGAAAGTTAGTTAAGATACTTAATAAATTTCTTTTGTTGTCTTCTAAGTCATACTTTTACGTATTACGCACTAAATCTAAATGATACAAAATCGGAGAAAATAACAAAACAGTGACGCAGTGAACGAACCTCGCAGTGACGCAAGTACAGGGAGATAGCACCTTTAGTTAAAAATAACGCTACTAGCCTTTAGGTTCTTTTGAATAGAAAACTAGCGGAATTTCAGAGGATTCTGTTACAATTTTTTTCAAATGTCTTTCTTTACATCACTTCACCAGGCAATATTTGAGGATGAAACACCACAATAACGTGGTAATGTAGGGTAGAAATTTCAGCTAAAAATTTTGCAGAATTTTGGCGGCTTCTTTTACCATTTTTGTCACACACTGGCGCAAGCTAAAGACATAGCCATACCAATGCAAAAAAGTTTTACATTAACAGACATTTTATGGCGAGACAAGAAGCTTGAAGAAACCTAATCTTAAATGTTGGATAAAATCAAACTCCCTGTTAAGAAGTGATGGTTTGATATATTTGGGTGTTGATAGATTACAAAGAAACAAATCATGGTATAAGAGGGTATCAATATTCAATTCTTCGAATTCTCCAGACAAGTTACATTTTTGTTTACGTATTATGTTGAGAAATTAGTTTTACTGATCTTATGCAACATCTGAACAATTCTTTTTTTCCAAAAGAAAGTGTGTTTTACAAGGCATTTTTGATACGTTCTGTAAATATCAAATGGCAGTAAATTATGAGAAAATGGCTCTTTAAAAGACAAGCGTGTATACATGCGCAGTGCATCTACGTATGCACACACACACACACACACACACACACACACACACACATACACATACACACAGGTCCTTAAATTGCTAAACGCATTCCTTTGCGGTAAAAATGGTAAATGTTAAAAGAATGAAAACCACAAACGTACCTCCGCCGTCATGTCGTAACGCACCCGCCGCGTACACCGGGTTCTCGTACAAGCCTGTAGCGTTACAGCCCACCCTGTCTGTGTCCTCTGCTGTTGACAAATCAACAATGACTTGATGTTACATTTGGAAACACCACTAAAATGTTTCCATCAACATGGATTGTATTAGAGATGATTTGTTGAACTACATCAATATTTGATGTTGCAGGTGATAGTACAGTACTTTCTAAACTCCAGATAAAGAATGTACTCTAAGACGACAACAACTTCAAAAATTCTGATGATGTATAATAATGCCTAAAACCTAATCTTTAAACGTCCGAGTAAAATGAAATTCTTAAAAGTGATCGGTCGATTATGTTCATCATAAATTATAAAAATGCCATCATCTTAAGCCACTCTCATCATAGAATGCATCTTTTAGTTTTTCTCCGAGAATTACTTGGAATTGTTGTTTAAGACTATAAGTTGTGAAATTAGTTTTATAGTGATCTTATGGAAAACTTTGGCCATTCATTCTTCCCAAACAATTCTCCCATGTCAATCGGCTATTGTCCTTTGCAATGTTTTTGGCGACGCCTCAGGGGCGGAGCCGTTCTTATAGTACTGCGATTGAGTTGCCAGGAATTCTAAAAATTCCACGCATGCATTCCCTAGGGAATTCTTTTTTTTGCTACATTTTACGGGACTGGTCTTTACATAAAGAAGAGAGGAACTCTAATCTTGGGGCATGGAATAACCACAAGGTTAGAGTTTGTTTGTGCACACTATTAAACTCTGTATTACAGCTTTTTAAAGATATTTCATATTAACTTTCTGCACGTTAATTTAGACCAAAATGTCACAGCTGCTTGTTGTTGTTTTAGATAGGCTTTCGTATAATGAATAATGTTACGCCTGGCCCTGTAATTGACACTGGTTCATATAGATGCCGTTTTGAAAACTGTTTTTGATATGTCAAGTATAAAAGATTCAGAGATGAGATTTTCCTTACATTGGGCACGGTACGGTGGACATTTAACTCAGACTGACCGTGACTACATGATGCTGGCCTTACTTTTACTTAGCCTTACTGTGTGATGGAAGTGATGTTTTGTATGGGTGTTTTCATTTATTTGGTGTGTTTTGTATCATGTGCGTTACCTGAATATTGCTATTTCATTGATTTCTCTTTTTTTTTTGCTTTCATGATGATGTCACATTTGATATTTGTTGGGATATATCGGTACTCCAATTCATCCGCAACTGGGATTCTTGCTGGCCAGTGAATCCTTCTGTAGACCTGCGGGCTACCTGTGGACACAAATAGACAAAAACACATAAATAAATAAATGCCATTAATCTGCTTGTTGCAATACGTTTTATGTAGGTATGCTCTTCTTGCAGGTCACATGCAAAGTGTGTGAGCCAATTATGTTTACAAACTTCATCGATGTTTTAAATGTTGATGGTCATATGTTTGTTAATTGATTATGATAAATTACAATGACTAGCAATGACATATGAACTATATGTTACCTAACAAAATCACAAATACATCGTCCGATTGGGCTTTATATTTCCTGCTATACAAAACAAGGCGGCCCAAATCTGCCCCACTTTGTCCTGACATTAAACCCTATCTGCTACTCAAATGTCAATGCCATACTTTGTTCGCGGGACAAGAGATGCATTGAAGATTTTTTTTTTCACTAATCAAACAAATGTTCTTCTTTTCTGCATAAAGTGTTCATAAAATTTCACTTTGTATACCTACCAAAATACCGGATATCATGAAAATCCATTATTTCCGTCTTGAGTAAATCCTCTTCGGACAATACATGTATTATTTACAAAAACGACGCTGTAATTCCAGAATTAGCTTCTAGGGGACCTAAACTTATGTCATTTTCATTTCTTCCAAAGCACAAGATCTGATGACCACCCACAGTTGTGACCATAGAATATTCAGACATAAGACATCAGAACCGGGAGTTTCGCTGCCGAACCAAAAGAAGCCGCTAAGAGGCTTCTAAAATTTCATTATTTCCAGTTTTCGTCACACCTGGTCATAACAGCGCGCCAAGTACAAAACCAATCCATCTTGTCGTTCTTGAGTTCTTTGTACACAGACAAGTAAACACTACTGAAAAGGTTGAAAAGATCGGTCGAACACGATGTTAAGTAGCTGAAACTTTAAATAAACAGATATACTGAAGTTCTCTAGCAAAAAAACGACCAAAGAGCAACTAAAAAAATCCAATATCTAAGTGATAATCAATACTTCAGTAATGTTGAGCCAGTAGCAAAATTACAACTGGGTCACTCGCTCGGATGACGGCATACAATTTATAAAACTAGTTGATACAATGGATCACGCTCCAAAGAACATTTACAACGTAAGTAAAAAGAACATTATTTTGTTTTAGTCGTAGCATTAGCGAACGGTCCCTCACACACAAGGGGCACAAGCGGTACTAATCAAGAGCTGAGGCAGCTAGGCGCGGCCAAGCCGGCATGGTCATTCTGAGCAAAGCGTTTTGTTTAATAGCGGCCACGAAAACAAAAAAGACCAATTAGAGTAAGCCATTTTGCGTAAAAACGTCCATCTGTTCGACTGGGGTTGGATCATTACGGTGAGATGGAGTAAGACAATTCAGTTCAAATTCCCCTTCCGGAATTCCCCTGGTCGCCCCCATGCCTGGCCCACAGCGGCTGTGGAAAACGTGTTTTCGATCCCGTGTTTATTCTTCGCCAGGAATCGGGACAGGGACGGTACGCGATATGAACGGTATAACCATCGTATTTCTGACAAAGAAAATTCAAGATGTTCTTTACTGATAGATATATGAACTTGAATAGGCATTTTGGTGCCATACTGACACGCAGGGCAGTTTATATTGACGTCTGAGCTAAAATTCGCTGAACACTTTCCAAAAACGTAGGGCGATTCCAGCCTGCTGACGAACAACTCGAAATAAAAACAGAGTCTGTGACCATCTATACTTTGCTCGAGCATACAATTTGCAAAAACTGTGGACCACGTAGAGAAAACGTTTTACCGGTGGAAACAAATTAGCCACACAAGACGTCCATACCACAACTCAAGACGGAAAATAAATAGATATGTATGAAAAAATTCACAGTCGAAGATATACGCATCAAGCAAGAAAATAAAATCCTCAAAGTCCCAAAATAACCAGAGCTTGCAAGAAGTGATTCATTTCTAAATTACAGACTTACCTTACCTTACCTAGTCCCATCCTCATTTGCGATATTGCAACTCTAGCACGTTTATCGTCACCGATAACATACCATTAAAAATATCTTTCGAGCTACGAATTCACTTTACCTTAAAGCAGATGAGCGGACACGGGGGTTGTTTACGGGGTAACGGTTGATTTATATTAGCTACCCCGCTGACCCTGGGCGGCGATACGTCGAAGGGACGAAGAAGAAGACAGGGTACCAGAAACAGGCCTATGATTGAATGATGCTTAGCAGACTGGGTCGGTACTAGTCTACCCTTGGAGAACAGTGTTTGAAATGACGGATTTCTTCACAAATTACAAAAAAAAATGTAAATTACATACATTTAGAAGTCACAACTTTGCTTGAATATCAATCAGTCTCCAGTCCGATCTCAAAAATATCCACACAGGATAGATATGTTGAGATTGGGCTGAGGTCTGATATTCAGGTCATAACATACCTTGAGACATGTCAGTTCGTCGGTTGGTCGGACGGTGGACCAGCAATTTTCTTGGGTGCCGGGCAGTCATTCCCGTAACCCGTCGACCGAGAAATAGCACTCCGGGAAGTTGTCGAGACCAACAAGACAAGAACTCCCCGCTAAATCACCATGCCCCCGAGTGGTCATCTATGTAGGCGGGAATAACTGCCTGATACCCCGAAAAAAATTTCTTGCCAACGAACTAGCCGGTTCCCAGGGCAGTGAGTTCATCTTGCCGCGCCTCTGTGCGCTGTGGCCTGGGCTGCTCCAGAAGCGTTCTGCCAGCCCGCTCCGGTGTCACCGTCTCGACCCGCGGACGACTTTATCTGTACTGAAAAACAGATAGCTGAACACGAAATGACTGCTCTCAGGTTCACCGTCTGATTGGCCACAAGCCCGCAGCTGACCTATCGCTGACCAATCACTTATGAGAATCGCCTTTGCTATTTTCAATACTAGAAGATTGATGAACTGAGTGGTCACATGTCGCCCAGATGTCGCCCAGATGTCGCCCAACTGTTGGGCTGATTCAGCATCCTGGAGGATCTGTTTGTTTGACCTCATGTAACCAACTCGGTTTGACCTAGATATGTCGTCAGTGATACACACCTTCCTTGGAAATCCCACGGGCCCCACCCCACCTATGATACAGCCAATATCATCGAACCAAACAAACATTTTGCATTCGGGCTATATCTCACGAACTTGAAGCTTGCACCCACATAAGTCACACATTGCAGGTGTTTATGTTGAAACGTAAAAATCTTCCCGGCAAGGTGTCAACCCAACCCGAGCGGCCTTTCTTGTGGGTTATGGTATGGTTTAGTAGATGGTGAATAGAGAGCTGTGATGAAGGTACCATTTCTTAGAAGGGAACAGGCCCAACTCCTCTTAGGCAAGTTACTGTACCAAGAGCCAGCGTAATCTTATTTTAGGTGTATATACACGGCAATTTTTTGGTGACTCCGTGACTCTGCGAGGGTGCCCCTGAGTTTTACTTTCGGGTTCACAACGGTGATCTCAAGTTCTTTCACTATTAGCGAAAATCATTAGTGCCACTCAGTGTGGAAAAGTAGCGAAGTATTTTTGTCACATGTGCTCTATTTCAGACATCTTTGCATTTTGGGACACATCTTTGGGAACAGCTGTACTAGATATCACATCAAGGGACGTACACTGTACCTGAGACACATTAATACCTGTACCTAGCCCGTCGAGGCATGAATGAACAATAAAGGTCTTTCATTCATTCATTCATTAATACTGTCGAAGTTGGGTGACTTCGATGGGTTTTCGTGCAAAAATAATTACACGCCTCGTCACTGCTGGTCTGGTTGCTAGGCTTTTTCCATGACCCACACAGGTCAACTCCTCGGCTCTAGAGCCAACAACGCATTGTCCCTAAGGAAATTCCACAACAGAAACACCCCATCCGTTACCCTGATATGATATTGAGATCGGTGTCGTCAGGCTAGGCAAAAGGCGTCTCAGCACTATTTCTACCTCTTGAAACTGAGCCCATATTTTTATCAGGGAAGTTTCTGATTACATAAATATAGCTAGAATATGTTTAAGTGATACTCTGCTACATTGTATTCTTTGCCCCGAGTCAACAAGGGGTAGAGCCGTAGAGGCCTCACCAACTAATATCAACAAACAATTGTGACTGATGAACCTCTTCAACAACAAACAACCGGCTTTTCAAAACAGGCATGCTTACTGTGACCTCAAAACAAAAAAGGAAAACTGGGGAATGTATAAGGAATTATCAGGATATGATCAATTATGTGCCAGCAACAGGTATGACAGACTCTAAATGCACTCATAGAACTAAAGCCTTGTAAAATGCCCTGTTGTATGTACATTTACGTTGTAAGTTGATCACTATCATCAATAGATATTTCTTGATAATATTAACGTTACATGAAAAAAAGCAGAATCTAAAAAGAAACTCTCCCATTGATTCGATTTTTTAAAGATTTGTAATATAGCTAACGAAACAAGGAAGTGAAATAATTTTATTTTACAAATACAAATGTAGAAACAAAAACATTTACCTCTCCAGGTTCTGTAGGTTTATATCCAGTTGCGTTCTTGGCCATTTACTAATTCCTCATGTACAAACGTCCCTTCCTAGATCCTGGAAAATCATCGTCCTTCTCCAAGTTCGTTCGTTCGTTTTCCAATTTTAAACCCACTTGTGCCCCATGGCGGGTTTGCCCTCGGGGAGAGTAGAAACCCCCAGGGCGGGCCTGGTGCTTACACAGAAATTGGGCCACTACCATCGGTTAACTATTTCTTAGTCGATTTATTAGCTCCCCTCTATTCTCTCATCTATCTGTTCTGACCTGTCCTACCATCACTCCTGTTTATGTAACCGACGGGGACAGACTATCAAAACCACATGCCCATTGATCATGTCACTCTCTGAGCGAGCCGCCTCTGTCGACCGTCTCAAGAGGGCACAAGGCACTGTCTTTCTCAGACGTCTATAGAGTGCTGGTCAGCGTTAGCAGGCAAATGCCCCTGCGTCATGAATTTCGGAGGTTTCCATATGGAGCCAAGATGTGACAGAACCCTAACTTGAAATAAGATACAGTGTAAATCCAGATCAAAATTGTTGTTTGTTTGTTTATTCTTTATTTAACTAGGGTAAAGCATGTCGCAATAATCATGACAAAGTAGAGGTTACAGTCGGGGGAGGGGTGACATTTATATGTTAGTAGAATGGTGTAGTGAGCCGTATTTTTTATTTTTTGTTTTTATTGAACAAACACATAAAGGCAAAATAACAGACAAGTAGCGGCCCACTCAAGTCAAGACAACTTATATCGGTGCCGCTATTTAAAAGAAAATAAGAAAAACATATGATTGACAAGATGCAGTAAGTCTGTGCAAATGGTATACTAGTGTATTGACTGATGGAAGCGCAAGTCCTGGTACCCCCCCCCCCCCGGAAATACAGGTCACGAAAAAAAAAACATGGTTAGAAATGGCCAGTTTGCACAATGAAGTTCTGAGTTGAAGACATAATCAAACAGTTTGTGCAATAGTTGCAAAGGGAAGTACCAAAAAGTAGTAAATATTTGATTTTACCATCAGAGAGAGAGAAAATATCTTAAAGATGTCCTACGATCCTAGAAAGTTTTATTTTCTAGTTTTAAAAGCCGTATTTTGTTCAGCTCAGACCCAAGTGGTCTAAGCTTCGATCCTGTCACCGGTGTTGTGCCCTTGGAAAAGGCACATTACACGACTCTCCGTCACTCAGGTGAAAATGAGAACTTAGCTTCGGCTCGGACTCGGATTGGACGTTAAATGGAGGTCCCGTGTTTGAGGACAGCCACACCCTGAGCGTGTAAAAGAAACCACACACTTATCGAAAAGAGTAGACCGGGTCTTACCCCGTGTGAGCGGATCAGTTAAGTCCGTCCCGGGCTATGCAGCCTGCCCTTTTCAGTACAAACCTGGTGTGTTACACATGCGACAGTTACCGGATGTTCAATACAAACAAACAAACAAAGTAGTAGACACGATTTCTTCTTCTCTTCGGTCGCGGTTGTAGGCAGGCGTAATGAATCCAGGACAATACCCCCCTCCCCCGGCTCTTGGGGAGAATGTAATTGTGTGTTGGGCCTCCTATCGGCTTTTTTGGAACTGCAGGGATGGGTTTTGCTCTAGAATTCAAGCATAATAACTCAACAACGAGTTATTGGGTCGTCATATTTTTGTATAGATATATAGATATATTAAATGACGATTTACATGGTTAGATACAAATCGATATCTAATTTGCATAATTGATAAGTAAACTTAACAAATCCGCTACACTTCATACCGGGACTCATAAACATGTGATATATGTGAAATATCGCTATAAAAACGGTTAGGATATTAGTTGTGGAACTACAAGCACTGTTGTGTCCTTCCATGATCATGACCGGCTCGGGGTACTTTCATTGTTTCATAAGTGTGTGAGGCAGTGTTGTGATAGAATATTTCGTTCTGTACATATTTACATGGCTTCACGACAACACGTAACTGGAGAAGAACTCCTTTTATTCCTTTTACGTACAACACCTCTTGACTAGACTAGTCCCTGCACCAGGGCCTCTACCCCCTGGTCTGTCTCTCCTGACTTCTAATCTGAAATCTGCAGGCCGGTTAAATCCTTCCAGATGACTCCGTCACAATTTGCCCTAAAAAGAGCCGTGGTTTCTTGCCCGGCCTGTGTTGTGTCTCCTTTGCGTTTGATGTAAAGAACGATTTCATACCGTCTTTGCCTAACAGTACAGCCACGTTCTATCCGTTGTTACCTCCATAGAAAATGGAGGCAGTGTTGTTTCGGTGTGGCTGTGCGTGTGCCTGTGTTTCCAGATATTTGTGTTCCCAGGTTTTGTGGTCAACGTAACTCCCTGGTATTTGACCTTGGTATTGCAGAATAATTTTCGCTTTTTGTATCTTTGTCCTGGATGTGAGGTCTTGATATTTTGGTGGCAAATAGCTTTTGATGTGAGGAAGAAGTTGTGTAGCCCCCCACCCCCCATCCCCTCCCTAGCAGCTTCTTCTGCGGGGGCATTGTTCTTAAGCATTTTAAGTGGTGTAACGACTACAGTTCTGCTTTAAACGTCCTTAAATATCGATATTATCAAGCAGAAATAATGTTCGATCACTGGATCCTTTGTTCTTGTATACAGTTTATCCACATAGATAATATTCACACAAACAGAGCTATATGACACAGATATTACCAAGATAATGACAAGTCACCAGGACATTAATCCTTCAGAACAATCTTACATTAGGGGATTAGGACATTGCGTTGTGTTAACTACAAAACAGAGTTACTTCAGACAAATGTCACCGGGCACTAACAGTGGACTGCCCTTCCTTGCACGAACTGTACATGTGGCCTCATATAGAAATAAAAACGAAAACTTTTGGGGAACATATGAGGATTTATGTGCCAGCATCAGATATCACAGACTCTGACGAACTCATAGAACTAAAGCTTTGTAAAGTGCCCTGTTGTATGTACATTTACTTTGCAAGTTGATCACTATCATCAATAGATATTTCTTGATAGTATTAACGTAATACATGGAAAAAAAACGAAAAGAATCTAAAAAAAATCTCCCATTGATTCAATATTTCAAAGATTTGTAGAACATCTAACGATACATAGATGTGAGCTATACAAATAGATAGAAACAAAAACATTACTTTTCCAGGTTCTGTAGGTTATCCAGTTGCGTTCTTGGGCCATTTACTAATTCCTCCTGTACAAACGCCCATTCCTTAGATGCTGGAAAAATCATCGTCCTTCCCAATCCCCATGCGTTCGTTCTCCAAGTTCAAACCAACTTCCCATGTACGGGACCCATGGCGGGTTTGGCAGCATTCTTTTACTACAGAGGACACAGAGCTGATACATGGCTTCTCTTTACCGATCTTGCTGGCGGGCACATGATTCCGGGCACACTCAGACTGGGTTGTTTGTATTGCTTAAATTGCAGTAAACCGCCTCATGGCGTAACACATCAGGTTTATACTTCATTCAAACCGGGAGGAACCCCTCTCTTTTCGATAAACGTGATGGGTTCTGTATCGGAGCTTTGTGTGTAGTGGTTCATGGTGGGGTTTATTTCACGGTGTTTAATTATGTTTCCCAACAGGAAATACACTGTTGCTGTATTTTTCTTTTTTTTTCATCTCTTCAGGTTCTTCTGTCATGTTTGAACACCTTTATCACTTGATATAAGTCGATAACAAACGAACGGAAGTTAATGATTTTGGCACGTGGGTAGATTGATCAGAGACGAGTACAACGAATTACTATTATTACTCTAAGGCGCGATCTACACACAGTTTTTCCCGATATCGGCGAGCCTACTACCTCTCGCCGACAGCTTTTTTTCAGCGTCTAGATGCAACTACTATATCGCCATTACTATATCGGGAAAATTTCTCCCGAATGGTCCGGACCATTCGTAAGCCATCTAACGATACCTTACCGATACCTTAGCAGGGGTCCCCGATATGTTCCGCGCGCGTGTAGATGCTCCGCGAATTCGCGAAACTCATTAGCATATAACTACAGTTAACGCGGGCTCATTAGCATATAACGCGGGAACACCGGCTTATTAGCGCGGGAGAGCAAGATGGCGGAGGGAAAAGCTGGGCGCTCCCGTTGCACATGGAGCCATGCAGAAACCGCCTTTCTTATAAGTGTATGGTCGGAGGAGGAGATCCCAAAAGGACGCGGGATTTCTTGGTACACCCCGGTGTACAGGCTCTCCACCCTCAGCTCCGCCACAATCAGGGCAGCGAGAAAGAACGCTGCGTTCACTCTAGCCGGCCGCTGTCGTCTCTCCCTGTATCTCAATCGCCTCCTGCGCCCTACCCTTGCATGGCGTCTCATGTTTAAGATCACGCGCATGAGATACAGAAAGAACATTACCTGATTGATAACGAGTGGAAAAGCTACCGTCATTCCCGCCATTTTGAAATCCGCGGGATGTGTCACCAGAGGTCAAAAGGGGTCACGAATGTTCCGCGCCGCGGGTGTTCCGCGCTACGAGCGGATATCCCGCGCTACCATTTGCAAAATGTGTTTAGATGCGCCCCGATATCGGCCCCGCCGATATCGGCGGATGCCGCTATATCGGGAAAAAATGTGTCTAGGCACGATCTACACACAGTTTTTCCCGATATCGGCGAGTCTTTGACAAATTCCAAACTGCATCCCTCTCTGTATCTATCCATGCTAATTCAAAGCATTGATGTTGCTAGAGACTCCTTCACCGGCCCCTCTGGGGGCCTACCTACCTTGTCCAATGCTGTATTACAGCGTGTAAATTGACCTCACCTTACATCACGCATGACGTCAATAAAACATAGTACAGACACTTTTTTATCAGAGTTAAAAGACAGTGATGATTACTTGCACTTTAAGTCATGATTTCTAAAGATGACGAGCAAATTTAGACTACAACACTTTTGAACACAGTTATACGGTAACCAGTCCAGCTACTTACTTCGGTTAAGACTTCTCAATACCTACTTCAACGAAAAAGTCCAAACCGTACCGCCGTTACCTTCTTACTAATTCTCACGTCGCCAGTGTTTTTTTTAAAAACCACACTTTTTTGATATGTAATTATCAGACGACGTAAGGTGGTATCTCGCTTCATTTGCGTCACGATTGCGTCACTGCGGGATTAGAAAGTTAGTTAAGATACTTAATAAATTCTTTTGTCGTCTTCTAAGTCATACTTTTACGTATTAGGCACTAAATCTAAATGATACAAAATCAGAGAAAATAACAAAACAGTGACGCAGTGAACAAACCTCGCAGTGACGCAAGTACAGGGAGATAGCACCTTTAGTTAAAAATAACGCCACTAGCCTTTAGGTTCTTTTAAATAGAAAACTAGCGGAATTTCAGAGGCTTCTGTTACAAATTTTTTTAAATGTCTTTCTTTACATCACTTCACCAGGCAATATTTGAGGATGAAACACCACAATAACGTGGTAATGTAGGGTAGAAATTTCAGCTAAAAATTTTGCAGAATTTTGGCGGCTTTTTTTTACCATTTTTGTCACACAGGCGCAAGCTAAAGACATAGCCATACCAATGCAAAAAAGTTTTACATTAACAGAAATTTTATGGCGAGACAAGAGGCTTGAAGAAACCTAATCTTAAATGTTTGGATAAAATCAAACTCCCTGTTAAGAAGTGATGGTTTGATATATTTGGGTGTTGATAGATTACAAAGAAACAAATCATGGTATAAGCGGGTATCAATATTCAATTCTTCGACTTCTCCAGACAAATTACATTTTTGTTTACGTATTATGTTGAGAAATTAGTTTTACTGATCTTATGCAACATCTGAACAATTCTTTTTTTCCAAAAGAAAGTGTGTTTTACAAGGCATTTTTGATACGTTCTGTAAATATCAAATGGCAGTAAATTATGAGAAAATGGCTCTTTAAAAGACAAGCGTGTATACATGCGCAGTGCATCTACGTATGCACACACACACACACACACACACACACACACACACATACATACACACAGGTCCTTAAATTGCTGCACGCATTCCTTTGCGGTAAAAATGGTAAATGTTAAAAGAATGAAAACCACAAACGTACCTCCGCCGTCATGTCGTAACGCACCCGCCGCGTACACCGGGTTCTCGTACAAGCCTGGAGCGTTACAGCCCACCCTGTCTGTGTCCTCTGCTGTTGACAAATCAACAATGACTTGATGTTGCATTTGGAAACACCACTAAAATGTTTCCATCAACATGGATTGTATTAGAGATGATTTGTTGAAGTACATCAATATTTGATGTTGCAGGTGATAGTACAGAATCATACCTTCTAAACTCACGATAAAGAATGTACTCTAAGACGACAACAACTTCAACAATTCTGATGATGTATGATAATGCCTAAAACCTAATCTTTCAACGTCCGAGTAAAATGAAATTCTTAAAAGTGATCGGTCGATTATGTTCATCATTAATTATAAAAATGCCATCATCTTAAGCCACTCTCATCATAGAATACATCTTTTAGTTTTTCTCCGAAAATTACTTGGAGTTGTTGTTTAAGACTATAAGCTGTGACGTTAGTTTTATAGTGATCTTATGTAAACCTTTGGCCATTCATTCTTCCCAAACAATTCTCCCATGTCAATCGGCTTCTGTCCTTTGCAATGTTTTTGATAAGTAATTATCAGACGACAAAGAGTTAAGGTAGTATCTTGCTTCACTTGCGTCACGATTGCGTCACTGCGGGATTAGAAAGTTAGTTAAGATACTTAACAAATTTCTTTTGTCGTCTTCTAAGTCATACTTTTAGGTATTAGGCACTAAATCTAAATGATACAAAATCAGAGAAAATAACAAAACAGTGACGCAGTGAACGAACCTCGCAGTGACGCAAGTACAGGGAGATAGCACCTTTAGTTAAAAATAACGCCACTAGCCTTTAGGTTCTTTTGAATAGAAAACTAGCGGAATTTCAGAGGCTTCTGTTACAATTTTTTTTCAAATGTCTTTCTTTACATCACTTCGCCAGGCAATATTTGAGGATCAAACACCACAATAACGTGGTAATGTAGGGTAGAAATTTCGGCTAAAAATTTTGGCGGCTTCTTTTACAATGTTTGTCACGCAGGCGCAAGCTAAAGCCATACATAGCCATACCAATGCAAAAAAGTTTTACATTAACAGACATTTTATGGCGAGACAAGAAGCTTGAAGAAAACTAATCTTAAATGTTTGGATAAAATCAAACTCCCTGTTAAGAAGTGATGGTTTGATTTATTTGGGTGTTGATAGATTACAAAGAAACAAATCATGGTATAAGCGGGTATCAATATTCAATTCTTCGAATTCTCCAGACAAATTACATTTTTGTTTACGTATTAAGTTGAGAATTAGTTTTACTGATCTTATGCAACATCTGAACAATTCTTTTTTTTCCAAAAGAAAGTGTGCTTTACAAGGCATTTTTGATACGTTCTGTAAATATCAGATGGCAGCAAATTATGAGAAAATGGCTCTTTAAAAAACAAGCGTGTATACATACGCAGTACATCTACGTATCCACACACACACACACAAGGTGGGTTTACACCTGCGTATATTTTCATGCCGCACGAGTTCCGTTTCGACATTTTCCGACATTTTGACTAATTTCTTCAATACGCGGCCGCACGCACAAGTCGCACCTCAAACGCATCTGAATCGCTTTTAGAAAGTTTCACGAACGCAGGCAAACGAAAATATACGCCCAGTTCGCCTGATAGTTTTGGACATGCACAAAACTATCATTCGTACGCAGTTTGGTGGCCAAAACGTTATGGATGCGCAATACAGTGGTCCCACGTCGGTCGATTGCGCTATGAAGACGCTACATGTTTGCGCTTTATACGCAGTAATACGCGGATATCGCGGTATTGCGAGTACATAGCGTTCTCACAGCGCAGACACAACGCACCATGAGCGACTGTATAACGAATGCACACATAGATCACGATTTAGTACCGTGCGTTCTGCGATCGCTTTGCGCATACTACGCGTACTGATAGCGTGATCGACGCACACTCCAGATTTGGAATAAATACGAAGGTGCATCTGAGTCCAGACAAAAAAAATCATCTCAAGATGTCAGATCCAGGCCAGGACCGACGAATTTGTACCGGGGGCATGGAGAGATGGTCACAACTTGCAGGACACCATGAATGTAACTGGTCCCAACAGAGCCTCCAGGGACGGGAAGATGTAGAGGAACCTGCTCAAGCACTGGGTCAATTTGTGTGACACACATGCCATTTTGTGTAACAGATATTTGACTTAATTTGCTGATAATGGCAGTTTTTGTGTGTGTAGAACCACATGATATAAAGGTGCGATATAGAGCCATATTACAACTTTGAAAGAGGGCGTAAGGTTTCATGATTGTTTAATTTACGTGTTTAATTTGATAAAGATCTTGAATACGTTTTGTGGTGTGTATGAGTGTGATTTTTATAGTCGTTGACATACTAAGATGATAGGGGAAATCATTAAGGACAAAGTGAAAACAAACACAATCTTAACAGTGCACATAATTTCTTAAGGTAAATGATGGCCCACATTACTGGAAAAGCACAGTGTCACTGCTTCATTGCTTCGCAAATGAATAAAAAAAACCTCTTCACTGTTTACTTGTCAATGTTCTACTTGTACTGCCTGTAAACAAAAGCATACGTAGTACAAAGGGTTCCTCTAACAAAAATACTCTATTGGCAATGTTCGCAAACAAAAGTATATGTAACAGAAACTGTTCCTCTGACACACCTGAAATGCGTTTGGAATGCAGTTAGCACCAGGTGCGTCAGGCATGCGGTCGGTTGACGTTGTGTGCGTCCGGATTACGCCCAACATACGTACCCCATACGAATCTATTCGCAGTACGGAAAATTCTGTTGCGCATTTCAGTTGCAATCATATGCATCTCATGCGAAATGAAAACGCTGAAGTCGTAATTCAAACGCCAGATGGGCTCGACGTACAATTTAATTTATTCCCCAAAAATTCCAAATGTTGGGCGTTCGGCCGCGTATTGACAAAATTTCATGCGGAAATCATGCGCACTTGAAAATATACGCAGGTGTAAACCCACCTACACACACACACACACACACACACACGCACACACACACATACACACAGGTCCTTAAATTTCTGCACGCATTCCTTTGTGGTAGAAATGGTAAATGTTAAAAGAATGAAAACCACAAAACGTACCTCCGCCGTCTTGTGGTAACGCACCCGCCGCGTACATCGGGTTCTCGTACAAGCCTGCAGCGTTACCGTCCACCTTGTCTGTGTCTTCTGCTGTTGACAAATCAACAATGACTAGATGTTACATTTGGAAACACCATTAAAATGTTTCCATCAACATGGCTTGCATTTTGGATACTTTGTTGAACTACATTGTAGATCTACATTTGATGTTGCATGTTTTTGTACAGAATCATACTTTCTAAACTCAGGACAAAGAATGTGCCCTTAGACGACAACAACTTCAAAAATTCTGATGATGTATGATAATGCCTTAAACGTCCGAGTAAAATAAAATTCTTTAATGTGATCATTTGATTAGGGTCACCATTGCTTAGAAACATGCCGATCATCGTAAGCCATTCTCTTTATAGAATGCATCTTCCTAGTTTTTCTCCCACAATTAAAATTGTTGTTTAAGACTATAAGTTGGGAACTTAGTTTTATAGTTATCTTATGTAAAGAGTAAAATAAAATTCTTTAATGTGATTATTTGATTAGGGTCATCATTGGTTACAAACATGCCGATCATCTTAATCCATTCTCTTTATAGAATGCATATTTATGTTTCCCAGGTGACGTTTCGGGAAGCTCGGAGTCGCTACCGAAAAGTACCCGAACATGACCGACAACGCCTCGGAAGATTTCGGGGAGCGGTGCCGAACAGCCAAGATAGTAGCCCGGTAGTTTCAACAGTGAGAAATGTTTGTAACAGGTCGGGTTGTGGAGTACTAAGGGGTTTTTGAAGACGGCTAACCCCCCGTCGCAGTAGTTAAGACTTCAGGGAAGCCAGGGACTTGCAGAAAACCGGAGGAGAAGGATATCTTCATGCAGCAGATACGCAAAAACTGTTATTGCCAATGGAGCTCTCCTCAACTAGGCATGGAAAACACTACAAGTAAAATCGTTTTTCAGAGCCTAGTTGCCTCAGCTACGAAAAACTCGGGCGTGAGCCAATCGGCCATGCATGCCTTCGACCAAACAGGCGCTCCAGGAAGAAGTTGCCCGCCATATGGACAAACGAGATCGCTAAATTTTCACACAAAAACATCATCTCGAGAAACAGGACCTTGGAATCTTGGAAATTATGAACGAATCTGTTCAAGCTATGCAATACATTTCTATACCTGTTAAAAGATTCAAATCTAATTTGTATGCCAAGTGGCCGAATGGTCAGTGCATCTGCTGTGTACCCTTTTGTTGCTGGATCGACCCGGGTTCGAGTCCGAGGAGGGAGATTTTTTTCAGTTGTCCTTTTTCCTTTCTAGACATCCATTTGATATAAGAAAACTTTTGTCTTGCAACCACAACATCAAAACCCGCATTTCGGACTTTTTGTTCTGCATTTTCCCGCTGTTAGAATGAACGGGATCGTAAACCATGGCTCCGGGTTCGAGGGTGAAAAATTAAATTGTATTTTTTTTCCTTTTAAACAGCCATCTCATATAAACAATACATTTGTCTTGAGACCAGAAAATCAAAACCCACCAAAACCTTGAGACTTTATGTTCTTCATTTGTGGGCATGTTTTGGTAACCAGTTAAAGAAACATATTTTGCTTGTGAATGTATAACGTTATAACGTTAACCACACTAGCAATCAGTGCCACGACAAGAGGGAGGGGGGTGACGGGGGTGGATTCGCGCAATCAAAAAGTTGCTACGATGAAAATTTAGCGGTCGAGTAGTGACCGTTAAGAACGCTGGGAAACATTCTGCATTTTCACGAAAATGTTGCCTCTCTAGTTCTAGTTGTTTTTTTCCCACAGTTGGAATTGTTGTTTAAGACTATAAGTTGGGAACTTAGTTTTATAGTGATCTTATGCAAAACTGTATCCGGTGCAATGGCCGATTGAGTAGAGTGTTCGCCTTGTGTCATACCAAAGACTCTAAAAATGGTACATGCTGCTTTCTCTGCTTAGCACTCAGCACTAATGAGGAAGAGTATGGAAGTTAAACACACATCACTACCAGCGGACCAGCCCCCTGCTGTAGTGACTTGCACAAATGTGTAGCCCAAGGGCTTCGAAGTGGAGATGGGCGCCACCCTACGCATCTTAGATGCATGGGCAAACTTTTACTTTTTTTATGCAAAACTTTGGCCATTCATTCTTTCAAAGGAATTCTCCCATGTCAATCGGCTTTTGTCCTTTGCAATGTTTTTTTGATAGGATATGTAATGATCAGACGACAACAAGTTAAGGTGGTTTCTCACTGCAGAAAATGCAGTGTCTTTCCTATTCATTAACACATTTTTTATCTATGTAGCACTGATCATACCCCTCCCCCTTCACTCACACGGAATGGTTGAGAAACAGCACTAATTAGAATAACTTTATTGCGCAACAATTGTAACAGTTACAATGTATGGCAATGTGAACAACTATATACTAATACAAATAACTAACAACTAATGTAATATAATATAACAGTATAAACAATCTAGTGAGTATCATAAAGCATTATCTCGTTTTTGTAATGAGTTGTAAATAAATTGGCCTACGTAGGCAGATATATGAACAGGACATGATAATATCAAATGGAATACCTCTGACCTAGCATGTGGTAGTACAATTTTGGACTTACATACAATATTTTGAAATAACTTTTGACGGTCTTCTTCATAAGTCGGACAATCCATTACAAAATGAAATTCATTTTCTATGTCATTATGGCATGTGGGACAAAGTCTCTCATTGGCTGGTATGTTGTAGGTTCGGCCCTTTTCAATTTGTAAGGTGTGTGCACTAATCCTTAGTCTCGTTAGGTTATTTCTAAACAATTTGTTTTGAACAGATGAAAGATATTTTTCGAAACAGAATTCTTTTTGATTTTACAATAAGTACTGAGTTTGTTAAAACTTCTTAATTCTTGTCTCCAACCAGAGAGAAACGTGTCTTGCAGACGGTTCTTAAATATATTTCCAAAACGGTTGGCATTAACAGCAGGATTAAGCCAAACATTTTGGAAACCATGTCTAATTAACATATCTTGCACATGCACAGCCCAGTCTTGTTGTAGCTCAACAGAAGTATTATATGCTTTCTTTACAAGTCTGTCATTTGGGAGATTATGTAACCTAAGCCAGTATTTTATCATCTGTGTCTGTGAATCAATATAAAGTGGGAAAACTCCTAGCTCACCCCTGACCGCGGCGTTGACAGAGCTTTTGGGTACGCTGAGTGAAATTTTGCAATAATTCAAAAGCACAAATTCCAAATCGGAAATTTCATATGATATTTTTGGTTGCTCAAAAGTTATGTCCTCGTCTCTTAGTGTGTTTGATTGATACATAACGTTCAATTTGTCGCTGTATTTTTGAAACCGGACAAGGACAGGGCGAGTAGTGGAAGGGTCTTTTTTGCCAACACGAGAGGCTCTAAGGATATAAATTTCTGATCCCAGTAACGTGCTGATAATCCTATTTATTGATTCTCTGGTATTTTCATTTTCATATTCTTTTATCCCATAGAAAATAAGGTCTCTTCCTTGTACAGTTGTTCCAAGGACTTCGCCACAATAAAGTAAAATCGGTTTTATGCAACTGTTGAATAATTCAAGAGCGAGCGGGATGGATGGGTTGAAATTTGTTGATAACAGTGATAATTGGGGTCCTATGTTTGTTGCTAAATTTGTCGTTTTAAGGTTGAGATAATGCATTTTCATCAGCCATGTGTGCACCATTGATACTGTATACTATTACATTTCAGTGATCCTGTTGAGTGCAAGTGAATTAAGTCCAAATAGTGTAATGACATGAAAATGAAATGTCTTTCCGATTCATTACCATTTGTCTATTTAAGTAGCAATGATCATACCCCCTCCCCCCTACTCACACAGAATAGTTGAGAATGCAAACAGCCAAACATACCTTCGCGGTCTTGTTGTGACATACCCGCCGCGTACATCGGGTTCTCTAACAAGTCCGCAGCGTTGCAGGTCACCCTGTCTGTATCTTCTGCTGAAGGCTGTCCACGCTGTTGACTTTGGGGGCAAGCCTGCCGTGGGTTGTCCATTCCAATGTCGTCAGTGAGCTGATCCACGTTGTTGTCGGGATCGTCATGGGACACTTCGGTGCAATTGTTATGTCCTGTTGTTTGTTACAAATAACATACATAGAGTAAACCTTTATGTAAAGGTACTTTCACTGGTATTCACATTCCAATTGCAAGGGTCCCATGCCCTAATACCTTTGCCAAATGGGATAAACGTTTTCGAGTGGCGTTTCATAAATGTATCTCAGTGATTATGAAACAATGTCCTCATTTTCATAAACTATAGAAGGTGTTCACAGTATGACAGTCCCTAGGCATTTTGCTTGTTTTTAGGAAAGCAGGCCATCATATCATTATCCACAAAGTCTTTAAATGAGACCTTCCTTAATTACATGATTCGTGCCGGTCTAATAAATGCCTATGTACAGTAACTTCCAAATATCACAAGAGTGATTTTTACCACTATGAAATTAATGATGATTAATTAATGATGATTAAGTCCTGATTTTTATTGTTGATACCTATCAATATTCGTTTCATTCTTAGTTACTCATGACGTCACATGTTTGAGTCATAATGGAATTTATGACTTGTCCTCAAAAACCATGCAACTCATCTCCTGACTTGCATAACTGACACATGATCATGTAGACACTCACACATACACACAAACATCATCTTTATCATCCGGGCGTGCTGAGCGGATAAGCGTGACAAGCATGAAATTCTGATTGACCAGGGATGCTACCAGGTCATCTGTGGTCACAGTCTTGTTTTGGGTCGCATTTGTGAGGAACACAGTTGATGCAGTCATTTGCTATTGGGGTAGGTACTATTTGGTAATACATAAATAAGACCATAAAGTCATGATTATTTGGCGAAGGGATGTGTTTGTCGAACTCTAGTTTCATTATAATTTTGCCAAAGCTTCATAACGTGGCGTCGGGCGTGGCGTAACTGGTAGAGCATTCGGCTCGGAACCTAGAGGTTCTGAGTTCGATCCCAACCGTGCCCCGCCCCGACGTTGTGCCCCTGGGAAAGGCACTTTACACGACCTTCCTCAAAAGCCAAAAGCTTCATAACGTGGCGTCGGGCGTGGCGTAACTGGTAGAGCGTTCGGCTCGGAACCTAGAGGTTCTGAGTTCGATCCCAACCGTGCCCCGCCCCGACGTTGTGCCCTTAGGAAAGGCACTTTACACGACCTTCCTCACTTCATCCAGGTGTAAAAATTGGTACCTGACTTCGGTCGAGGAGGTAAAAGGACTACCTTTACCTTGTGTCTGTACCGTGTATGTGGCACTGTTAATATAAGTAACAAAACTTGAGTGCAGTGCCACATTGTCCCCGTCTGTCCAAAAGCAAAATAGAAAAAAAAAGCTTCATAACTATTAACCTGGTAAGATCGATGGCCATCAAAGATGGATTCGACAAATTTCAGTGCTGTAGCCTAAGTGTAGGGCGTATAGCAATGAACGAGCGAGAATTTGCGGTGCGCTCAATGATCACCAGGTTCTTTCAATGATAACTATGGTCAAACATGGTCGCCACCAAATGTGTTTTAAAGCAGTAGGTATAATTCCATAGGAAAAATGCCTTTGGTGGCTATCTATAATCTGGCAAGTATTTCTGACTCGACAGTCAACATCCTGCGGATTGGATAGGGAGATAGAGAGCCTTTTGCTGTTGTAGTCATTCAAAATAGCATTGAGCTGTTACCTACCTGAATCCATATCCTGGCGTGTAGGCGATGCCAGGTCGGATCTCGGTAAGGCAGGGAGGGGCCTTCCTCTTATGCTTGTTTTGCTCATCGTCTGTCAAGCAATGGAGCTCACCTAGCCAAAGAGTGGGCGATGCCCCCAGAATTCAAAATGTCGATACAAGAAAATCGGTGTTCCAAAACGTTTGAAACAAAGAAAAAATGATAAAGTTGTTGCCCACATATGCTAAAATGTGAAGGGCGTCGGACTTTGAAGTAAATGCAGGCACCTAGACTAATGAGGCAAGACATCATGAATTATTTGTTATTTTCCTTATATCGTATCATTATTCTTAAAACAACAGCATTCTTTCGTGACAATCAAAGTTCTTTATTTCGAGCCAACTGTTACAACTAACCGCCATGCGTCATGTCTTCATCTTCTGGATCAAAGAATAGAATGTCTACACAGCCAGTCTGGCATCTGCTTTGAGTAGCACCGAGTTTGATTATTAGTTTGTATCGATCTGGAAAACAACAGCTTCTCGAGCAATTAGTCTGCCTGACATGCACAAACGTCGTCATTGGTAAAATAGCCATTTAAAGTACGGTACCGACGGTACCTTCTTCAGATACAAACTAATGGTCAAACTCAGTTTGAACAAAAGACAATCAAAACGAACAGCTCAAAATGTAATTGTTCCGTCGCTTGTGTGGATCAAGATATCCTTGTGTGATTCCTTATTTGACGAAAGATGATAACCACAAAAGTCAGGTCAAAAAATTAACTTTATCAATAGTTCGGAGCCCTCATACCTACCTCCATGAAGTATTCAAAGCTTTTGTTAATTCCCTCTTTGATCTTGTTTGATTGATTATGATAATCGTTTTCTGAACAATGACCTATTCCAAAATTACATTTATAACATGTAGAAAGGTCCTTTCATTTGGCAGGGTTTTCCAAGTTCCATTTCATAATACCCTATGCACGTTAATTCAACATTTACCTAATCTGTGTATATGTGTACACCTGTCTGATTTACGCATGACACAAGTAGGAAATTCCTGTCGGTCACTACGGAAGATTACACGAATGGTGATATTTGGGTCCTTGTTTTTGCCTGTTTGGTATCTGCTAATGTTCCATCTAAAATGAAGTCAAGTCAAAGCCTTTATCTCATCTCGATAGCGTGTTCTGTCGTTATGACCATTTGGCCATTATGAAGTACATATGTGTCAAGTTGAATGTCCTCTTATAGAAAACACTGCATGCAAAAAAATCCATATAAATCAAGTATGTATCAGAGGAATACTCCAAGCAAGGTCAATTGGCCCACCGCCAAAGTACTTATCGCATATTTTGGCAAAAATATGCCTGTCAGAATTCCATTGCCATGGCAACACAAAAATAATTAAGTTACTTTATTGACTTCAAATTTTTGCTAACGACATTTTGTGATAAATTACCAAGTTTGGTAGCTTTAGCGCTAGCCGTAAATGAGTTATGCGTCATAAAAGTTGCTGCAGGCCTCAAAAGTCCCCTTCCTGGTCAGAATAGGGTTAGTACAAAACGTGGTCCTTCTGATCTTTTGCATAAATTATGACAATCAGCTAGGATAAGCATCACCTTAACATGTCAAAATATTCCTCTTGCATTGACGAAGTAATGTATGTACAATGAGCACCGCTCGATCGTTTTATTCTAAAAAAAAGGTCGGGTGCTGTAGCCCCTTGCACTGACCATGTCCCCCATACCCTGAGATCAGATCCTCTAAATTTGTACCCTGAGTAGATTTATTTAGCCTTCACCAGGCCTTCCTATGAGGGGTGCGGATCGTAGAGGTTCGGCAAAGAGGGAATAATTGACCAGGAGAGTCAATCTCGCTATATCTTAAAGGTTAACAATATTCTGCCTCCAGAGACTGTGCGGGAAAATGAAACCCTCTGGTGGCCAAACTCCCCTGGCAAACTATTCTCACTATACCCAGGTAGTTAGTCTAGTAGAGACCCCATCCCGCAAAGTTAATTTTACAGGCTCACTTCCAACGCCGCTAAACATTGGATACCGTAATGTTTTCTGAAAGCCGCTTTCAGATCGAAATAAGCCGTTCTTGTGGTAGCTAGAGAAAATACCCTCTGTCGGAAATTGTTTCTACAAATCCTTGGGGCGTACGTGCTTTCTGATATTGACGGCCATGCAGGCAATGCTCCCACCATGACCGTTGACGTACCGGGAATCTCACGGTGAGCCGGTAACGGGCTATGTAGACAGCGCTAACCATCGTCTTTAACATGCACATATTTTGGATTCCTCAAGACCCAGTCGCGACCCTTACAACATTTTAAAACTTAAAAGACCAAGTAAAGATGTCTATATTTTAAAGCGGGCTTTACCTTGTCCTTAAATCTGTCGTGAACATTGAGTGTTAGTTGTGGATTTACGACTGCTTAAAGGTAGCTTAAACATTACTTAACCATGTTCAAATGTTTAAGCTTCATTTGCGAAAGGCATTAAGCATGCTGAAATATCTGATTTCGTGCTGTGTCTGGCAAGCATTAAAAATTCAAATTGACCAGGGATGCTATTGGATGGCCGTCTTTTTAGAACAGGCGAAAATCAATGTGCGCGCGGATGTCATCCATAAAATTAAGTCAGTGTGGCCTAAGCTGTTATATTTGCTTTTGTTTGCAATATAAAACACAGAAAAAAACATTTTTATTGGTAGTATTTCTATTTTCTAATAACTTTAACTGATCATAGTGATTCACCCAATTTTAATTGATGACTAGCTGTTGCATTCACCTTAAAGCTTATGATATATTGTGTTGGTATTATATTTCGGGAAACAATTGTAAGATAACACTTCATAATTGAAAACTATAAAATTGTTTATGCACAATTTTGTATGAATAAGAAGTAAGTGTACAAACATGTAAGGTTGACTGCTGTAATTTCTTATTTTGTTGCTAACCCCAAAGTTGCCTCAAAGCTCACACCTTACACTGCACCAAATCAGGTCTTTAAGCACGCTTAAAGTATGCGTAATTGTTACGCATTGGCATTGTTTAAGCACCTTTACACAATATTTACGTCTGCTTAAATATCATATTTACATAACAGTTAAGAAGGGTCCGTAAAGCGCACTTAGTGCTCACATTTAAGCAACATTTAAGCACCTTAAAGTATGCTTAATTTCACATGATTAAGCAGCATTTACGATCCACGAAAGTATGTAATTGTGGTTCGTGTGCAACCTTGTTTTCATTTTTTTCATGATTATGACTATGGGCTCAATTTCAAGATATTCAACCTAGTTTGTAAGCTACTCTTTCTGCTTTAGTTTGCAAAATGTCATATTTTGTTGCTACTAAATGTACTCCTATTTTCTTATGTGTCGAGAATGACTATAGGGTATAATGCAAAAGTATAATGTTGATCAATTGCAACATTTACTGATCATCATATCTATAGCTATTGCCTTCTTTTTGGCTAGATGCTATATTTCTATTTAAGTTTGTAATTTGGTATTATTTTCTAGAGATAACTGCTAAAGACAACTCTTATACAATAACGCAAAACAATATTATTTGTTATGGGCAATGTGGTATCAATCAAAAGCAAGGACATGTACAAATGCGTAGGATTTACAACTGTGATGATTTTATTTGTTGCTAATCATAACGTTTCCACAAAGCTTACACGGAGCAAATGATACAGACATAACAAGAAGCATAAAACACTTCATCCAATTGATGATTAGTTCATTTTCTCATCTTCAATATTTAGTTATAAGCAGTGGAGTGAAATCTAAAACAGTTTATCCTATTTTTCATTTTTTTCCATGTTATCAGTACTTTAAGCTATTAGATTGTATTCAACATTGAAAATTTGAAACGACAGCGATAGTTTCAGGATAACTGTTACCTTATAGGAATGTTTCTATTAAACTTGAATATTGTGTGTTTTACTGGTAGTAACAATGTACATTGTGTGCAATGCAACGCTACAATAAACTTTTATTTGACATTGAACGGCCTTTATATTGAATGTTACGAGACAAAAGTGGTGGAATAGGCTTGATCAGAGACTGATGATGTGTTGTGAAAAGCTGATTGACGACGTATTTTGTAACAACAGAATATGTGCACAAGATGAAGAACCCTGAATTGATAACATGTGGTGTCGTGTGACAAGTCATGTGACTTCGGTAGTTAAGGTGTTTGGCTCAAAACCACTGATGAGCCCCGATGTTGTACCCTTGGAAAATGTACTTTATACAACTTCCCTCACTTCATTTACGTGTAAATACATAACGTTACCAAGCGGTTAGGGCGGTCATTTGAGTAGGACACTCGAGTAGGACCAATGGAAGTCACGTGTTTGAGAACCACACCTCACGCACGTTCAAGAACCCACGAAAAGAATAGGTCTCTGGGTTGACATCTTGAAAATTAAAAGGTGAAAGTCACCTGTTATGTCAATCCTTCCACAAATGTGGTAAAACTAAATAAATAAATTGAAAAGAAACCATACATTATCAATGAATGGCTATAGACTGCTGTCAAATGAATTTTATCAAAGCACCTTAAGATAGCAAAAAATTCAGTATTATCAATTCTAGCCATAATTTTAAGTACACAAAATATTTAAGAAACACTTGTCTTACAAAAGAATATCCAACCTGAGATAAAATGGGTCGTGATCTGAGAACTTGCATAATAAAAGCCCGCAAAATACCTTGTCTCAGATTTTTACAGATTTCTGTAGTAAAAAAAAACGTTATGTCCAAATCTGCCTGAAATAGAACCATCAACCGGTCTGTGTTTGCCCAAGATACTGCCATAGAAACTGTAGGTATTGGTGTTGCCGTCTGATATTTACAGATCCGATGAAAAACACCTTACAACTGACAAAGGCAACTTGACATTGGAGACTTCATTTGATATATATATAATTTAACGTTATATGGATTTTTTGCTTCTAGTGTTTTCCGTAAAAGGACGTTCAACTTGATACATATGTAACTCATACTGACCAAACTTGACTTCATTGTATGTGGAACATTAGTAGATACCAAATATGCAAACAAGAGCCTAAATATCACAGTTCATGTAATCTTCGTGATGATGACTGACAGAACTTGTGACATGCGTACGTCATAAAAGGTGTACAACACCAGACATAGATTCGGTAAATGTGGAAGTCACATGCATAAAGCATGACAAAATGGATCTAGGAACCTGTCAAAGAAAAGTACTTGCACATGTAATAAATGTAATTTTCGCATAGAACATCATTATTAAACCTGGGGATTTCTTGCCCATGGTAAGAACAATAAGGAAGTGCTCCCACTGTGACTTGTCCAGCAGTTTGAATGGTGGATTGACCCCCATAAACTCATAAACATTCCTGACTGTCTACCAGCTAGAAACAATGGTCAGAGACAGATTAGCATATTACTGGTCACAGATTCAAATACTGTACTGGTTCAAAGTACTGGTTTTCATAGGAACATTATCAAATCATACAGAATGATCCAAAGTAAGCAACAAAGTTACAAAATGCAAGGTTTCAATTAGATAATATCATGTGATAATAATATAAAACTATAAGCAGTTCTTGAAAGAACAACTTTTTTCAAATTTCAAATTAGCCTTGTCAAAATTGTAACAGAGTATCTATTTGGATCTGCATTTTTAAACTTGAAAATGTCTTCCTTATAGCTGAATTAGCTCTCATGAGTTGTGTGTGTAAAAATATGACTTACAATACTTGACTTATAGTAAGAAACCAATTTAGTCCTGTGCTCTGTAGAACTGCACACATAACTGTCAGCCAACGTCTCAGACTGAAAAGCAACCCAGTGTTTTTCATTACTTCATATTCTGGGCTAAGTGTTCTTCAAGCTAACTTCTTTATGTGTATTCTTACTTTAATTTCTCTTTTGTCTCTAGATTTCAAACATGATTTGAAGAGTAACTTTTACTTGGTAAACTTTCTCAGCCAGGCCACCACTGATGTGCACTGTATGGGTGCCTGTAGCATACTGAAGGGCATAGTTTATATTATCTGCTCTTGATATAGTTTTACCGGCCCCTTTAAGGAAATGATTTTCATAATCAATGAAACAAGATAAAATAGGAAGTTTACAAAAGTTCTAAATACTTCATGGAGATGTGAGAGCTCCAAACTATAACTTCGACACCATACTTGAAATGACTATTTTACCAATGACGACGTTTCTGCATGTAAGGCAGACTAATACCTCGATGAGCTTTTTTTCTAGATATAAACTAATGATCAAACTCGGTGCTATTCAAAACAGGTACCAGACTGGCAGTGTAGACATTGTTATCTTTGATCCAAAAGATGAAGACATTGAATCGAAATAAAGCTTTGATTGCCAAAATCAGCTGCTCGATATCTCCTCTTTGAACTAGCAGCAAAAACCTCTTTTTAGACAATTTGGACATTACGCTGACGGCCTTTCTTTCTTTTTTTTTTCTTTTCCAGTCGTGTCAACGAAGTAAGAATTCGTAGAATTGATATTGTCAATATCATTGACTTAACATTTTGTAAAATTGCGGTATTAAATGGAAATGATCAAAGCTGGTATGGCATGATGATGAAAGTGCTTTGAGTTTTTCAATTGCAACTTGCCAAATGCAGTTTATGGCAATACGTGAGTCAAAAAAGTTTGTTGTTTTAACCCTATCTAGATGGAGGGGGGCAAAAATGCAACTTTGACGTCGTATAACTGCCGAACGACGTGTGCTAGGACTGCGAAGCTTTTCTTAAGATATTGTTGGCAACAAGTTTCAATAAAACTATGAGGTGCTGATTTTTCGTGTTGACATCGCAACGGGTTTCTGACAGGCATATTTTCCAAATTTATTAATTTTGGTTTAAATAATGAGTTTTCAATGTTTTCTTGCTAGACCACACATGTTTTCCTACAAAATATACATCCTATATGATCTAATGTTACATTTATGATTAAATATTCATAATTTATGCTAATTTGATAACGTCAACATAATCTATCTTATTACAAAACACATTCATAAAGGTTTCTACTGCACTTCTAAAAAAAGTTTGGGGTTATATGTAGAAAAAAACGTATTTTAGAAAATCCAACATTGCCGATCCAAGATGGCGAACATAGAACCCCATTTCCTGGCGTCTTACTAGCGTCAGAGCAATCGTCATTGGCATATTATATGATTATCATATTAAGTAATGTCGACACGACAATTTCAGAAAAGTTAAAAAGCCCATCCCTTCAAAACTTGGTGATCGTAACCCAAGCGGTTTTCAAATAACGAGGTCCTCTTGTCCTAGGAAGACCCCAAAAGCCTGATCTAGATAGGGTTGATCATAATAATATCGTGCCTCATTAGTCTACGTGCGTCGTCGACCCTGTGTCTGCATTTACTTTCAAAGTCCGTCGTCAATTCAAGACACGCACTGCGCATGTTAGCATATATTCTTTATTCATTTTTTAAGAATTAAGTTTCTGGTCGTTTTGAAACACCATGTCTTGTATCGACAGTTACTCCCAGAGTTCTGGGGGCAACGCCCGCTCCAGGACTAGGTGAGCTCCATTGCTTGACAGACGATGAGCAAAACAGGCATAAGAGGAAGGCCCCTCCCTGCCTTACCGACTTCCGACCTGGCATCACCTTCACACCAGGAGATGGATTCAGGTAGGTAACAGCTCATTGCTATTTTGAATGACGACAGCAGCAAAAGAGTCCAGTCGAGTGGCAAACATGTGTAACTGGTTATACATGGAAGCTTGGTTTGCGAGATCAATGTCCTTGAGGTAGGTATTGGGGTCCATTTAATTACCTCTAGGACGATCTGATGTTGTTTCCCGCATCACCCAGTCAATCACAATCAGAAACAGGATTGGAGAGAGGATGCATCCCTGTCTTACTCCAGAGTTGACACAGAATAGTTCACTCAGAAATTTTCATAGAATTTCCCACCAAATATAGAAATAGAAACAATTTTGGAAGGTATAGCATATGACCTTAAAATCTTCCGCATAGTTTCCTGGAGAACACTATCGAATGCCTTTTTGACACCAATGAAGTTGATGAGTAATGTGACACTCCACTCTACACATTACTCTATGATATTTCTGAGGGCAAAGATCTGGCCTATACAACCTCGGCCTTTGCGAACCCCTGCTTGTTCCTGTCACAACTTGGTATCTATGGCAGTATCAATTCTCTTTAGGAGAACTCTACAGAAGACCTTACTGTGAATACATAACAGTGTTCCTCGCCAATTGTCAAAATTGCTACTGGCACCTTTCTTGGGGATTTTAGAGATGAGACGGGATTTTAAAGATGTGACGCTTGGACCAATCTCTGGGAATCATTTCATGTTCCCAAATCTTGGCAAACAAATCAGTCAGTACAAGAGTTCTAGTAACACAATCAGCTGTTTATAATGAGTCATTGCCAGGTGCCTTGCTATTTTTTGACTGCCCTAATGGCTGCCTCTACCTTGGTCTGGGAAGGCGGGCTGCTGTGAATGGTGTCATCATCAGAGAGGTCTACAGGTTCGATAGGATCTGATCTATTCAGGACCTCTTCAAAATCTTGTACCCACCTCCTTGCTTGTTCTCTTTCAGTTGTGCCCTGTTTATCTCTGATTGGAACAGAACTAGTGGTGTTTACTTAGCCTTCTGGTGATCTTATACACAGTTCTCAATCCGCCCGTGACGCAGCATTGTCAGCTTCGCTAATTCCTCAACATAGGCTCTCTTGTCCATACGAGCACGACTCTTAACTTCTTTATCCTTTGCACTGTACTCGGCCTTAGCAATTAGTAATTTTGCTTTCCAAGGTTTTCATATCGTCTATTTCATTCCAAGTCCCCTGTGTTGACAACTGTTTCCACTCTTTCTGAAACCTAGGACACTTTTAGCTGTATCTTTAGCTTTTAGCCTTATCTTTTCATGTCATTATATTATTTGGATGTTATTCACTTGTACACAACAGAATCTAAATACTCCGGACTCAACACCCAGAGTTTTCCTCGGACCTACAGCCAACTGCCTTTGAATGCAGGCTTCATTAGCCACCAGAACTATGGGCGTGGTGTTTTACAACAGGCTGTAATCCAAGGTAACATTGCACCGCAGTAATCTTCACAAACAGTGCTATGTTTTCGGGTTCGTTTGTGTGGTTATGTATGGGGGGGGGGGGTCGTGTACGTGTACGTGTGGGTGTGGGCGTGGGTGTGGTCGTGTGTACAATACAACTTAACCCTATTCAGACTGCTTTTTTGTCAACCCTGGACGCGGGGGGGCTTTAGAGGCCTGGCCCTGCTGACTCCTGTACCTCTTAAACCCTTGACGTCATGTATATCTAAGATACCAGTTGGGCTCCGCCATCTTATATCCACTGTCTTGAATGTACAAAAATACATTTTTTCAACAAATAATCGCATAAGACAATGGAAATAGACCACAAACGTTCCTTTAAACATTTCATGATAAAAAAAAGCAGTTATGTACACATTTTAAGGGATAATAATCTAGTTATTCTTGATCTAACCATATAGATTTTGACCGATGGCGTCATAAAATTAGTATGATTTATATATAGTACATAGTATAATAAATTTTGAAAGATATTCTAGATATCATAAGGTTTTTTGATGTAAGAAAATAGCAGTAATATAGCAAATAAACGTAGAAATTACATCGTTATAACCGTAATTAGTGATTTTCGTAAACAAACGGTTGCCATGGCAACATGAATAAATGGAATTTTTTCAAAACTTCTTGAAGTTGTTACCAACTACATTTTATGAAAACATATTTGGTGGTTCTAGCGTAAGTCGTTCTGGCGTTATGCGAAATCAAAGTTGGCGCTGACCTCAAAAGCCCCTCCTCGGTCGGAATAGGGTGAGCATTTGGAAATAACTGTAATAAAATATGCATTATTAGACACGAATCATGCAATTAAGAAAGGCCTCATTTACAGAACTTGTGAGGAAGTGATATGATAGCCTGCTTTGCTAAAACAAGACTTTCATACTAATAAAAACTTGTGTTATTTTGGAAGATGAAATGATCATATGATAAAGTTCACGAAAATAAGGATATTATTTGCGTAATGACTGAGAAACATTTATGATACGCCACTCGAAAAGGTCTAAACAATTTGGCAAAGGTATTGGGTCTTGAAACTCTTGCAAATGGATTGTGAATTCCAGTGAAAGAGCCTTTACATAAACGTTTATTCTACGAATCACAGCACGAAAACAACTTTTTAAGCAAAGTTTCAGAGATACGTATAAAGCTCTTAAAGGCGGAGAAATATTTCAGCAGATTTTAAGATATATTAAAGGCATCGGAAACATACATTTGGCATTTACGGAAGATTTCAGCGTTTGTAAATCTAACGTAATCTGTTGTGTTTCTTTACGTGAATATTACATGTATTTTAGTATGCCGAAGAGACAACTTAAATGTCTCAAAAATATTTTCTGTCAAAACGGACAAATACCGTTTCTCTAGATCTGTTACAAAATACATGTTAACCGGCTAAGTCAAATGTAATAAGCCTTTGTCTGGTGTTAGATAAAACATTGCGTCATCTGTTTTATAACAGTCAAAACTGAAAATCATTGCGCTTTCTGGTACAAAATGTTATGTTTATACCTCAGCAAATACAAATACAATACAATACAAAGTCAAATACAATAATCTTCTGTGTTTTTTAGCTATTCCGAAAGCATTTGACGTATTCAAACTTTCTGTGCGCAAGGTTTAATTCGAACAGGGGAGAACCTGTCACGGTTAGCTTATATGCGCTATTTTACATTATATGAGATGTTGCGTATACCATGGTCAATATTGACCGAAGAATGCATGCCATATATATAATTTATTTCGAACCGTCATTTACGCAAAGAAGGGAAGACCTCCCCCGTTAATATATTTGGTAAGCCGTATATGAAATGTTGCGTATTTCATTTGAACATACGACATGTTTAATTTTTGAATCCGCGCAGTTTAAGCGAACTAGGGGAGACCTCCCCCGTTTAGCTTATATGTTGCCAAAACGTATATGAAATGTTGCGTATTTCTTTTGAACATACGACATGTTTAATATTTGAATTCGCACAGTTTAAGCGAACTAGCGGAGACCTCCCCCGTTTAGCTTATATGCTGCCAAAACGTATATGAAATGTTGCGTATTTCTGTAAAACATACAACAAGTTAAATCTTTGAATCCGCGCAGTTTAAGCGAACTAGGGGAGACCTCCCCCGTTTAGCTTATATGCTGCCAAAACGTATATGAAATGTTGCGTATTTCTGTTGAACATACGACATGTTTAATCTTTGAATCGGCGCAGTTTAAGCGAACTAGGGGAGACCTCCCCCGTTTAGCTTATATGTTGCCAAAACGTATATGAAATGTTGCGTATTTCTTTTGAACATACGACATGTTTAATATTTGAATTCGCACAGTTTAAGCGAACTAGCGGAGACCTCCCCCGTTTAGCTTATATGCTGCCAAAACGTATATGAAATGTTGCGTATTTCTGTAAAACATACAACAAGTTTAATCTTTGAATCCGCGCAGTTTAAGCGAACTAGGGGACACCTCCCCCGTTTAGCTTATATGCTGCCAAAACGTATATGAAATGTTGCGTATTTCTGTAAAACATACAACAAGTTTAATCTTTGAATCCGCGCAGTTTAAGCGAACTAGGGGATACCTCCCTGTTTAGCTTATATGTTGTCAAGACGTATATGAAATGTTGCGTATTTCTGTAAAACATACAACAAGTTAAATGTTTGAATCCGCGCAGTTTAAGCGAACTAGGGGAGACCTCCCCTGTTTAGCTTATATGTTGTCAAGACGTATATGAAATGTTGCGTATTTCTGTAAAACATACAACAAGTTAAATCTTTGAATCCGCGCAGTTTAAGCGAACTAGGGGAGACCTCCCCCGTTTAGCTTATATGCTGCCAAAACGTATATGAAATGTTGCGTATTTCTGTTGAACATACGACATGTTTAATCTTTAAATCCGCGCAGTTTAAGCGAACTAGGGGAGACCTACCTTGTTTAGCTTATATGTTGCCAAGACGTATATGAAATGTTACGTATTTCTGTTGAACATACGACATGTTTAATCTTTGAATCCGCGCAGTTTAAGCGAACTAGGGGAGACCTCCCCCGTTTAGCTTTTATGTTGTCAAGACGTATATGAAATGTTGCGTGTTTCTGTAAAACATACAACAAGTTTAATCTTTGAATCCGCGCAGTTTAAGCGAACTAGGGGAGACCTCCCCCGTTTAGCTTATATGCTGCCAAAACGTATATGAAATGTTGCGTATTTCTGTAAAACATACGAAATATTTAATCTTTGAATCGGCGCAGTTTAAGCGAACTAGGGGAGACCTCCCCCGTTTAGCTTATATGTTGCCAAAACGTATATGAAATGTTGCGTATTTCTGTTGAACATACGACATGTTTAATCTTTGAATTCGCGCAGTTTAAGCGAACTAGGGGAGACCTCCCCCGTTTAGCTTTTATGTTGTCAAGACGTATATAAAATGTTGCGTATTTCTGTGAAACATACAACAAGTTTAATCTTTGAATCCGCGCAGTTTAAGTGAACTAGGGAAGACCTCCCCCGTTTAGCTTATATGTTGCCAAGACGTATATGAAATGTTGCGTATTTCTGTTGAACATACGACATGTTTAATCTTTGAATCCGCCTAGCTTAAGCAAACTTGGGGGTACTACCCCCGTTTTATCTATTAGCTAATACCGTCTCAAAGGTTTTATGAAACGGTGCCTTTTTCTGCTGAACATACGGCATGTTTGAAGCGCAGTTTATGCGAACAGGAGGAGACCCTTTCCTTTTTATTTTATACCGCATATAAGTTCTGAAATTCCAGGGTCTAAATCAGGGTGAGGTTTTCTTTGTGGCATGTTGACACTCGAGCTAAGAGACGGTAGAAATCCCGACTACTGCTATGAATATCTCCGAGACTCAACCTCAAACCTGCTTGAAGAATAAGGATGTAGTAGGTATACCGTTTTGTGCAGTGAGTTGTGTTTTCTTTATAAAACGGCAAGCAGTTCTTACTACAGGTAAATGTACGAAATATGTTTATTTCTTTATCTACAAGCAAGCGTCGAGAAAGAACAGTTTGTGCACACAGGCGGTGTCTTCTCGTGTTGCTCGTGTTTGTTTGGGCAGGCAAGATCATGTAAATTTATTCAGCGTTATTTCGTACTCGCCATGGGGCGCACGCCTCCGTCCGTCCAAGGAGGTTGAACTTCCTTGGTCCGTCTGTGGCACAGCTGTGTCATGTGATAGGATGTATCCAATGGCAGAAAAGAGTGGGGGGTTCAAATTTACGGGCCATACGTACGACAAGGAGCGGTTATTTTCCAGGCGTTCATTTTTGAAGAGAAGTATTGAAGAAAGTTTGGGCCTGCTCTAGCCCGCAAGTTGTGGCCGCGACACCTCTTTTACCGCCTAGGACCCCCGGTGACGGAATTTGACTCAAAGATACGAGGTGGCTATCATTCTGTACAAGCTGTTGTTGTTGGAAATCGACACAGAATGGAAATCACGGCCCTTGTACCATCCGGATTAATAGAAGCCGAGACTGCAAGCTGAACATGTTTCGCGTTCACAGAATCCAGGACCATCCAACACTACAGCATGAGTCATATCGGCCACTACTCTAGGATCCTCTAGATCTTACCAGATTCTTATTCCTGTGGTGACCAGATGGAACTGTACATGTGTGCTCTTTTTAACTTACGCCGAGACGCTTCACCCGACACTGGAAATGGGACTGTGGACTGCTGCACGGAATGCGCAACCGTTGTGATTGTTTCAACTGCCGACTACATCAGAATGAAAGGCCACAAATACCTAGTAGGCTGTAGGTTTTTTTTTACTTTTCCATGTAATATTTTCTCGTAATTCAATAAAATTTTAAAGTTTCATCCATTGTATTTTCTTGCTTTGAAATGTGCTAATGATTATTCTCCTAAAATGGCACTTATCCACACGTACACCTTAATGCACACGTATATGAGACGTATACGTACAGATGGAACTTTAAACATGTTTTAAGGGTGTTTTGGTACGAATTTATGACAACTTTAAGCTGCTAAATAGAAAAATATAGACACATTAAATCCTCTTAATTCACACGTATATGAGACGTAAATAGGCTTTAGATCAAATAAACGTGAAGTTTAAACATGTATTAAGGGCGTTTTAATAAGTATTTATGGCAAATTTAAGCTGCTGAAAAGGCACCTAAACACACGTTATAATCCACTTAATGAACACGTATATGAGACGTAAACAGGCTTTAGATCAAATAAACGTGAAGTTTAAACAAGTTTTAAGGGCGTTATAATAGGTATTTATGGCAAATTTAAGCTGCTGAAAAGGCAGCTAAACACACGTTATAATCCACTTAATGCACACGTATATGAGACGTAAATAGGCTTTAGATCAAATATACGTGAAGTTTAAACATGTCTTAAGGGCGTTTTAATAAGTATTTATGGCAACTTTAAACTGCTGAACAGGCACCTAAACACACGTTATAATCCTCTTAATGTACACGTATATGAGACGTAAAGAGGCTTTAGATCAAATAAACGTGAAGTTTAAACATATCTTAAGGGCGTTTTAATAAGTATTTATGGCAACTTTAAACTGCTGAAAAGGCACCTAAACACACGTTATAATCCTCTTAATGTACACGTATATGAGACGTAAAGAGGCTTTAGATCAAATAAACGTGAAGTTTAAACATATCATAAGGGCGTTTTAATAAGTATTTATGGCAACTTTAAGCTGCTGAAAAGGCACTAAAACACACGTTATAATCCACTTAATGCAATTGTATATGAGACGTAAAGAGGCTTTAGATCAAATAAACGTGAACTTTAAACAAGTTTTAAGGGGGTTTTAAAAATCATTTACGACATCTTTAAGCTGCTGAAAGACAACGGGAAAACCGGAAAATAAGGACTAACACGGACCTACAGAAAGACCACTTAAAGGCAATATTTACGTACTCGTATAAGTGGTGTATAGATCCGTAAAGGAGGAAAATACGTCAACATTACGCATGGTTTCAGCATCCTTAAATACCGTTTTTCGTGCCGTGAATGTTATTCGTAATACGTCCAACCTACAGGATCTGACTATTGCACAGATAAGAACCAGGACGATCCCGACACTAACGTGGAGCAGTTCACTAATAATGGAATGGACAACCCACGGCAGGCTAGCCCCCAAAGTCAACAGCGTGGACAGCCATCAGCAGAAGGTACAGACAGGGTGGGCTGTAACGCTGCTGACTTGTTCGAGAACCCGATGTATGCGGCGGGTATGTCACAACAAGACCGCGGAGGTATGTTTGGCTGTTTGCATTCTCAACTATTCTGTGTGAGTAGGGGGGAGGGGGGGATGATCAGTGCTACTTAAATAGAAAAATGTTAATGAATCGGAAAGACATTTCATTTTCATGTCATTACACTATTTGGCCTTAATTCACTTGCACTCAACAGGATCACTGAAATGTATACAGTATCAATGGTGCACACATGGCTGATGAAAATGCATTATCTCAACCTTTAAACGACAAATTTAGCAACAAACATAGGACCCCAATTAGTGTGATGGAAGTGATATAGGACTGGAGACAGACCTAGGTGCACATGTAACGTTATCTAAAGTGGGCCAAAGACAGCTAGAATACGTTAGAATGCGTAGAAAGATGCATGATTGTAACCAATTATCACCCTAATGAAACGATCGCTTCTAAGAACTTCATTTTATTTGGAAGATTAAACTTGAGGTCTTTAGGCATCATTATAAAGAATTAGATTTTTGCATTTTGCGACTTGCAGTCGCAAAATGCCTTCTGGCCAGTGTAGTCGCCGTTGTGATGTTGAGATGAACGGACCTGTTCAATCCATGCCAAACATTTGTATACCTGTTAAAACAGGCATTTCTTCAACATGTTCGCACTAGCGCAGTGGTAAAGTTTACGCATTCTAAACCAATGCACCCGGTTCGAATCCGGGGAGGTAGATTTTTTTCAACTTTTTTTTTCTTTTTTACATCCATTAAAATACTAATTTTTACATCCATTTGGCCACACCAACTTATTTCTTTGGTTAACGGATTCGCCGCTTCGTTTTTTTGCCGAATAGAAATAAAAATTAAAAAAAAAAAAACTTAAAAATGCCCCGCAACAGAGCTCACTCAAAAACAGGCAATGTGTAGTGAAATTTGCTGCAGTTCACGCAAATTTTAACAGGTGGCGTCTAGATCTGCTGCAGTTCAGGCACATATGTGAATCTCTCCATGCGCCAATATCAGGTTTAGTTACTCTGTTCTATTTATATGACATTCTGATAACTAGAAAAAAACGTTCACACACGCAAACATTGGCAAAATGCCAGCTTTTTTAAAAGCACTTGTTTAATATAACGTCAGTTGCTGTGATAGCACATTCTTTGTCCTGAGCAACATCAAATGTAAATATTGTTCAACAAAATATCTCAAATCCAAGCCATGTTGATGGAAATATTTTAGTGGTGTTTCCAAATGTAACATCTAGTCATTGTTGATTTGTCAACAGCAGAAGACACAGACAATGTAGGCTGTAACGCTGCAGGCTCGTTCGAGAACCCGATGTACGCGGCGGGTGCGTTACGACAAGACGACGGAGGTGGGTGTACGTACAATACGCTGTTAATGGTTCGGAAAGACATTACCTTTTCTGTGAATTCCAATAAAGGTACCTTTTCATATCGGTTTAGTGCATGAATACTATTTAATGCAATACAACTGGATCTATCTATTGCAGACTCTTCTTTTGAAACCTGACATCATGCAGATGTATCTTAGCATAGTGAAATCTTTATTGTCACTACAAAAGTACAGCGACTTTCGTAAGGTCTATAACAACTACTTACAGCACGTCGCATGCATACACGGTTGTTTTTAAAGAGCAATAGCCTTTTTTGTAATTTGCTGTTATTCGATATTTACAAAACGTATCAAAATGTCTTGCAAAGGACAAAAGTCAATTGCATTCGGGGAATTCTTTTGAATGTAAAACTTTCTTAACATTTCAAATGGCTATGTCTCCGATGAATCGTTTTTATTTAAAAAAAAAAAGAATTGGTAATATTTGCATAACATCAGTAAAACTAATTTCGCAACTTTAAGTCGTAAACAACAATTTCAAGTAATTTGTCTAGATAAGAATCAAATAATGAGAACTACTTACGATGATTCATTTCTTTGCAACCAATCATCATCCAAATTAACCGAACCATCACTTCTAAAGAATTTTATTTCATCCAGACATATTTGTTTTTCTTTAAGCTTTTGGTCTCACCATCATACTTATTCAAATGTAAACATTTTAGAACATTTTAAGAAGCTCTGTCTGTAAAAACCAAGCATAGGGTGGCCAAACTAAAAAAAAATTGATTTTCCTCAAATCTTGTGTGGTGGTAGGACATTGGACCGAACTTACAAAAATGGCAAAGTTTTAGATCTGCGGTCAACGGTTGCCTTGGCAACGGCCATTTTCAAAAATGGCGGATTTTCACCAAGGAAAGGCCTTTGTCTCGTCCAAAATAAATCGATATTTTATCAATCCTCGCATATATCATTACCCATATTCTAATGAGAAAAATGATATATACTTATTCTTGAAATGTTTTTGTCACCACGGTCCGTTACGTAAGAGGCCCAAACTTCTTTTCACATATGATAAGTACAAAACTTCTAAAACTATAACTGTGCCAAAAATCAAAATTGATTTGCTTGTTAATGAGCTAATGGTTAATGAAAATGGTCAAAAAATTGGATTTTTGTCCATTTTGGAAATTCACGAAAACACATCATTTTTAAACATCTTTTGCGCCTCAATACAAAAGCATTTCGAGAATAACTATATATCATTTTGTTTATTAGAATATGGTTAATAACATATGCGATAATCAATAAAATATCTGTTAATTTTGGGGGAAATCGACTTATTTTAGTTTTTCCAAATTTCTTTGATTTTGCTCGGTTTTTACAGACAACAAGTCTTAATTGGTATGTCTTAGCATATCGTTTATTTGGTAATCTTTAAGTAAAGTTTATGATAAAGTATGATTTTGAACGCTCAGTTGTAACAAAGTTACACAACACAATATGTTCATATGCACATCATATTGTTAGACACATCTAAGTGAAATTCTAAAATAAAGACGAAATGTAACATCCTTTCATGGCTGACCTTCAAATCTGTATTCTGCTGCAGATCTGTCGGCAAGTTCATTCAGAGATGAAGAAACTAATGAGTTCCATGACAATCCCAGCAATGACGTGTACCACTACATTAGGGACGATAACATCGACAACCCACGACAGGCTCAACACCAAAATCGACACCTGGGACAGCCAGCAGCAAAAGATACAGACATTAAGGCCCGGAGGGTTGGTTGCTTGGTGGACAACCCGATGTACGAGGCGGTAGAGTTACAACAAGACGACAGAGTTGGTATGTTTTGTTATTTGTCACAATTTCTGACGCAAGACAATTAGGAGTGACAAAGGGAGTGTTTTAAGCCATTAGCTTTTTCTTTATATGCAGTAGCTGTATTCATGTATCGGTCAACAGATGATGGAACACGTCACCTAATATGACATCTTTGTTGATTGTAGTTTACTATACTCTTGAAATATATACATCAAGATTACTTACTTTGACCAAATTATGGGCAGTACTTTGTCTTCCTGGAAAGAAAAAAAAAGTGCACTTACTCCTCGCATCTGTCATATATGACATCGCATATGACATCACATCGCATGTGACAATAGGTAACACAAACAACCCTCGATATACCGTAGCTCTCCGTAGTGGCAATCATCAACAAGCAGCAGCCAGTATAATAACGTTTGGAAGTTATGTATAGCTCTTGAGAAGAGAAGGCAGTAATTAAAGGAAGATGTGAAATATTGTCTACTTACAGATAACAACGATGCTACGGGCAAATGTGCGTTCCTCAAAATCTTCGACAAGACATTTCTTCGTTCCAATCTGCTCATCATCATCATCGCCATCTGTGTAGCAGCCTCCATTGGTGCAGGAGCTGGTCTCGTCGCCTTTCTCGCAACCGTGCAGGAGGCTCACCCTCTCTCACCCAACAGTTCTCTAGAGAGGAGTGGCACATCAAGCCCAACGTTCCCCGCCAACCCTACAAGTTTCACACTGGAAAACAAAGATGGAACCCTCCAGGTTGCCTCCCTTCTATGCATTCGACGTGCAATTTTAGACCACTAGAGTTGAATTTTTTTATGGCAGCTGGTAATAAGAACATCTACTGAATTAGACTAAGACCCTGCTACTCCCTGCATTGCCCTCATTTCGGTATCATAATGACCTACTGTAATATTGAAATGAACAAGGTGCTACTAGGAACTCGTAAATATGCAATAGGCATAGTGATAATTGGCCTAGAGTTCCCCACCCTTCTTTTGCATTTGTTTACGCACTAATTTCGCACCGCCACCCCTGTTGCAGTATTAGAGGCATGCAAGTAATACACATTTGTAACCCTTTGAGGAAAGTGGAGAAAAGGAGATGTCATTATCTTATAACCCCATTCCACTATAGACTATGGGGCGGCGATCTGGCCGCGCTCTCTCTCTCCGACCTGAAATTTGACATATCGCTCAAGGAATTGTATAGAAAAGAAACGAAACTTTTTTTTTTTCTTGGTCACATTTATACGTTTTGTAAGATATACCCTGTGAGACATCGAAGGTTACTAACCCTACAGTATTTAGGTCGCAGTGAGAGCACAGCGTGATCGCAGTCTAATGGTTGGGGTCCTTTAGTAAGGAATAAAAACTTCAGACAAGTCTTTACCAGACTGAATACGCAGACAAAAGTAATGGGAGAATAACCCTAGTAGTATGGACTCTTCTGGCCAATTACTATTGTTTGTTTTTGCCAAATTTTACATAGGACGGTGATAGACATTTCAGATTAGAAGAAACAAAATAGCCACAAAGTGTACTTCCGACAGCCCCCTCCCACAAACTCTCAGACTGCTAAAATGCCACTAAGAAATGTTTCAGCTCGCCCCGGCGGGGGTCGTCTTGGCTCAGTCGGCTGAATGCTTCTCTCTACACAATTTGGGACCTTCCAATTTGACTGTGTGTGCGTGATTGATTGTATGTGTACAGTGTATACATGTTAGATTTAAAAAAACAGCCATTTTTCTCTTCAAATACTCCTGCACCAGTGTTTAAAATCTGCTTGAAAAACCCAAGCTGACTATTACCACAGCCCAAGCTGACTATCTGGCATGCCAGGTAAAGGTGTGACAAGCTCCATTGTTCTCCTAGGGAACATATTTGAACATATATTCGTACAAGTAGGTTATAGACAGGTTTAACCTTTTTGATTTGTGATATACTGAGGCGAGTTTCCATATTCTAAAATAGTACATGAAAACACCTGTAAAGATTTTAGTTCCTTTGTTGTTAACTTCTTTTTTAAAGCTAACATGGTTCTAGATAGTTTTCTCATTTTCTTGTTTCAAGGAATTATTCCAAAGTGCTTTATTTTCAAGGAAAGGAATTGCGACCAGACATTTCTGGCCATGAGTAATGAACTGACCAATTAAAGTGTCCCTGACTGCATTCTATGTATAATCAAAGATGAATACAGGTACGGAATACGGCACTTTGGACCGAGGTGCTAAAACAATTAGTCTATTGATATTGATATATTGTAGAAATATTATGGTAATTATCGTTTAATCTGTTACATAATTAGAATGAGCAGTATCTCTTCCCCACTCCTGCCAAATTATAAGCCATTTGACCTCATAAAACTTGAGATATTGACATTTTTCTACCAGACCCACAATACCCTCTTTTATGGTCTTAGTCACACCTTAGCAAAACAAAGTATTCCTTTGAACACGCAAATCTTCCCGGTTATAGAGAAAAAAGCTTATTTGCAAGTTAATGCCCGGATGCTAATTGGAAGTACATGGTAGAACTATCGGGAGCATACATGTGACAATGGATAGTGATAAACAAAAAATATACTACTCGAATACTAGTGTTGAGTCTGTTGACTATTTCTAAAGAGGTCAGGTTTGACTTCTTTTTCTGGAAGCAGAGGGAGACCAAATGTTTCACCTTTTCTACATTCTTAAAATAAAAATGGTAGTCTTGTCCAGTACGCTTTACAAAGCAATTCAAGGCGTTATTAATGTATCTAACATGTATGTTGTATATAACATCTGTTGTATCTAACATTTAAGCAAGCCATGTTATATCTAACTTCCACATTTACTAACAGCCAATAATGATTGTGACGAAAGAGCCAACCACTGCAACAGATTTGCTCTCATGGCAGACAGCTGATGGTGTCACGGCGCCCAATGTGTCCTCTACCGACCTGTATCTGGAAACAACGAGCCTGTTTCTGCAAACCAAAACAGCAAAGGCAATCACGCCAACAACTACAACTAACGTAAGAAAATGTCTACGGTCTTTATAATTTCATAGCTTATGATGTATCGCAGTTTACATTTACAAATGTACTACAGTATCCCATTTAACACTAACTTCCACGTTTTAAAATTACAGTCTTAAATAGGGCATGCAAGGTAACAGCTTCTCAGGCAACTGGATAACATTTTGAAGTTTCCGAATATTTTTATCTCGTTGCTTGAGTACCTGTGGTTCCGAGTGTGTCTCCGAGTGTGTCTCCGAGTGTGTCTCCGAGTGTGTCTCCGAGTGTGTCTCCGAGTGTGTCTCCGAGTGTGTCTCCGAGTGTGTCTCCGAGTGTGTCTCCGAGTGTGTCTCCGAGTGTGTCTCCGAGTGTGTCTCCGAGTGTGTCTCCGATTGTGTCTCCCAGTGTGTCTCCGAGTGTGTCTCCGAGTGTGTCTCCGAGTGTGTCTCCGAGTGTGTCTCCGAGTGTGTCTCCGAGTGTGTCTCCGAGTGTGTCTCCGAGTGTGTCTCCGACCGATTCCCACCTTAAAACGAGTGACGTCTCCGCAAGCTGGAACAACAAAAACGGTCACATCGGCAACTACAGTCAAGGTATTAAGAAATGGTCTAAGATCTTTGAATAAATGCCCCAGCCTATAATGAATTACAGTTTATAAGTATTGTACATTGATGCGAACATGATTGTATGATTATTTGTCGCCAGGTTTTGACACATAATGTCGAAAGGACAAGATTTGACCAGCTTCAGAAGACTAGAGAGCAACCTTCAACGACCGACGAAGGTACGGCACTCCGACAACAAATTATTTGCCCTACACTAAGCATGATCCCCCCAACGTAACTAGATATCCCTGATAACGTTGCCTGAATTCCGACGACTCTAGTCCCTATGAATGTTGATATAAAGAAAAGTCTAGTATTCTCTTGTTAGCTCTTTTCATTATTTGCCGGGAGACAGATGACAGGAAATGCCAATTCGTCACATTCTTTAATGATGCCCTCTCCTTTCCCCACATAGGAGAGTGCTACCAAAGTCTTGGCTGCTGGAAGGATAGTCCGGACCCCAACCGCGCCATTCCAACACTCGAGGGAACAGATCCACGCCTGGACAACGCCTATGGAGCACGGAGTAACCCCGTCGAGAAGTGTTACCAGGTAGCACATTCTCGTGGGTTTACCGTGTTTGCTGTACAGCATGGCGGACAGTGTTTCGGGTCTGCTAATGGCCACAACACCTTCTTTAAGTACAGACGTTCCTCTGCCTGTGGAGTGGACGGCGAAGGCGGGACTTGGGCAAATGAAGTTTACCTGATTGGTACAAACTTGATTATTTATCACATTTATTGAGCCCTGAATAGTATTTTATGACAGAAAACGTGATAGTTGTAAAAACTGTGATAGATTGTTCAATATACTGGTGAATTAATGTGGTAGAGGGATGTTATTACACTTTTCTCTTTAGACCATTTTTTAAAAAATCTTTTACTAGTGGATTAATGTGATAGAGGGGTGCTATCACATTTCTTCACTAATAGCACAATATTTCATTATTTTTCATATTTAGCTCCATACATTTTGACGGTAAAGCTCTTTTGAACAAGGAAACGCGCTATCAGTGTTAATAAAGGAGCAAGTCCCCTGCAATGTAACTCATTCCCCACTGCTTAGCAGATGTAACCGTACATTTGATTGGTCGACGTTTCGTGTACATCTCATTCTCATTGGTCAGAGTCTGTGTATCTGTCTTTCTGATTCGAAGACCATTAACAACCGGTTGTTAATAAAACTATGTAATGACCGGATGTTACTGATTTTCCATGTGTTACGACGTCATATCAAACATGAAATGGGGCCTTCTGATTGGTCAAAATCCCCTGAGTATATGATATTAGACATTATCTTTTACCTCCTGTTAGTGAATTATTGTGATAGAGGGGTGCTATCACATTTTTCACTAATAGACACAATCATTTTTCTCTTACGAGTGAATTAATGTGATAGAAGGGTGCTATCACATTTTGCACTAACGGACATTATCTTTTACCTCTTATTAGTAAATTAGTGTGATAGAGGGGTACTATCACATTTTCACCAATAGACAATCACTAGTAAGAGCATAATTCTTGTCTAGACGTTAACCATCTAAAAAGGCTCCTTGAGTACACGTAAATTCAGGTTTACGTTTCTTCAAATGATTGTAACGTTACCATGAACATTTTGTATACGCGAGAGTCCGAACGAGGCGAAGGTCATGAATATAAATATGACACTGCTGATGATAGTCCTCTCGTCTGCACCAGGAGTCAATGTTGCACTGGGAAAGCCAGCGTTCCAAACAAGCCAGTACAAATCTACCTATCCCGCCGATGGGGCTGCCAGTCGTGCCGTAGACGGGAACACCGATGGCATGTACCACCATGGTTCCTGTACACACACTATAGATATCCCGGGGGAGACTAACCCGAGCTGGTGGGTGGATCTTGGGCAATCCTATGTGATTGACAGGTATGTGCATAGCTTTTATATGTAAACATCAGTCATCAAAATAGAATAGATATACATAAGCAATGAATACACACAAACACATACACACGCACAACATACATAAACACACACACACACACACACACACACACACACACACACACACACATACACATACACACAAGTGAACCTAATTTCAAATACCCATAGTTGATATGTAGTTTTCAAAGTTAATCGATAATTTGCTTCATCTTCATTGTGTCAATTAATGCTTGATAAAAGAACGGCACAATCTGCACGTCCCCATACAATGCGTGGATAAAAGTCACTTAGGGTCTATAGATCTAGAATAGTGTAGAAAAAGGAACGTTTATTCGAATATTCACCATTGCCATTAGGTTCATTAGATCATTCCAGTATTTTGCATACGTTATCATTAATTGCAAAAACTCATTACAGTATATCTTTGGAAGTAGACATGTTCTGTAAATTCCTACGAGTGGATTTTAGCCCTTGTACAGTACTATTATAAAGTGGTATATATCATAGCTCAAAACTGAATTTAAAAACATCTGTTAGAGTGGAGATCAATTTGTCATACAACGTTAATTGTTACTTTCCCATTTGTGTATACACCTGTTTTCATTAATATAGATTATGTTGAAAAATAACAATAATAATAAGCACCATTGCCATTGTCAACATTTACAGGGTACTCATCTTCAACCGCCAAGACGTTTGTCCGGAAAGAATCAACCCCTTCAACATCCACATCGGCGATTCCGACCAGGTCAGCACGAACCCCAGGTGTGGAGGTAATCATCAAATGAACCTGAACCAGCCGTCCATTTCCGTCTCCTGTCAGGGGATGAAGGGTCGCTATGTGGGCGTCCGTCTTCCTGGATCCTACCGAATACTGAACCTGTGCGAAGTCCAAGTATTTTTGGGTATGGCTTTATTTTACATGGTTACGGTGTATTCATAGGACGTTGTCACGAAAGCTGATGTCGTACTGTACTGTGTGACCTATTGGCGACAGATTATTGTAACGACGTTTGGGGGGGGGGGATTCCAATGCAACACTGTAACCCAACTTCTGGACAATACATAAGTGCTTTTATGTCCACTCTCTTGTCATTGTTTGATGATAAGGATGAGGATGCTAGACTGCAGCGCTAATAATAGAGTTCTTTTGAAAATTTGGACCGTTGCATCGGCAAAGTCTGACTCATTGACTTGATTACACTATTCCTCTGTATCACTTCAGTTGTATGGACTTATTGTGAAATTATCGTATCCAAATAATGTCATTCATCACTACTGGAAGACACAGGTAACATCGGAAATAAGAATTATCTATACAAATTTCAATGTTATCTAAGTTTAAAAAATGAAATCATGTATGCAAATGGAAATGTAGTCGTCGCGTGTTCTTCACCCCATCAGGTCGTTGTGCCCCAACGATACTCGGCAATTCTGCACCGAACCTCTACAAAATCTCGTCAGGTGAGAGTACAAATGATATTTGTTTTCTTTAGTAACTAACAATAATAATAACTAATAAGAACTACTTTCGCGAAAAAGCTTACGGGTACGCGCGCACGCAGCATGTGTGTGTCTCAGTCTGAGTACGATTACTCGAGGATACCTTACTGAATTGTCTTGACATTTGGAAGGTTTGGGTAGGTCTTCATGACACCTTGGAATCAGACTTGGGGTTTGTTTTTGGAACAGCAGCATGTTCTGTAGATGTTTCATGGTTTTCAAGGCGTAGATAGCTTCTAGGAGGGAGAGTAAGTCATGTAGCCTCCAAGCGGCTTTTTTTTGGAACTGAAGTGGACGATTTTGTTTTAGACTTTGAAAGATAAAAACAAATGAAGGGATCATTATGATTTTTATATAAACCTAAGTGATGATTTGCATAATCATAAATAATGCGAATCAGGAGTTAGTTAAGTGTTACATGTAGCGTTACACATATGACGTATCCAAGATGCATGCTGGATACCATTTTCTTATTTATTTATTTTATCTATCAGAACTGGTATGTCGGGTGGGAGATGGAGCATCCTACCGAGGAACAGTCTCTATGACTGAAACAGGTAAGACCTGTCAGCGCTGGGACAGTCACACACCACATGAACACTATTACTCAACTGCAAAATTTCCTTTATCCGGGCTGGAGGAGAACTATTGCCGGAAGACTGAAGACTGGACCGAAATTTGGTGCTTCACCACGGATCCCAGCTCGAAATGGGAGTTTTGTGACGTACCAGTATGCGGTAAGCAATCGATTTTGTGACTTCTATGTTAGTGCTTCCCTTTCCTTTCATCCTTATTTGTTACAACATCTACTACATAATCAAACACCATCTTATCAATCAATAATGTTTGATGATTAATCAACTATACAAAACAAAAAATGCTGCTTTCCGACCTTCCATATATTAAAAACAATTTTCTCAACATTCTCTCACCATCGGAATAACAATTTTGCATGTACCTGTTTCAGGTGTCGGACACAAGCGGCAAGGGTGCAAGGGTGGCTACATACGACTCGGGCGGCACTGTATCCGACTGGTTCCCATCCCAAAGTCATTTGTGGACGCACAGCAGGCCTGTAAGGCGGATGGGGCGACCTTGGTCATGCCTAAAACAAAAGGACTGGACCTCGCTCTGAGACGCCTGGCCAAAACATACGGAGACAACTACGAACACTGGATTGGCATGAAGAGGGTTGACGACCTCGACTGGACATGGGTGGACGGGACAAGTCTGGGACACTACCGGGTATGTGTTCTGTTGACAAGAACATGTAGTTGGTAGATCTTTGGTACATTCCATTCTTAACTTTGACATTGACATTAGTACTAATGCCACTGCCAAGTCTTGTTTGATATTTCGTACAGTCATCATTTTTCTCATCACTTCCTTTTTCAGTTCCTGATTAGTCTGTTATGAATGGTTGTATTTGGTCAAGGAAAAAATGTAACAAATGTTAGTGCGATGCAGGTAGACGAATACGAGGGAATGGTACATTGCATCCCGTACATTACAGAGAATGGACAAAGAAAAGATCACCGTAGTTTTTACATTACCTTTACAGTAGCCTGGATGAAATTGACATTCAAGCTGTTCTTCTTTTCCCCCAGGGATGGCACCCCGGTGAGCCAACGGGAGACAAAAGGGTGGAACTGTGCGTTCAGTATTGGTCTTCAGGACATACTAGTGGTCCTATGTGGGACGACGCAGATTGCTCTGGGAAAAAGTGGTACATCTGCCAAATTCCTCCTGCTTGACTAAGGAATTGCTATTCTCTGTTTGATCAGTACATATTATCAGTAAATTGCATCATACATGTTGATGATCAGTGACTAGCACTTCCACTTGCACTACCAAGAAAAACTTTTCTTATCTTCCTTTTTTTTTTCTCTCTCTATTTAAGAAGAACATTTTGTCCACAAGTTAAGAATTTTAAGTCATTTTTTCTATCAGCATTTTCTTGAGCTAAAAATTATTCTGCATAAAAACTTCTACTATGTAAACTGAAGTTATTTCCAGAATGTTATTCTTGTAGTAAGGCTTTTTCTTAATGCAGATATTTGCATCTGCGTTCTTACACTTAAGAATACTTTCTCATTTGACTGGGTTCTGCCTGAAACGTTTGACTGTTTTCAAAATAATATACAGTTGCTTGAGTAATTGTTATTTGGCGTGCTTTATAACTATATTCTTAGTATGAGTACAAATTTGACACAAATATTTTTTTGGCAGGCTGTCAATAGACAAAGATGTAACGTACTTGGTGTAAATTCTTGTTTTTTATATTTCAGCCATACCATAGGTATGGTGAAATATATTGTATTCGTAATGTTTCTTTCTTCTTTCTCCTGTCAAATCTTCAAATCGAATCAACTCCGCCGTTCCTGGACCGATTGACTTGAAATTTGGCACAAGGGTAGAGTAAGCCAATACCCTCAGGTGTTTTTTTTTCATTTTTTTCATATCTGCCTTTAAAATGATTTTATTGAGGTTTTTGTCAATTTTTATGTATATTTCGGGCTCCTGTACCCTGGTATTACAGCCGAATGACATGAAATTTGGTACAGAGGTGCCTTGATCATATGCTCACCTAGATTTAATAACAGTTTTGGCATACGGTACAACAAAATGCTGAATTTTGCGATTTTTGGCCATTTTTTGACCAAAAAAGGACATTTTTGGCTCCTGTAGCCTCGTTTTACAACCAAATGACCTGAAATTTGGTATAAAAGTGCCCTTCAATTATGTGCACATAAATTCAATAAAAGTTTTCCCATACGGTACAACAAAATGCTTAATTTTGCGATTTTATGGCCATTTTTTGGACAAAAATTGGACATTTTTGGCTCCTGTTCCCTCGATTTACAACTAAATGACCCGTAAATTGGTAAAGGGGTGCTCTAGATATTTATTCAAATGACCCATGTATAATTTTTGGCATGGACCACTTTAAAATGATATATTTGGGATTTTTTTTGTCATTTTCCAATGGCCAAAGGGGTTAACGACCTCAAGGCCTATTGTTGCATGAGGGAGATGGCTGAAATATGCTGTATTTGCTCTCAAGCAAATGTCGGCCTTTCTAGTATTTTATTGTGTTTATAAGGCCGCATTGACTCAATTTTATGACACCCTCCGGAGATGCCAAAAAAATCCAAGACAAAAATGCTGCTAAATCACAGGACCAAAAATCCAGTCCGTACTTTCCCAGGCTTAGTTTGTGTTTGCCTCCAGTAAGACGGTAAGATGCAATCGTCGCTATTTCAATGATGTTTTATTGAGTATCGTATCTTATTACCTGGATGTCTAACCTTCATCGGCGTTTTTTTGCCATTCTTGTTTAAAGAGGGGAGCAAGGGCGCTGTGGCCCCGTGCCCTGAACATGCCCCCCCCACCGCCATACCCTGGAGAGCAGATGCTCTGGCAAGCATACAAAATTCAATTTGCCCAGGGATTCTATTGGGTGGCCAGCTTTGCTTTAGAACAGGCGAAAATCAATGCGCGTGCGGATGTCATCGATAAAATTAAGTCAGTGTGGCCTAAGCTGTTGTAATTGCTTTAGTTTGTAACATAAAAGACTGAAATGCCAAATTTTATTGGTAATACTTCTATTTTTCATTTTATGGAAAATGTCAGATTGGAGATCAATTGAAACTTTTACTGATCGTAGTCACTAGCTCAATATTGATTGAGGACTAGCTGTTGTATTCACCTTAAAGGTTATGAAATATTTTGTATTATTGGAAACAATTGTAAGGTAACACTTCATAATGGAAAACTTTACTATTGGTTATACACAACTGGTATCAAGGTAAGGTTGGCTGTAATTTTTATTTTGTCGCTAACCATAAAGAAGCCACAAAGCTCACACCTTACAAATGATACAGACATAACAATAAGCATAACATATTTCATCCAATTGATGATTACCCATTTTCTCATCTTCAAAAGTTGGTTATGGACAGAGGAGCCTGAGATTTAAGATTGCTTATCCTATTTTTCATTCCTTTTACAAGATAACAGTACTAAAAATTTTAATGTTAAATTGTAATCGACATTAACAATTTTAAACGACAGCGATAATTTCATGACAACTACTACCTTAAGAGAAATTGTTCTATTGGCAAGAAAAGTGTACAATGTACATGATGTGTTTTATTGGTAATAAAGATGCACATCATGTGCAATGCTACAATTAACTTTGAACGGCCTTTATATTGGATGTTACAAAAAAGGATGGAATAGATGTCGTTAGAGGCTCATGTCCCGTTTGTGAGGATCGGATTGCTTTTACCAGGAGTTTAAACAATAGAATCTGTGCACAACTTAAAACATCCTAAAAACATAAATGTGTTACTCATTACATTTTATTTTATATGCCTGGAGTTGGTTCATAACATTTCGCCATTGCTTATGCAAATTAGATCCCTATGCAGATTAGATTTACATAATAATATTAAATTGTATCAAGCATCATTTGCATAATAAATGTGTATTGATATTTCCTTCTTTCTTAGCTAAAAATGTGACAAGTTTGAAAGTCCTATAAGGAATGCAGTGGATTTACAAACTTTTCTCATTAATTATGCAAATTAGCAGTCGATTTGCATAATTATAATTCCATCATGTAAGTCTTCCCTTTGGCTATCTACATACCAAAAACCATGACGATCCGTCAACACGTTTATATTTTCTCATTAATCATGCAAATGAGGCCGTCATTTGCATAATTAATATGCATTGATATTTCTCTCTTCCTCATCTATATATGTGACAAGTTTGAAAGTCCTATCATGAAATGCAGTGGATTTATAAACTTTCCTCATTAATTATGCAAATTAGTTGCTGATTTGCATAATTGGTATTCCATTGTGTACATTGTTACTTGGGCTATCTACATACCAAAAACCATGACGATCCATCTACACGTTCTCGAGTTATTCTCGTCCAAAGTTTGAAAGGAAATCGGCGACTGCAGTTCCAAAAAAGCCGCTAGGGGGTCCAAACTTAAAGCACTTACTCTCTGCACCAAGGGCTATCTACCACTCAAAAATCATAACCACAGCAGGTCCAGAACACGAGATAAAAAAATTGAGGTTTTGCTGCAGTACCTTAGCAAGCCGCTAGGGGGCCCATTATCGAACTTGACCTTCGTTTTCCCGACCCCTACCCACCTACCAAATATTATTGGGATCCATCAAAGTCTTCTTGAGTTATACTGTTAACACACAGACAGACAGACACACAGACTCACAAGCCTAAAACATAACCTTAAACATAACCTTAGCCATTCTGGCAAAGGTAATAATACATCATCCATGAATAGACTACAGTCAACTTTATTGTTATCAAACACCTCAAAGGCTAAAATTGCGATATTATCAATTCGAGTCATTATCCTGAATACAAAATTAATTCAGAAAACACTGGTCTGCTAGAATAATTCATTATAATTCTACAACGTATACAGATAAAATGAATGTAGGCCTTTGGTCCAAGTAGTGCATTAAAGATATGGACCCCGTGATGCACGAAGGTTAACACTGGTTCTTATTAAGCTTCCACTATCAGTCGAAGTCGTAGCAGACATTGTTATTGTTATCTACATGTCTTGATGTTGCATTTTTGTAATACCTTGGAGTTTTCTGGGAATACCCTTTTTCATGGTTTTGGCCAATACCATCACGTCACATTACGTCATAATGACGTAAAGTTTCTTATAATACCTAAATTGTATATCTACATTCCCTGACATATGTTGGTTATATAATAAGTCGTTTAGGACTTACAGGAGTTTAGGACTTACAGAAGGGACGGGCCTCAAAAGCCCCCCGTCCTAGATTGTCGAACGAAAAAATGGTAGGATTAAGACCAGACCTCAAACTAAAGTAAAGTCAGCACAGACTAAGCAAGTCGTCCTCCTAGAATTGACTGTACCATGAGAAGAAAGGGTAGATGAAGCCCATGAAAAAAGCACTAAAATAACAAGAACTAGTGCAGAGCTAGCTGTGTAGGCAGCGGATGGAGAGCACAGTGTTTCCCATGAGAGGTAGGACGCAGAGTCTTCATCTGCCAGTCAATGTGGAGAGCATCGGGAGCGGTAGGTGTCAAGGGGAAAACGAGGAAAGAAGTAACCAGAACGAGAGGTCATCGCGCTAGATATGGCTGAAGAGTTCGGAAAAAGATAGGAGGTATCACCAAGCAATATACTTTGCCAATACTGCTGCCCCGCCTTCCTCAGGTCCTTTTAGGGGGCGAAATTCCTCAGATCCTGCTAGGGGGCGAAATTCCTCAGGTCCTGTAGGGCGCGAAATTCCTCAGGTCCTGCTAGTGGGCGAAATTCCTCAGGACCTGCTAGGGGGCGAAATTCCTCAGGTCCTGTAGGGCGCGAAATTCCTCAGGTCCTGCTAGGGCTAGGGGGCGAAATTCCTCAGGTCCTGCTAGGGGGCGAAATTCCTCAGGTCCTACTAGGGGGCGAAATCCCTCAGGTCCTGCTAGGGGGCGAAATCCCTCAGGTCCTACTAGGGGGCGAAATCCCTCAGGTCCTGCTAGGGGGCGAAATCCCCAGTGAGGAGAGGAAATAAGTAGCTAACGTCGTAACGCAGAATTTTCTTCACTGTATTTGATAAGGTAATATACATATGTAATTCATAACGACCATAACAGCCGGACAAGCCATCGAAATTGAACAATGGCTCTGTCTTGATTTCATGACAGGTGGAACAGATACAAATCCTGCACATGGACTGATCATAGTTCAGTTAATGCTGATTCCTTAGTAGTGACTAATAGGAATTTCCGTCATGTGGTATGCGTACGTTACAACACAATATACAGATTAGGTCACTTGCATGGTTAAGGATAAAATGGAACATGGAATCCTGCCAAATGAAAGAATTTTTGCACGTGTAATTTTGGCAGAGAAAGACATCGTTTAGAAACGATTATATGGGTAGTCAATGACATAAGATCGAATAAGAAATTAACAAAAGCTCTAAACGCTTCATGAAAGTATGAGAGCTCCAAAATCTTAAACTTGTTGATTCCGTAGGTTACATCTTTACCATGAAAAGACTTCCGTGGTCATCATTCTTCGTCAAAGAAGTAATCACATGTATATAATGATCGACTCAAGCGATGGAAAACGTACATTGAGGAGTTTGGTTTGATCGTCTTTTACATTCATTTTCCCCGAAAGAAACTTTCGGCACGACAAATTGAGTATTTTACCAATGACGACGTTTCTGTTTGTAATGTAGACTAATTGCTGGGAAGACAATGCGTTTCTCCAGCCAGAAGATTGGCGCTACTCAAAGCAGATTCCAGACCGACAGCGTCGAGAATTTATTCCTTGATCCAGAAGACGAAGGTATGGCGCGGGGCAGTCACTTGTTTCGAAAATTTATAAAGAGCTTTGATTGCCACAAGTCATCTGTTTGATCACAAGTCTAACAATTAGAAATGTAGCCTTTCTTTCTGTTTTTTTTTCAGTTGTGTTAACAAATGAGTCGTAACCTGGTTTCTGAAACACTCGAAATGAAATGTGTAGGATTGATACTACTATTATCATTATTGATTTAAGAATTACGTAAGATGGTGGTGTTTTGAAAACAATTAAAGGCAGTGTAGCGTTTTGATATTCTAAAGCAACTTGCTAAGTACAATCTATACCAACAAATCCTTAATAAGAATTATTCTGATCTGTAACATAAATGAAATAACTAATAAATAAATCATGACATCGTGCCTCATCAGTATAGGTGCTTGTCGGCCTGTGACTGAATTTTCATCACAAACACAGAAGTGACAGAATCGGACCTTACCACATACTGGTACGTCACAAATCTCAAATCTCGTGCTGGGATCTAACTGGCAGTGTAGACATTCTATTCTTTGATCTGGAAGATGAATACATGACGTGGGCGGTTAGTTGTAACAGTTTAATCGAAATAGAGATTTGGTTGTCAAAAATCAGCTGTTTGATGTCTATTCTTTTGATAATATGATATAAGGAAAAAAATTAATAATTCATGAGATCTTGCCTCATTAGTCTAGGTGAGTCGTCGATCCTGTGCCTGCATTTACTTTCAAAATCCGTCGCCAATTCAAGACACGCACTTCACATTTTAGCATATGTGGCTAAAATTACATTTTGAGCTGTTCGTTTTGATTGTCTTTTGTCCAAATCAAGTTTGATCCTTAGTTTGTATCTGGAGAAGGTACCTTCGACACCGTACTTGAAATGACTATTTACAATGACAACGTTCGAGTATGTATGTAAGGCAGACAAATTGCTCGACAAGCTTTTTTTCCCTCCAGATACAAACTAATGATCAAACTCGTTGCTACTCAAAGCAGATGCCGGTCTGGCGGTGTAGACATTTCATTCTTTGATCCAGAAGATGAAGAAATGTTGTTAGCGGTTAGTTGAAACAGTTGAATCGAAATAAAGAACTTTGATTGTCATAAATCAGCTGTTTGATATCTCCACTTTGAAACAGAAGCTAAAAACCTTTTATAACATTACGTTGTTGGCAAGAGTTTCTTTGTTTTTCTTTTCCAGTCGTGTTAACGAAGTAAATCGTAGAATTTATAATGTCATTAACATTGACTTAACATTTTGTAAAATTGCGGTATTAAATGAAAATAATCAAAGCTGATGTGGCATGATGATGAAAGTGCTTTTAGTATTCTAATTGCAATGTGCCAACACATCAAAAGTTAAAAGAATGCTATTGTTTTAATAATGATAATATGATATAAGGAAAATGATAAATGATTCATGAGGTCTTGCCTCATTAGTCTAGGTGCGTCGTCGATCCTAGATCCTATGCCTGCATTTACTTTCATCCGTCGTCAATTGAATTTAGCATATGTGGCCAATCTTATTCTTTTTTCTTTGTGCAAAAGTTCCCGCGTCGGGTCGTTTTGAAATACCATTTTTCTTGTATGGACAGTTTGTCAGACATTCTGAATTCTTGGGACAGCGCCCACTCTAGGACTAAGTGAGCTCCATAGTTTGAAAGACGATGAGCAAAACAAACATCAGAGGAAGGCCCCTCCCTGCCTTACCGACTTCCGAGGTGGCATCACCTTCACACCAGGATATGGATTCAGGTAGGTAACAGCTCAATGCTATTTTGAATGAAGACAGCAGCAACTGGCTATCTATATCCCTAGCTAATCCACAGGATGGTGACTGTTGAGTGGCAAATATTTGCCAGATCACAGATGGCCACAAAAACCCTAATGACATTAGTTCTATGGAACTGTACCTATACTGCTTTAAAACAAATTTGGTGGCGACTATGTTAACCATGGTGATCATTGAAAGATCATAAAAAGATCATTGAAAGAACCTGGTGATCATTGAGCGCCCCGTGAACGACCCTTTAAAGACCCGTCAAATTCTTGATCGCTCAATGCTATACGCCCGACAGCACTGAAATTTGTCAAAGCCATCTTTGATGGCCATCAAACGTACCAGGTTAGCATGATAAACTTACAACCTTTATGAAAAATTGGTCAAATTATGATAAAATGACTATCTATAAATTAAGAATTAACTTTCAAATGGTTGTACTTTTATGAATTATATTTCACAACAGATGTCAAGATTGAGGTTGAAGACGACTGTGAAACTGGTACCCAAGGGAGGGAACATACCAATGTCGGAACGTACAGCCAATTTCCTGTGACTGCAGGCTTCGTCGGCAACGAGAACTATGGGCCTAGTGTTTTACAACAGGAGGAAATCCAAGGTAGCGTTGCACCATAGCAACCTTTGCAAGCAATGCTATGTTTCCGGGTTCGTTTGTGTGATTGTGTGATTATGCATATGTGTGTGTGTGTGTACGCGTGCGTGCGTGCTCGTGTATAAACAATACCATTACCTTCACCGCGTGAACACGATCACTCGTTCATGCCTGAGTGGATCATCTTGATATTTGGTGTGTGGTTAGGTCTTGCTGAGACCGCAAAATGATTAGATTTTTGGCCCCCTATGGCTTGTTGTAATGGATTGAGATATTGACTGTTCTATGCAAGTTATGGTCGTGATTTTAACCATTGATAACCCTTGGAAGGAAAAGTGCGTTGTGTAGGTTCGGGTTCCCAAGCGGCTTTTGTAGAATTGCAGGGGCCGACTTTGTTTCAAACATGGATAGGGAGTTAGTCAAGAAGGGGGCGGATCGTCACGATATTCTAAATGTAGATAGTGTAAGTGATAATTTACATAATGATGCGTACGTTTTGCAAATCATGAGGTAATTTGTATTATTAATGAGGAAAAGTCAGACTTCCATTATAGGATTCTCTCAAACATGTGACATAAGTAACCGACAATGAGACGAATATTGACAAGTATCAACTATTCAAAGTAGGACTTAATTTACATAATTCATGAAAACGTTTCTCATTCCATGCTGGTAAAAGACAAAAAGTCACTCTTGCTGCCTTTGAAGTTTGTACATAGACACGAATCATGCAATTAGCAAGGCTCATTTACAGAATTTGTAAGGAAATTCTATAATGGCGTGCTTTGGTAAAGAAGACTTGCATACATTGAACAACTTGTACTATTTCGGAAGAGAAAATGATCAACTGCTTTAGTTTATGAAAATGAGGAAATTATATGCATAATCACTGAGAAACATTTATGATACGCCACTCGAAAAGGTTTATACCAATTGGCAAAGGTATGAACTCTTGTAGTTGGATTGTGAATTCCAATGAACATATCGGGTTACATTACGAATGTTATTCGTAATACTTTGAAACAACAGGATGTAACTATTGCACCGATGAGTGCCATGACGATCCCGACACCAACGTGTATGACTTCACTGACGACGATAGACTGGACAACCCACGGCAGGCTTGCCCCCAAAGTCAACAGGGTGGACAGCCTTCAGCAGAAGATACAGACAGGGTGGGCTGTAACGCTGCCGACTCGTTCGAGAACCCGATGTACGCGGCGGGTGTGTTACCACAAAACCGTTTAGGTACGTTTGGCGCATTCTCAATCAGTATGTCTGGGTATGATCAGTACTACTTGAAGAAAAAAAAGCAGTTCTGTACTGTAACAACAAATATTGATCTAGTCCAACAAAACTTATTCACATGTTGATAGACACATTTTAGTGTTGTCTTCAAATGTAACATCCAGTCATTGTTAATTTGCCAACAGCAGAAGACACGGACAAGGTGGACTCGTTTGAGAACCCGATGTACGCGGCGGGTGCGGTACGACAAGACGGCGGAGGTACGTTTTGTGGTTTGCATTCTTTTACAATTTATCATTTCTACCACAAAGGAATGTGTGTGTGTGTGTGTGTGTGTGCGTGTGTCTATGTGTGAGTGTGTGTGTGTGTGTGTGTGTGTGTGTGTGTGTGTGTGTGTGTGTGTGTGTGTGTGCGTGTGTGCTGTTAATGGAAATCGGAAGGACATTGTCTTTTCTGTGAATTCCAATGAAGGGACTTTTTCATATCAGTTTAGTGCATGAATACTATTCAATGCCATACAACTGTATCTATGTATTGCAAACTCCTCCTTTGAAACGTGACATCATGCAGATGAATAGGAATGGGTCAAAATTTGATATCTAGAGTACGTGTATGCACTACGCAGGAATACACAGTTGCTTGTAAAGAGAAGTAGCCTTTTTCTTGTAATTTGCTGTCATCTGATATTTACAGAACCTATTAAGAATGCCTTGCGAAGAACAAAAGCCCATTGCATTCGTGGAATTCTATTGAAAATAAATTTGCATAACATCAGTAAAACTAATTTCACAACTTTAAGCCGTAAAAAACAATTTCATGTAATTTGTCTAGAGAAGAATTGAATAATGAGATCTGCTTAATATGACTGGTTTCTTTGCAACCAACCATCATCCAAATCAATTAAACCATCACTTTCTCTAAGAATTTTATTCTATCCAAACATTTAAGATTAGTTTTCTTCAAGCTTCTGGTCTTACCATCGATTGTCTGCATACGTAAAACCATCTTTTAACATTTCAAATGGCTCTGTCTTTGATAAATCGTTCTTATTTGATAACCTTTCAGTTGAGTTTAGAAAGTGTGATTACATTTCAATCCAGACATGTGTTGGAATATATTGTTTTTCGTCGCGTTTCTTCTTCTTCTCCTTTTCCTCCTGTCAAATCTCCAATTTGATAAAACTCTTTTTTTTTTCATTTTATTGGTCAAGTGACTTTAATTAAAATTTGGCATCGAGATAGAGATAGCAAATATCCCCAGACTTTTCACCTTTTTCAACAGAGTCTTTAAAATTATTTGGGGGGGGGGGGGTAACCATTAGACCAAAAAATATATATTTTGAACCCCTGTGCCCTACTAACATGACGTTAGGTACAGAGGTGCATTAGACATATTCCCACATGACCCCATAAACTTTTTTTTGTAAACATAACTTCAAAATTGAGTTATTTAGGGGATCTGGGGCCATTTTGACAAGAAATATTTGCTTATTTTTTAAATGTTGAATTTGGGGATTTTTTCCATGTTTAGACTTATACTTTTTGGCTCCTTTGCCTTTGTATGAAAACCAAATAACCTGAAATTTGATATGAGGGTGCGCACGGTATGTCCCCACAGGAATTCATTCACACTTATGGTGTGCATTAGTGTTTAAAAGGGTCTCTTCCTGGCATGCTACAAACTTCAATGACTGCTGTAGAGTCGTGGGCTGCTTTATGTCGTGTGGAGGCAAAAGCCAAGAAAACAAAAGACATGGTAATAAGCCGCCATAAGATGTCTTTCATTCCACGAACTCTAGCCCACAAACATCTCTGTTTACCTAACTGCTGATGTTAATACATTTTAAGATTGTATATTAATATTGGTTTTATGCTGTTTTTATCGTAAATTTTGAAGAAATATGACGCGTGTTGTAAAAATCAATGCAATTCAGCCCTACGAGGACTGCAAGGTTGACTGAGAAATAAACTTTGAAAGTTTTGGAACTCACATGGCTTGGAACTCACAAGTTGGAAAGTGTGAAAGTACCCAAGAACTGTTACCATTTATGACCAAATATGTATATTTGTGGTTTTTGTGTCATAAAAAAAGCCAAATAATCTGGTATTTGGTAAAGGGGTAGCTTTCTTGCTAGGAATGAAAAATGGGTCACGTAGAACAGTCCATTTTGCATATATGGGGGCGTTCCAGAAGAATTCATTCCGATTTTGGAGGGGCAACTTTCTTTAAAATCCATTTTGTAGTGGGATGATGTTTTGGAACAGTGCATGGAGATGGAAATGGTTTAAAATATGCTGCATATGCTTACGCGCAAATGTCGGCATTTCTAGTTAAACTATCGTTTGCAACTAAGTGCAAATCTATTGCAACTCAACATGTTCATGTGCACGCCATATTGATACAAACATTTTAGTGGTGGTTAAAAATTCGATTCATTTAGAGTTGCAAACTGTTTTCTGGGGCAGATCTGTCGGTAAGATCCTTTAGAGATAAAGAAACAAAAGAGTTCCATGACCATCTCGGCAACGTGTACCACATCATTGACGACGATAGAATCAACAGCCCACAACATACTGGTCACCAAAGTCAACATGGGGTACAGCTAAAAGCAGAAAATACAGACATTAAGGCCCGGAAGGTTGCTTGCTTGGTGGACAACCCGATGTACGAGCCATGTGAGTTCCAAAACTTTCATAGTTTATTTCTCAATCAACTTTGCAGTCCTCGTAGGGGCTGAATTGCATTGATCTTTACAACACGCGTCATATTTCTTCAAAATTTACGATAAAATTAGCATAAAACAATATTAATATACAATGTTAAAATCTATTAACATCAACAGTTAGGTGAACAGAAAGGTTTGTGGGCTAGAGTTCGTGGAATGAACGACATCTTATGTCGGTTTGTTTTGCTACCTGGTGGCTTCAGTCCTACATTCTGGAGTAGGTTGTAGGAAGACTCTACAACTGGGGGCAGAAATCGTCTACAGGGATGTGTATGTAGTGTCCTTTAGGATCCACTGCAGCTCGCGTAGGGAGGCTTTGTGTCGCCTGGACTACAGCGTTGGGAGTTGGTGCACGTGATGTTAAATTCCAATGATTTTGCAGCAGAGTTTTTGCATTTTTTCCAGTTCATCCGACAAGGTCTTTCGAAGGTGATCCATACTCCACAATAGGCCGGATGAATGAGGTATATATAGTAGTAAGTCAGAGGGTAGTCCGGCCCTTTTAGCAAGGCGAAGGTAGTGTATCCGTGGTTGTGCTTTAGACATCATACTTTAACACATCCCGAGATCGCAGGTAACGATAACTCCCAGAAGTTTGAATTTTGAAACTCTCTCCACTGGCTGACCACCCAACATAAGCGGTGGGGGATCCACTGGGACTCTAGATCTGTGGCAGCGTATTACCATGTCTTTTGTTTTCTTGGCTTTTGCCTCCATACGATATAAAGCAGCCCGTGACAGTACAGCAGTCATTGAAGTTTGTAGCATGCCAGGAAGAGATCCATTAAACACTCTGGGTTAGTCAGGTCATCCACTACTTCACTGGGGTGACGCTGGGGTGGATGTTTTCGTCCAGACAGTTGCATGACAATGGCGAATGACGTCAGCGACACTAGTCCTCCCTGGGGTGTGCCAGCTCGAACAGACCGCGACTCCGAGACACTTCCCATTCCATGGTCCATGCGTCGATTACGTCCAACCTCGCTAAGCTACACAAGAGCTTCCCGTGGTCAATAGTGTCAAACGCGCGTGAGAAGTCTACGAATGTCACATGGAAGTCTATGTTGGGATTGCTATTCAGAGCGTCATGACATGCTTGTTTTTTCTGTATATATGTGCGCTGGGACGGTAGACCTACCACGCCTGAAACCGTGCTGTGAATCAAAAGTTTTGTAATCGGTGTCGAACACTTTGCCAAGGCAACTCGTCAAGGAGATCCGACGAAAC